>CM030794.1:21136197-23536197 GCA_018127125.1 Rhododendron griersonianum | reverse complement strand
TTTTCTCATTTTTTTGATTTTTCAATTTCTATTGTTTTTGAATTTTCAAATTTTCAAAATCTAGCAACTAGCAAACAAATAGCACATAAGCTAACCCCTCCCCCCAACTTAAAGCGATGCTATGCCCTCATAGCATTAGGAACAAGAGCGAAGGAAGGAAAGAGTGCGCGAATGTACCGTCCAAGGGGAATGTCAACCCTTAAATACCTCGACCAAGTAGGAGGATTTCTTGTCAATTGCTTGCTCCAGTCTGAATAGATGCTTCCAGGGTTTACTCTTTCGGTTTTGCTCACTCGAAACCAAAGCTAGTCACACTGGGCCATATCCAAAGCTTTATCGGACTAATAACCGCGGCGCAAAACCGCACCCATGCTTAGGGCTCCTGAATGCCTCACTCACCCCGGCTTTAGACCCAAACTACCAAGGCTGGTGTGGTAGCAAATAAACCCTGCAGAAGACTTAAGAGGAAGACTTTCCACAAAGCAAATGACATTAGTAACACCGGCCCGTGTTATCCGGCTTCAAACCAAACCAAAATAAAAAGACAGAACAACAAAGAAAACACAAAGAATCATGCAAAATGATTTGAAAAATGCAACACAAAATGCCATGCACCACCCGATCATCACGCGATCAAACGAGTCATACTTTTCTTCCCATCCCTTACCGGTGGGGTAAGCAATGGGTGGCTATACTAGACCGTTGAAAATTTGTTATGCTAGCGCCCGTAATAAAATTTATCGCTCGACCTCGCCAAACAATGAAGTTCAGCGTCCCCTATGATCAAAACAAAGCAAGATAAGATACAACCTAGCGTGCACTCCAGGCAATATCACACCTCACCCATAGACCTAAATTGCCACCGATAGGGGCCTATTCGGAGAGCATGGATCATTAACGACAAACTATTACCAAGAAGAACTAATGAAAGCCCTTTTTACACTAACACGTTGGTGAAATCTTTTCATGTGAAACATCTCCAAGACTTTATTCAAAATAAGTAACACATGACAAACCTAAACATGCATACTAAACAAAAACAAAAGAAACACGTAAAAGAAAGAAAGAAAACACATTTGTACAAACATTTAGCACGCCATTAATAACTATTTGAAGAAACAGAGCACTCCAAGCTACACTCTTTGTCAAAAATTGAACTCGACCATGCCACAAGATAAGATACTTTGAGTAAAGCAATTGCCGAATTCGTTTTAAAAACTTAAGTTCCACCAAATGCATAGCCCAAACAAGATCAATTTTCAAGTTGTTGACAAAATCTACAATATAAGGATGATAAACCACAAGAAAATCATCAACACCAAGAAAATCAATTACTTCTATGATTGGTAACTTCTCAAGAATAGGCTCACATGCATCTTGTTTTTCTAACAAAGGGATTAAGGAATCTACCTCAACATTCATTTCTTTAGCGGTGAGAGGATCAAGGCACGGAGGATTCAAAGGGACAATTGTAGCTCCCATGTGCTCCAACTCTTCAAAGATTGGTCCATAAGCATCTTGTTTAGCCAACAACGCATACAAGTAATCCACTTTGGCATCCATTTCCTTAGCGGTGAGAGGTTTAGCCAACGGATCATCACAATAGACGCCCGACATTTCAAACATGTTCATCTCATGAGCAAGGAGTAATTCTTCAGGGGAAGGATCAAGATACAGGAGATCGGAAGAGACAACTTTAGAGGTGAGGCATTTTCCTCCCGGATCATCATATAAAGGGGGATCCACAAGAGAGAGAAGAACCTTCTTCTCGATCGGTGGTAACTCCTCAAATTCATCAAACTTTGGGGTCCAAGCATTTAGTGCGCAAGCTTCATCTTCATTCATCAAAGCATACAAACAACTTACTTCGGAAGATTCAAGAAATTCAGCCTCTTCGGCTGTGAGAGCAACCTCCAAAGGATCACTATAAAGCAACTCATCCACATGTTCATCCACCAAAGAGTCAATAAAGCTCACTTCATTCACATTCTCATCATCTCCTATTTGACTGCCTATATTGAACACATTAACCTCCATCTTCATGTTACCGAAGGTCATGTTAAGCAATCCGTTCCGACAGTTGATAACTGCATCCGCCGTGGCTAAGAAAGGTCTCCTAAGGATTACAGGAGTAGAAGTAGCACAAGAGTCGATCGGAGTCGTGTCGAGAATCACAAAGTCCACTGGATAGATAAACTGACCAACTTGCACCAAGACATCTTCCACTACCCCCCTTGGAATGCGAACACTCCGGTCGGCCAACTGAAGGGTGACTCGAGTAGGCTTCATTTTCCTCAACCCAAGTTCTTGATAGACAGAGAACGGAAGTAGGTTGACACTTGCTCCAAGATCGAGCAAGGCTTGTTCGATACGCTTGTCTCCGATAGTAATTGCAATGGTGGGACTCCCCGGATCTTTGTACTTTGGTGCAATGTTCGTTTGAATAATGGAGCTCACTTGTTCGGTCAAAAAGATCTTCTTTTGAACGTTCAACTTCCGCTTTCGAGTACATAGATCTTTAAGAAACTTAGCATAAGAGGGGATTTGCTTGACCGCATCCATAAGGGGAATATTGATCTTCACTTGATTAAACAGCTCATGCAACTCCGCATTAAGATTCGGTTTCGCCAAAGCCTTCAAACGATGAGGATAAGGTGCCGGTGTTAGAACAACTCGAGGGTCCGGTACACTTTCCTTCGCTTTACCCTTTTCCTTCTCCCTTTCTTCTGGAGCTTCCTCACTTGCCTCATTGGGAGATTCCCCAAGGATTGTTGTTGGACTTGACTGATCATCAGGAGGTAGCAAGATGGGATCCGAGGGCATCTTTACTTGGTTGTCTACCACTTTCCCACTACGAAGGGAGATTATCGCCTTTGCTTGCTCAGGGAAAATCACCGAGGAGCTAGCAAAGTGCACACCCTGGGAAGTCTGACTGGATGTTAATTGCGGGTTGGGTTGAGGCTGAGTTGGGAATTTCCCCCTTTCTTGCTGCAATATCCCCACGGTGGTTGTCAATTTGCCCAATTGATTCCGAATATCATTCATCATTTGGGTCTGTTGCTCATTGAAAGTATTCTGGCCTTGCAAGAGGGCACCAAATTGCTCTTCCCAAGAACGCTTAGGGGGTTATTGCTGTTGAAACTGAGAAGGTTGTTGAAATTGAGTAGGCTGCTGCTGGAATTGACTTGCATGAGGAAATGGAGTAGGAGGAGCAAACCCCGGCGGAGCTTGAGTTTGAGGAAAACGGAAGGCATTCTGGGCTTGTTGCTTCCAAGGTAACTGTGGAGCAGGAGGTTGCATTTGAGAAGAGCTCCCCTCATTTGATTGACTCCAACGAAAAGAGGGATGTTGTCGAGTCCCCGAGTTGTAGGATTGAGAATAAGGGTCAAATCTTTGCACAGCATGCACCTCTTCCGGGACAATCCCATTTATCACATTCTTCAAGGTAGGAATATTAAGGCAAGATTCTGTAGAATGACCCACCATCTCACAAATAACACACACTTCCTCCACCTGGCGTACCGCCTTCATTTCTTGGGACTAAGCACTCTTAATTTCCAACTTATCAAGTTTACGAGAAATCTCTTCCAAACGTGTTTCAAAGGCCGTATGCTCCGAAATAGAGAACTTCCCAGAACCTGAAGGACCTTGATTGAACATCGCCATATCCCCAGGATCAGCAAGCTGCCAAGTCTAAGTCTTCTCCGCTAGTATCTCATAGAAATCCCATCCATCTTCTGGTGTCTTTCCCATAAAATCTCCACCACCCATTGTATCCAAGAGTTGTTTGCTCTCTTGAGAACATCCCGTGTAAAAGTAGTTAACTCTGAGATATAATGGGAGGTTGTGATGCGGAACTGACATAAGCAAATCTTTGTAGCGCTCCCAATACTTGTGATACGTCTCTCCATTCCTTTGCTTGAACATTTAGATCTGATCAATAAGCAATTTTGCCCTGCTAGCTGGAAAGAATTTCGTAGTGAAAGCATCCTGAACTTCACCCCAATTGCGCAAGGATCTAGGCTTCAAAGAATTGAACCATTGCTTCACTTTATCCTTGAGAGTGAAGGGAAACAACTTCAAGCGAGCTTGGTCAAGTTGATTCTGAGCAGGATAAATGGAATGCAAAATATTTTCGAACTCCCGGATATGCAAATAAGGATCCTCCAATTCCCGCCCCCGAAACTCTGGAATAACCCGAAGATACTCAGACTTGAATTCAAATGTAGTCCCAACAGTCGGAGTAGGTATAACGATAGGCGATACAGAAGGAGCCCTTTCTGGATTCAAATAATCACGGAGAGAGCGAACTGGAACTTCGTCGGCCATTGGGCCTTTTCGATTGCGATTTCGATTAACTTTGCGCGGTGGAGAGTGGGCAGGATACGCCTTGACAATGCTACGGATTCTCGGAGGCGATGAAGAACGGTGAAGCCGATTGGAATTTGGGCTCCGATACACAACAGGCATAAACAAGCAAAACTACCAACTAATCTACCAGCAAACTAACAGACCGGAGGGGCTAGGCCACCACCTCAACAAGACAAAACAGAAAATAGAAAGTGCGAGGGGTTATGCCACCGCCTCGGCTCAACAATGCAGATTAAATGAAACGAACTAACTAACTAACTCAATATCTACTCTGGCTTCGTTACACCTCAAGTTTGGCATGAAACCAGGTTAGAGGTATCCACCGACTTAGATACGAGCAACTAACAAATAAATACTAACTACAACTAAAAGAAAGAAGCGGGATACTCACAATGGTTTGTCGAGCCTCCATAAAGCCATAATAAGAAATCCCCGGCAACGGCGCCAAAAATGCTTCTTGGTCTCGATATATCCAATAGAGATCACCCCAAGCGTAGGGTATAAGCGTCCAATTGAAGCATAATAAATCCGGAAGTCCGGGATCGTACCCAAGGGATAAATAATACGGCTTGATGGATTGTAGATGCAAGTATGGTTTCCGGCTTTTAGTCAGCCAACTTGATTTTTCGTATGCGGTGGAAAGTAAAAAGGCTAAATTAAACGAGAATAAACTAGATAAAAAGAAGGTTAGGTCTAGGAATTACTAGCGCCCACGACTCAAGCAAAACCACATTTTTCACCCAATACATGGTTTTACCCGGAAGATAAGAAGGTTCGAAAATCAAGCTAGCTATAGAATCCATTTAGCAAACACCTCGAGCGACCAAGCTCCAAGCATCATGTGTGGTAAGTAGGCGAAGCTCTTACCTACACATGATCAAGGAGGTTATCACCTCGGTAATTTGACAAACAAATCCAAGCCCCACATCAATTTCCAAAACAAAGTTGCAAATTTTTTGGTGAAAAATGCAATTTTTACTCAAGTCATGGGGTGTTAATCACCCCATGACCCAACCTTATGAAACTACTCACACATATCTAAAAAGATAAGAGCAAGCAAAAATCTACTTAGCATAAGTGTAAACACAATACTAGAAATAAACTAGCTAGAAAGATAGATCGGAAGAAATTAAACAACTTTAATTAAGGAGACAAGAGCAAAAACTAACTTACTAGAGTTGAAAATGCAGAAATTAAGGGCTGGAAAAATAAGAACACTCAAGAACACGAAGAACAATTCAAATCTAGCTCTAGATCTAAAAACTACAATGCAAAAAGTAAAAAAGGTGTTTGTACCATGACATCACGCCTATAAATAGTCCCTAAGTACACGGATGGAATATTCTCCAGAGATTCCCCCTTAAGGCCTCGGTACCGATGGCAATGGGCTTAAAATGCATTTAAGCTATCGGTACCGATGTCCCATATCTTAGCCATCGATGCCAAGCTGCTTAGTGGCTGACATGAGATAAGAGCTCGGTACCGATGTCTCCAATCTTAGCCATCGGTACCGAGGGCTTATCTTCAGAACTTGGTCTTGACCGCGCGTTGACTTGCCTTGGCAGCCTTGCTTTGCTATTTTTGCTCGGGCCACGCCTTGGCCATTGCCTTGCTCGGGTTGCCTTGCCTCGCTTCCTTGGCGTGGCTGTCTAGCTTTGGCCACCGGGTCATCTTTTGAGCTTTGAATAACCTTGGCACGCTTTGGTCTTTAAATTACCTGAATTAAATGGTTTCTCTACAAAACAAAACCAAAACGCCTTACGAGCAAAAGTAACTAAAAACAACTAATTAAATGACAAAAGTAACTAAGACTAGACACTAGCGCACCCTTTATTACATTCTCGGGTGCTTATCATCTAGGGTGGCATGCATGACAAGGCTATGGTTGCTTCTCTTGGAAGTAAAATGATGAGATTAGGCTATGACTAATTTTTATTACCCAAGGGGTAAAATTTCTCCTAACAATTATTATCCAAAGGTCAAGGAAGAAAAATGACACATATGGCTTGAAATGACAAAACATAAGGTAAAATGATTACTTCTAATGGTCTATTGGTTTAATAGGTTAGTAAGGGGTTCATAAGGCTCAAAGATGGTCAAAAAGGTCCATCTAAGGTTAGGGAAATGTAACTAGATGAATCAGTAGTTTGGTTCCCTCAACTAATCAGTTGGAAACTAATTCTACATGCCACGAAGGATTTCTAGCCAAGAAATATAATTTTAAGATCTTATTTCAAATACTAGGAAAATATACAAGTGCTTTTATAAGCATACTTGTCTTTAGAAAAATGAATATATTGTCCGATGCGAAAAGATATAATTTTATAAGTCTCAAATCTAATTATGACGGATTATTAGAAATTAAAAGGAAATTTTAAAAGCAATCCAAGTAATTAAAATAAAATTTAAATATTTAACGAAAATTTTATTTACCAAAAATCAGGATCGTTACAATGACCCTCGTCCGGACGAGAGATCCGTAATTATTTTCAAAAGCATTCCGATTGATCTTGAGTAAAAGAAAAAACATAATGAACTGACCTGTAGAAAAAAAGTTCACAATGGAACCCAACAAAAATCTGAAAAAACAAAGTAGATTTTGTGAGATTCCAAACGGGGCTATACAAGATACCATTCTCTCTCTCTCTCTCTCTCCATAAATAATGAGAAAACATTCTTTCCGGAGGTGGAGGAAAATGGGGGTTTTCCGCCACCTCCGTGGACCTCTCTTTCGTGGTTTTTTGGGGGTAATTCGAACCGTTCATCATATAGGGCCCGTAAAATAATGTATCCACGCGTAAAATCAGCTTGTCCGGACATCGATAGGTATGTCAAAAGTTGAGTTTAAAACGAAAGAATGGACGACCGTGGACAGTTTTAGTTAAAAAATAGTTGACAGATCCATGCCGTCCACATTTCCGTCTAAAACTCAACTTTTGACACACCTGTCGATGTCCGGACAAGCTGATTTTTTGTGTGGATACTTTATTTTGCAGGCCCTACAAGATGCACGGTTCGAATTACCCAAAAAAGTGTGCGGTGGGGGCCCACACTGGGGGTGGCGGAAAACCCCCTTGTACGCCGGCGCCGGACAGAATTCATTCTCATAAATAATATGAGTTTTTGTCTTGTATTTGGCTTTGTGGAAGAGTAAAGGAGAGGTGGGTGGGACACTCGGGGTACACCATTCGGGGTACACCAGATTATGTGGTGGTATGGTGGTTGAATGCAAGTATACAAGAATTCAGCCAGAATAAAGTATCTCAAAGCTATTTAATTTTTTTTAGGGTAGTGATAATGCCAAAACTATTTTTATTCGTGCCAAAACTCTTGTACATAAAAATCTTGTATATTGCACATGGTACAAGCCTTTTGTGCACTAGAATTTTGACACCAACAAAAACAGTTTTAGCATTATCATTTCTCTTTTTTAACCTTTTAGCCTACATTTTAAGTGATACTTAATTTGTTAAGCAATGTAAAATGTCGTTATCAAACCTACTAAATAACTTATTACTTAATTGATTCAGTTTTAAGTGCTAAATTTAGGTTATCAAACAACCCCTAAGTGAGAAACCAAGCTTAGTTGAGTTGGTTTGCTCATATGTCTCCCAAGTGATGGCCATTGTTTGAGCCCCACGGAGCAGGTTTGGGGTTTAGGGCTATGAATAGTCTTTGAACCCTCGTTAACTAACATACTAACGCCCCGCATACCCCCGAATTGGAAAATCCTATATCGCAAGGCCCTGCAAGGCACCTGTAGGGCGCACACAGGCCATCGATCTTGACAATGAATGGTTGGATATAATCCGAGCTTTTACAAATCTTACCCGTCCATTATTTGGATGAAAATTCGAGCCGTCTATTACCGAGATAAACGGCCGAATTGGCCGCACTACACGTATAGTGTGGGAGGTGCACTACAGCACCTCTGGGTCCCTAACCCCCGCTGATGTATAAATTATGACCAAAAAAAAAAAAAACCACCCCTAAGTTGAATACCAGTAATAGCTTTATCAATTCGTTTAATTTTCGCTCATTGAGCCGTAGGGACCAAAGATTGAATGAATTTATTAAGTTCTTACCAATATCAAACTGAGCTGATTTTTTAAGAGAGATTCGTTAAAAATATTTAAACAAATTAAACGGTTCCGATAATTTGTGAGATCCCACAAAATCCAGCGTAATGCTGTGTTTGGTTTGAGTTTTGAAATTTTTTTGAAAAATAGTAGGGATAATAAGTGGAGAGAAATAGAGAGAGAAATGTTGGAAGAAGGGAGAATCTAAAGGAAATTTTTTGAAAAATGCTTTTGAAAAGCAAGGAGAACAAGGCAAAGTGTACACCATTTTATTTACATAGCACGGGTCGGTGTGTGCTTGCTAAAGAAGAGAAGAGTAGTTGAGGGGCAGAATTTTCTCAGAGTATTACTTCTTTCCATGTTGATCATTCCTTTGATGAGCAAATGCCAGGAAAGTGGTAATTCTAAAACTTGGGACCATTTAAAGTGGGGATTTATTTGACCGTATACCACTGTTTCGTAAATTTTCCATACTTTTTCAATATAAATGTTAAGAAATAATTTTTACATTCCCTTTTTTGATTATGACACTCTATTTATTGTATTCTAGTGAAGTTTTTGTGTGTTTTTTTTTTCTTTCTAAAAGACAAGAAAAGAAGTGTCATAATAAAAAAAAATGTGAAAATCATTTGGTCTTAATGTTTTGGAAAGTGATGTTCTAGAAAAACAAAACCAAAAAATCATTGAAGTAATTCAAGAAAGACCCCACAAAAGATCACGACGGAGGAGAAATCTTTCCGTGCCGAACGGGTATATCCCACATGGTACCCGTTCGGCACTCCCGAGCCGTCACATCGGACGGCTCGGATTAAAATCTTCTCTCTCCTTTCATCTCTCCTCTTTCTCTTTCCAAATTTGAGCCGTCCAAAATCCCATTAGACAGCTCAAATGTGCCGAGGGCACCACATAGTATCCACCCGGTATTGAAAAATTTCTCGGACGCATGGGTCCACCATAATATACAGAACTCTAAACACCCATTGGAGATACCGGTCTCTCTCTCTCTCTCTCCTAAAACGCGGAAATCTCCCATTTTCTCACTCTACAAGCGCGGAAGACTTGCGCGCTCGGCCCTTCACACGTTCCTTTCAATATGAATATTTCTGTTGTAATCTCTGTGGTGAATAGTTTATTAGTTTAATGCAAAGCAACTCACCAACCCGTCAATTACTTACACGTATAAACGCAGGAAAATTAGAGGAATGCACTTTTGGTTCCGTCACCCGATTTGGGTCGTCATTGTTGTGCCATTTGACCTTCAAACCAGACCAACTTCGTCAACTGCAAAATAAAAAAATCGAACTTTTTGGGTTGCTATAAAACCTTGGTACGTGCCCTTTGTGATTCCCCCACCCCAACACAAGCGTTCGTTTTGCGTGTTTTTGCTTTCTGGGTATCCGGTTTTCATCACTACTTCCTTCATTTCAGGAGAGAGAGAGAGAGAGAGATGGAGAGTGGCTTGACAAACGGTGTGTTGGTGCCTTCAGCTGATGACAAATCCGTCGTGGGAGGCGGTGGTGTCAAGGATGTTTACGGCGAGGACAGTGCGACGGAGGACCAGCTTGTTACCCCTTGGACCGTCTCTGTTGCTAGGTGAATATACAAAACTGAATCAATGTCACCTTTATTTTACTGTATACTTTCTTGGGGATATTACATATCCATTTTATTGATCTGGTTTGTGTTTGTTTTGACCAAATTTGTAGTTAGTCTTGAATCTTGATGGTGTATTTCGTTATATACCTGTGGCTGTCATATGTTTGAAGAGTGGTACAAATGAATTCGTTCTGTGCGTGTAATTTTCATGATGATGAAGTTCTACTTCTTTGATTCTATTTGTCATATTTGTACTTGCTTGTAAATGTGTTTAAGAGAATTAATCCAATGTTGATTGTGATTTTTTAAGTACTTAGATCTAAGCATGCAGAGTTTTATGTTGGAAAGTTATTTCTTATATTGCTTCCTTTACCTTTTCAGATCTTATTCTTTCAGGTTTCCTTTATTGTTTTTTAAAAGTCTAATAATATGCTTTTCTTATCGTTAGTCACTTTTTTTTGGAGGTTTAGAGTTTTGGTATTTTCAGATCCGAAGGACATCATGACTACTAATGTTTCTGATCCTTCTCTGTTCCAAGTGTCTCGCTTCGAATTTATTTTTCCCATAAACGAATAGACAAATCTCATAACAAAGAGAGCTGGTATTCCTGTATCATAAATAGGCTTCATAGCTTTTAAAATGTAAAATACTACTGTTTTGTTTATTTCATAACTATTTTCTCCTCCTTTTTATTTGATGATCTCATTCTGCAGATTTTATAACTATTATTTTCTTCATCTTCCACTGGATATTGGTATGGGGATCGTAGAATTTTTAGGGGCATCAGTATCGGGAAAATTAGATCTGATTAATGCTTCTTCCATAGAACTCATACTAGTATTCTCTTTTCAGCAGAGATGGTCTACGCATCTGCATACATTGGCTTCATCTGTCTTATTTGCAAAATGTCTATATCTCTAGAAACTGTGATATCAAATCTGTTGAAAAGCGGCAATACACCCAGTTATGCATTTTGTCTATCAAATTTTGTTAATTTATTTGCTTATGTTTGTACTATGGTCTCTGGGTAATTTCTGCTGGTGCCATCAAATTTCATCAGGTTTCCAGATATTTTGGCTCTAATGTCTTTCATTGTTTTATTATGGTGCAATAACTTTCAAATTTTCCACTAAGAGATTATTTGGCTGTTAATTAGTCCATTTTCTATGAAATATTGTTTGGTGTGATGCAGTGGGTATACTTTGTTGCGTGATCCACGTCACAACAAAGGGCTTTCCTTCACTGAGAAAGAGAGAGATGCCCATTACTTACGTGGCCTTCTACCCCCATCAGTCTCATGTCAGGATCTTCAGGTTTAGCTTAGAAACATTGCCTTGAGAGTTCAAACTATTTAAAAATACCTTTGAGTTAATTGCTCATAATTTTCCTGATCCTGGTAAATTAGGAGAAGAAGTTGATGCACAACCTCCGTCAATATGAAGTTCCTCTGCAACGATACATTGCAATGATGGATCTTCAGGAGAGAAACGAAAGGCTGTTTTACAAGCTACTTATTGACAATGTTGAAGAACTGCTCCCAGTTGTGTACACTCCAGTTGTTGGGGAGGCTTGCCAGAAATATGGGAGCATTTTCAGGCGCCCTCAGGGTCTTTTCATCAGTTTGAAAGAGAAGTATGACCACAGGATTCATATGCTTCCTCTCCTAGCCAAAATTAGATTAAGATGTGTTTATACTTTCCATTTTCTCATCCTGTTTGATATGTTGTTCTGGGGTTCCAATGTTTTAGTTGAATTGGCATTTACTACTCAACTATTGGAGTTTTCAGGGGTAAGATTCTTGAAGTGCTCAAAAACTGGCCTGAGAAGAATATTCAAGTTATCGTTGTAACCGATGGTGAGAGAATTTTAGGACTTGGAGATCTTGGGTGCCAGGTAAATTTGCCTTGTCCCGTTTGGTTAAAGATTCATGATTAGCAGTATTTAAATGGGAGTTCATGTGTTTCTTCGTTAAATCCATGGTTGGTAAATTGATTGAAACATTTGAAATGGTGCAGGGAATGGGGATCCCTGTTGGAAAACTGTCTCTCTATACAGCGCTTGGAGGAGTTCGTCCCTCAGCAGTATGTGCTTCTACAAAAGTTGCACCTCTTTGTTTTGTTTTGATCCTTTGTTTGTTAGTTTCCCATCTGCTTTTCTTCTGATTGGGATGATTAGATTATCCAAAGGGTAGTGATAATGCCAAAACTATTTTTGTTGGTGCCAAAACTCAAGCGCAGAAAAGTCTTGTACATTGCACAACATCCAAATCAATATGTTGAGTGAATTATGGACTTCAAGCGATACTGTTTTGGGAATGAGCTTGGTATTAGATCTAAACACTACTTGGTAACCTTTTCAGAAACTGTTTTCAGTCTCGAAAACCCCGGAAAAAACAAAAACAAAAAGTAAAAATTGGACGGTTGACTGATGATTACTGAGTTTTTCAGATTTGGCTCAGCTACTAACTACGTCCCAGCAATATTGCTGCTTCCATATCAAATAATCAGGACTGAAAAAGCTTGCTTCATAGACTTCACTCACTGCTACTTACAGAGCGCATTATTTGTCTGAGTTATTTTCTGAATTGAACACTGCATAAGCACCTCACCAGAACACCGTCAACGCTTTTTTGTATTGATCACAGGTAACATATTGACTGAACCATTTGATTTGCAGATACTAACTATCTGAATTTTGTTTACGCAGTGTTTGCCTATAACCATTGATGTTGGTACAAACAATGAGAAGTTGTTAAATGACGAGTTCTACATTGGGCTTAGGCAAAAGAGGGCAACTGGGCAGGTTTAATGTTTTACATTTATTTCTTGGCACTTTTTCTCTTTTGTTCCCCCTTCCATTTTAAGGGACGTTACAAGTTGCTTTTTTTTTTTTTTCTCATGATGAGTTTTTCTTTGGTTATTATTTCGGTTTAGGAATATGCTGAGCTCTTGCACGAGTTCATGTGTGCAGTTAAGCAGAACTACGGGGAGAAAATCCTCATTCAGGTCAGTTTCCAGTATCCATATTCTTGAAAACATAGGTTCCTTAATTTTTCAATTTGGTTTACATGTTTTCATAATAATGCTAATATTTTACCCAAATGATCAGTTTGAAGATTTTGCAAACCACAATGCATTTGAGCTGCTGGCAAAATATCGTACAACTCATCTGGTGTTTAACGATGATATACAGGTATAGCATTGACGAGTACTCTTTTATAGCTAGAAATTTCCTATTCATTTTAATGGAAGTTTTATACATTTGAGCATTTGCCTTTGTTTCAGGGTACGGCTTCTGTGGTACTTTCTGGGCTCATTGCAGCTCTGAAATTAGTTGGTGGAACCTTAGCTGACCACTCATTCTTATTCCTTGGTGCCGGAGAGGTATGACTTTTTTATCCCCAGCCTCAGGAGACTTATATAGTTATATGTACACATATAATAGTATGTCTATCAAAAATTAAGTGTGTATATTAGCCCTTTCATTATTAGCATATCACTCTTAGACTAGAGCAAAGCTGGAAAATAGAATACATTTGTATATACTCTTGGTCTGTGATCGAATTAGGAATTTTGTTGCCTCTTAGCTGATGGGTATATCTATGAATCATCATCTCCCACTGTAGTCTGCAGCTGTTCATATCCGTTTTCATCTGCTTTCTGGAAGAGAAACATTCATTGTAAACAATTTATCGATGTTTCTCTTTCATTTATCCTTTCCTTTCCCCCCAAATTGTCATTCTGTTTAACTGTATTTTTGTCACAAATAACCTAGCTTTTTGTTTGTGAACATACCACATGCCTAAGCATTTATATAATGTTTATATGCATTCGCAAAAACCTGTATATATCGATCCAATTCAAACACAAATTGACAACGAGTGAAGAGATTGTCCAAGCTCATGTACTAGTTTTAGATGTGAAAAAGCTCTGACAATGTTGAATCTGTGTTTATGTTTGTGTATCCATTATATGTGCTGTAATGTCTCACTTCTGTCCCTTTGCAACTGAAGGCTGGAACTGGAATTGCAGAGCTTATAGCTCTCGAGATATCAAAAAAGGTACTATTAGCACAAAACACACTATCTAATCTCTCTTTATTGCTCAGCTAAATAGAGCTTTCTGATCACTCTTTGACCATTTACTTTTGGCAGACAAACATTCCAGTAGAAGAGACACGCAAGAAAATTTGGCTTGTGGACTCGAAGGTTATAGGAATCAATTGATATATCACTACGTTCTGTCGTGTCTAGTCTGTGTTCTCTTTCAATTTTTTGTTTTGCTGGTCACATTTTAATGGGTATAAATGTGATACAGGGACTGGTTGTTAGCTCTCGTAAGGAGTCCCTTCAACACTTCAAGCAGCCTTGGGCTCATGAACACGAACCTGTCAAGGAACTCTTTGATGCCGTAAAGGTGTGGATATAATCTTCTCTGATTCTGCTCTAGCACATTAAGGCCCTATTTTGTATCACCTATTAGCTAACCTTATGGAATTATGCATCGTTCAATTATTAGCTTAAATACTTGACATAAAAGTATCAAATCTGTTTAGTGTAGCTTTTTGTGAGGTGGGACAAAAAGTTTAACCTGTCAAGTAAAATAAGCTGTTAAATTTAGTAAGTTGAAGGTCGGATTTATGAAGTGGAAAGAACATGAACCCTTTTGTCTATGTATCTTTAAAACTCCAATTAAGTAAAACAGCTAATTATCTGAACTTGGAACTATCAGTTTTTGAGTAAAATAAAAGGAAAAGAAAGGTGAGTAAACGGTTAGAAATTTTTATCATACACCGTAAGTTTTCTTAAGCTTTAGCTTATAAGAGTTAACAGACACGTTATAAGAATTAAGAAATGTAGTGGAGATTTCCCATTTCCTCACCTTGTTTTCCTGTCTTAGGCAATCAAGCCATCAGTGCTGATAGGAACTTCTGGAGTTGGGAAAACATTTACGAAGGACGTTGTTGAGGCCATGGCATCCTTCAACGAGGTTCTCTCTCTCTCTCTCTCTCTCTCTCTCTCTCTCTCTCTCTCTCTCTCTCTCTCTCTCTCTCTCTCTCTCTCTCTCTCTCTCTCTCTCTCTCTCTCTCTCGTGCATCTAATGAGAAGGTTCTGACATTGATGTGGTTGAATTGCACGTAGAAACCAGTCATTTTCGCTCTCTCCAACCCAACCTCACAAGCTGAGTGTACAGCTGAACAAGCGTATACATGGACTCAGGTACGATGACGAAACCGCTTTGTTATCATCACTTTGAGTTTACATTTACCTCATATGGCTCCCACTGGTTTGCTGTTTTTTTTGTTTGCCTATTGAGGTTTCTCAACAAAATTGTTTTTCAGCAGGACAGAGATAGTCAAGAATCCTTGTTTTTCTAAAACATATGTTGCAATCCAAGTTTTTTTTTTTACCGCCCAAGTCATAACTGTAATATCATCCGTCCCCAGTTCTCCCCCGCCCATACCCCATCAAAAGGGGATTACGTGGGTAGTGTTATTGTTGCTGTTGTGGTAGATAAACTAACAAATTCTCTCTCTTGTATTTTTTTGAATCTGCAGGGTCGAGCAATCTTTGCTAGTGGAAGCCCATTCGACCCCGTTGAATACAATGGAAAAGTGTTTGTGCCTGGCCAGGTTCTAAACTTATACATACAAGTCTCTTGTTTCTCGGCATTGATTAATTCCAGGAGCATTACCTTGCCTGTGCTCATGGTACTCCCAACCAATGAGGTTTCACGAAAGGGATTGGTCAAACATGTCACCTAGCCGATCAAGCTGAGTCAAGTCAGCTCTAAAACATCCCATAGTGTTCTTATCAATCTAGGACCACCATGTCAGCATGCCGAGTTGGTGCTTTATGGCCTCGTAAATTTGTTTGTTCACATTAAAGTGTTGCATTGGGCTATAAATCTTGGGGAAACCAATCTAATATTCGGTCTGTACTTTCCAGGCCAGGATTAACTATCCATCGGATATATTATCCTAAAATGAGATATAAGACGATCTGGTATTATCAATCCCCTCATTTTTCACCCAAAATCCTTCCAATGGGTTGATATGTCATTTCACTGTTAATCTAGACAATCAAATAGGGCCTAGGATTACTACATAATTTTCCCTATGAATCAAACCTCTTCACACTATTCATTGGTGTCTAATTTCTAACTTCGTGTCCTGCAGGCAAACAATGCATACATTTTTCCTGGATTTGGCTTGGGCTTGATCATGTCTGGTACAATCCGGATGCATGATGATATGCTTTTAGCAGCCTGTAAGTAGACAAGCGAATCACGGAATCACTATTCATTTTGCAATTGGTTAGTAATAGACTTCTTAGCAGTTAACTAACTACCGTCCTGTAACAGCTGAAGCATTGGCCTGTCAAGTGACTGAGGAAAACTATGCAAAGGGATTAATCTACCCACCGTTAACGAATATCAGAGATATATCGGCTCGCATTGCTGCTAAAGTTGCAGCTAAGTCTTATGAACTCGGTTAGTACCCTCTCTGACCAACATAACACCACACAAACATAAACTACAAACAAGATGCTTAATGGTGTGGTTGCGTTGATCACCTATCACTTTAAAACCAATAACCGATCAATAGGCATAACAATTCAAAAATGTCGTTTTTTAACCCAAAAAAAATTGAAATCCTGGAAGAACTGTTAATATCTTAGTTGATGACTCGTAATATCTATTGACTCAGAAATTATTTATTTTGTTTCTAGGTCTGGCTTCTCGTCTCCCTCGCCCTAGAGATCTTGTCAAGTTCGCAGAGAGCTGCATGTACAGCCCAGTCTACCGCAACTACCTCTGATTTTTGGGCGTTGTCCCTGCGATTTTCTCATCTGCAATTGACTCAGACATTTCGCACCTTTTTCATATTTTTTCATGCTAGAAGTATAAGAAGATAAAACTGTGGAGGCTTCCTACTTATTATGGCCCCAGAAGCAGAAAGAAAGTAGATGTTTTCTCTCCCTTCTCTTTCTTTTCAAAGTATTAGGTTTTAGAAGAATAGAGCCTATGTTCAGAGGAAAAAGGGAGAATAGGGTATTGCAGTATTGTCACCAGGTCGAAGCTTTGGTCACGTTCTCGATATTAGATTTTGACATTGTTTAATGTTTCATATCTCGACTAAGATTTTGTTAACATCTTATGCAATACTTGCTATGCAAGGAAAGCAACAATTGCAAACTTTTTCGAGACCAAGACATGGCTTGGTGCGTGATATGATCTTAGCGATGTCGCGTTGTGTCCTCAGAATTTGGTGCTACTTCAGTAGTATGACTTAAGGCGCCTAGCCGAACAAAACAGTGTTGGAAATTTAAGTTTGGTTTCGTTATTGTAGCTTTAGTTTCCTATTATTTAGTTTCCAAAAAATCACAGAAAACTTGTCTAGTTGACATTTGAAACTCAATTTCTTTGAGAATCTCTTAGAAACGAATCAGTTACTTGAAAAACATGGGAAACTTTTTTTGCAGAACTTTTTTTGTCAAAATCTTGAACATATATATTAACAGAAAGGTTACATTTCTAGTCCGTAAAATAATTGCCGAAGCGTGTTATTCTGGAAATAACCAAACATGGCTGCTTGCGCCTCAAGATGGAAACTAAACTTGCAACTACTCCTCTTGTCGCTCCACAATGTTAGTCGTCAGCACCACACCTAGTGTGGTTGGTTTGTTACTCTCCTTTCTAAGGAAGAGAGATCTTAGAGTTCGAGTTCTCATGGAGGAGAAGCTCGACTCCCATTGTAACCACTTACGTGGTTGGTTACAACCTTAACATTCCATCATCTAGCAAAAAAACAGAGATTGGCCATTGTATGCACAAGCAAATAATAATTCACTGCCCCCTAATTTAGAATTAGGGATGGGGCCGGTTCCGCTTACACCTATTTTGACACCCAATCTCAATCACTCATTTCAATGGCTGAGATTACAAAAAAAAAACTCTCCCCTCCATCTCGCCTCCTCCCTCCCCCTTTTCCCCCACAAGTCCTCAACACACCCCCAAATCCTCAGAACAAACTCCGTCCGGCACCTAATTATCCGGCGACCCATATTCAGTAATCCTTTTTCCGGCTACCCATTTTCCAGCACCTCATTTTAGACAATGATGTGGATTTTGCCAAGAAACAAAAACTGCGATGTAGAATTGCTTAATCCTTTTTGTAAAAGAGATGAGTTAATCAAGAAGGATGAGAATCAAAGGATCTCTAATCCTTACAAAGAAGTCATTTTGCGATTTATGCAGATCAGAGGGAGGGGCAACTTTCGATGATTGAGTTTTCCATCCATGGATTGAAAACCTAGAATACTGCAATTTGCTGAATTAACCATAGTGGTTAATTCAATAATCAAAAGTTGTCACATCATCCTTTAGTTATGTATTTAAGGAGTTGTTAAGGTTAGCAATGTAGAGGTTTACAATGTACAATCAAAATTAAATAACCAAAACTTGCCACATCACCTTTTTAACTTATAAAAATCTAAAAATTGTGACATAGAAAATAATTTTTTAAAAATAGGTTTCAAACTAATAAAAACAGGTTAATAGGAAAAGGGAAAATAGTTTTTTGAAAGCTTTGATTTAAAAAAAAAAACAGTTTTCGGGAAAAAGTTTTAAAAAAAACAGTTTTTGGAAAAAAAATTCAAAAGAAAAATTGTTTTTGGGAAAAAAACTGTTCTGAAATAAACTGTTTTTGGAAAAAAAAAAAACAGTTTTGGGAAAAACAGTTTTAATAAAAAACAGTTTTCGCAAAAAAAAAAAACAGTTTAAAAAAAAAAAACTTTTTAAAAGTATTTTTCTTAGAAACATGCTGAAAATGAAAAAGAGAATTTTTGTGTAATGATAGTGTACTTGATTGAGAAAATGCGGAGACAACTACATTTGGTTATTGACAAAAAGTTGCTAGTTTTGATTATCCAAGAGTCAAAATTTGATGAGTTGATAAAAAGTTGCTAAGTTTGGTTACTTTAATGTGAGCTCTTTTTTGAACAAATGTTGCCTTTTAGTTTTGATTATACCACTGTAGATACTCTTACTGATGGAGTAATATTAATTTCCATGAAGTCGTCCCTTCAATCTTTGTTCCGTCACTTGCTGAGAACCACCTATGGCCATCAATTTCTAGATAAATAGCAGAAATTTTGGACAACTATATATGGGTCACCAGAACCGGAAAATGAGGTGCCGGAGGAGTAGGTTGTGGGGAAAATGAGGTGCCGGAGGAGTAGGTTGTGGGGAAAATGAGGTGCCAGAGGAGTAGGTTGTGGGGAAAATGGGGAGGGAGGAGAGATAGGGTGAGGAGGGGAGAGGGAGGAGAGAGTGTTTTATTCTCAGCCATTGAAATGAGTGGCTGAGATTCGGTGTCAAAATAGGTGTGAGCGGAACAGGTGCATTGTTCCCTACTTCCCTGTCCACAAAAAGAGAACATGCTCCAGGCATTCATAGGCAAAACCCTAGCCAAAGATTGCAATTGCATGATTTCCAGTCAATGGAAAGAGAGCAAAATACGGCAAACCAAAGTTTTCCATTCAAAGAGGAGAGCAAAAACGTCTTCCACACAAAGCATGATCAACAAAGAGATTAAGAGTACTAGCCACCAATATCCATCTTCCAGGCATGGAAACTGGGGCGAAATGAAGAAAACGAACGAACACACACTAGACGATTCCACGATAGATGTGCCAAAAACCACATCAATGTAGTTCGAATTAACTGGGGGAAATATGCAGTGACAAACAACACGCACTTCTCAAGGAGGAAGAATCCACTGAATGCAATATAATGGACGTATGTACTTGAGATTCCAGGAAGATATGCGACAAATCAAGGCACAAACCCGATATCCTTGAAGTACTCATGTTCAAGAGCACTTCTAGCTGTAACTCTTCTGCTGGGATCCAAACAGAGCATTTTCTGGAGAGAAACACACAAATGTATTATCTAGGGCAAAACCAAGATTTCACTAATGTAAGTTATTTAATCACTTCGTAAAATAACGTAACTTGGATCGCTGGGTGTGGATATGTGCCTTAAGGGGTGGTTTGGCTTAATAATCCTTTTGGATTATTTTGTCTTCATTAAAAAAAGGCCGACGATAATGCCACGAACAGTTTTGTTAGGGCCACGATGTTTTAATGTGACTGACCACTCTACCCTTCCACACCAAACAAGTCAAAATTCAAATCAATTTTTCCGTCAGATCCAGAGCAACCCAATCTGTTAGGGCCACGATGTTTTAATGTGACTGACCTCTCTCTCTCTCTCTCTCTCTCTCTCTCTCTCTCTCTCTCTCTCTCTCTCTCTCTCTCCCCTTCTTCTTGCAATCAATCATCATATCCATTAACAAGAAGAAGAAGAAAAAACCTTGCCTCTCAGATCCATCTCCTTTCTCTCCCTCTTCCAACCCCACCAAATCTCATGCGATTCTTCTCAGTGATAGCCCATGTAGAAAATTTCCTCTCCGAACTAACAATCATTCATGCAAACACATCAAAGACTTCTGAAGAAACTGAAAAACACGACCCATTCTCTCCCCCCCTCTCTCTCTCTCTATGTGTGTGTGTATATATATATATGACTTTGACAAGTTGCAAATCTTTCCCTTAATTTGTTTAGATCATGATAGAAATTACGTGGTCGTGAAGGATATGATGGCATCGATAAAATTGAAAGATGAACGACTATTAAAATGTCATCATCAACGAAAGAAAAAGGGTGCCGACCTGGTTGTGTGCAAACCGGCGGTATGACAGGGTTTCAATATGAGAACTCTAGTACCGTTCTCCTTGATGATGTCCAGGGATGGGGCAAATTTAAGTGAGAATAAAAAAGTGGAGCAAATGAGAGGAGAGTGAACTGGGTTTGGAGAGAGAAAAATGCAGAGAAGTCGAACTGTTGAAGTGGGGAAGAGAGAGAGTTTAAGGGTATAATTGGGAGACTACCAAAAAGGTTCGTGGTACTAAAATTTATAGTCGTGGCATTATCGCTTGCCTTAAAAAAAATGCCTTTGTTAGTTTTGCGTCATTTTATTTGGATTATTGGTTCATCTCGACGAGATGAATCTGAAATGTAAAAAATTATTATCAAAACCTTTAAGGTTCACTAAAGCCAAAAATAATACAAAAAGACAGATTTTATTGGGTTATTTGTCTTTTCTAAACTTTTACAATTATGGTTCTTTTTTTTTTAATTTTCTGATGTCTCTCGTCGAGATAAATCAATAATCTACAAAATCTGACACAAAGCTAGAATTTTTTTAATACATGAATAAAGTTAACCCAAACCACCTCGAAGTGTCGGATTCATCTAAATTCCATCTCAAATACACGGGGGCGAACCAAATTATTCAGTCCCTCGGTATTTTTCCTCATATTTTCTCAGGATAAATAGTGTATCCCAAGTGCTGTAGGAGATTTCATGCATAATATAGGAGCTTAATGCATCGCTTCACGATGAATTCGAAGCACCAGAAATGCTTGCTAGGTGAATGTCCAACTAAAAATGTGAAACCCAGACCCCAATCCCTAATGTCCACGTAACACAGCATGATATTTGTCCAATTACCTTACTCCAATAGACAGTTACGGGGTCAACGCCATAAAAGTAAGTACATGTAGAAAAGTTAGGGGAGAGGTGTCTGATGGAAGTCATGGAACAAATGCACAGCTTGCAATATTTTTACCACACCAACCCACTAATTGACGTGTTTTAAGATCACTAAGTTGGGGCTCATCTAATCACCGCAGACAATTAAATTTTTTGTAGACGGAGTCATAGACAGAGGAAGGCCAGAGGTCAAAAAACTATTTGCTCCAAAGGTCATTAAATGCAACAGAGACAAATAATACTTGTTTACAAACAAGATGCAATTTGTATCAACATAAACATTTAACTTACCCTAAGAAGATCTAAACCAGCTGAGTCAAGGTTTGGAACTACAGTTTCCAGGTCCTGCAAATAAAAGGTGCAACGTTTTAATTCTGATATTTAAAAACACGAAGATCAAATGAAATATACCAATATTTTCTACACTCGATCACCTTTGAAGGCCACTTTGGAAAGGCAGATTTAAAATCAGGCAAAGAAGTCACCCCAGGCCATGTATCCTCATTTGGAGTACCCAAGACTCTTCAGGGAGGAAGAGAAACATATTAAGAGCACGGAACAAAAATTCCAGTAAAGCAAGGTTATATATTCCATTCTCATTTTGATGGATATTCCAAATGACAATATCAAAGGGTAGTTTTTTTTTTTTTTGTTCTTCAAATCAGCATATTTAACTGGGAAAAAGCATACAAAGGGCATCTCAGCAGTAAGATCGAGAAAATTCAAGAGAAGCAATTTTTCCATTTTTTTTCCTTTCTGTTCTTTTCTTTTTCAGAACAGGAGCTCAAAAGAACACAAATCTTAATAATTCTAAAGCAGTTGTTTATCCATTGGAATTTTCATATTTTCTGAACATAACCATGCGACCTTATAAGACTGTAGGATTGCAAATTATCAAACATTGGCCTAGTCTTATTAGAAATCTTGCACCAGATTCTTCCAGATTTAAGACAAAATTAGAAGAAAATTGAATGAACCAATTCTCCCTTGTCTCTTTCTGCCGTTCTGAAGAACTTAACCTTCAGATACCTATCAACTGAATTTTTTCCAGTTGTTCACACTTAAGTCGATAAAAATTCTCATCCACTACGTCAAACTCCAAAATCCAGCAAACTTTTTGACAATTGCAAGACTGTTGATAAATTCAAAAATGATTTTATATATAACCTAATTACACTAAAGCAAAAGGGCTTGAGATATCCAGAACCTTGGGCCACATCTACTACTTAGTTCTTAATCTGCAAACAAATGGACTTGCAGTTAGGTGATATCACTTAAAATTTGAACAGGCTTGGCTCTCTTGGGTGGCAGATCAACTTCATCTATATGCTCAACAAAGTGAATGCATAACTTCCCATTTCCATGTCATTCAAAGGTTAAACTTTTTTCCATGCCAATGATTGGCTAACCAAATTTGACGTGATGCATCTAAGTCAAAATTAAAAATTCTAAGGCATTGAATCCAACACAAACTTTTGTAAAGCATGGCTTTCCAAATTTAAATGAACAGCCATGTACAACTTTCCAGCAAATAGAAGAGAAAGTTGTTGTTCAGGAGTACCTGAAGATTTTGAATAGTTCATCAATCTCAGAGTCCCCAGGAAACAATGGCCTCTGATTCACCATCTCAGCAAATATACAGCCCACTGACCACACATCCACAGGAGTGGAATAGTGACGGGATCCAAGGAGTATTTCAGGTGCCCTGTACCATAGGGTCACCACCTGGACAGAGGAACTGATGAGCAAGTCAACTTAAAAGGCAAGTCAATGCAAGTTATATTTCTTCACATGAACTTTATGATCCTTCTTCATAACATGGCAGTGTAGCACATCTAGATCCAGAAAATGTATCCTACGTTATACTCACAGAAAAGACACTACATCATGAGCATGTTGCAATTGTTCACAATTAGAATGTCACCAATGGCATGTGAAATGAAAAAGAAACATCGTGAGACCTACCCAATAACAAAAGAGCCCCATAAACCTTGATTTTGCCCTAAATAATATTATGCTCTTGCTCTAGTTATCCTACTGTTTATTTTGGAAGAATGCGAAAGCCATTCACTGATTGTAGTCGTTGCGCTTCACAGATTGAATTGGAGGCGTCATTATGTACTGAATATGTTCGAATGAATGGCTAATTGATGAAGAAAATCACATGAAGGAAAAAGCCTAAGATGAAACTGTGATACTAAGGAGAGACGGGTAAAGCATAACTGGACATAAACACCTCATACTAAATAAAATGCAGCGAAGAATCGCAAACCCAATAGCCCCAATTACCTCATGTGTAAATGTCCTAACAGGAATACCAAATGCTCTGGCCAGTCCAAAATCTGCTAGTTTTAGTGCATTTGTACGGCGATCAATCAGCAAGTTTTGAGGTTTCAGATCTCGATGGAGAACTCTGTGAGAGTGACAGTAAGCAATTCCACGAAGAATTTGATACAAAAACATCTGCACAATTGAAATGCAACCAAATGATGTTTACTTCGTCTCAGCCTGATCAGATCAGTGCCAATCCTTCACAAAATCAGTTGCCAGATAATGAAACAACAGTCAGGGATATCGCATGCAAGTTTAATAACCCAAATAAGACCATCAAAGATTTATCTCTTTTCAAGCCTAAGGAACCAAGGGAAATTATCTTTAGGATTCTAGATCCTCCTTAGTATTAGAATAACATTTTCCATTGCTTAATAACCTTCTAGAGCTTTAATTGCTAAAACAACAACTAGAATCACAAACACTTTGACTTATATACAGAAAAGAAACAATGACAACCTACCCCTACCAAAAAATAAAAACCTGTGCAATTACATTGCAAGTCTTCAGATCAGATAGCTTAACTGGAAATCCAGTGTTGCTTGTTGGAAAGGTTGAACTTAGAATTCAGGGTTATTGACCTACAAGGAAATGGCGCAGTCTGCTTACGTGTCTGCATGTGGATGTTTGTGTGTGCGTGTCTGTGTAGCCAAATTCATAGAAACAAGGAAATATCATTTACTTATCTGACTAGTATGGGGCAGTTCTAATATTCATGCCACAATATGCACAAATCTCCAAAGATCAGGAGGATCTCACTCACTTTTATCAGACGTGGATCCTTAGAGAATTCTGGACATGAATCCATGTGCTTCTTCAAGTCCAAGTCTAGATACTCAAAAACCAGATACAAACGCTTCTCACTGTGCACCACATCCTGCAACCTGTCCCCAAAAAAAATTTCAAGTGTCTTGCAATAACCACATCCCCAACAACACACTTCCCACAAGCCTAAAGAAGAAGAGTTCAACAACATATCAACAATAGGAAATCAAATCGGTTTCGCACTAGACATAAGACATTCTCTAGTAGGTTCATGCAAAGTAGGTTGCTAATCCAACACATCCATCCAACACAAACAAATTAGCAATTAATCAACTATTCACGTCTGAAATCAATGATCGACCCCACCTTATATCCCCTTTCTTTCAAGTTTCATCCATTCTTGAAAAGTGGTCAAGTCTAGCACTTCAGCAAGTTAAACAATGCAGATCAATGTCATTGTTCTCATTACAATGTACTTAATACTACCACATTCTCTAAACTGTAAGTAATAATATTTTCCCAAATGAGCAACAGCAGCAGTCTGGTGCATCAAGGAGGTATGATCTAGCACTTGTGCTTTCAAGCCAACAACTTCCTAGATGGTAAAATCCAAAAGGATTCTTGTAGAACGAACATGTCATGTCATGCCAATGCCCAAAACAAAAATACCAGAGAGATTAGATCTTGTTTGGAAGATTGACTAAATTTGGAGTAAGCCATATTGTAACAACCTGACAATGTTCCCATGCTGCATCTCTTTCAACAGAGAAATTTCTCTAATAGCCGTGCTTGGTACACCCTCATCTTCCTGCTCTAAGCGAATCTTCTTTAAAGCAATAGTTTCGTTGGTCACACGGTCCCGAGCCTTGTAGACTACACCATAGGTTCCTTCACCAATCTTCTCAACTTTTTCATACTGCATTGTTCATAAACAACATCACAGTCTAACCCAAGACGAAAACAAAAAAAAAACACCTAACTAAAATGCAAACTCTTATACCTGATCCATCTAATCCACGTCAAATCGCCACAGGCAAAATATCCCTGAATCCAAACAGAGAAGAACAACAGATAACAAACAGGTTCAAAAAAAGCATAACAACAAACAAATCCTACAGGTTTCCCCAAACAGAGAGAAAATGCCAACAAAATTCAGTTTCAGAAAAGCACAACAACTAACATTTCATTCAAGTACGATGCAAAATCAAGTGATAAGGTGCAAAAAAATACGAATAAATCCAAAAAAAAAAAAAATATGCGCAACTATAAGTAATTCTACTTACTTCCTTTTCTCTGTCTACTACTTCCCAGGGCCGGCCTTAAAAGAACTAGTGCATCTAAATTAAATTGATAGATTCACTCCTAGTGTGTGGATCGGACATCTCAATACTCTTTCAAGGCGTGATTATTTACTAGGCCCCCAAAAATGTATCATGTTTAAGCATTTCTACATTAGGCAAGATAAACAGCAGACAGAAATATAGGCGACACAAGAGAGAGAGAGAGAGAGAGAGAAGGGTTACCTGCTCGATCTTCGGCTGCTACTGAATGCGAAGAAATTGGATATATGGGGCGACGATTACAGAGAAAACCCCGGAATTTGATCCTTGTAACAAATTACTCCCGTTAATTGCACATTTTCGAGTTCAAAGTCACATGAGTTCTAATTTAACAACATCAACCCTTTATATATACTACAGGTGGATTCTTGTAAACTTAATTTATTTTTTCGTTTGGTGTGTTTTATTCGTCTTTTCTAAATTTTTGTTAAATTTGCATGATATTTTTTGGATTAATCATCCGTCTTGACGAGAGCATTCTAAAAAGTACTACAAAATTATGACCAAAAGCAAAAAAAGTTCACTGAAAAAGGAAAAAGTATCAAACAGCTGTTTTATTTGTCTAAAGTGCCGTCTTATTTGAATTTAAATAGCTGTCTTATTTGTCTAAAGTGCCGTCTTATTTAAATTTTTTTATTGTCCGTCCATATTTTTATACTTTTCTAATTCGTCTCATCTCTATTTTTGTTTTCCTACTGACATAAAAAAATACAAATTGATATAGAACGATTAACGTCAAAAATTACGACGAAAAGCTAAATAAAAAGTTGCGAAAAATAAAAAATACCAAAATAAGTTTCTTACAACAACGCAGCCTACTACTGAATTTCTCCAACGGAACCTACCATATCTAACCATTTGGAATTTAAGTGAATTAAATGGAAAATTTCAAAATACCACTCAACCTTTACACCAAAATTCAATTAGACTCCCAACCTTTTAAAAACTTCAATTTTACTCCCAACGTTATCTTCCGTTAATCAAAATGCCCCCTTCCGTCCGAATGACTAACGGATTTCGTTAAAAACTCCGTTAAATATTGTCCCAATCGAATTTCGATTATCCAAGCGGCTCAATGTGTTCAAAACATGATTTTAAAAGTACTCGCTAGAAATCAGCAAAAAAAATGACCGGGAAGGGTTTCATCTGAACAGTTTTTTATTGAACTATTCAATAAAAAACTGTTCAAATCAAGCCCTTTCCGATTATTTTTTTTGCTGATTTCTCGCGAGTACCCTTAAAATCACGTTCTAATCACATTGAGCGGCTCGGATCATCGAAATTCGATTGGGAAAGGGTAGGTGCGGATCGATCTGGATTTTGTTCAAGTTCAGACGTCCAGATTTTGCTTCGGTCTGCACCTCCCTTTTTTCGATCGAATTTCGATGATCCGAGCCGCTTAATGTGATTAGAACGTGATTTTAAAGGTACCCAGTAAAATCAACAAAAAAAATATCGGAAAATGCTTGATTTGAGCAGTTTTTTTATTGAACTATTCAATAAAAAACTGTTCAGATGAAGCCCTCCCAGTCATTTTTTTTGCTGATTTCTCACGAGTACCCTTAAAATCACATTTTGAACACATAGAGCGGCTCGGATTATCGAAATTCGATCGGGACGATATTTAACGGAGCTTTTAACGAAATTTGTTAGTCATTTGGACATATAGGGCATTTTGATTAACGGAATATAACTTTTGGAGTACAATTGAAGTTTTTAAAAGGTTAGGAGTCTAATTGAATTTTGGTGTAAAGATTGGGGGTATTTTGAAATTTGTGTTCTCTTTACAACTCAAAAAGAATTTTTCAAAAAATTCCACCTAGATTCTCCCTACTTCCAACATTTCTCTCTCTATCTCTCTCCACTTATTACCCCTACTATTTTTCAAAAAACTTTTCAAATACCAATCCAAACACAGCATAAAACACTTATGTATACTACTACTCTACTCCTCCAAAGGAACTTACTGTATCTAACCATTTCAACTTTAAAAGTGAATTAAAACATATCAGCTACTACTTACTAGACCACGTCACATTCAATTTGTATCTAATCGGCGCTTAATCAAAGATCATACATCATAATCTTTTCATGTATCTACATAGGAAAATGCTAACTAAAGCTCATTAGGGTTTGGATAATAACAAAAAGATGTATTAATATCCGTAGAAAGTGAATATATTATTGAAAAACTAGACAATGTCCAAGTTCAAGTCCCCATATTCTCTTACTGGGGCTCAACACCTGCTCCTAACACCACTCGTTGTAGGACCTTAGCTTCGGCTTCGACATAGGTGCGGTGAGTCTTCTACAAATAGTGGTGTGATGTGACGTAGTGACTCTCTAGTAGAAGTGACGGGATACCATACCTACACTTCTATTTTCTGCACTAAGAAAATAAACACAACACTCTAGAAAAATAATAAATCTTGTATGATTAAATCGTTATACCTGATTAAAATGCTCAGAGTTTGAGTTTCGATAATTACGCAATGGTTAGTATTTTGATTGTAGAGTCGACCTAATGATGATTGGGTGTTATGCCAATTTATATCATTGATAGAATTTGCGAAACTCAAAAGATGGAGGCCCATGATGATAAAAATATAACGCAATAAAAAGGTGTTGGCAAGGTTAACCGTACCTAATGATTTGTATTGGGGGCGACTATTCGCAGCCTCGTTTTTTCTCCCTTAGCCCGCTAAAAATTTCCAATTAATTACAACATGACCCCTTAATGTAAAATGACCTACTTACCCTTATACCTATACATGAAATGACCTACATGCCCTTATGACCAAAACCCCTAAAGTATCTTCCTCCCCTTCCCAAAACCCCTAAATTATCTTCCTCTCCTTCCCCCTGAAATTCATCAGTACGTTTGAAAAAGAAAAAAAAAACACCAGTCGACTGGTTCTTCTGTTCTTCGTCTGGTTCTTCTGTTCTTCGTCTTCTCTTTTCTCCAAAACCCATTCTTCTTTCTTCTTTCATCTTCATCCTTTCTCTTCTTCTCTCTCTCAAGCTTGTTCATCATTTCAATCTCAATGGAGGAGCCAAATATTGTATCAATGGAAGGTTCCAGTCCTTCCATTGAAAAAAAAGATGACTCACTTCTAGGTTATGATTTCGAAATTGAAATGGAATCAAATTCTATCGGCAACGATATGATGGATGAGAAGAAAAATGTTGTGATGGACATTGTATCTTGGAAGCCGCGTGAGAATGAAACTTTTCCCCGTTCACAGTCCAACCTCCTGATTTACAAATTTTTAAACTAGTTTTTCGGTGTTTCAGGTCCGAATAAGTTAAGTAATTTCGGTAGTTAACCACCGTAAACAATTACCCTACTCGACAGTTAGTTATCGAAATTTAGACACAATTTCAGCATTCAATTACCGAAATATATGTATCTTATTTCTGTTATACTCTAGTTCAGCAGTTAATTACCGATTTTAGTACGCAATTCCGACATGTGGTTACAGAAATATAGTCTTGTTTTCAACAGCTATTTACCGAAATGTAGGATTTTCGTACACACATGTTTTATTTATTGAAATTCGGCAGTTAGTTACTGAATGGTGCACACATTTTTGACATCTAGTTACCGAAATTGATACTTGTTTTCAACAGTTAGTTACTGAATTGTATTACTTTTCATTCAGTAATGGTCAGCAGTTAGATACCGAATTGTAAGTATATTTTCGACTTTCACTTACCGAAATATAGACTAATTGTCGACTGTCAATTACCGAAATAGATCCAGAGAGCTAGAAAACTTGTTTTAATGGACTTTTCAAACAGGTGGATGATTATTGGTTCTTTTGATTTTATTTTTTTACTGCCATTGAATGTTTTTTTTTCAACCATGTTTGTAGGTTTTTCCATTCGAAGATGAGTTGAGACATTGGATAATATCTACTGGTAAAAAAAATCGTAGATTTACCATTCATAGAATTAGCCACCTTAGCATTACAGGGAACCAAACTTGCCAAGTAGGAGTATTTGTTTTCCCAAGTCTACTGCATTACAGGTCAATTTTATGAAAGTTCAAAACCAGACCCCTAATAAGTTCATTACAGTCAAAATATGTCAGACATCATAGCCCAACATTTCTAAATACGGAGTATCAAATATCCGACATCCATAAACATCCACAGATAGAAAGCTTTTACAAAATATACAACCAATGACTGGCTAACATCATAAACCCAAGATCTACCCTCGGCCTGAAGCCCCAACACCTCGCTAACGAAAAATAACAGTTTCCGGCCGTAGAATGGCCTACACCTCCTGCAGTGCCGCACGCAACTCCACAGCTCCAAGTCCAGTATCGCCCACAGCCCTGTCTTCTTCTTCCTGTGGATGTGCTTCGGTGCGGCCCCGACCCCGGTCTCGACGCGGTGGACGTATAATAACCTGCATATAATAACAGGAATGCAAACTTAGAAGTCCGAAAAGGTAAAACAAGTTACGAATGCCAATAATACTCTTGAACCTTACTATCAAAATTGGGTCTACTAACCATAGAAAATCTCTCCCGTACATACAAGTATATGTATTATCCCGCACTTGTTTCTCAGAAAAAAAATAACAGAAAAAACAGAGGAGGAAGAATACATCTCTAGTTTCTCCATCTCTTTTGAAGCAAAATTTGACACGATGTACTTTCCTTTGTAAATTGTGATTTCTTATGGTAGTTAACAAGGTTTTGTACATCAGGTTTACACCAACTTGCATTTTCAACAGGATTTATACCAATTTACATGGGGATTACACCAATCTATAAAAAAGACTAAACAAAACTTCAGCTGGTTTATGGCAGTTTTCCAAGCTGACCAATCTGAAGGAAAAAAGCATAGTAATGAATTTGCAGCAAATCTGAGGGGGCTTTCTAGTTTATCAGCAAAACCATAAAGAGTTCGTTTGCTGATAAGCAAGATAAACATGGGAAAGAAATAGAATATTAAAATCACTGTATTTCATAGGGCAAGAAATTGATTTCGATCATATCAAAGTTTTTTTTTGGTAAGCAAATCATATCAAAGTTCCATTACCATATCTTACTAAATTCCTTTGAATTCGCAGTAAACTGAGAAAATCTCAAAATTTGCATCAGACCCATTGTAACAAAGGTCTCTAAGAACATACATGCAAAATCTGAAAATTGAACTACATTTTTCCATAATGCATAAAAAAACTTAAAGATAAAATCAGAAGACGTAGTGTACCTTTGAGAGTGAGAGAATGGAAAGTGGATGTGGATCGGAATGGATACGAGAGAGAGAGAGAGAGAGAGAGAGAGAGAGCTTGAAGAGAGAAGAAGGGTGGCGGTGGTGCGGCGGTGTTCTGGCAGGAGTGGCGGTGTGCGGCGGTGTTAATGGAGGGTTTGTAGAGATGGTGGGCGGGCTAGGGAGATGGGAGGCCGTGGGTTTGATGTGGGGATTAGGGTTTGTATTTAGGTAGGGTATTTGGGGAGTTAAAAAGTGTAATTTTATGTTTTTGTGAGGGAGGAAGGGTATAATGGGAAGATCAGGTACATTTAATGGGTTTCATGGAGAAAATTTTCTGTTTTAAAAGGACTGCATGGAGTAAGGGGCTAAGGGAGAAAAAACAGGGTTGCGAATAGTCGCCCCCTTTGTATTTTGTAAGGGTTGACATAGTGCAATTGATTTCACGAGACCTTTAATACAGTGAACTCTAGTAATAATGACATTTAACTCGATAGACGAAAATGAAATGAGCCTGCATTGAGTTTGTCTTTTTGTTGGTCAAAATGTTTTATGATTAATCTTCTCTTAAAGAGTACAACCAAAAGCCTAGGGACACAACAATTCAAACACAACCTCTTGTTTGGATTATTGTGTATGTAGCATTTCTAACAAAAATAATCCATTATACAATCTCTCACCGTCACAGTTTGCATAGTCTTTCGCATGTTATTGTGCTAATTTCATTTATTTGGGGAATAGAAAAAATAAATTACTTCCATAAGATTTTTGGCAACTTTGAGTAAAGTTTGAGGTGGGTTTGATTGGGTTTCTATACTCATTGTCGCGCCCTGGATTTTCTCTTGCATTCATTGACCCTCGGGAGGAATGATTAGGAGAGGAAAAAAGTAATCCAAATCATTGAATGCGACGTAGTTTTGAGGAAGAGTTTTATGTTCTCTACAAAGAGGGTTTTGCAGCTGTGACCGCATAATATTTTTAGAAAATAACTCTAGTTCGCCACCAAGCATAGAGTTTAAGTGTGCCAAGTCACCCCTCAAATTATTCGAATAATTCAAGTATTTTAAAAACAATTCCGCAAGCCCGAAGGCCCAATTTTTAAAAGTGTGACTTTGCTTTGTTTTGGTCTCCGAAGTTAGAAAATAAAGGGTTCGGTAATTCACTGTTTCGAGTGGGGAAGGTGATTAAAAACAAGCCCACATCGCCCTTGCGATAGTCGTTCATATTTAAAAACACAATTTGATAGAGTTGTTTTGGAGCAAAATGAAATAGAAGGACACTATTCATGCACATGCTTTGTTAAAATTGACCTTTTCCAAAAGAAAAAAGAAGAGATTGAGCCTGGTCAACGGCTGCCTACGTATCTCCAGAGCGGAAGAATCATATCGAACGTGGTTCACATTGTGAAGTTGAAAGAATTGGCCCTCGGTGGGCCCATTTGATAATGAATTACTTTTATAAATTTGGAAAACATATACTCTAGCTTTCGGGGGGCCTTTCGAGAAAATTAAAAAATGATGCACAAAGTTTTTGAGTTCAAAATCGGCTTATCGGCTTAAAAACGAATTTTTTGGTAAAAAGTTAGAAAAGTCAAACGAGATTCGGGAGGTCCGAAAAGTGATCGAAAGGCATTTTCGAGTGCGAGATCTTCTCAACGACCCGAAAATGGGATATAGGTATAAATTTTTTTTAAAAAAAAGTCAACTAAGACCTGAAAAGTCAACCAAAGCTCGGGAGGTCTGAGAAAATTCAAAAAAATCTTCTTATTTGATTGAAAGAGAGCAATGTTGAAAAAGTCCGAAAAAGTTATTCTTCGGCTGAAAAAACAAACCACGGACCGCAGAAAAGTTTGGAAAAATCGACCGGGACTGATTGAGGTGCCAAGAGTTTTGCGACGTACTTCTAGAGTTCTAGACACTTTTTAGTGAAGAAAGTGCATATGCAACGACGTCACATGAAGCTTGGGGTGGTCGAACTCTAATACTGCATGTTTCATACTCTTACGAGATGACATGACTTTTGAACACTCTTTAGCCTTCATGTTGCACACCCTCCATATGTAGGGAGCGACTATTCGCAGCCTCGTTTTTTCTCCCTTAGCCCTTTAAAAATTGCCAACTAATTACAACATGACCCCCTAATGCAAAGTGACCTACTTACCCTTATACTTATACGTGAAATGACCTATATGCCCCAAAGACCAAAACCCCTAAATTATCCACTTCCCCTCAAATCATCATTCACGTTTTCCCCCTTCCCCCTCAAAATCATCATCCACGTTTTAAAAGAAAAAAACACAGGTGTTCTTGTTCTTCATCTGTGAACTACATTCACTGTTCATCTTCTTCTCTTCTCCTCTTTCTTCATCATTTTCTTTTCTTCTCTCTCTCAAATCTTCCAATGGAGGAGGAACAAGGACCAAATAATGTATCAATGAAAGGATCAAGTCCTTCCATTGATCCATTTTTTGACCCACTTATAGGTTTAGATTTTGAAATTGAATCAAATTCTATTTACAATGCGATGGCAGAGGAGAAGAAAGATACTGTGATGGACCTTGTATGTTGGAAGCCGCGTGAGGAGGTAAGTTTTTCCATTTACAATGCCTGTTTTGTTGTTGTGGCGTCTGGGTTTATAAAATGCAGTTTTTTCGAGGGTTTTTCGATGTTTCTGGTTCGAAGAGAATGAACAGAATAAAGTAGGTAATTTCGGTAGCTAACCACTGTAAAATATTACCATACTCGACAGTTAGTTACCGAAATTTAGATACATTTTCAGCATTCAATTACCGAAATATAATCTTGTTTGCAACAGATATTTACCGAAATGTATGTATGATTTTCCCTATATATAGTTCGACAGTTGTTTACCGAAGTATGAACATATTTTCGACGTGTAGTTACCGAAATATAAGTATTGTTTCAACAGCTATTTACCGAAAATAGTGGTTTCGGCAGTTGTTTACCGAAGTATGAACATATTTTCGACGTGTAGTTACCGAAGTATAATCTTGTTTTCAACAACTATTTACCGAAATATATGAATTTTGTATATAGTGGTTTCGGCAGTTGTTTACCGAAGTATGAACATATTTTCGACGTGTAGTTACCGAAATATAATATTTTTTTCAACAGCTATTTACCGAAATGTATATATGAATTTTGTATATAGTGGTTTCGGCAGTTGTTTACCGAAGTATGAACATATTTTCGACGTGTAGTTACCGAAATATAATTATTGTTTCAACAGCTATTACCGAAATGTATATATTATTTTTGTATATAGTGGTTCGGCAGTTGTTTACCGAAGTATGAACATATTTTCGACGTGTAGTTACCGAAATATAATTATTGTTTCAACAGCTATTTACCGTGCCATTCCTATATAGTTCGACAGTTGTTTACCAAATTGTTTACATATATTCGACATGTTGTTACCGAAATTTATACTTATGTTCAACAGTTATATACCGAATTCTATGTATTTTCGACATTCACGTACCGAAACAGATCCCAGAGAGGCCGAAAACTTGTTTTAATGGACTTTTGAATTTTTGATACTTTCTTCAGGATGATGCTTCAACGAACGGCAGCCACATAGGTCCAGTGACCGCACAGGAGTTTACGACAGAGAATGTGAGTGCGCAGGGCAGCCACATAGGTTCACCAGTGTGGCTGGACCTATATGATTTCACACGGGAGTTTACAACGGAGAATGTAAGTGTTTTCAAACATGTGGATGATTCAATGGTTCTTTTGATTTTGTTTGTTTACTGCTATGAAATGTTTTTGTTCAATCATGTTTGTAGGTTTTTTCATCTGAAGATGTATTGAGAGATTGGATAACATCTATCGGCAAGGAAAATGGGTTTGTGATTATCATTAAGTCGTCAGAGAGAATGGCAAAGAACCGAAGTCCAAGGATGCGGTTTGCATGTGAACGGGGTGGAAAGTATAGACCGTTTATCAACAAGGCAAAGGACAAAGGAGGTAATGTGAAGGAGAATGGCAAAGAAGGGAAGGCAAAGAAGATAGGACGCGTCACAGGAACTAAGAAATGCGAATGTCCGTTTGAACTAAGATGTATTAAGGGGTTGGAAGGTTGGACTGTCAGTGTCGTCAACGGCAATCACAATCATCCTCCCGCGAAACAACTTGAGGGGCACGCTTATCCCGCGAGGTTGTCTTCGGAGCAGTCGACTATGTTGGTGGATATGTGTGTTTCGTCATTGTCATCCCCGCGAGAGATCCTAAGTCTAATAAAGGGTAAGGATGAATTCAATGTAAGTTCAATGAAAACCATCTACAACGCACGCTACAAGCATGGGTTTAAGGACCGAGCGGGGAGATCTCAAATGCAATATTTATTGGCTAAGTTGCAAGAATATGGGTACATCGAGTTTAACCGAAAAGATGACAATGACTGCCTGAAGGACTTGTTTTGGTCACATCCTACTTCTGGTGACATGTTGCGTAGTTTCCCTCGGGTTTTGTTGATGGATTGCACATACAAGACCAATAGATACAAGTTTCCTTTACTCCAGATTGTTGGCATTACATCAACCGAGAGGACTTTCTCGGCTGCCTTTGCATTCATCGATGGGGAGAAAGTGGAAAACTATACGTGGGTGTTGGAGAATTTGAAGAGAATGATGGATCCCGATGCACTTCCCTGTGTTATTGTGACAGACAGGGAGTTGGCCCTAGTGAATGCCATTACAAGAGTGTTCCCAACGGCCAACCATCTTCTTTGTCGGTGGCATATTGGGCAAAATGTATATGCCAAATGTAGGAAGATGTTTGATGAGACGACTTGGGCTTTGTTTAAGCATGCTTGGGATTCACTGGTCTACTCACCAACTATATCTTTATACGAGCAAGCACTTTGTACAATGAAGCGGGAGTTTGTGCTATATCCTGATGCGATTAAGTACGTTGAGACAAGTTGGTTGGGACCGTATAGGCAGAAATTCGTATCAGCTTGGACGAACAATGTAATGCACTTTGGCAACTTGACAAGCAACAGGTAAATGGTTAACACCATGCATATTTCACGGTGTCCATATCTTTTCACAATTATATATTGATATTTTGATGCCTAAAACTTTCCTTTACCATTTCCACAGGGTTGAGTCTGAACATGCGAAACTTAAATCCCACATTTCGAATTGCCAAGCCAACTTCTCGGCCGCATGGGCTAAAATGCACGACTTGGTGAAATTACAAATCACGGATATAAAGGGTAGCTTTGAGAAAAGTTTGAATTGTTGGCAGCACCAGTTTAGAATTCCTATCTTTGACCATCTAAGGGGAGCTGCTTCACAGACTGCCATGGGTTTGATGTTGCCGGAGATTAAGAAAATTGATGACATGGTTGTGGAGGACAAGGTTGATTGTGGCTGTCCTATCCGCCGAACCCATGGTTTACCTTGTGCTCACGAGATTGCTCCATTCAAGAATCGGAGTGAACCCATACCGTTGTCGTTGATTAATGATCATTGGAAGATGCTTTCGTTTGAAAAACGTAAAGATGATGGGGCAATTTTGGACCTAATGAATGCCGAATGGAATATCTTTATGGCCAAAATGGTTGGCCAAAACCCTATGACCCATATGCATTGGATGAACACTTTGAAACCCATTTTGAATCCATCAACCACATCCCTATCTTCACCCCAACAGAAGGTCCAGACCCGCGGTCGAAAGTTAGGTTCGGTCAATAAGTCAATGCGTAGGAACCCATCTGAGTTTGAGTATGTTGAGGCATCCTTGGAAACTCCTAATTCGGTGAAGGAAAAAACCCCCAAGGCTAAGGCAGTTGTCAAAAAAAGGCCCAAGGCGAATGCCAAGGCGGGTGTGGATGATAATAGCCCCAAGGCAAAGGCCGTTGTGAGAACCCCTAAGGCGGCGAAGGAGTTACCGAGGCCGAAGAAGCCAAAACTTGTTGGAACCCTTTTCGTAGGACCGTACCTTAATAACTTCCCGGAGCCAATTCGACCGCACGTAAAATCGATTACGGATGTGAGAAGTGATGGAAATTGTGGGTACCGAGCGGTAGCTTATTTTATGCACCAATCCGAGCACAATTGGAAGACATGCCGAAATGATTTGCTCTTGGAGGTGAATAACCATTATGACCTTTACGAAAATATGACTGGTATTGGAGGTGCTAACAAGTTACGTTATAGATTGTCATTCTTTCAAGATGGAACTGCACCCGAAGACAGGTGGATGATATTTCCTGACATGGGTCACGTTGTAGCTTCTACTTATAATGTGGTGGTTGTCCTCCTATCCCAACTTCAATGCCTTACTTTCCTTCCACTGCATTCTCGTCCTCCATCATCGGACAAAATAAGGGTTCTTGGAATTGGACTCGTGAACGGAGATCACTTCGTACAGGTACATTCCGTATAGTTTTCTTCCTCAGAAATTCTACATTTCAAGAATATGAGTTAGTGTTCAATTTTCAAAATCCTTTTACTTTGACAGGTTGATCTAAAAGCATGTTCCCCCATGCCACCTATTGCCAACTATTGGTTCAAATTCCGATGGGAGGAGGCCAAGGAATGGGAGACACTTTTTTCTCTCCAAATAGAAGCGTTTAAAGCCATAATAGGAAGTGATGTAGCAACCGCCGAGTCCTTTGACGTAGATTAGTTTCGTTTTATATGTATGGTTATCATGTTCTCGCTTTACATTGCGATGTTGTTGACTAAGCACATCCATGGAGTTTGTGTCGCTGTTTGTGCCATTATTTTATTATGGGGTTGATGTGAAGAACAGGTATCTGAGCACGCAGAGGTTTATTTTTTCAGCATCTGTATAATGTTCCAGTAGCTCCATACCGATATTTGTGTAATTTTCCAGCATTTACACCCCGAAATTGTTTAATATTTTCAGCACTTGGATACCGAATAATTGGTTCTATTTCATCAAGTGGCTGCTGAAATATAATATTTTTTCCAACAGATGTTTACCGAAAATATATGTTCCAGCAGTCGTTTACTGAAGGTATGGATTATTTTCGACATGTACTTACCGAAATTTAATACTTTTTTCAACATCTACTTACCGAAATGTTATGTATGAATTTAAACAGCCAACATTTGAGTGCAACATTTAGAATGTTTCATTGTTCCCAATAACTCGTTTTTCTACACTTTGACTACCACAACTTACAGAAAACACTATAACCTGACAACATTGAAAATGTGAAACGATACTGTTTCAGGAAGGAGCAGGTTGGGGTAGCGCGGCCTCTTTGACAGCAACAGGGCACGACGTCCCTATTACTATGAGACCCAGAGAGGGTACGTCAAAGGAAGTACAGGGGACCTCCACATCCTTTGACAGCAATAGGAGCACAAATTGACTACCACTCCGATGACGTCGAGAGGGTAGGTGACGTGCCTTCCACTCAACGAGCAAAGTAAATGTGCTCGTTGTAGTACGTACGTTCACCGACCGACGTTCCCAATCCCTCGTAATCGGACAAGGGAACGAACGGTGTGAACGTTGAATATTCCCAATACCTCATATTCGGATGGACACGGCTTGATTACCTAGCTTGGAAAAAGAATGACAATGCACAAGCCATCGAAATAACTTCACTGAAAGGAGCTGTAGGCTATGGGATGTACATATGTTAATTGAAACTCCGGCCATAGGCTATGGCCTATGGGATGTACAAACTTTGTATACTTAATAAATTTTTGTATGAAATAGTCGGAAATATAGAGGGAGATATGAGTCGGAAACTCCCCCAGTCATCTCCCAATTTAAAGGCATAGACATTGGGACTACAGGATGAAGATAATGGGCTGTACGGATGAAATTGCAACTTCAAACAAATAAAGTGATTTGACACGGCACTGCGCTCTATATTTCCTAAAGATTCTTTTCCTGATGAGGAGCATGTGGGTGGGGGCCCTATACAGAGGTATTTTTGTTTTTGATCCACCCTTATATATAGAAGTTTGCTTGCCGACATAATTGTTAGGGTAAAATATTATGCCCGATTTCAACATTTTCTTGCCGAAATAATTACATAATTTCGGTATATGGTTACTGAAAAGTGTTCAAAATTTCGGGTTCAGGTTTGTGAAAAATAATTACCTTGCTTACCTTGCTTGGAAAAGCATGACACCAAGCTATCGAAATAGTTCAAAGATTCTCTGCCTAAGGAAGGAGGAGCATGTGGGTGTGGGGGCCCTATACAGAATTTTGGATTGGACTGGGGGAAATTGGAACTTGAAAGAAATAGGGTGCGACTATTCGCAGGCCCGTATTTTCTTCCTAAAGGAAGGATACCTTGGTTTGCCCGGATACACAGACAGTTATTCTGCCCGATTTCAACATTTTGTTGCCGAAATAATTCCCAAATTTCGGTTTCCGATTACTGAATATTGTTACAAATTTCGGTTTCAGGTTGGTGAAAAAGAATTTTGCTTACCATCCCCCCTTTTATAGATGCGTATGTACAAGTCACTGCCACCACCAATAATGGCCAAGTGGGGGGCCCGTTGGGGGAGTATACTATGGGTTATGTGGAGAAATGTGCATCGAAATAATTCATGGGGTGGGGGTGATGGGACAAGTCACTGCCACGAACGATGCATATGTTTTATGAGACAATAATTTGTAAATACAGCCAAACTATCAAGTCTCCACAATAACATCATAAACTTGAAAGATATCTTCACAAACAAGGATCAAATAACATCAATGCTAATTGCAATGAAAACACCATTCTCCATGTACGCATTCCTCAAACAAAATACCATTCTAACACAACTACATATTAGCAATGAGTCAATAACTAAAACTCTGAGGGCATACGATCAAGCCAAAACCACAAAACGGGGATGAATACTTCAAATAAAAACATCAAAGACAAGTCAATCTCATACATGAGCATGGAGATACATCAACTAGTTTATCATAAACCCAACATCTAACCTCGCCCCCTAACACCCCGCCTCCTTTAAGTATCAAATGTCGGCAGTAAAATGGCATGTATGTCCTGTAGTGTCTGCCGCAACTCAACAGCTCCAAGTCCGGTATCGCCCAAAGCCCTCTGTACCACATCCAACACAACCCGTACCTGCTCCTCGCGACCCTGCCGAACACGCCCTCCAACAGGTGGCAGACCACGTCCCACCCTCTGGTGCGAGAACACACTCAACCACGGAATGTAGTCATCAGTACACGCCCAAGGAATCCCAGCTGGTGTACGCTCTCTCTTATCCTCAGGCACTAAGTGGTAGTCAGGGCTAGACCAAAATCCTTCAGTCCATTCGTAAACAACGTGGTAGGTGTGCTGCCCTCTCGATGCACGCTGAGGTGCAATAGGGTCTGCGGGTATTCGCTGTAATAGACCAAACTGCCTCAAGACTCTGTCGGGGAGGTATGGCTCCACATAGGACATGGCACGAATGGGACCAGTGTAGAAAGCAATATCAGAGACATTTTGCCTGCGGTTCTTGTACGGGTCAAATATCACCTGTTTGTAAAACAAAAGATAAGATATCTACTACTACAATAAATTAACAAGTTAATCAAACAATCCGCTGAAATGTCTCTGATAAGTTATGATGCTCATAATTTTCTAAAACAAACTCTATCCGCCGAAGCTATGATGCTGAAATTTTTTTCTATCTTTGAAACGTACCCAACAAACTGATGCCATTGAAAGAATTGACTACATGTACAGGTATATTCACGACCAATTCTCCAAAAGATAACATATTCCACAACCAATATGTCTTAGAATGATCATAACATTTAATAGGTTAAGAATTGGATCATGAAATCACCACCATTAGAAAGAAGACTTTCAGTACACCAATATCGATTAAGGTTTGCCCCAAACGGAGTCCGAATGACCAAGATACGCTCAAACGAAGTTACACAACTAACATGCTTAAACTTTAGGAATTTCATGAAGAACACAAGCCAAAAACTGTCCAGAATCGTAGAACTTCCCAAAACCTGAACTTTAATTTCAAAACTGCTATAATCCAGGAAGAACCACGGCACAACCCATACATATTCAGAAAGATATATAAGTCTAGTTTCAGAATCAAGAAACGGTGCGCAAAATATATACCCGAGCAAGAAGTTATGCCCGTTTATCCAACACGTGTCTGTGCTGTCTGCACAGACGCGAATCTGACACCAGTTCAGTCCACGAATTTTGTAGGCCAACACGCTTCGAGTTATTTTCTGAAATTTTAACACAATGCAATAGACTCATAGATGAACATTCAGGATTTATTTCAAGATTTTAGAAGGTTTCTAGGTACCTTGAATAAATTCGTCAAAAACAGGACAGATTCAACTTTGTTCAACACAGTTTTGCATAACCCTAAGATGCACGAATTTTCTGAGATAAAAACCCCACTCCAACCTCAAAAACCCTCTCCCATGGATTCAATTCAGTTCATATTAGATGCAGAACATGAAACCTAGCATGGAAAGCATGAAATACAACACTTAAAGAGATGGAATTCTACCTCATCCACAAGTAAGTCATCCAACACGCGCCGGTAGTGCTCTACACTAGTGCCACTCTCGCTATGCAGACACCAACGTCGTGCCCGTGGAAGCTCTTCCGTGTACTCTGGGTCAAGAACAGGATGAAGCGTTGGGAAGTGCTCGTTTATCCACGCCTATAGCATTACACGCATGTGAAGCATATATTACAATCATATATTCGTAACCCGAACTTATTGGTTTTGTAATAATTAAAAAATAAGTGTACCTCTAGTAATATAAGAAATCCACCGATCTGCTTTGCCTTACTCCTACTTGCATAACCAAGATGCCTGTACAAAAATGCCAAGCAACTAGAGCCCCACCCGTACGTACGAACCTTATCTAAATCCTCCAATAGTGGAAGGAGGTCAAGCTGTACAAACCCACCTGACTTGTCACAAAAAAGGGTGCACCCAATGACATATAGCAGGTACGCACGAGCACAACACACAACCCGCTCGTCTGTGTCCGTCTCAGAGACCTCCTTAAAATTCATCTCCAACCAACTCAACTTAACTGCGTAGGATTTAAATGCATTCGATGCAATTGCATTTTCCGCTACCTCATCAGACAAACCAAGGAAATCCATTAAAAGTTGTTTTGGCGTCCTCTCGTCCTCCGTGTACACAGTCAATCCACGAACAGGTATCCCGAGTATATGTTCTACGTCATGTAATGTTAACCCCATCTCCCCAAAGTGAAAGTGAAAGGTGTTCGTCTCCGGATGCCACCTTTCAACAAATGCAGAAATTCTAAAGGAATTGCAATGCGAGTTCTTAGTTATGCTACACAACGGAAGCAAGCCCGAATTGATAACCTTTTGTTTCAACCTCTCTTCTGTAACTACCCAACTACCCAAAAGACTCGAGTGTTGATGCAATCTTAATGTAGCCCTCTCTTGTCCCTCCAAAATGGATGTAGCCACATGTGTGCGAAAACTCTTTAGCAAGGATAGGTCCTCCGGACCACCCACATCCAAAGGCGCATCGTCATGTTGCTCTGCCCGGCCCCTGCCCCGGCCCCGGCCCCTGCCCCGGCCCCGGCCCCGACCTCGACGTCGGCCGTCAATAACCTGCATGTATGTGCCAATACAAATTAGTGTTCATAAATCAAAGAAAGATTAAAAAAAAAACAAATGAAAGCAATTATGAAATAGGAAAAAGTTTACCGGTTCCTCTTGTGGTGCTATAACCTACACATATATGCAAAAAACATAGAATACATATTATTGTTCATAAAACAAAGAAAGATTTAAAAAAAAACAATTGAAAGCAATTATGAACTAGGAAAAAGTTTACCGGTTCCTCTTGTGGTGCTATAACCTACACGTATATGCAAAAAACATAGAATACATATTAGTTTGAAGTATTTTGGAAGGGTTTAAGAGTTGAAAATCACAGGAAGAGCAAGAAGTAATTTTCTGGGAATCTGCAGAATTGGAAACCTTGTGTCTGTCCTGATTTTGTGGATTTTTTTTGAGGCAGTTCCTAAGCTCCAAAAATTATGAGATTTTTATTGAGAGTTCCTCTATGAGTCTTTTATCTATGGTAAAAATTTCGGGATTAGATTCGAAGTATTGAATTCTGTAAAAATTCGTAACCTAACAGCACTCAAATTCGTTACTGTGCAGTCAGCACTGTCACATGTTAGGAAAACAGCCGTATCTTTTAGCACGAGCATCGAAAACGCGCACCGTTTCTTGATTTTGAAAGTAGACACATAGACCTTTCAAGCTATTTAAAGATTGTGCCTCAAATGTTCTTGAGTTAAATCAGTTTTTGGTTTGAAGTTGGTAGAATTGCAGAATCTGCAACTTTGTCTTTCCAAAGCTAAAAGGCCAACTTATCTTCCATACTCTTAATGGTCTGAAAACAGGTTATGATTCTCTCAAGCAGACTATACGTACACGAATTGATGATATGACTTTTAGTAGTCTTTCTTCTTTGTTAATGGCAGAAGAACTGCACCTTACACCAGAAATTACTCCTATTTCTTCTATACTTGTGGCTCAACATCATACACCATCTCCATCTACCTCTACAAATATACCTTCCTCCTCTACATCTGGCATTTTACCTACTACTTCCGTTCCTTTTCAATTTCCTAATCCTGTTCTTCCCTCCCAGCAATTTCTTCCTACTTTTACTTCTCCCCAATACAATGGCCCACGTTTTAACAGAAATATGAATAGGTTCAAAGGAACTCAGTTTGCTCCACAGCAATTTTCCAAGCCCTATTCTGGTTTTCCGAATTATCTAGGGTATCCAGGCAACTTTAATAATTTTGGATTTCCTTCAGGTTTTACTACTCCACCTGCTGGTTTTCCATCAACCCCTGCAAGTTGCCAAATCTGTGGAAGGGATAATCACCAGGCTTCTACGTGTTATTATAGACAGAATCTAAATTATAGACCATCAAGTTTTGGTCAAATGGGCAGGTCTTTTGGTCAGAATTTTGATTCCCATGGTCAGAATTTTCCTCCACATAGTCAAAATTTCCCTTCATATGGTCAGAATTATCCTCTACATGGTCAGAATTTCCCTCCTACTGGTTCACAGTTCTCTTCTAATGCTCAAGTTACTATGGGGTTCCTTCTCAGCAAGCTCAGGGTTTAATATGAGATTTTTATTGAGAGTTCCTCTATGAGTCTTTTATCTATGGTAAAAATTTCGGGATTAGATTCGAAGTATTGAATTCTGTAAAAATTCGTAACCTAACAGCACTCAAATTCGTTACTGTGCAGTCAGCACTGTCACATGTTAGGAAAACAGCCGTATCTTTTAGCACGAGCATCGAAAACGCGCACCGTTTCTTGATTTTGAAAGTAGACACATAGACCTTTCAAGCTATTTAAAGATTGTGCCTCAAATGTTCTTGAGTTAAATCAGTGTTTGGTTTGAAGTTGGTAGAATTGCAGAATCTGCAACTTTGTCTTTCCAAAGCTAAAAGGCCAACTTAAACGGGTATAGCTATGTTGTCCGAACTCCGTTTTTAATCTATGACCTGTCGTTTCAAAGCTCTTGAAGTCTAGTTTCTAATGACTCTGGACTTCCTACCGGAACTAGCGATGCTATAATCTACACGTATATGCAAAAAAAGATTAAAAAAAACAATTGAAAGCAATTATGAAATTGGAAAAAGTGTACCGGTTCCTCTTGCGGTGCTATAACCTACACGTATATGCCAATAATACAATACATATTAGTGTTCATAGGCTTTATAAGGAATCAAAAAAAAAATTGAATGCAATTATGAAATTGGAAAAAGTTTACCGGTTCCTCTGGCGATGCTATAATCTACACGTATATGCAAAAAAATAGAATACATATTAGTGTTCATAAAACTACAAACAATTGAAAGCAAATAATATGACTTAGTGTGCAACAAAAAAAAATCTTAGTGTTAAATCGGTAGGTTATTTTCACCTCATCCTCATGTATGTCCTCCAAGACATCCTCCAAGACAACATCTTGCTCTTCCTGACGAGGTACTTTTGCCTTCCTCGGGCCCCGACCTCGAGCTACTCGAATTTTAATTCGAGGCAGTGAATGCATAATCTACGCGTATATGAACATAATACAATTACAAATTTGTCTTAAAAGAGGCAGTTTTGTCGTCAAGGTTACCGAAGGTACTTACTTCTTTCAGATTGTTGTTACCAAACATTTCATTTCGTTCAAAAGTTAGTGTTCATAAAACAAACAAAGGTAAAATACTAACTACTACAAAGCTGGTGTGAAATTGGAAAATTTTCACCTGAGCAAAAGGTATGTCCTCGACGAAATCATGTGCCTCTTCCTCCTCTTCCTCACGATGCACTTCAGCCTGGCCCCGGGCCCGGCCCCGGCCTCGGCCCCGGCCCCGAACTTGGCCTCCTCCTCGACCTCGAGGCTGTGGACGCATAAGCTACACGTATATGAGTACCACAATTTACAAGTTATTTTTAAAAGAGGAAGTTTTGTCATCAATCTCCAAACATTTCATTTCGTTTAGTTCTAGTGGAATGCTACACATCAACTACCATCAAACATTCATGATAAAAAAGATCCAAGCTAAGCAGAGTGGTTTTTTTAGATTTTTGGACACAAACTGAAACCCATTTTTTTTACACAATATTTCACTGTTTTGGTCACATGCCCTGTCCACTATATGTGGGACAGATCAGAGCTAAGCATAGTAGTTTTTTTATTGAGTATAAACTCGGGCAGGTATGTCAAGCTGTTTACCTCAGCAACCTCAGACTCGTCGTGGACGACACCCCGCCCCCGGGCCCGACCTCGGCCTCGACCTCCACGCGGTGGACGCATAATAACCTGCATATAATAACAATAACAATAATACAAATTTAGAAGTCCGAAAAGAGGCAACAAAAAATAACAATGCCAATAATACCTTATGGAAATGGTAAACAACTGAACAAGCGTAGAGAGAGAGAGATTATACCAATAGTATGGAAAGGGTTCAACCAAAAGTGAGCAATCCTTAACTCATCACCTAAGTCTTTGACAAAGTTAACCTATACTTTTGTGCGGATTTTTCCACATGTAGTAGTTAATAGTTCATATTCATCCGTGTTTTTGTTCCAGGATAAAATATTGTCAAGTCGATGATTGCCGGAAGTGGAAACCAACAAGAAAACTTAGACACAAAATGTCTAGCTTTCTAAGCAAAACTTCCATAATTTTTCCAAACAAAAACCCCAGAATTTTTTTTTGTCAGAAATGCCACATTGCGACTAGCTCAAATTCCCAAATAAAATGTAACTATCAACAAAGCACCCCACAGATTCTGTAATAATCAGTGATGCATTAAAATAGGCAGAAAGTGAAAATCTGACAGAGATATAGACCCCATAGATATCATTTGCAGCAGTTACCCTCAATCACTCCTTCCACAGAAACAACTTCAAAAAGGCAGAGTTATAAGTCCATCAAAGGAGCATAAATGGAGATGCTAACTAAGAGCTGAAGTTAATGGCACAACTCAAAAAACTTGAGGTGAACTGTTTTTTAAACTTGAAGGACTTCTCCATTGACAAAACATTATGGAATCAAATCCTACTCGCTTATTGCCCCAGATAAATCCTGCAAGCGATGTCACAACGGTGTCGCAAATCCTATATCAAAAGGTAGAAGACCAATGTCAGCATAGACATCGCAAAGAAACCGAGAGGTGTGACATTGTCACAACCAGTTATTGCATAAAACAACAAATACCGGTGAGTTGGTAATTGATATTGAAACTGCAGGGACCGAACTAAAGAGAGTCAATGGGGGTGCCACATACTTCTCTGACTAAACAATGCTTATACAAATGTAGCAGCGCTGTTTATTTGATTAACATTGGCAACACTAGTTGGGTGTTTTGATCCTTTAACATAAAGAAGAAGAATACCATTATTTTCCCTAGTAACAGAATATGATCCCCTGGCCCCACATACCCCCACAGAATATGATTAACAATGGCAACACTAGTTGCATAATTCTGCATACAGAACTCTAAATAGAAATTCAAAACGGCCGCTTCAAAAACAACTTTTATGCTCCCTTCAAACTCTTGTTAAAAAAAACCCTAGCATCTCACATATAAACTTACAGATCTCAACATTCACCGTTTTTTGCTACCAATTTCGGGATCTAATTACCAAAATTTCTAAACAAATACGGGATCTATTTACCAAATTCTCTACACAAATACGGGATCTAATTACCAAAATCTCTACACAAATACATGTATGTAAATGGCTGGGCTGGGGCAGTGGTGTGGCTGGCGGTGGTGAGGCGGTGGCGTGGCTGTGGTGAGGCGGTGGTGAAGAACAGAGAGAGAGAGAGGAAGAAGAAGTAGAAGAAGAACAGAGTCAGAGAGAGAGAGAACGACACCTCTTGTGGTGGTGCGGCGGTGGTGTGGCGGTGAACAGAGAGAGAGAGAGAGAAGAAGAAGAAGAACAGAGTGAGAGAGAGAGAGAGAACGACACCTGATGTGGTAGTGTGGCGGTGGTGCGGCGGCAGTAGAGGCGGTGCTGCGGTGGTGGCTATGGAGGTGGAGGAGGTGGGAGGCGGAAATGGCGTGGAGTGGTCTGGACGACGTAAATGGGGTGGGGGGACCAGGGGTGGGGAGTTTAGGGTTTTGAAGGGGGATTGGGTTTAAAGTGTAATTTTTTAGAGAAAGGGTATATTTGGAAGATCAGGGACATTTATTGGGCTCCCTGGAGAAAATTTCCTGTTTTTAAAGGACTGTATGGAGTAAGGGGCTATGGGAGAAAAAACAGGGTTGCGAATAGTCGCTCCCCATATGTATTTCCCACTTGAGAAAATTTCTTTTATATCCCATCGACTTTGACCAAAAATTCATTTTGATCATTCATCTTTCAATTTCGGCATAGGTTGTGTTTGTTTGCCATTTTTGTTTTGTTTTCTATTCATTACTTTATTTCTTTCTTCAATTATTACCATATTTCTCCAATTATTACTTTGTCATCCCTCTCTATCTCTTTCTACTCATTACCTCTATCTCCAATCATTACCATATTTCTCTCTCCACCCACCACCAAAACTAAACTAAAATGTCAAACAAACAAAGCCCTCGACTTTCCAATTTTTTTTGTCATCCTTTAGGGATATATATACACATATATACACGAAAAATATGGTGTTTGGATCAAGCACCCTACACACATCGGATGCCGTTGATTCCCACGCAAGCCCCCTCGTTTTTTTTTATAGAATTTTTGAACGGCTCGGATGGGCCGTCCAGTGGCCAGAGACAGCCCGGGGCAGCCGTCGGTCCCTATAGTAGGACTTAAAGAAAACGGATTCCTTCTAAAGGATAACATTGAAAAAAATTGGAAAGTGGAAGTATTTTTATGCCGAATTGAAAGGTAAAGGACCAAAATGAATTTTTGATTAAAGTTAAAGAGATATAAAAGAAATTTTCCCTTCCCACTTTTTCTCGTTCTTGTCAGTACTATCCACTTCATTTATTGTCATTTCTAGATTGGTAATCAACTTGGCTATTGATCTATTATATTTTCCCCCTATTTTTATTCATGTGTTGGTTAAATAGACTGTCAAATACTACTAAATTGTGTACATATTTGTGTCGTGTAACTGATCAGGAGGCTATACATTCAGAAAAAGAGCATGACCTCTTTTGTCTAATTTTTTTTTTTTTGCATCTTAAAATATAAAAATTAAATTTTGAGTTCAAATTCGACTTAAAATGACAAATGAGATTGAGATGAGTTATAACAGTCTTTGACAAGTTTTTTTTAATGACCACCCTGATTAGAAAATTTGGAGCCATCACTAAAAAAGTGCTTGATTAATTTTAAGAAAAAATTATTGCACTTATTGGGTAAAAGTTTGAAAAACCATCGCGGACCCTAAAGTGGGTCCCGGGAAGGTTTTTTTTTTTTTTTGGATCCGGTTCCGGGAAGTTTGAAAATCTCAAAAAAATATTTTTTTAGTGTGCGAAACTGTTTTATGCACTTAATATAAAAAGTTTAGAAAATTTTCCGAGAGGGTGAAATGGTAATTTGACGATTTTAAATATGGAAATGACTTCGTTGACTTAATATATCGATTTGGTGAGAGTTTGGATAGTGGCCAAAAGTTTGACCCGAGCCCGGGACAAAAATCTTAGAAGGGATAGAATGGTAAATATGGTGCCAACAAGGTATTATTTAAGTACGAGATCTGTCACGTCCTCGGTTTTAAACATAAATAAAATAATTTTACTTAAATATAAATCCTCACAACAATATACGTCGAACCCAAAAGAGTTTACCATTTCCAGTCTATTACATTACAATTCCAACTCCAAGAATTTAAAAATATTACATCGTGAGGCACTACGGCCCAATATTCCGTAAATACAGGAGTTAAAAAGATTTACAATGCCACGTAGTCAAAGCATGAAAATGAAGTTTCATTACCCCTTCCAAAAAGTGATTGTCAAAGAAAAACTAAGTATCTTCTCTTCTCTTGCTTTCAAAAGAATGCACTTGGATGCATGCACACCACTCCATGTTACTGCTTCGGAATCACACTTGAAAATGAAGGGTTGAGCTACATTAGCCTAGTAAAGAAATCTACACAACTACTATATTCAAATGAGATAACAGGTAGAATGACTAATGGAAGTAGGTACGGTATCTCAAATGTGAAACAAAACATGTCTGGTGGTGATTCCATCGTCTATTACGGGGTTTAAATACAATGACCATGCTCTAAGATTTTAGTCTAACCACGAAGACTTGCTATCCATACGACTTACCCACCAATACCTTGACTCCTTATCCTGCATGTTCCGCATAACCTATCCGATATCTCGCCTTCACCATAGACATAATAACACACGCTTAAAAGAAAACAAGAATATCTCTATAACATCGTACTTGAACAACCAAACATTCATCTCATAGATTCATTCTGCGAACCCATCATTCATTTGTATATCGTTATTGCAACCAACATCACATGTCGTGAGTGAATGCTCTTACCGGCTACTCTTTGAGTCCCGTTACTCGTCACAAGTACCCTTCTCACTGGTGGAGCTTACTCAAGTCACGCAGCATAGATCACCGTACCACCTCCCGTAATACACTTTACAACTTAGCCATTTATCTCAATCACGAATAGTGGATTCATAAACAAGATTCAATCACATAGAAGTAGTAAAATAACCTCATTTCAATCAACTCAATGTCATCACAATATCAGTATCTTATACTATCATACACGCATCCACACATCTCATATCAAGGTAAACTCACTCTCAACAATTCGTAGATTTCTACCTTTTAACTCATTACATCTTACAAGTTACACAAGCGATATATTACGCATCAACATAGGAAAATGTCCATCTCTAGCATTATACAAACATGTCTACCTCGAAGACCTAGAAGTGTACCAAATCATATGTGAGGTTCAAACACAAAGTAATCCCCAAAGTCGACACGAAACCTTACAACGAATCGGTCTCATTTTGGCTATAACATCTTATTGGTTTAGAATGGGGCTATGAGACTACCACTGTTAGAAAGTAGACTTTCTGTACATCAATTTTGATATATAATTTGCCCCAAATGGTGTTCGGATGAAAAAGTTATGCCCATTCGAAGTTACAAGAAAATCTGTTTTAAGGCCCTGAGTATCGATACCATACCAAAATGGTATCGATACCAATTGACTAACATGAATACAGACGCAAGGGTATCGATACCATGCTAAAATGGTATTGATACCAGATGGTTTTGAGCAGCGATTTTCAGATTTTTGACAGAGCTCACTAAGGCCCGAATGGGGCGATCAAACACGGATTGATGTACCAAATCAACACATAAACATATAATAGGAGTGAGAAATCCCTACCTCAAAGATCAAAGACCGCAATCAAAGAATTCCAACCGAACCCTAGCTCTAAAAGCTTGAATCAACCCAAATACACCACTCCAAGCTTAACCCACCGAGATACAAGCTCAAGATCGCGAATAGAAGTTGGATTGGAGGTTGATCTTTGTGGGTTTCGAGTTCTTGGGTGAGATTTTGTGGGATGGAGTGAGAGGTTGAGAGAGAGCAGAGAGATATATATAATATAGAGAGAGAGAGGGAGTGAGGGAGGGGGGAAGACGTGAGAGTAGAGAGAGAGAGGGGTTGGGTCTTTTTATCCCCTACACTCACACACACACCTATTTATACCCACACACATAATTACACTAACACCCTTAACTTCCAAAGCCTTACACATTAACTCCAAACACACATTTACATCACCCTTCACATAATTTGCAACTCAAGCATTTATTAAACATCAAAATTATTAAAATTTAATACGGGTTTCTACAAGATCCACTTGTTAACTCAAAATGATTATTTGGTAAGAGTTTGATGAAAAGTCAAAAAGTTAATCTGGGCCCACATCGAGAAACCTGGGAGGGGAGAAATGATAAAAGGGTCGTCTGCAAGACGAATTTAAGTAAAGAATTCACTCGTTAACTTTAAAAGTAAACTTGGAGGAAAAGTCAGGAAAAAGTTGAAAAGTTCGAAAAGGTCGACCAAGCCCGCAGCAGGCTTACCTACGTATCCCCAAGACAAAGGGGAATCAGGTCGGATGTAGTTTGGATTGTTTGAAAATGTCTAAAGGTATTTACGAAACGATCGGAAAGAGTTGAAACAGGGGTTCAACCGAGTAGGGGACACTCGTTGGAGATCTTACTTGAAATCAATTTCTATATGGGGTTCAACCGAGTAGGGGACACTTGTTGGAGTTCATATTTGAAATTAATTTCTAATATGAAGAACCGCATAAATGATTACATCTACTACTGTTAGAGTCTTTATAGGCGTATAATTCCCACTCATGGCGACGTTATTTTTTGAGATTATCTCAAGTTCATTGAAAAAATGATGGTACGGTTCTCGTTTGATTTCTAGCGATACATGCGACCGGATGACAAAAAGAATCCTATTGACTTGAAATTTTACTGAAAGCTTCGTAATCATGAGGATGGATTTATGTACAGTCTGGTTGAATAAATTCAATTCTTGAAGTACGAGAACAAAAATATTGTGTATTTCAGGTTACATGGGTTGCCTAAAAATAACAAATGAGCTCCGTTTCGCAAGAAACATGATGTGAGGCCTCATGACATCATATTGAGCACTATGCATGATGTTTGGTGAGGTTTGGGATAGATTTGGTTCATGCAAGGATTTTTTAGTTCAAACCGTCCAATTTACCAGGTGCTAGCAAAAGTCTGGTGACAATCCAATGGTGAAACATCATCCGATTTTTGACGAGGCTTGAACAAATTACTTAGGAACGTTGAAACAGGCATATGTGTTGGTGGCACCGATACAAGATTTGGTCTTTCAAGGGCCAATGCTGGTCGTTTGGTCAAGGTTAGGGTTACCAGGACCCATTTTCTGACCGTCAAGCAAAACGGGGACTGCGCTCATTCAATAGTGTCATGCCTTATGACCAGGCTATGCACATAATGCTTTATCAAATTGAATGACTGTACGGCTTATTGCGAGAGCAATTTGGTGCGTTCATCGCCCGTTTATCTATGCCAAGAAACATGAGCTCCTCTTTGGTGTGGCTTACGTAAGTAGGTCAAGGGCTGACGGTCTTGTCTGCAGGAGTCATGATATAATGGGTGAGGCAAAATTCGGTGTCAACACTAATCACTATATGTAAACCTAACTCAACACCCAAGAGTCACTCGTGAATATTTGAATCATTATATAAACCTAACTCAACACCCACACGCGCGGGACCCACCACTCATGTGAGTGTGGGTGTGGACTTGTAGCCCAGTTGGTAACTCCTGGCCAGGGTTCGAGCCCCGTTGTGGGCGATTTTTTGAGTTCAGGGCTATTGATAGCCTCTGAACCCCTTGTGAACTAACTCACTAACTTTCCCCACTAGGAGCAAAATACCCGCCAACCCACGGGTCCGAGTCGTCCGACCCGACCCGAAGGGTCTCAAGCGGCTTCGATCAAACACTTCGGTTGGGTACGGATTGGCTTTGCGCAAAAAAACTGTGTTCGGTTCGGGGTTCGGGTTTTTGTTCTTCTAACCCGTCGGGTTCGACCCGACCGAAGGTTATGTATATACATGTAATACTTGCCCTAGCCGGTAGGTATAAAATGAACATTTCCTAATTTCCCTTCATATTCGTTCCAGTTCCAGACGACAACCAGCCAAACCCCACTTCCAGTTCCGGATCTAAGCCTCCATCGTCGCGGCGTCGCCTCTAGGCCCTCTACCGTGAGCCTCCATCGTCTCTCTCTCTCGCTCTCTCTTTCTCTCTCTCGTTCGGTGTCCATCGTCCGACTTGGGAAACGATAAACCCACGAATGCCTTGCTCTCTCTCTCTCTCAATTTTTTCTGGGTTTTGCGATTTTTGCGATTGTGTGTTTGGCCGAAATGGCGAGATTTGAGTTTTGATTTGTTCTGACTTTTGACTTTCTGAGTTATGAGATTCATTTGGCCCAACCCAGCGGCCTCGACCGACCCGAACCGATCAAAATATTCAGTTTCTCAAACGGTTTTCATGATACCTCAGTTTGGTTGCGGGTCCTGAAATGTTCTACCCGACGTAGTCGGGGCAGGGCGGATTCGGTGCAAACCGGACCCGTGCTCACCCCTAATTATTATTGTCACCGCTGATGTAAACAATATTGGAAAAAAAGAGAGAGGAAAGTTAGTAGATGTGTTTCCCTTGGCAGGAAAAGTTAAATAGAAGTAGGAGATATAGGGGCCAGGGGCTGGCGTACTTATTAAACTAAAGTTAGGGATTGGAAACTGATGGAAGTATAAATATTAGGGTTTTCTTTGTAATTGTCCCACCCTATATATTTGTATCAGCGTTCGGTGACATTCGATTTAGAATCAAAACCAGCCAGCCCTAAGTGTTGAATCGAACAAAGCTGGCCGGCAACGATAGGCACATGTACGTCTCTCTCTCTCTCTCTCTCTCTCTGCGTGTGTGACAGTGTGTATTCATATCTTGTGCGATACTCGTAAAAGATGGAATATAGGCACCTGAAACTAGGCAACGTTGATTTATTGCTTAGCGTAATACTTGTTGTGTCCATGTTCCTTCGTTTATTCTTTGGGTTTGTAGTTGTTTTTTTTCGGATATCAAATTGTGAATGAAGTGAAGTTTTAGATTTACATTTTCAGCTTATTTCAGTTATTTTGTGGGTGATGAAAGGGATCATTTTAGCGCGTCATTAAGCTAGTAAAATTTGGGTAAACTTGGAGTCGCTGATTCGTTTGGAAATGGAAATGGATTTACGAAGAGGTAGAATTGGGTGAGCTTTCGCCCCTTTTGATTTATGTTAAAACTGCTCACCCTCTTCCTTGCTCTCTCTCTCTCCCTTTGTACAACAACTGAAAATTAAAAATACAAAAATGAAAAACAGAATGGCCACGCCAGCTACTCTCTTACCTCACCCAGCTCACTAACTCTTCTAATAACCCTAGAGCTTAAATCACCTACACACCACTCCACCGCTTCAGCTGTGCACCTCAATTACACGTTATCCATACTTGGTACCGTATCAGTTGCATATGAATGAGTTGTTTTACTGGTAATTTTGATATTTGATGATTACTTGTTGTATGTTAATTGACTGGTTTCATAGTCCTGCTGTGGAGATTATGCATCTGGTACCAGCTATGTGTTCAATGAACACTGGTTGTGATTGTGATAGACATAGTTAATCGAAGAAATGAAAAGACAATAGGGTCAGCAAGGTTATGTTGTCCGAAAATGTTGGGCAGTTGAAGGCATATGTGTGATTTTAGAAGAATTAGTGCTAATGTGATGGAGTGCAAGAAGGTGGAGTTGGCATGAATTGGGGATGAATGGAACTTTATGAGGAGCTTTAGATGGTGTTTTTCAAAACTTTATAGATTTGTAAAAGCTATTTTGGAAATTAGAATTCCAAATATCAATATTGATGCTTCTCAAAATCAGCTTTAATAGCTATTTCTGGTTGTAGCTGTGTCCAGAACACTAGCACCTTTCGGGATGCCAGAGTTCAGAATCAAGACTCCCTAAGCTATCACAAAGACACCCTTAATCACCTAAATAGTTGACTGATTTCTACTCATACTGGGGACGGGCGTGGGGATGGTGGAAAGTAAAGTGGTGGCTTACAATTTTAGGCTTTAGCAAAGATATAGACCTAGATTGTAACCAATTGTGTAAATCTGTCCACCTAGATGACAAAAGAATTTCAAGATGAAGATTTGTTTATGAGTTACGAACAGATGCATTTTACACAACTTGGTGCTTCTTTAAGCTCTTAAGTCTCGACTCTTGACTCCTGGTCAATTTCTTACGAACTGAAGACTTCCAAATTTGGGGGAACCTAGGTTTTTCACAATTTTTTGTAATTCTCTTATAAATAGTTCGACCAGAAGAAGATCCGTTACCATTTTGGGGTTCTTACTTCGTTTATGTCAGAATTAGGTGAAGAGCTTTTATAATCTATGATTCCAGCTATTGCGGATATTAGACTATGCAAGATATTTGCGACCTAGCAAGTCCTAAGCCATGTTATTTGCATGCATATTCCATTTTCTCTGTTTTCCATCATGGTTTCCTTGTCTTCCTTCTGCACTGAACATTATTTGCTTTATATATGTATGCTCTGTCAGCGTGTATTGCATTTTTGTATGCAGTACAAGTAGACATGTTTTCCCCATTTAGTAGTGATATAGTTTTAATTTTACTGTTTACAATGCGGTTTTTTGATTGCATTGCTCAGTGATTGATTATTGTCCTGGCTATGTTTTGACTTGTGAGATAGGAGTATAAACCTGTCAAATTGTTGTTTAGAGCAGTTTAGGGTTGAGTCTGATTTCAAGAGATGATGTGTTCTCGAAAATTTTAATTAGGTTGTAGCTTCAAAGTTCACACTGGCCATTGCATCTCCCTAGTAAATGACGTACTCCATTTTATACAGAGGGTTCTCTAAGTGAGCCTGAAGACAATACGCATTTCAGAGAATCGGATAATATTGATCTGGTGCTATGAAGCACCATCATTTTTAAAGGTCGCCGTATCCACGTGTCAGCCCCGGGGACATGCCCAAATACGTATGGGACAAGCCAGCCTCTCTTGTTCGGAAGAATCGAAACACATCGAAATGGTACCAGGCTACCAGCCGTACTTAATAATAGAAGGATTTGGCAGAAATATGTAAAATTGTCCCTCCTAAAAAGGTTACTCCAGAATAAATGGGCAATAGTTAGGAGAGGTACGCCAGCTGCGAGCAGAAGCAAGGTTATTAGATACCTCAGGAAAGCCCGGCCAGAACCACACGGTCAAGTTTCCCTGTATGTGGCTCGTCTGTGATAACTTCGGATTTGCCTGAACTAGTGGACCGATCACTAAGTGGGGATGCTTCCTCCAGCATGAGCGAACCTTTTCGGGGCTCCAACCCTCTTTCTGAGTTATTTCAGTTTCCTCATTCTTTTGTGTGAACAAAAAAAAAGGGCCATTTCAGCGGAAGGAGAAGGACATGCAACGGTAATTTTTAAAACTTTTGGCAGGGGACACGGAAGGGACACAGTGGGGTAATTTTTTGGGGGTAAACTTGCTATTACCCAAATGTTTGGGTTATAATGTAATTAAGCCTTATGTAACCATTCCTAATAAAATGATAAAAAGCTATCAATCATTCCCTCTCTCTGGAAGCCCTATATCGACGACTCAATTGTCCCCCTCCCCCCCTCCTCTCTATCTATATATGTCGTACATTATATATGCATGAATATCTTCCATGTGTGTGTGTGTTATTGTATATCAGTGTATATATTTTACAAATGGCGAAAAAATACAGTAAATATCGCTGTATGTATTTTACTGCATACTTATATGATTATTATGTGTGTGTGTGTATATATATATATCGATATGAAATTTTAATTGAACCTATTGGTAAGGTTTAAGGTTTAAAAACTTCCTCCTTATGCAATAATGGCTTAAGGTTGGGGTTGTGATGTAATAAAAATCGGATGGTGTCGTTTTGAAAAATGTTTTTTTTTTTAGCGTTGTATTCTGTCTTTCGATGGAAAAAACTGTGTGTCGTTCCTTTTGTCGCTTTGGGTTTGTTAACGAGTCACGACACAATTTCCTAAAAAAGCAAAAGGGTCATGTGGAATTTGTTTTTTGTTTATGCTGTAACTCTAGCTATGATTGGAAATCAGTGAATTGCCCTCTTTGGCTGTATTGAGTTGGAGCCTTGGAGGCCTAAGTAGGTACTTATGGTCAGTTTTGGTGGTGTAGTTACATGATTTGGTATGGGTATGTTACACGGACACGGGTATGAGAATTGGGTGCGGGTACATATCTAAGGGTCGGACACCTCAAAACTGAAAATAGAGGATTCGGGGATATGTATTTGAATTTGGACACGGGTGCGGGGATCCGCTGAATATTTATATATATAGAATTTTTTATATTATTTATTGAAATATATAAAATTATTTTCCAAAATATAATCATTTAATTTGAAATTTTATTCATTCCAACAAATACAAAAAAGATGTACTAAATAATAAAGGGTAAACCCATGTTTTTATGGTCCATTAATAAATGAGATGTCTTATGGCCAACTATGTGAGAAATACAAGTCTTAGTTGAGCCAGCTCACTTAGGCCCAACCCAAACAAAGAAAGAGCCACTACCTAGTAACAAAATTACAGAACCCTAAAACATATATCTATACGCAGCAGCTGTCCAACCCTGGCAGCAGCTCTTCAACGTCCAGGCCTCTCTCTCTCCCTCTCTCCTTCTTCGACGGCGATGGTCCGCTCTTCCTTCGACGGCGATGGTCTGCTCTGACGATCTTCTCCTCCGACCATAAGCCAGATCTACTTCTCTCTTCTTCCAAAGCAGGTACATTCGTACTCCATCCTTCTTCGACGATGACTCTTATTGTTCCAACGTGTCCGATTATTTTTCGACGAATCCCGTGCGGATCCCGTACCCGCACCCGTGTCGTGTCGTGTCGACACGGGTACTTCGCCCAAAAATGAGGATCCGTGTATCATACTTATGGCTGAATGACGATATGGTAGGGCAAATATTTGGTAAGTGCCCATGGACATTCTCTAGACATAAAAGATGTGTAACGGAAAAATAAAGGCAGCCTCTATTCTAAGGGAACTAAAACACGTTGGTATGACTTATTATTATTTATTTAAACTTTTTTGTGTACTTAAAAGGGTAATTTGATGGAGTTAAATTGGATTCGTCGAGTAAGATTTGCTAATTGACGTCAATTGAGGCAATATAAGGTTCGCCCATGCTTGAACCCGTGCCTTCATGCATGGGCTTTTGCCGCTGTATCGGTATCCCCATTTTTTCAGAATTCCCGTGTCCGTATCCTTGTTTGTGTTTGTGTCCGTGCTACATAGACCTGGTGCTTGGTGGAATTGGTAACTATCATATGTTTATAATTGAAGTGCTTCACCTCTGTATGCTTTTCATAGATGTTTTTATATGCCAACTGCTGAGATTGGCTCCTAAAGTTTTGAGTTTCCTATGAGCATGACCATTACCACCTATTGTATGAGTTCAATTTTGCGCTAATATACTGCATGTCTATGGGGTTATGAACCTTGGTTTGGTGAATTGAAGTTTGCCTTAGGTGTAATGGGATCTAGTAGTATCCAAAGAGGAAAATCAGAACACCTATTGATATTTGAGGAAGTTTTCATACGGACTATAGTTATCTGCATATTTGACATTCATCTCCGGTCATTGTTAGACAGCCAAGATGACATTCATATTTCTATACTTCGAAGAAGGAAAACATGTTTGCGTCATTTGTTTAGGTGTGTCATGCTTTTTCTTTGAGCAACAACTACTCCTGTTTATTTTGGTGAAACTTTGTTCAGTAAGCTTGTAATGTGCGAATAGAAAGTCTGTTGTCTAGGCAAGTTCTACCTTTGAGTTATATGACGTGTGATCATAACTGGCATCTCCTTATCAGTAGTTGAGGGCAGCTGCCCAGTATAACCCCATATTAAATAACATTCGTTTGTGTTATAGAATTCTGCACAGTTGACAACCTTTCGGCACCGTTTTGGTTCTTTTCTTTCATAACTATGACATTATAAACTCACAAGAAGTAATTCAAAATACCATCAATGTTCAATTAATTTTTTTGAGTCTCTTCTTAGCTCTGCCTCTTATTTCATTGCAGGGAATGTAGCTGAGTTCCGAACAGTTCTATCCAGTTGCGTGAAAAGTGCACGCAGAGACATTAGCTGCAGTAGCCACCAATTTCTTCTCCTTGTCTGCCAAAATTCCTCCCAGTTCCTTAATCCTCTCACTTTTCTTTTGATTCATGGGATCCACCCCCGAGACCTCGCGCGAACCTTGCCCAGACCGTATACTTGATGATGTTGGCGGCGCGTTTGGTATGGGTGCTGTTGGAGGTTCAGCCTTCCACTTTCTCAAAGGCATCTACAATTCCCCAAAAGGCGAGCGGTTTATCGGAGGCACCCAAGCGGTGCGCATGAATGCGCCTCGCGTAGGCGGCAGTTTTGCCGTCTGGGGCGGTCTTTTCTCCACGTTTGACTGCACCATGGTCTATCTCCGCCAGAAGGAGGATCCTTGGAACTCGATCATTGCTGGTGCCGCCACCGGAGGTTTCCTTCAGATGCGTCAGGGTTTGGGTGCCGCCTCAAGATCGGCTGCTTTTGGTGGGGTGTTGCTTGCTTTGATTGAAGGAGCTGGGATCATGTTGAATAAAGTAATGAGCGCACAACAGAATGTCCCAATGATGGAGGAGCCACTCCCTAATATGCCTGGTGCGCCTGGAATACCAATGGGACAATTGCCTGGTCAAGCTCCAGTTTCCCTTGGGGGTTTGGGAGATGGATCTTCATCATCTTTGTCCGCACCACCTTCTTCCTCTTCATCATGGTTTGGTGGGCTTTTTGGTGGTGGGAAGAAGCAGGAAACAGATACGAGCAGTGGAAGCAAGACGCAGGTCTTGGAGAGCTTTGATACTCCAAGCCCTCCGACATTTGAGTTCAAGTAAGATTGGCAGCAAATATTGTGCTCTGTTGAGCCAAAAACAAAAACACTATTTTACTAGTAGTGTGAGGCTTCTATGTTAGTTTGTGCTTTGAAATGTGTTTGAACTTGGATGATCAAGAACCTTTTACAGTTATCTATTTCAGGCTACTGTTATAATTTCCCTGTAGGATGAAATCTGAGCCATTTTGCATTTATTTTTTTATCCTCGTGACATTTCTGGGTCACCTGAATTTCCCAAGTATCATAATCCAGCATCTTTGGGCTTTGTGCTTTGTACTTATGATTCTACACTTGTCCTCTTTGTTGATGGTAGTGTATTTCATGTGAACGGATTGTCAATAAATTAATTTTTTTTTTTTTGAGGAAAGATTGTCAATATTTGGGAGTTTACAGATTCTTGCTAAGTGTTCTCTGTTTGAGTATTCATTTTTGTTAGAAACAAACATAGGTAGGCACTTGGCACTAGTTTTTCATTCTTTGTAGCCCAGGGCATGAACTCTTGTGGAATTTTCCGACCTGGGGCTGTTCGGAAGATGAGTGGACTTATCTTGTGATGAGTTGACCCTGTGATTAGTATCAAGGCCTGTGATTAGAGGTTCAGAAGAAGGTTTACCTTCAAACCTAGCTAGATACCAGGATTGGAGGGTCTCTTGATCAAACCCAAAGGGAGACTGATAGATAATTTCATGACTGGCTTCCTCGCTCGCCTTTTTTTTATTTTTTTATTTCTTCTTTTCAAAATTGCCACCCCTAGATTTAGTGCTAATTTCCTTGATAAAATAGTTCATTAAATCTCTCTCTCTCTCTCTCTGGTGAAAATTTCGGGCACAAACCGTTAACACGACTTGAACCCAACACGAAGTTAGAGGGTTTGGGTTGACTACTTTTTGACACGAATATGAATATGACATGACTTGACAACACGAAAATTAGACGAGACGAGTACAGGTTGAACTCGAGTAACTCAAAGCTGACACTGATAATGTTTATTGTCCATGTCGACTCGTTAACCCAAATGACACGGTTCAACAAGACACGACATTCTATCTATTGTTTTAGTACTAGTCTTCCACTTTACCATCTACAGTATTTTTTTAAAGGTAAAAGTTGTAAAACAAGTACTGTAAAATCGATTATGAGACTTACGTCTACTTGTGAAGGCATTTTTTAATGTCAGAATTTGATTACTCTTGGTTAATTTGTTTAGTTGATTTTAAAATTTATATGTCTATGACAGCATGGAGAATGTATACATTTTTGTTAGTGGATTAAACATTTTACTAACATTTTTTATGTGTGATTTTATGCGTATTTCTTTTAAAGAATTTTGGAAAAAAGGGTTAACACTTCACGAATTCAAGCAAGTCAAGTTAGTGTTTTGACACAAAGTAGAACTTACACGAAACCCGAAAAATGCCATGACTCAAACACAATACAACACGACACAATACCGACAGTGACAGCTCTAGGAATTTTTAACAGGGTGTTCGAGAATTACCTTAATTCTACTAACTCTATTAACCAATAGTATATCCACAAATTTTCATTTAGGCATGGTTCTGCTAAGGAAAATAAGAACTTATTTTTCAAATAAATACTTATTTTTGAATTAAATGTGATATATTGTGAGTGAGAGAGATCCGGAAAATAAGAACTTATTTTCAAATAAATACTTATTTTCGGAGCCATTCATTTGCCTAAAATTCTAAAAAAATGCAGCTCAATTGGATATTCACGAGTGCTTGATATAATCTCTTCTATTTTTCATTCAGAATTTAAGATTTAACTTCGTTCAAGAACACCTTCTTAAAAAATAAGTATTTATTTTACATTTTAAAACTCAAAAATAATGTAAATAAAAAATATTTTTTTTTCACCGTATAAAAGGTATCGATAAGATCTATCAAACAAGATCCATATTGCTAGAAAAATTATTTACGTAAATTTTTTACCTTAAAATTGACTTCTTAAAAAATTAAGTATTTAAATCGAGTTCCGGAACGGAACGGGGCTTGAGAAGAGAGAGAGAGAGAGAGAGAGAGAGAGAGAGCGCGCGCGCGCATACCCTCGTGGTGCTCACGGGGATGGTTTGACGAGTGACACGGTGGGTGTGGGCTGTCTGTAGTCTGTGCTCTATTGGGATGGAGTATATCATATGGTCTCTGTTTTACTCTTCAATTCAATTCTAATACTTCCACGAAAGAGACCACAGAAGCAAAAGGGTATTTGACACTCGCCTCTCTCTCTCTCTCTCTCTCTCTCTGCTTGGTTTGTTTCAGTGTTAAGGAATCGAAATTGAATTTGATGACGATATCCTATCATCTTCGCACTATATATAATTTCACCGCTTGATTTTTCTTTTGTACTTTGCCTGAATTCGATTCGAAACAGCTTAAAAATTCGTAAGAAAACGAATGGGAATTCCGTCGACGATGAGGGACGCATGGGCGAACCGACGGAATTCGCCGTTGATTGCCTCACCTCTTGAGGATCAGAAGATTTTGAGATCACGCCAATGCACTCAAGGTTTGTTTCTCTCTTGCTTTTATCCTGTTTGCTTGATAGGAATCTCAAGGCTACGGAGCAAGTTGGCATAAATTAGTTTTTCCTGTATTTTGTTGTCTTTGCTGAATTTGTGTCAAAATTTTGTTAAATTTTCTAGATTAGTCATTCTGTATCTGCTCGACTAGAGAAATCTAGAAGATTAAAATTTATGACCAACAATGAGAAAAAGTTCACTAAACACGAAAAAAGTACCAAACATCTGCCTTTAAGTGTCCTCGTATTTGAACTTTTTTCTAGGGAAAAATGATAATGCCAAAAATGTTTTTGTTTGTGCCAAAACTCTAGTATATAAAAGTCTTTATACATTGCACATGGTACAAAGTTTTATGCACCACAGTTTTGGCACAAACAAAAACTTTTTTTTAACTACGGTTCTTATTTTTGTATTTTTCCGATTTCTCTTATCGAATTATTACTCTTAAAATTTGACCAAAAACTAAACACAATATCAATTAAAGTGAATAATGTAAATAATACAGAATGCATTTAGAAAAAAAATTAATACCAAATGCCTTTACGGATTGGGCTTGTGCTGAATGAGCTAGGCCTATAAAGAGTTGACCAAGAGGCTTTAGCCTATGACACTGTAGGCAAAATCGATGGGCTAGGCGAGACGGGATTAGCTCTGACCCGGCAAGACATGGTCTTATTCATTCATGGACGTCCCTCCTCCACTTATTAAACTTGAACTTTCCATACTCAATTTTTTTTCCTCCTCTTGGTGTGGGTACTTCATAGTAGTTCTTTTGCGATTTAGAAAGTATAGTAAAAACAAATAAAAAAGTATGAGATGAAAATGGAAGGAAAACAATAGTTATCAACATTAACAATTAAGTTTCTAGTGCAGAAAAAAAGTGAACAAGTGTACCGGCCATACCCATGGAAGTATCCATCCCATACCCATGGCGTGAGCTAGGATTTTACCCATGCTGTGGCGAAATGTATAATAACAAAAATGAAAAGATGCATTCCAATATGAATAATCATTGACTCTAGGAAAAATTAAAATAACATAACGAAAAACTGTTCTATTTTTTTTTCGTATAGTGCAAATACCATCTATTGCTCAAGACAAACTCAACAAGGGATTCAAAACATTCAATAATTTCTTTAACGTCAATTGAATATTGAAAAATTGAAGAAGACTAACCTTTTCCCGATGGATTTGAGAAATCCACTCAAAATGCCAAACGATAAATATTTTTTAATTTTTCGGAAGTCTCGACGTGAGCGGTGAACCATCCCTCAATACCAGTATATCACACGACCACTACTGTCTGCATTGGAGTCGTGCACAGTGCACACCTTTAGGTTAAGTTATTTTAGGTTTTGTTTTCTTCCTTTATTGTCTTATCTAGTATACTTTGCAAAAAAGCAAAGTGTGGAGGCTTTTTTTCGTTAATTAGACCTCATCTTTTATATTATTTCACTTTAGCCCATTGAATTTAGTTTTGGAATACTTTTTTTGTCTACTTTCTTAGATTTTTTTTAGAGGATAAAGGACTAGTATATAGCAAAAAATAATGAAAAAAATCTAACGGTGGCGGGTCTATATAAGTGGGAGATAATTTTTTTTTTACATATAATAACTGTATTTTCTAAAATTCTTGTCATGGCGGCCGTCACCACTAATCCCCCTCTGGCTCCATCCTTGCATGGCGTACTGGTGCCATACCCAGATACCAAAACGTACCTGATAGGGATTTGACGTACTGGGTACGTATTCTTGCATACCAGAACCATACCAGTACACACGGTACTCTTGCGCCAATAGTTTTGGAGTATCCGTGCTTCATAGCTTGGTGCTCAAGTACAATCTCTCCATAAAAGATATGCCATAAACCCTAGAAAGCTATGCTATTACAGAGCGGTATACTGAAAAAAAGAAAGAAGCCCTTTATCAGATTTGAACCGATGACTTGAAAGCCTATTTCTTAGGGCGTTTAAAGAGCATGACTCTTTTTTTTTTTTTTTGAATTCAAGAAAAAAGTGACTTAAGTAATCTCAAATATAGCTCGCGAAAGCAACTTTTGTATACTTGCGCAATTAGTAGGACGCGGAGGAACAACCTATGACTTCTTTCTTCCGTCGTTGACCCATGATCAATGGCAGGACCATGCTCTTGAGTCTTGGCTTTAGGCCCGCCCACTACCAACCTCTTAATGTCGGGATATCTGGGGTTGCCACCTAGATCTCCGAGTCTAGTGTACTTTCTACCATCTTGAGTAAGGCCTGACTTTGGCATTGGAGTGCCTCTAGCTGGAGTACAGATGGTCGACGCTAACGGTTTGCTTATTTGCAGTTCTTCTCCTGGGAGGGGAGAAGACAGAATCAGGCTTTATCCCTTGGATGGTACGTTCAGGTGAACAAGAGAAGAAGTGAACGCAGATTTTTCAACCCCACACCTTTGAATATAAACGTAGCTTTCATCACAGAACCAAACCGTTCATCAACGCAAGCATAAGCCAAATTTCCATCAAATTCTAGATGGTCGTAAATTTTGAAAGGTTTAAGAATGAGTGGAAGTTGTCTTTCCTATAAAATGGTTAAAGGGGATGCTTTTAAGTTTTAACCATATCTGATCATGCTTCTAAACCAATTATAACTGATAACTCCAATCTTTTGGATACTGGGTTGGTATATTCGCTTAGGGTCCGTTGTTTACTTTGTGTTTTCCATTTGGATTATTGCAATTATTTCGGAAGCATCATTTCTTGAAGATCATGGTTTGTGATTGGATGGTGTTTCTGTAATTCGCAGAGGGAGTTCGTGCAGGAGTAAAGGCAGCTTCCATTGCATGCGTTGCTACCGCTGTGCCTACTGTATGTGATCCTTATTAGTCATTTCTTGTTTCATTTTCAAAGGTCACTGCAGGTATTTGGTGTTTAGAAATATAGCTGCTCCATACCAAGATTGCTCTGCAATAAACCCATGACGGGTGGGTGCATTGGGTTAGAGAGAACAGGTGGGATAGTTGTTAAGAGCGAGAGAGGCGCAATGACCTGTTGGGGCCCAGGCGAGAGGGGCAAGGCTAGGCACATGCCTTTTTGAAGCTTGGCACACGCCGCACACCTAGGCGAAAAAAATAGGAAAAATAGCATATACCAATACCAGTGTTCTAAAATAAGGAATTAATCGGCGATTAACCGCCGATTAATCGTTGGCGGAGCCTATCCGATTAGGTACGACTAACGATTAATCACCAAGTACTAATTAATATGTGCCGATTAATCCGATTAATCGCTCGAAGGTGGCTGACCGCCCGACTAGCGCCGAGCGACTTTTAGAACATTGACCAATACTACATAGCCTAATACACATAAAAACATAAAAAGTGTATTGCTTCTAAAAACATTAAAAAAAGCTTTTTCGTTTAGATATGCAGTATAATTATATGTACACAGTACACACAAACAGACACACACATAGTTCTGAAAACATTTCAGGAAAAAAAAAAATCGTTTTCATATACAATATAATATATGTCAACTATATACATGAAGAGAGAAGATCGACGGATGATCGAGAGAGAAGAGTTGAGAGGAGAGAGAAGATTGACCGATGGCCGAGATGATACCTGTGCTATTTTTGTGTCTAGTGATCGAGAGAGGAGAGATTTATGATCGATTGAAGTCAAGGATGAAGGAGTGAGAGTAATACGGATAACCTAGCTTTCATCCTATGGCTGTGATCAAAATTGAAAGAGGCGCACCTTTTCTCGCCTAGGCATCAGTCAAGGTGCTAACCCTGCGCCTTGAAGTACTTCGTGCCTATGGTGATACTAATGTAGGGTTATTGGAGAGGAACTGGCGGTGCAGAGGAGCCATCTCCAATCTTTACTCTACTTCTGATCAGATTTGAGCAAACATTTTGGCTAAAAGCTTGACGTGATATTGTGTTATCCAATGCCCAAAGCATGTTTCATGAAATCATGTAAGAAGTTCCAACCTTATCCTGAAACATTTTAAACCTTATTTCCTTCGGATCCTTCCTATTTCCTCTTGAGGCCTCCATCTCCTCAAAGAATAATGCAAAGCCAATGTGTGTATTTCCGTTAAACCAATCTGCAAGTCAACCCAAATATAACATCCTAATCAACTCAACAGATAAATCTACCATCCTTTAGAGTTCCTTCATAAAGGGTTATCCGTGGTGGTTGAAGGAATTCCCGTGTTTGTGGTTGAAGGAGTTGGGTTTAAAGATGATTCCAGAACAACTTAGATTTTCAATTTCTGCAAACTTCATTGAAAGAGTTGAGTGTGGCGGGATATAATGAAAACTTTGCCTCTCCCTTGATGAAGGTAGGGTGCACGGAGATGGCCTAAGATGTTTCTTTCACCTCATGTCAATTGGAGTTATCTTGAATGATATTACCTAGGTACGAACATCACTGGGGGTTTCGATTAGTGTTGGCTTGTGTGCTGTCAATAAAAAGTCATGTATTTTCTCATCCTCTTGTTTATTGGCCCACAAAACTGGTTTAACATGTGTCTATGTTGTCCATGACTTTGGATTCCTAATTTTGTCTACCTACACAAGTGTGGACCCCTGGCTATTTGACTTGTGAGATATTGGATATGTGCTTCATATATGTGGCAATTAGGAGCTCCTACAAAAGTGTAGACCCCTGCCTTGTAGAGTTGTACAGTATTGTATGCTTGATGTTGGATAATTCAAAATAACCATAGTCTTTTGAATTTGATGCTTTATGCATCACGGTGGGGTAATTTAAATTCTCGGTGTGAGTGGAAAAGTGGAAAGGTGCCCGGAACTGATTGCTAGAGCCTTATGGAATGTATTTTTTTTGGCTGCTTTGGGCTTATTTACTTTCTACTCGTTGGCACATGTAGTGTCAACAGATTATATCTGCTCTAATGTCCTTTGTCTGACTTAAACATGGGCAGTTGGTTGCTGTACGTGTACTTCCTTGGGCGAAGGCAAACCTCAACTATACTGCTCAGGCACTCATCATATCTGCTGGTATGATCAGTACCTTTCTTGATTTTGTTCGAGCACTGTCTTTTTACTGTTGAATATAATTTTTTTTTATTGTCTTTCATGTCATGTGATTGAGAGTGTTGAAGTTTTTGGGTAAGTTAAGATTTTATTACCAAACCGAGGAGCTACCCCCGAAACAAAGCATACAAACAAGGAAAGGGAAAAGGGTAAGGAACAGGCTCCCACCCTAACAACAAAAGAACAGAAGCAACTCTAGCCTAGAAAACACCCTTTGGACAAAAAGGAAAAGAAACTAGATGTAGTAACAAGTTAGGCCCTATCAAAGACCCTGTGAGGAATATTCCAAACAGCACATAAAGCCAAATTCACATCAGTGACATGGTTTTATTAAAAGACAGGTGATTTGATCTTGTTTGGTATTTTAAGGTTTAGATTCCCGATCTTGTTTAATACGAGAGAGAGAGAGAGAGCTGGTTTTGATTCTTCCAAGCGAAGTTATTTTCTGTATGTCTAAAAACATACCAAGAGATAATGCCTATAAAAAAAAAACATACCAAGAGATAAGTTTATCTCTAGAGCCTTACATAGAGCCTTTGTTTTTTCTTGCTTCCATTTCTTTCCCTTTGCCGTAGGGGCAGTGCCAGAATTTGGACTTGGTAGGCCAAATTAGGAAGTAGAAGTTTTGTATGTGCTTATATAAAAAATTAACTTTGATTCTTTTGGTTTTTATGGAATGTTTGTAACAAATTGGAGAAGTAGCTCTCAAGAGATTGTTGATACCTAAGGCCACATAACTTGTGGTCCACCCCTAAGTCACATAATGCGTGAGCATGAAAGCGTCCTCTTGAACCAATAGGATCAGTTAATGTGCAATATAGGTTTTTATATTTTATTTGACAACATTGAAGATCTAAAAATGGTCAATTCATCTATGTAAACAGTATACAGTATTTTTAAAGGATGTGTAAAGGCACTCCTGCTCTCATGCGATTTTCATTATTGGTGCACACTCGCACTACCGCTCTCCCTCCCACACCCACACATGCTATATGTTTCTTAGGCTGATACCATGTATTAGTGGCATGTGATATTGCAATGCACTAGTGTACCACCATGTGAGCAAGCTGAACCATACACAGATAAGTGTAGTGAGAGTAATATGCATTTTCACCAAGTACAGATGAAACTTTAAAATAATATGGTGTTTGGACTTTGGAGCGCTGGCGATTACCTCCGCCCCTGCTTGGATCTTAGAAGGTTGGTGACATTTTGTAGAACTTGTATTTCAGAAGGATACATCAAAGTACTTCTAGAAGTACAACACCAATTTCGTTATCCTGGTGCTCCGAAAATCAGAACATTTTCTTACCGTTCGTGGCCTGTATCTTAAGCTGAAGAACAAGGGTGAAGCACATTTTATGTTAGCAAATTAGAGATAAATGCGTGCATGCGTTCTTCACTTTATAATCCAGTTACAAAGAAACATTTTATTTGAGAGGGAAGTATGTTTCTAGAGCAGGGAGACTACATACATTTCTGTCTGTTGTGCTCGTTAAGAGAAATCCATGCATACTTCTATGAAGTGGCTCTATAACTTTATTCCTTCAATCTCATGGGGATCTTGAAGTATCAAATGTTGGAATTGAGGAACTTACAGAGATTCATCAGTTTATCTTATGCAGTTGTTGTCATGGCACAGAAATCCATCTCTGTTGCCCTTGTGAAGTTGCAGCGTTGATTGATGACTTATTTTGTTCTCTCTCTCTCTCTCTCGGTATCATAAGAGCCCCAACCAGAGGCGGACTTACTAAGGGGCACATGGGGTCTCCCATTCTAAAATTTTCAACTAAGGTTTTCTCTTGTGGATCTTTAGGGGTGCAAAGTATAGTTTGCACAATTATGGATCTTTTTTCGATGATCCAAGACGTGTATAACGCAAAGATTGTCAAATAATTTGTCCACACATAAAATCAAATTGATTTGACACTGATAACAACTTGACAAGAACATTTTATTTATGCAAAACATGGTTAGACCATGTATTTTTTATGAGTAAAAGTATTTCGGTTTCAATTTAAAGTCTAATCAACATAGATTTTTTATTGGACAATTTATATGACGAGCCCTATCATATGAACTGTTCGGATTGACGAGGGGAGATATACTTGTGGACAAATTGCACTTGCAAGGAATCTGGGTCCTTTATTAAGTTAGGAAGTAAGAAAAACAGAGTGCTTAAGAAGAACAAAACATTAAAACAAAATTCTGGAAAACGTATTTTGCCGCTTCACCACTCAAATGAAAAAATCTAGTAGAGAATACATGTGTGGATATGTTTAAAAACTCTTGGAATGGTTTATAATTGTAGTTGACGGTGAAATTCTTTAAGCTTATGAATGATTATGTGCCCCCACTATAAATAATTCCTGGGTCCGCCATTGGTCCCAACTAAGGAGGTTCCAAAACTACGATGAACAAACAAGTTCTTTTGTTTTCATGTGGAATTCTTTATTATAGTGCGAATAAGCAAAGAGGAATTCTGTTGTGTTCATTCGGTTTCTAAATGCTCACTCATAATTTGCTTTGGAAATTTGACACTAAGTCTGTTTGGTGATGAACAGCATCCATTGCTGCATACTTCATTACTGCTGACAAAACAATCCTGGAATGTGCGAGGAGGAATACACACTATAATGACAAATCAGCCTGAGGTTCTGGATCCAACATACAATGCTAAAAGATTTACTCGTCTCCTTTCATGGTAGATGTTGCTGCTGCTATCGGTGCTGTTTCTTATATAAATTTGTTCTATGTACCGACGTAGTTTTGTACCGAGACCAAGTGGTTCTCCTCTTGGCTCAGGATTTCTGTTCAATCATTTTGCGTAGTGCTGCAGCAATGTGTGGATCTGAGCAGCACATTTTTTCACTTTCTTTCTACGTTAATGTTAACAGTCGTCCGTTGTCTCATTAAATGTATTTCCTTTCCTAGTGTTGTTTGGCCAAAGAGAAGCAGAATGTTTGTGGTTCCTGTATGGGAGAGCTTGAATGTCATGGATAATGTTGGGGAAAATGACTCTTTAAGATGATTTGGATGAAGATGCTCTGGAGTTCTAATTAGCATCTCTCTATGAGGTTTGGTTGTAGGTTGCATGTTCAGCTCTTTTCCTTGTTGGCTGGTTGGCTTAGGGCTCTTTAGCGAATTTGTGGTTTTTGTTTCATGGCTTTTCTTTTAGCGTGGTGGTAGCGTTTGGCTGTTGTAGTACGTGTTTTTAGGTTGGTTTTCGAGGCTCACCGATGGGTGGTGGCCCGATTTTGCTATGACAGGCACGTGGGGCCTACTCCAGGTCCTTGCACAAATGATCCGAGCCCTTCAATAATTTAAAAAAAAGAAACCGAGTGGGTTCACGAGAAATCAACTCAATCCGATATGTGTAGGTGTTCGATCCAATCTTTCCATTTTTGCCGATTTTTCAAGACTAGGCTGTGAAAGGGTGTGTTTTTTTTTACATGAATTTAGCCACAATGAAGAATTTTTGGGCTGGCAAAAGTCCATAATGCTAAGGGGAAAAAAGAAGAAGAATAGAAATAGGTCATATATCCTACTGGTTAACATCAAGAAGAGTTCCCAAGAAATTAATAGATGGTTAAAAACGTCCAATGAGATCGATTTTGGTGCCTTAGCACACAGGACAGGTGGAATATTCTTGTGGTACGTACTCTGGACAGTATATATACAATCCAAAGAGAGAACCAAGAAATAGGCATTGTTTGCGTTTGGCTATTATTAGGAGGGTTGTCAATAAGGCATGCAGTACCCATGAATACGTGTCTCTGCTCGATCTGCCTTTTATTTCTCCAAATTCATTTACTCTTTTTGAGAATTCGATCTTTAACGACCGGAGTTGGATAAATAATATGTGTTCAAAATGGGGTCTCCAGTTTCAGATGATCGATTGGTGAATGCTCAAAACTGTACCCAAGGTACGTATGCATACGTTAGTTTACTCAATGTGAAATACAACCACCCAATTAATTAAGCTTTTCCCCTCACGCATGCCCAGTTTCTTTTGGATTGATAGAATGGCCTGGTATTGCGCGCATTGGTGTTTGCTTGTTTGTTTGTTTAAACTGCATTTGTGTTAATTTGTTAATTTCACATAAAGCGTGCGTGAGGGGCTCAAGTCGGCTGCTATTGCCTGCATCCTTAGTGCCGTGCCTACTGTATGTTAACTTCATTCACTTTCCTTTTTATTCATGTAAAGTGTGCATAAATGACAATCGGTTTATCGTTAAAGTGGATTTAAGCCGCATTGTGACATTTTACAAGTTTTGTGCCTTTTTTCGTGTGTGCGTACTGCATGTAGTGCTAGTTTTTTTTTTTTTTTTCCAGAGTGAAAATTGCAATCATAGATGAATTCCTTATCACTTTTCTTTCTTCTTTTGATCCTTAGTTTCCATGCAAAGCTAAATATAGAAAAGAACTTTTTCTTATATTTCTCTCCTAAACATGATTTTCCTTGCACAATGTCCAAACACGAAATTAACATCATTACAAAAGAATGTATGGTGTATAATATTGGTTAGTGATAGCTCCAGAACGTATCATTTGGGTGGTTATTAAAACACTTGAATTTTACTCGCTCTTCTGATAAAATTATAACTCAAAATGAATTAATGTATTGATCATATATAGCAGTATTTTGACCAAATTTTTTGTATATATATACACAGTTAAGATTGCCCTTGACATGACAATATCTCATACTTTATATTAGAAAATCATTTAAGCTCCTTGTTTTATGATTATTCATGCAAGTTAATAATATTATAATTTAAGTAAAACATAAATTTAAATTAATAAATAAAAAGGCTATGATATATATACCATTACATAAATAGAGCCAGAAGAATAAAATCAAGGATACACATAAATGGAGTTGTGAGAAGCACTACTTATAGCTTTGTTATCAAATAGAGATCTCTTTAAGTGTGCAAACAAAATAACTGTTTCCCCCCACCCCCCCATTTGAGTGAGACTGAATTTTTTTATTTCCGAAGCCAAACAGGAGACAGATTAAATAGAGTGTTGAAAGAATTATAATCCTTATGATTAGGGCACTAACAACAAACTTCACTATCTGTCCAAGTTGCGCTATATCACTTTAACTGAGGAACAGCTCTACAGCTGAGCCATAATTGGACCTGACTGCGCAACCCAAGCCTCGGGAGGAACTAACGCGGCCACACCAGTCACGGCCCCCACTTACTATTAGGGTACTCACCTGGTGGAGAATTGAACCCCTGACCAAGGGGAGTTCTCCCAAAGTCAGTGATTCGCCCTTACCACTGGAAAACCCCTGGGTGTCTTTTTTTTCATTATTATTTTTGGGTTCCCGCTCTATCTATGTTGTCAGTTTGCTGCTGTCAGGACGATTCCATGGGCAAAGGCCAACCTCAACTATACTGGCCAAGCACTCATCATATCCGGAGGTAAATTCTTAGTATTTGTTATGTAACCATTATTTTTTTCTATTTGATTCATATATATATATATATATACATCACATGGTATGTTGAACTTGAATCATGCAGGACATATCCCCACAAAAAGATGGGAAACTACAAAAATCACAACTAGTTTTGATCATTTCTTCAATCTTAACATTGTTTTCGTCTTCTCAGATATATATAATTGCAACATTTCTCGAGTCTACTTTTACAACCACCCAGTTAATGTGAATTGACAACACATTAACTGTCTTTGTTGTACAGCATCCATTGCTTCTTACTTCGTTACTGCTGACAAAACCATCATACAAGCGGCAAAGAAAAATGCACGGTACGAGAGAAAAGATTAAAGTTGGATCCAGATCATAGATATTGTACTCATTTCTCCAAGTGATATATGGGTCGGTCAGCTTCATCATCAATGCTCTAATATTCTTGATATGTGGAGCTAGCATTTTAGGAGTACTTACTAAGATATAATCTTATTAATTTGTTTACAATTCCAGCGACTAATGCTGTGTTTGGATTGGATTTTGAATTTTTTTTTGAAAAATAGTAGGAATAATAAGTGGAGAGAGATAGAAAGAGAAATGTTGAAAGTAAGAAGAATCTAGAGGAAATTTTTTGAAAAATTCTTTTTGAATTGCAAAGAGAACAAGGCATAATTTTCGCAATCACACTTTTTGCATGTAGGACATTTTCATGGCAAAAAAATATAGACAGAGAGATATTTTAATTGGTTGCTTCTTTAATTGGTTTGAGATGATCAACAACGTACTGAAATCGCTGGTGGAGAAGGTCGCATTTTGTGTGGCCCGTGTTCCTTGATCCGCGTTCCTCCTTCGATGGTTGAGTGGTCGCCCAGTCCTCTTTACCCTAACCTGCACAGTGAGCGCATGACTAAGACCCGACCGGGAGTTACCCCGGCAAGGCCCTCCGGCGAGTAGATAAGTATGTGCAGAGAGAGGCAATGGACTGGAGTACTTATCTGTATTGAGTGTATGGAAGCATGTACCTTTTAGGGTTGCCATCACTTGATATTTATAAAGCCTTCTTGACTTGCTCCCCAAGTACGGATACGTGCCTTGCACAAGCCACGTGACGCTATATATGGTGACGTCACGGAATAGATTTGGTATAACCGCTTTTGTATAAGCTGGCACTCCCATGTGCGCTCATCGTTATCCACTGGCGTAACCGTTTCTGCACGCGGATAGACACGCGAGCCAACAGGTGGCCGAGCATCGTCCGTAGCTTCGTGGGTGTCCGAGCACTAAACCCGACCGAGCCTGGTGAAGGAACAAGCGGATGGTGCACGTACGTTCATGGGTCACCTTTCCACAGGTGGCCGAGCTTGGTACCAATACCCTCCGCTGAACGCGAAGTTAGTGCATCATGGTCGATGGGTAGGCCTCGGCTGGTGCCGAGCCCCGATCGTGGCGCGGTCTCCGGTAGACTTGGCTTAACCTGTCCCTGATTGATACGAACGGTCATGTTCGGCCTGCTACACATTTTTGCGAGCAAGGAAGTTGATGGTCTGATCTGCAAGATTCAAACAATTTGACACAAAAATAAGAGGGGTAGAAATTCATTTACGTACGAACCGTAACATTTTGAGATTACATAAACGCTTCCAATGTGTGGACTAAGTGCACGGTCATACATTGTTAATGTTTCAAGCGAAAAATCAAACCCCAAAAAAGAGAGGGATCTTTGATAGCTAGCTAGCCTCTCCCGCTTTCCACCACCACCACCACCACCACCACCACCACCCCCACTTGGCCGGGAGCTTGCTAGCCATCCATCCCTGTTGTCGTCAACAAATTAAAAAAAAATCAAAAATCATTTGCCCTGCTCTCAAAACCCTCTTCATCTTGTCCCGAAATCGAAAGCCATACTCTCGTACTAACCCTTGAAGGCTACTCTTCTTACTCGAAAGCTTTCTCTGTCTCTTTCTCCCTGTAAAAAACAAACGGGGTAAACAAAAAGTAGTAAGATAGAGACAAAAATAAATTAAAATTAAGAAAAGAGAAAAATAATACTACATACAGATATAGCTAGGTAAAAATCGAAAGTATAGTTGGAGTTTTGAATAAAAAATGAGTAGCTAAATAAGAGTTAGCAAATATGTATTTCCGTTTTTCCATAAATTAAAGTGTACTATTGTTCTCAGTTTGAAAGTATTTTAAGATGTGCACTGGCTACAGTCAGCCATTTTCCCGCCTCTTACTGGACCTGATCATTATATTGTAGATTTCGTCGAAATGCGTTAGAAAGGTTTTTAAAATCATGTTACTGGAATCCATATGTGATGTGATGGAAACAAAAAAATTACTCCCTCCGTCTCATAATATTTGTCCGGTCCGCAAAACGAGGATTAAAAAATAATGCATTTCTTTCAATAAAAAATTCAAACTTTTTTCATAAATTACAAGAACTCATTGATATCTAATGAATTGTTGAAAAAAATTTGAATTTTTCTTGCAAAAAACATATTATTTTTACGTCCTTGTTTTGCGGACCGGACAAATATTATGGGACGGAGGGAGTAACTCAAGACTGCATTTTGCTGGGTTCCAATTCTGTATCCAAAAAACACAAATAGAATTATATATTAATTGTTGTAGTTCGATTACATATATATGACTTAATATCCAATTAATACTGTATGATTTTGGATCATTTATCGAATGAGGTCCGATAAGAGGCCGGAAAATGACCACCTACAACTGCTGGATTTCTCGATCGGTAGAACTGTCGAGAAGCCCAATCCAATAAAATGGAAAGAAAGGAGAGAATGAAGATGGTTCAAAAAGAAGAAGAAGAAGAGAGAATGAGACAAGAGGGAGGGAACTACACTTTTTAACGGTATCCATACAGTGCAATTTTGTTCACCCTCCTTAAAAGAGGGTGAACATTATCCTCTATCTTATTGGTTGAAATGGTGTAGGTCTCATCCGTGCAATACACTTTTTGGTAAATATAACATCACTTTGTGGTGGGATCCACACTATTTTAACCAATAGGGAGGAGTGTAATGTTTACCCTCTTAATGGGAGAGTGAACAAAACTCAAATCCTTTAACTACACTGTTAAGACATCTATTCACTTTTCAAATTAATGCATTTGTGGCTTACAAAATTGAATTCCACGTTTTATACCCCGCTATTCTATAATGTTGGTCCTCTATTCCATTTTGAGATGTCCCAAAATATTACTCTTATTTGAAAAGTCAACTAAAAAAGTGTGTAGATTTTCAAAATTTGCCCTTCATAAATAAGTAGAAATAACTTCTTCTTCTTCTTCTTCTTATTCTTTTTAATCCAAAACACATTTCATTAAAGCCATAAAAGGCAATATTATTACAGCGATTTCATCCGAATACAGAAAAAAGGAAAATCAACAAACCATCACAGAAAGAAAAAGCATGACAAGCAGGTGACAAAGGGACGAAGCTAGTGACTAGATCCTAGGCACGTCTCACCGCCTCAGAGGGTCAGGTTACGAGGGGCCAGCAATCTATCAAACTAGCCGCCCCGGCCTGGAGCAAGTTCCCAATCAGAGACAAACAATACCGAACCGATGGAATCAGGAATAACTGCAAACAAAGAAAAAAAACACTGTCACCATGGATAGACTCCACCAAGCTCCGGCCGATAGAAAACCACTCGTCGCCGAGAATGGAAGCACCGACTGGATCTCAAACCGAAGCAGTGGAGAAACATCTCCGACAAGCCCTCGCTGGCACGAGCAGACTCCGGTCACAGAGAACAAAGTAGAAATAACTTAATAAGTGGGATTCAAGGGGTAGTGGAAATCAATGCTTATTTTAAAAGGAAACATGCATTTACTTGTCTCCTTAAAAGTTGGAATCCCCAAAATTTTAGTTTTCAAAAAGAATTTTTCAAAAAATTCCCCCTAGATTTCCCCTACTTTCAACATTTCTCTCTCTCCACTTATTACCCTACTATTTTTCAAAAAAAAATTCAAAAACCAAACCAAACACAGTATTAAAACTGTGGGATGAAGGGAGTACTTCTTATCCCACAAGCATTTTTTGCCATAACATTTTATGAGATGCTTTTAGAGCAACTCCGTTTTGGAGCATCTCTGACCCAACTCGAAAACGTAGTTTCGAGTGGCCAAATCTCCCTATTAGAGAATAAGGTCATTTCAGTTCACCTATATTTTAAGTAGTACTCGTATCTAAAATGGAGACTCACCTTTAATACTACATATGTGGCGACTCCTTCAATAAATGAGTCAATGACGATTGATCTCCATTAAAGAAAATGCATAGTTTTCCATTTATATACATGCAATGTATAAAAATTTGATACTGTGGGGAAAAAGTTATCGGCAATACCATTGAGACTAATGTTTGATTAACAAATAAATAAAAATTATCATAATTGAAATTTTGGAGGAGAAGTTATGTTTTGAAAATGTATAACGACGAATTTAAAATATGAAGATGGAAATATAAAAGTGTGGTTAAAATGTGTAAAAATATAAAATAGTACTGTACATGCTTAAAATCATTCAAGAGATGGTCAAATGCACTTTTTGAATAAAATACAAATTTTTTTGGATCTCTTAGAAAAGTGGAGAGAGAGAGAGAGAGAGAGAGAGAGAGAGAGAGAGAGAGAGTTTTTTGAACACAGAGAGAGAGATGGATGCAAGATGCAATTTTTCTATGATGTCCCAATGTGGTATTGGGGCATCATGCCCCCATTTAATTTGGGCCTTTAGATCAGGTTTTGGATGAATCTCAACCGTTGGATGAAAATCACTCCCAAAAAATTGGTGGTTTTGCCCTTTTTTTCAGAAAAAAACGTCATTATACTTACCATGAATACTGGCTCTACTTACCACAGTTTATGCTGACACTTACCACAAAATATTGTATACTTACCACAACAAAAGACTACACTTCAACGGTTTTGCTCTTTCTCTCTCTAACTTGTTCTCTAGGTAGCCGGTTTTAGGCGGGAAAATAAATTTTTTTGGCGGAAAAATGTACCTTTTTGCAAGAATTTTTTTTAATTATTAAGAATTTATAAGTTCACACTACTTTGTCTTATTCACCCTACTTTTTGTCATTTTCCTAATCATTTGTGTAATAGACTATCAAATATTGGGTGAAAATATGAATTTAATTGAATAATTTTTAATTTGTAAACAAATTTCTTATAACAAATTTTAAAAACTAAATATTTAAGCCAAAAAAATTGCCTTGATTTTAGATTCATCTTGTTAATATAGTTCATTAAATTATTTTTAATTAAAAATTATTTTACAAATAATATTGAGAAAACATTTATTCATTTTTTGTTTTGAATAACTTACAATTAATGTTGTTGAAAAATCCTTTTTCGCTATATCAAAACTTAATCAAGCAAAATAAAATGAATTGAAAAGCAATAAATGGTGAACAATACCGAACACAAGATATACGTGGAAAACCCCTTAAAAAGGGTAAAAACCACGGGAGGAAATCAAACACTATAAACTATTGTACGGTTACAAACAAACCTATACTTACAACCTAGAATCGCTCTCGGTTGACCAAGGTTGATTGCCGAATCCCTCGTTCACCGCACCCAGTGCTTGACCACCGCTTCCTTGAATCCACAAGTCCTCCGAGATACTTCCAGAATCCACCGGAAGAACGATTCACTCAATAAAATCAAAGTTTGAAAAGAATTCTTGGAATTGTTCTGAAAGCTCGATGATCAACGAATCATGTAATTATTCCAAGAGACAAGCCACAATCTCCCTTAGGTATTTTTCTGATTTGGAGCAAGAGAGAAGCAGCACAAATATGTTCGGTAACCTTGAAATCCCAAATGAGCCGCATATATATAGATTGATGAAATCTGTCAAGTTGCTCGAGCACTGGTTAAAGCTTTTCTGGAGTTGCTCGAGCACTATTTCTGATAATCATTTCCATAATTCTGCACCCTTGATCTCTTGATCCCCTTTCCTTATTGAATTGATATATGCACAAAATTCTCTTGATTCCTTCCATTCCCATATTGCCATACACACGTGATTTCACCATCCCATATTGCCTTGACAATCTTTCCTTTTCCTGACATTGATTATATTCCACGCAAGTTTCCTAAACAGTCTCTATCACACTCAATTACATAATATTTTTGATTTCCTTCCACTTCCTAAACAGACACTCTAATAAATAAATAAATTACAACGTGATAAATGGAGATACAAATCAATGTGTTTTTGTCATGGGATTTGCCAAATAAAAACGTGACCTTACAGTTGTTAATATATTCCATTAAAATTTGACTTTGCGTATATATGTTTCTTATAACAAATTTTTAAAAATAATAAATATAAACCATATAATTGTAATAATCTCCTAATTGTATTTAAATAATTTATTTGAAATGATGTATATAATCGTTTAACGTGATATTATAACTATTATTAGTTATAATTGACATTAGACTATTCAATTAGTGGTAGGGTGGTGATTAATCTCTATAATCTACTATAGTAGTCAGAATCATTTGACTGAGAGCTTAATTGATTGATCATATTCAATAAGTGATGATTAAGTATTAATATACTTGGCTAAAATGAATTGGTTAATGTAGGTTAATAGTGATCAATGTTATTAGTAGAAGTAGTAGTTAACAGTAGTCTTAGTTGCAATCAATAAGTGATTGATACAATTGGCTAATGTAAGAGTAACCACTAACTATTGATCTCTAATGACCTATTCAATACATTATTTAGTTTTATTAATCATTAAGGTAGTATGTTTTAATTACAAGGTAATACAAATTAAGTAGAACTAATTAACATCACATTTATTGTGGTAGTTACCTTATTAACTACCCTCATAATGGTGCATTAGTTATGTTACATAAATACGTACCAACCTGTCATTAATATCATACTTACCACAAAATCAGGCTATTGATGCCACGCCATCTGGTTTTTGTTACCATCACAATATTCGGTTGTTCATGGTATATGTGTACATACCACAATTCTTGCTAGTACTTACCATATAAAAAGGATTCACTTACTTTCGAACTTGTGCTATAAATGCTTACCTACCCCACATTATGCCATTAAAGATACACAATTCCTCCCTACCTACCTTAAAGTCCTCAAACTTATCCATCTGATCTTTCACTTTTCCACACATATTCCTTCTTGTCTCAGGAAATGAATATTGAAGAACCTCTCTAACTTTCAAGAACAATAAATTGAAGAATTTGACCAAGTAAGTTTATCCACATTCTGTAGTCTTTATTTAGTTGTGATTAGTAGATATTGAACATAATTTATAATTTATAGCAAAAGGTTAGTGATTATGTTTTTCGTTTGATATTGGTTTGTCAAGATAAAAGTGACCATAATGTATATCAGTTGATTACCACGACATATGAAAATACTTACCACAAACTATGATCGTATTTGAGCAGATTTAGAATTATCTTCGTAATGTGTTGCGTTTTTTACCACTATATATGAAAACACTTACCATCAATTGTGGTCGTATTTTACCAGATTCAGAGAGATGGATGACAGTTTGAAAGGAAAGAATGTAGTGATAGACATTAGTGATGGCGCTAGTGATGATGACGGACATAGCGATGATGATGGATATGGTGATGATGATGGACATAGTGATGATGACATATATGGTGTTGATGACGGACTTGACGATTATCGGTTGGATGAATTAACGGAAGAAGATGTTTATGAAATGATATTCGATTCAGATGAGGATGGAGAAAGATTCTATAATGCATATGCCAAAGTGAAAGGCTTTAGTGTCCGAAAGGATAATATTCACAAGGACAATGAGGGTATTGTTACTTCAAGGAAGTGGGTTTGCTCAAAAGAAGGATATTGAGAAGCTAAATATATGGAAAGAGAAGATCGAAAAAAAGAGCCGATGACACTAACTAGAGTTGGATGTCCTGCTATATTTCATCTCAAATTAGATCGAAAATCAAACAAATACGTGGTAGCTAACTTTGTAAGCATCCACAACCACAACTTGATAGGGCCTATGGGTGTGCCCTTTCTCCACTCCCACAGGAAGGTTCGTAGTCCTGACAAAGCCTCGGCTAATACGATGCATAAAGTTGGCATTAAAACAAGTCATATTATGGATTTTGCCGCACAACAATCTAGTGGATTTGACAAGGTTGGATACACGCAAAAAGATCTTTACAATCATTTTACATCTCAACGCAAAATAGAGGTTGCGGATGGGGATGCGGAAGGTGCCTTAGCCTATTTGTGTGCGAAAGCAGAATATGACCCTTTGTTCTATTACAAGTATGACGTGGATGAGCAAAACCGGTTAAATAATCTGTTTTGGAGAGATTCAACATCTCTAACAGACTACATGTGCTTTGGAGACGTGTTACTATTTAATGCTACTTATCGAATGAATGCTTATGGGAAGCCTTTTGTGATACTAGCTGGAGTCAATAGTCACTTCCAAACTGCGATATTTGGGTGTGCATTGTTGACTGCTGAGACTGTTGAGGCTTATACATGGGTATTGGAAAAGTTTCTTGATTCCATGGGCAATGAAAAAATGCCAGTGTCGGTAATGACAGATGGAGATAAGGCCATGAGGAGAGCAATAAAAACTGTGTTCCATAATGCTCATCATCGTTTATGCAAATGGCATCTGAAAAAGAATGCTGTGAGTAATGTCCATGTTCCCGGATTCCTGTGTGACTTTGAAAAATGCATGTCAATGCCAACGGAAGAAGAATTTGAAATTGCATGGACAAATCTTGTGGACAACTATAATCTTCATGAAAACAATTGGGCGATAGAGGTTTACAAAAAACGGCACCTATGGGCCTCATTGCAAGGTATTTTTTTTGCAGGAGCAAAAAGCACACAACGTGTTGAGGGAATGAACGCATTTATGAATCGATTCCTAAAACTACGTTTACGGCTTTTTGAATTTGTACAAGCATATGATAGGGCTCTTGCTAAACTTCGACATAATGAGGCTAAGGCACAAGTGGAGAGTGAGAATAGTACTCCCATTCTTTCTACAGCCATGAAACGCATTGAACAGCATGCATCTGATACATTTTCTCGGGCCATATTCAAGAAATTTCGCGATGAAATTAAAAAAGATCAGTCATTGTTTCGGGTGGATAAAGTTGAGATTGAAGATTTTCGTGTAAACTACCTATCTCGGTATCAACAGGAGGATGCAACGTGGTCAGTATACTATCAGCCAACTGAAGGCATCATGAAATACTCTTGTTTGAAATTTGAGTCAATTGGAATCCCTTGTTGTCATATGATTTCGGTAATGAAAATGGAGCACTTGAGAGAAATTCCCTCTTATCTGATCTCACAAAGGTAGACAAAAATGGCCAAGTCTTCCTCTCTTCATGGCCGCACACCCATGCCGGAATGGGTAACACAAACAACAAGGTATGGTGCATTGTCAACTGCATGTGTCGAAATGTCTTTTTATGCTTCACACTCAACCAATGCATATGATGAGGCAAGAGAAGAAATCGAAAGGTTAACATTCAAAATGAGAGAGCTGTATATGTTACATGTTCAAAGCCAGCAAAAAGTAACGGGTGAAGAGAACAATGTTGAGGGGACATCTATACATTTTGGTATTGGCGATCCCGTCATTATCAAGCGTAAAGGGAGCCAAAATTTGGCAAAGGACTTTATCCCAAAGGTAAGAAAATGTGGCCACTGTAGACTACCTGGTCATATGCGAACAAAATGCCCAAAATTAGTACCAAACAATATGGGGAACATCAACGAGAATGAATCAGATTCGAGCATAGTTCACCCACAATCATTCACTGGGCGAGACTCATCTGCATATTACCCACAATCATTCACTGCCAATGGTTGTGAATCTAGTGTCGAACCTAATTTGGTAAGTCTCTTACTATATAGTCATTTAAAAGACTATTATCCATTTGTCCATTCACTTATTATCATAACTTTTAAACTATACAGGCTGCTGGATGGTCAACAAATCCAAATAGTATTCAGGCCCAGATCCTAGGCAGCAGCTTTGGAGGATGGTCAACAATTCCCGGCAATGGTTTTGAAGGGTAAATGTAATCGTATGTAGTTTGAAGATGTAGTATGCAGTTTGAAAATGTAATCGTAACTTTTGTTTCACGTCTTTCATTTGTAACGTAAGAACATCCAGTATTCGTGGAAAGAATGTCTAGTTCTTAGTTATGAACACCCTGCATTCGTGGAATGAATGTTCTTTGACATGGTAAGTATCTTGAGTCACTATTTTGTCCTCCCAAAATATGTGGTAAGAATGTCCAGTTTTGGTCATGTACATCCTGTATTTGTGGTAAGTATGTTTTTTGTCATGGTAAATATCTTCAGTCACTATCTTATCCATCCAAAATCTGTGGTAAGAATGTCCAGTTTTAGTCATGTACATCCTGTATTTGTGGTAAGTATGTTCTTTGTCATGGTAAGTACCTTCAGTCACTATCTTATCCTCCAAAAATCTGTGGTAAGAATGTCCAGTTTTGGTTATGTACATCCTGTATTTGTGGTAAGTATGTTCTTTGTCATGGTAAGTACCTTCAGTCACTATCTTATCCTCCAAAAATCTGTGGTAAGAATGTCCAGTTTTGGTCAGCCACAATATGATTAGCAGAAATTTTCTCAACATTCATCAAAACAAAGAGAGGCCTCGATATCACTGAATACGTATCTTTTTACAAAAGGCAGCCACAATACATATCATATGATCAGCCACAATACTACAAGAAATAATGCTTTTGGCGACGGGAAAATACCATTGCAAATAGTGGTTTACCGTCGCCAAAGCTCTTTTGCGACAGGATCGCGACGGGAATGGGCGGTGGCAGTTGGTGGGGTGGCAAATACTTTTTGCAACAGGATTTCCCGTGGTGAATACTTTTGCGACGGGAAATGTAGCATTTGCGAGAGGAATAATCCCGTCGCAAAAAATATCATAAAAAATAAAAAAAATTATTAGCGACGGCTCAAGCCCGTCGCAAAAAAGAAAAATTCTTTAAAATTTTTTTTTTCAAATCATGTGAGAATCCAACCAAATCAGAAACATTGAATTGAGATACAAAACTATTCTTAAACTTACCAAAACCAACAATTTACAATAAATCTTCGTTTTGCCGAGCAAAAAAAAACAATTTACACATACAATTTGAATTTCATATTTCCAGACAACCAAAATAAAAGAAAATAAACTAAAGACAATTTAAAGTTCAAGTTTCCAGCCATCCTTTTTTGGAGAACCTGCAAAATTAAAAAGCAATTTTATGCAAAAGCTATAGAAGAATAACAAGAAGGAATGAAACAACAAGACATATATTACTCAAATGTTAATAAACTTACTTAGCGGCTAGCGCTTACTCCCACGCCGAGTTAGTCACACATTTAAAGAATTAGACAACTACCAAAAAGAATAAAATCGTCTCTAGGCAAAAAATATATCACTAGGTTAACAGCTCCATAAGGTAAAAAATATACCAGTTGTTGAGAAGAGGTTTGTTGAGTACCTAACAGCACCCAGTCCACTGCTAAGGATGTCATCTCCCACAGACTCTTGGAGTTTATGATGCCCACTAGCTGCATCCGAAACCTACTTTTACAATAGCTAATATCATTAGTGAATTTAGACAATGCATTAAACCTATTTCAACAATCATAAAAGCTCTTAAGCTCCTCTAGTATTTACAATCACAAAAACTAACGATATGAGGTATCCTGTCCTAAACTACCTAAGTTTTTTGTGTTTGGTCAATTTGATGCCAATTTTCAATATACAAGGGGCCCTCAAACCCCATTTAAGTAAAACAAAAAAAGTAAAAAAAGCACCAGTCAAGTGTATGGATAGATTATCAAATGGGTCATATTCTCTATTATTGGGGATATTGATGGTTTCCCTTAATAGTACACTTGTACTGGCTCTAAGCTTTGGCATGACAACACATGTTCTAAACACTCCCACTGAGAACATTAATCCTCAATGACAAGTATACTAGGCCTTACATGAAAACCAATTCAAATAAAAAACAAAAGCAGCCATGAAGTGGTTCAACATGCTCTCTTCCTAATAGGATGTGATCATACATACCTTGGTACGAAGTTACAGCAATACCAAGTGGATGGCATAACCGAGAGTCGCGTAGAGCTATTGAGGCGGAGAGAGAGGTTTGAGATCCAACATTTTTGCAATTGCCGAAACCTTACATCTGCGAAATGAATTGACACACTCAAAGACCAAAAAATGAACTTCATGAACACACTTTTTTACAATACCGTGAACACTATTTTAACTACAGAACCACTTTTCTTGCATCTCTATTATAGCATTGTTGAAAGAACGCTATTAGTTTAAGCTATCAAAATCCATATTTGTTGTGGTGTATTTACTCTCTGGTACTAGCAATTTACAATAGCTATTATATATCTAGGAAAACAAAAGAGAAGGAAAAGCTTAGCTCCTAGCAGACTGCCTGAACCCTTATAAAATTAACAATACAAAATGGAAATGGAAGCAACTTACTAACAGCACGAGAGACTTTGTACTATGAAATCACTCAACCACTTGAAAAGCATCATTAATCACTGGATTGGTGGAGAAGAAGTTACAAAGCATCATAATAAAAACTAGAGGCTAGGGCACACGCGATGCATGTGCAACTTGAATTTCATCAAAAGTCGATCAAATACTAAATGGGAAGCTATTGTGGATATTTCAACAAAATTCGACTTGCACACTCATCACATGTTCCAGGCCTCTAATTTCATATCTATCTCTGAAGGATTTTCTTATGAATAAAATAACAAAATTAGACTAACAACTTCTAAAACAACAGCATCTGATTCAATTGTAAACAAATTACTGAAATTGTTTTTAAAAAAAAATTACCCGGCAAGTTGGTTCCATTGTTTTCTTCCTTTTTTGTTGATCCTGATAGAAACCCACTCCATGTGCCAATTGCCAAAGGGGCAAAATAGCAACTGCATCCAAACAAAAAAAAAACAATTGTAAGGAGGATATTGAAATCATAATAAAAAAACAGATGAATCTGTGTACTTTTGATGTATTCATGCCTTAATTTTTTAGATCCGAAAACAAATAGAAGGCAAAAAAGGTAAGAGCAGATAATTAGCAAAGAAAGATACCATCATAAGAGTTGGCCCCCAATCCTACGGAAAATCCAAAATAATGAAATCCAAAACAAGCATAGGGTAAGTGAAAGCAAGCGAAACTAATTAAACATAACTCAAAACAATAAACTGAGAACAATCAAAGAATCCCGAACCTAATGAGAAACCCAACCTTGATTTATTCGATTTCTGCGCTGAAATCAACGAACGGAACCCAAATTGGTAGTCGGATTCATTAAGTTGGCTTTCTTCAAGATTGGGGAACTGCTGCCAAATGAAGAATCTTTGAAATGGGTCCCCGACTTGTTGTTTTGACCCAGTTCGATTTGTCGATTTCTGCAGCCGAACAAAATATATTCGTTGGCTGATGGAGAGAGAGACGATGGGGAGTGAGATGGAGAGAGACGAGAAGGGAGTGAGACGATGAGGGAGGGAGATCGTGAGAGATGAGTGGAGATGGGAACGAATGGGGGAAGTCGGTTGAGAGTTTGAGATTTAGGGTTACTTCAAACTGAGTAGGGATTTAGAACTCCTCAGTGTTGTAAAACTACGTAGTTTTGTGTTATGTTTTGCCACGGGATTTATCCTGTCGCAATTAAATTCATTGTTGCCACGGGATTATTTCCTGTCGCAAATAGTAGCCTTTTGCAACGGCAAAATCCCCGTCGCAAATACTTTGGTCGCTTATACTATACTTTCTTGTAGTGATTAGCCACAACATTCAGCTACTTGAAATTTTCTCAACATTCATCAAAATGGTAGGCTATTCCGAATTACAAAAGGCAGCCACAATATACATCAAAAAGGTAGCTGCATGTTAACTAACAAAAAGAGAGCTGCATTTACATCCAAAATACTACACAGTCAGCAACAATATGATCAGTTTTTCCTCCACAATATCATCAGTTTTTCCCTTTAGGGCTGGGATATTTCTTTTTAGCCTTCTCCATAATCTTTTCCTTCACGTTGTTCCCTTCAAACATGATCAAGTCCAAAACTAAGCCAATCCTACCCTCTGCAGAACTGAACTTCAGCTACAATTAAGAAATTAAACCAAAAATTAGGAATAAGTGTTGAGCATATAAACCTAAGAAGCACGGATACGGGATACGGTATCCGAAGAGTATCCGAGAGTATTGGTATCCGATACGGATACGATACGGTATCCGAAGAGTATCCGAGAGTATCCGTATCCGTGCTTCATAGATATAAACTAGTACAAACGACATTATATGTAAAACTAGTTTGTTACCATAATCAATTCATCTTTAATAAATTTCTCCAAATTAAAGTAGTTGGCGGTGTGCACGCCACAATCACCAGCTTCTTGAATTGGAAGCCATTTCAGTCTTTCAAATGGGAGCATACTAAATTTTTTGACTTGTGGCCCATCCAAGTATTGAAATAAATCGTCCAAGTATTTTACCACACATGTGACCGATTCAGCTCGTCTTTTGTTTTCCGTCGGAGATGGCAATGAGTCAAGTATGTATACAATCCCATGGCGGATGTTTACTACACACATAAACCAATGACTGTCTGAATCATTTATTGGGATGTACACCCGTTCACAAGCTTGGGGTTCCCCCTTGTATCGATGAGTTCCCGTATAATGTCTAACCCAACTTTTGGCATTCAGACCACCACGCAAAGCATAATTCTACAAAGGGAGCACTTCCACGTTAATAACTATAACCACATTCGCAAACATTAAAACAAGTAATGCATGACAAATACATACCGAAAAATAGGTAGGCAAATACCATGCTGGCCATAATCCATTCGGGTACCTCTTCTTTGGTAGTAGAGTTTTTTTCAAAGCAACTAGGTTTATCAGTCCACTCTCAATCCACTCATTCGGCCGTGCAGAAAAAAAATCATGCCTATTTAAGTGCTCTATGCCCAAGTCACAAAGAATTTCCGTACAAGTAATAAGGCAGATTGTTACTAGTCTAACAATTAAATACGTATAATTATGTTTGCCTTGTAAGAATTCCTACCTTTCAGATTGGGTATGGTCAAAGACATATCTTAGCATCAACTGTTTTTCGTTGGAAAGTGTGGCCATTACATCTGCCCTCTTGGGTTCCGCTTCCATGGTAGGTTTCTACAAATTAACAATCACGCATTCTAATGAGAAAACCGTAATAGAATTAATAATATAATAATTATTCACATATTGTTACCTTGTTGGCATTTCTCTTCAGCGGTTGAGATTTGTCAAACCTATTTGTCTTCAATTTCTTTTCCAACTTATTCTTGCCATCAATTGCAGGAGTCGTACGAGAAAAGGCCTCACGAACATTAGCTGCCATCTTTCGTAATCTCTTTGATGAAGCATTCAATTTAGCTTCCTCGTTGCCTTTTTCCTTGTTTGTCTTTATAGGAGATGTCATCTGATCCGATAATGCATTTTCGGTACATTTTGCCTTCTTAGTTTTGAAATGTCCTTCGACATCGGGTTCCTCCAAGGCAGATGGAGTGTCTTTCTTGTTAATGCCTCCATTAGTCGCAGAATATTTACGCTTACGATCTTTCTCATGCATAGCGGCCAATGTCTCTTCTAATAGGCTCGACATTCTCTCTACATACTAGTTAGATTTTGAACCTGGTCATTCTCCATTGATTTATCATGGTCAACCTCCCTTCCTTGATTTATCATTCTCTCTCTCTTGCCAACTCCATCTTCAATAATGACTTTGACCTATTATGAGAAATGGGAAAGATCAAGAGAGCGTTACATGACAGTCACACTTTTGAGGATCTTGATAGCTTAGAAGCTGAAAAAGGACTCACTGAACAACAAGAACCATCTCTCATAGCATCAACTACAATCGAACAGCATCAAAACAAACAGCAGCAACACAACAGTTCCATTCCACATGAGATTATTCAGTCCCATTCCACATGAGATTATTCAGTCCCATTCCACATGACAGGCACATTTCTAGAACTGATCCTCACGAAAAAAGAGCAATATAATAGTATGAGTAGCCAAAAAACACCAACAGTAGGTAGCTGATACCACTACAACAGCAATTAGCAGCAGCAAATAGCAAATTGCAGTAACAGGAAGCAATAGTAGCAGCAAAAAAGATTCATCATTTGTCAATAGCAGCTACACATTACCTTTTCACCTTTCCGTTTTGTTGTCTTATTGAACCAACAAGCTCTCTCCCTTATGTCTTTATCTCCCCAAGCTGAGAGGCGGGGTGAAGGTCGCATACCACATTGGGAAGTGAAATATTCAGCTGGCGTGCAATGCTCTAAGTAAAACAACTGTAGGAAAATCAAAGATTGACATATATAATCAATTCAACATTCAAAAAAACTTTGACTTAATAAACAAAGTTAAGAGATGTACCATTAGGAACAATAGACATCCCCGAATCACTTTACGTCCTTTCTGATACTTTTGAATGCCTTTGGCTAAAAACTTAAGAACAAATTGGCTCCAGTCCAACTCCCTTACAGAGGACAACAAGTCCTTTAATGCATGGAGAAAATGCTTATTGACTCCAAATTCTGATGTTGGACATAGAATAGTCCCCATTATGTACAACACAAATGAGACCTTGAAGTCGTCGTCGTCCTTTTTGTTGTTCATCAAATAATTGTGTAAATGATCAAAAGATATGGAACCTTGGTCACCTACTTTATGCCTTAAACACAATTCATGAATTCCGGTATATTCCCCTTCAAGGATCACCCTCTGGCCACCACATGGTAATCCTAAAATGTGGTTCACATCTAGTGGTGTAATTATGCAGTCCTTGCCATGCACATGCAAGCAAAGAGACACAGGATCGAAATGTTGCACCAACCACTCATAAAGAGATCGATCTAACTTCGTACATGTCAGTTCTAAGATACCTCCAAACCCCATAGCTTTTACACTCTTTACTTGAAGCGGATCAAGTTCTTGCATCCTATCATAAGCCGCCTTAAGTTGAGTCCTTGAAATAAAGGTGTTCTAAACACAAAGTCAACAACTCTAATCAATTTCACGAGAGCAATAAAAACTGAAAAGCATATGAATGAACATAGATACTATTACCACCTTCGGAGCCTTCGGAAGATCAAGCTTAATTTTATGCTCTTTGTATTTCTCGGAACTCCTGATAGATTTTTTCTTGTACTTTCGCTTAGCATGGTCTCCTAAAGCTTTCCACTTTTCAGAAATTTCCTCCATTGACTACAATTATTGAAAGAGTACAAATTCTAGCTTGAGAAGTTCAAAATCCATATAAGTGCAAACACCCATATAGCAAAAATTAAATAGTTACCATTGGCTTTAACGAATCATCATCCTTCAACTTGCATTGTTCTTGGCTACAACCAACAAATTACAAATCAAACTACAATATCACAAATCTATGCCATTGCATTAACAGATTCACAAAGCTGCAAAAAGACATACTAGAAAAATATCCATGCATTACGAGGGTGCTTTGGAACTTCATTATGGCATTCTTCATTCATTTCTTTCAACTCTTCATTACGGCAATCTACAGCTGCCACATTCCCCTTAGTTTTCTTTTTTGGTGGAGCCATAACACTACAAGAACACTACGGTCAACAACATTCTCTAACAAGAACCTGATGGGAGTGAATAATGAGAATGAGCCATTATCTGGAAGAACCCATGCAATTGAGTAAACTATGAAAAAATACACAGCAGGTGTTGAGTCCTTCATGCATTTGGCAAATAGAAAACATAAATCAATTTGCAAGTCGATGGATACATATCAAATGCAATTCACCGATCACAAAGTTTCTTACTGTATAGAAATAAGGGTCATAAACTTCATTCCTAAATTTAATACACCAATGATTTATAGCTATCGAAACCAAATATGTTAAATGTAATTTTTCCCAAATCCCTATAAAAGTAGTTTATTTACAAAATAACACTAACAGAAAATAATGTATAAAGATACAAAAAGAGATCTTATTACTTCAAATATGTTAATTTAAACTTTTCCTGTTGTGGAGTAATTAGTCTCGTGGACATCCATAATTGTGGTAAATCTCACCTCCACTGACAGTCAAAATAGATTGGGGCAAAGATAGCAGAAGCACACAACTTTATTTTCTTGGGTAAAGCCCTCTACTTATGCAACGAAAATATGGAATGTCAGTTTGGGAGGGTTCAAACAGTACCCATCTCTCAGTGGGATTTTATGATCCTTACGGGATCCAACCTACGAAAAAGAAAACATGTGAAACCCTAAATCTAATGCCGAGACTAATTTTCTACTAGTTTATATCAATGCCGAGACTAATGTTCACAAAACCCTAAATCTGCCCTAATGTTCACAAAACCCTAAATCTTCCCCCATTTTTCAAGCAACCCATGTGAAACCCTAAATCTTCCCCCATTTTCCCAAGCAACCCACGCTATGTGTGTGTTCGGCCCAGAGAGAGAGAGAGAGAGGGGGGGTCGCAATCCACACTGTATGTGTGTGTTTTGGCGAGAGAGAGGGAGAGGGTAGGTACCTCGAGTGATGCTGTGGAGGAGCTTCCGAGAATGCTGTGGAGGACTGCTATCGCAGAGGACAGGAGGAGGAAAGCATAGCCATGGCGTGCGTCCTGCTCGGGCGTGAGGAGAAGCTGTGGGCGTGAGAAGAGAAGACAGATAGAGAGTGAGAGGAGTAACCGGTTTAGAGGGTTAAGAGGAGAGAGAGGGGAGATGAATCAACGGCTGAGATTGGAGCAGAAGATCTAACGGTTTTAAAAAAGGGGGGGCATCAAGCCCCAAAACCAGATTGGGGCATGGGAGCCGGACTCTGCAAGATGCTTCTAGTTTTTGAGAGAGAGAGAGAGAGTTTTTTGGATCTCTTAGAAAAGTGGAGAGAGAGAGAGTTGGATGCAAGATGCTTCTACACCCCAACTTGTAAATGTAACACATCTAGTCCAATCTGGTTGTGTTCAGTTCGGTCTAGTTTTTGGATTTTTGGCCCTATACCAGGCCGCAACAATAATTGAAATCATTTATTTTGTCAAGCCCGTTAAGAACTTCAATCGTACAAAAAATTATGTCAATCAGATATTGATTAAATACACAATCGGATCACATTTATCTTGAAACAAATGCATTGTCCACATTGGATTTGATCCATTTGCTTGAAAATAAACGATCAAGTATTGATTAGTAGCCGATCAACATGATTCTTTGCATGGCTGAATTTCTTGATGAGCTTGACAAAATAAATGATTTCGATAATTGGTTTGGATTTGTGATAGGCCCAAAAAATTACAAACTGGACCGGACTAGACGCAGCCCAAACAGAACTGGACCTTAACCGACACATTAACCCAGTATTAGTACAGTATAATCCATCCATAATCAATACCCGCGCCCGGCTGTGATGCTCCAAAGTGGTATTAGGGCATCATGCCCCCAAGTGTTACCAGCCATTAGATTAAAGTAAAAACATCACAACCGTTCAAGGACAAGTAAGAAAAACTTGTCCAGCCGGTGAAAACTCAAAAGTGTACTCTCTGTTTTCTTTTTTCTTTCTTTTTTTGATCTTGACTCCGTATACTTGAAAACCCAAACTCCTTTTTACAAAATCATCTCCTCCATATTACGCCCCTGTGCTCTCTCTGACAGCAAAAGGCCCAAAAATTATGGTGAGAAAATTAAGTTCCTTTAGACTATTTATGGTGAAAAAATTAACTTTTTTTAAACTGTTTATATATTAAAAATATGGTGAAAAAATTAGGTGCTCTAATTTTTAATCTATTTGAACCGGTCGAAGATTTTATTTTTGATTATGAGAGTCTTGAAGACAAAAATTATGACCCTTTGAGATAAAATGATTAAAAAAATCAGATCTTCACATGGATTTAAACAAATTAAAAATGGGAGCACTTAAATTTTAATCATATTTTTTAATACATAAATAGTCTAAAAAATTAAGTACTCTAATTTTCAATCCGTTTGATCCAGTACGAAGATCTTATTTTTTTGATCACTTTATCCTAAAAGGTCATAATTAATTTTTATCTTTAAAACTCTCATAATTAAGTTTATGCTCTATAGGGTCCCAAATAAAGTGCAGATACTTAATTATGAGAGTTCTAGAGATAAAAATTAATTACGATCATTTAGGATAAAATGATCACAAAAACAAGATTTTCATACAGGTTCAAAAGGATTGAAAATTGGAATACTTAATTTTTTAATCATATTAAGTGCTCCAAAAAAATTAAGTATGATTAAAAAATTAATGATGTGAATATATAGATAGCTATCGTATCGACGCGATAGCTTGGATGATTTTTTGCTAAAAAAAAATTCATTGTGTTCAAAACTTAGAATCACTGCATCCGTTGCTGCTACGAAGATAAGTAATTAATGACACAATATATGTTAGGTAAGCAACACTCCAGACGTTTTGAACCTAAGAAGTTGGTAAAAATAGTCTAAATATGTTGAAATTATCTAATGCACTATAGAGTCTAGGAGGTTTATCCTTTTCATAAGGTAAGTACTAGCATGGTGGTAAAAAAAAGTCTGAATATGTAGTAGGTTTATCCTTTTCAATAGGTAAGTACTAGCATAAATCGTGGTATATTCACATCATTAAGTAATAGCTGAATATCATGGTGGTAATAATGATCAGGTATTGTAGTATACGTAACCTTATTCTATGGTAAGTATGACATTGATGACGGGTATGTCCGCATTTATGTAACATAACTAATTGATATACATTATGGTTATTTTTATATATTGTGGTAAGTATTTGCATATATCATGGTAAGTATTTTCATATAACCATAATGTAACCAGTTGGTATACATTATGGTTATTTTTATCTAAACAAACCAAAACCAAAACCAAAAACATAATCATTGATCTTTTGCTCAAAAAAATAAAAACAAATTATGTTCAATATCTAAGAATCACAACTAAAATAAGACTTCATAATGTGGTTAAACTTATTTGGTCAAATTCTTCAATTTATTATTCTTGAAAGTTAGAGAGGTTTTTCAATATTCATTTCCTTAGACAAGAAGGAATATGTGTGGAAAAATAAAAAATCAGATAGATGAGTTTGAGGAGTTTAAGGTCGGGGAGGAATTTCGTATCTTTAATGGCATAATGTGGGGTAGATAAGCATTTATTGCACAAGTTTGAAAGTAAGTGAATCCTTTTCAAAAGGTAAGTACTAGCATAAACTGTGGTATGTACACATAAATCATGAAGTAACTGCCGAATATTGTAATGGTAACAATTATCAAATGGTGTGATATGGATAACTTGATTTTGTGGTAAGTATAACATTAATGACGGGTAGGTACATATTTATGTAACATAACTAATGCATCATAACGAGGGTAGTTAATAAGGTAACTACCACAATAAATGTGATGTTACTTAGTTCTACTTAATTTGTATTACTTGTAATTAAAGTATAATATCTTAACAATTAATAAAACTGAATGATTTATTGAATGAGCCATTACAGATCAATAGTTAGTAGTTACTCTTATATTAGTTAATTATATCAATCACTTATTGATCGCAACCAAGACTACTGTTAACTACTACATCTACTAATAACATTATCATTATTAACCTATATTAACCAATTCATTTTAGCCAATTATATTAATGCTCAATTATCACTATATCATTAGTACAATTAGCCATTGACTTTGGCTACTATAATCAATCACCACTTATTGAATATGATCAATCAATTAAGCTCTCAGTCAAATGATTCTAACTACTATAGTCGATTATAGAGATTAATCGTTATCCTACCACTAATTGAATAGTCTAATGTCAATTATAGTTACTAATTGTTATAATATCATGTTAATCGATTGCATAAATTATTTCAAATAAATTATTTAAATATAATTAGGAGATTAATACAATAATATGGTTTATATTTATTATTTTTAAAAATTTGTTATAAGAAACATATATACACAAAATAAGAATTTAATAGAATATATTAACAACATTAATTGTAAGTTATTCAAAATAATAAATGAATAATTGTTTTCACAAAAATATTTGTAAATACTTTTTAATCAAAAATAATTTAATGAAATATATTAACAACATAAATTTAAAATAAAGAAATTTTTTTGGCTTAAGAACCTAGTTTCCAAAAATTGTTATAAAAAAATTGGTTTACAAATTAAATATTATTAAATTATATTTATATTTTCACCCAATATTTAGTAGTCTATTACACAAATGATTAGGAAAATGACAAAAAGTAGAGTGAATAGAACAAAAAGTGGTGTGAATTTATAAATTTTCAATAATTAAAAAAAATTCTGCAAAAGGATAAATTTTTCAGCCAACAAAATTCATTTTCGCTCCGAAACCGGCTACTTGGAGAACAAGTTAGATAGAGAAAGGGAAAAAAACGTTAAAGGAAAGTCTTTAGTTGTGGTAAGTATACCTTATTTTGTGATAAGTATTAGCATAAAATATAGTAAGAAGAGCCGGTATTCATGGTAAGTATAATGAATTTTTTTTTGCTAAAAAAATACAAAATTATCTTACTTTTTGGGAGTGATTTTGATCCGAAGACCTAAATTAACCTAAAATCTGATCTAATGATCCATATTAAATGGAGGCATCATACTCCAATACCATATTAATGGGGCATCCTATAAAAATTGTCAATACCCTGATCCAAAACCGGGGGTACAGAAAAAGATGGAAAAGTAGTCGGTACAAAACAGCCTCCCACAGTGGTGGCGCCACCAGTTTTTGAGCAGTAATACTACTACAAGTAAAATGCCCTTGATTTGGCGCAGAATCCCGAATCTATCCTCCTCCTGACTCTCCAGAGCTTTCGGACATGTCTCCGATCCTCACGGCCTATAAATAAACAAAAGAGAAATAGTAATCCCAATCTATGGTTTTCACGCGACGAATCCGTTCTTAATACAGTAAGTAAATAAACAAACAATTATTCCTTGTTCGACTATTCTCTTCTCTTCTCTTCTCTCGTCCCTCCCTTGTCCCATATCTCGATCCCAGTCCTCTGCGTTTCTTACCCCCTCAAATTCGCAGGTGATCATCATTATAAGTACCCCCGTGATTTACCTATAGAATATATTTGAGTGGTTTTTTTTCCCTGTTCTTTTGAGAATTATGGAACACGATAGCAATTTTATGAAAGTGGTCACCGGCGATGCTGGTTATGTGCTCGAAGATGTTCCTCACTTGACTGATTACATTCCTGATCTCCCTGTATGCTCTCTCTCTCTCTCTCTCTCTCTATATATATATATATATATATAATAATAATAATAATAATATCTTTATGTATAGATGTTTGTATACGTAGGTACCATTATACGTGTAGTATGTATTGGGAAAGGCTTGTGCGGTTGGTTGTTATTTGGAGATGAACTCGATTTATGTAATGTTGTTTTTGATCACCTTTTATTAATTTCCATTTCATGTCAATTGCGCTTTTCTTTTGTATTTGTGAGATGTGTGTTTGTATGCGCGTGATTTGATTTGGAGATGGACTCGATTCATCTAATGTTGCTCGTGAGCACCTTTCATTTTGACCTGCTTTAAGTCGTTGCCATTTGATGTCAATAGTATTTTTTTTTCCCGCTTGCGATAAGCCGTATTTGGGCAAGTTGAGCAACTCACTCTGGGCTACTTTAAAGGCCCGGACATGACATGGGTGCGATTGGGGTGGTTATTTCTGTAAGGAATTTGAGATTGACTGTTGGAAAGGCTACAAAATAGGCTAAGTTTAATTTATTAGGGTTTAGACATACCAAACAAATAGATAGATAGCCCTTTGCAACTATTCGGATTTTTTTTGGATAAGAAATTTTTGCATATTTGGTTAAAGTTATAGAGCTATGTCTTGTAAATCATTATTTTGGAGCAGGATGAACATACTCCATTTAGCAGTTGCGCTACCATTTGAAAAAATAGATTACACATGAGACCTAAGATTGCACACTACGAGGCTTTTAAGAAAATTGAAAGGTCTAGAAAACACTATAAACCAAAATTAAAAAAAAAAATGACTTCGGATTAAGATTTAAAATTGATCTCTGGATGTGTGAGGCCTGAATGATCATACAATGTTCCCATCGTAATGTCCAAATCGACTAAGTACGTGATTGACCATTTTTATATAAGCTCTTTGGACCCTACCCTTTCAAGCTGGTTCTCGAGGGTGAGTTTTTTTCCAAGGTTTTTATCCTTTGGTGTCAGAGCTAGCCACCACATGGCAGCTCAATGGTCTTCTACTACATTCTTTTCGGCAAATGCGATGTTCCAGTGCAGCCCACCTTGACAAGCACGAAACTCCAGTCTATGAAGATGGCCGATTTGATTTGATCCTTCAACGAGTCGTCCATTGAATGAAGGAAAAGAAGAAAGAATAGAATTGGTTGATTCGGTAGCTACTTGACAGAAAGATACAAAGGAAATTTGCAAATGATCTCTAGATTGATTAAAATATCATATATTGGTTAGTATATGTTATAGGAAGGAAACTAGATTCTGTGGAATCATATTGAATATGCGATAGGGCCACGGAGTGGGTGACCAATAGACTGAATTAACACTCCTGCAAAGGTATTGACTATATAGGTGAGTGAAGTTGCCAAAAGGAAAAAAGCTACACTGTCGATGGAATTGCCCCTGTCGATATCAGTTGTGGAGCATGGTGGTATATTATGATCTTTAGGTCCTACATCGACTATTTATTGCTTCAGTAATCCGTATATAAGCTCTTGGGCAACTTCACTTGCAATCTAATTTTCAAGGGTGAGTTCTACCCAAGGGTTTGTGTCATACACACACGCGCACTCTTATAAATGTCAAATGGTTGAATCTACAATCATCTTTCTCAAGTGGTGGGACCTTTTTAAAATCAAATGAACTGTGAGTGTCCTGTTCCCTCCTACTGGAACTTGGAGAAACCATGCAAGAAATTATTGAAAGCCGCACTTTCTTGTGATACCTCCATCACTAGCTCTCACCATCCTCTGATAAAGTTCATTACCTGCCTTGATTAAGTTCATTACCCAAGAAAGTAAACAGATTTAGTATTTGATGTGAAGAATTCTACTTAACCATTTTAACATTATTATCTCGGTAAGTGGATGTTGCCTTTCTGGGTATTGATGAGGTGTGATATCAGTGTAGATATGTGTCAATGTAAACCTGTACTTAATGCAATAAGCTTTTGCGATTCAAGTTGGGTCACACGTCTTCTAATGCTTTTTTGGTACTTGGTTTAATGGCAGACCTATCCCAATCCATTGCGATTCAATCCTGCATATTCAGTTGTGAAGTAAGTCAAACTTTCTTTTCTTGAACCTCAAACCGATGCTAACTGCTCATGCAGCCATAATTTCTTGATATGCTGAATGACCTTTTATTACACTTTGACTTTTAGTATTACTCTCTGGTTTCAGGCAGTATTTTGTTCACCTGGATGATTCTGTACCCCAAAAGGTAAATTATGCTCTTCAACTAGTTTGGTTCCTTCTACAATTTCCTTTCAAAAGCATTTTCGGTCATTGATAATTAACCTTCAACCACTTGTCTCCCTCCCTCTCTAATGTTTGTGCACAAGAAAGAGCAATTTCCAAATGTTGTTCTCATTGAATTTACAATTTTTGCTCATAAAATCATCAAAGATGTAGTTTGCATCCTTTCCGTTAGTTGGCAGTTAGCACTTTCAATTCCCGCCATGATTATTGACGGGGAAATCTCTTAAAATTTCTAGCTGCACTCTCAGCTTTTCAAAACCATCGGTCACTATAAATATTTGTCGTCTCCATCATATCTACAACTTTTTCTTTTTCTCGAAAATCTGCGAAAGATATTAGTTTTGCAATCTCATCATATTTGTCGTCTCCTCATTGGCGGCCTCAATCATTCTTTTGTCTTCTTTGTTAAAAACTCTCAAAAAAAGTTTAAGTGCTCCATTTCTGCATTTCAACATTATCAATTCCTCCATTATTTGCGTAGGTATTTTTGGCCACATCCCTCAATATGTTTTGCTATAAACTATAAAGAAACTTATATGTATATCAAGGTCAATATCTCTTCGTCCTCATCGCTAGTTGCCTTTTTGAAACTGTGTAAAATTATCGCATAACAAAGTTGCAACTCTTTTTTCCAAGTTCCTTTGTTCGTTTTAAGTGTTTCTAAATTCTAATCATGATTTTTTCCCTCTAAATTTCTTTGTTGTTTGGATTTTTAAGTACTTATAATCATGTGTTATTTGTTTCCCTCCCAACCCGAATCCTTTGGTGAAATTGCAACGTGTAAACGAACAATTTTGTTTCACGTTTCATTGTTAAATTACCGAGAAGCAATTTGGTGTGGGTCAAAGCTTTTCTGTCCAAATGCAAATGACATATTTAATTAGTCGAGCGGGTGGATCCCAGGAACGAAGGTTCCTAGAGCTAATGTCATACAGTGACTTATCAGTGGATTATAAATGAAGCATACAAAGTTGGAGGGATGAGAAACAGCCCCTCTCATTCAGTAGTAAAGTATATACTGCTGCTCCCATTTCCGTGCCCTTGCATGCTAGGAAATAATTACGCCATGCGAAAAGGTGTTTATTTTGTGGATATGATGGAGTTAATGCAATACAATAAATTGCTACACTGTGTATGCTTTTACTTCTCACAGATTGTTGTACACAAGGATAGTCCAAGAGGAGTACACTTTCGACGTGCTGGACCTCGACAAAAGGTATGTTTTGTAAGCTTTTGCTACAGCTGCAAAATGAAAAATTCTCCATGCATATCTTTTCTTAGACAAACTGTTCAATGCTTCTCAGGTGTATTTTAATTCAGATGAGGTGCATGCTTGTATTGTAACATGCGGGGGTTTATGCCCTGGGCTGAACACGGTGATCAGGGAAATTGTATGCGGCCTCTATCACATGTACGGCGTCAACAAAATCCTTGGGATAGATGTGAGTCAGTGGACAGTGTATAACGTTAGTGTTTAGTTAAATTTTAATATCAGCATGCATTTTGAGTGTTTTTCTTATCCAGCGGCTTCTGATTTTTTGAGATGAATATTTCCTAAAGAGTATGTACATAGTGTTCTCAAAGCTTTCATTAGTTGCTAATCTCTATAACAGATGATTAACAAAGCATTAGGTATCATCACTTTGGTGAGAGCTGGATGTTCAATTTATACAACTATATATGTGTATATTCCTGTATGTATCAGAGCTGTCTTGCGGTTGCTGTTAAATATGAACTTTTTGACTTCCACAAATTTACAGAAACCTATATCCAACACCTTTTATATTGGAGAATCAGAAACAATGTCTTAATTAACACTACAGTACATGAAAGCCGAACCATGGTCTTACTTACCTCTTGCCGTTTCGTCAATTCAAAACAAAAGAGAAAATACATAACATACATGATACATCTATTATTCTTAGTGCAACTGCCCTTGCATTTAGTTTCAACTAGAACGGAGCTACCAATATGCAGGATTCCGACAAAGAAAATAGGTGTCAAGGTTACTTTTGTAGTGCCCAGGGTATTAAGAGTTACTCTTTTGTAATTAGCTATTTTCTGTTTCCGTAATCAAGTTCAGTATTAATAGGTGTCAAGGTTACTTTTGTAGTGCCCAGGGTATTAAGAGTTACTCTTTTGTAATTAGCTATTTTCTGTTTCCGTAATCAAAGTTCAGTATTATGGGTTTACTTGGTCTTTGAGAGACTTAGATTTCAGAAACTAAAGTGAATCCTTGTTTTTGTTGTTTTCATGAATTGCATTATGTGTAGCTACTTTGCTTATTTCATTCTGTGCTACTTGAAAATGATGAACAATGGTTTCATTCTTTATATTTAGGGTTCTGAGTATGCTTACAATTGGGTTGTTGATATTCAAAAAACTACGAACCAAAGGAAACTTCTAAGTGTGATATGTGAAATACCCATGTCGTAGTTCCTCTCTGGATCATGGTTGACTCAAAACCAATAATGTACTTTGATGTAATAGTGGTTTTGCAAATTTAATCAATAAAAATGTGCACCAGTGGTCATGATGAACCCTTGCCGCTCAAGGCAAGTCGAATCTACACAACTTAGACGGATTGGATTTGAGTGCTCAATCAATACTTTTGATTAAGAAACTTATAAGGCTTTCTCCACAATCTTTCACATTGGGATATCTATTGCATTTTTCACTTTAAGATGAAGATCTAGGATAGTGTTCAAAGCACTACTTTCGTCCCATTTTGTTTGTCAAGTGTTCTATTTTTGGGATGTCCAAAATTATTTGTCCTCATTGAAAAGTCAAAGGAAAAAATGTGCAGACTTTCACCAACTAACACTCATAAATGATTTTAACTATTTGTAAAGGTAGAGAATAAAGGGTAATGGTGAAAATCTCATCAAACTTTCTAAAGAGACGTGCATGAATTGCATGTCCCCTTAAATAGTTGAATTCTCCGTTCAAAATAAACAAAATGTGACGGAGGGAGAACAAACTATAACACCAGTACTCTTATGTTTTAACTGCATGTAATGAAGAATGTAGTGCCAAGTCTAGCTCTCAACGTTTGCTTGTTCAAGGAGTACTATGGTGTTTTGATGTCTTCTGATTTGGTTGCCATTAGTTCAGGTTTTGCAATTAGTATTTCATGGTCTTGCCAGCTAAAAAAATTTCACGACCTGTAGGGAGGATATAGAGGCTTCTATTCAAAAAATACCATCCCTTTAACACCGAAGGTTGTAAATGACATTCATAAACGTGGTGGTACAATAATTGGGACGTCACGTGGAGGGCATGATACCTCAAAGATAGTTGATAGCATTCAAGACCGTGGGATTAATCAGGTATGAGAAGTTCAATGTAAAATTATCTAGTGAAGAATGATTTCACGTCTTTGCATTATGAACCATGATTGTGGTTCAGTATTGATGTTATTGATTCAGGAACAAATGCCCCTGTACTAAGAGTAACAAATGATTTTCATCGTACAGGTCTATATTATTGGTGGGGATGGAACTCAAAAAGGAGCAGCTGTGATCTATGAGGTTTTCCTTTACTCTTTTAATTTAGTTGGATTCACATGCAATTTACTTGGGAGTCTCACTAATAGAAGGTTGAATGTAGAATTACTTCTTAAAACTTCTTGTCAAGATCTTCGAGCCACGATCATGTACTTGCCTACTGCTATATGACTACCTACATCTGAAAGGCTTAACCCAACCGCCACATTCTCTATAGGAAACAGAAAAGATTGCAAGAATAATACAAAGTTCACAAGAAGAGAATATTGAAGACTATGAAAACTCGCCAGTTGTTCCATACATGCATAGGTATGCAAAACCCTACCAATGACTTCAAGGGACCTTATATAGAAAAGGAAAACCTAGGTGAACAAGGAAACCGAATTTTCGCGGATTATGGTCCAGATATGCCAAGAGACACGCGATTGAACGATGGTTCACCTCACAGTCACAACATTGGAAATCTATGTGGTCAAAAGGGCTGTTTGTGAATTCAAACAAGACAAGGACACGTAGGAATGCAGAAGGTAGTGTCAAATAAATAAGAAAAACACTACACGAAAAATAAGCTCTTGGTGAACTCTAGTGGTCATAGGTAAAGGCTGATGTTTTGAAAAACTTTGCTAGGTGCCTAGGTCTAACTGAAGCCAAATGTAATCAATCTATATAGGTAATAAAGTCGACCTGAAAAGAAACTAGCCTGTGGTCCAAATTTATGGTTACAGTTTATATGTAGAAGAAATCCAGCAAATTAACATAGATGACATTACTCCAAATGATACTCTATTGTATACGACTATACGTGATGATTTGACCTTTTGCATCGAAGTCTCTACGAAGTTCGCTAAGCTTTAGCTTGACTTTCCAAACTTAAATCTCCAACGCTGGAATGTACTCCAGGAATTTTGGGTCTCTAGGCCTGCCCTGATGCCTTCCGGCTTTGATTTTGGGGCATGGTTCGAAGGCATAACTTCTTGTGAGTTCCTCGAGTTTTGGAGTAAAGGGGGCTGCTATTTCAGCGGTAGTTTTACTGAGAGCAGCCACTTTGTGCATATTACCAAAGGTTAGGTCTGTCTCCAGTCCTCTCGTGCCCATACCCCCATCAATTGGAGATAATATGGGTACTTTTTTTTTGTTGTTGCTGGATTGACTAAGTTATACGCAAAAACAGGCTCTTTTTGAAACAAACCATTTGAAGTGAAATAGTCATCATGAAAATGACCCAGGGGTCATAAACTACATGACTGATTTTTCCTCACACCAAGCTTTTGCATTTTTACTCGAGCTTTCTTGACTTTGCAGTGACTCCCTGTTTGCAATCATCACTGAGACAGTATGCTCTTCATTAACTCCGATTAAATTATGGACTTAAGCTTCTCTTACATGTCTCCAATAAGTATTCTCTGTTGCTGTACTGATCTATTTCTCACCTGTTATTGATCCATGTCCTACAACCATATTACACAAACTATCCTTCCACTATCCTGTATCAATCAAAGGTCCAAAAAATGAGTGTGCAGGTGGTGAAAATAGAATGTTCGTGAGCTATTCTATGAAAACTCTGTGATGGAGTTTCTCATGCAAAATGCTATTTGGAGATTCTCAAGACTAGAAAAGATATGGACTTATGCTTGACAACCTGACCTCTTAACATGTTAATTTGCAATTGTCACAAAATGATGATATCATCTAGGTATTCATTGACTCCGCAATTATAACCTCAAAGCTTCCTTTTAAAAACATTTTTCTTTTTTCTTTTATCTCCACTTCCCCCATTCTAGATGATTGCAGAAATGAAAAAACATTATGGCTTATGTTTGTCTTCTATTTCCTTTTTCTTCCTGCAGGAAGTTAGACGACGTGGCCTCAAAGTTGCAGTTGCTGGAATCCCCAAGACAATTGATAATGACATTCCGGTATTTGTCATCTTCTAAACATGAATTGTTGATGAATCAAATTTCTTCCCCCACCATTTGCCAAAACCTATGTATTAATGCACAATTATATTCATGGTGGAACTTTTATATTATGGTTGTTGCTAAATGGAATTTTGTTTTCCATTGCTTTTCTATAGTTTTTGTGACGTTTCTTCTGACACTTGCTGCACTTAATCGGGTTTTCGTTCAGGTCATTGACAAATCATTTGGTTTTGATACTGCTGTTGAGGAAGCTCAACGAGCCATCAACGCTGCTCATGTTGAAGCTGAAAGTACTGAGAACGGTGTTGGTGTAGTTAAGCTAATGGGCCGCTACAGTGGTAAGGTTAACTCCCCTAAGCTTTGGTGGTCATAATTGCATGGCTAAGTTTTGAATAGCTAGTGGATATCTAACTATCCAACTTGCTATGCAAGCTTCAGTAAAGTTCTGTGTCCATATTGCCATCAAAGCTCTGAATTTGATGATTCATTATTTGATTCACGACTCATGCATACATCACTGCGGATCTATTTTGTGATAGGATGGTGCTGAATCTTATAACCGGTAGTTCCATTAATATTTTGATACAAATCTTCTGAAGATTCTTAGGCAAAACAACCTGTACCCAGGATTTGTCTATGCTATTTTAGTGAAATAGATATTGTTTAACCTGGTTAAGTTGGACTGAAAAGTTCCTGAACCCTTTATTTGGTCTTGCTGTTACTGAGTGCAAGTATGCCAGACACCTATTAAAGTGTTTTATGTTCTCATTAGAGGGTTATCAATCACTCTCTTTAATTCTTGACTTCTAGGTTTCTATCTCCATTATGAATTTCAATAGAGAATCTTAGTACAGTTTTTTTTTTTTGGGGAGGAAGAGAATCCTAGTAAAATCTCTTGTGATGGGTGGTATTTGTACCCATATCTCTTGTGAAAAAAGTAATACAGCTTCCCAACTGAATGACGTAATCATGCCCCCATAGATAATTTATCATATGATTGTTGGCAAAAAAAAATTATCTTTCAGATGTACCAGTTGTCTGACATCATTTGTCTAGCTTGTGCTTGTTGATTTGATTGGATTCGTATTTGTGTACTATAAGGATATTGATTAGCGGTACAAATCTTCAGTTGACTACTATGTTCAAAGCATCATTTCAATAGTGTTGTACTGTTGTGCCTCCTGCTATCGCAAAACAAGCTTTAGGTTTGCCGAGAAGAATATAAATCTTGGTTCTACGGTATTCCTTTGCTTGCTCATCATGTGTGTTAGGTAGTTGACAGCCGACACATAAAAAAAACAGATCCTTATGGATATGAATCTGATTATTAGGAAAAAAGGATTCATGTTGGGGCACCAAGTTGATTGGGACACAAGGGTTAGTGTCGTGGTCGTGTGATTTAGGAACTTAGGAAAGGCACGGTATATACTTGGAGAAATTTTAGAACATGTGATTTTTCCTATTTTGAAACTCAGTTATCTAGTAATTGCATCAATTCTTTTCCTTTTCCACTTATCTTCACCTCTACTATCCAGGTTTTCCTTCAGTATTCTCAGATTTACTGGTGCAGGATTCATTGCAATGTATGCCACACTTGCGAGCCGAGATGTGGACCTTTGTTTGATTCCAGAATCACCCTTCTATCTTGAAGGAGAGGGTGGACTTTTTGAATTCGTGGAAAAACGGCTAAAAGAAAGTGGGCACATGGTTATTGTGATAGCTGAAGGAGCGGGGCAGGAGCTGCTTGCAGAGAGCTTGCAGTCCGCAGACCAGAAAGATGCTTCTGGGAACAAGCTACTCAGAGATGTTGGTTTGTGGATTTCTCATAAGATCAAGGTACTGGTTATAGTCTAAGTTAACGTCCACTAATATTTTCATGCCCCTTGATTTACAACTCTCAATTAGCATTACTAGTCTATAGTTCTTGATCACGTGATGATACTCTGCGTCCATAAGTCATATATGTACGTTTTTCGCCGTCGAATTAATTCATTTATATCCAATTGAATTAGGGAATCGAATGACAAAGTTCGGTTTGTGATCTTATTTGAAGGAAACGGGATATTTGTTAGATAAAAATTCTTGAGGGATGTTGCAATCCCATTTCAATGTAGAAGCACTCCAAGTAGTCTCTGGCAAATCCTATGATCCTGGTTTCATGCAGTTTTTGTCGACTGTCATAAGACTTGTTGTTAGAGAATGAAGAAAAAGTGTATAGGGTGTTAACTTACCCTAACACATAAAGAGCTTTATTTATATTATGTCGAGACCCATTACATAACATGATTAACTGATGTGGGACTAAACTATTCTAACACTCCCCCTCAAGCTGGAGAATAAATATCACAAAGTCCCAGCTTGTTACATAACAACTCTAAACGTGGTTTGAACAATGATTTGGTGAAGATATCGGCCAACTGAGCTCCGGTAGACACAAATGGAGTAACTAACACACCACTGTCAATCTTCTCGCGAATAATGTGACAATCTACCTCAATATGCTTGGTTCTCTCATGAAACACCGGATTTGAGGCGATATGTATAGCCGCCTGATTGTCACAGTACATAGGAATGGACAATTGCACTTGAAATCCCAGCTCCTCAAGAAATGATCTCAGCCAAACAACCTCACATGTGGTATGAGCCATAGCACGATATTCTGCTTCCGCACTAGACCTTGCAACCACAGTCTGCTTCTTACTCTTCCAGGTAACTAGGTTGCCACCAACAAAAGTACAGTAACCAGTTGTTGAACATCTATCAGAAGGTGACCCTGCCCAATCTGCATCAGTAAACGCCTCAACACGCAGATGACCATTGGAACGGTAAAATAAGCCACATCCAGGATGAGCCTTAAGATACTTCACAATGCGAATACAAGCTTCCTAATGTGGAAGACGGGGAGCAGACATGACCTGACTCACCACACTAACATCAAACAAGATATCAGGACGAGTATTGGTAAGATAATTCAACTTACCAACCAAGCGACGATATTGGTCTGGATGAGGAAACTCCTCCCCCTGATCAACGCAAAGTTTGACATTAGGATCCATCGGAGTCTCCACAGGTTTGGCTCCCAACAAACCTGTCTCTTCTAGAATATCCAACACATATTTCCTCTGGGACAAACTAATCCCATCTTTAGACCTTGCTACCTCAATATCCAAGAAATACCGTAGCTTACCCAAGTCTTTAGTGTGAAACTGACTATGTAAGAACTGTTTTAGCTCTTCGATCCCTTTCTGATCATCTCCAGTAATAATAATGTCATCAACATAGACAATGAGCAATACTTTCCCTCGAGCTGACATAAGGGAAAATACAGAATGATCTGAGTGACTTCGACGCATGCCAAACCTTAAAACAGCCTCACTAAACTTGCCAAACCATGCTCTAGGGGATTGTTTAAGTCCATAAAGAGCCTTGAGAAGACTACATACCTTATGATGCTCCCCCTGAGCAACAAACCCAGGTGGTTGCTCCATATAAACTTCCTCCTGGAGATCGCCATGGAGAAATGCATTTTTGACATCAAGCTGAAACAATGGCCAACCAAGATTGGCGGCAAGAGAAATAAGAATCCGCACAGAGCAAAGCTTGGCAACAGGAGAGAACGTATCGGAATAATCAACACCATAAGTCTGGGTGTAGCCTTTAGCAACCAGGCGAGCTTTGTGACGCTCAATAGTGCCATCAGGAAGATACTTGACAGTATAGACCCAACGACAGCCATAGTTGTCAAATCGTGAATCGAATCGAGAATCGAAATGGTCATTTTTCGAATCGTGAATCGAATCGAATCGTGAATCGCTCTGATTCGGTCATGACTTCTATAATGTATAGAAACCTATGCTTATTGATTAGGGTAACAACAATATATACTACAAATGAAAGATTTAGGCCTAAATCAATAAAAACTTTCTTCTAAATGATGATTTGATAATAACGTGGAGTATTAGGTAAGTTGCTTCTATTGCAACTACCAAGAGATGATGATTCGTAAAGCCTACTTATGATTATTTTTGTACGAAAGAGTTACAAGTACAAAACAAACCCTTAGAAGGTCTATAGGATTGTTATATTCCATTTATCTTCCTCATTTTCGATTCACTCTCGTAATAAATCTCCTTTTCTTATTATCTATCCATATAACATAGACAAAAGATGACATATAACAATACCAAAGACCTTAAAAAAATATTTGAACCCTTTTCAAATAACAAAAGAAGCAAAACAAGAGTAAAAAATGAATTTCTGAAATTTTAAGTGAATCGAACGATTCACCGATTCGGATCACCGATTCACCGATTCGTATCACCGATTCACCGATTCGCTTACGATTCGCAGCTATTTCCGATTCGGCAGCCTATTCGTATCGATTACCCACCGAATCGTATCGAATCGTACGATACGAATCGTGAATCGTACGATTCTGACAACTATGACGACAGCTAACAGTAGATTTCCCAGCAGGAAGAGTAACCAACTCCTATGTGCCATTACTATGAAGAGTAGACATTTCATCCACCATAGCTGTCCGCCACTCAGACCGAGATAATGCCTCTGAATATTTTTAGGAACAGAAACGGAGGAAACAGTAGTAGTGAAAGCACGAAGGGATGGGGGGAGATGAGCATAAGAGATAAATCGAGAAATAGGATGAAAAGTGCTCGAGATATTAGTATAACCATATTTTACCGGGGGACGACGATTCTCACGAGTCGGATAACGAGGGGCAGGCGGATCCGGTGACGAGGGAGAAGACAGAGGCGTGGGCACAGAGAGTTCGGCAGACTGGAGTGGATTAGGAGGCGGAGGCAGTGCCGGTGCTGGTGTCGGGAAACGACGAACATACACCTGCAAAGGGTTGGGTGAAACAGTGCCAGTAGGAACAGACATAGGTAATACAGACTCAAGGGGAAGAAGGTCGGTGGTAGTAACAGGATCCGAGTAATATGGCAGCGACTCATTGAACGTGACACCAGCACAGACAAAGTGACGACGTAAAGGAGAGTAACAACGATATCCTTTCTGGGTGTGTGAGTATCCCAGAAAGATACACTTAAAAGACCGAGGATCAAGTTTACTCCTATCAGGGTCAAGAGCATGAACATAACAGGTACACCCAAAAACTCGAGGAGGGAGAGAGTGGAGAGGCTGACCAGGAAATAACATCGTATGGGGAACCTGACCACCTAAGACCGTAGAAGGCATACGGTTGATTAGGTAACATGCAGTGAGAACGGCGTCACTCCAATAGGACTTAGGGACTTGCATTTGAAATAATAGAGCACGCATAACCTCAGATAAGTGCCTAATCTTGCGCTCAGCAACTCCATTTTGTTGTGGAGTCCGAGAGCACGACGATTGGTGAACAATGCCATGATCAGCAAAAAACTGAGAAAGTAGATGGTGAAAATATTCACGGGCATTATCTGAACGAAATATCTTAACAGAAGTATGAAATTGAGTTTTGACTTCCATGTAAAAAGTTTGAAAAACTGATTTCAATTCAGATCGCTCTTTCATTAAATAAAGATATGTGATACGAGAAAAATCATCCAAAAAATAACATAATACTGAAAACCAGAAACACTGGGCACATGAATAGGCCCCCAAATGTTTGAATGAACTAACTGAAAAGGACGTGACGCACGTCGCTCAACCCTAGGTAAAAAAGTGACTCTACGGTGTTTACTAAACTCACAGACCTCACAGACCAACTTATTGGTCTTATTAATGGGACAACAGTAGGGCACAAGGTGCTTCAGATTCTAAAGAGAGGGATGACCAAGACGACAGTGCTGTTGGTAGGGATGGCAATCGGGGCATTCGGGGCGGATATGGGGATTTCCGTACCCGAAACCGAAAGCCTCCCCAAGTCCGCCCCGATACCCGAACGGGGAGAAGAGGAATTCACCGCAACCGAACCAAACGGGGTTCGGGTAATCCCCGAACCGAATGGGTAACCGAACACACAAGAGAGAGAGAATAGAGCAAGAACCGGATTTATACAGTGCGCAGACATGATTGTTGCTCGATCGGAAAAATGGAGGACTCCTAAATCAATTTATACAGTGCACAACAAAGCCAAAACACAAAAAATCAACAAATCCCATAAACATATAAGAAAAAAAAAACAAAAAAAGAGAAACCCTTTAGTATACATGCTTTGTGATATGCAGGTAATAGATCTGACCCTTAGTTTACCAAAAAAAATAAAAAATCTGACCCTAGATCGCCATGAGGGAAGGCTTGGTGGAGTCGTTTCCATCGTAGGCCTTCAGTTCCTCTTCGGTGATGTCGCTGGACAGGAGGAGGTAGATGCTGCATCTCCTCTGCTGAAGCCTTGGTCGACAATCGTCCTCTCATAGCCACGATCGGACGACCAAAAGAGACGTTGGAGAAGAGAGAGAGAGAGAAAGATTTCGCCGGTGTACAAAGATAAGCTCCAACATCGGCCAGTGGAGATGAGTTACTCTCAATGACAGCCGGAGGAGAGAGAGAGACCCCAGTCCTCAGATCTGATCGCCTCAGCCCTCACAGTGGATGGAGGCGTCTGGAAAGATCCCCTGGAAATGAGAAATGAGTCAAATAGAAAACCCTACACAATGCTATACTTATATATAAAGGGTATTTTAGTAATTTTAATATTCGGTTCAGTTCGGGTATCGGTTCGGGTATCAGCTGAACCATAACCGAACCGAAACCCGTTCGGTTATTCTATGAGCCAACCATACCCGTACCCACGGGGAAAATTTCGGTTATGGTTCGGGGATAATTTCGGTTATCGGTTTGGGTACCCATCGGTTCAGTTCAAATTGCCATCCCTAGCTGTTGGTAGGGAGATTCTGATGTCTGAAGAGCTGCAGGCTGAGAATTAGTCAGGTAATATAGGCCACCTCGCTCAGTGCCCCCACCAATCTTCTTCCCCCCGTCTTGAGATCCTGAAAAACACAGCCATGTGGAAGAAATGTGACGGAACAGTTTAAAGATTTTGTAAGGCGGCTCACAGACGTAAGATTAAACGGTAAACGAGGAACATGTAAAACAGATGACAAAGTAAGAGAGGAAGTGACAGGGAGGGAACCAAAACCAGTAACAGCCGTGGTAGAGCCATCAGCCAAGGTAACATGAGATGGTCTACCAACTGGCTGTCGATCAAAGAAAATAGATGTACCAGTCATATGATCAGTGGCGCCTGAGTCAATAACCCAGGGAGAGGAAGAAGAGGAGGCAACACAAGCAACAGATGTACCGGTCTGAGCGAGCTTAGCAGTAGAGGATCCTGTCGCATCCTGAAATGACAAAAAGCGCTGGTACTCCTCAGCTTAAATAGCCACACTATTGGCAGAAGATTGAGTAAACTGTTCAGTATCTTGAGAGCTAGCAGCTTGATGAGCCTGGGGAAAACCATGAAGGCTGTAACAGAACTCTACCGTATGATTTGTTCCCCAACAATGAGTACAGAATCTGGAATCACGACCGCGACCGCGGCCACCTCCCCCTGATATGCGACCCCCACGAGTATCAAAAACAGAATCACGGCCACCAAAGCCACAACCAAAACCACGGCCTCCAGAGTCACGACCACGACCACCAAACCCAGACTCACGACCGCCAAACCCACGACCGCTCACCCCATAGTCGCGGTCACGACTACTAAACCCAGACTCATGGCCGCGACCACGACCACGGCTAACAGAGAAAGCAGAGTCGTCAGAAATAGTAGAACTCAAAGCAGAAGGACTAGAAGTCGGAGCAGAAATAGACGACGATTGCCGGAGATGACTGAATACCTCGCTGAGAGAAGGTAAGTCACGACTCCCCAAAATCTGATTACCCACAAGACCAAAATCAAATGATGCACCAGATAAGAACGAGTAACCCGCATGCGCTCACGCTGGCGCCGCATAACCTGAATATCAGTAGATAGCGGCTCACAGATATCCAATTCATTGCAAATGCACAGGAACTTGGCATAATAAGCTTCAAAAGAATCAGCACCCTGAGATATATCAAAGAAAGACCGATGAAGGTCATATGTGCGACGGAGATTGTCTACACCTGAATGTAATTCTTTTGCTTGGGTCCACACCTCTTTAGCGGTATCACAGAATATCAGCGTACTGGCAACCTGTTCCGTCATACTATTCCATAACTTTGAACGAACACGGGCATCAACAGCATGGATGCCCTATATGTGGGTCCATCAGTAGCAGGAGGTTCATCAGTCAAATAAGAGTCCTCAAACTGACCCATATAATACACCTCAACAGCTTTAGCCCAAAGAACATAATTGCCCCCATTTAATGGTGTTGAGGTAATAGGGTGCCTCTCGCGAGACCAAGAACCACTCGATAAGCTACCAACGAGAGTAGAACCAGAGTTAGAAACAGTACCAGACTCAGAATCCTTCTTCTGCTCAGACATTTTACCGGTCAATGGAGAGGCAATAACCAATAACTAGCAAATAACCAGTACGCAACCAAATCAATACCAACCAAGCGGAATATCAATAACTACTGATCAACAACATCAATTAATATACTAACACCGTCACCAAACTGCATCGGTACCCAACATCAGCAACTCTAACATAACAGATCCGTCACAACTAATAACTGCAGACTCCGTAAATCAAAGCGAACAACAGCTGAACCCAATTGCATGAATAGCAACAAATAACATCCAGAAGACTATGACGCATGAAAAGGTGAGCAAATAAGCAGTCAAAGACACAATACCAGAGGCAGAACAGCAAGGCGATGAACAGTACAGGCAATGAACAGTGCTTGGTGAACAGTATGCGGTAAACAGTACCCGCGATGAACAGTATGCGGGAACAGTAATCAGTGGGCTAGGATTAGGGTTAGGGTTAAGGCAGAGGCTAGGATTAGGATTGTGATTTTAGGAATTATGTACAGAGGCTAGGGTTGTGGTGGTTTAGGATTAAGGTTAAGATCCCGCTCTGATACCATGTTGTTAGAGAAAGAAGAAAAAGTGTATAGGGTGTTAACTTACCCTAACACATAAAGAGCTTTATTTACATTATGTCGAGACCCATTACATAACATGACTACCCGATGTGGGACTAAACTATTCTAACAAGACTCATAACAAAGCCCTGTATCTTGTTAATGCTCTTAAATTACAACTATTTTTTTTAATCCGCTCTTAAACTACAACTGTTAGCATTCTAAATGCTGTATAATAGAACTAATCTGTCAGGTTGCTTAATGGTTCTTTTTCTGGTGTGCAGGAACATTTTGCGAAAAATCATAAGATGGATATTACACTTAAGTACATAGGTCAGTAACTTCTTAGTTCCCTTGCTTGTCTATTTTTCTCCTTGTGCTGAACTTGGAGATATTACTTAACAGAAAGTAGCACTTAGCATGTGTATGACAACAACAGAACCCATGTAGTCCCCAATAATTGGGGATATGGGCGGGGGAAGATTGGAGACAGACTTGACCTTTGGCAATATGCACAAAATGGCTGCTCTCAAAATACCACTGAAATAGTGGCCCCCTATACCTATTTTGCTGGGGAACCATGCCCCCAAATAAAAGCCGAATGGTATCAGAGAGGGTAGGCCTAGAGACCCAATTCAATTTATGTGCATATTACCATGCTTTCTTCATTGATAGTCCAGAGCATCGGTGTGCACATTACTTAGCATGTGTATGAAAAATAAAAAAAATGCAACCTAACCAAGTTGTTTGGCAGATCCCACATACATGATCCGGGCTATTCCAAGCAATGCATCGGACAATGTTTACTGCACACTGCTTGCTCAAAGTGCAGTTCATGGAGCTATGGCAGGATATACAGGTTTCACTAGTGGGCTTGTTAATGGCAGACAGACTTATATTCCTTTTAATGTATGTTCCTCTACATCCTATATTTACTTCATGATTGCACTGTGCTTTTTTAGTCAGTATAGCATGTGAATGTGTTTACTCGGAGGAAAATAGGACAAGTAAAGTAAGATCGAAGAAAATAGGACTACTTAAGTAAGATGTTACGTCCCTGTACGGGTGTATCAACGGTATCCAACTCAAACCGTAATTGTATTCTCAACATAATGGTACATGTGACTAACTAGTAATGTCAATATTGAAATGGATATTTTAAAAGTTAACTTGCGAACTGCGTTCTGTGAGCCAATTTTCTTTCGTTATTTAAGAACTGAGTCCACTTCAAAGGACCGGATGCGTTATTGTTATCCTTGTGCAGCCTGGCTTTCATTTCAGTACTTGTACCGACGCTTTTAGACCTCTATTAGCACTTCTTTTCTTGATGCGCACAACTGTTGTTACTTGGTATAAATTATTTATGGACTAGGTACTTCAGTGAAGAATCATTACTGTTGATGCAATTGAATAATGAATCATGACGTTTGCTGTGCTGTAAAAGTTTGCCTAGGCGCTAGGCAGACCCCCAACTCCTAGATTTTAGGGTCTAGGCGGCAATTAGGTGTTTTTACAGTAGTCGCCGATTAATTGGTGAGGTGGTGATTAATCGGCAAAGTGGTGATTAATCGTCGTTGTATATTTCGTGATTTTAAAATTGTTTGTGGGGTTTAGTTGTAATAATAAAAAGTACGGTGTGTTAAGTGGTATTTAACAATTTATATGACATACAAAAGCCCTAAATCGGCTATCCATGGAAGATGAGAATTTTCCCTTTGAGTCCGATGGAGACCATATTTTGTAGGGATATGGAGAGAAGAGGAGGAGATGATTAACCTATCAGTTTGTAACTTTTGATGTTTGCTATTTCTCTATTTGGGATTTTACTTTGTGTTTGACTAGTTAGTTGTTACTACCTACTTTTTACTTTAGTTGTTACTACCTACTTTTGGGTCTTATGTCGTTTCTTACTCAAAACTTTGGGGGAGGGGGGAAATATTTATAAAAAAAAATGAATAAACGGACAATCTCTAGTCAGCTTAGGCGCTAGGCGACCCTCTTCCGCTCGACAAGCACCTAGAGATTTTTAGAACATTGGACTTTTGAGTGTGAGAACATTTTTCCTCAAGGCTCCATTTGTTTTGGCGTAAAATATTTTACTTGAATCTTTTTTCGTGTAAAACATTTTACTGTAAAATCTTTGCGAATTTTTTTATTTTCCGTTGTTTGTCTGACTTCAAAACTAGTTTGTGACAAAAAGTTCCCTCATACATTTGGTGTGGAACAAAAGACTTCTACTAGAACTTAGGATAGGAATACCCAACCAAACCAGCAACACTGCTATTCACACGGAAGCCCTCTGATTATGTCCTTAAAGGTCCAAAACTTCACACGATTTGATCAGAAAATCCACGGTAGCTCTTATTTTGAACTTTTTTGGAGAATTAGAAATCCTCCCATGGTAAATGATTGGTTTTGCATGTCAAGCAAGCAACCCAAAACATTGCCACTGATCACTGATAGCTACCGTAGAATGCTACTATGCTATGTAGCACCGACACTCCACTAGGGGTGACGTACCGGTGTCGGACACGTGTCGGACACCGACACTCACCGGACACTCGGCCGACACGTGTCGGACACTTCTCCAGAAGTGTCCTGTTATTTTGGGCAATATTTGGAGTCCGACACCTTCCAGACACTTTCGGACACTTTTGGGACACTTCGGGGACACTTTCCAGACACTTTTGACAGACACTTTTGGGACACTTTTTGTTGCAAGGTATAGATAATAGATGTAATGACTTGGAAAACAATGTACTGCAAAGGTGAAAACAAGGCTAACTAGATATAATATTATTAACTTTTATCTTATTTGAATTTTTTGTATTCTTGATATATATATACATATACATATACATATATATAGACGTGTCCCCAAACGTGTCGTGTCCCCCTTTTTCTGAAAATTTACGTGTCGGTGTCGTGTCGTGTCCGTGTCCCGTGTCCGTGTCCGTGCTACATAGCTACTATGGAAAGAATAAGGGGGGGAAATGAAGAAGAAGAGATCAAATTATGCAAAGAGGTGCTGCCATAGATCTCTTTATAGCAATGTGAATTGGACAGTCAGTTGTAAAACCTTGAGATTTGAACTTTGTCATGCCAACTGAGGTGTTGGGGGAGGTGTTTGTTGAGTTGTCAGAGGAGAGAGACATGTCATCACCTTGGAAAACAACTTACGGGATTTCCTTGGGTAAGTCATTTTACGCCTTCTAAGGTAAAATGATTTACTGAGGAAAATGTTTTATGGAGGTTTTTGAGACCAAACACCTGAAAATGGGTAAAATGTTTTACAGTCAAACAAACAGAGTTGTGGGGTGCTGGAGAAACTAACAATGTGCATTTTCTGTACATTGGGGGCTCTTGGGGTCTGTACACTTGTCTAAATCAAAACTCAACTCAGCGCCACAGTACTTTGGATTGGATACAGGTTTCTGTTATTTCTAATTGACTGTAGTCAGTGACATATCCTCTGTCAAGTATAAGGCGAGATATCCATCCTTATAGCCTCAATGTGTGCCATTCTTAACCTTCCTTTTTTATTTTGGCAACAGGCCAACCACTACCACCATTTAAGGCGTTAAGTTGGTCTACAATCCACATGCTCACTCCATCTCGAATGGAGTTATTTCACTTCTATCTTTTTGTGAAACCACTTGTATCTGAGCATACCTTTTGTGTGTGTGTGTGTGTGTGTGTGGGGTAATGAAGCCATTCTTGTTTTAGTTGCATCATTCTTTGAATATAGTATTTCCCTCCCTTCCCCCTGCCTCCCCAAACTTTGTGGCCTTTTAGTAGCCTTATATGAAAACCCCTTATATGTAGCAAATCTGTAATAACACAACACCCCTAATGTATTCGTCCCTTTTATCCATATTGCTTTCAAGTCTATTAGCAACATCCTTGATCCTCCTAAATTTCTCATGCAAGGAGGATAGCTGATCGAATGTATCAAAAATGATTTTTGTCTTACTTAGTGGGTTGCAAATGAGTGGGGCCATGCTCTCTTCTGTCATGGCTAGGTGAGTTTGTCCATTGCGAATTAACCTTGGTGCTTCCAATCTGGTCATGCACTTCTTTAAGATTCAGAACCTGGGAGGTACGAATAACTCACTTTGGACGCAATAACTGGCCCGCTCATGTTTTTTAAGTGAGTGAGCAAGCTGGAGCTTATTTGTAAGTTCCTGTACTGTGCTAGGTTTGATGAAGTGGATCTAAGGTACTTGTTTGCGGATTTAGTTTAGCTTACAGAGTCTACAATGTGTATTGATTTCAGAGATAGTAATGAAAGATGACGTTTGGGAAATGGGTCCTCTGATCTATGGACTTATCATCTTGTTTCGATTATTGGTCTCTGCATTTGGATTCCCAGCCACGATTGCCTACCATGTCAAGCTTGCCTCCTTTAAGTTGATTTAATAAATCTGTCTTGGCATTGGCAAGAACATGTTGGTGCAATATCTACCAGCTCTCTTCTTTTTGATGTGTACCAAGGGGATTTGAGAGAGAACAAAAAAACTAGAATACCTGAAATTGAGTAGTGTAATACTGTTTTCTAAACATGACTATGAAGCGATAGTTAGTTCGATAGTATGGGTCTGGGGACCCTACTCCATCCCTGATCCTTTCTATCTCCGCCCCATTCCCACATTGGCATTATACAACCACCAAAGCAGTCTCCCAATGGGAATCTGGTTTCCACGAATGTACCTATATTCAAACCACTTAACCAAGTAATTCATGAGCTTGATAAAACGAAATATGGAAGTCCACTGAAAAAATCCCATTCGAATTGTAACAGTTCACATAGGTTTGCTACAAGCAACATAGTTCAAAAAGTAGCAAAAACAAATTTGGAATTAATCTTATAACATATTTTGGTGTAAAATTTAGAGATACATGAAACTGCAAGGCTATGTAAACTTAGAGCGGGGTACGGGGCAGGTGTTCGAGGATGGGGATAGTATGGACCATACCTGCCCGATATCCGAATGGGGATTCTCTGAGTTCCACCTTACCACTCCTATTGGGGGAAAAGTCGATCTGAAACCCACCTTCTATGGCTGGTTTGGAGTAGGTGTCCACTGTGTATGGGGAAAATGGGCTCCCTTTATTTTTGATAACTTAGGTGTCTGGGCTAGCTTGAGCGCACCTTGACTAATCTTGGGGGACAATCCCATCGTCCAGTAGCGGGGAGCCCAAGTAAAGCTGGGAAAAAAACCCCCTTGATAGCACTTGGGAGGTTTCAAACCTGAGCCCTTAGGATGGACCAAACCCCTAAGTCCCAGCCTTGACCACCAAACCAACCCGTTGGGGTTAATGGCCTCCCTTTATCAAAGCTGCTGAAATACAGGCCTTAATTTTCCTGAGTCATTCTCACTATGTAGCTTTCAAAAGCAATTTCTTAGTTTTTAATTTGTCTTATTAAACATAATTTATGTCCCTTATCACTTCTGTCCTAGCAACTCTATGTCTATCTTTTTGCCCATCATTTGTACTTCCCTAATGGTTTGGTAAATTAGCGACTAAAATCCCTTATTATCACACCATATCTTTTGTCATATATCTGCACTTCTGGACAAAAGATGATCAAAATAGATAATGTGGCAATCGTTTCTAGCACTTGTTTGATGACTTGATCAAGTCAGTAATGATGTGAATTACTGCATTCTAAAATCCCTTATCTTTTGTCATATATCTGCACTTCTCGACAAAAGATGATCAAAATAGATAATGTGGCAATCATTTCTAGCACTTCACTTGTTTGATGACTTGATCAAGTCAGTATTGATGTTGTGAATTACTGCATTCTATACTTATAGTGTATACTTTCTAGTGTATACTTTCTATTTTGGTAACTGGCATTTTTTTATGTACTCTGAAGTCATTGCTGAGCCTTAAACTTCTGTTTAATTCACTTCTCGGAAATATGGGATTTTGATACATGACAAAGATTCCAGTTTGTCAACTCTTGGTTGAAAGTTAAAGTACCATATAACACTGACCATTTGTATTTTGAATGTGCAGCGTATCACTGAGAAACAAAACATGGTGGTGATAACAGACAGGATGTGGGCAAGGCTCCTCTCTTCGACCAATCAGCCAAGCTTCTTGGGTCCCAAAGATTTAGCTGAAGCAAAAAAGCAGGAAGAGCATCCAACAGGCTTGTTGGATGGGGAGAATTGTAAAGAAGACCACCAACCAGGTAACTACGGGAAATTACCAGCATCATATGAACCCACTGCAAATTGATCTCCCTGAATCTGCAGCGGATAATATGTTCCGGATTAACCATAATCGAATTGATCAGGTCATGTAGGAACAATGTTCAACTCTTCAGCTCTGTTAGGATGCCTCAACTGCATGCAGTGACTTTGTAATTGTAGCAGATAGAAATTTGATATGAGAGTTCCAATTTTGTGTTTGAAGACACTTTTGTTCATTTTTTGCACAGAACTTCTGTTCATATTTGAGAAGAATATTGTTTGGTCAAAACTGTGCTGGCAATGTTATTTGTTTATCAAAGCTCTTTTAGTAATCATCAGCTTTGCAGGGTGAATCTCATCTCTATTGATGTATGCATCTATATGCTTTCGTATATACAAACAAGAAGCAAAAACTGTGGAAGCAGCCCTATTCTGATCACGGAAGCTTGCTTCTGGTGCTTGACAATGATTTCCTTAAAGGCCGGGTTAGGACTATTCTCAAGGAACATTTGGTCGGGTGTGGTTTTGCTGTTTTCAGGGACAGTAGGGAGAAGGCAACCACCACATGACAATGTGCCATTGGACAAACTTTTTTGGTAAATAGACTGTATTAGGCTTCTTGTCAGCTTTTTGAGGAATAGTGCTCGATTTTGTCTTGTTACAATGGCCGGTGAAGGTTTAGTTTTCCCAGGCTACATGAGCTAAGAAACTACATCGTCTAATTAATCCTTGATAATCCCAGTTCTGGCAAAATATTTTGTCAATTTTGAATTAGGTTGTTCTTGATTGCAACTTGCAGCCCAATCGACAGGGTGCTGCTTATTGTTGTGTGTTTGGATATGAATCTGTTGAGGCCTCTTATGAAGGAAATGAAAAGACAACAAAAAGGCTAAATTTTGTATTTCGTTTCTCTCGTCATTGTCCATTACCTTGGTAAAAAAAAATCTCCCGTAATACAAAATATTCGAAAAAGACCTGAAGAAATCGCAAGATGGAATGAATGTCCGACTCTTTTTGGTGCCTTAATTGGTCACAACTAGCTTACCACAAACAAAGGGATCGAGATAAAACAATTTGAGGGGAAAGCTTTACTCATGAAAGGATAGATTTTATTGCTTCTAGGAGAGACATCCAATGTGACTCCAAAGAATTTAGACCTCAAGGCTCTTGAATAGAGACAGGATAATCTTGCACAAAACATTTTGCTCTTGACTTTTGGTAAGAAAACCTAATTGTTCAATGTGGCTCATATCTCCTTACATATTACATCAAGAATACACCCTAATGATTTGCTAAAATAGATTGGCATACACTCAGAAGGGCTTGACCTTGTATATCATTGAACTTTGATACTATTTGACAGTGCCTTGGTTAACTCCAATAAGTGCCAGAAGGATCTGCATTCTGAACAATCCATGGATGCTCAAGAAGCTTGTGCAGTGCCAATCTTTGTGAAGAATCCTTGACAAGCATCTGTCATTGAAAAACGAAAGGCGGCAAAACAAAGTTGTCAAACTTATTACCATGTAGCGAAAATGGAATTTATATTTAGTATGTAAAGAAAGGATTGGAACCTGACTAATGAGATCCTTTGCTGCGGAAGAGACTATTGGCTTTGGAGGGAACTTTAAATCGACTTGTACAATCCTGTACAAGGAATTAACAAGCCATGTCCAAATTGAGTTAGAGGTACATACACATACCTAACAAGATATACGTCAAATTTATTCCAATACTGAAAAAAAAAAATCACCTATTTCATTCATAGATAAACATTGCTAAATATACTACTCAGCTTGTAAGGCAAAAATTTAATCCCGTTTATATGGGAAAAGTGCATTTTATGTGAAGAGTACATAAATGTGAGTGTGTATATGTGATTGTGAAGAGTACATAAATGTGTACGTGTATAGAAATCTCTGAATTGTGTACGGATACTTTTCACATTATGTGAGTGTATTATCCATCTCCAATTGGGTGGTGACTAGCAAGACCTGATTATTTGAACATACTAACTATAACCATTTTGCATTTCCGCTTCACCTTCTATACGTGTCTGAGTGTTCCTTTGCTTCAAAAGGAGGAACCCCGTAAAGAAACTCGTAGCACAGGACACCAAGGCTCCATATGTCTACACTTGCATCATGCTCGACACTCTCCACTGCGAAAAGAAAAAAAAAAAGGTCAATTGCAAATCTATCATCACTACACCTATATATGAGCCATTTTGTTTGCATGTCTCGTGAAGTCTTCATAACATTAAACAATTTTGAGCAAAGCTCGAAAGATTTGGTAATGGTGACAATCGACTAAATTACTCCCTGGACAGAGAAAGAAGAGAAGCAAACAGCTTATATACCCAAATGAACATACCCATCTCTGGTGGGAGGTAATCCAATGTACCACACATGGTCCGCCTACGGTTAAAAGTGTGCACTGACCACCCAAAATCTGCAATTTTGAGTTCACCCTGAAAGAAACCCAAATTGTTACAACTAAACCACAAATTATGTCTCCATAGCAATTTAAAAGACTAAATGTTGGTTATTACCTGCGCCCCAATCAAGAGATTTTCTGGTCAACTTCGCGGCGAAGCTGATGCTCAAACCGAGACTGTTTCAGCTGGCTCTTGAAAAGCACCTTTAGTGCCACAATGTGATTGCTCTGTCCACAATGAAATAGATTTAACTGCCCATCAGCTGAACATTAACACAAATACAATTGCTAATCAGCTGAACATTAGCGGCGATAGAAGAAACAGTCGCCAAAGCTTTGTTCAGCTGCTGGAGAACCAAAGCTTAGAACTTAACTTGCCAGTCACGATGAACTCCTTAAATAGTAAGACAGTTCAAATATCACAATTTTCGTTAGGATTTCCAACGAGCTAGCAAACAATTTTTTGGGCAAAATTAATTTCAAAAGATAAGTGAACAGCAAGGAGCAGACTCTAACAAAAAGTTCTAATCCTGAGGCAACGTGTACCGACCGATACATGACAAAGCAGCACATACTCAAATGAGAAAAAGGTCCAACTTTGAAAACTTTGCATAACTAAAACACATAAAAATAGAAGTCGTCAAGATCACTGACCCTCTTTTCCCTTGCCAAATAGACATGGCCAAACTTCCCCCTTCCGAGAGGCTTTCCGATGTCAAAGTCATTGAGAGTCCACCTTCTTTTCTCCGCTGTTGTTACCTCGGAAGAAGCCTGAAAACCATAATTACCAACACAACCACAATCAGAGTACGTCAAACATGAGCCTATAATGGGAGTTGTAAGAGCGGTTCCATTCAAATCGTCTTTGATCTATATTGCAGATCAAAAGACTTGAAACACAGATCTCAAAGGAGTTATGATCTGAACATAGGGGCCAAGTAATATTCTATAAGCTCCTCAATTCATTTACACGAAGGGGGTGCTGGCTTCAGTTTGCTTGAAGGGGTGCTGTTCAAAAAGAAAAATCCTCTTCTACTAAAACCCCAGCCATTCATTTCTCTGAACAATCACATGAATACAGATTCCCTTCCCAGTGTCAAAGGAGTTGAGATCCTGAACATATATAAGAATACTAATGTCATTATCGAAATAATTTTTGTACAATATAGATCTTGATGAGATCTTTTGAACGGTGTAAAAAATCGAAAAACCATTTTAGAGGGAAAAAAAACACTAGAACTCAGTTTTCTATGGCAGCTGATTTTGCCACTTCCTTATTTGTTAATGTCACTCACCTTCTTAATTTTATTAGATGAATTTACTAAAACATCCTTGTACTTTATTAGGTGAATTTACTAAAACACCCTTGCATTTTATTAGGTATCATAAAGTGCAAGGGAGTTTTAGTCAATTCACCTAATAAAGCAAGAAGGGGAGTGGTGTTAACAAATAGGGAAGTGGCAAAATCAGCTATCTTTTCTATTTGTTAAAGTACCTTGAAAAGTGTTAAAAGTGCTTTGAAAATATATATATTTTTATTCTTCTTGCCTTATTGAAAGTCAATAGATAATCATTTTTTCATTAACCAGTTGTCCGTAGCCAGCTTACACTCACCTTGACTAATCTCTGAAACCATAAATCTAATGTCCCCTAGTGGTTTACCCCCAAAAAAATATCCACTAGTAGGGCCCCACTAAAGCCGAAACAAATGCTCCGTTTGAAATTATTTAAAAGAGTTGATAGTACCTGAGACATTTCGAACCTGAGACTTTAGGAGAGATCAAGCGCCCAAATACTTAGACCATCAAGCCCCCAAATACTTAGACCACCAGGCCAACCCATTGGGGTTGGAGGGGATCTCTTTTGTGCCTTTAATATAGAACTGTCTCGAGTTTAAAAATTTAATCCAATCCATTCAAGCAATAAACTTCACGAGTAAATAGTTACTCTAAAAAAATATTCCCTTCGTCCCAATTTGTTTGCTCATTACAAGAATTATCCCATTTTATTGACTCAAAGTGTTTAGGTTGAAAAATGTTTAGATCTTCAAAAATACCCTTTAAAAAGTACAATAAATTTAATTAGTTGTGTAAAGTATAATTTTACAGTAACTTTAAAGGGATATAATTGGAACTTTGCCTTTTTTGTGGTTTTTAAAATTGCGAACAATCTGGAACAGCCCAAAAAGAAAACGTGAGCAAACAAAATGGGACAAATGGAGTAGTCAATCGAACACTAGTACCGTAATAACCAAAGAATATCATTCTCAAACAAATGAACGAAAAATATGATTTTCAAATACACTTTAAAATAAATTCCATTAGATCTTGTTATGATCATTGTTTGATCAACTTAATTTTTTACAGCGAAGTCGTCAAGCTCTACGTCATGAATGGTCTGATCATTGTGATGGAAAATTTTGAGCGTTTTGATTTACAAAATCGGTATCCGATTTCTATTATTTTGAGCCTTCTGATTTTTATTGCAGAGTCAGCTACAATAACACCCCTAAATAATATCACTTGCAACCCTAACAAGGTCATGTACCCCTTTGCTATCCAAATAAAATTTGGATACATAATTTCTGCACAAGTAGAGGTTCATTATTTGATCTTTCATCTCAAAGTAATACATTCATCATATATTGTACATTATTAATGAAATATTACTTACACAAACATGTGCTTTACTTATTTTCTCATCTTTTTTTTTTATCCGACTTATTTTCTCATCTTAAAAAACGAACTACTATACTACCTTCTTTTGATCATCATCATTACCTCGACCACGATCAATGAACTTCAACGAAAACTAATGTTGCAACCACTATCATTAACATCTCTCTAATTTTTTCCACTCAACTATAGGTATAGCTCTCACTCCTCAATGGCGGCCTCGCGTTTCAAAGCCTCGTTTGAGCTTTGATTATGGTTTAAATGATTTGGTATCAACTGAAAATCTAGGGTTACTAGATGAGATTTGATTGGTATTGGCTGGAAAATTTTAACGAAAATAAGGGAATAGTTGAGGGGTCCGGTTAATTTTAAGTTTAAGCCAATTAAATCGTTAATAGTAGTAGTCACTGATAGTTGAGGGTAGAGATTATGATTGCAATAACTTTCCTTACCATTAATTCGTAATCTAAACTCTAGATTTGGTCAAAGGATGGAAAATTCGCACCAGCTGGCAATACATAGCATAGCCATGTTTTCTGACTAAACATGCTCTCTATTCCAATTCAATTAATAATTACTCCACTAAACTGATTTACGTAGTACTGTAGTAGTCTTTTTGTTAACTTTTGTCTTTCTTGCATTAAAAAACAGACGCTTAAAAAAGAGGAGCCAAGTCTCTCTTTGAGGATTCAGATGATTACACGGGACCTCCCATCTTCCCTCGCAATCTTAAAACACAATCTCCCTCGTGTAAAGAGCAATGTTACACACATAGATGTTCACAGATTCGGTTAAATGCGTCCAGAATCATCTTCTGATGGATTCTACACGGTGGATGTGGAGCCCACACATATTAGATGGTTCTGGACAGATGTGTCTAAATTTGTGCACATCCATCTTTGTATGGGGCATATTTGTTATGTAAAAACAGTCATTCACTAAATCCTTCTGTTACCAATACCCAAAAAACAAAAACAAAAAAGAGGAACTCTGGTAAGACAAAATAGTTACGGACATCCAAAATTCCTGGTTCCTCCTGCAGCCGATTAACAGACCATAGACAGCATGAAAATACAAAAGGCTCGAGTAAAATACAAATAAATAAATTAGCGGGCATTAAACGGCTGCTCATTTATCTCATTTCCAGAAGCAGTCGGACAAAGCTGCTCCAGTGAAGACTAGGAGTTGAGTGAGTAGCAGAACTTCAGCCAAACTCAGCTGTGGCATCTTCTACATGCCGCTAATCTGAAAAGTGTGGCGAGACATGGAACCAACATTTATGTTCAAGAATCCTTTGAAGTAATTCGACTAGCCGATTGTGGGCTTCGATTGGTTCTTAGGAAGTATGATGTAAGGAAACGTGGAATCACAGCCGCCGATCCCAAACAAAGCACTACCAAGATTACGACCCACCAGGCATGTTGGGGGATGAATAACAATAACTCATCACAAACTGCAATGAAAACAAGTATGCATCACGTAATCAGCGCAGGTATCGATATCAGAATAGCACATTTCTAGCAACAACCGATGATAAAAATGACACAACGATGGCTTAGATTGGGATAACACCTTCAGACTTATAACTACAAAAATACATAAATGCAGAGTTATCAGAGCATCTGCCCGGAGGATGTAATAGCATATAATACCCTTCATATTACAAAGACAGAAAACATAACAACAAATTGCCATATCATAAAGTCCATAAAAGATGGTGCTTTTCTACGAAATCAGACATGTCAGGTTGGGGCTCAAGCGGATAAACATTTGCTGCAGGGCAAGAAAACGGATCTCAAAGCATCAAGTTAACTTTATCTCATTGGGATCAAAGTCTAGCTGACTCTGCTACAAAAAAATCAACTTTCGCACAAACTTGACTGCCTGTAATGCTATTATGTCCACTCAGATAGTCAAATCCATCATCTTCTTTATTCTGAGAAGCACAAAAGAAGAAAGTGGATTCTTCTCTAACCAAATGTAAAGAATAGCACGGAACGCCCCATAATTTATTTACTGGATACATAAAGCTAATATCATTTTCCAACACTAATAATTTCTTGGATAGAATGAGGACTGAGGAGAGAATGCTCACAGTATCATAACTTGGGGAATTAACTTGTAAAGCCTATCACATGGTTGCTAAGGAAATCATGTCAGCCATACTAACCTTGTTTCAATTATAATAGGGTTGCAGCAATCTTGTGGCCTACCAAAGGCAGTTGAGTTTAATATGCATTCTTGTATCAGAAGTTTTAGCGGTTCACTATGTTACAAGCAACTATCTGAACAAGGTAAATTTCTTTTCTGATTTATTAGTGAAGCTTCTAATGTCTGCCACATATGATGTACAGACACGGACGCGGATACGGACACGGACACAAGAACAAAGGAATTCTAAAAAAATGGGCATACGGACACAGCGGGGGATATGCCACGTGTATATTCAATTGTTTATTTATTTACCGGTTCCACCCACACAATTTTTGACACTCCAGCTCAACCATACAAATCAAGGGCTGAGATTAAACCCCTTAAATGGGCACACATACACAACCTCACCAAATCTCTCTCTCCCTACCATCACGACCTACCAGCCAACTCCCCCTTCCCCTCTCTGGCGACCTCAGCTCCAGCGACCCTAATTTTTTAAAGGAAAAAAAAGGGGGCCAAAAAATAAATGAACATCCCAACAGCCTAACCAAAATGACTATTCAAAACACAAAAAATCATGGTTTCTACGTGGGTGTGACGATTACAGATCAGACAACAGTGAACGAAGGCTATGACGATGCCAAATCAGACAGAGAAAGATGAGATGCGAGTTACGTGGGTGTGATTGAAAAAGGAGTAATTACACCCGTCGATTACTAATCGCCCCCCCCCCCCCCGACACGGCTCCCCCTTCCCCCTTTTACCCTCACCTCTCTCTCTCTCTCACACCGCACAATCTCTCTCTCTTTGTTGTAAAATTTTAAATACTAATAACTTTTTTTTCACGTATTTTTTTTAAATAAATTTTATATTTTTGAAATCTACTCAACGAAACCTATCAAACGAGCCTAATATTGATGGTGAAATAATGTAAAATGAAAAAATTATATTTTTGTGGTAGTTTAATATTGATTAAGTAATGAACATAGATCCGCCGGAACGACAGTTTCATATTCATATTCATATTCAATATTAGACTTGTTTAATAGGTTTCGTTGAGTAGATTTCAAAAATATAAAATGTATTTAAAAAAATACGTGATTTCAACCTTTTTAGACAGTTTATATATTAAAAAATATGGTTATAAAATTAAGTGTTTCAAATTTCAATCCGTTTAAACCGGTGGAAAGATTTTAGTTTCCTAATCATTTTATTCTAAATGGCCATAATTAAATTTTGACTCTCGGACTTTCGTTGATTAGCCCTAAGAGATATTTGATTCTATGAGGCCAAAAATTCATTATGACCATTGAAGATAAAATGATAAAAAAAAAACAAGATCTTTTCACCGATTCAACCGGATTGAAAATCGGAACACTAAAATAATTTTAAATAAATAAAAAAGAAAAAAAATACAGAGTATAAACATTATTAATTAAATAAAGAAAAAAAAACAAAAAATAGGTTCGGATAATTGGTTCTTAGTGCTTGGTTCAAAGTTGCAGGCGCTAAGTTGCAGGTGCTTGGTTCAAAGTTGCTTGCAGGTGCTTGGTTCAAAGTTGGACCTGCAACATTGATAGCATTGTTGCCTGTTGCAACAACTCGACAGATCATTGATAGCTTGGCCTATATATTCAGTTTGCCTATATATTCACTTGTGTATGCCTTGGTCTATATATTCACACTTACTCTCATTCACCACATCTTCACAATTTCCTTTACTTTTATTTCATTTTCGTAATTCATAAAAGAACATTATGGATCAGTACAATTTTTCATTTTCGGATAGTTGGTCAGTTGGGAATGATGTAGCGAATGATGTTTTTTGTGGGGAGAGCAGCTCCTACGTTGGATTTCAGTTTGATTAAATGAAGTTTGAAGTTTGATTTCAGTTTGCATTATTGACTGTTCAGAGAAATATAAAGTAAATTTAAGTGGATTCAACATACATAAAATGAAGGGCAAAAAAATACTCCCTCCGTCCCTTTATTACAGTCCAGTATTCCATTTTGGGCTGTCCCTTAATAAGTGTCCATTTTGTAAAGTTAGTGGGTAAAAGTTGGTGAATTGTCTATTTTGTCCCTAAAAGTAGATTCCATTTTGAAAAGTTAGTGAATAAAAGTGTAATGATGGTGGGTAAGTAGGGAAAGTGGAAGAAAAAGTTGATGTGAAAGGTATAATAATGATGTCTTTTTAATAAGTTGGAGTTACGAAGCAGGACATTTAAAAAGGGACGGAGGGAGTAAAAACAAACAGATAATATATTAGGCCCAAAAAAATCATTTAATTTAAACACATTATTTCATATTCAATATTAGACTTGTTTGATAGGTTTTGTTGAGTAGATTTCAAAAATATAAAATTTATTTAAAAAAATACGTGATTTCAACCTCTTTAGACCATTTATATATTAAAAAATATAGTTAAAAAATTAAGTGTTCCATATTTCAATCCGTTTGAACCGGTGGAAAGATTTTATTTTTTTATCATTTTATCCTAAATGGTCATAATTAAATTTTGACTCTAGGGCTCTCGTTGATTAATCCTAAGAGATATTTGATTCTACGACTTTCTTAGGGTTAATCAACGAGAGCCCTAGAGTCGAAATTTAATTATGATCATTTAGGACAAAATGATCTTTCCACCGGTTCAAACGGATTGAAATTTAGAACACTTAATTTTTTCAACCTCTTTAAACAGTTTAAACTACAACAAAAATATAGTTTTTCCGTTTTACATTATTTCACCATCAATATTAGGCTCGTTTGATAGGTTTCGTTGAGTAGATTTCAAAAATATAAAATTTATTAAAAAAAATACGTGAAAAAAAAGTTATTAGCATTTAAAATTTTATAACAAAAAATAAAATAAAAGAGAGAGAGAGAGCGGGGAGAGAGAGAGCATGGGGAGCCAGGGGTAAAACGAAAAATTGAAGGGGGCCAGTGTCAGGGGGGCCTGACACGGGGGGTGCGATTAACAGCACTCATTACACCCACACCGAAATTCAATCAGTCTTTCTCAAGTCAAATTCTTCACGATTTTTTTTCCGATAAGTAAGTCTTCACAATTTGCTTAAATGCGTCGATTGTATTGTCACAAACAACAAAAAAACAAACCACCCTTGCCGAAAATCCTCCATCTTTCGTAGATCTCGCAAGACCCAGATGACAAGAGAGAGAGAGAGTGTGTGTGTGTGTACTGGGTTGCTCGTCGGAGATGGGGTTGCCGATGAAGACCCTCGCCGGAGATGGAGGTCCTGAGATGGAGGGATCTGATTCCTGGATGGAGGGGGTATGTTGTGAAAGATCGTAGGGAGAGAGATTAGGTGAGGTTGTGTGCGCGCGCCCATATAAGGAGTTTAATCTCAGCCCTTGATTTGTATGGCTGAGATGGAATGTCAAAAATTGTGTGGGTGGAACCGGCCACTTTATATCTATATTATAAAACAGAGCGGTCTTTTATCTACCCATACAAACATGAGCATCTCTCCAATTGTCGGATTGCAATTTCAATAAGTTACGGCCGTTGGATTGAATCATTGATGAATCAACCTATTTCCAAGACCCATGTCTGTCTAGCGTGTTTCTTTCTCCCTCTTCTCTCCTCTCTTTCTCCATTGTTACCGTTCCTCCATAGTACAAATTCATTGTTAGGCTCCACGAAATGCATTTGGTTCTCTCTCTCTCTCCACTAAGAATCCCCCCCACTCTCAACTCAAAGCGTAGCATTTGAGGGTTTTCTTTCTGTGTGTTTATAACTTCAGTTCATGCGCTACGATCACCAGCTTTCTGTGTGATTAGATGACTAGAATACTAGGGTTTTCCAAAATTAAGCATTCGAGTTTTCCTATTTCTTGAAGTTTTTCATACTATAAAGTTTTTTGAAAACTAAAAATAACAAAATGGAAAAAATATCAAGCTTGTGTATAGCCAATAACAAAAGGAAAAAAATCCACAGTTTCATCCTTTTGATTGATGTATTGAAGTGTTAGTTCTAGCAGTTCAATAAATCGATTATCAGGCTTGGTAGTATATGGATATCTTGTTTAAAATAAATTTATCTATTTTAGTAGGTAACTTTTCAAATGATTTACTATTGCAGTTTACTTATAAAGGATTGAAAATGCAATGGAGTTGAGGAGGATTAACACGAATAGATTGCTTCAATGGAATCGTAACGAAGTAACTTCAATTGCACATATACCATTTGTTATCTTTAATATTCAATACTGATGTATTCATAAAGTGTTTGATGAGATGCTCAAACGATGAAAACAATATATTTTCGCTGAGTCATAAAGTGTTCGATGAAATGCACAAACGAGGAAAACAATATATTTTCGCTGAGTTTCTTTTCGAAAAGTGAACAAATTTACTTTGTTTGAATCCTTCGATCTTCTCATTTCCATTTAGGTGTATTTTAGCAACCACTGGATTACTTACTGGATTCAAGTAAGCTTATATTATGAGAGTTTGGTGCTGATGTTACATTTTGATTCTCAAAAGAATCATGGGCATGGATCGTTGATTTGAGACTATAACTGTAGCTTCTTCTTCTTTTTTTTCACTAACACTATTTATAAAAGCCTATGTTGTGGAAGTGAAGAACGCCATTATTTTTGTACATTTTTTCGTATTTTGAGTTATTCTATTCTGGATGTATGTGACTTATGACTTGGCTGTTTGTTTTTTCAGCTTGATGGGCAAATGTCGAGTGCTAAAACAGTTGGAGGCGGTGATGATGCTTTCAACACATCCTTCAGCGAAACCAAGGCAGGAAAACACGTCTATAAATTTGGAATTTCAATAAGTAGATTTTGTTGGGAGGAGGGAAAAATCCACTCACATGGAGTGGGATATACACATACACGTAGGTGAGTTCGACTTGAAAACAACCGTTGTATCCATTTTTTAATTTATAAAAGTGGGGTTTGATACTTTATTTAGACTACGCTCAGAATCCACTGCACCGTGCCTTCAGGCACGGGCATCCACTAGTGTGTGTATATATATATACACACACACATACATATATTCCAATTTTTGAAAATAGTCAATCTCATCGAGTGATTCATTATGAAATTCTTAATGATCGATGCTTCATTTGTGATAGTGTATGTGATATATTAGATAAGGAACGTCATGTATTAAGTTAATTTGTGAAAGTCAGAAATAAATCTACAAAATGTCGTCCTAAGATCACCAATAACTGAGAGAGAGAGAGATCGCGAGAGGAGAGAGAGAGAGATCGTGAGACAGCTGTGAAGTCATCTGCAAATTAGGGTTTAAGTCGCTGGAGATATGTTCTTTCATAGGTTTAATTATGATTTAACCCAAATTTTTTAAGGAATAACATATTTACCCCCGAAAAAATTTAAAAAATTACAGATGCACCCCCATCGTGTCCCATACGTGTCCCCATCCAAAATTAAATTATATTATCAGACACGCCACGTGGAGTGTCGGACATGTGTCTCACACGTGTCCCTGTGTCCCGGCATGGCGATACCTCGACCTCTAGAGGTGTCGGTGCTTCAGAGTCTGCCACTCAAAGATCTTACATTCTCTCTTTGGTATTTACTTTCTCAAAGAAATAAGCAGGTGTAAGAAGATACTTGGCAGTTTTTCAACCTTGGCATGCAGCACAACCCTTAACACTCAAACTGAAAAAAAGTTTATGCAAGCAGTTTTTCACACTTAAAGATTCAATTGTCTAAGATGAAGAAGCCGATGACAAATCATAGCAACTTTTTTGTTCATGCTTCTGAAATTTCAAAGATACACGCCGAAATAGGAAAAAAATTGCATCACATTTCCATGCCAAAAGTTCAAAATGCTGCCCTCGGCAAAACATATTTTAGAGTAAAACACGGGTTCCTCAATAATAGACATCTGGAATGACATGCCTGTGACGGGGTAAAATAAGATGGAAAAGTTCTAGTCTCAGGCAACCAGAAAGATACAGTCTATAGACTATAGGTCAAGAAATTGCTCACCATCAATTTAGTTTTTTAAATTGCACGGGTATACGAAAATTTGAAAGGACACAAAAAAAAAAAAAAACATAGCTCAACAATCATGAGTGGCATGATATAATCTAAGAGGGAAATTTGAAGTTACCTATGTTAAAAATGACTTCTTTTCTCTCCTGTACATTTGGTAGTGCAACCACCCCCTCAGGCTCCACAGTCACCAGGACGTACATTCCATCCTAAGCAGAGTTCTCAACTAAAGTCTTTTCAACCCAACCAATGAATAATTATGCAGAAAGAAATATTATCAAACCTGGTCACTTGACAATTCCAGATTATCAGTTTTGAAAATCAACTTCTCCGTATTGAGTAATTTTCTCTTCCAATTCTGCCCTACGCTTGAATTTCCTCTTGTAAGCAGCAGAGAAAATCTTGAAGGTATCTATTCATCGATAACAATGAGGTAAGTTTCACAAGGAAATATTGAAAAAACAACAAGAAGATGTTTCATTGCACATACAGAAGCTGGATATGATATCTTCACTTCGTAAGACGTATAAGACTTAAACCCCTCCAGTAGGTAAAGGTGGGATCCCATTTGTAATGGCAGAGTTTCCTTCCACAGCTCCTCCCCAACATTCAAAATTTTTCTATCGATCCTGTTAAATTAGTTAGACAACTCTCCCTTAATCCATACAGGAAATCATGGTAATAAGATGGTGTCAAATAAGTTTCCAAAGCACATATGCAACCATACAGGAATACTTACGTCTCCCCATGACTGTATGGTAGGCCAGGCCACTCAGAATGAAACTGAGAATGTTAATCAGAATCAACAAATAGCGTATATGTGCAAGAATCATTCTCGTAAAAAGTTTTGGAATCTCAGTATGGCTATTTTTTAACTGGAAGCTCAAACTTTCCTAAGACTTAATTGGGTGGCTCCTCCATGAATTAATGATCCGTCCTGGTCAAGTTAATATATTGTACAAAGTTCCTGCATAAACAAGAGAAGAACCGAAAATTTAAACAGAAAGGAACACGAATTCGTATATCTCTATGCACATTACAATGACAATTTGTACATACAAAAACTGTAACTGATGCAAGGGTTGACTAATCCTGTATAAACTAGCACAACAAGAATATAAACATAGTCTGCAGTGGTGGTGTTTTTTTAGACACTAATTAAACCATCCACAAACCCTTCTAAGTTATGATATCACATCAGGCCTCGACAGTAAATTTAGCTAGTCATCAATTTTACATGTTGTCGGAACCCTAATTTTTTGTGGTTTTAACAAGTTCAAGGGAAATCAATCTCAGCTGATAGATGCAGAGAGAGAGAGAGAGAGACCTTGGTAGTGGGTATGGCGTCAGTGGTCCCGAAGGGGTGCGCCAAAGGGAGGTGCTTTTTGCCGACCACCACTGCCTTCACCACTCCGACGACCAGAGAGAGATAGTGAGGGGGAGAGGGCCGGGGCGACCAACCTAGCCACCATCCCCACCACCTCTGCCTTCACCACTCCGGCGAACACTCATGGGCCTCTAACGACCACCACCACCTCATCGATACTGACAACGAGCTCGAACTTCTACCAAGGTCTCTCTCTCTCGACCGAGCATGGCGATCTCTCTCTCACTCTCTTTCTTTCTCGTACACAGTTTTTGTATGACCCCTAATCTCTGTTTCAATTCGTACCCCTAATTGAAAAACTATGGTTCCAACTTCTGAAACCCTAATTTGAAACCCCCTAATCGAATTAGAAACTCTATGTTTTCGTCAAAAAAAAAGTACTTCAATTTTTTGCACAAAGTTCTAAATTAAAAAAAAAAGGGTTTCCCCCAAAGTGTTCTGCTTCAATTTCTCCCAAGGATTTCAGTTTTTTGCTGTTGTCTTGATCGATGTTTCTGCTGCCTTTTGTAGCAGACGTGGATGGCTCAAGTTTGATGAGTAATAAGTCAAAAGCTGGGCCAAATTATTGGTCTGTTTTGTGCCTAAAGCTTTATAAATCATCCAAAAAATAAGAACAACTCTTCTTGATACGTGTAGGAACCAATTTACAGATGTATTTGAGAGAGAGAGAGACCTTGGTTGAAGTTCGTGGATCTGGTTTGTCCTCTTCTCTCTACGTGGTTTCGAATCTCGTCGGTGTGGTGGTGGTGGTCACCGTTGGTGGGGAGGCAGTGGTGGTGGTCGGCGGTGGTGGGTGTTGGTCGAAGCAGTGTGTTCATAAACAAAGGTTTTGATTACAAAATCATCGTACTGCTTCGACCAACACCCACCACAGTATGATGGGTGTTGGTCGAAGTAGTGTGTTCATAAACAAAGGTTTTGATTACAAAATCATTGTACTGCTTCGACCAACACCCACCACAGTATGATGATTTCAAATTAATAGAGCTTAATTAAAGCTCTTGCTGCAAAAAACAGTGATATTTAAGTGCTAATACATTTCAAATTAATAGAATGAATACCCAGTTGTTTGTTATTATGATGTCAAATACTTGTAGTATTTTTTGTATATTTTTTTAAATTTTAATTTTGTATTTGTGAATTATATAAAGAGCCCTATTTTAAAAAGCTCGCATCTAGCCTCCGAAAACTTAGGGTCGGCCTTGCCCATTCCTCTATCGCTAGGGATAGTATAAAGGTGGAGTTCCACTAAGCAAAAAGAATTTTTTGAAGATTTTGTCTTTATTTTAAAAAAAAAGTTGATTTTTTCTTCTTCTTAAAAATGGTTATTTTCTAAAATATTTGGGTAAAAGTTAAAAAAAAAATTTACTTTTCCAATTTCTCTTGTCAAGACGAATCAATAATCCACAAAAGTTTGGCGCAAAATTAACAAACGCAATTTTTTTTAATAAGGACAAAAGTACTAAAAGTTAAGCAAAATGGGACCAAAATAGAATTTCCTTGAAAAATGTAATATTAAAATAAAAAGAGAACTTTAAGAAAGAAAAGAAGCAATAATCCATCAATTATTGTGGGCCTTTATCTTTGAAGCTCAAATTAGAAGCTACTTATGTATAATAAGGGGAAAATGGGAGTCGTAAATTAAAATGTGGCTCTCAATCTATTTGGTTATACCCTTGACTTTGAATGGAAGGTTTAGGATTCGAATTTATGAAAATACGTCAAATCTTCTTTAGTTGTTAACTAACTAATTTTTCGCTAGTGATGACCATCTTGGCCGACCGATCTGTATCTGATCCGTTACACGGCCCGAACGGATGGGGGGATTCAAGAATTTTTTCAGGAATCGGGTGTGATTCGAGGATAAGCCTGTCCCTGCCCCATCCCTAAATACGCGGGATATATATACATTTTACACTTCGTTTGGATGCGGGATTAGGTTTGGAGGTGTTATGTAATAAGGGGGGATTGGATAGTAGGGGATATTGGTTAATAAGGGATGGCCCACATTGATGTGATGTTTATGGAGGGGGTATTAAATACTCCGTAGTTGTTTTGATGAGGTATTAGAAAATGGGGATTAAATAATACTTTGTTTGGATGGAGGACTAATAGGGGTATAAGAAAGGGCGGATGATATAAAAAGTTATTGAATGACTCTTTTGCCCTTGTACAATATTAAATTAGATTATTCATTAAATTAAATATAAAATTACAAAATTCAATGAAATTAATTAATTTAATAAGTATAAAAAATTAAAATTTGTTTTGAAGTGTTTTTTTATAATTTTTTTTAAGTGCTTGTAATACCCCTCTTTAATTTATATTTATAATTTACTTATATATGCATTTTAATTGATTGAGGGTGGGATGTATAATTAATAGCACATGTGCATGTGTGCACACAATAATTTTCCTCCCCTTGTTCTTATCGAACCCAGGGGCACCTGACTCACCCATTGTTTTTACTTTTTATCACCGGTGAGAGAGAGAGAGAAGAAGAAGACAAAGAAGAAGCAGCCCTCTGTTGTCCGCCACCGCTCGCCGCCTTTCACCTCCAATCTCGCCTCCTCTCCTTCGCCGGTCCTAGGTACTTAGATCGTCTCTCTCTCTCTCTCTCTCTCTCTCTCTGAATTGAGGGTTTTCAAAATTTGGGGTTTGAAATTCGAAATTGGGGGTTTTTACAATTTTGCAGTTGTGATGGCGTTTTGTGGTGGTTCTGGTGGTTGTGGGGTGATATCCGATTGCAAAAGGTCTGTGATTTTGGTGAAGAATTGTCACAGGAAATGGGTACCTCGGGGTGGGAAAGGGGGATTAGGAGGGGTAGATTCGTCCGAAAAAGAGGGGAATTTGGGGGGAATTCGACAGCAACTGGTCGAGGGTAGCCCATGGCTAACACCCCTTCAGCCGGTGTTAGCTGGTGTAGTGGAATCCTCCGATTAGAGAATACCCCCTCCCTTTTGGGATCCCAAACGGGGTATGAGGGTGGGTCCTAGGTGTTAAAAGGGAGGATAACATAACACCCATTTACAATATCCCATCCAAACAGAAGAGTTATTTTTAGGCTTTATCATTCCCACTCCCACACCAGAGCCGACTTCTCTCGCCCTCTCCCTCCCCACCCCACCCCAGTAAACGTAATAAACTAGGTAATCTCTCTCTCTCTCCGATCCCGTTCTCTCTTTCTCTCTGTTCCCCAGAAAAAGATGAAGGCAAAGAATGGAAGAATTAATGTTTTACAGTAATAGGCAATAGGTAAATTAGAGAGTGTTGGTGGAGTTTGGGAAGAACAAGTGTCTAGTTTAAAATGCATTTTTAGATTGTTGAGGAGCTAAAATTGCTATTTATTGGCGCACATGTAGAATGGGAAGCCGAGCTTTGCTTCTTCTCAGAGCAACACCACCAAGGACGACGGACCTCAATTTGAACAGCAGCTTTTTCTCAAAATCGCTTAATTTCCAGAACAGGGTCCGAAGCTACTCGGTTCGGTCTGGCCTTGACCCCCCCGATTTGCCTCGATTGGCCGAAAACGCTCGTATCTCTCTCACCCCTCGTGAAGTATGGAGAAATACCCATTTCATATTACAAACAATTACATGTCCATGCGCGCGCGCACACACGCGCATGTATACGTCTTAATGCAGCCAAATATTGCATATATTTCTTCACATATCCCTCAATATCTTTGTTTTGTAGGTTGAAGAATTTGCTCTAAAAATCCAAAAAGTGGTAGATTGGTACCTCTCTCTCTCTCTGTGCGTGTGTGTGTATGTTGTGTGGTGTGTGTGCGTGTCTGTAATATGGTTCTTCTGTGAACTGTAGGTGTTTGCTCAGTTTTTTTTGATATTGTATCCGAGCTACCTCAATTAATTGATATCCTTGTTGATGAGTTGGTTTGGGATTGGATAGTGTAGTTTCTTCTAACATATGACGAAAAAAGCCCTCAATTAGTTGAGTCAGATGAAATCTAGGAAATATTGTAAAACTATATATTTCTGTTTCCGTAGTGTTGATTTTCAAATTTAAACCATATGATTTGAATTAGCTCAACTCAAGTAAGCAACATGTTTGTGAAATTTAGCAAAAAGTAACATTTTGTTGTTTTTTACTTTTAAGGTTTCGGGACAGATGTAATTTTACTCAACTCAATCTGGTCATAAATACTTTCACTGACGACTTGATACTCCACTTTTTAAAGTGCCAAACCTGTGACAAGTGGAAAGTTTGTTCAAATGTAAGATTAGAGGCTTCATTCTTTGATTGGAGTAGTTTTTTCTTTTTCTTTTTTGTAAAAATAATGAAGATCTAAAATTTTGATGAGTATTGAAGTTATTTTTTCATCGGATTGCTTTTTCTGTTTTGTCTTGGAACTGTCAAGCTGAATCATGACTTCTACTTGTTTTCTGTAGGGTTACTATTGGATGAACCAACCAACAATGCATAAATTAGTCATTCCTTTCTTTTGTTTACGTATTAAGGGATAATAGCTGTTTACTTAGAAATGTTTATCCCTAAGCTGCACTGGGATAGGGTGATTGGTAAAACTTAAAAGATTTGATGGGTAATGGGGTATGCTTAAGTTCTTCAAAATTTTGGTTTTTATTGAAAGTAGTGCTTTCACTACTTTGTAAGCTGTTTTGTAAAATATGGTGAATGAATTCATTTTTCCTGCTGCACTTTGTTGACCGCATCCCTGACCTTTGTGGCTGTTTCGTGAGGTTGATATCAAATTATCAATGAATTTGTACGTTGTCCTAATTTCGCTTCATATTTTCCTTTATAACAGGTTTGGACAACTTCAAGCAGTTGATCTCCAGAGTATTCAGCCAGCCATTAGGGCAGGTGGGTGGAACACTGAAATAAGAACTTGCTGTTGTCGGATACTAATTATTCGATCATGCAAATAATTTCTGCTAAGATGTCCTGAATAAGTCCACTTGATAAGATACAAGTTCCCGCCCCTCCCTGGACTGTTCCTACTATCTGATCAGCTGGCCTACTTCTAACTTCCATCCTCTTCTTTTAAGTCGAGCCCCTTCGGCCTTCCTCGCCCCACTAGCTGAAAGCTACCTGAAAAAAAGGCAAGGTGCTTGTTGATGGATGTTCTCTTTCTACATTTGATTGTTGGGATTGACACGTAGTATGGCACCTCGAGTGTCGGCCTTCACCTCCTGAGACTGTAGTGGGTTCCAAGTGTTGGTTGTTCGCCTACTAAAGCGGTATGTGAGCTGGGTTTTGGCTCGCACTGACATATATAGCCAAATCAAAGTCACAAGAGCTCTAAAATGAGAAACTTGGATGCATCCATAAGAGAAGCTTTCAAAGTTTTTTCCCTAACCAGCCACAAAGAGATTGATTAGGTAGTTTATAACATTTGCTTCTTAGTTATGCTTAATTGAAGGTTACTTGCTTTCGTTGCCCCAGATCAAAAGTCAAATAAGGCATTGAAGACGCCATTAATAACTATCCGAGATGAGGCTGCATAGTTCATAGGCATTATTGGGATTAATGATTCTGGGTTTTGTTGTCTAGGTGTTCTTCTGAAATAGAAAGAGTGATTAGTTACAGTTGGGAAATTTATTTCCTATCATCTAACATTTTCATGTCACCATTTCACTACTGCTTTACCGTATTTGTTATTTTCTTTGCCATGTTTTGATTGTAAGCTAGCATTGAGAGTTCCATTAAGGTTGTGTAGGGTTGCTATACATATATTGCTGGTGCTAAAACCCTGCTGGATCTGTAGATACTGATGGTGGAAATTTTCGCGATGATTTGCCTGAAACATTTGAGAACAGGTAAAGGGATTTCAACTGTCTACTTCCTGGTTGTATCATATGTTTGATAAATTTTGCTGTACTTTTAGTCAATCTCTGTTCGACTTTGTTCCAGGGAGGCCATGATATCCGCTGTGCCAAATTACGAGGAGCCATTTATCAAAGTTCCCAAAGTCCTGAACAAGGAGTGACACTGTTTAGGTTACTTGTTTTCATTTTTTGATGAAAGCCAATAATGCTGGTCTTGGAATCACATGGCATGCTACTTTGAATCTCTATTTTCTTCATAAGCTGCTACATAGGCAATAAAGGCTCTAAATGATGAAGTACCCCTGCCGAACACTTGACACTAGGCAATACTATGAGATACATCCTCCTATATCAACGAACATTCACCTAACAAATATTTTGCGATTTTCTATCAGAGTTTACTCGCCAACACCTGTAAACCTGGAATATTATGCATGAAATGCTCTATTGGCACATTTTTGACAATAATACCCTACAAAATTGAAAGCTCTTACATACAATGGATCTTCACCGCCTCGACATGTTATTAAACATGGGATCACTTCCGATTTTAAGGTACGTGCACGCCAGTCTATTTTTGGAACAACCTAAAAGGATAGTCATTTTACGGATGATTCCGCCGTAGATATGGGTTTTTGCTCTACATGTTTTACCCATTCCATTGAATTGAATTGTTTTATTCAACGTTCATGTTGTTCTAGTTGACTGTACTAGGTATCTGAGGTTTGACTCCCCTTGTTTTATTTGATGTATTATTGTGTGCATCTTTAGGTACGAGCTCGATTCAAAAGGTTCAAGAAAGCCGTATCTTGACCGAGAAAAAGAAAGCAAATTTGTTTGGGTGATTGGCTCCAAATTTGCATGTATTTCTTCTTATATTTGTAATTTCTCTCTTACTGATTTTCGGAAATCAAGCAGAATCCCTAGATGACAGATATACAGAGCAAATTGAGCATAAGACTCATTTTCTGCCCATTTGCCCAAATTAGTTATTGCATCATATGTTCTCAATCCAGGTTTAAGGCCACAAAATTAACCATTCAATTCAATTGTCTACTTTAACGCTCACACTTCACAGCATATTAGCCAGCTTAGAATCTAACAAGAAGTTCAAAAGTGCTGCACCAACATACCTAAAATAATCAGATGCAAAAAAGCCAAACTACTTTTTAGCTCAAATAGCTTTTCAAACAGAAATATACTATGCCCTGGCAGATCCACATAATGTAGAAACCTGTAGGACAATGCTAATCAAGAAGCAGAGAAAGAAGAAAAATGGAGAAAACTAGGATCAGCAACTTTGGGAGAATATCACTTGGGAGTTCTTTTGTGGTGCCAAATATGTATTACTTTTCTACACTATTTCGAAGATAACATTCCAGGCTGAGAATATCACTTGGGAGTTCTTTTGTGGAGCCAAACATACAGTATTAATTTTCTACACTATTTTGAAGATTGCATTCCAGGCTGTTGAGTGTCGAACCAATCATGCTGGAAATCGGCAGGATACTTGACACATGTCGTTACTCTCCCGTCACCATCATATACTAACCGAAATATAACAAATTAAGAAAGAGGAAAAAGGGGAAGAAACATGACACATTTGGAAGGAATTAAGGATAACAAAAGTCAATCTGTGTAGCAGAGTTGATGCCGCTGTTGGATAGTCATCCGGAACGCTGCACAGGGAACAACCACCAAAACTAGTTATCATAATGCAGACATGAGTTTCAATTTGAATTCAACAAAACAACTTCAATTCTTCAGAAATTCACCAGAATGAAAACGCTTTTGGTATTTACTACACTGATTCATCTGGCCTTGTCGAAACTCAGAAGTTGACAAGAATGAAGATTCCAATCACCACTCTAAAAAGCTCATCGAATAAGCTGGTTAGACTAATCCGCAACTACAGTTGCAAATAATGGCTCAAATTTCTACGGGTTCCTTCATCCCTTAGTTTTCTCAGAGCTTTTAGCTCTACCCTACGTATCCACTCTTTGCTTACTTGGAAACACGTCCCAATCTCCTGAAGTGACTTGCGGTGGTGGCCACAAAGCCCAAATCTCATGACCAACACTTGCCTCTCTGTCAGATCAAGGGTTTTCAGGAGGTCATGTATTTCTTTTACCATTTGCTGCCTCACTACAAATTCTTCAGTGCTCTCTACTGATGTGTCTGGTGTAAACTCCTGCACCATGGCAACACAAGTTACCATTAATAACAGCATCTCTCGAAGGCTAAGTTCAGATTGTAGGAATCTTGGAGGAAAAGGAGAATAGAAGACCGTATCACCAGATTCACCACCATTCCTGCATTTGTAACAAATGTTGGTTTGAATGAGGTTGAAAGCAGAATACAAAAAAGGGCCATACCATAAATTTAGCTCCAAAAGAATCCCCCAGTCTCTCATCAATTGAACCCACAACTCTAAAGCACTGCCTGGCTGATTGTATATTAGCTAGGGACAAGCCTGTGAACTTCGCAATTTCATCATCGTCTGGGTATCTCCCATGGGTTCTATATAGGAAATTCCGAGCTTTCTTTATCTGATTCATCGACTTGCTCAAAGAGGCCTACATAAAATTCGGATAGGAAAGCAATAAAGAGAGTAACTTCTAGCTTCAATATAACGAAATCCAGTAGCAATATAGGAAAAGAGTATATACCGGAATTCGAATCCCCCTAGAATGCTGTTCTACAAATCTTGACATTGACCTCCTTATCCAGTACTGAACATAAGTTGAGAATTTGTATCCCCTTGTGTGGTCAAACCTCATTGCACCTTGCAACAAACCAAATTTCCCTGCCTGTATAATGCGATGTAAGGTAAACTTCAAAATCAGTCTGGAATCATATGTTAATTATTTTAACACTCAATTTGGAACTTGGCGAATGAATACATTAATTATTTTACTTTGTTTGGTTCTGAACAGAAAATGAAGGGAAAGTAAAATGGACAGTGGGAGAGAAGCTTCCTCTAATGCTATTTCAAATTTTCAACTTGTTTCCCTCAGCATTTTGTTCTTTCATCTTTCCACGTTAGGTACTCATCATAAATACAAGTAAGAGGCTTCATTTGATGTGAAACACTCCAATGTGCAAAATCATATTTAAGTACAAAATTCGAGTAAAAGCTTCACTAACGGCATAGAGATAGATTTGAAAGCTAGAAACTATCCTTGGGAAATGACTGACAAAATGAGACTCTCCCTTCATTTCAGTAAGAGAATAAATAAAACACATCTTGATTTGTTTTCTGGGTGGCTAGGCCATCAGATTATATGTTTAGTGGCATGTAAAGGACCACAACAGGTAATACCCAAATGTGGTATTCAGACGCGATTGCTCAAACATAATCCAAATATTTAGGTTAAAGAATCATGTCATTAAATCAAACTGAAAAAGTAAATGAAAATAAAAAGAAGTAAAACCACATAAAAGTATATTTGATGAACCTGAATTATATCTTCAAAGGCCAAGAAGCCAAATCCCCTGTAGTTTCTCGCAAGGTACATAACTAGGGAGTGTGCACTTCTCAGCAGCTCGTCCTTACAATACCAACCGGAACGCAAATGCTGAAGTAATATCTTCTTGTCCATTCTGGCAGCTTCCGCCCAGCTACTCAAGCTAGCTACTTGTCCAATTTCTTCTTCCAACACAGTTTTAATTCTTTCCAAGTCATCAACCAACTGTAATAATTACATGATACAAAAACGATTAGTCACTCCCAAGGCATGAAGGAAGAAGATGATCCTGCTTAAAAGCAACTCCAAACAACACTCTATATCTTCGTATTAACATTTGAAAAGCACTCCCATGCATCTTTAAATCCATCTCTATTTACGGAGATTGGATTTTGATCCCCCCCCCCCCCCCATATCTAGAGATGGGGAAAAAATACAGAGGATCATCACCATGTAACTATTCCAACTGCATCCTCATCAGCTTTTGTTTATTGATTTCAATTCCAACCATATTAAATTTATTTTCTCTAGATTGACAACATACACCCAACCATTGTGTAGATCGAATATTTTAAAGTTGGTCTTAATGAAAGCATATCAACAAAACCTTTAAAGTGACCCTAATATTGTTACACATACTTAATTAATTGAAAATAATGATAATTTTGGTGCACTGATATCCACATGGAAACAAATGACCGAGCCATTGGATCGAAAAAAATTTAAGGGTTTTAAATCTTGGGGGTGAGATTTTTTGAGGAAAAATAGAGGGTTATATTTGGAGTTTAGTCATCCTCTTACAAGTAACTTGATCAACAAAATAGCATTATTTTATTGCTCTCGACAGAAAACTTGATTGGAGTTGCTCTACGAGGAACAGGAAATAACCTTAAATTGTCTCGACATTTCAGCCTCATTCCTAGCAATTGATAGTCTTCTACTTCTAGAATTTGATGGCCTTTTTGATTGAGAGTCCTTTTGAATTGATTTTGAGGGCAATGCCAGCATCGAAGCTTTCGGTGAACCTCTCCCTCTTCTTGATTTTCTTTCTTCTTTCTTCCTTGAGCGAACAACAATCTCACCAATGTGGACATCCACAGCTTCATTAATCAAAGGCTGTTTAATAAGCTGAGTTGACATGTCAGACAAGTCAAAAAAGGTTGGGGATTTAAGGGTCTTCAATAGACAGGTATGGAATAATTTTAGAGCTCCAACCCTTTCCAGTTGTCCTAAAATATCTCTTTCCAACCTTCCCACATATGAGTCAGCGAACGTTGCCTCCAACATATCAAGATTTTCCATTAATAAGCCGAAATGGGATGCCTTTCTTCCTTGTAACTTGTTCTCTCCAGTAGTCATCTGAAGGATCTGAATTAAAGTACGTATCCATTAGATAAGTGACCAGGAATTATTAGCAGAAATGATGAAAACTTCGTAAGAATTATTTGATATAGAAGAACCTTTACTCCTTCCATTTCTAAGTAATCTTTTTCTGCAGTCTGTTGAGCTGATGAGGATTTGTGTGCTTTCAGAGGATCATTGTACAGATTTTCACTTTGCCAGGAAATAAAAAAGGCAAAAGGCACCGTTCCGGAGTCATATGAAGGGTCCCTGCATCTAGCTTTATAATTACGAAAAATCAAGCTTAGAAAACAGAACAGGAGTACAGGACCAATCATCTGAACAAAGTTACCAATTGCATTTTAGTCCAAAACCATGAGGAGGCAAGTTGGTCATTTCCACATGTAAGGGAGGTGAAATGCCAAAGGGCCAAACCACGGGCAAGTAATCTGCATTTTGCCCTATAAAGTATTATCTTTCTTTTCTGAAAGTAATCAAATTTAGACGGTATGTCTCGTAGCGAACTAAACGCTTAATTCAAATATCAAATGGGAATCAGAACTAAATTTGGTTGGTACCATCCAACTGAATCTATTCCATTCTTCACTTACCCTATAAGATATGTGAATTTTTCCTTTCCACCAACGCATTTTCAAAATATCAACTAAATGAATAATAATGTTGAACACTCTTTCATTGGTAGAAAAATACAAAGGCTTAAAAATTGGACTAGTTGGATAGAAAAAAGAGCCATTTGAGCAAGCATGCTTTGTTAGGAAATATGTCTTAGTTGTATGTAAATTGAACCGAATAGAAACATCAACCAGATGTAAAACTTACAGATCAAGCCTAGTGTTTGACACTATCTCCTTAAGACAGATTTTGCCCTGCCATAGAGCTTACAATTTGAATAGATGTCTGTGTCCCATGATAAAACTGAGAAGCATTACAACAATCTATGGTACATCGAATCACTCAGCGTTTTGTACTCCCTCGACACTAACTCTGAATGAAGAAAATTACATATACACATGCGAAAATTGGACTTAAAATGATGCACAAAAGGGGCAATATGTATAGAGAGGAAGAGATGCCTTCTCAGAAAAATCCAAAGGACATCGTGCCATTTTGAAAAAGATCCAGAGAGACGCATCTGCCAATGGTGAAGTGATGCCTCAAACAAACACAACTTAAAGTTGCAACTTATCCATTAAAATACTTAAGTCCAAAAATGGTTTTAATCTTAATTGAATTTCTTCAACCAATATTCAATTTAAATTTTGGAGTCTATTTCTCAATCACTCCTTAACAGTTTTTAACCACCAATATTAATTTGAATCACCAAAATAGGTTTTCAAAAACCATGTTTCCAACATGTTTTAGATGAATGAGGAGGAAGGAACCTCTGGGGTTTGGTTCACGGCTGATTTTTCCCATCTGTTTCCTCAAACGAAGGATTCTCCTTGGCTATGATTTCGTTTCCTAAGCTGTATCTTTCATCTGAGTTCGAAATATCTACTCAATAGCTGATAAATAGGTAGTCATATGCATCATAGCAATCGATCTTACTTGACAAAAACATGAAAGATAAATACACATTCTAGAACTCCAAAACATACCAGAATACCACCTACGTAAACAACTACACACCGGCAGTTGTCAACTTTGAGTGTTACCAATGCTGCATTATCAAAATCCCAACCATCTTTATGACCAAGTCTCTGTAAAACTCAACAACTTTTCTAGGTTGATTCCGTACATTAGATTCTAGCAAAGAAACGGTTTTGAGATTTGACAAATGCAAAAAAATTAAAAGAGTTGACTTGGGTAATCAACTAATTATTGTCAAAAAGTTCTGTAAGGAATCATAAACACCCAGAACAAAAAGGGTTGAACATTATGGGAAACACCAAAGTCATGGCTGAAACAAATGCTTGGGATTCTTTCAAGACTAACCATCTCAACAGGCACGGTACTTGTTCAACAAGAAAACTTTTAGGTTTTTTGTTTTGTATTTAACAAAGAAAATCACAAGACAATAGATAAAATAATAGTAGGGGCGAAATCTTGGGTGCAAGGTGGCCAAGTCTGAGGGCCCAAAAAAGAAGGTACAATTAGTGACCCGCAGGCCACAACAGATGGACAGCTGGAACTTCGATGCCTAAGCCAGTTGGACTACTTGGACACACAAAGAAAATGAATGTGAAGCCAGTAAAGGTACAAGACTGGATAGCTTTACCCTTGGAGTGCATGGACGAGTTTCCATTTGTGAGAAAGTCAATTGCCCTCTTTGTTGTTTAGGATTTCTATCACCATAAGTTCAATTACAAGGTATTTAATCTCCGGTAATACTCTTTTTCTTTTGTTAGATTTTGTGGTTCATCCTTGAATCTAGAAAGAATATCGAAATACAATAAAACATATACGTCAAACTCGAATGAAGAAATAAACCGAAATTCTTCACCATATGGCTGACCAAGGACAAAGAGATCCTAATACTAACTCTTCTTACGGTTGCAATTCCTCCATTAACACCAGGATAAGACCATCTTGGGAAGTCAAACACTAGTCCTTCATCCGAACAAAACCCAGAATTTTGTAGGAGTAATAAACTTATCAAAGGGATCAATTTGAGAGTATTGCACTACATTTTGCAATAAAATTCACTCCGAACAAAACCCAGGATTTTGTAATAAACTTATCAAAGTGATCAATTTGCACTAAATTTTGCAATAACTGACAAATTAAACAGTAATTGACACTGTTTTTTACATAGGTCTATAATTGAATCATAAATGGGGACTTACATGTGCATAAGGAAGACCAAGATGCTGCATTGGAGAGAAAAGGGGAGCGAATTGGAGTAACCAATTTGAGATTTAAGTTGAAACCCATTCGCATTGAATTTGTTGGAGACCAAGAAGGAAAAGAACAGTGCCCATCAAATGTTCATGAGTGTTCTAAACAAGAGAGAGAGAGAGAGAGAGAGAGAGATTAACCCGACTGGATATATAGTGGGAGGTGGTGTCAGCTCTCGAACCACTGGTTCCCCATCTGAAAGAAATATAAGGGACAAACGAAACTTCATACGTTCTCAAGATAGTGTTTGCCCATGTTCAAACATCTCTTGCGCAAGTACAAATACACTTGGTTTGAGTTTTGAGAGATGTTTTTAAAATATTGAAAGAGATAAATAGATAAAGAAATGAGAGTAAATTATTGGGAAGAAAACTTATTGAGGACCATGAGCAAATTGAGAGACCCAAACCGAACACAGGCACGTACACTAAGAGCATCACAATGGAATAATCAAAATCAAATGTAGCTAAGATTAGCAATGTTTGTTCAAAAAAATACTCATATTAGAATAACCAAACTTAGCAACTCATCAAATTTTGGCCTTTCAATAATTAAAACTAGCAACATTTTACCAATAACCAAATTTTCTCTCAATCAAGTACATTATCATTACACAAAAATCTTCTCTCTCAAACTGTTTTTCTCAAAAATTTTGAAAAGTGTAAGTAAATAAAGTGTTTTTTTTTAAAAACTGTTTTTGAAATTTCAAAACTTTTTTACACAAAACTGTTTTTAAAAAAACTATTTTTTTGGTAAACGGATTTTGAGATTTCAAAACTGTTTTTTACACAAAATCTATTTTTAAAAAACTATATTTATAATTTTAAAATTTTCAAAACTGTTTGTGTAAATACAGTTCTTTCAAAATTCCTCAAAATTGTATTTACAGTTTTTAAGTGAACAAAGTGTGTGTTTTTTAAAAAACTGTTTTTTGAAAATTTGTTTTTTATATCACAACAACTTATTTTTTCTTGAAAACTTTTTTTTATACAATTGTTTTGTTTTTCTTCAAAAACTGTTTAATAAACTGTTTTTTTTTCATAAAGTATGCATGAAATGAAGGGAAAAAGTTTGGAGGACCCATTGATTTTGATTATGGGCAAAAAAATAACGAATGTGGGATTTGAAATTGCTAACTTTAGCAATGTGTAAATGGATAATCAAAATCTGATGTAGCATGTTTTGATTATTCACATTTGCTTATTCTACTGTGGATGCTCTAATAGATGAACCAGATCAGAAGATAAGTGTATACAAAATAGATGCGGCTCTTAACCTATTTGGATGTACCATTTGACTTTCAATGGAGAGGTTTGAGGTTCGACGGGGTTCGATTCTATAGAAAGACATCGAACTGCTTTCAGTCGTTAACTTACTAATTTTTTGCTAACCCTCACTAATGTATATAATATTGGTATAAAAAAAACGTATTGGATATTATGTCATTTGCATTGAATCCACATATGTGATACTAGCACGCATGAGACATAGACAAGTATATATTTGTCCAATTTTGTTCATATCCAAGTATGTCCGTAGTATTGCTCAAATTAAAAAAATATCTGTTAAACAATTTTATAGTTTTGTAATGGATCTATTGAATACTTTTTCAATGGTCCATCCAATTTAGCCCCATTGAGATCTCACAATAGTGAGCCATGCTGCCCTTTTTTATTTTGCTAAACCAAATTAATTTGATCGGACATCTCTTTGCATATAAAAGTCAGGTTTGTACAGATTAACACGAACGAAAGATATAATGAAATGCTACGGGTACATATGACATGTATATACCATGCATATATGAGTTTTGTGGGGCCTACCTCGGATCCAACAGAAATGATTCGAATCGCCCATTATTTTTAAATTTTTTTTATGGAGCCCTGTAAAAAATCAGCTCAACCCGATATCGGTAAGAATTTTTTCTGAATTTGTAGGGGCAAAGTTGAGCTGATTTTTTACAGGGCTTCATAAAAAAATGTTTTGAAAATAATGAACAATTCGAATTATCTCTGTGGGACCCGAGGTGGGCTCCTCACCCCACAAAATCCATATGTGCACGGTATGTACATATTCATATATATCCATAACTTTAAATTTAAATCGTTCACTCTTCATAAGAAATCATGAAATTTCACACCATTTCCATGTTGTGCAGTTATTTTATATACATCTGATTATTTTAATCCAAAAGGATAAAATCCGATCAAAGATATAGGGGTAAATTTCCCTTATATTCCTTCGACTTTAATGCAAATTTTACTTCAGTCCTTCTGTTTTCAAATTGAACAATTACAGCCTTGCGATTTTGATTGTGTATAATGTGATCCGTCTGCAGCATTCCGTAAAAAATTTGGATGGAAAATAGTCAAGTGTCATCCACGTGACATCTTGGAAGGATATATTAGACATTCCCCTCCCAATGTGAAAAAAACATAACATTAGTTAAATCCCCAAACAGATTAAAAGAAGGGAGAATTTTTCCCAGGTCCACTATACCACTTTCCAAACCCACTAAGTCCACTTCTAAATTCTATAACCCCCTAAGTCCACTCCTAAATTCTATAACCTGGGTAGTCTAATATACCCCTGCTTTCAAAAAATTCTTTGACCCGTAATTTCCTCCATTTCCGTTTTCAAACAAATCCAAACCCACTAATTCCTCCATTTCCGTTTTCAAACAAATCCAAACCCACTAATTCCTCCATTTCACCCGCTTACAAAACCCCTCCCCACTCCCCCCCTTCCCCCCCCCTCCCCCCCTTTTCCAGACGGAGCAGATTTTCTTCGACCGAGAACGAGAAAATCAACCTACTTCGTCTCCCCTTTCAAAACCCCTCACCCCGTCCCCACTCGTCGGCGTTCTTCGACCGAAAACGAACCAGACAGTTTGCTAGGTCGGCCCTTCTTCAGTCGCGATCGTCTCCAACCACTCAATCGTCGTCGCCGTCCTCGAGCGCTCAAATACCGGCGTCGTCTCTGTTGCCGTCGTCAAGCCCACGATTGCCGTCATCACTCCAACATCGAGATCTACCGACGAACAGCAAAGATCAACCCACGTCCCAGACTTTCTTCGTCGTCGATCGTCGACCTAGCCCAAGGTACAGTTCATTCTGAATATGAAGAACGAGAGAAATATCTCTCTCTCTCTCGTCTCTCTCTATTGATCTGCTAATGTTAATTTTGATGTTGATATCAAATCTGATTTTCAATTCGTTGTTGTTATTGGTTTTTTTGAAGTTGTTATTGTACATATGAGAGTTCCATGTTTAAACTGGATCAGATTCATGCTCTAACGTTATTATACTTATATAACGTTATATAACATTATATATTCTCTGTTTGGAGTTACGTTGTATATAACGTTAAGATCTGTTAGGGTTTTATTTTTTGTACTTTCGTTAGTTGCTGTTAGGTACATATATGGTTATATACTCAGATCTGTTAGGCCGCTGCGCGGACCAATTCATATAAGGTTATATGTGGTTATATATATATAACCCTAGTCACATACCCACTGCAATATAATTAGGTCGGGTTCTATGGCTGAAATTACACCCCAAGTTCTTGAAAATATCGTTTTCGCTGCAGTTCGGGATGCTCCTAAAGTCGCACCCCGAACTGCGGCACTTTGTGCCGTGGGGGCTCCGCCCCCACACCCCCGGATGTAAACATATAACATTATATAACGTTATATATTCTCCTGTTGTTGTTTATAAAATGTCATTTTATTCTGTGAAGATGTATGGTATTTTATCATTTTGTTCGGTTGTCATTTTGTTCTGTGAATATATAACCATATATATTCAGGTCTATAACCATATAATGTTAGATATGGTTATATGTCCAAATTTGTTCTCTAGTTTTTTTGCTGTCTTTGGAATATTTTTTGTATTTTTGTTAAGCTGCTGTTGAGTAATATATATGGTTATATGTTCAGGCTTGTACTTATACATAATACATATATTTAGAATTTTTAGATTGGTTTATACACTAGTAAAAGTATAAGAATCCTTCTCTTCCTTTCTTTATTCTTCTCTGTGAAGGGTTATATGAATGTGACATCAGAATTTCTTGATCCGCAAATTGTACAAGCATATGTTGTGTTTTTTTTGGAGTTTCACAACACAGAAACTCACATATAACATTATATGTTCTACTTTATTGAATTGGTCCGCGCAACGAGTATTAAGTTACCTGTGAAGTCGACTGTGAAGAAGGCGACGGCAACGAAGGGGCAGAAGTTACGAGATCTCCTCTTCTTTTTTTTTCTTTTAGAGTTAGAAAGGACAAAATCTTATGTATAACGTTATAAGGTTATATGTTTATTTTTTGTCACACGTATTACGTTTTTGTGTGTGTATTATTTATGTGGCAAAGTAATACATATAAGGTTCTTTGTTTGTTTTTGCATTGTAAACATATATAAGATTATTTATATGTTCTTGCATTGTAATAAAAAAGATTCCAGAAGCTCGTACATATACGGTTATCAGAAGCAAGTCAATGAGGCCGCTGCGCGGACCAATTCAATAAAGTATTTAATGTTATATAACGTTATATATGTACAAGACGTTATGTTGACATTATATAAGGTTCAACCTAAACAACCAAAATCATTTTAGGTTTGCATCCTTAATATCGTTATATGTGGTCTTCTGTCATGAGTGAATGAGTATATAACGTTAAATGCGAGCTGATGAATGAGTATATAACGTAAAATGTAAGTATTTCATGTTAAATGTGAACTGATGAACGAGTATATAACGTTATATACAATGTATCAGAAAAGGAGAATCTTCATGTAAGTATTTCACGTTAAATGTGAACTGATGAACGAGTATATAACGTTATATACAGTGTATCAGAAAAGGAGAATCTTCTGTCACTCTATTCCAACGTAACTGCTGGGATTTCAAACGTAGAACGGATAATGGGGGATAATGGGCTAAACTTATGGGATTTGAATGGAAAGGGTAATTTTGTCAGGCACTATTTCCCTTTTTAAATGCAGTGGACTTTAGGCTTTACCAAATACATATTAGTGGACTTAGTGGGTTAGAAACTTGATCAGTGGACTTAATGGGTTAGAAACATGCTATAGTGGACCTCCCACCAATTTTTTATTACAAGAAATACTAAGAAGAAGCAGCAACTAAATCCCCAAATTGGTTTCTCCAATTATCTGATCACTTCCCACCATTTGTATGGTTTCAGAAAACCTGATTTTGACGATAACATCCATGAGAATAACATAATTCAAATTTTCAATGTCATCTCCGATTTCTTTCTCTTCTTCTCAATTGAATCATTTTTTTTTTTGGAGAGCAATTGCTTCAATTAAAATATGTGTTTTACACCATTAATGGAATTCTCTCTCTCTCTCTCTCTCCATTGTACAATAATTAACCTATAAGAGATTTCTTAGGTTCGTGTACTCACAACATTGTGACAACTGATGCTAACAAACCCAAACTAATTAAAACAATAGCACACATTCAGCTCCAAAAAAAAAAAAAGATTCAGAGGCTTCCCCATGTCTCTGTTGAGATTCACCCATGTGGGTGAGGATCTTGGCTGGCTAAAAAGTCAAGAGGATTGGCTTGGGCAGCCAATTTGGACCTTTGATACCTCAAGCGTGCAAAGAGCAATGCTCTTGCAGTGTTCTCTGGTTTCTCCCTATAAATACATGTTGTATTTGAGAGGTTGTGAGTCAGTGAGTGTGTGGGTTGTTGAGCTGATGAGAGTCTGAGAGAGTGAGGTCCTGAGAGGGGGAGCCGGTTGTGGCTCTCTTCGGAGAGGTTTTTCCAAATTTGTATATATTATGTGAGTATATATATAAATGGAGTTTTTCCTCTTAAATCAGTGTGTTGCGTGCGTGGAGTGACCCCTGGGCACAACAGTCTCAGCCTGGCGTGACGGCGCAAAATGTTTCTTTGCGCAGGAGCTGTCCATCTTTGTCCTAGCAACCATGTCAGCCACCGTCACCGCTGTTCGTCTCCTCCTCCCTCTCGTATCTCTCTCTATCTCTCCTCTTTCTCTCTCCATACTCGAATCAGATCACTCCCTCCTAAAACTAAAAAATAATTGCTCTCAAACACTGGCAGGGCCGGCCCAACCCCAAGGCCCAAGAGGCCTGGGCCTTGGGCATCCCAAAAAGGCCAAATTTTAGGGGCACTCTACTAATTATTTGGGCTTGAGTAGAAGTCTTTTTGGGCTCAAAAGAAGGAAAAAAAAGGGCCCATTCTAAATTAAAACCACCAGCGGCCCACACAAATCCAATGAGGCCCAAAAAAACACACGGTGGCATTTTTACAAATAAGTGATCCAAATGGTCCATTTAATTAAAACACTTCTTAGCTTTTCTCACCTCTCACATTTAATGTTTTGCCCAACAGCCCAAAACAAAAAAAAAACAAAAAAAAATGAAGAAAAGAAGAACGAAGAACGATTCAAAATTTTGAAATTTCGAAAAACAAAATCAGCATCGAGTTGAATCACAAGGAGAACCCAAACCGTAGAATCGAACACTGCAGCAACTTCCTCCCCCACCTATCGCCGGCTTCGGCGACGAACGATACGAACAGGTAGTCGGTACCTCTCCCTCCCTCCCTCCCTCCCTCTCTCTCTCTTAAATATGCACACAGAGTGGGTGCCGGAGAAGAAGGGGAGGCCCAAATGCCCAATACCTTGGAGGAGGAATGGGTGGTTGACTGGTTGTGATTAGGGGTTTTAAAATTTGTTAGGGCTTTTGAAAAAATTTACACCGCCAAATCAGGACCACATAAGTTTAAGCAGGACCACATAAGTTTAAGCATTTGAGCGGTATATTCTTGGGCCTCTCGCCATCGACGAATCGTAGTTCTTCAAAAGTTCGGAGCTTTCAACAAACAATATTTGGTCTGTTGGTGATTTTATATTGCTTAAATGCTAAAGTCTGTAATTTAATATTGCTTATGAGAAGTGAGACTTTCTTTAATTAATAATTTTATAGGGTTTTTTATATTTCCAAGTTCAATTGAGTAGTAATAGTGATATTAGGGCTTTTTTTTATTCTCCATTTGATTTATGTAATTATGTTTAAGCTTATTGGAAATTGAAATGCAGGACCAATATATACTAGTATACTACACATTGCGGAGTCTTAGAGTATATCTCTCCCATTCGCGTGCGACTTGCGAGGCTTCAAATCGGTAAGTATTCTCTTCTTATGCAGAGCCCTGACTGGTGGTGCTTAGATTTGTACGTATATTGTTAAATGCAGAGCCCTGGCTGGTGGTGCTTAGATTTGTACTTATGTTGTTAAATGCAGAGCCTTGACAGGTGGTGCTTAGATTTGTGCTGATTTAGTTGACATTAGTTGGTGTGCTTAAATTTAAAAATATCTGATTTATCTGATTATCGGTTAGTGCATCATTAATAATAATGTTATAAGCCTCTTTTTTTAATTCTTACTTAGGTGCATCATGCCTAAATGTCAACTATCTGGTCATCAGAAAAGAATAAAGAAGCAAAAGACAGAAGCATTAATAAATTCTCAAAAAGGGGCTATTAGTTCTTTTCAAGCAACGAAAATGTACAAAGCTCAATCGAAGAACACGAAAATTTGGTGATTGATGTCGCTGAAAACTTGGTGAATGAAGAACAAGTCGAAGAAGAATGTGAGGATTTGGGGGGTGAGGAAGCCTATCAATGTGTCAATGAGAGTAGTAATGAAAGTTCGAGGGATGTCAATCAAAATGAAGACTTGAATGTTGAATGTGCTCCTGTGAACATTGATAATCCATGTAATTGGGATAACATGGATCAAAAATTAAGGAACTTATTGGTTGAAAGAGGTCCCGTAAGAAGAAATGGTGATGCTCCCTTTCCTAAGGATGATAATGAGAAGAGTAGACATTTCTCTTCTGTGCACTATATTCGTCATTTACCCAATGGAGAGAAACATGATAGAAAATGGCTAGTATACTCGGAGGCTTTGAATAAAGTATTTTGCTTTTGTTGCAAATTATTCAAGAATGAAAGAAACAAGACTCAATTGGCCAATGATGGATTTCAAGACTGGAAAAATATTGGTGATAGGCTTAAAAGTCATGAAACTAATTGGGAGCACCTCACGTGCATGAACAAATGGATTGAGTTGGAGAGAAGATTTCAGAAGAATCAAACAATTGACAAAAGTGTTCAAGAACGAGTCATTAAAGAAAGGGAACATTGGAGAGGGGTATTTCTGAGAGAAATTGCTCTTGTGGAAGCACTTGCGCAGAATAATCTACCATTTCGTAGAGAAAATGAGAAGATTTACCAAAGGAATAATGGGAATTTTTTATGTTTTATTCAAATGATGGAAAAATTTGATCTAATAATACAAGAGCACTTGAGGCGAATTGAAAAGGGTGAGATTCATAACCATTATCTCAGTCACAAAATCCAGAACGAGTTGATATAAATGTTAGCGGCGGAAGTGAAGAGTAAAATTGTTGCAACAATCAAAGATGCTAAATATTATTCAGTTATACTTGATTGTACCCTGGATGTAAGTCATGAAGAACAAATGTCCCTTATCGTACGATGTGTGGATATTTCAACAAGTCCAATAGAGGTGAGAGTGAGTGAGTTCTTTTTAGAATTTTTGAAGGTGGATGACACGACGGGATTGGGACTATTTTGTGCACTTCAAGAAGTATTAGTTAGCTTTCAACTTGATATTGGTGACTTAAGGGGACAAGGTTATGATAATGGCTCTAACATGAAATGGAAAAATTAGGGTATGCAAACAAGGGTATTTGAAGTAAATCCAAGAGCATTCTATACCCCATGTGGTTGCCATAGTCTCAATCTTGTTCTTTGTGATATGGCCAACTCTTGTTCTAAAGCAAAAACATTTTTCGGAGTGGTACAACGTCTATATGTGTTGTTTTCCTCTTCAATCCAACGGTGGGCAATTTTAAAAGACAATTTGAAAGATGTGAAGGGTCTCACGCTTAAGACATTGTCACAAACACGTTGGGAAAGTCGCATTGAAAGCATCATGCTGATAAGATACCATCCCTCAAAACTAAGAGATGCTTTGGTAGACTTGGCGAACAACACGACGACAGAGTCGATAGCACAAAGTGAAGCTAAATCCCTTGCAAAGAACGAACTTGAGAATTTTGAGTTCTTGTTTGCCATGGCTATTTGGTACAAGTTGTTGTTTGCTATTAACATTGTGAGCAAGTTTCTTCAAAGTGAAGACATGCGCATAGACCTTGCTATCGAGAAGTTAAAAGGCCTGATTGATTATTTTGAGAACTACAGAAAAGTTGGTTTTGCGGAGGCAATGGTTGATGCTACCGAAATGACGAATGAAATGGGGATTGAACCTAAGTTTGTTGAAAAGCGCATCATTCAAAGAAAAAAGCAATTTGATGAAGATGTTACGGACGAGGTGACACACTCTGCTGAAGAATCAATGAAAATGAATTACTTCTTGGTAATTGTGGATAAAGCTATTTCTTCCTTCAAAGATAGGTTCCATCAATTTGAAGTGTATGAGGAAAATTTTGGTTTCTTGTTTGATTTGGAAAAGGCGAGTTCGAGTGATGAATGCTTGAAAAATCATTGTACTAACCTTGAAGAAGTTTTAAAGCATAGCGGGGTTTCCGATATTGATGGGAGAGATTTGTTTGTGGAGTTGAAATGCTTGAAACAAGTATTGCCAAGAGGAGTGCAGAAACCAATTGAAATGCTCAATTTTATCAAACTTATGGCGGACTCTTTCCCAAATGAATGGAATGCGTATAGAGTGCTTTTGACTATACCGGTTAGTGTCGCCTCAGGAGAAAGAAGCTTTTCAAAGTTGAAGTTGATCAAAAATTACGTTCAATCAACCATGTCACAAGAAAGACTAAATGGGTTAGCCATGTTATCAATTGAAAATGACTTGGTGAAAGAGGTGGATTATACAAATTTAATTGATAGTTTTGCTTCTAGAAATGCAAGACGAGTAATATTCAAGTGACACTAATGCGTTCTTGAGATATATGTATTTGCCTATTTGGAGACTTTGTATTTTGTGTTTGTATGTAATGATTAGTAGAACTTTATATTCGTTTGGCTTTCTTGTATTGTGATTGTTGCTGTAAAAATTGTTAAGTATTAACTTTTTAAGGGCACATTTTTTTTTATTGGCCTTGGGCACTAAAAACCCTTGGGCCGGCCCTAAACACTGGTGCTCTCAATTCGTAGGTTCCAAACACCTCCCCTTGCAACAGCAAAGATCGATGGATAGGCTTGTGGGTCGACCAGTCTCCATCTCGCCCATATCGATTCTTCTAGGAAAATAGGCGTCCCACACCCACCTTTCAAACTGATTTGGGGAGTTCATGGGGAAGAGGGTGGAAGCAAATGGCCATTATACCCCTGTAAAATTGTCAGGTGGATGGCACATGGTTAATTTCTGTCCAAATGTTGGACGGAAGGTGACAGATGGGTCACATTGAAATACAATTGAAATTGCAAGGTTATTAGAGCATCCGCATCTGGATCTCTATATTTTGGATCAAATTACACTTTAAAAAATCACTTTATTTCTTTAACTATTTCATTTTAAAAATGTCTCATGCATCAGACTCTCTATATCAAAAATATCCCATTAAAAATATTATTTCTTTATTCTTAAAAAAAAGCAGCAAAACAAAACCTATATGTTTCTCTGTCTCTAACTTTACTCCTCTCTCTAACTTCACTCTCTTCCCTTGGTATTCATTGAACTCGACACTTTACCGGCAAACCAAACCACTTCATCAAGCTCCTCTCCATTGATCAACCCCCAAGCCCCTCTTTGCCGATCAACCCCCAAGCCACCGCGGTCGCCTCCCAAGAAGAAGCCTCTGTCATCGTCTTCGAAGCCCCGAAACCGACCCGACCCACTGGTATTCTTAAGGTCTCGCCGGCGCTCCGGCAGTTCCTCGGCCTCTCGCACCGATGTCGTCAAGAAGATATGGGAGTACATCAAGCTCTCCCACCATATGACTAGTACGCAACCTATACGACTGTTTGCTCCATATCGAGAACAATAAAATAATAAGTAGCCCGTGAATAGCCCCTCGTGAGTTTCAGCGAGGGACTTTAGCTCGGGCTATTCTTCTAGTTATTCCAACGAGGCTGGTAAATGCAGGTTTTTAAGAGTTTTTTTTACTTTTGCTCGTTACTATAGTTTTCAGGGTCGAGTAGTGACCCTGACGTGGATACTCTTATTGTTCAAATTGAAAATAGAAGGATTGAAGTGAAATTCGCATGAAAGTCGAAGGGAAAAAGAGAAATTTGTTAGGAAAAACAGTTTATTATGATCTCAGTAACTGAATTTAAATAATAAACAAAAGCTGTAAAAAGATAAGGAATGCAAACCGAAGCCCATATTTCACACGGTGCCCTTAAGAGAAATTTGCCGCCTCATCGGAGGTGCTAGAGGTTTTCTCGGCGTTGGTCTCCCAGGAATACTCTGCTGAACTCAGTCGCAGAAGTACTGCCTGTCGAACCAAACTGTATTCGTACTTTCTCTCACTGGAAAAGAACTTGAAGAACTCAAGAATCCCAGAAGAATTTTTGGGAGTAGGAAAAGATGCTCAGATGAAATGCTCTGGTTGTTTTTGGTGTATCAAACAAAGAAACAAAGAGTTCCTTTTATACACAAAGTTTGTAGACAAAACCAACTCATACGTGGAACTATCAAGCTATTGGAAAACAAAGACATGTGAAGTATTAAGTCTCAAAGCTAGTGTATACATAAAGGGAAATGATTTTGCCACTCCTTTTTTTGTTAACGTCACTCTCCTGCAAGTGTATTTTTGCACCAAAAATACACTTACAGGGGAGTGGCGTTAACAAAAAAGGGAGTGACAAAATCAGCAGCCTATATAAATTGGCAAAAGCTGGTGGGAGACATCCCAACTGAAGCATTGATAATCGGATATGTATCACACCAACAGGGAAATGCAATCGGGCTCTAGCCCATCCACAATCAGATAAGCCCAAACTTGTTAAGCCCAACTTGAACAAGCCCTTAGACTCTCTCATAACCAAGCCCAAATGTAAAGGCCCAAAAAACGAGTTACCCAATCCAAACAAGACCACAGGCCCTTGGGCCCACGAGCCCACGCCCGCGGTCCCGATCCAAGTGTCCACTGACGGCAAGCGCACGCGTCTTCCCTTTAATAAACTTGGCTTTTGCAATTCCCAAATGAGACAATTCTCATGCATCCTTAAAATGGATTTTGTTCATATTTAGGCTCACCAAAATATTCGAACAATTCTTCTATTTTTCCAACAAAATTTACCCAAGATCTAGGTATACGTAATATCAATGACACTAAGTTTAAATTAGGCTTGTCAATGGACCCGATTGAATTTGGGACCGGATTCAATCAGGGTCCACTTCGAATTTGACTGGAATCCACAAACACAATCCGATAATCCGTATACTAATCGGCTCAGATTCTGAAATATCGGGTTAAATTCGGTAAAATAATCCGAACCCAAACTTTTTTCTATAAGAAAACAAAACTAAAAACACACAATAATGTTATTCACCAGAGTTTGCAAATGCTATAGAATAATAAGAACACTCCATTGAAGTTTGTGCAATCATTTCATCCATCTTGCGCATAAGATTTAGATTTATTTGTGCTCTTTAGGCATACTAGCAGGAAATTTCTGGACAACAAACCTACTAGTTTCATCAGTTTGTTCTTCAACGTTAACTAGCAATTTTTCTGGTAAGTTCAAATTCTGTTCAAACTTTTTCCACAAGCCCATAACCAAAACTAAAAACTGCAAAATGTGTATGAGAAATTACTAAACGAAAACACACATGCACAAGTATTGTTTGGCTACTCAGAAAGCGCAAGAAAAGAAGAGGGGCGTATGCGTCAATATTTCAAAAATCACTGAAATTTTGCATTTCATGCAAACGATCTTTCATTGCAGTTAGGCTGCGTTCTTTTAAACTTATCTTAAAATAAGTTGGTTTGTCATTATTTGAATTTTTTCGCATTTGTTAGTTTTGTGCCAAACTTTTATGGATTATTGATTCGTCTCAACGAGAGAAATCAGAAAGTATTTGGAGAAATAAGTGGTTATTTCCCAAAATATTTGGGTAAAAGTATTTTTTTTACTTTTCCGATTCCTCTCATCGAGACGAATCAATAATCCACAAAAGTTTATCCCGTATTCCAAAATATACCCCCCTTTTTTGTCTAAAATTTTATGTAAGTAAAAAAAAATCAGATTTTATTCAGATTTTCGAATCGGATATTTGATTTTCCAGACTCGCATTCGAATTACCGTAATGAGATTTACCTATCTCAGATTCAAGTTAATTCGAATTCAAATCTAATCCGGTTTATTGATAGGCCTAATTTAAAGCATCACTTATTATTACTCGTGCATGGAATAATATATTTGTGTCCTATTTGTTTGCACACACACACAAACAAACAAACAAAATGGGTTCTAGTCTTCCACGATGTTCCCTTTTTGGGCGACAAGTGAAGTGAGTACAACAACCACTCCCGAATTTGGGCACGAGGAGATGAACATGATCCTCTTTTCAACTACTCCTACGAGTATTTAAATTCGGGAAATATTGGGCTTGTAAATGTCTCTTTCCAGTTTCCGTTTCCAGAAACTCTGTTTACAACCACAACTCGGGTGTTTCCACTAAGGCCATGTTTGGTTTAATGGAATGGTTATTTCTATATAATGTCTACTTGGATGCTTGGTTTACTAAAAATTGAAGGAATAGTCATCCCACATGGAATTATTATCCATCCAAATAAAGGAATAGTTATTCCAATTGAAAAGTAAAGAATTACAATTTCATTCTACCATTCTTTTCCGATTGTTAATGTTACTCGCATAATTACTAATGCCACTCTAAATTTTGTCAATGTCACTCTAAATTTTACTGTCACTCCAAATTTTGTTGATGCCACTCCCAAAATTATTATTGCCACTCCAAATTCCATTCCATTGATATGTGACTCTAGCATAACAAACACATGAATTGGAGCGAATTTCATTCCTGCTATTGATTCATAGCCACAACCAAACGTGAGAAAAGGAATGATTATTCCAATCTCAATTTCTTCAATACCATTACATTCTTAATTCCATTCCATCCAACTATACACATCCTAAACGTTAAGTTATGGACTACTTTTAGTCCATAAACGTTAAATTGTTTCCACTAGAGTATAAGTTGTAGAAAATGTGTCGAGTAAGTAGAAAAAATGTGTTAGATGTTTTAATTTAGTTGAAAACAACTTAAATTTTGATTAAAAATATTTAGTTTAGTATGGATAGCTTCACAAAAGCCAATAAGTTGTAGTGAAAACGGGGCCGATGTAACTTTTATGAGAGTTTCGAGTAGCACCTCCATTAGTTTTTAAAATAAACAATTACACGGTCTGTTGGAGAAAGACCCATTTAAAAGTAGAGCAATGCTATTTACACCGCATTTTGACATCGTATTTTTTACTCTATAGACACGGGTTTGTAGGCTCCACATAAAGACTTGTGTGAAAACCACCACACCTGTGTCTATAGAGTAAAAAATGTGGTGTCACTAGAATTTCCCATATAAAAATAGGATAAAGCCCCATATGGATTAATCAAACAAGAGTTGATCATGGGCGGCTATAGTAGTGTATAATAAGGAGGTGTTGGAAAAATTGTAATACAATCGGCAAATTCCAGAGGACGAATTCCGTTACAATACAAAGACAAATAACAGATTACATGTAGCATGTACAGAAAATGGAAAATACAGAAATAGGAACACCAAACCGAGCCCTGAATCAGTCTCCTTAAAACAGATTCACCGCCTCACTGTTGGGTGTTGGAGGTTGACCGGCGTCTGTCTCCCAGGATAGAACGGTTAGACCACGGCTATCGGAACACCATCGGAAAGCCGCCTTGGCGAACTGAATGATGCGTTTGTCTCTCTCTCACACAAGAACGAATTCTGAATATGCTAGGAGTATTTTTGTGAGCTGATGCAAAATCCAATATAGGACTGCCCTATTTATACACCTCTGGAAGGATTTGAAACTCCTAGAAATGAATTAGGGCCTTCAATTCACAACCATGAATAGGGTGATTCAATACTTGAAACTGCCAGAGTGAATTGGTGATTGATTTCTGCCATAAACCATACTTTTATAGGGCAATAACTTGCTGAAAACTGCTGGAATTTGGAGGATGTCGTCCAGGTACAATGAACCCGAGATCGGGACCCTTTGGTAGCTCGATGATCCTCCGTGTGTCCCAATTTCCATTCACTAATCAGGAAATTTCCAACAGTCCCCCACATGAATGAAATTGGCAGAGATTTGAGCGCAACGGATAATCCCTGCATAGGACAGGTAGCTTTTGGCCTTGAACCTTCCCTTGTGAAAGCCCATCGGGTTTACTGACTGTCCAGTGAACGTGATGTCTTGAACTGTCCTGCCGTTGGTGTAAACCGAGTCAACAAACTTCACACAGGAACTTCTCCTAACGCAGTTCAGTTCTCACTGTTGGGTTCATTTTGGCCATGACACCCCCGCCTGGTTCTGCAAGTATTTTCTCGAGAATTTTGCCTTTCTAAATTCTCAAAGAAGCAGCTCCACTTCATACTCACATAGGTGACCTTCTTATAAAAGAGTATCCTGTTATACCCCGCCTGGTATTCCAGCGCATAAGAGTCATTAAGAGCCATGCTCAACCTTTTCCCATTGCAGGCATCACTGTTTCACACCATAGGAATGGGTAGGAGAGCTCGTCTCCTCAGTGATCATTCTCTGTCACTCGCAATTAGGTTGTCCCATTGAACCTAGATCTTGGGATCTCCAGTCAGCTAGGTTGGATTTTCCTTCATGGTAACGTGAGCGTAGTAGGCTTAAGCCCCATTCCCAACAATGCCGACTTAACTAACTCTCTATTTAATCCTTTGGTTAGCGGATCCAAAATGTTGTCCTTTGACTTGACATAGTCAATAGTGACAACCCCACTAGAGATCAGTTGTCTAATGGAATTGTGTCTTCGATGGATATGTTTAGACTTACCATTGTACATATTACTCCGTGCCTTTCCAATCGCAGATTGACTGTCACAATGTACACAGATTGCTGGCACGGGTTTTGGCCACCTTGGAATATCTTCTATGAAATGGCGTAGCCATTCTGCCTCTTCAGTTGCTTTATCAAGAGCTATAAACTCTGATTCCATCGTAGAGCGTGCGATGCACGTCTGTTTCGAAGATTTCCAAGACACTGCTGCACCACCCAAAGTAAAGACATATCCACTTGTGGATTTGGAGTCTTTTATGTCTGATATCCAGTTCGCATCAGAGTACCCTTCTAGTACCGCCGGATATCTGGTATAGTGCAGTCCCAAATCACGAGTATACCTTAAATAGCGAAATACTCTGACTATCGCCCTCTAGTGACCATGCCCTGGATTACTCGTGTACCTACTCAGTCTGCTAACTGAATAAGCTATGTCAGGCCTTGTATAACTCATCAAGTACATCAAACTCCCAATTATCCAAGAATACTCTAGTTGAGCAACTCCTTCCCCCACATTCTTGGATAAATGGAGATGTACATCCACAGGAGTATTCGCTATCTCCTTCATGTCGAACTTTGAATTCAACATCTTTTTGGTAGACTTGATAACTTTATCATTGCTTGCAACAATAAGCATGTCATCAACGTAGAGACACAAAATAATGTAGCCTTCATTTGTGTCTTTGACATACACACACTTGTCACATTCGTTGATTTTGAAACCACTTGACAACATGGTATTGTCAAACTTCTCATGCCATTGTTTCGGTGCTTGCTTTAGACCATATAGAGATCTAACCAGCCTACAGACTTTCCCCTCTTGCCCTGGCGCTGAAAAACCCTCAGGTTGTTCCATGTAGATCTCTTCATCTAAATCACCATTCAGGAAAGCTGTTTTGACATCCATCTGATGTATTTCAAGATTTCGCAACGCAACAATTGCAATAATCATTCGGAAACCGGTGAGTAAGTATCAAAGTAATCTAGGCCTTCTTTTTGTCTATAGCCTTTGATAACAAGCCTAGCTTTGTACTTATCTATTGACCCATCTGCCTTCATTTTCCTCTTGAAAATCCATTTGTAGCCCAAAGGCTTACTACCTGGAGGAAGATCCACCAACTCCCACGTATGGTTCTGCAGAATGGAATCAATCTCACTTTTGATAGCCTCTTTCCATAATGGACCTTCTGGAGAGCTAACAGCTTCTTTGAATGTCCGAGGCTCGCTTTCTAATAGAAAAGTTAGAAAGTCTGGACCAAAAGACGTAGAAGTTCTAGCCCGTTTGCTACGTCTTGGCTCGAATTCAACTTCTTCGTCTTGGTCATGACTACTTTCACCAGTAGTCCTCAAAGTTCGCTTAGCCGAACTTGACTCTCCAATGGATCTATAAGGAAATATGTGCTCGAAAAACGTCACACACATGTCAGCACATACTCTTTATTTAGTTTCATGGCTCTCTTAGGGTGCCCATTGAAAGCCCTTCAAGCCAAAATTGCAATATGACCATTTAAGATAAAATTATCAGAAAAATAAGATTTTCGCACCGATTCAATTAACGGATTGAAAATTGGAACACTTAATTTTCTAACAATATTTTTTTAATATATAACATATTAAAAAATATGATTAAAAAATTAAGTGCTTCATTTTTCAATCCGGTTGAACCGTTGCGAAGATTTTATTTTTCTGATAATTTTATCCTACTTGATAGTTATTTGTAGCTAGCTTAAATGTATAGTTGGGGGAGTGCCATAAGTACGGGTAATTCTCTTTCGTGCCATTAAGAAAAGGATTGTGAACTACACACTAATGTTTGAGCCACTAGCTAGCAAGTGCCGTAGGCATGGGCAATTCCAACTGAGGTGCGTAGTGCCGTAGGCACGGGCAAACACTAGTACTACTATATTATAAAACACTGCAGTTTTTATCTACTCATACAAACCCAACACCTCTACAACCATCGGATCGAATTTTTAATAGATCATATTCGTCCAATTGAGAGCATACTTCCTAATATAACCACCTAACTTTATGACTAGTAAATTCTTTCAATTGATTGCTTTTAAGTTGTTTCCTTAAATAATTTGATTATATTTTTGAATTAAAATCAACTCAATAATTGATTTATGTCTAAAGTTTTTTTTTTTTATGTCTAAAGTTGATTCCCTTAGAGTATCCACAATGGCCAATGCTATAATCAAAAGTAAAAGGTTTTAAAGTTAATAATGTTCGTGCAAAATATGGCTCATAATGTTATAATCAAACATAACAACCTCCTTAGAAATAATCAATTTTTTTGCTTTGGATAACCAAAACTAGCAACTTTTTGACAATAACCAAATTTAATAGACCATACATATTTTCAATCAAATACACCAATCATTATACAAAAATATTTTATCTCTCTTTCCTTTTCCTCTCTCTCTTTCTTTTCGAACAATAATTTCGGGAAAAAAAATATTTTACTACTTTTTTTTTTTTGGAAAACAGTTTTTTAACAATAGTTTTATTTTTCAAAAAAAAGTTTCAAAAACTATTTACTAGAATAGGAAATAGTTTTTATTAGTTTCAAAACTATTTTTAGAAAAACTATTTTCTACTATTCATAGTTTTTAATTTTTTTGTAGTTTGAAAAGATGATGTGACAAGTTTTGGTTATTCAATTTTGATTATGCCATTGTAGACATCTATATTGTTAACCATAACAATCTCTTAAATAAATAATCAAAAACTGATATGGCAACTTTTGATTATCAATTTTTGATTATAGCATTGTAGATACCCTTACTTTCAATTCAATATATGCTTTTAATTTGTTTCCTTTTAGGTTGATTTTCCTAAAGTCATATACGAAAAGAAAATAATGTAGGATCTTAGAGCATTTGCATTAGGCTGGTGAAACCAGCATTTGTCGCTATTGTAGCGAGAAAATCGTTCAAAATTGGTATGCATCAGCCTTGCTCACAACTCGTCCGAAAGTAAAGTAGCTACAGTACCTCGTTTCTCTTCACGAGGAACTGTTCACTCGCGTCCCTCATTTTCCTTCTTCCTCCCGCCCTTTCTATTAGCTTTATCTGATCAACGGCATGAACTTCATCGACAGGCCTTCTCTAAGAAGCTCGAACTCGACTCTGTTTCCTTCACTGACGGCGTGCCCTCGATCGACGCCGTTGAAGCCTTCGAGAGGGTGAGGTCAGCGTTATTGGGATTTTGTTTCTTTCACTGTAGCTGGGTTGGTTTGAGAAGGTAAAGTGAGAGAGAGAGGTGTTTGTTTTTGGTTGAGATAGAGAGAGGATGTGGGTGGGGGGGGGGGGGGGGTAAGGTTTGGGGTTGGCTAGCGTTTGTTTGTTTGTTTTTTTTTTTTTTGAAATATAAAAATAATATTTTTAATGGGATAGTTTTAATATAGAGAGTCTGATGCAGTAGACATTTTAAAAGTGGGTAGCTAAAGTAATAAAGTGGCTTTTTGCTCTCTAATTTGGTCTAAAATTTAAAGATATTGGTGTTGATGCTCTTATGAATGCAACATAGTATTGGGTTTGAATTTGTTGGTTTGAATTTATGTGATTTGGATGATTATTGTTTGAGTCGTGCACACAGATTATATGTTATTCTTCATATTATAAAATTGAAATGAGGGATCGAAAACAAAAACACTTTTTATGATAAAAAAAATTTTGTGCTCAAAACGCATTGCTTCATGCCTTTAGACACGGGCAATCCCTAGTTTTACTACTCCCTCCGTCCCTTTATTACAGTCCAGTATTCCATTTTCGGCTGTCCCTTAATAAGTGTCCATTTTGTAAAGTTAGTGGGTAAAAGTTGGTGAATTGTCTATTTTGTCCCTAAAAGTATATTCCATTTTGAAAAGTTAGTGAGTAAAAGTGTAATGATGATGGGTAAGTAGGGAAAGTGGAGGAAAAAGTTGATGTGAAAGGTATAATGATGATGTTTTTTTAATAAGTTGGAGTTACGAAGCAGGACACTTAAAAAGGGACGGAGGGAGTATAATTCACACTCTAACAAAATAAAAAAAAGAGAAATAATTTTTACACTCTCCTTTTAAATATCCACACCCCCTTATTTGTCTTTTAAAAAAAAAAAAATACACTTTCAACACTAAAAAAAAAAAAGTGTGGATAACAAAAAGAGGAGTGTGAAAATCACTCCCTTAAAAAAAATTAACACACAAATGTAGTTAATTAAAGTATTGATAAATCACAAATCCATCAACTAAATAAGTAAAATATGCTTCCCTCCTACTATTTCAGGTTCATGTTCCTTCTTCCCAACTTTAATTTGATGTCTCCTCATCCTTATGAGGAAAAAAAACCCTCCTTGATGTTACTTCATCCCTACTCATAAACATGCAAAATAGCTGTGAAAGGAATTATACGACTAAATTTGAAATTGCACGCATTAGTCGGAGACGCGCTAGAAAACAACTTTGAAAGTACAAAACGATAAATCAGGGTAAAACAACTTTGAAGAAATTAAACTTATTTAGGTGTCCACCCTAGCGAGTTTGAATACTTATGTTTTCATCCTTAAATTGTCAAGTTCCCCCATTATACCCCTATTCGTACATTAATATATTAATATAGGGATTATGCAAATATCTCTCTTTAATCCCACATATCTCCTCTCTCTCTCTCTCTCCTCCCCCGTTCCGTCTACCTAACACAACGTGCTCCATTCAATTTCATCAACAACAACCATGAAATTCCTCCTCATTCAATTCTACTTGATACAAACCCAACTCTCCTTTCCTTCCTCCACTTCACGTTACTATGATCCTCGTCTCCTCGACACAGGCAACGATCTCTCCTGACTCAACTGCAATCTCTTCTGGGCAGTGGAGGTCGCCAAGAGAGAAGGGAAGGCCGTGGCAGCCACGGCATTGTCTAAGGCTGCCGTAACTATTGATGGCGTGCCCAACAGAGTCCACACGCTTCAAATTTCGGATTGAACTTCCGGTGTCCTCTGGTTTTTTTTTTTTTTTGGGGTGGGGGGGTTTAACACTGATGTCCTCTATTCACATCCTGTGTCGAGGGATATTCGGGTAATATCATCTGAAAAGGGCCCATCTTTTTTCCTTTGTATTGTTTCAGTTGGTTAGGCAGCACAATATTCATTCTAAAGTGTATATTTATAATTATCATTTTGATTTTTTTTATTTGGATGGTAAATTCACCATATCTGAAAATGAATACATATCCTGGCGGATAAGCCACTATTTTTTGTCATGATTCTAGAGTATGTGTTTCGATTACTCCAAATTTTGTCATGATTTCTATTTATTGTAGTTTCGTTGGGACGATTTTACGATACGTATTCATGATTTTTTATGATTTATGGTAATTTCACAAATTTTGTCATGATTTCGGTATGTGTGTTTCAGGTTCTCCGAATTTTGTCATGATTTCGGTCTACTGTAGTTTCGTTGGCACAATTTTACGATATGTATTCATAATTTTTTTTTTGTTTGATGGTGACTTCACAAATTTTATGTAGATCGGCGAAGAAGAAGGTTGCATATTGACAATTGTTTGCCTTCAGTTTTTTTATGTAGAGACATTGTTTGCCTTATGTTTTTTTTTTTTGGTGTTTGAACGTTTTTGGATGGGGAAGGGATAATGATCTCATGTTTATCGGATAAATGGTATATTCAGATTAATGAAGGGTGTTGTTGGCATTATTTGAATGTCAGGATGAAGACTTGTATTCAAAACACAAAGGATGAGAACATAAGTAGGGCGCTGCTATTTGCACCCCTCTATTTTCTCCCATAGCCCGTTAAAAATTTTTATATGTTTCGACAGTTAGTTACCGAAATTGAGATACATTTTCAGCATCCAATTACCGAAATATATGTTTCTTGTGCATTTCCGACATGTAGTTACCGAAATATAATCTTATTTTCAACAGCTATTTACCGAAATGTATGTTCGGCAATTGTTTACCGAAAGTTAAACATATTTTCGACATGTAGTTACTGAAATATAATTTTCAAAAATTTTTAACGGGCTACAGGAGAAAATAGAGGATTGCGAATAGTCGCCCCCCATAAGTATCACTAGAGGACATGACTCCTATTTAAGGATGAGGACATAAGTATCACTAGAGTTTATTATCGGGAGACCCCTAAATTATTTCTCTTTTTCACCAAGACCCTCTATACGAAATTTGCCTACAATTGGATCCCCTCATCCATGTAAAACTATCCCAACCTTAACTCTGTGGATGGAATAAAGTGAAATACCTTTTTGCCCTTATATATACCCAAACATCCACACTTCTTCATTTGCAGACCCTAATCAATATCTAACTTCTCTCTCAACTCTCACCTCAACCAAAATTGAATAATCCCACAAATTCTAAGTAGGTAATCCAACGTTTGTAACGGTCTCTTGGGTGGATTCGCTGCCAAACTACTGATTGCCTTGTCGTGGAGTCTTGGGTGATGATATATAATATACAGGTTTTTGGCGGCTCTAGTTTTGATTGGGTGTAATAAGATGGCAAAGAATGGGAAATTTAACGACCCATTGGAGGCAGTGAAACTTCAAAGGGTGTGCGGCAATGCCGCAATGGGGGCTGATTTTCACGACATTTTTTGCGACTGAGAAGTACATGAACAAGGTTTACCTAGGTAAACCCGGCCTTCATTTGTGTTGTTCATGGGCGACGGAGGGTGGTAGCTTATGGCACGAGCGATACTCATATTTTGGTGTTTAATTTATTTCGAATCTCGACGAAAGATGATAAACAACTTGAGTGAGTCCCTTAACATTACCTTCTAAGAGGCGGGAGACAAACCTATTGTGACCATGATGGAAGGTCTTAGATATGCAAGAAGTAAGGGGGAAAATATTGGAACATTGAACAAATTACACGTGTTAGGCCAAAATCGTGATGGTTGTAGGCAAATTTTGTATTAGGGTGTCTTGGTGACAAAGAAGAATAGTTGAGGGGGTCTCCCGTTATATAACCCAAAGATCTAGTAATATGGATAAGAATTGGCAAAGGATAAGGCAAATGAACATCACTTTCTGGAGAAAACCCACAACAAGAGTATTTACACAAATACCCACAAGAGTATTTACACAAATACTTAATAAGCACCAAAATCAATAAAACCAACAAAACACAGCCGTTTACATACAAGTTTCAACAAAATTTTTTTCCCCCCTAAAACAAAGAGTAGAAACCACCACAAAACAGAGATTAATGCCTAATCTCTTCCATCCCATCAGGTATTTACATAGCTTAATGTGCAATTAATCTCTGCTTAATAATCACAAGTCACCATTAGCATATCAAAGAGCCCCACCCATGGCCATCAGGACCCATTCACCCAAAACAATGAACCAACCGGATCCACCACAAATCGGTCACATCACCAGTTCCGAAACCCATCCGACATCCGGACCCGGGGCTTCCGAGTCGACTCGTTCAAGGGAATTTTCCTTGCTCAGTTTGGCGTACATCCTCGCACGTAGGCCTCTACCAGACTCCACCCTCTCCAATACAGGCTCCTCCTCTCCCGGGGTTTTATCCCAGAGGTCGAACGGACTGAGTCCCGACCGAGTCAGAATCCGAGTCGGCGTCGAAGGTAGGCTAAAAAACCCGGGTCGCAAAGAGATCGGGCTTCGGGGCGAGCAAAACCCGGAACCCATTTGGACACCCCACGCATGGGGACTCAAACTCGTCCCCAAATTCCCAATATGCAGATTCCTCATCGAAAAAGCGAGTTCACTCACCGAGTTAGCACCGAGTGGCGACATGGGTGGCGAGTCAGACGGCGGCGACAAAGGCGGGGAGTACAAAGTGGAAGTCGGGGAGGAACCGAATGAGCCGCTGGCAGTGTACGAGTCGTGACCGAGTCGAATCGGAGACCTGTCGTAGGACTCGGCGGTGTGGGGCACGACACGGAGCTGGTCGGGGGTGTGTGCGAAGAAGCAGATAGGGCGGCGGCAGTGCGTACCGTCCTTGCACGGCTGCGTACGGTAGCGAGAGGGGTGTAGCCAACACTCAAATACGCCGTGAGCGAACTCGCACGACTCGCTCTTTTTGCAGCAGCCTTTACGGAATTCCGGGCACGGCGTACCGGAGTAATGGTACCTGCATGTAAGATTTGTTACTAAAAATGATAAAATATTAAGGTTTATAAAACATTTTTGTCATGAATGTTCCACCATATATATCGATTCTGTTTTATGGCCACTGGCTCCGGTCCAATCCTCTAATTCAATTTCTAATTTTTGTGGTTTCATATATCGTACCACTCTCAAAACAAACTTTCATATAAAAATTAGTATGATCGAACATCAATAACTACCGAAAAAACAAACTTGAGCGACAATAATTAATCCAATATGCTAGATTTTTATAGTTCATTTTTGGAAACAAATGTGATTTGTTTATATGACTATTAATGTCCCATCAAATTTGTTTATAACATGTAAGGTTTTTATGACAAAATTAACGAAATTTTACGACTTGAATTAATTGAATAAACCTAAAACAGGCCCACAAAATGCTGCAAAATGGATACTAGATGGGGCTGAAGGAGTATTGGCGACTGGATTGGACCACGATATGCAAAGTGATAATTTCACTCTTATCACCAATATTTAGTACAGTATGTTATTATTATCCGATTCACTATGATCGCTGTCCCAGATACTAGCAATGGACTTCTTCTTTTTTCCAAACGAGCGGATGTTAATTATAGGTTAGTATTGGTAGATTACTCTGAGGTCCGACCTTGGGCTCGTAGGAGTCAAACCATACAAGAGAGCTAAACAACCATTAGGCCATCCTGCGCAAAATAATTTCCAAGTTTTTCTCAGCAACTACTACGCTTGATTTCCTTTGATATTCTCTGTACCGATACACTATCGTCGCTGCGGGCCTTGCGGTTGTAACGGTTTATTCAAAACCTTGAAAAAACTGTACGGGGTATAAAAACATTACCTGCGTGGGTCACGGCGACGGGCCTTCTCGCCGGGATGGGCGTACGGACACTCAGTCCAGTCATGTGTTCTCCCACGCACGCACTTCCTCACCTTGAACTCGTACATCCGGAAATGATCGCATGAGAAGGCGTCCACGGGAGAGTCACAGTCGTCGTCAATCTCGAAATCCGAAGTGTTCGACGGAAGGTAACGGTGGAGCGCCGTCAGGGCGTCGATTGTAGTGTCACCGGTGGGACTGGTGACGGAGACCGTGGTGAGTGGGAATGGTGAAGCCGTGTTGGCCGTGGGATCGTTGAGGAGGTTCCACGGTGGGACTAGGACGGTCGGATTTGAACGAGTGGTTTCGCCGTGCATCATTATAGTTGACGTACGCGCGCTCTCTCTCTCTCTCTCTCTCTCTCTCTCTCTGACATGAAATATGCAGGTGTATGGTCTCGTAATATATACTAGTAACCTGTTTCTTAACCATGGTCAAGTGGAATAAACCACGGTTAGATGTATACGACGGTTAGGTTAAAAAAGCCACCGCCTCCACCTCTACTAGTACAGGTTAGAAAATAGGACTCGCCTCCCCTCCGGTCTCCCCTCCAGTTTTGTATTTTGTGGGCTCATGTAGGGCTCATGGCGACGATCGGAACCGTTCATCATGTAGAACTCGACGAGATGGTCGATCATATCTAAAATCACATTCATCGGATTTGCTTTAATACCTGATTGAAACACGCTCATCGAAATTTTAACTTCGAGGTTTTGTTGGTTTTTTTGGTTTTGTGCCTTCGGGCTGTTCTTGTTTTTTGGCGTTTGGTTTTTGGTTTTTTATGTGACGTTTTTGCCGGTGTGCCGAAGATTCACTTAATCTTTGTTATCTTCTTCAAAGATTAATAAAATTGTTTTGGTCTAGCAAAAAAATGATAATATTTTCATAAAAGGTAATTGTGGGAAGTTAGAATATTTGAAGTGTTAATAATGATATTTTCATAAAAATTTGAATTTACGAGGTTGGATACTTGAAAAAAAATTGAGGGAGTATATTTTTTACTCCATCTGTCTCATAATGCTTGTCCGGTCCGCAAAAGGAGGATGTAAAAATAATACAATTTTTGCAAGACAAATTCAATTTTTTTCAAACATTTACTAGATATCAATGAGTTCTTTTAATTTATGAAAAAAAGTTTGAATTTTTTATTGAAAGAAATATATTATTTTTTAGTTCTCATTTTACAGATCGGATGAACATTTTGGGATGGAGAGAATATTATCCTCCTTAAATTATGTGGGAAGCTAATTGAATAAGGACAAAACAAGAAAAAGCCCAAAAATTCCAAAAAGCCCCTAAGCAGAACATAGTTAAAAAATTATTTTGATTATGAGATTAGCATCCAAAGTCTTAAATTACTCAATTGAATCATAAAAGTAGATAAGGGTGCTAATTGAGTCAAACAAGATAAGCACAACATTGTTTAAGCTTAGCTCGACTCCTTGTTACATGTGTTCAAGTTTGCCATAGCTTAAAAACTTTTTAAAACTAATTGTTCAAACTTGGCTCGAACTTGAAATTTTGTGTTCGTAATAAGCTTAATTTGGCTTGTGAAATATGCAAGCCAATCTCAAGAGAGTACATTTGTCACGCCCTGGATTTTCAACATAATAATAATAATAACATTTCCAAGAGAAGTCCATCGCAATAATACATCATAATACCCCAAAATGCTTCCCATAATTCATCCAAGAGAACAATCGGGTTTAAAAGTTTACAATAATGGCTCTCCGGCCCCAAATTCTTAGACAATTAACCAAAGAGAGAGTAAGTCAAAGGAACATAATTGAAATTACGATTACATCTTCAAAAGGGTTTTACAAAAGATGTCATGGTAATTCATCAGTGTTAGCTTTCAAAAAGCACGGTCAAATGCACAGTAAGCACTCCATATCAATGCCATTGAGGTGTACCTAAAAATAATAATAGGTTGAGCTACACTAGCCAAGTAGAGAATCTTTGCTCAAACTATATGCATATGAGGTAGATAATGCACCGAGATGAACATTTAAGAAACAAAGTATCGGATAGCAAGGGAGAATACAATCGAACACCAATATCATACTGGAAATCCAAGACTCAAGGAATACTTCTATGTCGTTAGCTAATCCATCTAGTCAATCTATCCATCATCTATTACATTTCCCTTTGTAGTTATTCGAAGTTTCATTTCGTACATTAATACATTAAGTGCCTTGCATTCCGGGTCTTAAGGACCCCGTACATCTCCCGTTGATCTCCAATATGAACTCAAGTAGCTTTTCCTCCTTTAACATACCGAATAGTGAGCTAAGAAATTTTTCGAGTCTTAGGGCCCCATATACCCATAATACATTTTCGGGTGCTCGTAACCCTGTATATTTGTTTTAAGTTCCGGGTATCAAGACCACGTATGCCAATTCCGATTCATTTGTATTGCATTCCGCCATAAGTGTTTTTAGGACTCTAGTTCGCAAGATGCAATTAATGAGGGACATTGATGTTAAGTAAACGGTTCACGTCCCAACTCGCATTTCCATTCCGATCCCAAACTCATTATCTAAACTCATTCCTTGTACTATATGGCATCACGTGTCAACTTATCGCTTTTCGCTCACGATTCACCTACCATTTTATTCAACGATCAACCTTGTCATCACATACGCTGTTTACGAGTCCATATCATTCATGAATACATACCTCAATGCTCACATGATGACCCAAATGCATAAGCAAGGAAACGAGTACCATATCCATTTAGCTTCACACCTTTCTTAGTTGTGACAAGAGCCAAAAGAGTGGGGACGAACAACAAATCATTGGAACGCGAGCAATCCAGTTTTAGAGGTGATTAGAATGTGATTGGAGGGTATTAGAAGTGATCGGAGATCAACACAATCGACGAATGATCAACTAAGTTCAAAATAGTTTTCTGAGCCATAGGTACCGATACCTCAAAAAGTAAGTATCGGTACCAAACGAATCCAATGAGCAATCAGAGATCAAGGTACCGGTACCTCAAAAAATAGGTATCAGTACCACTGCATTACAGTGCACAATTTGCAGAAAATCAAGAAAGAGCATAACTCTGAAATCCAATCAACTAGAGTATGATTTAAGCACACAATCAACTCATAAACATGTAGAGAGAATAAGAAATCCATACCTCGAGTTTCAAAGTCGAACCCACGAGATTAATCAAGCCCTAGACTCCAAAATCTTCAATCTCAACCGAATAATCCTTTCCCCAAGCTTGACCCACGAAATTTGAAGCTTGAATCACGTTTAGAGGACAAATTGGAGGTTGGTTTGAGTAGGTTCCAATTGATTTTGGTGGATTTTTGGTTGAGAGATGGGAAGAGTGAGAGAGAGCCGAGAGAGAGAGATAGGTCGTTTGATAGAGAGAGAGAGTAGGAGATGAGAACTTTGTTCTCCTACACACACACCTACACTTATATACTAGCACCCACATAAATCACATTTGCACTCCCTCAAATAGCAATCCTAACACATTAACCCCAAATCAAATAAACTCAATAAATTTCACATTTTCCTCAATTTCTAACATTTATAAAACTTTTAAATAATATCCGAAAAATACGGGTCCTTACAACATTATTTAAGCTTAGCTCGACTCCTTGTTACACGTGTTCAAGTTTGGCATAGCTTAAAAACTTTTTGAAACTAATTGTTCAAACTTGGCTCGAACTTGAAATTTTGTGTTCGTAATTGTAGACACCCCAATTTGGCTTAACGATTATTTCAAGTCCCACCTTAGGACAATCCCGATGATGAAATGGATACAATGATTGCTGATTGCTTCCTTGAGGACCTTAGGACTTTCGGTGAGAACTTTGACCACTTAGAGGACCCAATTCAAAGCCATACAGCCTTTCAGACAGAAATACAGAAGCCTAGGAGAATCCATCTGACGGCCGTAACATCGATCCCACGGCCACAACATCAATCCCTCACCCGAGCAACCTGTTGCCAGCAAAATCTCCTTGAGAGATCAATCCCTCGGCCGCAAGATCTATCCTTCGGCCGAGACATCCTTTCCACGGCCGCGACATCCTTTGCTCGGCCGCCAGATCGACCTTTTTCCAGACTCTCGAACGTTCTGTCAGACGTTTGGTTTGATCCGACTACACTACCTTTCCGATGCGTTCGGGCTACGTTCGGAGATCACGACGTAGAGTTAGAGATGCATTGCAATTGCAATTGCCATCTCGTGATTTGATTGGCCGGAGTGAGTCATCCCTATGCCTATATAAAGGGGCCTTTGGGTTCCGAATTAACACACAGAAATTGAGATACTTACACACTCTCTCAAACCACGAAGCTCTGCACAAATACTCCCTCAATCCCATACTCCAAAAGCCCTAACCTTCCGAAGGCAGCCGTCAATCCAGCGATCAAACCCCGAAGTTCAAACCTTAACCCTAGGGTTCTCGATCAAGCAATCAATCAATCACATTCAAATCCGAGGCATTCAAGCAACTGAGGGATCAAGGTGGTGAGGCCCAACGGCCTCTGGTTTGTTTTACTTATTGCATTTATGGCTAACCGTAGCATTTAAATTATCCGCTAAGCTTTTCTGTCTGGTGTGAGGAAGAACATCGACCGGGGCTTTGATCCCTCGGCCGATAAATAAAACCAGGAGGATCCCTCGGCCGTGACATCTATTCACCGGCCGCGAGATCCATCTCCCTGGGACATTTTGTTTGTTTCTCTGCTTTCTGATGCATGCTTCAATTATCGCACTGGCTCACTTTGCTTACTGTTTAAAGGAATAATTAAACAGACTATGTGTTAGAATTAGACAAAGCATCTATACGTCTTATGTTGAATAATTATGGGCCAGTCTCACGACTGGGCAGAGAGGGGTGCCTAACACCTTCCCCTTACTGTACTTTTGGGTCCCGAATCCAGAATCTCTATCTATTTTCCCAGTTTTTATAAACTGGGTGGCGACTCTATTTGATGATAGCCATTATCATGTGGCGACGTTCCTAGCCATGGGAATGTCCATGATTTTGGTTTATGAATGAGCAACCAATCGAGCAAACACAACGTGATCAATCTGTATGGCGATGCCCCGTTTGGGAGGTGTCTACAGTTTTTGGCGACTCTGCTGGGGAATATGAGAGCCATAACCAGAAAGTTCAACATAAGACTAATACATGCCTTGTTTAATTCATCTATCATATGCATCGAGCGGGCAACCCGTTGAGTTCACCTGATATCCCGACATGACACGGGCTATGTTGGGGGTTCCAGCAAACTCCACAGTCACTCGTACCTAGTGGTATATCAAAAAGGAAATCACCCAATCACCGCCTATGATGGGCTAGTGAGAGGATTGGTGCCCTTTGACAACGGAGCACCCTGAAACTACCAAAACCTTGCATGCTTTAGAAAGCCATAGAACTTATCAAACTAAGACAGGAACCTACAGGCTAGGAACCTATTTGCATTCTACTTGCAAAAGTTCTTCCTCACACCTTGTATCATCTGTTGTTGTAATTAACTCTTTCTGTGCAGAAGGGTTGGGATTTTCAGCCCAAATCCTAACCCTACACAGGCAAAGTACCGACTTCCAGGTATTCTACTTTTTAAGCAGGCACAATAGGTAAATCAAAGAAGCAACCACAACCAATTTTATACTCTTACAACACCCGAAGTCACGCCAAACAGAGGTCTTTGCAACCGTCCCGTCTGTCACTCTCACCGGCCAAAACACCTACACTGCTACGGTCCCAATCACTTCCAGGGACTCCGCGGTCATCTCCTCAACAAACTCAATCATCTACCAAATCCTAAGTTTCATCAAGTAATCCTCCCACTCTCATGGCAGATAAGGACGCCATCATTGCTAATCATCAAGCTCAAAGTCGCTATCTTACTAGCAGAGAAAGTAGCAAGAGATGCTGAGAACGAAGAGAAATCGGTGGAAGATGAGAATCCTCAAGAAGTGGTATTGGCAGAAAACCCTGAATTGGCCAAACAAGTCAAGGAGATCAAATGTACTCTGGCCCGTTCACAAGGGGACCAAATTCTAGATTTTGAAGGACTCTGCCTTTTTCCAGATTCTCAACTACCTGAGAAGTTCAATAGAACTGGCAATCCCACTAGCCCTGTCCGCCCTGTCATCAACACTTTGAAGCCAATGGGCTTGAATGATGAGTTCATTGTTCAGTTATTTCAAAGGACTCTTACTGAAAGCACTCTCGATTGGTTTCTCACTTTGGAGTTTGTGCACTATCATACTTGGCCAGAAATTGCCAATGCTTTTGTCAAGCAATATGCATACAACGTTAACAACTCGAAATTTGGAAATGACTAAGCAAGAATCGAACAAAGACTTTGCAACCTTTGTGGCTAGATGGAGAGAAAAAGCCGCCAAGAACCGCCCCTCTGAGGAAGATCAAGTGAGAATAGTCGTCAAGAGTTTGCAGCCCAAGTACCTCACACACATTTACACTCAGACTATCACTGATTTCAAAGCGCCTGTAGGCTACTGGGCTGCAGATTGAAGAGAGGATCAAGTTAGGCCTCATTGGGAAAGAAGAAACTCCTCCACCCAAGAAAACCTTCACAACCCGTACATCTCCTGCCTTCGTCAACGCCCTTAACTCAATCTTACCACAAGACCCTTTTCAAATTAGCTCATCCCAAAGCTCAAATCGCCCCCGTTGCAACTTTGACCATCTTTACATGACCTCATCTCAAGCCTTAGCCATTCTGAGCCATTAGGGGCATCTCAAACCTTTAAACAAACCACTTCCTCAGCCACCCTATGGCCCAAACCATGATCCTAACAAACAGTGCGCTTACCACCAACACCCTAGGCATGAGACAGATAACTGCATGCGTCTCCGCCATGACATTCAAGATCTCATTGATAGCCGAACTATAAAACTTCCAAAACCTAATGTGCAAGCCAATCCACTTCCTACTCACAAAGCTGAGCCACCACCCCAAAACATCGATTTCATAAACAACCCCACATACAATCCTGGCCAATACATTGTCCAAAACAACCAAGCCAAGCCAACCTTTACCTTCCCAGAGGAGGATGAATGTTTCATGATGGAAGAGGAAGAAAACAATGAGTCCGATCAATCGGAAGTGATCGATCCTAACATGTTTGACAAAAGTAATGAGGAAGAACAAGCAAAGGGGAAAGTGACTTTGACGAAATGGAAGGAGAATGCGATGATCCACTCGATGGAATCTCCTTAACATCACTATTCGGCCAAGTGGAAGTAACTAATCTCTCTTATGACTGCATAATCAACGAAAAGGAAAAAAGAGGTGATGAAAACCCAGACTACATTTCCATTTGAGGGACTACTCATGTCTCTAAGAGGTAGCCACCGTGCAAGCCATGAAGATGGATCCAGTACAAAGGCTCTGTTTGGCAAAGAAGAGGGTGGAAAAGAGTATAAAGTTGCGAAAGGCAAAGGTTTTGAAAACGACCTCGAAATGCTACAGTAGCTACGAAGTCACAACATGGCAAAAAAAAATATTAAACATTGCTTTTATCAAAATAAAACATGTTTTGAGCCCCTGCTTGGGCATTTAATTCCTACCAAGTGAATTCCTGTTTCATCCTCTAGACTATGCTTATTCAATGATTTATTTCCTGAATTGCAATTACCAATACACTATAGTCTCTTTGCCAAACAAGGGAAATTTCAAGGAATCAAGTTCCTTGTGTTGCTGACAAAAAGGAAGGAAAGGATGAACTCTAGTTGCTTAAGAAACTAGGTTTTTGTCAAAACTTAGAAAGAAGACACTATCTCCGCGAGAACACTTAGGGTTAGCTCGCCCATTATGAAGGTACAAACACAAGGGAGATTTAGAAAAATATCTCCGTCAAATTCCTCTCCGAAACGCAGAAACCCTCTTGAGAGAAGTGCTCGTTGGGTAACCTGAAAACCCAAGCAAAAGTAAGAGCAAAGCCTGCTAGGGCAAGAAAATGCAAAAACGCAGCCTAGGCAAAAGTTAAGGCATTCAAAGAAAAGCTCGCTAGGGACTCAACCTCCATTAGGTAACCTAGGCAAAATCAAGAGCATGTGAGAAGAAAAACCAAGAGTGAAAAACCCAACCTCAAAGGTAATGATTTTGGAACTACGTAAAAGGCCTGATTCCTTGATTGGGATACGTAGGCAATCTCACATCAAGATGCGGCCCAAACATTTGGAGAGAAGGAAAAACATCAACAAATTACTACTCAATGATAGGCATAGCTAACCCTGCGTATTGAGCTCGCAAAAGATGAGTATGCTTTTCTCGAAGAGTTGGCAACAGCAATAGACACGAGAGCTATAGGTCATCCCTTCTAACCTAAAGGTAATTGACACAATGAGCAAGATACCTTGAAAACTCCCGAGTTTGGCAACCAGACTATGGAACACGGCAAAAGCAAAAGGCAAGAAAATCAAAACCAAGCATAAGAAGGAAGAGAAAAGAGGATGCCACTTAGCCAAAACAAAATCTACCTTTGGAAAATCAAAGTAATGGCCGAAGAATCTATACATCGGCCACAATATCGATTTTTCAGCCGAATAATCAATTCTTCGGCCAATATTTCATTTTCACACAAATTACTGTCTATCAGCAAATACTTGTTCAAAAAGCCATGTTCTGACTATCGCATGCGAACTCAAGACATCTAGGGGCATAAAAAGCATTTCTCATTTCATGAACAAAAGCTTGCCTACGAAATCATCACTGTGGTTGCTTTCATTATACAAATACAGTTTCTGCTTCTTCCTTTACTAACCATGAACAGGAAGGAAAAAGAAAATCCTAAAGCTGGTCGTGACGCCGTCTTCGAGACGATCTCTAAGATGAAGAAGGGGATTACTGGCTATCCTCCCCACTGACAGCTGATGCTCACTCAGCCTCAAAGCTACAAGGAAAAGAATGCAAAACAAAGGGCAAGCACCAAGCGCCTCTTCTCCGTCATCAGAATGGAAGGAGACAAAGGAAAGGGCCCATGGCCAAACAAAAGCAACTGGAGGAACAATAGGCAAAACCAAGGAAAAATGGCAGTACTCCATACAGTCACCTGCCTAAAGAAGGAAACCCGCCTAGTCTCTGATCTGAGCATTCTCCAAGTCTACTTTAGACATCGAAGAAGTAGATCTCATCAACGCCGAAGGAGGAGGAGGAACAAACTGAAGATCCTCAGCACGCGGGCGCCACTGGCTGGCCACCCAGTCACATAAGTACCAGGCTTAACAAAAGGGACCCTCGAACAGGCTACGAGTACAATCTGGAACCCTGGAACGTGCAAGAGGGGGTGTCCTCTGATACACCACTCCAAGGGTTGAACCTCACCTACAAACAAAGTCTAAATCAGCCACAGCACAAAGGAATGGAGATCTAAAAACAAGGAATGCAAGGGGTACCTGGTCAACCGTCAATCGGTCCAAAACTCGTCGCCAAGGCTCGAAATTGGCGACAGTGGCTTCCGTGGCCCCACCAACCATCGCTTGTAGCAAGGGAAAAATCACAACGAGAAAAGAAGAAGGATATACCTCAAGTACCCGGTAGTGACCGCCAAGAGTCATGTCCCGTGAACAAGCCCTAAGGAGGCCATACAAGGTGGCCAAGGTAGATGCTCCCCAATCAAGCTCCCAAACAGCCTCCAAATATTGCAAAGGGGCTAGAGACTGCCTATGCACTGAACCATCCTTGTTGACAAACAACGAGGTAGAGAAGAAAGGCCCGTGTCAACTACTCAACACTCACCTGAGTCAAGATATCAACCTTCATAAAAGTCTTGATCAGCCAAGAGACGTCAACATGACCACGCGAGTGAAGAGGGGGCACCTTGCCCAAGAACCACTCCAAATCCCCTACTCGCTCCCAAAGCCTAGGGTTAACCCAAAGAGGAGCTCCACCTACTCATAGGCTAGTAAGCAAAGAAAAATCACCTGGCGTGATCGTCATTTCGCCAACAGAAGGAAAGTGGAACGTGTTGGGAGTATCCCCCCACCTTTCAACCAGCAAGGTCATCAACGACCAATCCATCTTTGGAAGATTGAGGCCCAAAACAAACGACTCAAGACCAGCAGCGTGTACTAACTCCCGAGCCTGCTCCAGCAACGTCACAAACCATTTGTGCACCTCTTTGCCTCCACTGCGAGCCTTTAATCTCCTATTTCTCTGCCAAGGACAAAAAGGGAGTTAATCTCACAAATTGCATAAACAAATAAAAAAGCTAGGGGCATCAAATCGACGTTTAAAAAGCATGCATTGCCTAAACAGGGGGCACAGTTATCTTAGCTTCTTTAAACAGAACAACTTCGACCCAACCATGGGTCCTTCTCATTCACGCCCCTGGCTAAGAGGGATCTCATCCCGCAAATCAAAACAAAAAACAAAAAAAACTCACTCTTAAATCATACAAAATCAAAAACTCCGAACTAAAGCAAACTTTTTGCTTTTCAGGAAGCTTACCGAAACATTAAGGACGCTCAAGTACTGCTTAGCGGCTCTACACCTCAGCAACTCTACAATTGGCACCATGTCAACAGCATTAAAGTGGCTCCGCACTTCACATCTCCTTGCTTCGTGCTATCATCAAGCAAATCCAGCAGCTCTACGCCAACCAACCCAGCGGTTCTACATTCACAATCATTTAACGGTCTCGCTCACCTAGCGGCCTCAAGCTCATCACTCCAACAGTCAGGCTCATTCAATAGCTCCAACTAACCACCTGGCAACACCATGTGCTCCTTGTTCGCCATCTCAGACAGCATCATAACTCAACAACTATCTAGTATTCAAACTCAGTGGCTCAAACACCCATGAAAACACCGTCTCTGCAAGCGCCATACTTCTTGCACCATTAGGTCACTCAGCAGCACCATGTGCTCACTTTCCAAGCTGTTCAACAGTTCTACGCTCATCCCTGTGCTCAAAAGCTCTATACCCATTATCACCAAGCGGCTTTAGGCTCACTATCAGCAGCTCCGTGTTCGTCCAGCAGCCCTGTGCCCAAGTCGCTCAAACAGCTTCGCGCTTACCTCAACAGCCCCGTGCCTACTATCTCAGTCATTCAGCAGCTCTGTAGCTACCCCTAGCTCACGTCTTAAAGATAAGCAGCCTCACCACTTCCAGGCCGATGAAACAATCATGTGGCTCCCACTTTAATGCACATTTACGCAGTTCTGGCCAAGCGCACCCTCCGGAAGGCACGTAATGGGAAATCTCCCTAACAAAGTTGAATCTACCTAACAAGGAGGCAAAGGAAATCTCCTAGGCATGCATAAGGATCACCTCATCAGATGGTGGAAATCTCCCAAAACAAGTTGAATTTGCCAAAGGAGGCGATGGAAATCTCCTAGAGCGCATGTGTGAATCACCCCGTCAGTGGAAGTAATGGAAATCTCCCTAACAAAGTGGAATATGGTCAAAAACTAGCCTTGGGGGCAATCCCGAGCATGTGGAAATCTAGCCTTGGGGGCAATCCCGAGCATACTCAAAACTAGCCTTGGAAACATCCCAAGCATAAGGAACCAATCAAACCCTGTGGAAGATGGAAGATGGAATACTCAACAGCTCAGTAGCTCAAAGCCGTAACAATTCTCAACAATCCTCTATCAGCGGCTTTACGCCCGCCACCTTATCAACTCAGCGGCTCGAAGCCCACCATCTCAACTGGCTCGAAGCCGTACACAAGCAGTCTCAGCGGCTCGAAGCCCATCATCTCAACTGGCTCGAAGCCATAACAATCAACTCAGCGGTTCGAAGCCCATTACCTCAACAGGCTCGAAGCCTTCGTCTACTATCACCCAACGGCTCGAAGCCCTTTATCATAGCGGCTCGAAACCCGTATCAATTTAGCGGCCCTGTGCCCATCATCTCTACACAACTCAGCGGCTCTAAGCCCGCTATCTCAAATGGCTCCAAGCCGTAACCATCACCTCAACAGGCTCGAAGCCTGTATCTACTATCTCAAATGGCTCCAAGCCGTAACCATCACCTCAACAGGCTCGAAGCCTGTATCTACTATCTCAACTGGCTCGAAGCCGTAAACAAGCAACAGGCTCTAAGCCGCCTCAACAATCTAGACATCTATTCTCAGGCTCTACGCCTGAATGCTCAAAAATCTAACATTTTTGAATGCTCAAGCTCTACGCTTGGATGCCCAACCACTGTGTACTGGATGCTCAAGTTGTATACTTGAATGCTCAAGCTCTACGCTTGGATGCCCAACCACTGCGTACTGGACGCTCAAAGCCTGTACTTTGAATGCTCCGATTCTGCCGTCCGAATGCTCGAGCTCTACGCTCTGAATGCTCAAGTCCGGAACTTGATAGAAGCTCTAAGCTTAAAACAAACACACACGCACGGGCCCGTGCACATTTGCATCAACATTTGCACATCGAGTCTGCACCTAACAACCATCATCACACATATACACTCTGCATATCTCTCATGAAACAGGTCAGCCCTGCAATCAACCGGCTCTATGCCTCGGTTTTATTGATCGGCCCAACGCCTCGATCTTTTGGCTCTACGTCAACACTTATGATGAGAAAGCTCCGTGCACAGACCATCAGAATACAACCAGCTCTACGCTTCGGTTCATCACGTCAAGCTCAAAGCTCTGACACCTCAGGCTCTCGCCTTATGATCAACACCAGCTCCGCGCTTCGGTCCTATCCAATCTCCTCAGGCCTTCGCCTCAAGATTGCAACAGGGTCCACGCCTCGATTTCATCACTCTCCAGGCTCTTGCCTCATGACTACAACCGGCTCCGTGCCTCGGTCCCCTCATCGCCAAAGCTCCGTGCTCCAGCTACTGGCCCTGTGCCTTCCCTACATCTCAAAAACAAACCGGCATCCAACTCATCCCCAGCAGATGGTTTGGATTCCACCCCATTACATCTATTCCTTCTAGCTCATTCGCAAGGATAGGCTACTCTACCGAGCTCCTTTCAGTCAAAGTAAGGATGATCAAGAAAAGCAAACGCACCTGCAGTGTACTGATCTACCCCAAAATACTAAGGAAGCTCTCCGCAAAGAAACTCCCCAGGTAGCCCCGCGCTCCTTCAACTACTCTTCGCCAAAACCCTGGCTCGCAGGTACATCACACTACGGCTTTTAAGCCCTAAGGTACGTCTTCGTCTCTAACCCTCCAAACTTTTACTTTTGTTTTATATGCCCGAACTACGATTGGTCCGAATTTCCCTTGTGGAATACGTAGGCAGCCTCCGGCCCGACCATAACAAAACCTTTTTCGAAAACCCCTTGGAATAGTGGTTGGACCAAATTGAGTTGCTTTTACAGCTTTGACTCTTACTCAAACATGTCTCGCGATCCGTCGCATCTGTAGATAATGGATCCTGTAGACACCCCAATTTGGCCTAACGATTATTTCAAGTCCCACCTTGGGACAATCCCGATGATGAAATGGATACAATGATTGCCGATTGCTTCCTCGAGGACCTTAGGACTTTCGGTGAGAACTTTGACCACTTAGAGGACCCAATTCAAAGCCATACAGCCTTTCGGACAGAAATACAGAAGCCTAGGAGAATCCATCTGACGGCCGTAACATCGATCCCACGGCCACAACATCAATCCCTCACCCGAGCAACCTGTTGCCAGCAAAATCTCCCTGAGAGATCAATCCCTCGGCCGCAAGATCTATCCTTCGGCCGAGACATCCTTTCCACGGCCGCGACATCCTTTGCTCGGCCGCCAGATCGACCTTTTTCCAGACTCTCGAACGTTCTGTCAGACGTTTGGTTTGATCCGACTACACTACCTTTCCGATGCGTTCGGGCTACATTCGGAGATCACGACGTAGAGTTAGAGATGCATTGCAATTGCAATTGCCATCTCGTGATTTGATTGGCCGGAGTGAGTCATCCCTATGCCTATATAAAGGGGCCTTTGGGTTCCGAATTAACACACAGAAATTGAGATACTTACACACTCTCTCAAACCACGAAGCTCTGCACAAATACTCCCTCAATCCCATACTCCAAAAGCCCCCTAACCTTCCGAAGGCAGCCGTCAATCCGGCGATCAAATCCCGAAGTTCAAACCCTAACCCTAGGGTTCTCGATCAAGCAATCAATCAATCACATTCAAATCCGAGGCATTCAAGCAACTGAGGGATCAAGGTGGTGAGGCCCAACGGCCTCTGGTTTGTTTTACTTATTGCATTTATGGCTAACCGTAGCATTTAAATTATCCGCTAAGCTTTTCTGTCTGGTGTGAGGAAGAACATCGACCGGGGCTTTGATCCCTCGGCCGATAAATAAAACCAGGAGGATCCCTCGGCCGTGAGATCCATTCACCGGCCGCGAGATCCATCTCCCTGGGACATTTGTTTGTTTTTCTGCTTTCTGATGCATGCTCGTTTATCGCACTGGCTCACTTTGCTTACTGTTTAAAGGAATAATTAAACAGACTATGTGTTAGGATTAGACAAAGCATCTATACGTCTTATGTTGAATAATTATGGGCCAGTCTCACGACTGGGCAGAGAGGGGTGCCTAACACCTTCCCCTTACTGTACTTTTGGCTCCCGAATCCAGAATCTCTATCTATTTTCCCAGTTTTTATAAACTGGGTGGCGACTCTATTTGATGATAGCCATTATCATGTGGCGACGTTCCTAGCCATGGGAATGTCCATGATTTTGGTTTATGAATGAGCAACCAATCGAGCAAACACAACGTGATCAATCTGTATGGCGATGCCCCGTTTGGGAGGTGTCTACAATAATAAGTTTAATTTGACTTGTGAAATATGCAAGCCAATCTCAGGAGAGTTAAGCTCGTGAAGTTTCATGGTTTCAAGCTTGAGCTTAAGCTAATATTAAGTTCTAAAATGAAATGGACTAATTTAAAGCCATAAAGAAGAATCGGCATCATTAATTTAGGCCAAAAAAACTTATAAACATAAAATTCAGTTATTAGCTACCACCATTCATCACATTAATTAAAAACTCTCAAAGTTAAACTTGTCTTAAAAATTATCTTAAGAAAAATAAAGAAAACATACTCTTAGTTGGCTTCCAACTACCTCTAAGAATATTATAATTAAGTTTTATGATTATAATAAAAATAATAATAAGGCTTCTCCAATAATTTCTATTTTGATGCAATAGTATTGTAAAACTGAAATATGAAAGGCATATATCATATTTTGAGATATTTTTTGATTTATCCCTATATTTTTAGTATTTACGGAATGACTCATTTGTTCACGAGCCTATCGATCCAAACACCTGTATGCTCATGCTTAGCTTGAATTTATAAATAAACAAAAAACATGATTGAGCTGGGCTTATTTTTTTAATAAACGAGTTTGAATAAGCCAAAGCTCGAGCCGAGCTCAAGCTGTTTGGTTCGTTTAGCAATCCTAAAAGCATATTATTCTTACGACACTGAAATGCAAAGTTGCTAAATTAATATTACAAACTTGAAATTCAAATTACGTTAGAAAGATAATCAGAGCCTCTACTAATATGGGTTTGAAGGCTCCATAGTTTCTCCCTCTGGAGCTAGAATGTCTTCTTGTTGATAAGGGTTCTCCGACTAAGGGTAATGCTCCTCTCCTTCTTCTTCAGTATCTAGCATAAAAAGCAAAAGCCATGTGGTTCCATGACTAGTTGACACTCAGTAGATAAATCTATACCTATCTAAGCCTTATTTTACACATAAATAATTCAATAAAAATAATAAGTGTAAGAAAGATAACACATCATTACATTTCATTTCTAGCCTTTAGACCTGTGTGAAATCTAAGAATCACACCCACGAGATTCCTTTCCTCCCGCAACCTCTGTCTATGACTGTCCCATGGTCCAGTCTTCTCTTATTTGTTCTACACGAGGGTCTTGAGTGAATACACCTAACTTATCTACTTAAAATGGATTCACCTAAAACCATAACTAGAGGTAAAGGCGCCCCGAAGTTTACCATGCCATGTCATATCTAGAGTTCAGTCAACCACAAAACATTGGGCTCATGTTAGCACCCATTCAACAACATAGCCCACATGTATTACAATCTATAGTACAGCTCGCAGGCTACTCACATACACACTACAATCATCCTTTCATGTTTTTCTTTAACTTAATAATGTCTAAGTGATCCTTCTAAGTTCATGAAAGCCCCCTCCCTAGTGATTCTATGTCCGTTCTATGTTTTTGAAATGCCTAATAGTCACTCATGAATCACAACTATCAAACATGATAGCAGCCAATCATGATATTAACTAAGGGCATGTTTTCCACTAGAAAAAAACAAAAAAAATGGACGTTTTTTCCATCTCGTTCACACTAATTAACAAGTTTCAGTATTTTACCATCTTGTTCACACTAACAAAAAAGCTGTCAATAAATTATTATTTTTTGCTACAGTAACTCTACTTACAAACCCATCTACAACTTATTCATTACCGAAAACACTTAACAACTTGATTGCTACAATTTTTTTCTCAAATTTATTCATTAGTGGAAACGCCCCCTAAATAGTAACACGTAAGGCTTATATAGATTAGACATGTAGCCTTTTGGGTTTCATTGTAAACATTGAAGTTCATTTGGTAATTCATTAGTTTTCTGGGATCAATAAGAAATTTCGTTAATCTTAGGGGTTATTAAGTAATTTACTAAATATGAGGGATGGGTGTGTAATTTAATAACTAGAAATAAGTGTGTAATTTATTAAAAACTAGTGCTAGCTAGCCCGTGCCTACGGCACTACGCATCCCGGTTGGAAGGGGATGGCAGTTGTGTGATTTAGGTGAAAACCATGGGCACTTAACCGGGAAGTGGGAGGATGCACTACAGCCTTTGGATCAAATGAATCTAAGCCGTTCCAACAACTTGTCCCCACACCCTTCTGTTTTATAATAGAGATTAGGTGTTAATCTGCGATTAAGTTTTAGAATGACCTGGTCATTTTATATTTACGTTACTAAACTCCAGAGTCAACCAAAGGGCTTGTAGCCCAGCGCTTACCTCCTGGTCTTCCCTTCGAGGCTCGTTAGAAGTGTTTGAGGTTTAGAGTTATGGACAGTGACGACACTAGGGTTTTGGAAATATGGGATCATCCATAAGCATTAATTCTCTTCCAATTGTAAATAAAAAAATCAATAATAATGACAATGACTAATCTAGTTCGACAAAAAACATATCAAAAGCTCAACGAGCATTTCAACTAAAAAATAAAAGTTATCAAAAGGTATGTGCTAATAATCATTTTTTCATCTTTACCCCCAAAAAAACTCAAGAAGTGGTGCTACAACACTCCTCAACGCCACACATCCTCGTGGGGTCCATACTCTTAACTGTGGACTCCATGGAAATTTGTATTGTTTAGAGAATTGGGGCGCGCACCACGCGGCGGTACCCCAAGACCACCAAATACTTTTTCTACAAAGGGTGAGGTAAGTTTCAAATGGGAAAATTATAATCACTTTGTTTGGTTGAGGTTTTAGAAAGTTATTTTTGAGAGTTGAGTGGTAATGAGTGGAGAGAGAGATAGAGAGAGAAATTTATTGGAAACTGTGCCAAGAGTTAATAGTTACTCTCAAAATGGTGAACCAAGCGGAGTGAATATAATGTGGTGTGGTCATCAAATTGTAATAGGGTGATGTTTGTTTTAACTTTTACCGAGGTGAAGGTGGATTTCAAGTGGGAGAATAATCTAGTGTGGTGTCATCACTAAATTATAATAGTGTCATTTATTAATTAGGGAATAAAATTCAATATATTAACATTAGTTTTTGTTCAGTCCGTGGGGTCACCCGACCCCACGGCTAACACTGTTGCATCACCACTAGCTATATATAGACATCTTCTGAACCTCATGTGAACTACCTAACTAATTGTTTTTAAAGTTAATAATGTTGGTGCAAAAGATGCATGGCTCACAATGGTATAATCAAACTTAGCAACAGCCTTAGAAATAATCAAATTTTAGGCTTTAGATAACCAAAACTAGCAATCTTTTTCAATAATCAAAATTTGTGGACTCCACACCAGATAAGTTAAGTGGTTTCCAAATTTGTATACGCGCGTGTTTCAACTAGTATTTTCTTATTTGCTTCGTCGCCGAATTAAGGTATTTCACTCTTCTTTCCCATTTCTATTTTATTTCTTTTTCGTTTCTATTTCACTAGTGCTTCATCTTGCAAGTAATTTGTTTTCCTTATTTTCTTTTGATTTTCATCCATTTGGCTCTAGAATTGTGACTGTGATTCCATCATTTGGGAAGGAGAGGTGCACAAAAATTCCATTAAGAGGGAAGGAGAATGGAAAGGGAAGCTCTGAATCCTCTGATTTTCCCCTAAACAATTAAGAGGGAATCGATAGATTTTTTCCCCCAAAAAAATTCATATTAGGAGGGAAGGAAGTCACTGATTTTTTTCTCAAAATTAAGGGAGAGAATTGATATATTTTTGCCCAAAAAAAATGTAATGGAGTGAAGTGAATGGCGGGAAATAGAGGGGGAGAGAGAGAGTGAAATTATAGTGGACTTGGTTATGTTATGGACTAGAATTGACCATTGTGGATCTTAACATTGTTAAACTTAGCAACCCGATCTCTTATATGAATAATAAAAAGCCGATGTGTCAATTTTCGGTTATCCATTTTTTATTACTATACCACTGTGGATGGCCTTAAGCTAGTACTTAGACTAAAAATAATTCTTTCAAGTTTCGGAAAGTTTTATTTCTTAGTTATAAGTTTATTTCCCTTATTTCCTTATACTAAAAGTAATATACTTTCTATCTTAATATATATCTTTCCTAGGTATTATTTTACCCTTTCTATCTTAATATATTTTTCCTTAGTAGTAGTAAATTTTGTTTTTCCATCCCTCTTAACTCTTGGCATCTTAATATATCTTTCCTAGGTATTATTTTAGACTACCTAAATAATTTACTCTCTTACTTTCTAAAGTTATTTTAAGGAATGTGGAAAGATTTAATCAAAAGAAAACATTTATGAACAGAAACATTTGAATAGTAAACAAACTGAAACTAATGAAGCAGTGGAACATTTCTAGGCTTTCGGACATTCTGACCAGTACATTATATAACCAAGTATAATCAGGGTAAACATTTTTTTTTCCACGGGGTAAACATTTGCAATTTTCTTTATATTATTAGGTAGTACTGCTTTGTGTCAAAATAGTTTAGACTTTCTAGCATCTATGGATTCATATATGGGGTTCATCCAAAACTTTTCGTTCATGTAATGTGTTATGGACCGAGATACAGATGAGCCCGTGAAGAGATCTGTAATTTTAGAAAATATTTAAGGGTTTATTTGATATTGGAAATTGAGGAAAATATGATTTTTGTTAAGTTTATGTGAAGTTGGGGTTAATGTGAAATGTGTTGAGTTGATTTGATTCGGGGATTATTGTGAAGAGATTGTTAATTAGAGGAGTGAAAATATAATTTGGTGTGTGTGTGAGTATATATAGAGGGGTGTGTATGTAGGAGATCAAAAACCCCAAAAATGTCTCTCTCTCTCTCTCTCTCTCTCTCTCTCTCTCTCTCTCTCTCTCCCTCCCCCCTCACGCCTCCTCTCTCTCCCTCTCTTGCTCTTTTGAGCTCAAAAACCACTAATCAACCTCCACCTCTTCATGTTTCAACCTTCAATCCATCATCCACCTACGATATGAGCCTTGGATGGCATGGATTCGTGCTAGAACTCGTTCTTAGAGGATTTGGATGCTTGGAAACTAGGGCTTGGTTGTTGGAGCTTGAACTTCGATCTTTGATCATTGAGGTAGGGATTTCTTACTCATTCTATGTGTTTATGAGTTTATTTCATGCTTTAATCGAGTTTGGATCGTCAATCTTTATGTCCTTGAAAAGCTATCAAAATCTATAGAAAATCACTCAAAATCGCGTGTGCATCGATCCCCATGCACGGGGGATCAATCCCCCATTTCTTTCTCTGGTCCAGCAGCACCAGGGATCAGTCCCTGGTCATGGGGGGATCGATCCCTCGCCTCTCTGGACAGCTTTTGTGCTGTTTTGTGTTATCTCGACCGTATTAAGCCCTGATCATTTCTAATCTCTTTTGGACACCTCCTAACCTATTACAAGCATGCTTAATTGAATTCTTTTGGTTTGCCTAAGCTATCCTCATTCCGTTGGTCTTCCATCATTAAAGAAAGAGTAGTAACTTACTTAATTAAAACTTAATCGAAATGCAACTTATGAGTTTGATTGTACTTGGGAATCATCGTGGCATGATAGGATGGATGGTATGGACGTGTTAGGCGCTGTGATACAACGTGGTGATTAGTGAAATTGGAAAACGTATTGTAGAGAGGTTATCGAGTATCGTAGGCTATAAGGTATGACGTGGGGCGCTTAGTTGGTCGATAGGGGCTTGCCTAGTGGTCCGGATGAGAATGGGATAACTCGTATCCTCGTGATTCATCTCTTTGATCTTTCTAAATTCCTTTGGCATTCGTTCTATAAGATTCTAGCTTAGAACCTGGCGGATGGTGCGTCGTAGAGTCATTGTGGGTTTGGTACGTGAAGAAGGACGCCGTGATGGACTTAGAGGAACGATGTGAGCTTGTGTAGTTGTCAATGTACATTGTGATATGTTTACAAAGTTTGTATTGCCTTGTATGATGATGATTGAAAGAATGTGAACTAGGGGATGTTGCTTGCTTGTATATGGATTGATAATGCATGTGTGTATGTATGAGTTGAGAATTTGAATAGGGGAGTCCCGCAACGCAAGGTGTGGTAATGCGCAGACTCAAGAGGGCCCACAATGCAAGGTGTGGTAATGCGGAAATCTAAGTGGAGAGAGAGTTCACTGTAACGCAAGGTGTGATAATACAGTTGAATGTCTCATAAAATGAAGGAAGTTGTAGTTGACTTTAGAAGTCTACGTTGTTCCTTGAATTGTATATTACTTGAGATTGTGACCGTTGAAAAAGGGGATAAAAAATTGATTCTACCAAGGTTTTGAAAAGAAAGGAATTTGGTTTTTGGAAAAAGGATTTTTTTTTATTTGGGCATAAAAAAAATCCTCCGGTATTCCTGAGCAAATCAACGGTTCCGGTATTTAGGCACAAATTAACGGATTTCGGTATTTGTAGACACCCCATTTTGGACTTTCCAAATTAGTTTACTTACGGTATTTGATTTTCCAATGATGAAACGGATCAAGAACACCCCGGAAATGTTAGTATGTTTGAGCTTTGAGCATTCCAAAACCCTTTCAGATCCCTTTCAAACCCCTTAAGCTGGAGCCAAAAGGCCTCAGCAAAACCCAACTTGCATACGCTGGTATTCCACTGGCGTGCGATGGTCCTTTGCCACGTGTCAGTCATCGGTCAAATTTGACCGTTGACCAGGCTTCGACTGGAGTACGCCAGTCAAACCTCTGGTCAAATTTGTGTTTTTCAGCATGCAGAAGCCATGGTTAGGGGTCTACAGCACGTGGGAACCTTTTAATCCGTCGAAAAAGCAGTCTTCGCCAGGGGACATCTCTTACACACCCATCCCATCACCTTTTCCTCTCATCCAATGAGAGGGAAGTCTTAAGGGCTAAGGAACCAACCCCTAACCAGCTGGTTACTACCCCTCTCTCAGTCTTCTCTCCCCCTATATATACCCCCACTTTTCATCCTTGCAAGGGGTTACAAAAAAAGGAGTTCCCAAGTCTCTTTCTCTATCTCTCTCCTTTGGTTTCTTGCTTTCTCTTCTTCCACCACTTGAAAGAGTAAGCAAGCAGCCCCTTTTCATACATCATCCACGCCCGAACACTCATCATCCATCCCTCAATCCTCAAGCTCGAGCTCAAGACACACCATCAAGCCTCAAAACCAAAGGTATACACCTTTGTACTGTTTTCCTGTTTTGATCCCTAAGGGGGGCTGGCAGGGTCAATGCTGGTAATCAATACCAGTCCTGGCCCTAAAGCTAGCAAGGTTTCAAAAATCACTTTCTGACTAGAATCGGCGTGCGCCGATCATAAGCATGCGTACGCCGGTCCTTGGCAGTACGTACAGTTTTTTGATTTTGTCTGTCTGGAATCTGTCTTCAACTGGCATACTCCAGTTGTGACCCCTTCAAAACCCGCGTATTCCAGTTGTGGACTGGGGCCCAGATCTTTGCTTTATGCTTTGCTTCTTGTCTATTCATCACTGTGAGCATGCCTAATAACTAGTTTACTGCTTTCCATAGTTAAAGTTGCTAGTTTTACTTTCTTAATATTCATTTCTGCTGCTTTGGAATGCCTCTGGGAGCCTTCTGGTCATGTTCCAGAGCCCAGAAGATGCAAAGCCAAGCACTGGATAAAAGGTGTCACTGGCGTACGGGCTCTTTTGACTGGCGTACTACGGTGAGATCAAATCCAGTGGCTGGCCCTTGCATGGCAGTTAGGCCTCGGCCTCTATTTACTTCCCCACACTGTTTATGGGGTGTTCTGTTTATTTTATCTCTCTAAATCTAGTTTTGCTGTCTGTAACCGCTTAATATCTGCCTTATAAACTGCGTAGTTTGTCCTGGGTGTGCACTGGTCCTTTCCAGAGCTCAGAGAGTTGAGAATAGGAGCTGTGGGTTTGGATCTACCGGCGCACGCCAGTACCGATGTGGAGTACGCAGGTCATTTCTGTATACAGTGGCATGGCCAGTGCATACAAGTTTCTTCCTGCGTACGTCACTCTAGATCAGTGTGTTCCAGTTTATCTAAAATGCTCACAGAAGTGCTTGTTCTCAATCTATATTAACTGTTTCAATAAACCATTCATCATTTTGTCACACGAATGCAACTTGTCACCGTTTTAATCCCCCTTTAACTGTTCCCCCGCCCTAACTGGCTAAAGAATGATCAATGAGAGAAAAATGCAAATGTTTTACAAAATGCCCGAGTAGAGACCGATCTCTGGATTGGGCGAGAGGGGTGCCATAAAACCCTTCCCTTCTCGTAACCTGGCTCCCGAACCTCAGATATCGAAGGTGACGACGGTCCAGTCTACGAGCCTTTTCAAAATCAAACAAACGTAGCAAACGTTTTCAAGTTCGGTTCCTTGGGTATTTTTCCGCAAAACCCGAGTGGCGACTCTGGATTGTAAGAGCATCTCCAATCCAATACTCTATTTGAGAGTATCAAAATACTCTATTTTATTCATAAAGTGATTTTAGAGGAAATCACTATTCCTATTTACTCCAACCACAAACCATCTATTTTTCCCTCTAAAATAGAGGAGGCTTGAGAGGATGGGTTGGAGGAGTTCCATACTCTCAAATGGAGGAATAGAGCATGGGTTGGAGATGCTCTAAGGATACAAATGCCATTTTAAAAGGTGAATAGTATTATAGAGAAGATCCTCCATATTTTCTCCCATCCTCTAAATATGGAGGATCAAAATCCCATTCTCTCAAATAGAGGAGGCTTGAGAGGATGGGTTGGAGGAGTTTTATACTCTCAAATGGAGGAATAGAGCATGGGTTGGAGATGCTCTAAGCGTTTCGCCGCGCTTTCCAAAAGGGCACACCCGATTTTTATACAAAAATGGAAATTTTGGGGCGTGTGCCCACAGTATTCAAGGTCGAATCAACGGAGCTTGACCCGTAAAGGTTGAGAGTTTTCTCAAAATTATTTTGGCAACCAAAAAGGGATGTTTTATGAAAAGAGGCTCAATGGTGAATGGTAAGAAATGAGGAAGTTAATTGTGGCATTCATTTGAGGAGTCTTGAAATGGTTGAAAAATTCCGTAAGTTATTTAGATTGATGTATGTTTAATGCTACTTCTAGTTTGATGTATGAATGGTTAAGGATAGCTATAAGACATATAGAATCTCGTAGTCGTAGTTCGTCGGTTCATCGTGATATTCCATCGTATCTCACGTCGTTTATTGAAAATCATTCACTTTTATTGCATGTTTCATTGCATTTACATATAGCTTGAGTATAAAATTCTCTACCGGGCTAGTGTAGCTCAACATATTATCATTTTCAGGTGTATCCCAAGGATATTGACGCGGAGTGCATGGTGTGCATGCTTGACTTCATATCTTTGGAAAGCCGTCATTGAGAAGTGGTTCTATCATCTTTTGTATGATCTCTTGAAAAGATGTAATTGTAAATTCATTTGAACTCTTTTAACCTTAGATATCATGTGATCTCTAAATTTACCGCCTTTGACTAACTATGGAATTTGAGCCGAGGTGCCGATATTGTAATTTCGTTTAAACTTGATTTTACTCTTGGATAAGTAATGGGAAAGCTTTTGGGGCATTATGATGTATATTCACGCAAGTTTTTCATTTAGAAATATTATTATTATTATGTTGAAAATCGATGGCGTGACAGCCCGGATGACCACCCAATCCACTTTTTACATTTATTATATAATAGTTTATTAATTTTTCTTTAGAACTTTAAAAGTTATAAGGGTTTATTTTTCCAACGTAATTCTAAAAAATTTCAACGCCCACCCATCTAAATTTTCTTTATATAAGTTAATAACCGTTCTCATAGGCCTTTATTTTTTTTAAAATGAATTCATGTTGTTTTCCATACTTGTATGAATGGAATAAGTGAAGTATATGTGATGTCAATATTTGTTACAACATGGTGTCAATTTTGTGGAGCACTAAAAATTAAGTGAAGTACATGTGCTATCAAATATATATATATAGGGGTATAAGTGAAAGAGCTAGAACTTCTGGGGTGGGGGGCACGTGAGTCCCTCGTCTACATTGCTTCCGCCGCCCCTGCGACCAACGAAGGCAGTTGACGTATACATTCGTGCCAACTGGCATTTGATTTGATGTTAAACAAAACAAAGTACTCCAAAATGGCAAAATTGTAGCAAGTGGTAAATGGCAAAATTGACATGAATCACACAAAAGTCTCTCTCTTTCTCTCTCTCACTCTCTCTCTCTCTCTCTCTCTCTCTCTCTCTCATCTCCTGGATATGTATCACACAAAAGTCTCTCTCTCTCATCTCCTAGTCTCCAGATTCTCATGATTTTGACTTTTCTCTTTTCTATTGGAGTATTTGCATTTAATTTTATTTGCTTCAATTTTCATTTTCCCACGTCCTCAACGTTATCCACAAACTAGTACGGAATTGCCTGTGATCGCTAACACTCAAATCTTGTAGTATTTGTATCTCCCATGGATGGTTTTTTAAAAGAGATGTGATTTTGGCACTTCAGTTTTAGTTAATGACACTTTATTTTTAATTTTATCTTCTCACATGATCAAGATATACTTAAAATGAAGTGTCAGTAGTTAAAATTGAAGTGCCAAAATCAATTTTCTTTTCTCAAATTGGCTAAAAAGTGCTTAAAATTTTGTTATAGTATTCTGCAAAGAAAAAAAGCTCATTCAGTGATGAAAAACACTAATAACTATTACTCTTACCCAATTTCTTGGGGTTACATTTTTTTTTTATCAGGCAAAAATAACATTTTATTATTATTAGGGATAGGGGAAATATTTTCAACTAAGAGTTAGAAGAAAAAAAAAAACCTGACGGACAAAGCCCAATACACACCTAAAGTGTCCAGATAAATAACAATTACAGTTCAAAACACCCAAAAGGATCTAACAGTGAAGCCAAGCCCAAAGAAAACCCAAAACATAGCCCTAACGTACGTCATTGCCTCTCGAAACAGATAGAGAACCCAACAGTACCGCCAGGCGTACAACAACCAACAAAACCTCCAAACCACCATTGGCCGCCCCTTCAAAGATGCTAACCCGGAACCCAATCAAGCCAAAACTATCGCGGATGAAACCCTTGCCATTAGGCGATTACCGGGTCGTCCAACAACGACACGGCGGGAGCCACGCCAATCGCAACAAACAATCCGTAGAAGCCCACGCCGTTAGGCATGATCGGAAGACCCACGGGGTTACATATTGCTAATTCTATGGAAGGTATGAATTGTGAAATTAAACATTCTTCATAATCATGGACTAGAGGGAGTTAGTTTGGAACTCATTTGTTAAAAAAAGGGAGTTACATTTTAGTGTACTTATTTACTTCATATAAAAATATCTAAAAAAAACACCTCAAATCTTAATCTCATAGTTTTCGATCAAATTTTTATGATCTAAATTGTTCAATGTGTACAGAATGTGATTTTAAGAGTGCCAACGAGAAATTGACAATAAATATGACCTGAAAATGCTTGTTTTGAGCAATTTTTAATTGAACCGTTCATCAAATATGAGTTAAAAACTGCTCAGATCAAGCCCTTCCCGGTCTTTTTTTTTTCTGATTTCTCACAACCGGAGTGTTTTTTTAGGTGTTTTCTAAGGTGTCTCCGGAACCGCCCCGTACACACACACACACACACACATATATATATATATTCTAAAATCATATTCAACAATTAATACTAAATTACCATATCTTTTGACAAATTAATATTATCCCTCTTTTCTGTTTTCTCAATTCCGGGTTAGCGGGTTTGTAATGTTAGGTGTTAGATGGGGAGGGGTGGCTCGAACCCCACCCTTATGCATAAGAGTATAAGGGAGGCACCAACTACAACCACCCCACTTGCAATGTTATCCATGAACTTCACAAATTAAAAAGCTAGTTTTACTCATCAAAATAAGTCCAACAGCTACAGGATTTTAGGTCAGCAATGACAAAAATTTATAACAAAATATGTTGCGTACAAAACACTACATACAAGAAAGATATTCATTTTGGATAGAACTTATCGCGTTCATAACTTATTATGTTTTTGTTGAGCTATATGATCTATTTACTTCTAAATTTTAGTAAGTTTTGATTTAATCAAATTAATCTGGTTGTCCCGTATGATTCAGTGCAGACAATATGAACGAAATATCACATCGTGTGTAAAAAAATAAATAAATAAAATCCAGTACATTCATTTTTGAATCCCAAAGAATTCGCTTAAACCCTGTGAAAGCCTAGTGAAGCCGCCCACGAGTCCGAGAAGGAGAAGGAGAAGGAGAAGGAGAAGGCGAAAATGCCGATAGATATCCGTCTAGGAATAAAGAGGATGATATGTCTTGATTGATGTAGACCAGACAGGAAGCAATGTTAGTTTGTGGGTGGGTGATTTTGGGGTGGGTTCCTACTAGTTGAGAATTGGGACATGTTTGCTTGTCTTGGTGGCCGGCAAGGCTACAGAGAGAACAACCACATTCTTCACCCAGATGTAATCTGTTCGATTTGGATTTTAATGGGGGATTTTTTAGAGTAATGAGTGGAGAGAGATAAATATAGAAAATTTGTCGGAGACTACACATAGGAATTTTTAGATTCTTTTGTTTGACTTAATCTTCTCGTTTGAAATGCTTAGGTTACATATGTTTGTCACTTCTGTACCACGTACATACGGAATGATTTTCTTAGACCCTTCATGTAACGTTTGCTTCTGTTTTTGTCTCGTGAATCTGAATACGTATATATCTGTAGAAAAATTGCTTCCACGCTCCCATTGTTTATAAATGTAGCTAAAATTATATCTTTTAATATCTTTTATAAATGTATCTCGTGTGCAAAATAAAATTCGAAACAAGTTCGTAAAATATGAGAGCGTGAAAATGATATATAACGCATTTCCAAACAATTTGAGTCTATCATTTCACATGGTTCAGCTGGTAGTCAATATGCTTTGATGAATTACTATGATGCAAACCAATACGCAAAAGTGAAGATAAAACAATTAATTAAATATGTACGTCGTCCTATTAATTTTTAACATGTAGCTTGACAACCACCTTGGCGAAGTTTAATGGCCAACAAAGGATTATAATTAATGTGATCATATCTCTCATAAGAATAAAAACAATTTACAATCATGCTCGCACTCCATTTCAAGTTTCATGTCATGAGTGCAAGTCCCATCCCAAATGTGTTAATCCGAAAAATAATTCCATGTTTTAAAGGTGCATGGTGTAGTGGGCCGAAATTACCAGAAGGGCAAAGGGGTCAAAACGATATAGGGACGTAGGCTTGCGAACCTAAAAATGGGAAACGTTGAGCCTTACGTTCGGCTGACGAGGATACCCAGTTCATCAATTCAGGAAAACCTTCATACTTCGTGTGAAGAGAAATCATTTGTTCGTTCGGAAGACTTCACGCTCGGGTAATATATTCTCTTCGGTAAAATCGTCGTGTCTGACAGGAATGGTTCCCCGAGGATAGTCCCTCTTCGGCAATAATATCGTTCGGCAGCAATCAGTGCCTACTTTCGGCTTATCCTAGGGATAAAAGGTGTCAGAACAAGTGACGTCCTTACCCGATGTGATTGCTCTGACATTGATTTCGTCATCCACGTGGGACGGTGGTACCATAAATATCTCTGACAAGTGACGTCAGCCGAACAGCGCGATATTGAACGACACGACACGTGGAGGCGGTTTAACTTATTTTTGCACTTCAGAATTGCCTATAAATAGAGGGCTACTCCCAACCAGGTAAAGGACGGACCTCTCACTCACACCCTCTTTCAACACGTTTTTCTAAAAAGCTTTCTCCTTTACTTCTCCTCCACCTACTGACTAGGTCGTCGGAGCTTCTACCCGGAGGAATACCCCCCTTCGGTTTTTCAGGTACACAGGAGCGCTTCATTCATCCCTTCATTCCTCGGAAAAAGACGGAAAAGACCTAAGGTGGAATTAACCCCCCCACAATTGGCGACTCTGCTGGGGAGAACAGCCACTCGGCTCATTCCTTCCTCTTTCATCTATGTCGAAGCGCACGCCGCCGCCAAGGCCGGAAGATTTTACTCTCGGACTTTCTGGGTTCGGTTATAGCAACACCCCCCTGCCGCATCATGCCCGAACCGTCGCACCCAACGCCCGTCAGCCGAACGCAAACCCAACCGAGTTGGATATCGCCCTTAACGAACAGAAGTGGCAAGCTGCCGTGATAGCCCTCCTTCAGCAACGACTCGAAGGCCGGGACGGCCATATTTCAATAACACCATCCCCTGGGAACAACGACGCAGGCACGAGTAGACACATAGATACACAACGACGTGGGAAGCGCGTCCTTGCTCGGACTGAGGATAATACCAGGACGAGGCACCGTCCTAATCTCAGCCGAATCGAAGATCATCCAATTATGCCTCAAAGACGGCATTTGGAGGGTTTCGGTCACGAAGAAAGTTCTACCCATTCATCAGGATCTACGGGACGAAGCCGAAGGTCCGACATTCCCGGGCCCTCCTTGACCCTGGGTCTTTGCCGGCCAGAACGACCAGGGGCTAGGACTCGGTTGGATTTCGACATGAATTACCCTCCTCTTCGGGAAAAGCACGCTCGTTCCCATCTCCAGCCTTCCGGCGAGGAAACATTGGGATACCGCGGAGCTGCCAGTAGGGATTTTCGTCGGGAAAGAGATAACAGTGTCGTTCTGTTCGATCCACTCACGGGCGAACCCATCACCTACCGTCCTGTAGATAGCGGTTTGGCACGACCACGGGGCAATGATGATCGTCCCGAGCAGTCTAGAGGTGGAAGCGCGCGTCTTCGGGAGCGTCACGAACCAATTCATTATCACCAGACGAATGCCGTCGATCCCGAGAGACGAGGTACTGGGTTACCACTGGGCCCGGCCGTTATCCCAGCAGATGACACCAAGCTCGGAAGGGCGAAAGCTTCGCCTTTCACCGAGGCTATACTGAACGAACATCCCCCTACCCGATTCACCATGCCGAAGATCAAACCTTACGAAGCAAAGGAGCATGCCGTGTTGTTCGTCACACGCTTCCGACAGATAATATCTTTGCACAATTTCTCCGACGCGATTATGTGCAAAATCTTCCCCCTCGCCCTAACACAGCCAATCATGATGTGGTATAATCAACTGAAACCACGATCTATCACATGTTTCGACGAGCTGGAGCTCGAATTTACCAAACGATTCGTGACGAGCAGCATTCAACCTAAGACACTTTCTATGCTGGTCAACATGCGTCGACGATCAGGGGAGACATTGCGTCTATACACCGAGCGATATTGGGAAGTATACAACCTGATTCCCGACTGTAACCAAGCCGTGGCAGCGGAGTCCTTTATGAATGGGCTGGATACTTCCTCTCCAATGTTCCGTGATCTTTCCAGAAACCCTCCGAGGAATATGAGTGAGCTCATGGCAATCATCGAGAAGGATTGTATGTACGAAGAGGCTGTTGCCGAGCATGGTAATCCGAAGACAGGAGACTTTTTGAAACCTTCGGTAGGGCCTTCCTTGGCGAAAAAGCAGGTGGCAAACGTGAAAAGCGTGGCACAGGGGCACGTGATACAGAAACCGGGACCGAGCAAGCCACAGCCCCAGTCTCTTCCAACGCAGCAACAACAGTTTCGGGATCGTACGCGTCGGGAACCGAGACCCGATGAGTATACGGCCGAGACAACCGTGTTTGCCGTGCCAATCTATCAATTACTGGGTGTTATAGGCCGCCTCCCCTTCTTCCGTTGGCCGACGGAATTATTGGGTACGGCAAGCGCACGCTCTAGCCATTGTACCTACCATAACGAGCATGGGCACTACACGACGAGATGTGGCCCGTTCAAACGTTACCTGGAGGAGCTTGCTACCGCGGGGCATTTAAATCAATGGATTGACACTCGTCATACCCCGCTCCCACCCCCGCCGCAGGAGAGAGAACGGCTCGTTAGTGTCATACATGGGGTTGTCTCGGGAGCTCGGGCCGAGGAGCTTCGGGCCGAGGTTAACAAAGCCATGACCGAGCGGTCGGTATGTTCGGCCTCTGTATCGGCTAAACGAAAATTTCAAGACCCCGAGGATGATTGGGTCCTGACGTTCACTAAGGATGATTTCCTCGGGATACATTCGCCCCATACCGATGCTCTAGTCGTAACTGTTTCGATCGACAAATCTTCGGTGCAGCGCGTATTGATCGATCAGGGCAGTTCGGCCGAGGTTATGTTTTATTCGACTTACAAAAGTTTAGGATTGGAGGCGTATCAGCTACGGCCGGCTACCTCACCACTCGTCAGCTTCACCGGAGCTCCAGTATGGCCCCTCGGGTTGATCAATTTGCCCGTTCGGGCAGGGTCGCGAGTGGTTGACGTCGAGTTTGTGGTCGTCAGTTCGCCGAGCCCTTATAACGTTATCCTCAGCAGGGCGTGGCTCCATAACATGAAGGCAGTGGCATCCACTCTCCATCAGGTTGTGAAATTTATAGGATGGAACGGACGACAGGAGAGTCTCCGAGGAGATCAACTCCAGTCCAAAAAATGTTACGTAAGTACCGTGGTCCAGAGCTCGGAGAACTTGGAGGTACAATGTATCGATTCGATTGTTCCTCCGGTCCTAGAGGATGTCGGTATACCTGCCGAAGAGAGGTCTGCCGAAGAACTTGTGAAATTACCAATCAATGAGGACGGCAGCCGATATTTCTTAGTCGGAAGCTCTTTGGATTCTTCGGAACGAACCGAGATGTTCAATTTCCTGATGAAGAATATCGAGGTATTTGCCTGGTGTCCGAGCGAGATGCCTGGGATTGATCCTTCCTTCGCTTCACACTCTCTCAATGTCGATTCAACTCGAAAGCCGGTGATCCAGAAGGTACGGCGGTCATCTCCTTTGCACGTAGAGGCGGTTATGCATGAGGTGGACCAATTGTTGGATGCAGGGGCAATCAGGGAGGTTCTATATCTGACCTGGCTTGCCAACACTGTCGTTGTACCGAAGAAAAATGGGAAATTAAGAGTCTACGTGGACTATACGAACTTGAATGATGCCTGTCCGATGGATCGATTTCCCTTACCTAGGATTGAGCAGATGGTTGACGCAACCACTGGTTACGAACGGCTGAGTTTCTTGGACGCGTACCGTGGTTATCACCAAATAGCAATGCATCCCGACGACCAGGAGAAAACGGCTTTCATTACTCCTCGGGGGATTTTTTGTTATTTGGTTGTTCCCTTCGGATTGAAAAATGCAGGGGCTACTTACCAGCGAACGGTCAATAAGCTGTTCGGTAAACAGATTGGCAAAACGATGGAGGCCTACATCGATGACATGGTCGTGAAGAGCAAACTCAGCTCGGATCATTTGGATAACCTTGGTCAGGCATTTGAAGTTTTGCTGAAATACCGGCTCCGTTTGAATGCCGAGAAATGTGCGTTCGGAGTCAGTTCTGGCAAATTCCTCGGATATATCGTCAGTCGCCGAGGGATTGAGGCGGATCCGAAACAGCTGACGGCTGTACAGAACCTTCGGCCACCGACTACCATCAAAGAAGTCCAACGGCTTACCGGGATGGTTGCTGCTCTGAATCGATTTATTCGACGTTCGGGGGACCTTTGCCGACCTTTCTTTCAAGCCATGAAAACGAGCAGACGCAGCTTCGTTTGGACGGCGGATTGTGAGACCTCCCTTCAAAATCTGAAAGCTTATCTATCTCGGACTCCACTCCTTGTCACTCCTGTTGGGGATGAAGATCTTTATCTGTACTTGGCTGTCTCCGACCATGCAACCAGCTCGGTACTCGTACGAAAGGAAGGAGCCGTGCACCAACCTATATTCTATTCGAGCAAAACGATGACGGGGTCTCAAACGAGGTACCTACCGATGGAGAAACTTGCCCTCGCACTTATCTCCGCCAAGACGAGTCTCCTTCCCTATTTTCAAACCCACCGGATCGTCGTCCTCACCGAGTATCCTCTGAAGGCTGTTCTTCGGAAAACTGATTCTTCTAGTCGGATAATGAAATTTTCCCAGGACTTGGCCAATTACGACATTCAGTTTGAGCCGCGGACATCCGTTAAAGGACAGGCTTTGGCTGATTTCTTTGCCGAACTTACTCCAGGGCTCCAAGACGAGGCGAATCTTCTAATGCTTGCCAAGGAAAAACGAAGAACAGCTGAGGCCGAAGTTACTGACGACATCGCCGAGCAACAGTTAGACGCGTCGTACGCTCGGTTCACTATGGGTAATAAACGTCCACGCCGAGAGTGGAAATTGTTCTCTGGGGATGCTTGGCGGTTGAATGTAGACGGGGCTGCAAACATGCATGGTGCTGGGGCTGGAATTGTTCTTGTTTCTCCCAGCGGAACTGTCCATGAGAGTATCGTATCTATCGGTTTCAACGCCACCAACAATGAGGCCGAGTATGAAGCTCTTATCGCTGGCTTGACACTTTCTCTTCGTCTCGGGGCCGACTCTGTCCACGTCCTTTGTGATTCTCAATTAGTGGTCGGCCACCTCACCGATGATTACCAGGCCAGAGACAGCCGAATGAACGCTTATGTGAGCTATGTCCTTTCCCTCTTCACTCGTCTAGGCCGTGTCAAGGTCGAGTGGGTCCCACGGGAACATAACGCACACGCGGACGCCTTGGCTGGCCTTGCTTCGGTTTACAAAACCTCCGGCAGCAGGACCATTATCTTTGACAGTATTGATTCGCCGAGCGTTGAACCTTCCGAAGGTCACCTGGTGTTGACCATTTCTCTCGGCCCAAGTAAGTTGGATCCCGTTATTGCTTATCTCAAGACCCAGGCTCTTCCTCTCGGCAAGAAGGACGCATACAGGGTCCGTTGTCAAGCTGCTAACTACTACCTCGGCACACACGACGTGTTGTATCGCCGAACGTTCACCGGGCCTGACCTTCGGGTTGTCCACGAGGGGCAAGTGGTAAGTATCTTGGACGAACTCCATTCTGGCAGTTGCGGTGCACACTCGGGTGGACGGTCGCTCGCTCAACGAGCCTTGACTCAAGGGTATTGGTGGCCAAAGATGGTAAAACAGTCCGAAGACTATGTTAAGCGGTGCGTTCGGTGTCAGAAGCAAGCTGCCCTCATTCACAAACCCGCTTTTCCACTTAAAATGATTTCTAGTCCGTGGCCTTTTGCTGTTTGGGCGTTTGATATCGTCGGCAAGATGCCGAAGGCCCCAGGCAGATTCGAGTATATGCTCACTGCTACGGATTTATACACCAAGTGGGTTGAGGCTGTCCCTTTGGTTCACACTAAGGCGAGTGATGTGTAGAGCTTCATTTGGAAGAATATAATCTCTCGGTTCGGCGTTCCCTATGCTATCATCTCAGATAACGGTTCTCAGTTTGCTGCCGCGGCGATAAAGGAATTTTACCAACAGCATGGCATCATTATTCAAAACTCCTCGGTTGCTTATCCATAAGGGAATGGTCAGGCCGAGGCGTCCAACAAGACTATTACGCGGGGGCTGAAGCGTCGGTTGGACGAAAAGCTTGGTAAGTGGGCCGAAGAGCTTCTCCACGTTCTTTGGGCATATCGCACAACTCCTCGTCGGTCAACCGGACGTACACCATTCTCCATGGCATACGGTATGGAGGCTGTTCTTCCGCTCGAAACACTGCTACCCACTCCTCGTTCTGAAGATTTCGATTTTGAGGATAATAGTGCACACATCAGTGCCGAGCTTGCCTTCGCCGAGGAATTACGAGACAATGCTAATTTGAAGCACGCAGCCTATCAGCAGGAAGTCGCTCGGAGTTACAATAAAAACGTTCGTCTTCGACCTTTTAACATCGGCGATCTCGTTCTTCGGATGGTTACTGAAGCCGACAAGCTTACGAAGCTAAAAGATCCTTATGAAGGCCCTTACCGAGTGACCCAAAAGATTGGGCATGGAGTTTACAAGTTGGAAGAAATGGATGGGACCCCGATTGCTAACCCTTGGAACGCCCAAAAATTGAGGAAATTCCATGGCTAGCCCTCGGTTGCTCCCTTTCGGTCGTTTCGGCCTTTTCTTCTCTTCGTTTTCTGTAATTACCAGTTGTAAGCCTCCGGGCCGAAGCGACCCCTTTTGTTTCTTTTCAATATACATGAATTTTTTATTCTCTCTGCACTGCTTATCTTATGTGTTCCTCGTTTAAGGGTGTATACTTCGTAGCCCTCGGAATGTTCCTTACGGGTGAATACTTCGTAGCCCTCGGAACGTTCCTCGTTTAAGGGTGTATACTTCTTAGCCCTCGGAATGTTCCTTACGGGTGAATACTTCGTAGCCCTCAGAACGTTCCTCGTTTAAGGGTGTATACTTCGTAGCCCTCGGAATGTTCCTTACGGGTGAATACTTCGTAGCCCTCGGAACGTTCCTCGTTTAAGGGTGTATACTTCGTAGCCCTCGGAACGTTCCTCGTTTAAGGGTGTATACTTCGTAGCCCTCGGTTCTCTATTCGTCTAAAGGATGTATATTTCATAAACCTTGGTATTCTACTCGCTCCCTCGGCGTTCCTGCTCGTTTGAAAGCAATCCTTACAACTTCTCACTTCGGCGCCGTCCCCTACATTTTTTCTCATCTTTTCTTCTGCCTCAGCGCCTCTTGCCCTTATGGCCAAGGTCCACCGAGGCAGGGGGCAATAGCAGATGAGTGTGCAATCTATTATGATTCAAACAAATCTAACTACCGAGCCAACTCACTTGGCATAATTTGCTTATCAAAACACAAAATTATCAAAACGAGCGATTTGACTTGTGAAAATTGCAAACTTAATTCTTGCATTAAAAAGAAACGAGCATGGCAAATGGTACACTGTTCGGTACCACCCTCAAAAACAAAGTTACAGGTCCAGGGGCATAGCAATAGTAAACCGTTCGTTGCTACCCTCATTTCGATTACAAATGTCAAAATTCAAACAAAACCAAAAAAACAAAAAATTTCTAAACTAAAGTATGTATGCTTCGGGAGTAATGGTTGTTTCAGCAGCAGTAACGTTCGCTTCTACGTTGGAGCCTTCGGCCACATTCTCGGTAGCATCTTCGGGAGCAAGATTTTCATCTGCTACCTCCTCTTGATTCCCTTCTTCGGTATCGAGTTCTGCTAAAGAAGGCACAGCAACGGTGGTCCTCCTCGGGTCATCAGCAGCCACACCAGCATCGTCCAAGGCTTTGCAAAAACCTAGGGTATAGCTTTCAACGTGTTACTGCTGCTTGAAGAACTCCTCGGCTTGCTCCACCTGGTCCACGAGATCGTCCCCGGCTTTGCTGTAACCTTTCGTATACCCTTCGTCAAAAATTTTCTGTCTTTCTTTCTCCATCTCTTCTTTCATCTCCTTCTCCATCTCTTTCTTTCCCTCGGCACGAGCCTGCTCGGTCGCCGCCGTCAGTTGTTTGACCATCTCACTCAAATTGGTCACCTGCTCGGCGAGCTTCCCCCGCTCCAGTTCCGAACCATCCAGTTGCTTCTTATACCGTTCGGCCATTACCTGCTGCGCCTTCGTTCGCCTATCGATGTCCACAATATGCAATTGAGCTTGCATCATGGACTGCATAGCCTGCAAGTCAGTTAAAATAGAACAATTATGCCTTTACCGTATAGAGAGACTTGTGGAATTTAGTCAGCAATTAAAAATAACATACTCGCCCAGCGTGGAAGTAGTGATCATCAATTGCCGACTTGAGCGAGGCCGACTTTACGATATCCTTTGGAAGGGCCAAGCCGTGGAAAAGAACCCTGGCAATGGATGGGTCGGCAGCAAGGCTGTCCTCGTTCGTTATCTGACGCCTTTCTGGCGCCGGCGTAACGAAGAGTGGACTCCATGGCACTGCCGAGCCAGACGATGCCCCCTTCCCCTTTGTCATTTCACCTTCTCCTCCCAAACCAGTTTCGACCCTTTGTTTCTTCTCGAGACGAGCGTCCGTCGGCAAGTCTTTTTCTTGGCCCATGGAGGAGAGTGGCCTTTTTCCCGCAGGAGAGTCGGGGATCTGGATTGATGAGCTCTTCGCTTTGGCAGAACTGACCGTCGGGCCACCAGCCGAAGAACCGGTCTTTGCCTTAGCCCTCGCTTCATCCTTCTTCTTCTTTCTCCTTTCCTCAAGGTCAGCAATAATGTTTCTCGGAGACATCTCTGTATCTTTTCCTTCTTCGTCAGTCGCCTTGTCTCTCTCTTCCCTGATTTGTCCTCGACGAGGACGATGAGAGCTCGGAAGCAGGCACTCGGGCAGTGGACCAAAGGAGTCTTCTGGGACTTCTTCCGACTTCTCCTCTTGCCGCGTCTGCTTGGCTACTTTTGCCTTTTTAGCAGGTTTGTTCTCGTCGGCGGGTTTTTTCCCTTTCTGTCTGATAAAACCTTGGTAAGTCGGCTTGTACTTTAAAATAGTTGGGGCGTCTCTTTCTTCCTCGGGAAAAGACAAGATCACCTCTTCTAAGCTCGGCTTACCCTTGCACAGCTTCAGGAAAAATTTGTTTACCTTTGATGTATCTGCTGAAGCATCAACAAAATAAAACGTTAGTCAAATCATGCAGATACCAGGACGAGGAACAAAATCTCTAACGGAGAGAAGAGGAAATGAGGAGTACACTTACTCGGGGTATCCCTGTGCTTCGGCACCGGGAATTGACCATACTCACCGTGGGGATACATAAAGTTCCCTCGGATTTCGACATAATCCGAGGCCCATTTTTCCGAATCATACATGCCCCCGACGATTAGCTTTGGTTTATGTTTTTTGCTACATAGATAGTAGCGTGAGTATTTCAGGTTTCGAGACATCAAATAATTTTTGAAAAAGTGATGTGCCTCGAGAGGAAACATCTTCACCCGAGCAAGCTCAATCACCGAGTGGATCAAGCGACGCTAAGTTGGCAAGGGGTAAGGTCGAAATTATAAAGTAGTTCCCTCGTCACCCTGTGCATCGGGAAGTGGAGTCCACCCTCGGTAATCGCCATCAAGGGCACCGTTATGTGCCCTTCACTGAACATAATACGAGGACCTGTAACTCGGGTCACTACCACGTCGTTTGGAATTTCGTATACGTCTCGGAAAAGGCTAAAAGCCTTCTCGCTCTTGAAGCAATCCCAGTACGGGCATGGCTCTTTTCCCGTCCTATCAGGGATCACGTCGGGGTCGACGGGTTGTATTTTTCGCTTCTTCCTCTTCGGTTGTGGCGGCTGAGACGAAGCTTCAGCGCCTTGTTCGCTCGGCACGACACTAGAAGAAGCACCTACGGCTCCCTCTTCGACAACGTTTTCTCCCCCCTCCTCGGTTTGATTTTCTTCTTCTTCTTCTTCTTCTTCCTCTTCCCCTTCTCCCTCCTCTTCTTCTTCTTCTTCCTCTTCCCCTTCTCCCTCCTCTTCTTCTTCTTCTCTTTCTTCTTCTTCTTCATCCTCGGCAGCAATGTCCTCATGTCCCCTTCGTTGAGCCGACTCGCTTGAGGCAGAATCATCCTCAATTTCAACGATCTCTGTGGGATCGACCGCTTGGAGAGGGGAAACAGCGATCGGCATCTCAAGCCAGCTCTCATCGGTAGGATCGAAGGTATCAGAATTCGACATACCTCCGGTTCGGTAAGCACGACCAAAACAACGTGTAGACACCCTATTTTGGACTTTCCAGAATAGTTTATTTACGGTCTTTGATTCCCCAATGATGATTAAGGTCGAGAACATACCGAGTTGTTTGATGAGTTTGAGCTTTGAGCGTCCCGAACCTCGTCCAAACCCATTTCAAACCCTTGTCGAACCCTCAAGCCAGAACCAAATGGCCTCAACAAAACCCTGCTGGAGTACGCTGGTGGTGGACTAGCGTGCGCAGGAACCACTGACACGTGTCAGTCACTACCACTCTATGGCGCACGCCACTCAACAAGTGGCGCACGCCACTCAACAAGCAGCCCTCCTGATCATTACTCCGGCCAGAACTGTTCCTTTCCCTTCCATCAAGCCAAGTCCCATGCATTTAATGCATGGGAGCTTCCTCCAATACTTGATCATCCAAACAGCCCCTAAAGGCCAAACTGATCTCAGCCCCTTTTGCCTATATATACTCCCATCTCTCACTCTTGCAAAGGGTTACCAAGTTCAAAAGGGTTAGCACCATTAAAGAGTTCAAGCCCCTTTGTCCTCTTCTTCATCATTCTCCTTTGCTTCCTTTCTCTTCCATAGAAAGAGCAAGCAAGGGAACATACTCTCCACAGTCCTCAAACCTCACTACATCCACCCTCCATCCATCTTCTTTCAAGCTCAAAGTTCAAACCATCCATCAAACTCTCAAGCAAAGGTATAACATCTTTTGCTCCTGCTTTCTGTTCTGACCCCTGAGGGGGGCTGGCAGGGTCAAGGCTGGTCATCACCAGTCCTGGCCCTAAAGCTGGCAAGGCTTCAAAGCCGTTTGGTATGATCAGGTGGCGCACGCCAGTTACTTGTACCGTACGCCAGTCATGGCTGTATGGTGAAACTGGTGTGGGGATCACCGATCATCCTTATTTTGTCTTATTTACATTCTGAACACACTGATGCATGCTAAAACAATTTTACAGCTTTCAGAATTGTAGAACTATTTAAGCATAGAACTTAGTTTTTCCTTTCTGTTTCTTTGGAATGCCTCTGGGGGTCTTCTGGTCATGTTCCAGAGCCCAGATGGTGCAAAGCCAAGCACTGATTGAGCAGAGTCAACTGGCGTACGGTACTATATTGCTGCGTGCGCCAGTCGACCCTTGGCCAGTGGCTGGCCCTTGCATGGCAACTAGGCTCCAGGCCTCTTATCATACTCACCTCTCTGTTTAAGGGATTTTCTGTCTTTTTGGTGGCTTTTAAGCCCTTTACATTGTCTGTAATAGCTTAGTAATCCATATTTAATTGCGTGGTTTGTCCTGGGTGTGCACTGGTCCCTTCCAGAGCCTAGAGGGTTGAGAACAGAAGCTGTGGTCTTAGGCTCACCGGCGCACGCCAATTGTGGGATGGCGCACGCAGATCATGGCTACATGCAGTGGCTTAGCCAGTGCAAGCAGGCTTGCTTCTGTGTGCACTACCGCACAAACAGCGTGCACTAGCTTGTCTAAAACAACCACAGAAGCTTGTTCTCAATCTATTATATTTGCTTAGATCAAACATCATCATCCATAAACATTTTGTTACATCTTTTGTATATAAATGCAACTTGTTTACGCTTTAATCCCTATTAACTGTTCCCCGCCCTAATTTAGTTAAAAGAATGATCAAATAAAGAGAGAAATGCAAATGTTTTACAAAACGCCCGAGTAGAGACCGGTCTCCGGGCGAGGGGGTGCCATAAAACCCTTCCCTTCTCGTAACTGCTCCCGAACCTCAAGATCGAAGGTGACGACGGCCTAGTCTACAAAAGCCTTTTTCAAAATCAAACGGACGTGGTCCAAACATTTTCAAAAGAACGGTTTCTTGGGTACTAACCGCAAAACCCGAGTGGCGACTCTCGGATCCTGCGAAGCACTTCGCCGCGCTTTCCGCAGGATAAGGGCGCACCCATGATTTCATGCATTAAAACACGGGATTTTTGGGGCGTGTGCCCACAGTGGCGACTCTGCTGGGACATTACATTAATCAACATTTGGAAATTAATACATGAATGAACAATTTTCAAAAGTCTGTCAAAACAGTACGCTCCACGGAATGGTAACGTAACAGGATTCTACATCCGACCACTCCGCACTGGGGCTTTGCTATTGTTCACTTATGTAGTTTTCTCCAAGTGTCGATTAATGAAGTGAGCCAAGCTTCAAAAGGTGTTTTTCAAAAAGCATGTGCGTTTCTCTCTCTCGATCATTCTTTCGACACACGCTCATTTGCATCGGTGTTCTATCAGCCCCGTTGAGGTGTTTTGGGTAACCGGCACAGTTTACTGGAGCCCGGGGTCCTCGAATGCCCAACAACCTTGGACGATGATGAGACGTATTACCATTTGACCATTGCTCTGCTACACGCATTGCGATGGGAGGTATAAAACATCTCTAGCCTGAGGAACCCCCTTAAGCCAAAACCAGCCTCGCCATGCGTACAAAGCAATAGAACCTTCCAAACTAAGACAGGAACCCACAGGGTAGGATTACTTGCATCTAACCCCCATAAACTGTCTATGTGTTACTGCTTTCCCTATCGCATGCCTGTACATACATTCATACCGTTCTGCGTAGGAGCATGCTAGGGCGGCTTTTAGGGTTGTCTCTCTTTCAAACCCGTTTTATGCCTGTTAGGGCGCCGCTTGGACCGATGACGAGTCGTGCATCGTGATGGTGCACGTTATCAACTTTCCAAATTCCTTGGGTCAACGAGACTTTGGGAAATCGAGACTTTCTAAGCCCTTGCCTAAACCCGATCGAGGTTTCAAGCAAAAAACTAGGAACGACGGGAGACGTGACATGATGCACATACCACCCAGGTTAAAAGTGCTAAACACTTACACCATTCAAGGCTCCGGCACAGTGCTGCCTACGCCCCCTGGTTACGGTATCATGTCGTCGACACCGAGTTGTTCCATTCCAACATTGAAACTTCGAAAGCGGAATAGTCAAAGACTTAGGCTGTTTCGACATCTCCTAGTATTAGACGATCCCTTCAAGGTACACTGTCAAAAGAAATCCGAGGACCTGGGCAGCGTCCCGCTGTCATAAAACGGTTTTGTCTGTTAGTTGTAGAGTCTAGGAGGACACCAACGGCAACATGTACATTGCATCATTTCAAATAAAACTATTGCAGGGACACTTCCTGAGCCTTCGATTGCTTTACTGTCTAGCTTTGGGCGCCACACCGTCAAAGAAAGTACCAAAAAGAAGAGCCAAACCTGCTTGGGAGCATCTACCGGGGCTATTTCACCGCCATATCACCGTCCTCGATCATCAATCCAAAATGGCAGCACAAGCAGAGCTGACTGAGCTGAAGAGGGCTGTACAAGAAATGAACCAGAAAATGGACAAGCAAATGGTTATGGTCCAGGGGCTATTTGACCTTTTCACCTCCATCATGTCTAAACCGGATCCGGGGCTAGTCAAAGAACCTCTTCAGGCCTGTCACACTCCTGCGAGCGGAACTGAGTTGTGCTCAAAAGATATGTTCAAAGACCTAGTTGAGTGTCATGAAGCTAGAACCCGCCCGAAGACCGCTGGTTCCTTGTTCAAAGCCAGTGCCGAAAGGGAGGATATGCGCAACAAAGAAATCATCCCCAGTGCCGAAAGAGTGCATGCCCTTGACAGCACAATGCTATACAAAGCAGAGGTTCCACTTTGAACCCTCAATCCTGTCGCCGGAGCCAGCCAAAGACCTTCTCATGCTTATCTGCACATTTGGCCTCAGTTTACGAGAAGCTTCTCGATGCCGGTTCCATCAGGCCTCTAACCCCAACTCCACCACCCAAGGTTCTCCCTGCTAGCCACAACCCTAATCACTTCTGCACCTACCATCAAACGCCTGGCCATCCCATCGATGCTTGCTACCGCCTTCGACATGCCATTCGGAATCTCATCGATAATGGCACTATTCCACCCCCACTCCCATCAAAACCTGACGATATTTCCAGCTCCTTGCTCCAACTCAAGTCTGACTCTGGTTGGTCCGATATCTATCACCTCCACTCAAATCAACCCCATCTCCACTCAAATCAACCCGAGCTCCACCATACTCAACCCAACCCTCTGCATTATCCCAGAAACTCAACCCAAACCAACTATGTTTATCCCTTCTGAATCCGAGGCCGTAAGTTGTGGAATAGAAGACGGGGCTGAAAGCGGGAAAGCACTGGTTGAGGACCGGATCGATCTAGCAAATGAGTGGACTGACAATTTGGGGATCCTTGTTCATGGGAGCACTGAGTAGGTTTGGTCAAAGAAGCTGAGGAAGCTGAAGTGCCGTTGCTTGGGCCTGACATCCTCTAGATCCCACCTCTCTGTGAGGAAGCAAAGGGTAGCAATAAAAGTTGCATTTTCAAATCGCGTCTAGCTTGCATTGCACACTTTTGAGTCCGAGTCTGACACAGTATCTGTCAAGTCGTCTTAGTCTAGCTCTGAGTCGGAGTTCGTGCCTCTTGGCCCTCCATGTCGTAGCTTCTATTCTCAAATTCGAGTCTTTTGCTGTGCTTGGCAACCCCGTGGGGCTTTCTTTATAATATGCACTATCTTGCTTATAAGTACTTTGCTGGCTTTTGAATAAACTGTGTCGACCCTGACGACGAAGGGATAGATATCGATGGGGTCACCCCCAAGGAAATATGTTTCCTCGCCGAAAGGGAAGACGAAAGGCATGCTCGGCCTATTAAAAGAAGAAGTAGTTTCAATAAACTTGAAAGATAAGATAGACCCCCGGATGATTCAAAATTGGCTTAACGATGTCCCCCAAAGGAGCATTGTGCCCCGGATGGTTCAAAATTGGCTCAACGCTGTCCCCCAAAGGAGCATCGTGCCCGATCAGACAGGGTCAAAGAATCCATCGACGTTTTGGCATGGTCTCACAAAGACGCACCTGGCGTTGATCATGAGATAAGGAAACATCAAAACCCCTGCTAACGGATGTCAAGCCAGAAAGCAGAAACTCAGAAGGCTCCAGGCCTTGCACTGTGTCCAAGACAGCGTTAACAGCATTCCATCAAGCACACATTAAAAAGGCGCAAAAGTGGCCTGGAGCGAGGCATTTTCAACTGACCAAGACCCTGTGTTATCAAAAGCCATTTTATCAAGGGCTACAGCAAAGCTCATCAATCTCGACAGCAGCGGATTCAATACCTTGGTCAACTTGGATCAATTCAAGAGCCACTTTTCCCCGAGAGAAGCTCGTTGGGCCGAAAACCACAAGGGTGGGCGGTGCCAAGCAAAAGTTAGAGCAGCCTGCTAGACCGAAAACCTAAGGAGGCGGTCTAGGCAAGAATAAATAGGCAAAAAGTCGAAAGCTCGCTAGGCCGGAAACCTGAGAAGGCGGCACTAGGCAAAAGTTAGAGCGTAAAAGGAGAGGTAAAACACACGAGTGAACCTTGGCCTGAACTACGTTTTGACCTGATTCCCCAAATGTGGGATACGTAGGCAGTCTCTCTTTTAGACTCGGTCATATTCTATCAATTGGATCCATGGTTGACGTTTTGGTACACATCAAGGGTCGAGAAGGGTCAAGAACAGAACAAGTTTCATCAGAAACAAAAGGGGGAACCCTTTGTCTTTCAATCTTATTTCAAACTACTATTTCAATTTCAAAGCTGAGCAAAAGCCAAAAAAAAAATAAGAAAAGGAAAAGAAAAGCATCAAAAACAGAACGAAATGCTTACGAGGCCCCAACGGGCTCACAGTTTATTCTAAGTTCAGCGAAGTCTAATTTACGCAGCTTTTCATCACGCGCGCTAGTTTGAGACTCACGCACGTTTTCTCAAAGTGACACGCGTTGGTCTCAAACCTGCGCGCGCTTCTTCAATTCTTGCCGCAGACAGCAGTCGGCAGCCATCACGCCTAACAACGATTTTGAACCCCCGGTGGGAATTTCAAGTTAAAACCAAGGTTTCGGTGCCTCAAAATTGGTTTTAAGGGCTCTTGCCAAGTTTTCTATGCCGTGCAAGTCATATGTGCCTAATGTGACTGTGCGGAGGTGTCGGTTTCAGTCCGGGCCTATATGAGTCGTTCCATTTGCGTCTTTTGTCCATCTTTGCGACGTTTTTCTAGTTTTCCGGTCTATTGCCCATTCCGGGGCTTTCTTCTCTGTTTTGTTATTCATACAGGTCTTTGTACGTATTTGACTGTGTGTGAGTGTCGGTTTCACCTATCTAGGGATATTTTGGATTTTGGCCTGTTAATGCCTAAAATTTCATTATTGCCCATGTGTCGGAGAGTCTGCATTCTATCCTAGGACTCTTCTTCCCCATTCTTCCGAGCTAGGCAGTCTATACGTGTGCGTACGTCTGTGTGTCAACTCGATTCGCTCGTCAATGCAAGTTGGATATTAGCGATTGGTTTATACTCTATCTCCAATGAACCGAGAATGATGCAACTTTTACAGCGCCGCTACGGCATCCATAGTCCAAGCAGCAAATCGTCAAGTACAGAGGGGTAAATTGGCCCAACGCAAAAGCAAATCAAGCAAGTCACAAGGTGATCTAACCCGCTCAAAAAGTTATCTACTTGGGCACACAGGCCCGCACCCCCAATCAAAGCAGCAAACCTCTGGCTCGAAAGTTACCTACCGGACCTGCAGGCCCGCAACTCAAATCAAAGCAGTAAAGCAAAAGTGTGGCTCAGTGGTAGCCCTCGATCGTCAAAATTGTCTTGGTCGTCGTTTGTGTCGTCCCGTTCTCTAGAAGCCGCCCTAGTCTGCCCTTGCATTTTCAATTTGTACATATGTGTTTAGCATATATTATCGTTGCATATTGTATATCAAATGTCAAAAGCAGGAGATCGCTTCAAATCAAATCAAGCCAAACCAACGTGTCGTGGTTTTCTACAGTCAATGTTGTGGCATTGGCAAGTCAAATCAAACCAGCAGTGAGGTCAAACCAGCGTGTTGTGGCATTGGCAAATCAAATCAAATCAAAGAAATAGGTTTTCCCAGTAGCCCATGTTGCCATCTGATCCATGCTTCCATCCCGGTTCGCTATTTCCCAAGCAGAGCCTGTCCGAACATCAACGACGATCTATCCGCCCTATTCTCAATCAACGACGATCTATCCGCCCAATTCCAATCACGACGATCTATCCGCCCAATTCCAATCAACGACGGATCTATCCGCCCAATTCCAATCAACGACGATTTATCTATCCGTCCAATTCCAATCAACGACGATCTATCCGTCCAATTCACATCAAACGCATCTATCCGCCCTATTCTCAATCAACGATTTATCTATCCGCCCATTCCAATCAACGACGATCTATCCGTCCAATTCCAATCAACGATGGATCTATCCGTCCAATTCACATCAACGACGGATCTATCCGTCCTATTCTCAATCAACGACTATCTATCCGTCCCTATTCCAATCAACGACGATCCATCCGCCCTACTTCAAATCAACGACGGTCTGGCCCAACTTCCAATTCAAACCGTTAGCGTATCTTCCATATTGCTCTGTCTCTGATGGTCCATGATAAGGAGATTGGCTCGATTCCCAACGGATGGAATTTAACCTACCCGACGCGACCTACCCGTGATTTGTTGGAACTATCCGTGCCATGGTTAGCTTTATCCTCAACAACAACCAGTCCTGTTCAACGATGATCAACCATGTCATCACCGACGATCACCCATGTCGTCCACTCAACGATGATCAACCATGTCATCACCGACGATCGGCCATGTCGTCCTCTCAACGATGATCCGCCATGTCATCACCGACGATCACCCTGTCGCCCTCTCAACGATGATCACCATGTCATCACCACCGATCAACGGCGATCATAATATTGCCCGCGTTCACACCGATCAACGGCGATCATAATATGCCCGCGCTCACCCCGACCAACGGCGATCGGAATATTGCCCGCGTTCACCACCAACCAATCAGAATATTGCCCGCGCTCACCACCGACCAACGGCGATCGGAATATTGCCCGCGCTCACCCCGACCAACGGCGATCGGAATATTGCCCGCGCTCACCCCGACCAACGGCGATCGTAATATTGCCCGCTTCACCCCACCAACGGCGATCGTAATATTGCCCGCTCACCACCGACCAACGGGCGATCGTAATATTGCCCGCTCACCCCCACCAACGGCGATCGTAATATTGCCCGCTCACCCCACCAACGGCGATCGTAATATTGCCCGCTCACCCCCACCAACGGCGATCAGAATATGCCCGCGCTCACCACCGACCAACGGCGATCGAATATTGCCCGCGTTCACCCCGACCAACGGCGATCGTAATATTGCCCGCGTTCACCCCGACCAACGGCGATCGGAATATTGCCCGCCTTCACCCCGATCAACGGCGATCGGAATATTGCCCGCGTTCACTCTCTCAACGGCGATCAGAATATCGTCCGATCGATCCACGACGACGGTCTGCCCGTCCAATCAGTCTACAACACCGTTCGCCTATCCTAGTCCACATTGGTCTACAAGTAACACATCTTCCAGCAGTCTTATTGCTCTGCCTCGGATGGTCCATGATAAGGAGATTGGCTCTGATTCCCAACAGATGGAATTTAACCTACCTGACGCGACCTACCCGTGATTGTTGGGATTCTTTGTGCCAAAGATAGTTCGATCCCCAGCAATGACAGCCCGTCCTGTCCAAATCAACGACGGTCTGTCCGTCCAACCTTCAAATCAACGACGGTCTGTCCGTCCAACCTCAAATCAACGACGGTCTGTCCGTCCAACCTCAAATCAACGACGGTCTGTCCGTCCAACCCCAGATCAACGACGGTCTGTCCGTCCAACCTTCAAATCAACGACGGTCTGTCCGTCCAACTCTAAAATCAACGACGGTCTGTACATCCAAAATCAAATCAATGACGGTCTGTCCGTCCGACTCAACCGTTGGCTTATGCCAAAGAAGGTTTGATCCCTAGTGGCATTGATCCATCCACAACTAACTATTCCCCAGGAGAGTCCACCTCACCATTCAATGATGGTCCACCCATCCCTATTTTCCAACAGAGTTCAAACTCTTTTCCCAACAATCTTCAGATGGTCCGCCCGTCTTCAATCTCTCAATGGATGGTACATTTAAATACATGTCCGCATTTTTCTATTTCTTCTGGATAGCCTTGAGAGGGTGTCTAGAAACCTTTGACGTTACTTGTACCAAAACAATGGTGCTCCAAGTGCCGTCAAAGTCGAGCTCTGTAGACACCCTATTTTGGACTTTCCAGAATAGTTTATTTACGGTCTTTGATTCCCCAATGATGATTAAGGTCGAGAACATACCGAGTTGTTTGATGAGTTTGAGCTTTGAGCGTCCCGAACCTCGTCCAAACCCATTTCAAACCCTTGTCGAACCCTCAAGCCAGAACCAAATGGCCTCAACAAAACCCTGCTGGAGTACGCTGGTGGTGGACTAGCGTGCGCAGGAACCACTGACACGTGTCAGTCACTACCACTCTATGGCGCACGCCACTCAACAAGTGGCGCACGCCAGTCAGCACCAGTCCAATCAACCTTTTCAGCCAGCTGGGTCTGCAGCCGCCTGACGTCAGCTGGCAGCCCCCCTGATCATTACTCCGGCCAGAACTGTTCCTTTCCCTTCCATCAAGCCAAGTCCCATGCATTTAATGCATGGGAGCTTCCTCCAATACTTGATCATCCAAACAGCCCCTAAAGGCCAAACTGATCTCAGCCCCTTTTGCCTATATATACTCCCTCTCTCACTCTTGCAAAGGGTTACCAAGTTCAAAAGGGTTAGCACCATTAAAGAGTTCAAGCCCCTTTGTCCTCTTCTTCATCATTCTCCTTTGCTTCCTTTCTCTTCCATAGAAAGAGCAAGCAAGGGAACATACTCTCCACAGTCCTCAAACCTCACTACATCCACCCTCCATCCATCTTCTTTCAAGCTCAAAGTTCAAACCATCCATCAAACTCTCAAGCAAAGGTATAACATCTTTTGCTCCTGCTTTCTGTTCTGGAGGGGGCTGGCAGGGTCAAGGCTGGTAATCTATACCAGTCCTGGCCCTAAAGCTTGCAAGGCTTCAAAGCCGTTCGGTATGATCAGGTGGCGCACGCCAGTTACTTGTACCGTACGCCAGTCATGGCTGTATGGTGAAACTGGTGTGGGGATCACCGATCATCCTTATTTTGTCTTATTTACATTCTGATCACACTGATGCATGCTAAAACAAGTTTACAGCTTTCTGTATTGTAGAACTGTTTAAGCATTGTACTTAGTTTTTCCTTTCTGTTTCTTTGGAATGCCTCTGGGGGTCTTCTGGTCATGTTCCAGAGCCCAGATGGTGCAAAGCCAAGCACTGACTGAGCAGAGTCAACTGGCGTACGGTACCATATACCTGCGTGCGCCAGTCGCCCCTTGGCCAGTGGCTGGCCCTCTGATCATCCTCCCCTCACTGTTTAAGGGGTTTTCTGTCTATTTGGTGGCTTTTAAGCCCTTTACATTGTCTGTAATAGCTTAGTAATCCATATTTAATTGCGTGGTTTGTCCTGGGTGTGCACTGGTCCTTTCCAGAGCCCAGAGGGTCGAGAACAGAAGCTGTGGTCTTAGGCTCACCGGCGCACGCCAATTGTGGGATGGCGCACGCAGATCATGGCTACATGCAGTGGCTTAGCCAGTGCAAGCAGGCTTGCTTCTGTGTGCACTACCGCACACAGCGTGCACTAGCTTGTCTAAAACAACCACAGAAGCTTGTTCTCAATCTATTATATTTGCTTAGATCAAACATCATCATCCATAAACATTTTGTTACATCTTTTGTATATAAATGCAACTTGTTTACAGTTTTAATCCCTATTAACTGTTCCCCCGCCCTAACTGGTTAAAAGAATGATCAAATAAAGAGAGAAATGCAAATGTTTTACAAAACGCCTGAGTAGAGACCGGTCTCCGGACTGGGCGAGGGGGGTGCCATAAAACCCTTCCCTTCTCGTAATCTGGTTCCCGAACCTCAAGATCGAAGGTGACGACGGCCTAGTCTACAAAAGCCTTTTTCAAAATCAAACGGACGTGGTCCAAACATTTTCAAAAGAACGGTTTCTTGGGTACTAACCGCAAAACCCGAGTGGCGACTCTCTGATCTGCGAAGCACTTCGCCGCGCTTTCCGCAGGATAAGGGCGCACCCAGGATTTCATGCATTAAAACACGGGATTTTTGGGGCGTGTGCCCACACAACGAAGGAGGGAGGCGGTCCGTGAGTCCAAACTGTCCGACTCTGTTTCCGACTCCGAAAGAGCAACCACCTCTTTTGACGAAGAACCGGACGACGCCAGACCTAGCGAAAAGTGTAAGGGGGAAAGACCGTTAGCTATATGCATGGTCAAAAGTTCTTAAAGTGCCTACGTTCGGTGTACTAATCTACTTAAAAAGTCGTTTCCACAGACAGAGCGAATGGGCGAACAAACTATTCGAGTGAACAAATAACACTAGTGCGCTTCGGGAAAACGTGTCCAAATTTATAGACCGTTCGGATTAGGTATCCGGCCTATAGAAACCGTTATTTTACCTATCCATTCGGAAGAACACCATTGAAGATGTTCATTCGTTCGGAAGAACACCATTGAAGATGTTCATACGCTCGGAAGAACATATGAACATCTACAGTACGACACTGTTCATACCAGACCAAAAATTCAAAAAATCATCCGTTCTCACTCAGAAAACGCTTCAAAAACTACCAAAATGCAGATAGAAGTATAGAGGAATGAGAAATACCTGAGAATCAAGTGGACTTTGCAACAAAAACTCCAGAAATCTTCAGTTTTCAGGCGGTTTGAACTGAGAACGGCGTTTGGGCGACTTGAACGATCGAAGGAAGAGAGAGAAAAGTGATTTTCTCTCTCCTCTTCCCCGTTTTTATACCTAGGAGCGGAGTACGAAGCGACGCGAAACCTTGGCCGTTGGATTTGAGCGGGAGATCTCAGGACCATGCGATGATCAACACGTGGGTATTGATTCGACGCGCCGTGTTAGCAAGCAATCACATTGGGACGCGTGGCAGATTTGAAATCGGCGGTTGCAGGGGCATTTAATGCGTAGTGACTCTTCGGTGACCGAGGGTTATACATGTCTCTGTTCAGAAATTATACTCGGAAACTTTGATCTCTTCGGCTTACACATTCTGTTCGGCCACTGTTATCAACTCCTCCTTCATATCCGAGTACATGAAGAAGAAGTTGAGGGGCTATTGTAGTGGGCCGAAATTACCAGAAGGGCAAAGGGGTCAAAACGATATAGGGACGTAGGCTTGCGAACCTAAAAATGGGAAACGTTGAGCCTTACGTTCGGCTGACGAGGATACCCAGTTCATCAATTCAGGAAAACCTTCATACTTCGTGTGAAGAGAAATCATTTGTTCGTTCGGAAGACTTCACGCTCGGGTAATATATTCTCTTCGGTAAAATCGTCGTGTCTGACAGGAATGGTTCCCCGAGGATAGTCCCTCTTCGGCAATAATATCGTTCGGCAGCAATCAGTGCCTACTTTCGGCTTATCCTAGGGATAAAAGGTGTCAGAACAAGTGACGTCCTTACCCGATGTGATTGCTCTGACATTGATTTCGTCATCCACGTGGGACGGTGGTACCATAAATATCTCTGACAAGTGACGTCAGCCGAACAGCGCGATATCGAACGACACGACACGTGGAGGCGGTTTAACTTATTTTTGCACTTCAGAATTGCCTATAAATAGAGGGCTACTCCCAACCAGGTAAAGGACGGACCTCTCACTCACACCCTCTTTCAACACGTTTTTCTAAAAAGCTTTCTCCTTTACTTCTCCTCCACCTACTGACTAGGTCGTCGGAGCTTCTACCCGGAGGAATACCCCCCTTCGGTTTTTCAGGTACACAGGAGCGCTTCATTCATTTCTTCATTCCTCGGAAAAAGACGGAAAAGACCTAAGGTGGAATTAACCCCCCCACACATGGGTAGAACGTCTTTTAAGAAACAAAAACAAAACAAAAAACAAAGTGGGTAGTTCATTATACCCTCTCACATTAGTTAAACTTTAGGTATCCGTTTCGCTAAGATTCTTATTTTTTAATTTATAGCCATACACACTTGCACACACAAACACAAACACAGTGTGTGTGTGTGTGTGGGCCCCACTCCTCATGTGAGAGGAGCTTGTGTATTTGTGTGTGTGAGTGTGTGTGGTTGTAGAAGAGTTGTTTTTTTTTTTAAGTACTTATTTTCAGTTTTACGAGACAAGTCATTCTCTCATAATACATCACATTTAATTCAAATAAGTACTTATTTCCCTAAGTAGAACAGGGATCCACTGGAAGAAGAATTGATGAAAGCGGTTCATAAAGAATCAAGATCACCCCTGTGATTATCCCTCGTGTATAGTGTCGTCCCCGATATTTGGGTTGCCCAAGCCCGACTCTAAGTTTGGTTGCCCGAATATTGTTAAGTCATAAAAAAAAATACTTAATTGACATACAAGTCAAAATAAAAAAAAGATATCTATGGAGAAAAAAAGAAGAGAGGACATGGACATTTTCTATGGATATGCACAGAACCTTTCCAAGGGGTCAAACAAATTGATTGAATTTATATCGCCAAGTTAAATATTTACTACATACTCGCTAGTTAACTTTTTTTTTGGTTGCCCCGTGTTGGGGGTTGCCCAAGCCCGGGGTTTGTTGGGCTCATCCCAGAGCCGGCCCTGCTTGTGTAATGTAAAATAAGATTTACTAGGGGTTCATTCCACAGTTTGAGCTACTTGTTTCATTAGTATTGAATATTGATCTTTTTATCGTTCATGCAAAAAGTTAAATTGACAGTCATCAGAATCCATCTGAAAGAAGTATGTTTCCGCTAGAGTAATTAATGAAATGAAGTATGTTTGCCGCAAGAGAAATTAATGACAAGACTCTGACCTTGTATTTAATTATTTTCTATCAAATATGATTTGAAAAAACCATCATCGATATCCAATCAACCTAATTTGTTTGCATAAATGATAAATACATCGAAACTCATACAATTAACGATTTGAATTGTCAAATGTGACCATGATGGGTCCTATTTTGCGTCTCATGAGACAAAGTCACATGACTGCATGAGACAATCTTGACTCATGAAGAGTGGTCATGTGATTTTTGAAGGAAATGAATCGTCTCTTGTACATCCTCATTTTGGAATGAACCAGACAATTCAAATTTTGATCGCCTATCTCAACAATCATCGTTCTAGATTTATTGATAGCCTAGATGAGCAACGACATTTGAACTGTTTGGTTCAATTCAAAATGAGAATTGGAGCGGAAACGAAACATTTCTTGAGAGAGTTAATTTCATCTTGTTTTTTTTTTTTTTTTTTGATCATTAATTCCATCTTGTTTGAGAGCCCAATTATGGGTACACCATTTGGTGTCCATCAAATGCACACAAAATTTCATTTAATTATTATAACATACTATAATTTTTCAACGGTCCCTGCAAAAAAAATCAATTCATTCAAATATTAGTAAAAGTTTAATAATCCATTCAATTTTTGTACCTATTGTAAATCTGATGACGAAAATCAATAAAGCCCTTACAAATATCTATATGAGTTAATTCTCTGATCGTTTGTGTGAGATTTGGCGGTGAGTTGGACATAATCCGATCGATGTATATATGGTGTACAATGATTACCCATATATAGTTTTCTTTTCTTTTCTTTTCTTTTCTATGCATGTGGATTAGGATGTTGTTCTTATCTTAACGCAATAGTAGTAAAATGGTGTGCCACTTGGCTTGGGTTACTTGGTCTCAACTCTAAAGTAAAGTAAAAGTCATGGGGCCGGGTACGTAGCCCGCCTAGGGGACACAGTCCAATTAAATACTCCTCCCTAATAACGACGGATAAAGGCCCACAAAAAGGAGGTTCCAAGTTGAGTCTATCCTCTGATGGAAAGTCACAGTCAAGCTGAATTTATCCTCTACTCCTGCCTCCTCCCATCTTCTTCTAACCTTTTTACAGTAATACTACAATACATTAGCCATTTAGCCTCCTCCTCCCATCATATTCTTCTAACCTTTTTTCCCTTTTTAAAAGTCGCCATGTTCTGTGTGCTCCTTTCTTGGGTCTCTCGCCAATGGATTTTATTAAACGAGCCACTAGGCAAAACGTTATGGGCGTATTTGATAATAGATTTCATTTTGAAGGAATTCGTAATGAAGTGTGATTAGAATTGAGATTGGTAATGAGATGGGATTATTAACGACGAGGAGATGAATCATTTATTTATGTTTGTTTTGCACGGAATTAAATTGTAAGATTGTAAATAACATGTTTGTTCTGATAGAATAGAATAGGATTGTCTTTCAATTCCAACCTTAGCCCCATAGGATAGGATTGTTAATACCACTCCACATGGGACTAAGGTTGTCTTTTCGATTCCTATTATCCCCAAATGAAACTTGTACCATAAATTTTACTGCAACGGACACCTACTAAATCTTCTCAGCTCGTAGGAATTTTTCCTTGTTCTTAGATGCTACTATCAATTTATGAGGTCAGTCCATAATTCTAAATGAAAATCTTGCTAGCGGACGGCAAATTTAGTCGAGGGGTACTAAGCTGAACCAGACACCCTAACTTTATATATATATATATATATATATATATATATATATATTATTTTTATTTTTTTGTGCAGGTGCCTTTTTTCATTTGAGAATAGCCATTCTTAATACACCTTTTATGAACCCCAGCCAGCCACAGTTATAAGGCCCACCAATTAAAGCCCACAGAGCCTGAGCAAATTTATATTTTACGTTCTTTTACACGTGAGAGATGATATGAATAAATTATGTGAAGATAAAGCGATCCAACGAACCAAATAAAGAGGAAAATGCTATCGCTACCACAGTATTTTTATCATTATCAACCAGATCCTCTCCACTCCAGTTCTGAGACAAAACTAGAACAGTTCAGTTTTCAGTTTTCGGGTTCCATTCCGAACTCATTCTAATGATCGGAAGCATACATATTGAGAGAGAGAATTGTGAAGACGTTCAATTATACAAAGAATCACCTTAATTGGAAATCGATTGTTCAATAAGTGATCAATTCATATCGTTAAACGTATGGATTCCCGTTCAGTGTGTCATTCTTCTCTTTTCATGATAAATGTGTTTCAAAATCATTTTAAACAATTACCGATCAAACATAATTTTTTGTATGGATCATCTTCTCTCGATAGAATGCAAGTTTTTCACATCTGAATCAGATAGAACAACTTGAATTTGAGATCGCTATTAGAAATCATATAGTGAAAGACTGCAATTGAAATATCCTACAAGATAAATGGTTCCGATCATTCAAATGACTACGAGATGGGGGCCAAAAACCAAAACTGGATCGGTCTACAAACACGCCATGCTCGTGGATTAGAAAAAGTAATATTTTTGGGTGGATTTCGCATTTTTTTAATTTCTGCTGGATTTAATTAGCTTATCCTCTAATCCTGTCATACCAGCTCTAAAAGAATATTAAGACCTTCCAACCACTTAACACTGACAATTAGTACTAATATTCAATAGGAAACTACAATATCTTAATCCCTTTGCTCTTAACTTGTATAAGAATATTTTGAGTTAATTAAGACATCTTTAAGCTTATCCCATGACTACAAAGGCTTCTTAGTGATATCATAGGAACATCTAAATAATCAGATGTGTGTGTGGCGGAAAAAACTACACACGCCTATTACGAATTTTTGTAGCTCCTTTTACGAATTTTTGTGGCTCTTCTTATGAATTTTTGTGACTTGTTTAATTTTTGGGTGTACAATACACACTTTACAAATTTTGTGGGTTCCTTCACGAATTTTCGTGACCCAATATATGAATTTTTGTGGTTGTTTATTTATGAATTTTTTTTTGGTTATTTTCACGAAGTTTTGTGGTGTTGTTTATGAATTTTTGTGCTGCTGTTATGAAATTTTATGGTGAAAAAGACTGCGCAAGATAAAAAAAAAAAAAAAAAAAGACACCTCAAAATTATGAATTTTTACGGCATAGTTTACGAATTTTTTTGGTGTTATCTAAGAATTTTTGTATGCTGTTTATGAATTTTTGTAGTCTAATAAACAAATATTTTGATATTCATTACGAATTTTTGTGGCTCAAAATATAAAGTTCATACTGTACGCCTAAAAACATGAGTGTTTACAGCCTTGTCCATACTTATTTGTAGCTTAAACAAGTGGATCCGGATAACTTGTTCATTGTGTGCAAGTGGGGTGGAGTGCAATTGGTGCCTCCCTAATACTCTCATACACATGAGCATGGTTCGATTCCCGTAAGCATGCCTTCCCCTCCCCCTCCCCTAGTCCCCTAAGATAGAGTAAAATACGATAAAATAGGATTAACGAATGGCCAAAAAAAAATGTTCATTGAATCATTGTGTAGATCTCAATGTGCATGTTTTATTTTTATTTTTTTTTATAACAGGATGTCCAAGTCAACTTGCATGCACGTCAACTAATTCCGAGGCTCTGAAGGTAACGACCGGGCATAACCCCTAGTGGCTCCAAGATTTGGGATGCTTGACCTCCATGGAATTCGAACATATGACCTCATAATCAAGCACTTATTGCTTTTTCATACCCATTTTGCCAACCCCTTGGGATTATCTCGATGTGCATGTTATCTAAAAAAAAAAAGGTGACTTAATGCAGTCACACCCATGGGGGGTCTCTTATGTTGTACTCCCTCCGTTCTAATTTAATTGTCCTTTTTGACAGTTTATGTCACTTTTCAATTGATTATATCTTGTAATTTATAATGTTTTAGGTGATTTCAAAAATATTGTATTATAGAACAAATCGAGATCTATCAAATAAGATCCATATTGGGTATAAAATTCATCACAAATTTAAAGACATAATAACTAGTTTTTTAATCCAGTTAAAATATAACTGAGACAAGTAAATTAGGACGGAGGAAGTAACGGTTTCATTTTTTGCCCTTTATGAATAATGAAATTAACTTTTGTCGATTAAAAAAAAAAACACCCATGCTGTCCCAATGGGCCAGCAGGGTCCGCTCCAGTTCAATACTAGTACTATACTATATACAGACTCAGGAATTTTTATATGTACCGATTATCAATCACGTGCCACGACTTTCGTTACCGATTAATTAAGTTAGAACAACCGCCCAGCCCATGAAATTCACCAACAGAAGTTACAGAATCAAAAAATTGTACGTATTCTTGTCCATTTGATAGTAAATTAAATCACGTAAGGCCGAAAAAGCTTCTTACGGTACCTTTGAAATAGAGAACCAATAAGAAGGAAATAGAGAGAGAGAATTGCAATTCACAGCAACAAGATTCGAACCCAACCAGTTGGTTTGGGTCTAGCATCAGTCCAGTTCTGTTTTCCAAGGGCAGAACCCTAATGATTGCTACTGTTAAAATTGGAACGATATGTACAAGATTAACGTGGCCCCTGCACATGGATGATACGGACAAATCATTAGCTTTCCCAAGTATTTCAGCAGACGCTAGTGTTCAAAATGTCAGCATGAAGAGCTTTGCTGAAATACTTCAATAACCTTCATACTTCTTTGGTATTTGACATTCAAAGTATCTTACTAGAGATGCTCCGGTGTCTGTATCTTGTACAGATTTTTGTTGATCGGCAAAAATAACTGTACAGATAATCACAGCAAATTGTTTCCCACATCCATGTCCCTGGACCAGAAATTCTTTTACACGTCCAAACTTCAAAAGTAAAGGAAACTGAAAAATCATTTTACAAACGGAAGGTAGAATCCGTAACCGGATGAATGAAAATTCCAATATACCTTCGAAAACATTTTAAAGAAGAATGCCAATCAATGTTATCTACACAATTTGTGACCTAGTGGACAGGAGAGGAAGCACCAGCAAACGACGAGCATCATAGCCGACATCCAAGCTTGAAAGAATCTCTTCTTAGTTGTTGAAAATGTAACTGCAACGATGGCCAACATAATAGCATTAATATTTTCTATCCAAACGACTTACAGCCTCTTTGGATAGTGAAAAAGAGTGAGGATGGAAAGAAAGGATAATGTTTTCACATATAAACTAACTAAAGGAGATGAAAAATAATGAAATAAAGAAAACAACAAAAGAAGATGAACCTTTATTTGTTCATTGTTTCTTATCAAATCTCATTACTTTAGTGAGTTTTGGTGAGAAACCACAATCCTTCTTTTCTCTCCCTTTCCCAAACTCTGGGTCCCCTCATCAAGTGGAGAATATAGTTCAAGGACTGCCTGAAACGCTATCATATAAGAGAGGCCTGAAAGCGAGCTTGTGCCACCTGGTGTGGTTCAGCCACCAGGTGCCTACATGGTCTTTCATTTCATGGATGGCCTGCTGGGGCAAATTAGCAACTAAGGACAGATTAGCCAATTGGGAAATTACTAATGAGGTGACTTGTCAGATTCAAATTTTTTTGGATCTTCCGTTTAATGGAGAAAAATAGACTATTTTGAAGAATTTTCTATAGAGTGGGACATCATTCTAGATCGATAAGTAACCAGAACGATCGGGAGCCCTAATAGAATAAACACTCGATCTTTCGTAGACTCGAAATTTTTAGGTAGCTTTTCCTATCAGGTGTGGGATCTGGTGCTCCAGAAGTGTGGTTTTCTGGGATTTCCTAGAAAGAATGAGAAGGTACTGCTGGATTGGGGTCTTCAAGAAGGGGAAAAGAAAAATATGCTGAAAGCTCGATTTTGAAGCTTTCCTTCTTAGCACGTGTCTACCACACATTCAGGGACAGAGGGACAGAAACTGCAAAAAATTTCCAGCAAAAGCAAATAAGCCACGGTCAGCAATGACATAGTAGGAAAAATAAGGGCACGCATGATGGGCTGGAAAAGTGTTCTGCTGAACAATTCAGCAGAAAGCAGAAAAGAGTGGGATTTACCTAAAGATTTTCTATCAAGTTGAAAAACGGAGCTGTACCTAAGTTTTGGCTTGGCTATTCTTTGATGTTTTCTCCTGTTTTCTGGCAATAGGGAGGTTTTGTTCCGTTGTTGGGTTGGCTGTCAAGGTATTCCTTTGGGTTTTATTTTTGGTGTGGTTCTTACCAAAAAGAGAATTTGGTTCACTAATTCGACTAACAACAGAAGCTAAACACTCCAGTAGTAGACATGCAAGTCAACGAAGGAAATACGCGTGGTCTTTTGCGCGAATGAAAGTTGCTGGACAAAGCAAAAAGATGGAAACATTAAATGATAATCAAATTGCTTGAAATCATAAAATGCCATTGATGTTCACGAGGGAAGAGGAAAAAGTAAGATGCTTACTCACGGAAATATTATCACCCAATGCTGCATTCAATGATAGCATATTGATAAATCAGCTTCACTTCTCTGTGAAGTTTAGTAATTTCCACACAAAAAAAAAAGTAATTACGTACAATATAAAACACCAAAATGAACTAAATTGCTCTCAGTTTTTGCATAACAAGACACAAGCCCTCAACGGCAGGAACCCCACTTCTGCCCTCAACTTAACAATTTGTTGCTCCCTTTTGCAAAAACACCTTTTTTGGGAAAGCCTAAATTGATCATGAGACTAACATCTCGGGTTTTGCAGTGGTGATTTGTGCATGAGGTATGCAAAGGCTACAGCAGCTGAATTTCACAGATTGTTAGGAGTAGAAAAATGAAGTTCTAAATTTTTCTCAGAAAAAAGAAATGCAGGAAGGTCAAAATTTGAAGGATCAGAGATGTAAAACTTCAATGCAACAGCAACTGAATGATGACAGGAAAATAGAAGTAGCCCGTGACAATAAAGTGCCAAGTTCTCAAAAAAATATAGTTCATGAAGCATAAAAATTCGAGTATAACATAACCGTATTTGAGTATTAACTATTAACCTTTCAAAGTGCCATCTCAGCTTGTAAAGCAGCAAGCTCATCGTCCTCAGCTGTGTTCTTGCGGGGAGCTGGACGAACAGGCGGTCTTATCTTGCCCTCTGGAGCAGACAGTGGAGGAGAGAGTACAGTTGTGGCAGGCTGGAGAAGCTGTTCCTCCAACTCAGACCCTTCCAGTTCTTCCAGTTCTGCCTCTAATTCATCCTGCAGAAGTCATTGATTAGAAAATGCTATACTCTTTGCCAGAAATAATGCACTCAATGGAACTGAAACGCGAGTAAATACTTCATCAAAATCAGCGGCTGAACCAATAGGTGCTGAAAGTGCCTCCTGGATCTGTTTCATGTTCTCGGTCTGCTCGTTAATCTCATCCATTGTTTTGTCCACGTCATCGATATTCCTGCATTGTAAGACATGGTCAGACAACCTTTAGATCCAGAAAAATCCTCTCCGAATATATCTATATGGAAAGGAAATCTACTATATATACAAGGAAAGCAAAGCAAATAATACACGAATGCTCCCTGTTGCCTCAATGCAGATATACAAAGATGTTGCTCACCACCAGGAAGTTGAACAATTGGAAAATAACTGCTTAGAAAAATGGTCACGGACACAGAAATTCTTAAAAAATGGGGACATGGACATGTTTATGTGTATAGAAATGGGGACATGGACGTGGTTATGTATATATACATACATATGTACCATATGGGCACAATGGCGCGGCAAAACCTAAAAGTGTAGGGTACGGCTATAGCAATTGTATTTCTCCAATATAGAGCAATGTATCACACGTAGTAACTTGCACGTCAAATAGATATACAAGCTCAACGACTTTGGCAATTAAGAATCCAACATCAAATAACTGTTTTTAAGTTTTAACGCCAACCTTAAGGTGCGTATCAAAGTTTAATGCCATTATACTAGAGAACCTATGGATGGAAATCTTTATTCTAGAATCACGCTAAGCATAGAAACATTACATCTCAACTATGAGCTTCATTTTTTGTATTGGGTATGGCTTGATATGTATTGATACTTCTGTCGTACGGTTGTAATTATAGAAAAAAATCTTGGTACGTGTTTCGTTTACCCTTTACGTACTTAGAAGTACCACGCCAAGTACTGCTGTACCGGACTACCGGTAGCAGGTATGAGTACGTAGGGGTTTTAGAAGTACCCGTGCTTTGTAGAATACAGATAAATATGATACATATACAGAGAGAGAGAGCTTCAATCTATTGATGATCGACCTAGGGTTTCCTGCAATTTTTTTCTTCTTTTCCGACTTCCAGATATGTTATCAATGTGTTACAATAGTTAAATATAAACTTGATTATACTTAAACCAAAAACTTAAACGATAGCATGTTTACTGCCGGAAAATTTGAAAATTTTACAATCTACCCGTCGTGTCCCCCTCCAAAAATCAATAAAATATAAGGGACAGGCCACGTATTTAGTCGTGTTCCCTACGTGTCCCGACACGGATACGGCGACCTATTTGGAGTGCCGGTGCTTCATAGCCTGTCGACATACGAAATTGGCATATTATGGGAAGAAACGCCATTTCTCTTCAACAATGCTGAATTGTCCTGTGTCCATGAAGACACGTCCAGTGGTCTTGTGGATTTGAATGCTATGCATACTTGCCTATTTGGCATAAGTTCGACCATACCAGAAGAACATATCTAAAATTGAACGATATAATATCCCAGCTTTCAGCATTACTAGCCTTGGATCCAACACCTTAAACTGCATCTCAAAATATGAAGCTAATCTCCAAAAATGATGTCTTTAGAAAACGTCAAAATCAAAACCAATAATTCATTGTGTATGCAAGACCAGAACATAGACAATTATGCCACCAGCTTTCCAAAAAGTGCCCATGTAAACTGATCCCAAATCCATACAGCGTGCTATGCTTCTACTTGAATTCAGAAATTGCCAGTGACAGAGGCCAATGCAGTCTAGGAAATAACAATTATAATCTATCACATTACATAGGTGGAACTTACGTTGCTTTTTGCATGGCTTTCATTGCAGCAGCCCCGGTTCTCAAAGCAGCAACAGTCTCCGTGGTAGCTTTTGAACCTTCCAGCATTATCATCTAAAATTTAAAATAAAGCTTGTTGTAAAAAAGAGGAATTACTCATGACATCAAATAAACACAGCATGAGTCTTGTTAGAATATTGTCAGGTTTATGTTAGTCCCACATTGGCTAATTAAGTCATTGTAGTGAGTATCTCATAATATAAATAAAGGTTGTGTGTGTTAGGGTTAATTAACACCCTATACACTTTTCACTCTCCTAAACAACATGGTATCAGAGCTCTACCTTTACCCTAACCCTAAACCACCACAATCCTAGATCTAGCCGCCGCCGTACGTCACCAACTACCGTCCACCTTCGTCGTTTTTCCTAAACCAACCGGAACCCCTATTCATAAACCCCAGTTAAAACCCTAACTTCGAAATCCCCAAATTGCAACTTTACAGTCGAAACCCATACCAAAACCCACCCCAATCCGACTTCGTTCAGCCCTAATCCGAGTTCAAACAGCCCTAATCCGAGTTCAAACAGCCCCAATCCAACTTCGTCTAGCCCTAATCAAGTTCGAACAGTTCTAAATCAGGTTCGAACATACCTTACAATCCTTCGTCTGTCTCCGGCGAACATCGCCGACCTCCGGCGAGCCATCTCCAGGCACCAGCGACCAGCCTCAGCCCTTGAAAAATCAAAACCCAGTTGATTTGGACTTCAAAACCCTTCGAACATCAGGACCCAGTTGATTTCGGCCTTTATACATGCTCGAAATAGCCCTACACCACTCGGTTTAGATCGAAACAGTCTGCAATATGTTTGTTGGGTTTTTGATCTGCCAGGAGTTCGTGATCTGTTGGCTACCAGGTTGTTTCTTGTTCCAACAGTTTTTGTAGTATGCATGTCTTGATTGTTTTTTTTTTGCTTTATCCGCTATTTCTGATATGAAAGTTTGGGTTGCGGAGGATCTATGGCTGTTGGTATTGGTATTAGTATTGTTGGTCGTAGTTTGATGCATGTCTTTGTTCAGTGTTGGTAGAAGTTTCCTCCGTTGGTTGCCGGATCAATTGGGTGTTTTCTTTTTGTTGGTTGAGGTTGTGGTGATTTATTGTTTGGGGTGCCTTTACATTGTTTGGTAAAATGTCTGAGCAGAAGAAGGATTCTAATTCTGGTACTGTTTCTAGTTCTGGTTCTACTGTTGTTGGTAGTTCATCTAGTGGTTCTTGGTCTCGCGACAGGGCGCCCTATTACCTCCACACCATTAAATGGGGGTAATTATGTTCTTTGGGCTAAAGCTGTTGAGGTATATTATATGGGTCAGTATGAGGACTCTTATTTGACTGATGAGCCCCCTGCTACTGCTGAACCCACATATAGGGCATGGAAAGCGGTTGATGCCCGTATTAGTTCAGAGTTATGGAATAGTATGACGGAACAGGTTGCTAGTACGTTGATGTTCTGTGATACAGCTAGAGAGGTGTGGACACAGGCAAAAGAGTTGTATTCAGGTGTCAACAATCTTCGTCGTACGTATGATCTTCATCAGTCTTTCTTTAATATATCTCAGGGTGATGATTCTTTTGAGAATTATTATGCTAAGTTCCTTCGTATTTGTAATGAGCTGGATATCTGTGAGCCACTTTCTGCTGATATTCAGGTTATACGGCGCCAGCGTGAGCGCATGAGAGTTACTCGTTTCTTATCTGGTGCCTCATCCACTTTCAAACCTGTGGGTAATCAGATTTTGGGGGACCGTGACTTACCTCCTCTCAGCGAGGTATTCAGTCGTCTCCGGCAGTCATCGTCTATTTCTGGTACACCGGCTCTTGACCATTCTGCTTTGACTTCCGCTGTTTCTGATAGCTCTGTGTTCTCAGTTAGCCGTGGCCGTGGTCGCAGCCGGGATTCTGGGATTCGAGGTCGTGGCCGAGATTTTGGGATGACTGGTCGTGGTTCTGGTGGTCGTACAGACACTGTTATTGGTGGTCGAGGTGATCGTACATTTAGTCGTGGTGGCCGCATAACAGGGGGAGGCCGCGGTCGTGGCCGTGGTGCTCGGTTGTGTACTTATTGTGGGGGGACCAATCATTGGGTGGACACATGTTATGAGTTGTATGGCTTCCCTCAGGCTCATCAGGCCACTGTCTCTGAGGATACTGGACAGTTTGCTCAATCTTCTGCTGATAGTGTGGTTGTTTCCGCTGATGAGTACCAGCGCTTATTGTCATTTCAGACTGCAACAGGATCTTCCACTGCTACGCTTGCTCAGACCGGTCCATCTATTGCTTGTGTTGCCTCCTCCTCTTCCTCTCCTTGGGTTATTGACTCGGGAGCTACAGATCATATGACTGGTACACCTGCTTTCCTTTGTGATCGACAGCCAGTTGGTAGATCATCTCATGTTACCTTAGCTGATGGATCTACCACTGCTGTTGTTGGTTTGGGTTCAGTTCCTATCTCTTCCTCTCTTACATTGACATCTGTATTACACGTTCCTCGTTTTCCGTTTAACCTTATGTTTGTGAGCCGTCTTACGAAATCTTTAAATTGTTCTGTTACATTTCTTCCTCATGGCTGTGTTTTTCAGGATCTCACAACGGGGAGGAAGATTGGTGGGGGCATTGAGCGAGATGGCCTATATTACTTAACAGTATCTCAACCTGTTGCCCTTCAGACATCAGAGTCTCCATATCAACAGCACTGTCGTCTTGGTCATCCCTCTCTTCAGAGTTTGAAGCGTCTTGTGCCCTCGTGTCGTTCCATTGATAAGTTGGTTTGTGAAGTCTGTGAGTTTAGTAAACACCATCGAGTCAGTTTTTATCCTAGGGTTGAGCGTCGTGCGTCGCGTCCTTTTCAGTTAGTTCATTCAGACATTTGGGGGCCTATTCATGTGCCCAGTATTTCTGGTTTTCAGTATTATGTTATTTTTGTGGATGATTTTTCCCGTATTACATATCTTTATCTAATGAAAGAGCGATTTGAATTGAAATCTGTTTTTAAATCCTTTTACATGGAGATTAAGAATCAGTTTGATACCTGCATTAAGATATTTCGTTCAGATAATGCCCGTGAATATTTTCATAGTACACTGTCTCATTTTTTTGCTGATCATGGCATCATTCACCAATCGTCGTGTTCTCGGACTCCACAACAAAATGGAGTTGCTGAGCGCAAGATTCGGCACTTGTCTGAGGTTATGCGTGCCTTATTATTTCAAATGAGGTCCCTAAGTCATATTGGAGTGATGCTGTCCTCACTGCCTGTTACTTAATCAACCGCATGCCCTCTACAGTCCTAGGTGGTCAGGTTCCCCATACGGTTTTATTTCCCGATCGGCCTCTCCATTCATTAGCCCCTCGAGTTTTTGGGTGTACCTGTTATGTCCATGCTCTTGACCCTGATAGGAGTAAACTTGATCCTCGGTCTTTTCGTTGTATTTTTCTGGGATACTCACACACCCAGAAAGGGTATCGGTGTTACTCTCCTGCTTTACGTCGTCACTTTGTCTGTGCTGATGTCACGTTCAATGAGTCCTTACCATATTATTCGGATCCTGTTACTACTAATGATGTCCTTCCCCTAGAGTCTGTGTTACCTATGGCTGTTCCACCCAGCCCTGTTCTACCAAACCCTTTGCAGGTTTATGTTCGGCGTTCCCACGCACCGACACCACCTCAGCCTCAACCTACAGAACCCTTCCAGTCTGCCGAACCATCTTCGCCAGCACCTCCGTCTTCCCCCCCGTTGCCAGATCCGCCAGCTCCTCGCTATCCGACTTGTGAGAATCGCCACCCGCCGGTAAAATATGGTTTTTCTAATTGTTCTCGCACTTCTCATCCTCTTTCTCATGTTATCTCATATGATCATCTCTCTCCATCTCTCCGCTTTCACTACTACTGTCTCCTCTATTTTTGTTCCTAACACTGTTCAGGAAGCATTATCACGGTCTGAGTGGCGGAAAGCTATGGAGGATGAAATGTCTGCTCTTCATAATAATGGCACGTGGGAATTGGTTACTCTTCCTGCTGGTCAAACTACTGTCGGCTGTCGTTGGGTCTATACTGTTAAGTACCTTCCTGATGGCACTGTTGAACGCCACAAAGCTCGTCTGGTTGCCAAAGGGTACACCCAGACTTATGGTGTTGATTATTCCGAAACGTTCTCTCCTGTTGCCAAGCTTGGTTCTGTGCGCATTCTTATTTCGCTTGCTGCCAATCTTGGTTGGCCGCTGTTTCAGCTCGACGTCAAAAATGCCTTCCTCCATGGCGATCTCCAGGAGGAAGTCTACATGGAGCAACCACCTGGGTGGTTGCTCAGGGGGAGCGTCATAAGGTATGTCGTCTTCGCAAAGCACTCTATGGACTCAAGCAATCTCCAAGAGCATGGTTTAGCAAGTTTAGTAATGCAGTTATGAGATTTGGCATGTGTCGAAGTCAGTCAGACCACTCTGTATTCTCCCTTATGTCGGCTCGAGGGAAAGTATTGCTCATTGTTTATGTAGATGACATTATTATTACTGGAGATGATCAAAAAGGGATTGATGAGTTGAAACAGTTCTTACATAGTCAGTTCCACACTAAAGACTTGGGTAAGCTGCGATATTTCTTGGGCATTGAGGTTGCGAGGTCCAAGGATGGGATCAGTCTGTCCCAGAGGAAATATGTGTTAGATATTCTAGAGGAGACAGGTTTATTGGGAGCTAGACCTGTGGAGACTCCAATGGATCCTAATGTAAAACTCTGCATTGATCAGGGGGAGGTATTTCCTCATCCAGATCGGTATCATCGATTGGTTGGTAAGTTGAATTATCTTACCAATACACGTCCTGATATCTCATTTGCTGTTAGTGTGGTGAGTCAATTTATGTCTGCTCCTCGTCTTCCACATTGAGAAGCTTGTATTCGCATTGTTAAGTATCTTAAGACTCATCCTGGACGCGGTTTGTTTTACCGTTCTAATGGTCATTTTCGTGTTGAGGCATTTACGGATGCAGATTGGGCAGGGTCACCTTACGTTCAACAACTGGTTACTGTACGTTTGTTGGTGGCAACCTAGTTACTTGGAAGAGTAAGAAACAAACTGTTGTTGCAAGGTCTAGTGCAGAGGCAGAGTACCGTGCTATGGCTCATACCACATGTGAGATTGTTTGGCTGAGATCCTTTCTTGAGGAACTGGGATTTCAGGTGCAGTTACCCATTCCTATGCATTGTGACAATCAGGCAGCGATACATATTTCCTCGAACCCGGTGTTTCATGAAAGAACCAAGCATATTGAGGTAGATTGTCACATTGTTCAAGAGAAGGTTGACAATGGTGTATTGGTTACACCCTTTGTGTCCACAGGAGCTCAGATCGCAGATATTTTTACCAAATCATTGTTTAAACCTCGTTTAGAATTCTTATGTAACAAGCTGGGACTTTGTGATATTTACTCTCCAGCTTGAGGGGGAGTGTTAGAATATTGTCAGGTTTATGTTAGTCCCACATTGGCTAATTAAGTCATTGTAGTGAGTATCTCATAATATAAATAAAGGTTGTGTGTGTTAGGGTTAATTAACACCCTATACACTTTTCACTCTCCTAAACAACAAGTCTATTAGAATTCAAGTTACTGCCACGACACCTGATCATGGATGCGCAACTGAAAGTTTCCAAGCTGTTCAACTTGCTGTTCATAAAGTCTCTTCCTCTTTAAACATTGTATTGCCGCTGAACAAAAACCAATAAGGTACAACGGTGAATAGGAAAACATCGCACCAGATAGTAACATTTCTCTAGTAAACATACTATACAATATGCAAATGGGAGCAAAATAGAATGCATGCTTGGACTCATTCACACATTCATAACTCTTGAGACAAGCAAATTTCAAACACCAAAAGTGCATGAGTGATGGGAAAAATCGAGACAATTACCAAATACGATACAGTCGTGTTAACAAGAGCACAGTTCATTGATAAAACTTCACGACAAGAACTGCAACTAATGTTTGATTGAGGAAAAGATGCATCACATGCTGAATGGTTTTGCAGTAAATAATAAGTAGCATTCTGATAATTGAGAAAAATCCCGCAAACCAAAAGACAAATGAGAAAGCAAAATACCATGCATTGTTAGTTTGTTACTATTATTTTGATAAAAAGGTAATAGAAAGCATGATACAGTTGGTAGAAAAGCTATGCTCGAGATAATGATACCTCATCACAGAAGATCATCAAAGGGTATTGGAAAGTGGAGAACACGAGCCATGTTATTAGTTCAAAGACATACCAATTTGGACTCCATGATGCTGTCCCATGTACCATCTTTTCAAGAAATACCATGGACTAAATCTACTTCTCATACAATGTTGTTGGAAAATGAGGGGAAAAGGTAGAAATGAAAAAGAGAAGCTTGGATTCAAAGTAAACATCCCTAATACATATAGATGCCTTACAAAGTGAGAAAACACTAAAGCAAATAGCTACACACCAAAAATTATGAAACTAGGCATTCCACAACCTAGTGGAACAGAACAAAACCCAACATTTACAAATTATAATTCTCAAGAAAAAAGCCAAACAAAAATATAGTTCCTTCCAAAAAAATAAAAAATACATACATAGCTAAAAGCAATATTTCTATGTTTCCAGCCACACCTCTTTTGTTCTTTGCTCGGGTAAATTCCTTAGCTCTTTCGATCTCTGCAGCAGCCTTCCTCAGAAGAACTTTCTCCTTTTTCTCCAGCATTTCAAGTGTCTGTGCATAGTAACCAAAAAGTTAGTAATTAGCACCTTGCAACAATGATTCCCAAAAGCACTACGTTGGTATGAAAACAATAATTGACTCTTTCACATCAGAAGAAAACCTGTACTTCCAGCTGACATGGCAAAACGAAATAACTAGACAATATTTTAACGAATCTAACCTCCTACAATAGATTCACCGACGACAAATGAACGATCTGGACCGCTAAGGCAAACAAAAGGCCCACCGAAATAATCAGCTAAAGCAGACGAAAAAAGAGATGATTATGACTTTCCTCAGTTGCTGAGGAAAGTCATAACCATCTCTTTTTCCACTGTCCCTTCTGTACTCAAATCTGGCAGACTATCCGTAGCAAGAAAAGATCCTCTTGCTTGTCAAATAATATGGCTCATATCATTGACTGGTTAATTCAGCATGATTCTGGATCCCAATTTCGTTATCTGGTTTTTAAACTCTCTTTAGCTGTTGTCATTTACCATGTTTGGGGTGAAAGGAACAGAAGGGTCTTTCAACAACATTCAAGTAATGCGCAACAGCTGGAGATCAAGGTCAGCACTGGTGTACGTGCTTGTGTTAGTTCATGGAAAGGTGTAAAGAGGACAGTTAGGAATTTGGAGCTTTGCTCTATTTGGAACTTTCCTGATAGAATCCAAGCTAGGATCTGAATCTCTGCTTTGGTTCTGTTTTTTCTTTATGGGCAGTTGTATGCTTAAATTTGTTAGTTCGGATCAGTTTTAGCTCCTAGGAGCTGGTGGATTGTAAATCTGGGGAATGCCCCTATGCTTTTGTAACTGGTTTTCGTCTATAAAATCTTATAATTCCCCCTAAAAAAAAAAAAGGACAGCCTGCACAATTGTTTTCCTGATGAAATGTTCAACAGCAACAAGGCAAAAGTTCTGAACCCTCCATATAACAAGTCCCTTTCAACCCACCGGTCTTCAAGCACAACATTTGTTCATTTAATTTCACTTAGAATTGAGATTCTATTGTCAATAAAAGAAGAATATTCTTACAACCTCTAATCAAAACATTCAACTTAGCAGATCAAGCAAACTCTAGATAAGCAAGTCTACTACTTGAAATCAACCTATGAGTTGTCATTGTTCTCCTATTGAGGTGGCATGGCACCAATATCAAAGTAACCAGATAAAAATTTACAGTGAAATCTAAACCGATCAGCCTTCTCAACCTTGACTTCTTCACTTTTCACTAAATTACCTACTCGAAAGCTTTAGTTTCAAATTGGTCATGGCTCAGCTCAATGGCCTTGGCTTCATAATGCTTCAACACTGGATTAAGACTAATGTTAAGGGGGAAAGCAAAGAGCTCAAGCTCGGTCCGCCCAAAGCCGGTCTTGAGCTAAAGCAAGTGTTGCGGCCGCTTTAGGCCTCAAAAAAATTATGAATTGTAAAGACCCCTCCCACTTTGTTATCCCTTATTATAGTCTAACAAAAGAGGCTATATTTTTAATTTTTGCTTTAAGCCCCCGAAAAGTCAGGACCGGCTCTGAGTCAGCCAGAACAAAACAGGTATTCAATACTAAGAGTAACAACTAAATAACTCTGTTCCATACTAAACTCGAGTCTTCCAGTTTCTCCCCTGTTTCCGTGGAAGAAATAATGTTAACAACTTCCTTCAAAAGTCTGTGGACGGTGAGTTTCTCCATTAGTTCTTTCTTTTTCCCTTTTTCTGTGTTTCCAGTTTATCGAACGAAATCTTAAGCAGTTACCATTAATTTAGAAGCAGACAGCAATGAAAAAAGGAAAACTGAACCAGGCCTCTCTCTGACCCTTGTGCTCCACACTTTCCACTCTTTCACTAAACATGAGTGTATGGTGTCACTCCCACAGTTCAAAGTTCAAACATCAAATAATGATGCACTGAATCCTGGCTAGTATATTTCAACACTCACAGCAATAGCTTATCACCATCTCATTCCTCCATCACCCACCCATGAGCGCGACAGAGTACAAAGATCAAAAAAAAAAATAGAAAATTTATCTTAGGTCCATTATGTGAACTTCATAAGCCCACAAGTCCACCTATTAATTTTGTAAGGTCTCAAGTCCTTTTTAGGGTACCCTAGAGTAGGGTAGGGTACCCTAGGGTTTAGGCACTTTCATAAGATTTTAGGGTGCACTTTTTTATTATAGGATAGGGTACCCTAGGGTTTAGGCACTTTTATAGGGTTTTAGGGTGCACTTTCCTATTATAGGATTTTAGTGGTTTAGGCCATTTCATAGAGTTTAGGGTTTTAGGCACTTTCATAGGGTGCCCTAGGGTTTAGGTTGTATGGACTTGTGGCTTTACAAAACTATTAGATGGACTTGTGGGCTTATCAGCTTATGAAATGTCTATAGTGGACCTATCACTAAATCTCCCAAAAACGAGGAATGACGTAAGATCCATACTGGAGTAACCAAACTGAAGGAATATGCAAAGAGGTTTTAAAGTGCATTGACACTGTCATAAATCAAGCATCAGTATGCAATGTGGGATGTCCAATTCCATGCTGCAAACAAAAGGAGGCATTAAGCTTCCAGGGTCTACAATTGCAACAAAATAAAAGGGAATCGTGTCGAAGTGTCAAAATTAATACAAATCATTAGATAACATGCACGGCCATCTGAAAAGGATGTCAAAGCGATTATACAGAAGGAATACTAAATATTATGCTGATATTTGCAGCTCCACATAAGACAATACCACCTCATGGACCTCACCCAAAACTAATGCAGACAACTACAGATTTACTACGACGATAACCAAATTCTTATTCATGCAGTCCACAAAGTATAATCAAATCACCACATAAATCGACCAGCATCGCACCTCGAATTCTAGGTTCTACAAAGAAATTATATACGAACGCAAACATATATACGCATAAACCACATGATACGAACCAAATAAACGGAATAATATAACAGATTGACGTGATCATATCATAACTGTACCTCGTTCAATTTTTCTAACGTTGCGAGAGGGTTTGTTTCTTGCTTAGGCTTTCCAAAAACCTTGGAAAACATGGTTGATTGAAACTCTGCGATCTGCTCGGAACAAATCAACAAGATCAAATTACTGTTACGTGTGTTCAGCCGATATCCGTTACAGACATTAGAAATCCTGAATGAGTACAATACAATACACATACAAAAGGCTCTACGTACATGAATCAAAAAGATAATGAGAGAAGTGACCTGCTGAGATTGAAAAGAAGCGATCGCTGAGAGAGTCGATTAGGTTTCGGGTTTGTTATTAGAAGAAGAGAGAAGAAGAAGAAGAAGAAGAAGAGTTGGAGTAGAAGAGGGTCTCTCTCTCTTCTGTGAGTTGTCTCTTCTCTCTCTCTCTCTCTCTCTTGGGATTGGATTCCTTGTCGAGATTGCTTATGCGAGGGGGGAGAGAGGGGACTGGCTGTGAGGAAAGGTTAAAAATACAGACCAATCATCGTTAAGTGAGTAATGGTTTTAATCTTTTCAATTCAATTGGTACGCGGGATTGTCGACACCATGTGACATGTGGGTGTGGGTGGGGCCGTGTGGGCCATCTGTATAAAAAGTCAAATTTTAAGATTTCATTGGAGGGAGGGAGGTGTTATGGTGGGATTTCATCAATTCTCTATTGAACATTTCTACTGGTACAGAAATTTGTGCACATATTTTTTTATGGGGTCCACTACTGGTTTCATACAAGTGATTCAAGCCGTTCATTATGTTTAAAATATTTTTTCAAGTGCCCCTACTAAAAATCAGCTCAATCCGATACCTATACGTATTTGATCTAATCATCTAACTTTTCATTTGGGTTTTTAGAGAATGAAAAGTTAGACGATTAGATCAAGCACTTAGAGGTGTCGGATTGAGCTGATTTTTTTGAGGAAGCACTTGAAAAAATGTTTTAAACATAATGAACGGCTCGGATCACTTGTGTGGGACCCGTAGTGGGCCCCACAAAAAAAATCTGTGCACAGATTGCTGTACCAGTAGACTTTCGGTTCTCTATTACGCCTCGTTCCACTTTCTCAAATACTCCTAAGTACTTAAAAAATAAAAATTTGATAGATCTCGATCAAATAAGATCTATATTGTATATTTTTTTATTTCAATAAATTTATTATTTTTAAATTAAAAAATTACAAATAAGTGCTTTTTTCTAGGAAGATAGACTACAACACATTCTAAAGCCTTGTTTTTACTGTATTTGTTTTCTACTGCTCCTTGACTTTGGCAAACTTATTTCCACTTTACTATACCATCATGTCCATATAGTTTAGGGAAATTAACTTTACTATTATGATAAGGGGAACAACTTGTCCATTTCCGTTCATATTTTTTAGTGAACACCATCCAAGTATACAAAAATAATGGATTTTTAGGGCTTGTTTGGAACTTGGAGGATTTTTAGGATTTGTTTAGAACTTGGAGAAGAGAAGGGAAAATTCCAGTTTTCTCTATCCTTGTTTATTTAGCTTGAAAAGAGAGGGGTAATTTACAAAACATAGGATTGAGCATAGTCAAATTTTCTTTGACACTTTATTTCATAATTATTTTTTTCTTCTCTTTCCATCCCTCTCCACATGTTCCAAAGAGGCCATTAGACTTTCCTTTCAAATAAAAGTATTTCCTTTTTTATTCACAAAAGAAGCAACATTGTTCATTACTTCATTTCATGGGGGTAGAAATTAATACTAGCAATATATAGTTTTGTAATTTAACGCAAGCAAGAACTTAAAAAAGAAAAGAAAAGAAATACATTTAGATAAAAGGGGAGATTTATAACTAATTTCTCCCAAAACAAAAATGTGTGTATTTTGGTGAATCTTTCTTTGAGATAAAAAAAAATCCCATGAAATCCTAGTTATATGTTCATCATGGGAGCTTCTATTGTGACCATATTTTGTTATTCCTTCATAGAGATGAGTTTTTTTTATTTCTCATTTCCAATTACAATCTTCGTTTCTTCAAAAACATTGAATAATTTTTCTTGAACAAACCAATAGGACGGGCTGACTAGGTTCTTGAAGGAGCATGGCTCAATTCTACATTCAAACATAGCTATTATCCAACTGGTTTGATTCTAAGGTTGATCTTAAGACCAATTTGGAAATCAAAATGAGTATGATATGTAAAATCACCTCTAGATATTTATAGTCTTTTTGTTTCAAACAATTTATCACCTGCGTCAATGAAAATTTACTCTATAAACTCTTCTTTTGAAGATTTAGGATAATGAAAGATGAAAAAAAATGAGAAAGAGGTAAAATTATTTCCTCACAAAAAACTTTGGGGACAAGCTTATAGAGATTAGATAGTTTCCTCTCTGAAGACCTAATTTTGTTTTTTAGTGTTGAAAGTGTATGTATTATTTTTGCTAAAAGGCAAAAAAGGAGTGTGAATATTAATTTCTTATTATTAACTATTTTAAGTGTATTAAACTATCAGTGGCAATATAATTTACTACTGCTTTTTGTAACGAAAGAACAGTAAAATGGGGTTAAATTAAATCGAACAAATATACATATTGGGATGATGTTGTAAATTTCGTAGATCAATAACCCCATAAAAAAGGAAATTGATATTCGCGCTCCATTTTTTGATACAGGCGCTCCACTTTCAAAGTGAATAAGTTACTAGTAACTTCATGAACAAAGTGGAGCGCCTGCATAAAAAAAAGGAGCGCGAATATCAATTTTCATAAAAAAAATAGTATAATAAATGAATGAGTAGTGGGTTTTGCAAAATAGTGTAAAAGTGATTGAATGCTTATCTATCCCTTTGAAGCTCCTCTCCTTGTATTTTATTTTATTCCTAAAAAAATACACGACTTAATAATTTAAGATGTCTTAAACAGTTCAAGTATTCTAATTATCATATACAGTAGTATCTTGCTATTATTACTTACTAGTGCTTGCCCGTGCCTACGGCACTACGCACCCCATGTCGTAGGTATGGGCATTTTTGTAATATATTTTTGTTTTTTTATGCTAATGCCAGAAGCTGAGCAGTGGGTAAAAAGAACCGATTGCATTTTTGTAATATATTTGTAAGAGTGTGGGTGTTTTCTTAAGAGAGTTGGAGAGCACACCTCATCCATTGGATCAAATGAATCTTAGCCCTTGGATCAACTTGTGTTTGTGTGGAGACCCACACCCTTGTATTTTATTAGATAGATGTGCATAATGGGTGCCACATAGGACAAAGGTGCCACGTAGGACAAACAGCCTTCTGTTTTATTACTAGGTGCGGCCTCGTACAAGGCACGAATATCTTGCCCGTCGAAGTGGATTGTGTGTGATTTTGAGTTTGAAAATTTTGGTTTGAGTTGATTTTTTTAGATTGTGAATGCGAAGTAATATGAGTTGAAGTGCATGAGTTAGAATAGCAGTGTGAGCTAGGATGTGTAAACCTTTTTGGATTACATGTGGTAAATCTGTTCATAAATGTACAATGCATTATGAACCAATGGTCGCCATTTTATGTTTATTTTCCAGGATAGGGTAAGATTAGTAAGTGAAATCCTAAAAGAAGTCCGAAATGACAGGAGTCACCAGTTATATCATGATTTTGATTAGCATAAGTTCAATGATAAACACATTATAATTTTGATTAACATAAGTTCAATGATATTTATTCGGAAAATTTTGGACTTTCATTGTAATTTTTCACTTTTTAGATTCTTCTCATTATGAATAAATAATAAGTCCGAGAAAATAGATAAAAAAATGTAAAAATATAAAATAAATTGAAGAAATGGGGAAAATAATCCGATTGACTTACAATGACAAAGTAGACCTTATCAGTGAGGTAATGAGAAATCGAGAAAGTAATTTGTTTGGCGTAGGCCTAGTCATTTATCATAAGGCTAGGTAGATTATAGATTTTTGTTAGAAAACAGATTCTTATTAACTTAAGAAGAAAGGCAGAAGGATTAATTATCAGAAAGGAGTAGTAATAACAAATGAGGCAGGATAAAGCGTGAAAATGTGTGATGGTTTGGGTTGAGAATGAGGCAGGAGAGCTGGTGGTAATTGTTTGGACTAATTACTAAGATTGACAGATTAAAAGATACAAAGATGGATCCTGAAGTATAACTAAGCATATACTATACGTAAATTAGTGATAGAAGCAGAAGATGAACGGGAAGCATACATGCAGGAAATGGTAAGTTTTTGGGTGTTTTTAACTGTAAAAGCGAGAGCAGAGGTATGGAATTAAAAGTAGATGCAGAATGGATATGTTATGCAGTGGAGGATAAGGTTAATGGAGCGCAGACATGGAAAAGGTTAAAATGATAAGTAGAATTTTATTTTGCTTTGGTTAACAGTCAGCATGAAGGGAAAGAGGAGCAATGATTTGAATGGTTTTAATTGTCTCTAGGTAACAGAAGGTTGTGGATGAGGAGGATCTATAAGGGTTGGGAAGGGTATGTAAATGGTGGAATACTTATATACGTGACAATGATTGTGTAGTATATATGAAGTTGAGAAATGCGGTAGCAGAAATAGTGCAGGCAGGAAGGGAATGAGATGTCCAGGAATTTGTTGGTCCATACCTATTTTGCTTGTGGTCCTGCATAGCATGCGTTTAAAAGTAATATTAGGTCCCAGCTGTAATTGGAATGGCAACTTAAAATGGTGGGCGCTATTTGCAGCGTACTTCTTGCTACTCGCAGCCGATTAAAACTTTTACCAATTACGGACAAAAATGCCCTCAAGCAGTTTGACCATTATACCCCTAAAACCTCATGTTATTTGACCATTTTACCCTTAAAGAATATTACATAACTCATTACATACAGCCACAAAAAATCATCTCATTGATTTCCCTCCCTCCCTTCCTCTCAGAACGTCTCCTCCCTCCCCCATTCAAACTCCATTTTCATCCCTCCCCCTGCCATCTCCCACCACCAGCCAAGTCTGCCTATCTTCCTCCTCTCCTCTTCCTCCTATATTGTCAATGGAAACCTCGATTGCTTCCTCTCCCTCCATTGATAAACAAAAAATAGTTGACCCATCAATACACCACGATTTGGAGTCGGAAGATCACACAATGGAAGTTGAGAAACAAGTCACAGATGTTGTAGTGACGGAGCAAAAACCGCAGCAAGAGGTAAGCCTGCCCTCCATTTTCAATTTCAGAAGCTCTCCATTTTCAATTTCAGTTCTGGCCCGACACAGTTGGACACACAGTGCCAAAACTTTACTAACTTTTCGGACTCTAATATCTGAATTATGTACAACTATTCGGATATTAATATCCGAATATTGTCAACATTGTTGGACTCTTATATTCGAATTTAGTGCCAGTTTTCAGATATTAATTTCTGAATGAAACTGCAGAGAATCCTGCACTTACAGTTGGATACACAGTGCCAAAACTTTACTAACTTTTCGGACTCTAATGTCTGAATTATGTACAACTATTCGGATTTTAATATCCAAATATTGTCAATATTGTTGGACTCTTATATCCGAATTTAGTGCCAGTTTTCAGATATTAATATCTGAATAAAACTGCAGAGAATCCTACACTTACCTGGTTTGTCTTTGGGTGTTACAGGATGACACTTCAACACTTGGTAGTTATGTAGGGCCATCAACTATACCTACTTCGACTCTTCCTCCATACGATTATACGGAGCATTTTACAACGGAGACGGTGAGTGTTTTTTTGATAGAGTATTTATCTTGTGCAATCTTATATTACGGGCTATAATTTTTTTGATGGCGGACACTTTGTACAGGTATTATTTTGGTAAATGATTTGTTGTTATTTATATAATGAATTGTGCTCCTTAAGTCCAACTTAATTTATCTTTTATGAGTACCTAATGCAATTTGACAGGTATTCCTAAAAAAAGGTTCCCCTATGCCGCCAATAGCTTGCAATTGGAAAAGACATCGTCTTTCTATCACTAAAAATTGGGATGCAGCACATGTTGCGGCCATTCAGAAGTTCAACGAGATCATCGGCGTTGATGTAGCAACAAAGGAGACCATCCATGTCAATTAGCCATTTTTAGATTGAGAAACGATTTAATGTGTTGTATTACATAATGTGTTATAATGTTATGAAAATTGGATGATTACGTTTGCTTATAGTTTTCGGATCGTCAAGAAAACTCTTATATTGTATTTATGTTTGAAAACTCATGCTTGTCAAGTTTGTGACATTCTGTTCGAAAACTAAAATGGTGTCATGCTATCTCAAAGTTTTCATTCTGTTCGGATACAAATCAGATATTAAAGTCCAAAAATGGGTATAAATTTCGGATATTTGTTTCTGAAATTATTGATCCAATTCGAACATTAGTATCCGAATGGTATTATGCTATCTCATGGTTTTCATTCTGATCAGAAATTAGAATTCAATTAAAAGTATGCAAATCAGATATTAAAGTCCGAACAATGGTATTACTGATTTATAACGCGATCCATTCAAACCTGTTTTGCATAGGTCTTTCCCACCGAAACAGCGTTAAGAGAGTGGTTGATCTCTACCGCTACGAAGTGGGAAGAGCTTGCGTCAAACATGTTGCAATTTAAAATGTCAATGCCCATTTAAAATGTGCACTTCAAGAAGAGGGACACCCATATAAGAGTCGAATCATCAATGTCTTACGTTCCTCCCACTACGATATCCGCCCCTTCCCCCTGAGAGTCGACGTTTGATTGCGCTTGGACACGTTAACGGCGATCACTTTGTAATTGTACATTTGCGACCAAATTCCCCCATCCCGCCTATTGCAAGGAATTTGTATATACATCACTGCTCATTCGCGGATGAATGGGATACACAATATTCAAACAAGATCGAAGAGTTTAAAAACATAGTGGGGAACGATGTGGCAACGACGGACATAATCGAACTAGACTAGGTTGGCTCGAAGGACTTTTATGTACAATTTTAGTTCATAGCATCTTATTGTAAAACGTGAAATTTATGAACATTAAATTTACGTGCCTAGGAAAATGAAGGACTTTTATGTGCCTAGGAAAGTATCAACAATGATTCAAACCATTAAATTTACGTTTTCGTGCCCTACTTAACATTCATATTTTCACGATACCCAATTATCACAAATATCCTAATAGTTATCCGCAATAAAACAAAAGTCATTCCACCACCGATAAATACAAGGCCATAAAGTCGATGAACCATGGCCATAAAGTGTCCAAAATAAATACAAGGCCATAAAGTCCATCAAAAACAAGTCATAGAACACCAAGTCTCAAGTACGGTCTCGGCGTCGGCACCTAGTGTAACGACCCGAGTAACGATCCGAACTAGGGCCTGCTATGCTCGCTTCAGGAGCCTCCGGTCCCCTCAAAGTCCTCCGCACTTCAACAAGTGCTTGTCGCAGTTCATACGGGCAAGTTGAAGTCGTAGCCCTAGTCCCACCCAAAACACAGTCCAAAAGCCGCTGCATTGCGCTCTTCCGCACTCTCGGTGTACGGCACCTCTACAGGACGGGGTGAGACCCTCAAGTGGGAGACTATCGAAAACCAAGGAAGGTAGTCGGGGTGTGACTCCCACCGGACTCCAGGCTGAATCGGAACTCCATGCCTGCATTTTATTACACATAATACATATAATTACTAATGATTAAATGGAATAAGAATACAACACAGTTATGAATGTGTCCGAGTTCGTATCCAAGTCTCACTCATAGTTGTCAATGTCCCGTGTCCATGTTGGACACGGTGTTATGCATGTTGCAAATGGATCTCTTTCTCTCACTCTTTATCCTATGTCCATAGAAAACTATATCACAACTATTGATGTGACAAAGTAGTTGTTTGCCTTTCATGTATGTGTTTACGGGTCCTGTGCTGCAGCTTGATTCTACACATTGTTGACTTTCTTCATTCCTAAAGGAAAAGTTTCAGTTCTATTTGGAACTATAACTTCTTTTGATGAAGTTGGTGTTCTGGAGTCTCTTCACATGCAGGTGGTGGAACATTACAACTTAAAAACAGCACGCATGTGAAAAATTCAATTCGGACACTTGATAGAAAAGGACATCATCAGAATGGTCTAGAATTAGTTGGGAAAATGTCCAATTACGAGCTTACTACTGCACTGTACACAGCACTTAGTTTGAAGAAGAATTTCTATCATGTTGTACATGCTAAAATATGCAACAATCAAAGTTGGTGGCTCCTTTTCCCGAAATGAAGTTAACGGAGGTTTCTAAAAGTCTGTTGAATTGCACTAATGAAGGTGTGCTTCTCTTGGTTTTAGTATACCAAGTTACCAATGACTACATTTTCTTGAAAACAACCTTTGGTGACTCGTTTCAGAAGAACATAGCCAATTGGACTTTGGTATCAAAACCGAAGGTAATTAATTATTTCAGAAAGGGGTTTTCTTCGCATTTGTGTTAATGGTACTATTTCTAGGAGTGTAATCAAAACAGACTTTTCAATAGGTTATTGTGTTACAAATTAGACGTGTTTCTACGTGTCATGACATTGTGAGTTATAGTTGTGAAGCCATATCGTGTCTCTATAAGCATAATAAAAGAGCTATAACTAGTGTGTTGAGCACTGTTCATGCATATTGCATCTTACAGATTTATTAACATGTGTACAAACTACAGAGCTCATCGATTTGGTTTGCTTTTACATTTAGTCATTGAAAAATTGGTTGAAAGAAAAGCTACAGCTCTGATTACAACCAAGGGGTGCTAATCGAAATAGAGGGGACTAATTGGACTGTAATGTCCGAATGGGGTATAAAGATTTGGATATTAAAATCCGAATGAGACAATAAATTTTAGATATTAAATTCTGAATGACCTAACAATTCAACTTTTATAATATTCGACTAGGGGGCCATTCGGAAATTAAAATTCGAATGAGGCAATCAATTTCAGATATTGAAATCCGAATAGGGGGAAAACAATCATCTATCTGAAATTGTGAAAAACTATCGGACTCTAATGTCCAATTAAATTTTAAATACACAAAATAGCGTACTATAGGTTTCTCAGGAAAAAAACAAAAATCAAACGGGAAAAAAAACCCACGTAATAACAAGATTCAAAATTTTACCGATATTCCACTTCGAAATCGTTGGTGATGCTGGCGTGGTGTGCTTTCTTCTCACACCTCCTTCGCCTCAAAGTTGCGCTACTGTGGTGGTGTGGTGTGGAGGGGACTACAGAAAAAGAAACGGGGGAGAGAGAGACAGACGGGGTGGGGAGGCGGTGAGAGAGAGAGAGAGAGATGGGGTGGCGTGGGGGTGGGTGGGTGGTGTTGCTGTGGGGTGGGGAGGCGGAGATCTGCAGCAACGAGGGAAAAGAGAGAGAAGACAGAGAAAAGGAACGAACGGGGGAAGAGTTTTGACAGAGGGTTGTATGTATAATGTATACAAGGGCAAAAAGGGGAGTTCATGGATATTCTTTTGGCTGCGAGTAGCAAATCCTTATAAGGTGGTGGTTTGTAGGTAGCAATTGGCTGCGCGTAGCAGAAACTATGCTGCGAATAGCGGCCACCCTTAAAATTGTAGCAAATAAAACATTAGCATGAGCGAACATCGTTAGAGAATTGACATCAGTGGGTTGCGGTTTTTGGTGGTGCGGGGGGAAAAAAATAATCTCGTACGATGGAATTAGCTGAACAAAACAACATTAGAACTCTCAGACGATGGAATTTGACAAAGCGTGTGTAAAGACATTAAATGCACTCAAAACAGCCAAAGATCTCCATTGGTTTAGGTAAGAAAAAGATCTTGAACGATGACCTAAGAAACTGAACATGAGCATAAATTCGAAAGGGATTACAGATTCAATCACAGGTGGACGCAGAAAGAAAATGGCATGCAATGAAGTATAAGTGCATTGGAGCGCAGACATGTAAAGCAGGTGAAGCAAAGTCTAGGTAAGTGGAAAAAGGCGAAATGAGAAGCAGAAGGTGACTATTTTTGCTGAATGGACATAGCGAAAATGATATAGCTTCGTAAAGGGAGCAAAAGACAGGGATTACATATATATTTACAAGAAAGTGCAGCCATTAGAATAATTATACAAGATAAGTTAACCAAGCAAGCGGATTGCCTGAGAGTGCAAAAGAGTTTGAGTAAAATATGTACAGGAATGCATAAGGTCAAAAGCTGGAGGAGCAAAATATGTGTACGGAGTGGAGATTATAATTACTGGATCAAAAGGAGCTGGGAATGTCAGTGGCTCTAGATGGTATTGAAATTTTCCTTCTGCTTCATTCTGGATTATCTAGCTTCCTTTTTTTGCTTTGTTCTGTTTCGGTTGCTTCTTCAGATGCATATGGTGCTGCGAATGTCATGGCGGGTTTTTCTATTTTGCTTGGCGTGGGAGGCGGTAAAGAAAGTGCAGTTTCTGTGCTGCTGAGCTGGCTTGGCGTGGCTTGGACAGACATTGAATAGACATTAAACTTTAGCTGTGATATACCAGCATAGCTGTACAAGTACGCCCTAACTGTGATGTCGCAGTTTTTTGGCTCAGCAAGGGTATGCTGTAGCTGGATTGGAAGCTGTTCCTGTTCATAATTTGGCGAGGCATTAGCCATATAGATATATTCTTCCTGTTTTTTTATTTTGTTCTTGGTATGAGAAGAATAATAATGTCCTTACACCAGGTGTGGCTGATGGTATGGCAGATTCAGTAATGCCATAGATCTGTTCAGCAATTTCTGGGAACACTGTAGCCTCAATTGATCCTGTTTGGTCTTTGATTTCGACATTAAACTTGATCCTGTAATTTTAGGATGGTAACAGTCAGTTTTGATAATTGTGTTAGATTTTATACTGTGAGAGAGAAACTCGGAAATCATACCTTATTAATGGAGGCACTTTTACTGCGCAGTAGTTGCACCATAGGTCTGTGTCTTGATAAGCATTCGATGCTTTGTTGCACATTGAACAAGCTAAATAGTAGAACTGCTGGTTAAAATCAGTGACTTTGACTGTGCCTTCAATATTGATGAGCTGGGCCTGTAATTTATCAATAATGTCTATAGTAATAGCAAAGGAAATGAGGAATTGGGTTGAGCTTTTGAATTGGAAATTTATTGATTTAGCAAATGGGCAAGTGTTTTTGCTTTTTTTGGTGGATGAGTACCTTTTCAACAGATGAAGGGAGATTTATAATCTTTACTGGAGCATTTGACGAACTTGTTCCTGCTGTAATCAAGAGTCGCTGCATTGTTGTCATTGGCGGTAATTGTCTGATTTTAGCGGCGTTGGCCGCGCACCTGAATATTTTGGTAATGTGTAAGTTAGCTTATTTAGGTGGAAACCAATTTTTGTTTGAGTTCAGAGAATACTTACCATGATTGGAGTGCTATTGTCTCAGGTGTTTGGGCATTGAGATGAAGCCAGATGTGACCTGTGTAGCAAGTGTGAGGCCTGCAGACAAAGAATGGCATAGGTTTCTATCAGTGCATAAGTTAAGTGGAGCCATGGAAATAAAAGGAAAGTAAGTTTACCGTAATATGTTGATGTTTTGAGCCTGAGCCCGATTACAACCGGAAAGTTGCCTTTTAAACTTGCCATTGCTGGGGCTTCATATTCAGAAAATTGATGCCACAATGATAGTATTGTTGGTTGCAAGCTTAGAGGATGGAAATTATGTTATAAACTGTTATGATTAATTATGCGGAAGGTAATAAGAATTTAAGATTGTTTGGTATGTGTACCTTTGATCTACGATTTTGACATCAACGACGTGGGAGTTGTTTGCTGGTTTTCGTTCTCCAACTTCCAAAATGGCAAACACAACATCTAGGAAATTGGACCATAAGTTATTGTTTGTGATTTGTGTAGTTGCGATAGTAGCTAAAAAGGGAGAAGAAATAACCTAAAGTGGCATTCAGGTCATTGATTTGATGAAGCATGGCAATTGGAGTTAAGGCGAATTGAATTGATCTTTGCGTGAGACCATCAACCTTGATTTCTTGAACTGGTGTACGAGCATTGATTATTAGCTGGCAGTTTTGCTCTAGGAAACGGAATCTTTCAACAGTAAGATTAATGGCAGCATTTGTTATTGAATACACATGGAATAACTTTAGCGTATTCTCGAAAACGCGAATATCTGTGCCGAAAACTGTTGCTTGGATTTTTGTTCCCTGTAGTTTGATTGAAGTCATGTAGAAATCAGTCTGAAATGGAACTGTGGATGTGTAGAAATATAGCTTGCAGATATGTGCTATAATGTATAGATGGATTACCTCAATATCTTGCAGCACAAATCGTTGGTATTGGGAACTACCCTTTGTTGATTTTCTTGGGATGCTTTTTTCAATAACGATAGCTTCGATTGTGTAATTCCTTGCGGTAAGAGTGATTTCCCTTAGTCGTAAGATATTGAGCGCCATCTGAACCTGTAATAAGCATTTGTTAGCATGATCTAAGAAGCTTGATATTATCTGTGTGTTACATGCATGATAAGGGATGGTATTATTTGTTTGATGAAGTTATGCATACACAATGAAATGCATTAGATGCTATATACCTGATAGAGCTGAGGTTTTTTGAGCAATATATATAGAGCACAGTATTATAACTTGAATTTTAGGTGCAATTAGCTTCCTGTAAAAGCTCTCTATATACTATATTTTTTGTGCAGCAGTAATTGGCCGGATCATTTTCTGAATGCTTTAGATGGATTTTTATTTTTGCCGCTGTTGTTGCTCGAGACAACGCTACATAAAGCTGGCCGTGGGAAAAAACTGGGTCAGGCAGGTATAGGCCAACAGTACCAAGTGTTTGTCCTTGGGCTTTGTTTATAGTCATAGCGAAACATGGCCTAACAGGGAATTGGCGACGCGTGAAGTGAACTGGGTATTGCTGGGCATCACTTGGTTGAAGTGGAATTCTCGGGATGAAAACTGTGGTTCCCTTCTTTTCGCCGATAGTGATTTCAGCAGTGATTATATGTTTGGCGAAGTGCTTGCAGATTAGCCTTGTGCCGTTGCATAGTCCCTTTGATGAGTTTATATTCCTTAATAGGAGAATTGGAATACTTTCTTTTAGAATAAGTGTATGAGCTGGCATTCCTGTTGGCATGAGCGAGTTGATGAAGTCAATGTAAAGTCCTTGCTGAGATGGTTCAGTTGCTTCATCAAAACTTTGGTGTTAGGATTGCAGAATTTGATAAGGAAATCTCTTTGAATCTGATTGCCGAAATATCTGGGAAGACAAATTCAATGAGCTGATGTAGTGCTGGTGCTGTATGTGTTGGTTGTAGAGTCAAGAAGGATGGCAATTTGATATGCCCAGCATGGTTTTCTGGTTCTAAACCATTGCCAATTCGAAGAATGTAAATGTTGTATGCAGGATCTGTTCGAGCGCGCATATTTTGCTTTAATGTGAATTTCTGCAATAATGGCCAAATATATGATCTGACCAAACTTGCATTTATGCAATCTTCATGGGATCCTTTTGCTATAACTGGTAGAACTTGCCTAAAATCACCTCCCAACACAACTACTTTTCCTCCAAACAAAGTGTCGTTTTCTGTTATATCTCTCAGGAGGCTGTCGAGCACTTCAATTGATTGCTTGTTTGCCATTGATGCCTCATCCCAGATGATGAGGGCTGTTTGTCTTAAAAGAGTAGCTAAACCAGTCTGTTTTCCAACCTTGCAAGAAAGCTTTCCGTTTGTGGCGATTGGGATTTTGAAACGGGAATGAGCTGTCCGTCCATTTGGCAATATTGATGCTGCCACGCCAGAGGTAGCAGTTGCCAAAGCAATTTTTTGTTGTGATTGTACTGTTGCAAGTACTGCTCTATATAGGAAGGTTTTACCTGTTCCTCCAGGTCCATCGATGAAGAAAGACTTTGATTTGGTATTAAAAACGGCATCTAAAATTTCATTGTATGCCATTGTTTGCTCAGCATTTAAGACAGTAAAGCTGCGAAGATCTTCTTCAGAAATCTGGAGATCTGTTTCATCTTGTATTTCTCTGGAAATTAATTGATGGTCTATTTGGATATCAAGAAGGTGTGATAAGTGGTAGTCGCGCAAACTTTTTCCCATCGATTGTAATTCTGAATTTAATGCAGAGAGCAATTGCTGACGTGCCTGGTCTTTTGTAAGTTTTTGTAGCGAGATATAGTCTTCTATCATGTCATCTTCGAATTTGAAGAATAATTCAGTTGGATTAGCTGGATTGCAGTAGATAAGAATGGTGCAGAATAACTGCCGCAGTGATATTGGCATTTGGTATGCACATGCTTCTTGCATACATTTTTCGTTGCTATCATCAGCGTCCAGCAGACCATGAGCTATTGCAGCTTCGCCGAAGGAATTGTATGTTATGCCTTCAACAGTCTGTAGGTAGGCATATGACGTTGGACCAGGTACATGCGTTAGTAGTAGCCTCAGGTAGTACCTTTCTCCTTCCCTTGGATTTGCAGTTACAATTCTGCCAATGACTTCTTTCTGTTTCCGTTCATGCCATATTCTTGACTGGCCATCCCACACGTATTCTTCTGGGAAATTTTGGTATAGCAACTTCTTTTCCTTTGCTCTTTGATGGTTTGCATTCATGGAAAAGAACTGGGTAAGCATTGTCCTTTGCATGAAATCGTTTCCTGCTATAGTTTGCAGATTAGTGCTGTCGTTAAAGCTGATTGGGTGGCAGCCTTCTAAGTGGAGCGGTAGATTCTCCATATTGCTTCAGGCGGAGATATCCATCGTGCATCTTGAAATTGTTTTATTTCATCAATGCCTTTGCTATCACTTGAGGTGGCTATATGGTATACAATTTTGTCGTACCCTTTGTAAATATATTTGTATAAGTACTTGACTGCCTTAATGGTAGAGCAAACCTCAATGTTGATATGACAATCAAACATAGCCAAGAGAAACGGATTATATGGCACAACCCATGCATTATCTAGCTGATGCCCTCGGACTGTCACTTTTTCGCCCCTTGGGTGCCGTTTGTAAACTGGATAACCATCTGGACATATAAGAGTTTCTGAACAGTAACTCTTTGGATAGGAATTCCTGCACTTTCCATCTTGCATGCATGCATTCTGTGGATTTAGTTGGCCACATGGTCCATGAAGCATGTGCTTGACAACCATTGCATGTAAGTGCGGGTGTTGGTTTTTGTCTGGTATTTCGGCTGAAATGAAAGCATCAATTTGTTCGATGGTGTTTATTTTATACCCTTGCTTGAGTATTATGAGCATATGAACGTGAGCTAATCCTCGCTTTTGGAACTCAATAGCAAATGTATATGCTGCAACTGGGCCGAAGAGTTCTTTTTTAATAACCTCTGTGCGCAGATATTCGAATTTACTTCGAAATACTCTTGAGATCAAATCTGGCCTATTTTGGACCTCTTCATGCCGTTGGAGTTCGGCTCTTATTTCTGGCCAGTTTGGATTGCACGTCATGGTTAAAAATAAGTCTGGCTTTCCATATTTCTGAACTAATGTCATTGCATCGAGGTATCGTTTGCGCATATCTCTCGGACCTCCCGTGAAAGTTGCTGGGAGCACAATACGTGTACCTATTTTCGAACCACTTGTTTCACCATGGCTGACACTGTCAACAATGCCCTGATATAGATCAGCTCTGATTTCACGTTGTCTATTTATGAAGTAGTCTAATCTCGATGTCTCAATCTTAACATACATGTCAACAATAAATTGCTGTAGTAGTCGTCCACTCTGCAAGAGTATAGAATCCGTGTCTGGTCGAATCTGGAAGCGGTATGCATAAAATTCTCGAGCAGATATTGTTGGTGTCCTGCCTGGTTTTGCTGTCCGGACTGAATATGGAATAAAATGTGAGAGCAGTCAAAAGCTGGAATTGTTTAGTAACAGTAGGACATGGTTTTGCAAGATGAAAGAATGTAGAATTCTATACCTGTTTCCTCATTAGTAAGCAATTCTTCAGCTGTTAATAACTGAGATGGTAATATTTTCCTGGCAGGGGAGGAAAGTTGCTGCTGATTGTTGTTCTTTATCCATTTAATTCCCTCATGCCATCCAGGTTCACCAAGAGGGAAAAGTAATGGATATTGCAGAGAGTCATAGCAGCCGTAGTAATAGCTTATGCGCTTGCTGTGGCCATCATGTTTTTGAACTATTATATTGCGTTCCTGAAGTTCCGTTGTTTCTTCATCTTCAATCCAGATAGCAGCAAGTGCCAGCAACTTGTGATACAGTTGGTGGCTGAGCAGTTCAATCATGCATTTGTGGATTTGCTGTCAACCTTATTTCGTACTCATCAATGTTCGGTATTTTGCTTAGGCTTCGGAAGAACTTGGAGTATGGGTTGATATCCAGGATATTGATCAATTGGAATATTATGTCAGACTGCAATTTGTCACGATCAGCTTTTCGGTTGGTAATTTATTTTCTTGTGTCGTAAAAGTAAAGCTGCAAATAAGATGGAATCTGTCCAGATGGATATAGACTGTTTATTGCATGGTAGATTGATCCTTGAGCACGGAAAGTGTAGATTCCATTTGTGTGCTTTGCATATAGAGGATCAAGATGCACTCCCATTGATGTAAACGAGAAGATTTCATTGTATGGTTTTATATAACGAAGAAAATGGTTCGAGTCTGGTCCACACCCAGAGTATAGCTATTTGAGCAGAGGTGGAATGATAATTGGGTACAGTGAAATTTCTCCACCATAGCAACAAAACTTTGGAGTCTCGCACGGGAATCTTTTGGCCTGACAAAAGTGACAGCTCTGCATGACTGGTAGGTTAAATGCTTTAGTCGGTATTGGGCGCTGCTGGACAGCAGATTGTGGCATCAAAGTACCAATTGCAATACCTGCGTTTGGATATTTGAGGTAAGGCATGGAAGCGTAAATAGGAGAAGGATTTTTGTATGTGAGTTTAAGTTTAATACCTATGGGAATATCGCAAAGATTGCCTATGGGAAAGGAAAGAAATTAGTATTGATAATATTGTAAAGATGGAAAACATAGGGTAACAGAATAGAGAAATGGTTATATTTTTGGACCTGGATCATGGTCAACTGAGGTTGATGTTGAAGCTGAACAGCCTATGGAAAAGAAATAATATTGGCGATTTTTTTTTACTTTAGATGACTAGATCAAAGCAGAAACAGTAATTATACACAACCTTGTAGATGCAGAGCTGCAGTAACATACCTGCATTATCCATGCCTGGAGTTTGGTGTTGACCAAATATGCGATCATTGTCATGATTGTCATCTTGCATGTTGTCGAACAATAAACTTGAGCTTATATTCTCCTTTGCACTAATTTGGTCTTCTATTCCAACTGGGAAAAGTTGATCTATGGTGGTCCTTTTTTTATATCTCAGAATTCGTTTGTTTGTGTTTAAGGGATCTTTCTGATGTTGTGATAGTTGAGAGTATGGCGGCCGTTTATGTCTGTTGGTTGACATTTCTCTTTTGATTATAAGGACTGGAATGGTTTGTTCTGATGAGCAAGCATCTGTGACTGTTATGTGCTTGAAACCCAAAAGTTTTGGCAAATGCTTTAGTTATATGAATGCAGGTCTATAAATGGAATCAGCGTGCCTTTAAAAGCGTCAAGACTTCAGGAAAAAGCAAAGAACAGGATGGTTATGATGATGAGATGATAACTGGCAAAGAAACAAAATGGAAGATGAGTGCCTAATTTTTTTACGATGAAGAGGAATGGAGTTTTTGTGTGTACCAGTTGATCTTGCTGTCAATGGGAATAGAGCAGGAGGAAGAAATCTGCAGTGTTCTTGTGGCCAATGGAGCACTTAGTCCAAAGCAAACAGAGTGGTAGTGAATATGGCCATTGTTGTAGCCAGCGTTGTGTATGTTGGGCGGTGGTGGTATGGCATGTGATTAGCACCAATGGCTTGGGTATAGCACATACTGATAGGGTAAAATATAAGGGTACTTTTTATTTAAAATCTGTAAAGAGCAGTAAATTTAATGTCGTGACCACCCTTTTTTTTTTTTTTTTTTTTTGCTTTTCTGTGTTCTTGAGTCATTTTCTGTGAAGAATAGAATTTGTTTATGGTGGCTTTAATAAAAGTTGAGGATCGTTTAGTTTGGCTGTACAACTGTCTGAGCATTTGGTTAAAAATATAATCAAAATTCGGAAATGAATGTTAAAGGCCTTTTGGATCAATAATTTTACTAATTTGAAGTGCAGTTTTTTTGGTTGTTGTAGATGAGAGCAGTGATCAAGTAATTTGGAGCATAAAAGATGTGGTTTGGTAGATTTAAATTGCAAATGGTAAAAATCATGTTAACAAAATAATGTATTTTCTATTTAAATTTGGTTGTTATGTGGTCCTAACCTTTTTTTAGCGGATATAATAATTATTATGGGAAAAATTCGTTAATTGGAAAATAATCATTAGCTTTTTGGTAGTATTAAATGAAAGTGCATACATATTTCAAAACAATAGGTTGTCCATAATTTGGAATAGAGTTTTTTGTCTTTATCGTTTGGTATTTATTGCTTTTCCACTGACGGTATCCATTTTTGCCTACGAAAAATAGGTCAATTTGTTCTTTTAATTTTGGGTGGGAAAGTAGTTGTTTTTTTCCCTGTTTTGGTGGGGATTATTTTTTTCCCCCATTGCTCGGAAAGTAGTTGGTAGACTAAATTTTTGTTTTCATTTTTGGGAAAGGGACATAATTTTGGAACAACGAAAAATGGAATAATGGACCTTCAATTGGGAATGGAGGGAGTATAATATTTTAATTCAATGATGATAGGCTGTGCTATAGGCAATTGGGAAATGGAAGCTTTAGTTCTTTAGGAATATATCGGATCAGTCGGAATATGAGTACATGTAAAAAATTTCAACCAATTAATTTATGTGATGCCAAACCTATAAGTTTAAATTAACTGAGAAAGATCGCAAATTTTGGGAACTTAAAATAAAAATTCTGACTAATTTTAAGGATGATGTTAAATTTAATTACAGTATCATGAATTAATTTTGTTCTCTAGACGTCGTTAGGTTTAAAAACAATTGGTGATTCATTACTCTTTCTGTCCATTTTTTTAAAGTTTAGTATTTTATTTTGGGATATTTCTTAATAAGTGTCTATTTTGTAAAATTAGTGGGCAAGAATTGGGACATTTTCCATTTTTGTTTTAAAAAGCAGATTTTATTCTAAAAACTTAGCGAGTAACAGCGCAATGAGGATTCCTCCATAGGAGGTAAGTAGGGAAAATTGAGGTAAAAATTGATGCAAAAGATGTAATGGTGACATTTTTTTTTTAATAAATTAGAGTTATGAAATGGGATATCTAAAAAGTGATGGAGGGAATATGTTTTTTTAGGTAACCCTACTTTTTAATTTATGATGGCAGTATGACAAGCATCTATGGGGTATGCATGGTATGTTTGTTGAATTAGTGGGGCTAATGATCTGACTACAAAATTATTAGGCAGACAAATCTAGGAGGGTACCAGTGATTACTACTTGGCTGTGAGTAAATTGGTTGGTAGGTAGGTAGGTAGGTATGACAGGATTTTTACCTTGTTTAGTGTGCTAGTGGTCACATTATTATTATATATATATATATATATATATAATACTGTAATGAAAGACTGTCCTGTAGTAATTTGTAATTGCTGCAGTTTGGGCGCGCGGGACGAGATGGATACAGTGCACAAGAAATTGCAGATAAGCGGAATTAGTTAGGAATCGGTTCAGTTGTAAAAGAATGGTTAACGTGCCGTAATTTTTTTTTAGACAGTGATTGTATTGGTTTTTGGCATCTTATATGCCTAGAAAACGTTGATGTGAGCTCAATTTTAATATTTCGTTTATCTGGGAAACGGGAACAATTTTTTGAATTTGTTTTTGCTTTTCATTGCCTATATTTGTGAATCTACAACATTTTTCACTTCAATTTCAACCAGTGCGGCATAGCTAGCTGGGTAATTTGGTCTTTTTAGCCCATCTGGAAAACGTGAACTGCATGACGCCACGCCTCCGCTTTCGCACTTTTCTTCTCTTTCTTTCTTTGGCTGATTAGAGGAAAACACAGAGATAGAGAGACCTCGCTCTCCCGCCTTCTCCGTGATTTCTCTCGCCTCCTACATGGTTTCTTGCTATTGCGATTCATGGTGAGTGCTATTCGCGGTGTAATTCTTGTTGTACTACGTCCAGGTCCTATGCCCTGTCAACCAGAATTTCAGGTGTGTATGCTATGGACGAAATTCATAGAAATAAGAATACAGTGAAGTCAACAGATGTCAATTGAGAATTATTCTGCAAAAATTTCATTTGGAGACTACGGAGAGGGCTAATCACAATGCAAAAACATGAACTATAGCTTGAATCGAATTGAATTTGCTCTCCAGGTATATCCCGAACGGTGAGTTTTGATATCTATGCATGGTAGGAAAATGTTTGTTGATCTAACGAAGATTTGATATGAGCTTTTTTTTTTAAATATATGTAGAAGGAAGGCAAATTCTTTTTTGTTCAGTTTAGTAGGATTGGACTGAACAGAATAAGAAATCTGATAAGGTATAATGCGAGCGAATATAAATTCTGAGCAGCAAATTAAAAAGCGGAGGTTAATTGGGCAGAGTATTCCATAAGCATAAACTGTAAGCAAGCAAGCTTTGGCATTTGTTTTCTGGCCACAGTGCATCAAGAAAGAAAGCAGTAGTTTCAAGCATTAAGTAGCACGTTAGTTATAAACCATATATACAGAGAGAGAAAACCAAAAGAACATAGAGCATCATGTTCGATCACCACAAAGTACATGGGAGGATGCAACAACTTGCCCTTGTTCGTTTTGGTTGATACAATCACAGATTAGAAAACAAATTCAAAACTCTTGTTCGGTTATAACTTTTTATCCCCGGGAAAAAAACATATTTTAGTCTTATCGGGACAGACTGGGACTCTGTGTAAAGCTGTTCTCTCTCTCATCCTCAACAGAAGAAGTAACGTGCTTCTACTTTACTCTTTTCTCTCTCACCAAACACTCTCATCTGAGCTCTTTCGAATCTCTCCATCTCTGTCTGTCGCCGATCTCAGCTCTCCCTCTCCCTCTCTATCTCTCTCTCTCTCACAAACACCGAATCTTACAGAGCCTCGGTCCTCTCTCTCTCTTTCCAGTCTGATCGAACTGTGGTGTATTAAATTCGAAACCACAGCGATTTGAAACCCTAGGCCTGCGATCTTGACCTATTCGAACAGTTACTGTTGAAGGGAAGACTCTGGGCTTTATAATCAGAGAATGCCCAAAGGGGAGATCCACCAAAATCAACCCTCGCAGTCTCTCGACACAACCACAACGGAGGACCCCTGCAAAAACGGTGTGAGGTGCGGTAAATGGATCCTTCGTTCTACCAAGGTTCGAAGAGGTAGAGGTAAATGGATCCTTCATTTTCGGGCTGCATTTTCTGGCCAGACTGGCCGATTTCAACATGCGTACCAACTGTTTGAGAAAATGTTTGTGTCAAACGTACTTGTTTATGAGAAACCTACACTTGTTTGTGAGAACATTTCCAGTCTTTGAAGTCACGAACCTTTTGGTTTCATCATTTTCCTCCCCCTTTTCATACCAACAAAATCACGTTTGTAGGTTTTAGTAGAGGTTTGGTTTGACATGGAAAATCTGGTATTCAGATGTTTTGTATCGGAGTGCATGTTTAGGTCTTGTTAATCTGTGAAGGATTATGATCATAAGGGAAAAGGAGATGGTACTGATGAATACTGGTTTTACTTTTTCTTACTATGAATTTTTCAAAGATTCATGTTTAATTTTCAGGGAAAATTTTCATAGTTGCGAGTTAAAATAGCACAGGTCCGTTATTGCTCATAGTTGCAAGTTTGCAACTAGTTTGAGAACAATATTTCAAAGTTGAAAGGGACGAAGCACCACTCTACTCTTTTAGATTCAACCACTGGCAATAAACGCACGAGAAGTTTCTTTTTTTGTGAAATGATTAACAAAGAACCTATTTTTATCCCTACTCTAACTCAACCATTAATGGATATCGAACTCGTCTTCATAAGATTTGAACCTGCATCCTTACAATACTTGGTACTCCTACACAATCACTGGGCCAACTGCCCTAGTTATGCGCTCAAATATGTAACCCCCAAAAAGGGTGGAGAGGGACTTCAGCTACTAGTTGCGTTTGGTCAATTTCTCGAGACCCAATTTTTTTTGTTTGTACTAACTCGTAGCTTTTTCCTCCTTTCTCCTTGGTGCATAACAAAAATATTATGTACCTAACTCATAACTGTATGCTTCTTGGTTTGATTTGTACTAGGAAATTGCACATCCTTATTTTTTTGAATCCATGGTAGCTTGCATATTTGTTGTCCCTATTTGTTGTCCTCCAGCATGCATTGTTGTGCTGTTGTGTAAGAAATTGGATTGGGTGTCATTTGTTCTGCTAATGGACTTCCGTATTGTGTCATTTTCTGCTGCTATGGGGCTGTTCCGTGGTGGATTATACTCCTCCTATTGCCTTCTTTGGTGGGAAGTTTTGATGGTGTTGGTCCAAATAGCAACCCAAGGGGGGGCGGGGGGGGGGGTGAATTGGGTATCTCAAATATAATGCGGAATTTAAAAACTAATTGACTAATTATTCAAGATATTCTACCACAACTCGTTATTCAATAATATATCAATCTACTCATGCGTTATAGATATGCAAAACTGAAAGTAAAGAGAGTAGGGAAGAGAGAATCGAACGCAAGGATTTATAGTGGTTCGGTCCGCAACTTCACGGCCTAGTCCACTCCCCAAGTGTCCAACTCGGGATTTGCTGCACTATCTCAAATAGTTACAATCTTCTAGCTTTGCGGGTGCTAGACAACCTTTACAACGAGCAATATATCCCCAATCGCTCCGACTAATTTTGACTCCGGTGCTAGTCACACCTAACCCAACTAGTTTTGACTCCGGTGCTAGTAACACCTAACTCCAAGTGATTTTCTCTCCAAAACCACTGACAAAAAGTAATCACTCACAAAAGTATGAATAAGGGTGTACAATCCCTTTTACAATTTTTGGCTCAAGAACAACACTCAAACTAATATTCAAGATGTAAGCGCGGAGTTGACAGATAAAGAATGATAAGTGCTGATTTTGTTCTTCAAGCTTTTCTGTCACACTTCTTCTTTTCTTTTTGATTCTATTTATGCTTGGAGTGACGAGATAATTGAAGGCAGCTCCACTAGCCGTTGGAGCAATTTGTGTAGCCAATAAATCTTGCTTTGAAATGTTTCCTTCTTCAACTATGAAACCAATATTCCATTTCTCCATCCACTAGCCGTTAGTATATCTTCTAGTACGTAGCCAATCAATTCTTTGGTTTCCTTTTCTTTGCCACTAATCTGCAAGCCAACTAATATGGGAATTTCAGTTAGCCGTTGGAGTTAAATCTCACAAATCGTGCAACCAATAATTCCTTTCATTTGAAGCATTCTCTAGCCAATTAAGTTAGGAGAAGATTTGTCCTTAATCTTCCTCCTTTTAATTTATCTTGACTATTGAGATAGTGATTTGGTGTAGCAATGTGTCCATGTGTACTTCAACCAAATCCTACAAAATAAACATTAACTCAAATGAGTACCAAATATCACAATATTAATTTATATTTCTTCTTCAATAAAATATATTTGTTATCATCAAAATCAACAAGGTTTTCATAGAAACCTTTGGGCTAACAGATGGTATTTGATAATTGGGAATCTTTCTCATTTGTAGGTCAACACCCATCACTAAAGTTTGAGCCTACTACTCCACTTTCAGAAAATAGGAAGCGTCCGGCTCCATCTCCTGCGTCCTCGGCAAACTCTGCCATCGGCGAGAACAGCATCCCACTGGTACATGCACTATTACTTGTTAGCATCCCTTTTGTACATGCACATGTTACAGTCATACACAGTCTTCTTCATCAACCACTTAAATCTATTATAAATTTTGGTCAGTAATTAATCCTAATAACTTCTCTCCCACATGTAAGCCTACAATGGACCGCACACAAAACGATCTTGACATGTGGAGTTATGTGAACACGGAAAAATTCATTCACATAATGGTTGAGGTGGCTAGGAGGGAGGAAGCGACCAACTCAAAAAAGTCACGACAATTTAATGACTTACAATGGCATGAGATATTGAGGGAGCTAGGAGTGAGGACGGGGAGAATAGGGTACACTATTCCTAAGATCCGAGAAAAGTTTACTCACATTAAGAAAGAGTATAAGGACTTTAAGCATATCCTTGATCAGACTGGGTTCGGTTGGGATGAGGCATCACAAACCATCACAGCACCGGATGACGTATGGCAAACATACCTCCAGATATGTGAACCTTAGGAGCTCATTGTTTTTAACTTTATCCCCTAACATTACAAAGAATACAATAACAATAATGTGCCCTCCAATAACTTCCTTGTAGGCATATCCAAAGGCTGTTAAATTCCGTACCCAAGGCCTTGACCACTTCGAGGAATTGGACTAGCTCCTTTCTAGCTCATTGGCAAATGGAGCATTTGCACGTCCTAATACACAACCGCCCCCCACACGTGATGAGGAAGTTGTCATGTACGGAAAAGGAAAGCCCATAAAAAGGGAGGACAACGTGTCAATGGGTAAAAGAAAATCGGATGGTAGTGGCGGAAGCACCGCGAAGGCAACAAAGTTTGAAAGGCGAGAGGAAGCATACGAAAAATTTGCGTTCTCTCAGCAAATGAAGGGAGAATACTATCAGAAAAAGGCCCAAAACCAAACTGCCCAAAATAATCTGATCATGAAGGAATGCCATGCCTTCTTGAAAAGTATAAAGCACATTGTCGGTGAAGATAAATATCTTGACGCTTACAGCCATCTTGTTGGCCACCCACGGTGGCAAACATCTTTTCTCGACCTAGATGCGGATGAGAGGATGGCGTGGGTCTATCGTGAACACTAGAAATTGGAGTTTGAAGTGCACGTTTCTGTAATATGATGAACTATGTCTGTTGGTATTTCTCCATTGGTGTCTAGACAATCGTATTTAATTTCTATTGTTGTTAGGGAACAATCGTACTTTATTTCTGCTGTAATGGAACTATTTCGCTCGTTATTTCGGTGGTTAACCTTCTCATATGATTGTAATTATGCTCTTACTGTTGGATTTTTGCTTCAATGGTGAATGCATGTATAAGTTTGATCTCAGCTTATTCATACAAGCAGTATGGAAATAGGTTCCCAAATATATTCACTGGATTCACTCTTTCAAACTATGTGAACAGTCCTTAGCTATCTCTGCCATTGTACACAGTGAAGGCTCCTAAACTCTTTGAATGGCTCCTAAATTTTAAACCAAATTATCCAAACTGCAGTGACCGAGATTACAAGGTTGTCTTTCATAAATTTTTCACATACCCCCCATGCCATCTTCAGGTGACTTTTCTATGCAACCTAGTGTGTATTCATATGTCGAGGTCTGCTTTTGTCTAGGACTTGATCTTGATTCCAGCCCTTGAAAGAATCAGTCTATAACTGTTCCCAATCAGTGCGGATATCATGCACCTATTTTAGTGAAACTATGTGAAAACTTTTTGCGTGAGAAATTGGCGTTTCCATTACCCTGCTCTTTTTTTTATGACTTCCTTTTATTGGATATCATTCTGTTGGGTGTTTTCTTGGCTGCCACTGCTATTGCTGTTTCAAATTTGTACATTTATCCCCTTCCATAATGCTTTTAAGTTCAGTAGATTGGTTTAGAACACAATGTTGCATATCTAGCTACTGCAGTGGGGTTGATGGTTATGTTTTACCTTCGTTGAAATGCTATAATTGCTGAATTCAAGAGTGTATAGCAGCAGTATTTACAAAAAGTTCTCCATTTTGGTCAATGCAACTCCTGTTTTCTACAACTACGGCTGCATTAAACACCACAGCTAGTAAAGAAGTTGTTTACACTTACCATCCGACTTGTAACAGTTAGGTACCCCATTTATCATGTCGACAAGTGGAAACCAGGAGCCCGAAGATTCTAGCAGTGACGACGACGATTTAATGGACCTAGAGTTTTTGGAAAATATGGAGGAATCTGATGAGGAGGATGAGCGAATTCCTCAACGAGTAGCCCCTTTTAATGGTCAATCATACACTCAGTTTTTTATGACAAAACACCCCACAACCATTAAAGATGTTTTACGTGTTGACAAACAGACTTTTAAATCATTGGTTTCATTGTTGGTGGATAAGGATCAGTTAAATTGGGATCATATGAGACTATCCGTAGAGGAATCGTTGGAAATATTCTTGTTCATATGTGGACAAAGCGGACGGATGCGACTTGCTGCCGATCGATTCCAACATTCCCTTGATACCATAAGCAGACACTTCAACCTTATGCGTCGTGCTCTCTGTTTTGTTGGTATGTCCATAATCCGACCACTTAATCTTAATGACACGCCTCCTCAAATTGTCAATGACGGAAGATATTACCCATGGTTTAAGGTAAAATTTTCACTTACATTTACAAATATATGAGGTACTGTTTGGAATCTGATATGTAACACAACTCGATACTAATGTAAGTTAATATAGGACTGCATTGGTGCAATAGATGGAACCCACATTGAGGCTTGGGTACTAGCGTCCAAGCAAATCGCATTTCGTGGCAGGAAGTCCATCAAAACTCAAAATGTGATGGCAGTATGCTCATTTGTCATGAAGTTCACTTTCGTTTACCCCGGTTGGGAAGGGAGTGCCCACGATGGACGTGTTTTCTTGGCTGTAGTGTCGAACCCAGCCTACAACTTCCCACACCCTCCACTGAGTGAGTAAACATTACAATTAATTAATGACTTGAACTTATACATTGTCCCAGACAGGAAAAACTTAAACTAATGAAATTGACTTATCGTGTAGATAAATATTATGTGGTAGATTCTGGATACACAAACATGCCTGGGTATCTAGCTCCTTATCAAGGACGCAGATACCATAGGGACCAGTGGAATGGAGTTGATACAGTGTTTCGGTCGCCCCAAGAGCTGTTTAACTACAAGCATTCATCGTTGAGGAATGTTATAAAACGTTGTTTCGGTGTTTTAAAAGCAAGGTTTCCAATACTAAAAACTATGCCTAGGTACTCATGTGCTCGTCAACTTACAATCGTTACTGCATGTTGTGTGGTGCACAATTGGATCATAGAGCGGCGTGGCAGAGATGAATTTTTCGATGGCTATAACGAACATGATTGGGAAGGAAATGAGGAGGACAACAACGGGAATGGCGCCGGGGAACGTGTCGGTAATGTAGGCGAGGTTGAGCCTATCAACATGTCACGTCAAAATATTCAATTGATGTCAATTAGGCGGGATGAAATTGCGCAACAAATTTGGGCGGACTATTGATGTGTTTTTCTTTTCATGCACTAGTACTTTATGACTTCCTATTGTACCGTATTTGTGATTCCACTGCTGTTGCTGTTTATGTTTTAGAATTTGAACTGTCAGTTTCAATGTGTGGTAAATTATGTATTGATTTTTATTACTACCTTGTTCATGTTATTTTTCCTGTACTCAATTACAATGTCTATGACATATAGGAATGGCAGGACACAAGCATTACTACGTTGTCTTTGTGGAGTTGAACCCAGGCATATATGATAGTTGGGCTTCATGTAGCAAACAAGTCATCAAGTTTAAAGGTGCTGTGCATAAAAAATACTCATCATGAGATGAGGCCTACACTGCTTGGATGACTCATACCAGGCAAGTTAACCAAGTGGTGCCACCTTCCCTTATCCCTTTGTTGGATGATGCGGCCGGATCGTCAACAGAGTTCACTCCGAAAGACCGAGATGGGTTTCCATTCACTGTTATCATCGCTCTAAGTTTATGCTTATGTGTGATTGTTGCTGCTGTTATGTTTTATCTACTTTGATATTCGACCGGAAACTCGACGCGGTAATTTGTTCGTGCATGGGTTTCCGTTTTCAGCCCTTGTTTTGAACTAAAGTTATGTGTGTGATTGTATGCTCGTCCATGATGTTTTATCTAGTTCTAAATTCAGCCGGAAACTCGATGCCGTAACCTTCGGAAAATCTGGCCATGATGTTTTGTATCTTGTTTGGAACATTAATTCCGTAATTTGCTGCTGCTGTTGGATTGTCTTTTTATTAGTAGTTTTATGGGGAACTTTGACATGAGGAAAATATCATGCATCTAGGATTTGTTGAGTGTGGCTTGTGATTCTTGTGGCTTGTGATTCATGAAAAGGAAAGAAAAGGAAACACGTTTCAGAAGAATAAAATTGGAGTGTGGCTTGTGATTCTTGTGTAGTTGTGTGGTGTTATGGGTTTAGAATTCTCAATATTTTCTTTGGAAATTTGATTAGCTTTCTTTTATTCTTGTTGGACGGTCAAGGATGTTCAGTCCGGGCCAACTTATGCTCGTCTCAACTAAATGCAATCCGTCCACGTTGGGACCAAAAAATACGCAAGAAATTACTTATTGCGGCTGAACCCCAAAAATCAAACTCTGGTCCATCGTGCGGAGAGCAAACCCACCAATCAACCGGAATAACCATCGCGCTGAAAGTGATTAGGTGAAGGTGATTTCTCATAAGTATGAGTTATGTCGGTTTGGATTATTTGTGAAGGTCCTTTGTTTTGTAATTATGATTTTGAAGCTTTACTGCAACACAAGCATAGAGTTTTTTGTAGTTGTGATTTCCAATATTTGTCCCTCTGTTCTAATTGCAAACAAGTCATCAGGTATAAAGCACCGTGAGAGGTTTTTCCTTTTTTTGCTGCTTCCAAGATTGTAGTACAAGGCACTAACATTTTGCAAAACACACACGAAAATGAACAACATAAATCATAGGAAATAGCTTTCAAAACAAACATCTACGGGTTGCGGCGGAGAGGGAAGCAAAAGCACCAATCATTGAACTGTGGAAATTGCACGCCCCTTGCCAACCGAGCTTGTGGATGATCCTAACAAGTACACACACACGCAAATATAAATTTCCTTCTGACAGTTCATATTATTGTAAGCTGATTTGAATTTTTTTTTTACAGAACTTTGGCTTACTTGTAAATATGCGGTCCACACATCGTCTTCAGCCACCACCTCGTGACGGGTCGGATCCCAATCAAATCCGGGAGTATGCAGAAGGTTCATAATTACCTTACAATTCCGCTTCCACCTCATAATCTTGGTTTGAATATGGAATTCCTCTATAGGAGCGTCTGGAAATTCAACGCCCATGACACCTTGTAGATAATTCAAGTAACCGGGATTAAAGGTTCCCCGTGCAGAATTTCACATCGGCGATTGTATCATGCTCGTAAGGGCCGAAAGCAATCGACTCTCCTCCGCTTCACTCCAAATTCTCCGAGCCATAGAACAAAATTGTTGTTATATTTTTTGTAAGAAATAATCTTTTCGACTTGGAATGAATTTAGAATGGAGCTATACCTCCTATTTATAAGACAATGGAAAAAAAAATGTGCTTGCTAACCAGTCATACCAACAACATTTTGGTTACACCAACAATTCAACAACAAAAATATGTTACTAACCATTCATAACAACAAAATTGGATAGTCACCATTCCAGGAAAAATGCAGCTACAAAAAAAAAAAACAAAACATTTATTACAGTTTCATAAAAAAAAACATATGTAAATAATGAATTTTAATTACTTTTTAATTAATTTTGTAATTAATGAGGGAAAGGAGTGGTGGAGGGGAGAGAGAGATAGAGAGAGAGTGTGCTGGGTGCAACAAAATCGGAAGAGAGAGAGAGAGTGAATGATGACAGAATAATTGGGAAGATAGAGAGAGAATACTTTCGGAAGAGATCTGGGAGAGAATTACTACTGACCACAGCAGTATACTTGTTTAGCACCAAAATTTCAAATTTCATAGGGGGGAAATGTCAATTTTTGGAGGGAGATTCAGAACCTAATTTTTGGTTTTTCTACCAAAAGCAAAACGAACAAGGGCTTAGCCAACAAAAGGGAGATGGAGAAATATCTTTAGCTATCCATAACCACAGGCTTGCAAAAGGGCCAGAAGCGTTGCATCCAGGCAAGTTGCACAGCTAAAACCAGCTGTAAACCTTCTCGGCCTCATTACTTGTGTCGAAGACAATGACGTAGAACTCAGCAGTTGGTAACATGATAATGAGAATGTAGTCAAGTAATTCCATCTTTAGAGCATTCCAGAATTCGCTGAATTCATCAACATCGAGTTTAAGATTTTGAATTGCAACCTCCCAAGCACGATTACCCATGTGAATTACCATGTCCTCAAGATCGAAAACCTCAAACACCTCATTAAGACGAGCTTCACATTCCTATATAGGTTAAAACAGAGGGAAAAATTGATGACAAATACAACATTTTGTTATAATAATTTCTGAATTGCATAGGGGAAAATAGGGGGAGATTAGATCTGATAATTACCAAGTGAAGTTCTTGCCCTGGAAGACACCAAAATCCAAATTTCAGCATAGTCTGGTGCTTTGCAACAAGTGATGTCAAACAAGTAGTACGTAAATTTGCTGCAGAACAGAAAACGACATCGTGATTTTATGAAGCACATTGACCAAACATAAGAAAATGAATAAAAGTGAAGTAAACTATTGGTTGTCAGTGCGCCGTGCAAGTTTTGGCCAGAAAATGTGCGGAAACAAACCAGGTGGAGGATGGAAGTCTTGCCACTGCAGATTTGGGGCAGACCATTTGAAGACAAGCTCGCAATCATTTTCATCAAACAGCGCAGTGTGGAAAATCCATTTGCGTTCATAAGACATTGTGACTTTGAACTCAGTATTGAGATGATGCACCTCACGAAAGGCATCCCAACCCTCATGAAATTCAAAATTAACAACTTCAACTGGCCAAGCTCTAAAACCATGCCTAAGGATTATCCATGTGCTTGCTCCATTACCAGGAAAGTACTTGCGAAGAGCTATCGGTAATTTCTGGAATAGAAAGTAATGATTTGCAGCAATGTAAATAGGAGACCATATGGAGAAAGAGAAACAATCATAAACTGAAGGGATTATAGACCTGGGATGAACCAATTGGAGCAACATAGTTGAGGTACCATGCATTACGCACACCTAATCGGCAATGTTCCGAGGATAAGAACAATGTATAGCTTGGAAAAGATAAAAACATGAGTCAACTGAATAACACAGAATATATCAGAAAATAAATCAATACCTTGTTTACTACACCAGAGAAATGAATGGTATATGCATATACCGTCCATCCACTGTGCTAGCATTGCACGAAATCGCCATTGTTTTGCATTACCAAGAGGCAAGATCTCATAGTAATCATCGAGGAAAGAGTCAAAGGCCTTGTAGGTAATGTGATTTTTTGGACCACGAATTGCGAGGGCGCACGAAAATTTCTCGCCTTGAGCATTTTCTAAGTAAAAGAGTGTCGCTCGGGGAGATGTTATGTGCGGATTTTGCACACAACCCCAACGGACAAATGGAGCACGCAGAATCATTCTGTTTCAAACAACTGGAATAAAAAGCAGATGATGGTAATGAAGAACGTAAGTGAATTGAGAGTGGGAAGGTAATATTATTGAATATAATATTAGAGAGCATATGGATTTATATATATCTTGATCCCTGGTTCTCTGGTTCATAACTGGAAGTTCAGCGTACAGCAAAGTAGATAGGGTAACGAAACTTTACAAGCGAAATAAATAAAATACCTGGAAAGTACAGGAGCATAACTTTGCAAATTTTTAACATAATAATTGGTGGGTAGAGGGACTGGAAGCTTGACAGTTGAAGGTAACAATTACAGATATGGAATTTGCGAAATCTGATATACATACCCATGAAGGTAAAACATAGAGAGCGAAATAAACAGGGGAAATTATTATGTGTATTTTGCCGAGGTAAATCAACAATGAAGAGAAAGTAATATGATCGAACAATGAAGCCATTTTTAATCTCTGTGGCTATGAGCAGAGGCAGAACTCAACAGAACAAGCTAGTAAACATACCTTTTACTCTGGCAGGGCAACGACGGAGAAGGAAACTATCCAACAGATACGAAAAGCAAGCAAGCAGAGCGCAGGGAGGAGAACAACACAATGGAACGTATGGAGCACCAATATACTATTTAACAAAGAAGCACAGATAGATCAACGGCCAAAATTTATCTCGAATCCCGTGAAACGAGGAGATGATGCCAAATGTCCAGCAGCAGAAAGGACGAGAAAATTACGATTATGCCCATAAATGAAGGTGCCAGAACTAATATGTACTTTCTCCTGTCAAGGCCACAAATTTATAGTCATTTGCAAAAACCTGATCACTTTTGTTTTCTATCATCATAAATTCTAATTTATATCACTTATATGTGCACGTAATTTTCCTTTTTCTTTTTCCTTTCTCTTTACCTATTTATATTAGTTTTTTGGCGAATTATTATTTAATTCATTTACTTATTCACCGTAAAGTTTGATTGGCGATTATATTTGCATGCAAAAGTTATTTCGAATAGCGATCAATTTATTTTGGCGAAATATAATCTTTATAAGTCGAGAATATTAGTGGGCTGCGGAATTATGCCTCTTTTTTTGTCTGGGAAAGGCAAAAAAAAGTTTGCATGGTATAACCTTTTTGTTAAATGTAATTTTTTCCCGATAAATGTCTATGCTAATATTAACAGCTATATGAGTACCATCAGAATTAGTTTTGGACACTCGACGTAAATGGCATAGGCCACTTAGCCCCAGTAACCCAGTAACATAGGCACATATATTTGGCACAAAGGGTAAAATAGTTTAGCAGCTTGGATTGCCGTGAAGTTGGCAAACATTATACGAAAACTATTTCCATAAAGCTAATTTTCCATGTGTATAGATCCTAGGTAGCTCTCTTTTCTTCCAGAAAATATTTAAATCACTCGATGCACCAATTTCAGGAATATAAACCTACCTAAAAATCAGGCCACAAAGGCAACGAGAGATACCCTGTCACCTAATATCTGTTTTTTTACGCTACAAAAAAATAATGGCTCAAAATAGAAGCAAACAAATGGAGATATTTAACGAGAACAGAACAGTGGCCACATAAACTGCCAGGATGATTAGAGGCAGTACATTACTGATCATGTACGCAAAGATACAGTTTTCATCGTTCTTTAAATACAAAAGGCAGACGAAGCAAAACGGAAAACATGTCCGACATAAAGGACTATAAACACTGTTCAGAGACACATACGTACGCATTTACAGGGAACCCACAAAAACCATAACCATAATGCTACAGCCATCTTCAACATGGAATATGAGTACACGGCGAGCACCACAAAAGATATAGACAAGTTTTAGTCGTGCAAGACAAAGGACAGGCCACCAAAGTCACAGGTAAAGAACTACATTAAAACCAGTCGTAGACCCTTTCGCTGTCATAACGGCCATCAATGACAATGACCACAAATTCAACAGTAGGCAACATAGTAACCATAACATGGTTCAAGAATTGCAGATGCAACGCAGCTGCAAATTGGTTGAACTGCTGCACACTTAGCTTGTAGTCCAGAATCCGTATTGTCCAAGTACGATTTGCCATCCTTACTACCATTTGCTCAAGTGAAAGCATTTTGAACACATCCTTTAGCTGAGCCTCGAATTCCTGGAAGAAAAAAGAACATAATCAAATACAAAAATGCACAGACGACACGCATGCAAAAGATTCTAAAAGAACAGGACACACATAATAAATAGATGACGTACAATGCGTAGATCAGGGCCATAAACATTGAAACAAAGAAATTTCAAGACAGTGTGATGAGCCATGAAAGTAGATGGCAAACAAGCAGTGCGTAGATCACCTACGCAAAATCACAAAAAACACACAAATATCATGACAGGCAAATGAACAAAGGCAAAGGGGAAAAAGGCATAGAGCTTTGGAAACAAAAGTATGCTGTATCAAATAGCAGTCATCTCACCAGGTGGAGGGGGCAAATCATGCCAACGAGCATTTGGACGAGACCAATCAAACACAAACTCATAACCACATGCATCAAACATCACTGCATGGAACACCCATTTCCGTTCGCATGCAAGGATAAGTTTATGTTCAAACTGCAGCTCATGTGCCTCACAGAAATCATCCCAACCTTTGCGAAACTCACAGTTAACAACTTCAACCGGCCAAGCCTTTGATCCATGTCTCAGCAGAACCCAAGTGCTCAAATCATCAGATGGAAAGTGTTGCCAAAGACCACGAGGCAGCCTCTACAAAAAACACAAAACAATGCAACACCTTATGTAACAGCCCATCGAAGCAAAGTTGGATGTAAAGAAACAGCAAAACAAAACAGCCAACCTGAACAACAGTAGACATTGACAGAGTCTTGAAATACCAGAACGAAGGAACACTTAAAGGCACATTTTCAGAGAACCAAATTTCATCAAAAAAATATAGAACGCGGACAAATATAAAAAGTAATAATATCACAACCTGCCGTGCTGTGACGGACAAAAGAATGGTAGACAATATCATCCAACCAGGCATTCAACTGGAAAACATAATTCCACCCAACAACAGGGCCCAAATGAAGGAATTCCTGATATTCCTCAACAAATTCTTCAGAAGCACGGTAAATCAAACGATAGTCCTCAGTACAAATAGCAACAGCAGCAATGACTTGCTCGCCTCCAGGAGTTTCTAGGTAGTAAGAAGCTGTCCCTGACGATGAAGTCAAAGGATTCCCATCACTACCCCAACGCAGGAAGGGCACATGCAGCACCATTTTACCAACACAAACACTATAAAAAGAACACAAGCAATAATAAATCAGGCATCACAAAGTCCAAAAACATGCAACAATTCTATAATCGATCACATAGAATATTCCACACACAAAAAGGGGGAAACCCAAAAACGAAGAATGATGTCGAAGTTGCCCATGGAAAAGAAACAAAAGCACAGAACAAAGATTAGCTGGCAAGACAACCTATTTTTAATAACCCAAACATTTACCTATTGCTGAATCTCTTTACCATAACACTAAATATTATTTAGGTGACATGGCAATCTAAACTGGAAATCCATGTAAGTCTCGCATGCTCTGAGCTATATATACATAGGATTTTTTTTCGCCTTGCATCATAATTTCTATTTCCACACTGCCTACCTAAAATATATAAAACAATAACAAAATGTCCTGAAACGATCAGAACCCTCTAAAAAAACAAAAAAAACAACAACAATGGATAGCAAAATCCACCGGGGAAAAAATTAACAATCCCCAAAGTCATCCTCGAATACAATGTTTAGCCATGGACAGAAACGTCAAAGAACGTTAAGACGCAAACACAGAAGCATCGACCACAAACGGAAACCCTGGGACGTGAGTACCTAACCTAAGGACAAAAAGGACTTCCACGAAAGCATCAACCAACGTTGGGAACTTTCACAGGGGATTAAGAAAAAAGGATCGATAAGCCATAGCCAAGACGTCCCATAGCTGCATCAGGCAACCAAACCCAGCAAAACCATTCTGCCCGAAAACCCACAGCGCAAACATCGAACCACAACCGAACACACACCCAAACAACGCAAACAAGCACAAACTTAACCAAACGCAGACACAAAACCCACACAACCGAAGGCAGCAAAACCTCCCACGAAAAACACGCAAACACAAAAACGAAAACACCCAAACACAAAATACATAACACTCAAAAACGGGGAAAAATAACGGCAACGGGAAAACAATTACTTACAACCACAACTGACCACGGAGAAACCCAAAATTGCCCAAAAACTGCTCCCTCTCTTCCCGTGCCTCTCCCTCCCCAAAATGCCTAAACCTGTACCAAGCAAACGAAAAAGGCAAGAGAGGGGGTTTCTGGGGGCGCGGGAGAACGACGTGGACCGCAGCCATCCATTCATTCCACACCAAACTGGAAAGACCAAAAAGCCGAACACCCAAGAACGCACTGTTTGCAATTGAAAGGCAAATTTGTCCGAAATTGGCAAAATACAACCCACGGACCCCCTCATTTTATTATTCTTTGGATCAAAGGATTCCCATCACCATCCCAACGCAGGAAGGGCACATGCAGCACCATTTTATCAACTCAAACACTATAAAAAGAACACAAGCAATAATAAATCAGGCATCACAAAGTCCAAAAACATGCAACAACTCTATAATCGATCACATAGAATATACCCTGTCGAGCTTTTATAAAAGCTTCTTTTGCCGAGAATAAAAAAAAGGCTAGTTACATAGAACATTTTGTCACATACTGAAGATCATGACTGTTCGTTCTGTCCTATAAAACAATGGACCATAAATTATCAAAATAGTTCTCACATTTTTGTCTTGGGTTACCAGAGAAGTATGATGAACAAGCATTTGAGGTGGATGTGCATTACTTTTATGGGTTGAAACAAACATGCTGATAAAGGGCTTGAACCAATTTTCGATCAATTACATGACAAAAAAATGAATGAAGAATTGATAAGCTCTTACCGATATTCGGATGAGCTTATTTTCTTACAGGGATTCCTAAATAAATGTTTTAAACAAATTTAGTGCCTCTGAACATTAGTGTTAAGATATAATCGATGTTCGACTGAGCTTATATGCCAAAACAACATTGTTTCATCTCACAATACCAGTTCCTCTGTACCAATATTTTTCTCCTTTTCCCATGTATCCATGTGTCTTGAGCCGTTCATCCGTGTCTTAAAATTTCAGTGTTTTAAAAGATGTCATGTGATCTAACGGTTAAAGATACATGAACAAAGGCATAGAGGATTTGATTCTGAACTCCTGTGCTCCAAGCCTCCCAAATCATACATTTTCCAAATGCGTCTCGACATTCTCAAACACCTCGGTTGATAAATAACTAACGCGGTAGCCAAACACATGTGATATTTCAACATCCCACACAATACACGACTGCATGTTAAAGCATATGTAGTAACATATTCGATCGTTGCAATTAAACGCGTTGCCTGTGGTTCTAAATCCACAGATAACAAGATGATGTAGTTCTAATATTGCAGTTTAAGTAACAAACTCATGGGTAAATCCGTTCCCATTATTGAAAGTGGAATGGGCATTAGCAACATATAAGTCTCAATAACAGAAAACATTCTTGACAGAAATGGGAATTAGCAACGTCTAATTCGCTTCAACAGAAAATGAGTTCCCCTCTCAAGGTACCAGCTCTTCATCTCGCGATTCTCCTCATGCGCTCACCTCTCGAGGTTCTACAAAATGAAATGTACAGCATGAGTCATAGAATTTGTGGTTAGTTGCATTCAAATAAATAAAATGATATACATATATACAGTATGTGCATGTACATGTATATATATTTACCCTGAATGGAGATACCCTCCAGGACCGGATAGACAAAATAGATGAAGAGATGTGCTGAGACTTTGGCAATTCCATTATCCCCCCATTCAGGTCCCCAGGTATTCTGGATCCAATAATAATCTTGACCGTTTTCAGTTCCATATCCAAAAATGACAACTGCATGCCCCCCAGCGGTTTTTGCATCATCATCATCTTTGGCTCCTTGATAAACACCCTTAAAAGAAAGAAAAGATAGGAGTTAAAACATTTTTGCACTCTATCGAATTTGTTAAGAGCTTTTGTAGACACCAAATTCAATAAAATTGACAATCTCGATCTATTGTCAGGACATTTATGGACCAAGCTTCCTAATAAATTGTAGTAAAATCATGTTTTTCTCTCCCCCAAATTCTCCACCTCCCTCCCTCACTGCTAATTTCTTCCCTTCCCCCCGCGTCACCACCACTTCCTTCCTCTTATCAAACAAGATCACAGTTGGAGAAAGGAACCCTAATCAAGAAAATTGAAAACATAACCGTAACAGCCAGACTCTCAAAAATAGCGAATGAATTGCCAATTGAGTATCTAAGCCAGAAATTAAATAGAACAATCTAAACCCAAAAACGAAGAATGATGTCGAAGTTGCTCATGGAAAAGAAACAAAAGCACAGAACAAAGATTAGCTGGCAAGAAGACCTATTTTTAATAACCCAAACATTTACCTATTGTTGAATCTCTTTACCATAACACTAAATATTATTTAGGTGACATGGCAATCTAAACTGGAAATCCATGTAAGTCTCGCATGCTCTGAGCTATATATATATAGGATTTTTTTTTCGCCCTGCATCATAATTTCTATTTCCACACTGCCTACCTAAAATATATAAAACAATAACAAAATGTCCTGAAACGATCAGAACCCTCTAAAAAAACAAAAAAATAACAACAATGGATAGCAAAATCCACCGGGGAAAAAATTAACAATCCCCAAAGTCATCCTCGAATACAATGTTTAGCCATGGACAGAAACGTCAAGGAACGTTAAGACGCAAACACAGAAGCATCGACCACAAACGGAAACCCTAGGACGTGAGTACCTAACCTAAGGACAAAAAGGACTTCCACGAAAGCATCAACCAACGTTGGGAACTTTCACAGGGGATTAAGAAAAGGATCGATAAGCCATAGCCAAGACGTCCCATAGCTGCATCAGGCAACCAAACCCAGCAAAACCATTCTGCCCGAAAACCTACAGCGCAAACATCGAACCACAACCGAACACACACCCAAACAACGCAAACAAACACAAACTTAACCAAACGCAGACACCCAAACCACCCCAAACAAAACCCACACAACCGAAGGCAGCAAAACCTCCCACGAAAAACACGCAAACACAAAAACGAAAACACGCAAACACAAAATACATAACACTCAAAAACGGGGAAAAATAACGACAACGGGAAAACAATCACTTACAACCACAACCGACCACGGAGAAACCCAAAATTGCCCAAAAACTGCTCCCTCTCTTCCCGTGCCTCTCCCTCCCCAAAACGCCTAAACCTGTACCAAGCAAACGAAAAGGCAAGAGAGGGGGTTTCTGGGGGTGCGGGAGAACGACGTGGACCGCAGCCATCCATTCATTCCACACCAAACTGGAAAGACCAAAAAGCCGAACACCCAAGAACGCACTGTTTGCAATTGAAAGGCAAATTTGTCCGAAATTGGCAAAATACAACCCACGGACCCCCTCATTTTATTACTCTTTGGATATAGACTAGTGCTAGCCCGTGTCTACGGCACTACGCATTCCGGTTGGAAAGGGATGGCAGTTGTGTGATTTAGGTGAAAACCATGGGCACTTAACCAAAAAGTGGAAGGATGTACTACAGCCTTTGGATCAACCAAATCTGAGTCGTTGCAACAACTTGTCCTCACACCTTTCTGTTTTATAATAAAGATTATATTATATAGATAGATTAGTATTATGTAAAAATATATATAAAATGACATCGTTGTCGAGTGAGGGATGTGTTGTAATTAGGCAATTAAGATTTTATTATGTGACCATACAATTACTGCACGATAATCACCAAATGGTATTCTTATGTAAGCTGCTCTCTCTCTCTCTCTCTCTCATAATACGAGTATTAAAAAGAAGCTAGTAAAAGGAACCTTTTGATTACGGTCCATCGTCTTCATCATCCCGAGGAAATTCGATCCCAACATTTTGTTTCATTCGTTCCATTTTACACAAAAAGGTGCTTCAATTCTTCCAGATCTATCTACCATCGTGCCCTAAATCGAACTACCCGTCGTTGATCTGTCAAATTCAGGTTTCTATTCCAGATCCAACCATGGATTTCATGAAGGTCATCGACCAAACGGTCCGCGAAATGTGAGCTTCACTCTCTCTCTCTATGTATGCATGTTTATAGATGTGTGTATACAAGCATATATCGTTTCACCAATGCTTGCTTTTGAATTCATTGTATTCGTATATTGATATGTATGCGCTGGGGTGCAGAAAGAGGGAGGTGAATTTGAAAGTCTTGAAGGTCCCCGAGATCGAACAGAAGGTAAAATACTTCCATTACCAGCTTAATTTTCAAAAAACATATGCTTTTCGTTTAGGAAATAGGTGGGAATTTACGTTTGTTTGGATGTGGCTGGGTAATGTTCTTCTCACTTTCAAACAGTGTGATGTGGGTTTTACACTAATAGATGAAACGTGAGTCTCTAAGGTTCCATTTGGATAAGATGGGCTTGAAATGAAGGAGCTGGATGATATTATTAAACGCAAATTGCTCAAATATTTAGAATCCATGGCTTACGTAGAGTTTTCAAATAAGTATTGAGTTTGGGAGCTTTAATAGGAGGGGTGCGAAGTTCTTCGTTTTGATTGTAGTTGTACGAGGATCCTAAAAACTGCATCTCTTCTAGGTCTACCTCTAACCCATGTGTACGAGTCACGTTATCTAATCCTCTTATGTGCGGAAATCGAAGATAGATATTGGAATCCCTTCGACCAAATGGAGCATAAGCAATGTTTGATTTAGTTTGTTATTCTGATGATTGTGTACATGGTGCCAGGTGGATAATACATGGTTCAGATATGTCAATGACCAATAAGACTCATATCGGGTCCTAATTAGATGCCACTCATGTGACATTGTTCTCCGAATGCACCCATTCAACCTTCGAACAATTAACGGATTATCGAAGACTCTCTTCCCTCCTAAATGGATGTGTTTTCAACAAGAATTATGGACCACGGGCAGCATCCCTTTTTATCCTATTTGACGTGTTCCTTTGCTGAATAAGAAAAAAATAGATGGGCCGAGTGGACAGCTAATGAATTATTAGTGATGTTTCAGCAGCTAATTTTGGGTTTGTGCCAAAGTTATTATAGCAAAGTTACACCTAGTCTAACAAGAATAGCTTACGCCAAGGCTTTGAGAATCCTCCCTGCCTGTTTGAATCCAGATTCTCCACTAAACATTTCAGCCTATGGAATAACTGACGCATAGGCATGGCTAAGTTCCTAACTTCAAGCTATCATATTATCTGATTTTAAACTATGGTTTTGTATTGCTGGAGATAGATATTTGGATCCTCTTTTGTTATTGTTTTCGGGTTGGTAATTGAGCCAGGAGTACGAAACAATGTTCATTCCATAAGTTCGTTTTGCAATGCATGGTATTTTACAAGCTTCATATGCTTCGTCGGCTAACTGCAAAGCTCGATTCATGTTACTGTTGGATCAAGTGTAGCAGTTTTTTGGTGTCCTCCACTAGCACAATTTGCTGGCTATTTCTTTCTTGTCCTAACATTTTATATGGATATCTACCTTTTTGTGGTCAAGTAACACAACTTCCTTCTTGATCTTTGTAGTGTTGCTGGATCATTAAAGGATTTCATATCCACACGGGCAATAATTACTGAATTGTAAATAGTGAAAATTATTCTTGGTTTGGGGGATTTGAGTCTTGGCAATAAAGTTAGCATGCAACTATAAAAGGCTCTGCATTATCCGTGATACAAAATATTATGTGCATTGATTGTCAGTTTTAGAAATGAAAAGAAGAAACAAATCAAAGTGTTAAACATTAATGCAGGTGCTGGATGCAACAGATGATGAACCCTGGGGTCCTCATGGCTCGGCATTAGCAGAGATAGCGCAAGCCACTAAAAAATTGTACTTCTAAATTTTTGTAATTAGTCTTTGTATGGACATTTTTAGTCCTCTCAACAGTATCATTTCTTTGACATAGCTGATCTTTTGAGATATCTTCCAGCTCTGAATGTCAGATGGTGATGAATGTTCTCTGGACAAGATTAGGTGAAATTGGCAAGAATTGGCGCTATGTCTACAAGGTAATACTTTTGCTATTCCCATACCATTGAACATATATGGCAGACAACTCAGAAACAAGCTTCCACCGCATCACAACTTTTGTGGCCTGTATATCATTTTCGATTCCTTAAATATCTGAAATCATTTCTATGCCAGTCATTGGCTGTTATAGAGTATTTGGTGGGCAATGGCTCTGAACGTGCGGTTGATGACATAGTTGAACACACTTTTCAAATCTCAGTATGTATTCTACAACTCTACTAGATGTTGCTCTATCTTCCTATTAATTTGCTATACTGATCGAAGTAGTTTAGATTCTATTGTACATTTTGATTGCTAATCATTTTCTGCAATTGGTGTAGTCACTAGCAAGTTTTGAGTATGTTGAGCCGAATGGGAAGGATATGGGGATTAATGTGAGAAAGAAGGCTGAAGCTATTGTGTCTCTTTTGAATAATAAAGATAAGATACAAGAAGTGAGAAACAAAGCTGCTGCAAACCGCGAGAAGTAAGTAAATGCTTCAGGAATCACACCATCTTGCAGATTTAGTTAAGCATTTTTTTTTGGTATTGTTTCACGTGTCATTTCTGGTAGGTACTTTGGACTTTCATCAACTGGAATAACATATAAATCAGGCTCAGTCTCATCTGGTAGCAGCAGCTTTCAAAATAGCGATAGGTATGGAGGCTTTAATGGTACAAAAGACAGTGAAACATTCAAGGATACTTACACAGACCACGATCGATTTGGTCAAGAAAAGTCTGAGAAGAGTACTTCCGCCAAGTCACATCGAAACACCTCAAAGAAGGAGTCTTCACGGTATGGCAGTTTTGTGAACTTGATATGGTTGCTTCTGTTATCTAGTGGTGGCTGCAAGCTTCATATCTGTTTTTTTTTTTGTGTTCGGGTGCAGACCCCCAAATCATGGGTAGGAGTTCAGGGCTGGATTTGAGAGCAAAGTTCTAGGTTTCTGGCAATTTCATTCTTACCGAGGATTGACCTGTACTAAAAGATCCAATGTTTCATATTTCAAGTATTGAAATGTCAAGTTATCATGAAATGGGCATATTAAATACGAACAATAATAATTATGTGCCAATTTAGAATACCTGCCAATCTTTCAGATTCCCTCTTCCGTGTTTTCTTTTTTCCAGCCACAGGTTGTTACCAATTATTGGCCTGAGAGCTCTGCTGTAAATGGCTGAGAGGTGAATGAGTTACAAAGCCTGAAACAAGAGGGTAGAAAAGTGTAATCACAATGATTAATATGTGATATGAGGGGATGCGGAAAAAGACAGAGGAGGACAATTATGGAAAGCATAATCCAAATTTCAAACTTGAGTATATTTGCATAAATTTATGGAAAAAGTTCATAACACGGTGTCTTGGATAAGTAGGAAGGAGGGGCCCACGGTATGGGATTAATTGCTACCGGTATTGTAGGTAGCATCTACGTGAGAGCTTTTAAAAGTCCAGGGTGGCCACCCGCATTGGTTTGCTCACCACTGGTTTGCGTATGTTGTCTTTTACTTTCCTTATACATAGAAAAATGTTGATCTTATTGTTTTTTCTCATAGGCTCGCCTGCTCGGTGAGGCCGTTCTGTCTTCTTTAACTTCACTGTAATCCATACTTGCATGCAATTTAGATCTGTGATTGACAACCAAGAGATCGTCTGTCTTCTTCTACTATATCCATATTTAATAGACTGTCCATATTTAATAGACATGGCAGAGTTCTTGTGCTTGGGTGGTCATGCCCTTGACTCTTGCCGCTCATGCCTTTTGCTTGCTTAGTTTAGGTATCCGTCAATCGTCAATCCACACTCTTAGGTAGCCCCTTCTTTTGCTCCATAACTGGCTTTCAATGCTCCATCACACACTTGCTGACTTGCTATGTGCCAAAGCATATGTGCCTTTTTGCTGACTTACTTTTGTGGTGAATATTTGTTCACCAGCAAGGGTGTAAATACTTCAGCATCAGGTGCATCAAGGCCAGCCACAGCAAATAATGATTCTGATAAGTATGCTTCAGTTCCTGCACAGAACTCAATTGCAAATTCAAATAATGATGATGATTTTGATGATTTCGATCCTCGGGGAACTTCCGGTACCAGTAAGTATTCTTCAGTAGCATCTGTTCTGATAGTTATCTTTAAGTGACTCATAATTGGCAAAATAAAAGTCCTCTTGTTTCACCTTCATAATTTGCTAAAGTTTGATTTGACATATTTATGCCTATACACCCTGCACCTGTTGAAGGATGAATTTTTTCTTAAGTCTGTTATTAGTAAGAATGCAACCATACTTGGCCGGCCTCACATGAAATAGATGTTGCTGGATTCTAACCGATATTTACGTGCTGACTGTCAGCTACCTAATGCACAACCCTCCTCCTTTATCCGGGCTTGGGACCGGCTAGGAAATAAAGATAAGGCTCTAAGCACGAACCAGGTTTGTGTGAACAAGTGCCCCTTGACAGAGCTCAATGGAGGAAAAGGATTCATGTAGCCAACCCCAAGTGATTGGGACATAAGGCTCGGTTTGGCTCATTTTGGTTTGGTTTGGATTCTAACCGATATACTAGACAAATATTGAAACAGGCGATCATTCTTTCTCAGTTGACTAGTCCTTGTTTTGGTTTCTTATCTTCTTCTTCCTTTTTTTTTTTTTTTTTTTTTGGGGGTGGGGGGAAGAGAACTGTTTGCTACTTTTCTTGATCTTAACTTGCGGCCAAAATGAAGCGAATGTTAGTGATTGAAACTGTGTAGAATATGAAACTTTATTAAGTGTTTGATTCCGTGTAGCGAAACTTTGTTGTGTAAGACTGGTGTCTTTTCCATTACACAGAATCCGCCTTAGGGAAATCTGACCAAGTGGATCTGTTTGGACAAAGTTTGGTTGGTGATCTCATGGATGCACCGGCATCTGTTCCCAAAAAAGCATCAACTGGGAACAGCAATGTATCAGAAGTTGATCTGTTTGCTGATGCAACTTTTGTATCTGCACCACCGCATGTAGAAGCCGGGGGAAATTCTGAGCCTCAGGTCAGATTCTTTCCAAGTTGTAGTTAATCCCTGAGGTAGCTCTGGTATGATGTTTGCCTCTTGATTTTCTATTTCCTGTACTCGTGCCGCCAATCCCTACATACGTGAACTCATTTGACATTACAATCTTTCACCTGTTGCCGTTGAGATGAATCAAGTAGGACTGGGCACATGTCTGTCATTGCTGATATAAACTTGATAGGAAGTTACCATTTCACAATCATTCAGCAATTTAAACATTGGGAGCACTGTTAAATGTCGAGAACACAATCTCAGAAGTTAATTGATGATGATGCAACAAAAGTTATTTTGAAGAGTAAGTTACACAGTTTAAATATAATGGCAAAATTGGATTCAGAAATGAAAAAGAATGTTGTCAAGAGTATGTTTATGAAAGAAGGTATAGTAGTAGAGAGATAATTTGCACAAGTTTTTTAGAAGTGTAAACATACAGATACAACTGGAAAGAAATTATGATTTGTAAAAGGCCTCTATTGGGTTTAACACCGGATCAAAATGGATTTCGGAGTTCCCAAGTTGGATACACCTCATATATCTGCGTGAGCACAATAGTCACTTGATCCAGCTAATTTTCATTATGAATCGGTGTGAACCAGATTTCAGATTAAGATAAAGGCATAAAGCACCTTACCAGTACAGTTCATCCAAATGTCAATGCATTGTTGGTTTGAAATTGCCATACTGTCTTAGTGGACAAAATTGCTTGTACTTGGAACTTACTTCTATTAAAGTCATCTCCAATGACATAACCAAAATTGGATAATCATAACTTGCTGCCTCATCTTTTGGTTATCCATTTCAAGGGTTGCTAGGATTAACAATGTGAAGTACCACAATGGTCCACAATCAAAAACTCATTTTTATTTGAGAGAAAATAGAGAGAGTTGGGAATAAATGGAAGTAGGTGGGTCCATTAATAGTGATGGGAGGAGAGAGGAAGAGAGAGTGTGTGGTCCCCATTAAATTTGGTTATCCAAAGAGAAAAGGTTGCTAGTTTTGGTTATCCAAAGGCCAAAATTTGGTTATTGGTTACTTATCAAAAATAAATAAAAATTGGTTATTGGTTAAGGGGTTTGCCAAGTTTGATTATACCATTGTGAGCCATATTTTGAACCAACATTGCTTAACTTTAGAAATCTTTTAGTTTTGGCCATTGCATTGGGGACACTCTTAGCATGTTGCATAGCAACTCTGTTAAGTTGATTCAGGGCAGGGATCATCAGGGCTTTTAGAAGAGGTGTGAAGGCCTCTTCTTTCTTTTGCTACTTGATGTGGGTTACTCAAGTGCATTTCAAGTAACAAAACTACTTTTCCTGGTTCTAGATGTCACAGTTTCGTTTAAAATAGGAAACAATTATCCCTTGGTCTGCTACTGTGCTACCATTACAAGTCTCTAGTATTCATAAGCAATTTGGAAGTAGAATTGCGCTTAGAATATGAAGCACTTGTCCCTTGGTCTCTTTTTGCGCTACCATAACAAGTCTGTAGTATTCATGAGCAAATTGGAAGTGGTAAAAGTGATTAAAACTTAAAGGAGGGTTAAATGTGGAGGACGCCAACGCGGCAAGCTGGTCGGTGCTGTGTGCTGTTGGCCAGGCAGGGAAGAAATAGGGTCAATGAAGTCCAAAGGACATAAAACTGGAGGCATGGGGCCAGAGCTGATTCAGAGATAAGAATATTAATTAGAAAGCACTTCAAAATAGAGGAGTTTATGCAAGTGCAATTGCAATTTTTACCACCATATTCACACTAACGACTCTTATGGTGGCAAAATATTTTTGAGTTGTGTACATTGTCAGCAGAGTGAAAATATGTACACTGTCAACAGAGGTCAATTTGAGGGGGGACCTTATGCCAAACGCCTCACCACCTTGCTTTAGCATTTTCTTAAGGAACACCACATGTAAGTGCACCCTACGAAAGAGGATCAAGGCAATTGAGTTGTATTTGTCGTTTCTGATGGAGTAATTAACATTTCTTTCCATTTATTCTCTCTTGTTGTACAACATTTTGATACATGGCCATATCAAAGGCATTTTCTCCCACAATTCTTCAAGGGAAATAGATTAAAGTATGGCCTTGTTCGTTTGTAAGGTTTAGAAAAGTTTTTGTTTTGTTTTGTAATCATGGCCCTATTTTTCTCTCCAATCATTACTCCTCATTTCAATTATTATTCTCATTTCTCTCTATATCTCTCCAATCATTACCCTATTTCTCTCTCCACTCATTACCAAAACTAAAATACCCAAAACTCTTAAACGAACAAAGCCAATATTGTCTTTTCCAGTAGTTTGTCTGGTTTCAATTGGATCAGTAACACAGTCCTCTGGTAAAGCTTATTGGCCATGCTGTTGGGTTTTTGGGTTTTGCAAAGATAAACTGACCTTGCGGTTGTTATTTCCCTAGTTTTTAAGTGTGAAGCAGAATTTTTTTGCTTATATAATTGACTTCATGTAATTATTACTAGAAGCAGTTATGCTTCTAAAGATTTTTGGTTATGCTCAAGTACTTGATGTGCTTCCTTTTAGTCTGTGTGTGTGTGTGTTGCTGGATACGTTGCTATTAGATGACTGATATTTGAACTCCATGGCTTGGTCTTTACTGGATACAAGTAAGGGAAACATTGCTTGAGAAACTTTAAACAATACTTTGATTTGTCCTATTGAAATCTAGCGTCATCGAATCATTCTCAATTGTTTATTACTAACTATATTCTCTCCATGTGTGCAGGCCAAAGTTGATCTATTTGCTTCTAAACCTGCCTTATCGCCCTCAGTTTCTTCATCTGTAGACTTTTTTGCGACTCCTGATCCGATAGTGCAAACTGACAAGACTTCTTCAAAATTTGAGCCAATAAATACTAATGCAGTTGATCCCTTTGCTGCGGTCCCACTGAACAGTTTTGATGGATCTGATCTTTTTGGTGCATTCACTTCTAATGCTGATGCTTCATCTGCAGAGGCCACAAAAAAATCTGAAGGCTGTGATAATAACTTGAATGGAAAGTCTTCTGCTGAATCTAAGCCTCCGCCCAAGAAGGATAGTTTCCAAGTGAAATCTGGAATATGGTCGGATTCTCTGAGCCGTGGATTGATTGATCTTAATATATCTGCTCGTAAGTTGGCTGTTTCAAAACTAAAGTACCTTCCGTTTCTATTGTCCTTGTTGGATGTTTTCTTTTGTTTGTGAGTTGTTTGTTACTTAAATTCTCTGTGATAAGAATATTCTTTTCATGAGTTTTTTTGTGGTTAGATTTTCTATCCTTCTCTGACCTCCAATCGTCTGTCCCTGCTGGACTTAGTTTTTTCACTCAAGTGCTAGTGCTTTAAATTTTAACTTAGGGTTTTTTTGAATGGCGATTTAACTTAGGGTACTGTTAATAACACTGTTGATGTCTGCCTGAGGAGTTCTGTAGGAGATGCCCCTTTGGATTGCATGAAGTACTGCTGTACTGGAAACAGTGGAAAGCATTACTTTTGAGCTTATTCTTTTCTTCCAAGTACCTTACCATGGTCGAATTTTAAAAGTTTCAGTGGCTAGTAGTACCCTTGGTTGAGCACCCTTTTAGATGCTAAAACCAATAGAAAATTCTCATTCCCAACTTCCCAACTTTTGCTTCTCAGGAGTTTTGATGAGCTATGAAATAGTAACTGTTTAATTTTCCTGAAGCACTTGTACTATATCACATACTTCTGTGAAGCTTGGTTTTTTTTTTTGTTCAACTGGGTGATCCTACCGGTGATCTGGTGCCTTGGACTGTTTGGATTACGTATTCATGGAGGGATTTACCAAAGAAAGGAAAAATAACGTGTAATCTTCTTATACTTTCCTTTCACTTCATAATGCCTGCACTAATCTTATGATCCAAACCGACTGTATTAAAACTTGACATCCATTGATAGAGTTAATGTATGCAACATTGTTTTGATCGCTTCGTAATTGGAATCCTAATTGCAGCCAAGAAGGTGTCTCTAGCAGACATTGGCATCGTGGGTGGACTAAGCGACGGATCAGATGAAAAGGATAAGGGACCCCCAACTTCATTTTACATGGGTAGAGCTATGGGTGCAGGGTCTCGTATTGGCCGATCTTCTGGGTTTACCTCATCAACAGGAACCGGCAGTGATGACATGTTCTCAAACCTTGGTGGCCAGCAATACCAGTTTGGTGGCTTCAAGTAAAGTTTTCCTTTTTCTTGAGCCATTTTCCCCGCACTATTCTTTATGAGTGTTTGGCATATATAGTTGGAAGCCCACACAATTGTTTTGATGTATCTATATTAACTAGAGGAACAATTAATATGGCGATATGATAATGTGGTGATGTTGGTGGAACACTTTGAAATTGTTAGTTTATGTTCAAAGGACAATGTGAGTTGTTCTAAACCATGTAATAAACTGCTGCTTTTCTGTGGTTGAATATGATTGCTGTCTCTTTTAATCCTTACTTTTTGGAGTTCTGGTTTGTTCACTTAGGTCACCTACATTCTTAACTAATTATGCAATACATGGATAAATTAAATATGGGAAATGATATTGGCACTCCAAAAAATAAAGGAAAGTGACTTTGGAATTATACTGATTTTGGAGTAACTGCATCAATTTTTGGAGTGCCAATATCATTTTCCATTAAATATTGGTCCTAACTCTAGCATCTACTTAAGTTTTCATCCATGACATCGTCATATGTTACGTTTTCATTCTGTAATTGTGTAGTTCACCAAAATTAGCCGTACTGCTATATATATAGATAGATATGTAAAGCACATGGATTGTGGAACAATTACGTATTCCTTAACCGAATTTCAAATTAAATTAGAACTAATCAAGAGAGATTTTAGGGATATTTTCAAGGAAATTGATTTTCGCGCTCCACTTTTTACTGATAGCGCTCCAATTTTAACTTTAAGTTACTAGTAACTTCATGAACAAAGTGAAGCACTATCAGTAAAAAGTGGAGCGCGAATAACAATTTCCTATTTTCAAATGCAACGTCTGATTGCCTATGACGTTACCCTAGCAAAGCACTAAACTCTTATCAGCACGTGATGAGAGATAATTACTGTCCTATTAGACTACTACTACAAGCAACCAAATAATCTACTGCATGACATTTCAAGGGATATTTTGTGCGGTTGGGTTTAGGGGTTTTTCGTTTTGTTTTGGTTCTTTTCCGACGGTCTTTCCATCTTTTACCGGCTGGATCCCAGTTCGGTCGTGTAATTCAGGTTTCCCCCAGATCTGGTGTGGTCGGAGTGGTGGGTTAATTTTTTCGTATTTTGTTCTTGATCTAGTGTGTATTCTGGATGGGTTTTGACGAATGGACTTTCTGCTGGTTGCTGTGACCGCGCTTAACCTGCCGGACCTGGTTCGATTGCATCGGTTAGCATGGTCGAAGCTCACTGTGGCAGCGGGGGCTTGCTGCGGAGATCACCTCCATTTCTGGACGAGGGTTTGACCGGAGATTACTCCTTTTCTCCCGTTTGTCCAGTCCGTCAGCCAGCATGCTAAAAGGACAATAGTCCATGGGACCGGTTTGCTGTCTATTTTGTTGATTTCTGTCGTGGCCGGCCTTGCGCCGGTGCTTGTGTTGATCCTGGAGATGGCTCATTCTCAGGCGAATGACCTAGTGCGTTATTACAGGGGCATAATGATCAGAGATCCCATCAACGAACCCTACACGTTTGCTGGAAATTCAACTGTGCACGGATGAGTCGGCCTCTCTTGCTGTCTTCATTAGTGATTCTTAGGGTTCAGAGATGTTTTTTCGGCTGAGATTTGTCTCTGTGTTTGCTTGTGGTGTGCTTGCAAGTGTAGTGGACTTTAGGTGGGCTTTTCCTTGTAATCTTGTTATTCTTGTATCTCTGATCCGTTTTGGATTTCTTAATAAAGATTTGGAGAGAGAGAGAGAGAGACCTCAATTTGTTGATGACACCCACATTCATTGGCACACTTGAGAGGATGATATCATCCTTTTTCTCTCACGGCAAATGCCACTAGTGACGGCCCAAAGGTACCATTGGGTGACAAAATTAGAATATTTCGTTGGAAATAGTATTTTGTCGCCAATAGGTATCTTTTGGCGACGAAACATGGGTTTCCTCGCAAAAAGGTGTCATTTGATAACGAAGTACCATTTCCTCGCCAAAAGGTATCATTTGGAGACGAATTTTGAATTTCGTTGCTAAAAATGTTTTTTTGTTGTAGTGCCTTGTTGATCCCATCATTTCCTACAGAAACAAAAGAATACTGGAAGACGTCGTATGACTAAATTTTACATGTTAAGAATCTAATTGATACAAAAATGATGGAGTAGAAAGAGTTGAACTGTGCCTCTCTCCAAAAAATAAAATAAAAAACAGATCGAATGAAATACATTTTGCCACAAACTCCATGTACAAAGTTATATTGAGGATATAGAAAAGAGTTAGAGTAGCTTATTTGTCAATACGAAAAGATCTGATTATGAAAAACTTTGAATTTGAATTCCATACACAAAAAGTGAATATGAGAAAAGGAGAGTGAACATTTCCTTGAACTCAAAATATTATTGATCCCATAAATAATGGAATGTGTTACAGTAACTAATAGGAATCTTTCAGATATTTTTTAGATTAGAAATTCTGTTAGGGCAATGTATCATATCCATACCTATATCTATATAATAAGGGAAATCACTTTTTAAATACATTCATCTATAAATCTACATTTATATTTATATAATAAGGGAGCTCACTTTTTGAATCTTATATACATTCATCCACAGAGTAAGCTTCTAATGCGGACCTCCGCATCCAAGCAAAGTGCGGACCTCCCCTTTCCCGTTCGAATTTCGATGATCCGAGCCGCTCAATGTGTTCAGAACGTGATTTTAAGGGTACCCTCAAGAAATCAGCAAAAAAAAAGACCGGGAAGGGCTTCATCCGAGCAGTTTTTGTTTATTTTTTATTGAATGATTCAAATAAAAACTGCTCAAATTAAGCCCTTCCCGGTCATTTTTTTTTCCTGATTTCTCGCATGTACCCTTAAAATCACGTTCTGAACACATTGAATGGCTCGGATCATAAAAATTCAATCGGGAAAGGGGAGAAATGGGGTGGTCCGCACTTTGCTTGGATATGGAGGTCCGCATTAGAAGTTTACTCTTCATCCACAAATCTTAATCATTGAAACCTATCTTCTCCATAAGTCATACGGATGAGAAACTTTTCCTATTCCAATGGAAGACATGATATATAGATTACCATTTTAGTTTTAAAATTTCTATCATTACCAAGTACACACCCGTTTTTCAACTAAAATTCTTCCAAAAATTTATAAAGGATGACCAGTAATCAAATTTTTCTATTCGTATTGGATTCTCTTTGACAATATCTTTTCCAAACTAGTACATCAACGTTGGTTTATTGGCTCACTCAATTGAATACCAATATCAAAACCCTCCAAATCTCATTTGAATTTTCAATACTATAGTGAGAAACTACATTACGGAAATTGTGAAGACTCATTGAAAGTTTTCAATGGCTTTCGTTTATGCAATAACAAAAGGCTCCTCATTCTCTCTACTCTCTCTCTCTAGAGTTACAACCTAACTTTTCCAGATCTGGGGGAGGGGGGCCGTCGCTTCCTCCCCCCTCCTCCGCTTCCTCTCCCCTTCCCCTCCTCCTGTCTCTTGACTCTCCTGTCTAGTATGGCTAGTGGTGGTGTGCTCTTGGTGACCTTGCTTCGGATGATCGGACCTCTGTCCGACGTTCTGTGGGCTTGTCTCGACCGGACCCTGCCCTGTCTTCTCAGATCTGGCGATTTATTGGCCGATGGCGAGGTAATAATGGTGTGATGGAGTTGAGATTTTTCTTATTTTTTTTTCTGCTTTTACTGGTTTATCCGGGTTTCCCAGATGGTTTCCCCAGTCCGGTGTAGGTACCGTTTTGGTTTTTCATATCTAGTGGGTTTGGTGGTGGGTGAATAATTTTTTAAATTGTAGTTGTGTTCTGGTTTCTCGGTGTAATTTTCAGTACCTCGCTGTGGTTGAGTTAGCCCGTTGGCTTGCTGACGGTTGTCCTTTTGCTCGTCTGAGCTCGAAGTGTCAGCGGGGCTCGCACAGGTTGATCCAGTGCCCGTTTCAGTGGAGTTGGGATTTTTCTTATTTTTTTTCTGCTTTTACCGATTTATCCGGGTTTCCCCAGTTCGGCGTAGGTACCGGTTTGGTTTTTCAGATCCGGTGGGTTTAGTGGTGGGTGAATAATTTTTTAGATTGTAGTTGTATTCTGGTTTCTCGGTGTAATTTTCAGTACCTCGCTGTGGTTGAGTTGGCCCGTCGGCTTGCTGGCAGTTGTCCTTTTGCTCGTCTGAGCTTGAAGTGTCAACGGGGCTCGCACAGGTTGATCCAATGCCCGTTTCAGTGGATTTGGGTGACGTCTTGTCTGTCGGCGTCTTTACCTGCTGACAAGGGTGTGCCGGTGTCTGGCCTGTGGGTATCACGGTCGTGAAGCTTGCCTAGATTTCATATGCGCGTTCCTAAGGTTTGAACTGGGGACCCCTGTTGGTTTCTCTGCTATCTCTTCTGTGATTGGTTTTTATGTCCCGACGTTTCGTCGGCCTGCATTAGCAGTCGGTGCTTGTATCTAGGATTAGGTAGTTTTGGTTCTCTCGTTATCTTTTGATGATTTCTATAATGCCTTCGGGTTTTGAATGATATATGGCATTGACCGTTCCAAAAAAAAGAAAATTTTCACTCCATGATTTGTGGGATGATCTAAATTTGAAGAAAAAATAAAATCGCGAGTCCAAATTTTTTTTGTGTGTATTGATTGTTCGAGCACATGCACTAGTGTGTGTGTATATATATATAATCCGTTTCACATGAGGAGGTCCTCATTTTAGGTAAAATGCGGATCTCCCTATTTCTTCCTTTTTCCGATTGAATTTCGATGATTCGAGCCGCTCAATGTGATCAGAACGTGATTTTAAGGGTACACACGAGAAATCAGCAAAAAAAATAACTGGGAAGGGCTTCATCCGAATAGTTTTTTTTAATTGAACGGTTCAATTAAAAACTGCTTAAATCAAGTCCTTATCGGTCAATTTTATTACTGATTTCTAGCGAGTACCCTTAAAATCACGTTCTAAACACATTGAGCGCCTCGGATAATCAAAATTCAATCGGAAAAAGGGAGTCCGCATTTTAAGAGGTCATCATTTGAAACTTTCTCTCTCTGTATATATTATCCTTATAATTGAAAGTCGTATATTATGTTTGTACACTAATCTTCACATAAGGGTGCCCTTAACTTATTAAGTTAAGGACGTCCCTTTCCTGACCAATTGGCGATGATCCGAGCCGTTCAATATGTTCAGAACGTGATTTTAAGGGTATCCGTGAGAAATCAACAACAAAAAAATCGGAAAAGGCTTGATCCGAGCAGTTTGTGTTGCATTTTATCGAACGATTCAAATAAAAACTGCTCAAATCAAGCCCTTCCCGGTCATTTTTTTTGCTAATTTCTCGCAGGTACCTTAAAATCATGTTTTGAATACATTTAGTGGCTCGAATCATCGAAATTTGATCCAAAAATGGGAGAAAAGGGGACGTCTGCATTTTATTTAAAATGAGGGTGCCCTTACCTGAAGGGGACTCATATAATTCTATAAATTTATGATAAAGTTCAACCATTAGTCATTACTATGTTCCTTTCTTTTTTGGAAATTTATTTATACTAATCTAACAAAATTTATTTATATAAAATTAATTATCTTGCAACCAATCAGACATCGCCACTTATTGCGATGAGAGTCCTCCTCACTAAAGGGCCCTTTCTAAAATATATGGTATAGATTCACTATTTCGGGGGGAAAATTCCTTTTCCAAGTACTCTTGTAAACATTTCAATCATATCTCTAAGGGCTTAATCACCCCGGCTACTATGTAAATCTAGGCTCCGGATCCTCTGTCCGAGTAATGCTGTCCGACTTCCTGTCTCACCCTTTTCCTTCTGCCACGTACCTACTCCAAACACCCGTCCAACATCTCCTCTAACTTTGTTAAACAAAAAATCAAACTTTATAATTAAACAGTCTAAAAAAATTAAGTGCTCCAATTTTCAATCATTTTGAACCTATGCGAAAATCTTATTTTTTTGATCATATTATTTTAAATGGTCATGATTAATTTTTGCCTTTAGGGCTCTTATAATTAAGTATTTGCTATTTATTTATGATCCTGTAGAGTAGAAACTTGATTATTAGAGACCTAAAAACAAAAATAAATTATGACCTTTTCGAATAATTGGAATGGGTACGTGGCAGAAGGAAAAAGGTGAGACAAGAAAGTTGGACAATATTACTCGGACAAAGGATCCAGAGCCGTAAATCTATTCCCTAAACCTTCAATATTGTGTGTGTTTGCAAGATATTTTTTTTTTAGATTTTGAGATTCTATATTTTCAAAATCAGTTTGAAGTGTTTGTTAAAAATTCTTGATAATGGATTCTTAGATTCTACATATTAAAAGCTAAAAAATGAATGAAATTCTCAAAAACCCAAAGTTCAGTTTGGATAGTTTTTGGATTCTGCAACACAAATTCTAAAAAGGAGGTATGGAATTCTCATAATCTTGCAGTTGCAACAAATATGTTTATCAACTTTTACTAAAATCCAGAATCTAAAGTTAAAATCTAAAATCTGTATTAACAATTATCGCAAATATGCCCAAATTTCTTTTTGGACTCTTGTCCCATTATGACACGCCCAAATCTCTATTTGGACTCGACTTGACTTCTTGTCCCATTATGGTTCTTGCTCAATTTTGGTGATGGAAACTTAAAGGCTCAGTTTGGATGGTAAGCATCTTGAGGAGGAATGAGAATATGATTCCCGAACTTTGAGATTCCCATGTTTAAATAGTGATTGAATGGAAATATAATTCTTATCTTTCAATCCAGGAGCAATCACATTCCCAAATAGAGGAGGATCTCAAACCTCCACTAGCCTGTCACGCCCTCGATTTTCAACATAGAATAATGATTTCCAATTAAACGATACCTCACAATAATACAGATAATACCCCAAATCAAGGTTCATTCCCATATTTGCAGTTTAAGTTCAAAGTTTCTTGTCAAGCTTGACGATCCAAATAACATAAGAGAAAAGAAGTTTTAGGGTTTACAGTCCCCCATGATCAAACGATAGTCGAAATTGAAATCGCTATTACACTGCCAAAGAGTTTTACAAAAGATGCCAAAGTAATTTCCATGTCAGCTTTCAAAGGGATGATGTCAAAATACATGCCAAGCACTTCATGTCACTATCCTCGGGTGTACCTGAAAGAAAGATAGGGTTGAGCAAAACACGTGCCCAGTAGAGAGTTCTATGCTCAAACTATATGAAAATGAAGTGAATCATGCACCGAGAATGAGTAAACATAGACAGAGATGCCCAAAGTACGAATGATTACCAACGAGCTATACGCTTTGAACAAAGGGTTCTAGACTCCACCGGAATGCCACTAATCGTTACTCCTCAGACTAGATACATCAATAAACTTACGTCAGTCCACACTAGTTCATGTGTCATTCCAATTCATCTTATTATTCTTTATACGATACCACAATCGTTCTCGTGTCTACAGTCATCATTGTCCAATCCCTTTATCACAGAGTCTTTCTTTCCTTTTAGTCAGACATTCCCATCAATAGTCACTAGGGTCACCTCGGGTCTAGTTCCCTCGAGCGCAGGGTCACCCCGAGTCTATTCCCTTGATAATAATAATAATAACTTGGGTCACCTCGGGTCTATCTCCTCGAGCATAGGATCACCCCGAGTCTATTCCCTAAATAACAGTCGTTTGGGTCACCTCGGGTCTATTCCCTCGAGCGTAGGGTCACCCCGAGTCTATTCCCTAAATAACATCATCATCATTTCGTAATTCGCTGGTTAGCGGAAACGCACATCGCTTAACCGACCATCTATCATTTCATAATCAGCTTCGTCATCAATCTAACGGTTGTACCACAAAACTTTAATCTACCTTTATATAGCTCCACAATTATACACGTTCATGCCTTTTCATTAGTTAACATATCTGCATCGCACACAACGTACTAAGCCCATTTATATATAATCCTACAATACTCTATCCATTTGTTATCCACATTCACTCCATTTCCATTTCACGAACATCAAATCACTCAATCGAATCCAAGTATCATTCCATCAATCACATGGCGTTACAAGGTCAACAATTAACCGTATCGCTTATAGGCAAGTACACATGTCCTCACCATACCTCTAATTATATCCCCCGCACCTACGCAACATGCCACTTACAAGCGGTTTCCAAGGTATCCGACCTACTAGTTCCTATACTTGAATCCCGTAAAAAGTGTACCAAGGAAGATCGAGAGGTTCGACGAGTTGTGAAGATACAAGTGACTACCTTACCCTTGAAGTCGTTATGCCCTCCCATCTACTATCTATACCCACCACGATATTCGAACAACCAATGATACTCATAAACACTCTACGATACGTCTTCCATTAACAAAGATACTAAAATCATACGCTTAACCGGTGCCTAAGGAGTGAGAACAATCTACGGACCATCAAGGGACGAGCAACCAAGCTTAGGGAAGGTTTAAATGTGTTTTAGAGGTGTTAGAAGTGATTGGAAACCAAAACGGTGAAGTACGAAGTAAAACAGCAAAAGCTGGAGATAAGCAACAGGTATCGATACCTAAGGCAAAGGTATCGATACCTTTTGGTTAAGAATGATTCCAGACGTAAGGGTATCGATAACAATGTCAAAAGGTATCGATAACTAGTGATTTTCTGAGCTCCGGAACAAGATGTTATCGATAACAATGGAAATGTTATCGATAACAATGGGTTTCGAGCAGATTTTCTGCAGATTTCAATGGGTTTCTCATCCACAACAACAACAGTAACAATAACCATGATCAATAACAAGACTCAAGCTCTAGGAAACAAGCCATAAACATATATTAAGAGTTAGAACTCCCTACCTCAAGATTCAAGAACGAATTTGAAAGGATCTCCAAGCCCTAGCTCCAATCTTTGAATTCGAATGAAAAGCACCTCCACCGAGCTCAACCCGGAGCAATACGCGCTGCAATGCGTGACGGGATGAAGGATTTATGGTGGTTTTGTGGAGGTTTGAGGTGGTTTTGGGTGAGAGCAAGAGAAAGAGTGAGAGTGAGAGATGGGAGCCGAGAGAGAGAGATCGGGAGAGTGAGAGATGGGAAAGGGGGAATTTTATTCCCTACTCCCTCACACACACACCTATATACACACCACACACACTAACCCCTCAACTATAACACTCTAACACATTAACCCCAAATCAAATAAACTCAACAAATTTCATATCTTCCTCATTTATAATATCGATTAAACCTTTTAATAAATTTGAAATTATGGGTCCTTACACCCTACCCTCCTTAGAAAAATTTCGTCCTCGAAATTTAAATAATCATACTCAACTAAGACATGCTCCACATAGATATGCCACAAGTATAACCATCAATATTATGCAACAAGTCAAATAGCATGAAACTTCGAATTCAAACACTCACATCAATTCATTCCGGAAAAAAAAAAAAATTGCGGATATTTCGCTCTAACTTCGTCCTCTCTTTCCCACGTGAACTCCTCGCTACTCAGATTACACCACAAGACTCAAACCAACGGTATTGTCTTACCCCTCAACACTTGGTCATGCGAATCTTGGATACGTATCTGTTTCTTACCATAGGACACGCCGACTTCTAACTCAAATTCGGACCTCACTAACACATACGTTGGATTCGATTCATACTCTCTCAATAACTATACGTAGAGCGCATCACAATTACTCGAAGGTTTCATCAGCAAAGTTAAACGAAACGCGATTTCTAAAATTCCCTTTTATTACGAAATTCCTATATACGGTCAATTACCTCAGCATAGAAATCTCACCTCTAATTATAATCCGATAGTCCAATTGACTTCCCGAGACTTCCATCTAGAAGGTGCGGTGATCAAGCGCCCCTTCCAACTAGATTTCATCGGTTGTCGCATGGGTATCCAAACACGCACATAGTATCCGACACTTAAACTTTCTAGCGGTGAACGCTTCCTTTCCTTCCCAAGACGGGACAAACTCTAACGTGATGATGCTTCATGAAACATGCGATTCCCCCTCGAATGGCTATGGATGACGACGACAGTTGGCATAATCCCTTGGTCAACCTCGCGCGGTTAGCAATCTCTGACGAATTACCTTAATCTGATAAGTCATTCTCCCTCGAGCTTCCAAGTATCGTTAGAGAATAGATTTCATCATACCTCTCAGTACTAAATCTAGCGGATCCACAACACAAGCCAATTCTTCAAAAAGGCGCACCAAATTTTCGCTCTAGGTTGGGTCATTCTAGATTACGAGAAGGATTCGATTCTTATCTCAAATGAAACGAGCAGGCTCCAAAACTCAAGCAATGCCAATCAAGAATTCAACAACGATAACAGGGCATCTGAAATTCAAAGAACACATGGAATCTTTAAGGCGGTTAGGCAATAAACTCAAAGTACATTTTTACAATAACCCAAGAAATTCAAAATGACCGATCATAACCCTCTTATTGCTCTACAAATCAAAGGAGTCAGCAGATAAAATCTCGACAATTGAAGGATGTCGATATTAAGAACAATCACAAGGTAATGAGACCGATCTCTCGTAAACTAACCGATCCAAAATCAGAAATTGCACAGTACTAGAAATGAGTAATACTTCCAACAATTCGAGACTAAGCATTACAGGACGAATCATGTGTCTTTAGAGTTGAGGAACCATAACAGAGTTGAACGATACTGAGAGGAACTATAACAAGCGAATTCGAATTAAACGGCATCAACAAATGGGTATCAATAATTATGTTACCACAAGATTTGATTTCGATTACGACATAAGAACTTGAGTAGAATGGCCATTTCCAACAAACAGACTAGTAGCTGCAACAACGAATTTCACGCCAACCAAATGGGTCCAGGCAAGCAAATGGGTACAAGGCGAGTACAAGTTCAAATCACATGACTCCATAATCAAGAAATTAGAATAGCATAAAGGATGTGGCCACGGATCGGGTTTAATAGGTCGAGTTGCAACATAAGGACTTGTGCAGAACAACATTTACAGACAACGACAAGCTCATAGTCGCGACAGAGGGATCCAAACAGACCAACGAAAAATTCATTCTAAGTACGGTAGTAGCAACAATGGAACTTCGAATTAGGAACGAGGAACATTCGTCAACATCAATAGCAAACGTGTCATAGGACACTTCACCATAAGAGTTCTAATATTCCCAAGGGAAAGCTAAGAATAGATTGCACGATAATTGTAACAGGTCAACTACACAACGGATTTCACGGAAAGGTAGTTTACGATACAATTCTAACAACATTCAGCTAGGCCAATGAAAGAGGATAATAAAAGAAACAACTTTCACGAATTCACGTTCGGAATATTACCAACCATCATGGTTACAACTAATCCTTGTCCAAATCAGATCAAATCTCGTTATAAGCAAACAAAAAAAGTCAAAGGCAACACCTTAATATTGAACGATTAACCTCTAGTCTCGACATATATGATCTATTGATGCTTCTCAACACGCAAGGACTGAGATTTCTGGATTTTCAATTCTAAACCTAAATAATGAGGAGATTCTTAATGAATGAAATGCTTCCGAATCAAAAGTATTGTAACGAACGAATCGAACGACAAAGAGGAGAAGATACCTCACAAACAACTAATATTTCTGAACGCTAGAGAGTAGAAGGGAATGGTTCAGCTACGGAACTGCATCTTGTTGTTTCGGTGTACGTTTATGCTGCTGCACGGAGCTCAACTCACCATGTACTCCCAATCCCCGAGGACAATTCCTTGCCAAGTGGCCAAGTTCGCCGCATATATAACAAGATCCCCCACGCCATGGACATCGAGAACGGATATGACCAGGCTTACGACATCGATAACACACAATCCGATGCTTGAGGAGAGCTCCCGGTGTCCTGGAATGAGGAGGTGGCTTAAGATCCTGCTGACCTTGAATCTTTGGCTTTGATATCCTAGGTTTCTTCTTTCCTAAACCCTCAACACTCTCTGAGGATGACCTCGCGTTAACGACTCGACGTCTAGTTTCCCCCACATTCACACCGATCTGCTCACCCTCCAGAATCTCAACACCCTTTGCACACTCAACGATCTCAGGAAACATCGCTTCATCCCTAGCACACTGACTCGCTTCATTCTCCATGTATGCGCTATAACCCTGGTACTCACGATCCTTGGTCTCACCACACCTATCCCCACATCTCAAAGACATCCTACTACGAAAACATAAGAAAGAAAGTCATCAGCGTTAGCCACATCGCTATCTTGAGCAAGTCTCCGACCTTTCCAGCATGGAAAACAACACTACGCCACTCTATCGTAATAAGAATGTAATGCCATATCAATGTCCTAACTCATTCATGCAAGCACACATATAGTTTTGTAAAAAGATGCAGCGATTTTTTTTTTGAACCCATGAGACTAAAAGTCTCCCCACGGTCTCGAGGTATTCTAAACTCATGCTCTGATACCAAGTTGTCACGCCCTCGATTTTCAACATAGAATAATGATTTCCAATTAAACGATACCTCACAATAATACAGATAATACCCCAAATCAAGGTTCATTCCCTTATTTGCAGTTTAAGTTCAAAGTTTCTTGTCAAGCTTGACGATCCAAATAACATAAGAGAAAAGAAGTTTTAGGGTTTACAGTCCCCCATGATCAAACGATAGTCGAAATTGAAATCGCTATTACACTGCCAAAGAGTTTTACAAAAGATGCCAAAGTAATTTCCATGTCAGCTTTCAAAGGGATGATGTCAAAATACATGCCAAGCACTTCATGTCACTATCCTCGGGTGTACCTGAAAGAAAGATAGGGTTGAGCAAAACACGTGCCCAGTAGAGAGTTCTATGCTCAAACTATATGAAAATGAAGTGAATCATGCACCGAGAATGAGTAAACATAGACAGAGATGCCCAAAGTACGAATGATTACCAACGAGCTATACGCTTTGAACAAAGGGTTCTAGACTCCACCGGAATGCCACTAATCGTTACTCCTCAGACTAGATACATCAATAAACTTACGTCAGTCCACACTAGTTCATGTGTCATTCCAATTCATCTTATTATTCTTTATACGATACCACAATCGTTCTCGTGTCTACAGTCATCATTGTCCAATCCCTTTATCACAGAGTCTTTCTTTCCTTTTAGTCAGACATTCCCATCAATAGTCACTAGGGTCACCTCGGGTCTAGTTCCCTCGAGCGCAGGGTCACCCCGAGTCTATTCCCTTGATAATAATAATAATAACTTGGGTCACCTCGGGTCTATCTCCTCGAGCATAGGATCACCCCGAGTCTATTCCCTAAATAACAATCGTTTGGGTCACCTCGGGTCTATTCCCTCGAGCGTAGGGTCACCCCGAGTCTATTCCCTAAATAACATCATCATCATTTCGTAATTCGCTGGTTAGCGGAAACGCACATCGCTTAACCGACCATCTATCATTTCATAATCAGCTTCGTCATCAATCTAACGGTTGTACCACAAAACTTTAATCTACCTTTATATAGCTCCACAATTATACACGTTCATGCCTTTTCATTAGTTAACATATCTGCATCGCACACAACGTACTAAGCCCATTTATATATAATCCTACAATACTCTATCCATTTGTTATCCACATTCACTCCATTTCCATTTCACGAACATCAAATCACTCAATCGAATCCAAGTATCATTCCATCAATCACATGGCGTTACAAGGTCAACAATTAACCGTATCGCTTATAGGCAAGTACACATGTCCTCACCATACCTCTAATTATATCCCCCGCACCTACGCAACATGCCACTTACAAGCGGTTTCCAAGGTATCCGACCTACTAGTTCCTATACTTGAATCCCGTAAAAAGTGTACCAAGGAAGATCGAGAGGTTCGACGAGTTGTGAAGATACAAGTGACTACCTTACCCTTGAAGTCGTTATGCCCTCCCATCTACTATCTATACCCACCACGATATTCGAACAACCAATGATACTCATAAACACTCTACGATACGTCTTCCATTAACAAAGATACTAAAATCATACGCTTAACCGGTGCCTAAGGAGTGAGAACAATCTACGGACCATCAAGGGACGAGCAACCAAGCTTAGGGAAGGTTTAAATGTGTTTTAGAGGTGTTAGAAGTGATTGGAAACCAAAACGGTGAAGTACGAAGTAAAACAGCAAAAGCTGGAGATAAGCAACAGGTATCGATACCTAAGGCAAAGGTATCGATACCTTTTGGTTAAGAATGATTCCAGACGTAAGGGTATCGATAACAATGTCAAAAGGTATCGATAACTAGTGATTTTCTGAGCTCCGGAACAAGATGTTATCGATAACAATGGAAATGTTATCGATAACAATGGGTTTCGAGCAGATTTTCTGCAGATTTCAATGGGTTTCTCATCCACAACAACAACAGTAACAATAACCATGATCAATAACAAGACTCAAGCTCTAGGAAACAAGCCATAAACATATATTAAGAGTTAGAACTCCCTACCTCAAGATTCAAGAACGAATTTGAAAGGATCTCCAAGCCCTAGCTCCAATCTTTGAATTCGAATGAAAAGCACCTCCACCGAGCTCAACCCGGAGCAATACGCGCTGCAATGCGTGACGGGATGAAGGATTTATGGTGGTTTTGTGGAGGTTTGAGGTGGTTTTGGGTGAGAGCAAGAGAAAGAGTGAGAGTGAGAGATGGGAGCCGAGAGAGAGAGATCGGGAGAGTGAGAGATGGGAAAGGGGGAATTTTATTCCCTACTCCCTCACACACACACCTATATACACACCACACACACTAACCCCTCAACTATAACACTCTAACACATTAACCCCAAATCAAATAAACTCAACAAATTTCATATCTTTCTCATTTATAATATCGATTAAACCTTTTAATAAATTTGAAATTATGGGTCCTTACATAGCCCCTGGGAATCTGATATTACAGGGTAATCTAATTATTCCAGAAAAGGAAAGAAAAATGATTATCTCTTATACCCTTAAAACTCACCCACGTTGATTTTTTTAATTTTTTTTTGGTTTCACATGCAATTTTTTGTTTTTTCTAGATAAAATTTTATTCTACCATTAATCTAGCTAGGAGAAATAGTACAAGACAAATTTTTATTCTTCTACAAATTTTTATGTAATTTTCCTTTTCTATATTGTATTTTCTTTTTTTTTTTGGATCATTCGTTTCTATATTGTGTTCAATCATCTATGTCTATTATCTATTCTAATATATAATATATAGAGCACCACTTTGGTGTCTCCCTTCTGTCATGTATTTTCCTTTTTCAAAAATACCCTCTAAAAAAAACCAACACAATACAAAACAATTGGTAACTACCCACCCTTATCACCACACTCTCAAATCACATTAAAATCTCTCTCTCTCCTCAATTGTAGTTCTGTTTTCCTTTCATAATTTCTTGATTTGTGACACAAAATCTGGAAAAAAATATTGCGTTAAATTGCAGCGGAACTTAATAGAAACTTAAACCCATGGTAATATGAAGTTTCTATTCAATTTGGGTTTTGTATAACTGGTGTTGACATATGAGTTTCTACAGTTTTTTTTTTCCGTCTCCCCACGGATTCAGTTTTTTCGGAAAGTAAGTAAGTTTCTATTAAATCTGGGCGCTCTCTCTCTTGCGTGTTTGATTTACTGACAGAAACCCCCAAAAGAGGGTGTTGCCATATGAGTTCTACAGTTTTTTTTTTTTATGTTTCGCGTTATGAAGTTTAAATCTTAATTCAACTTCTACATTCTTATTCCATTTTTTATGTAAATTTCATTGTTCTGGATAGTCTTGAAAATTCAATTTGCACGCGCATTGCGTGTAAATTGAATTGGCAATTTCCGAAAAACAAAAATTTTGTGCTTAGGATAATCATAACAGGTGATGAACAATTTTAAGATCTTTAACAAAACCCAATTTTCTTAAGCAACACATGTGTCTGGCCAATAAAGAGGCTCTTGAGATATGAGTGTAGCCGTGCCTTATTTATGAAGGCTGTTGCACTTGCACATGTGTTTTGGCCTCTTTTTTGGAACTAGAGGTTGGGGCACACGCGATGCATGTGCAAGTTAAATTTTTACAATATTTGTACACGTATCGCGTGTACCCGACCTCTAGTGTTAGTAACCAACAGTTATCACTTTGGGAGGTTCCTATGGAGCCCTTGAGATTCTATCCAAATTGGACCCCACAAACAAGCACTTTTTCCCTTTCCCTTTTCCAGACAACCTTTTGTGCGATATTTCCCCCCCTCTTACAAGCGACGCCCACCCTTTTCATTTGCCGAATCTATTCTCGTTTCGTCCGACTTCACAGATCTTTTACTATCCCAAGTAACAAGATTTACGCGTCCTTCGTTGTTTTCTTCATCACTTTGTCGGGATATTAATCCTTGACCAACTGGGTCGGTTTTGTGTTAATAAAAAATCGTTTTGGTTTTCTTCTCTGGGTTTGCTTTAATTCAAGATTTCTGCTGGTGGGTTTTGACTATTTTCCCCTCAATTTCAGCGGGAGGGTTGTTTTTCCCCCACATCGGTTTTGTAGTTAAGGGATTTGTTTAGGTTTCTGGGTTTTGTGAAATCTGAGCTTTCTGCAATCGGTTTTGGTTTTTGAGGTCCCTTTCATGTGGTTTTCTTGTGGGTTTTTGTAGTTGGAGTTTGTCGAGAGAGAGAGAGATGAAGAGAGGGAAAGATGATGAGAGAATGATGGGACCTATGTTCCCCAGGCTTCATGTCAATGATACAGAAAAAGGAGGGCCAAGAGCACCTCCAAGGAACAAGATGGCCCTTTATGAACAGCTTAGTATCCCTTCTCAGAGGTTCAATTCCCTGAATCCCAATAACCCTGCTGCTGTTCCTCCAGCATCTTCAAGCCAGGTAAGACTAAGTTCATGGTTTCTTTGATGTAGGCATCTTCTTCTAGTGATGGTTCTGAAATGTTCTGTTTGAACTTGAATTGATTATCTTCTTTGGTGCATGAATAAGACATTTTGGAGACACCACTGTACATTATCTTGTTTTCAAAGACATACCTAGACGGATGATTTTATTTGTTTTTAGGTCTTGCACTTCTTTAAATATGCTGACTAACTGCTGTTGTTCAGAACACAGCGTTCATGTGATCTTTTGTAAGGCTGAGGTATTGCTAATGAAACTAATATCGCATTTCGTGGGTTCGGTTTTTTCCTGTGGCTTACTGATTGTTGGGAGATGAGGGCTGCTAACCTTGATAGTTGATATCTTTTGTTGCACAAGTTAGTCAGCGACTAAATTCCTCTCTCCAAAAATCTAGTATACAAGAGAGACACAGAAACCTGAAAAAGAAGAATCAATAAGAAAAGAGGCAGGTCATGGAAAGAACTGATTAACCACTTAACCCTGTGTTTTGAAATGGGGATATTTGTGCTGGTGTTGTTATACAGTATACTGCATAGAATTTTGAAGCCTACAGCCTACTTATCTGAAGTAATGTCTCTTAGTGCCAACCTATGATTCATGAGCCATGTCCATTTACTCCTGTAGACTGACTGGCTGACTGTGAATCTGTGGTAAAAGAAGGGGGGTCCTTTCAATTTAGTTTTTGTCATACCACCATTAGGGATAGAAAGCCTATTCTAGTCTTAGATTTGACCCCTCCTCTAGGTACAGGATCTTTGTATGTCTTTATTTTAGTTTCCACTCTTCATTTCCTAACATGTCTGCGCTTGAGGAGCCAGGTCAGTCTTTTCATATTGATTCGGATAGAAACCATTTTTTGTGTCTGATACAATGAATAATTTGTTGCAGGGAAGTGGCCATGAAAATGGTATGCCTTATCAACTTCATCAGCCTTGTTCAATGCAGCCATCTGAAAAGTCACATGGTAGCCGTTCTGATTTCAACACGCCATTGGTACAACTTGAGCATAAAAAGAGGATAGATGAAGAGGATTTTACAGTTCCTACCTTTGTTCAGTCGGAAACAAATCATGAGCGGAGCAAAAAAGCTAATGGCACTGAGGAAGAAATCTCGCCCTCCAGTCCAGCCTATTTGAATAAGTCAATGAACATTCCAAATACCAGTGTCAAAGAGCCCAAACGAACTGGCTTTACAGGTTTCAATTTGAGACAAGAAGGCAGAAGCCAGATAGAGAACCTGAAAGAATCTATGGCATTGGGGGAGCAATCAGTTAAATATGTCAATAGTTCAAAATCCAGAGAAAAGACTGATGGTCTGTTGAAGCAAACTGATAAAGAATATAAACACCGCCTTGCAAACAATTTTGACAGATTACAGAGCACTGGTGCTAGTTTACATCATGAGTCCAGAACCAGGTCACAGCTACACAATAGTATAAGTGGGAATGGTTGCTCAAATGAGCCTGTGAGGGACATAAAAAATGCACATTCTGCCATCTGTACAAGAGATTCTTGTCCAGAAAAAGTGGGAAGTCCTAAAAACACCACTAATCAAAGTGGATATCATGACTACAAGACACAGGGACCGCTACAGATGGCCAATGGTGAGAGAAGTGATGATGCCTCTGAGATTTCCATGGTGGATTCTATATCGGCGTTGGATATATCCCCTGATGATGTTGTAGGAATAATAGGTCAGAAACATTTTTGGAAAGCGAGAAGAGCGATAGTCAAGTAAGTTCCTTTGCTTATTGATGGCTTTCAGTTATTTTGGCAGTCTGGTACATCTTCCTCGTTGATTTCTCATTTTGCATGGTTGGAAGTTTGGATGTCATGGAAACTCATTCTTCCCCTACGCATAAACTCTTAGGTCTGTTTGCTTCCCCCTGCCCCCTGCTTTCCTGGAGCATGTATGCGTATGTATTGATATAGAGTTGCATACCAAACCATTATGGTGATTTTGATGTCAGTGTGAGTGTGAGTAATATGGGGATGTCCACCTAGGCAAGTAGGAGCAACATTTTTGCAAAACTATAGGATTTCTCGTACATCAATTTCTATAAAGTTGCTTAGCTTTGCTAATATTTTTCCTAAACTATCTTCTAAACGTTGGTGCATTCACATCATCTTCTTCATTTCAATTCATCTCCTAGTTGTTGAGTACTAGAAAGCAGGAGCTGCTCTAGTGCCGTTTTAGAGGCCCTGACCTAGCTGAATCAATTTTACTTCCTGGAGGTCCATCATAGTTTTGTACTAATTCCCAGCTCTGGGCTTGGCCTTTTAGAGAATTGGAAGATGATTGCAAGGGATGTTGGAATATTGGGTAATATCTGTTCATTTGTTTTAGAATTAGAAAAGCATTGAGATATTTCTTTGAGAGGGATACGGATCATGTACAGGGGATGCATCTAGTCGTCTAATGTAGAACTTGGAAGGTGCAGCTATTTTTGTATTCTTCCAATTATTTTATTCTGTCTTCTAACAATTCAAAACTTAATTTGATTGGTGAAGGCTATATCGAGTATTAATACTTGGGATTAGGAATATGTAATCCTATGTGAGCTCAAAAGTTGGAAATAAGGCCTTAAGGGAGGGAGGATCTCAGGGGCGGAGTCTGGCTGTTCCCTCCAAGGTGCCATTTTGGTTTCCAGCGGCCCTTGTAAGTGTTTTGCAGTGGATATTCTTATGCCAATTTCCAACTGATATCTCTTGATGGTGTATGATTATCTATTCATTATCCATTCAAGCTTGGCCTTTGGGATATATTTTAGTTCTGATTTTCCGTATTGCTTGGGTGTCAAGTTTCAGCCCTCCGCGTGGGTAGAAGTTCACTTTTTTCTGGCAGTCATGGCCTGTAAGAAGGGGAACAAATTATGTAGGATATTTTGGATCTTAGATATGGATAGAGAGGTATCCTACGGGCAACTAGTACTCAGCAATTGAATTAGTGATGGTGAAGGACATCATTTTCATGTAGGTATTTTGGTCTCCCTGGGTTTTCCTTCTGTTTACACCCGTTTTTCGCACCTAGTCCAAGGCCAGCGTTGGACGGTTATTTGATTAAAATTTAATCGAATTGGGTCACGGGTTGAAGAATTATTGGATCAAAATTAATGGGCCAAGGTGGGAGTATGTGGGCCCGATTAATTTCAGTTTGATTTGGGTTTGGGTTCGTGAGTTTTGGGCCTGTTTACAAAGAGTATTCGGTTGGCCCATGATTTGTTCGGGTTTGCTAAGTGATGGATCAAATGTGAATATGGGCCAAAATGTTAACAGGCCATTTGATTTTATTAAGTGGCCCATTGTCTGAGTGGCCCATGAAAGGTGGGAGGAGGAGAAATGTTTGTTACCTGGCAAAAGCCATTTGACCGAGTCAAATGGCTGGTGGTTATCAAGTACCATGATAATAGGAGGGGGAAACCCATTATCTCATTATCCCACTAACTGCAACGTGGGCAAGAATTACCAGATGGGTAGTTAGTGGTAAAAATTCCCACGTAGGGGAGTGACATGTGCAAAATATTTACAACTCCTACTAACTACCTATGATCCCACTAAGTATCTTAGTGGGTAGTTATGTTGGACACATTGCGTGATCTGATGGCCACTCGGGACACTTGTCAGCTCATGGTGAAGGCGGGAAATGCTGGGCAGATCTGAACCAGTGCAACTTTCGCCTATAAATAATAGAAGTCAAGAAGGAAAAGGGGTTCCCACACCAATCAAGCTCAACGCTTAAAAAACCAAAGCCTTCCCAGCGAAGCAATTATCTCTTTTTCTCACCTTTTACTCAATTACTTCACCAAGTAATTCGAGCTTCGTCTCTCTTGTATCCCAACTTTATTATTACGCAACATAATAAAGTTATTCATATCTCTCTCCATCCCTTACTTTATTATTACGATATAGTAAAGTACTTCTACGTTGTTACTTTCTTTCCTACACGGTTAGGAAATTACTAAGTCCTCACACGACGAGGCAAAACCACGGATCTTCACTGCAATCTAGCCCTTAGGTTTGCAGCGCTATCGCCCTCTCAGATCTAGAAGTCAGCACAGGGAGGCCCAGTCCTTCACGTTTGGACGCGACAAGTCCTGGCACGCCCGCTCAGTCCTTGAGCCATTTCGGAGCTAAACATCTTTTGGCACGCCCGGTGGGACCCTAATCGTCTAAGGGTTTTATTATGGCAAGGAAGCAACAGCAACAATAGTCGGATCCATCCATCTCGGATCCACCACAGAGTCCTGAGGGAGTGGCAATCAACGTGCCAGTACTCCAGGAAGCTGGCCCCGCGGTCAGCACTAAAGATCTTGACGACGCTACTGACAGTGTCAAAAATTATATGTTCATGGCAGGACGCGAGATCTCTCACGACATTACACAGTCAATCTCTCAATCGTTCTCTCAGTCCTTGGAACCTCTGGCCATATCAGTCCAAAAATTAACTGCTACACTTATAGAGAGGCTACCGCCCGCTCCTCAGCAGTAGGGCTTTCCACAGTTTGGTGTTTTTGGCAACGGTCAAGACCAAGCTGGCCTACTAGGGGGACCACCCCCTCCTCAAACATTCTATCATGCTACTTCTTCTAACAGTCCTGCACTCGGGGGCCAAAGGGAGAAGGGAGTCGTGATTGGAGGAGCCCAGACGCCTCCAGCAAATGAAGAACGAAGGTTTGTGCTGGCGGACGATCAGCCCAAACCTGACAAAGCGGACAAAAGGCCTTCGCAAGGAGGCCAGGGCTCTGGAAAGGACAAAGGAGCGGCTTACACTCCTCAAACCTCTGAGACTCGGGGGGCAAGTTCAGTCCAGGACCAACAGGCACAAGAGGTGCATCCACATCCGCCTCCTGTGCCAAACATGCTCATGGGACGGGACCAAGTCCTGAACTTGCTCCAGGAGCAGTTAGGACCGGGGTTCAGACCGTTGGGAAGACCGATGTACAGAAAGCCTCATACCGAAGAGGTGGACAGAACACCTTTCCCAAAGGGCTACAGAGTTCCAGACCTTCAACGGGGAAAGCATGCATTCAACGGTAGAGCATATTGCCAGGTTTCAAGTCCAATGCGGAGAAGCTGGGGCCATTGATGCTCTGAAGTTGAGGCTTTTTCCCAATTCTCTCACTGGGACAGCCTTCACTTGGTACATCAACCTTCCACCCAACTCCGTGCAGACCTGGGCTCAATTGGAGGAAATGTTCCACCAACAGTTCTACAGGGTAGAACCAGAAGTGACGTTGGCAGACTTGTCATGCTATCGTCAAACCTATCTTGAATCCGTGGAGTCCTATCTCCTACGTTTCAAGACGGCCCGGTTCAAGTGCAAGATAGTCCTTCCAGAGGCCGAATACGTGCGAATAGCACTAAACGGCCTGGGCTTTGAGATGAAGAAGAAGTTCTATGGGACAGAATTCAGAGATCTGTTTGAATTGTCCTCTAAAGCTTCTCATTACGAAAGGCTCTTGGCGGAGGAGCAGGACAGGAAGACATCATCTAAAGGGACGTACTACCGTGACCCTAACTACGAGGTGGCTGCAGTGGAAGCAGAGGCAGACCCAGACGTGGCCGTAGCAGAGATCATCAACAAGAAGCCATACGTCTGTAAGGCCTTTGTCAAGATGGAGCCCACGAAGCAACCTATCCAGAACAGTCCTAATAGGCTAACCAGGGCCTATACCTTTGACGTGGGAAGGGCTGAGGCTATTTTTGATCAACTCCTTGCTGACAAGCTGCTCAAATTGCCGTTTGGTCACAAGATTCCAACCGTGGAAGATATGAAGGGCAAGGAGTACTGTAAGTATCACAACTCTTGGAGTCATTCAACGAATAACTGCATAGTATTTAGAAATGACATCCAGGATAAAATTGAGCGGGGAGAGTTCAAGTTTCCCGAGAAAGAGAAGCAGCCCATGGGGGTAGATGGCAATCCATTTCCTTCAGGGCTGAGCACAAACATGGTCTCTGTCGACATGAGAGGCATGCCTAGGACTGCTCCTAGGCAGAAGATAAGCTTGGAAGCCCCTTCCAGAGAAGTTTACAAGTCCAGCCCAGGCAGGTACTGGGATCCTTACTGTGAGGCAAGTGATTTCAGGACTGAGCGGGTCAGAAGGTCTGAAAGGCAGAGTTCATGGTGGTCCAGACCTACAGGGGTGAAGAAGCCAGAGAAACCAACTTGCTCGTTGGTTTGTACAGAGTGTGGACATCATGCCAGTCCTAGCAAGCCAGTTCTGAAGAGCGTTATTGTGGGAAGGACTGAAGAAAGGTCTGAGGAGCCGCACAGACCTATGGGAAGGAGGATTGCACGAGCATCAGTCTTCAACCGAATCCAGCCAGGGTTGGTTGAAGTGGAGGACGAGCTTGACAACCTGAGGATATCTGCTCCATCCAAAGGGAAACCTAGGGCTGTGAGACCCCCAGCCACTCCGCCAAATGAGTGGCATAGGGTTGAGCATCCCAAGTTTCCTTCTCCTCCTCCACCTTTGTCCAGATCTCAGAAGAGGCGCCGCCAACGATTCAGGCAGGCGATAAGAAGGGCTGAGGAAGAAACAGACTTGCTGGATGATCCAATGGTCGAAGATGACCCCAATGGGAAGTTGAAGATAGAAGTCCCAGCACAGGAGCCTCAGGTTGAAATGCCTAAGGTCAGGAGAGTACACAAGCCCTTGGAAAGGACTGTGGAAGAGGCTATCATTGAGCTTCCTCCAAGGACTTTACCCAAGAAGCAATTTCCTGCGGGAAAGACGCCTCTGAAACAAACTACTGTATCCAAGAAACAACCACTCTTGGAGAGAACCTTAGAGGAGGCTAGGATTGAGCCTTCTCCAAGACCAGTGACGCTGCTCAAGAGAACAGCCCTCCAACCAAGCAAGCAAGACTCGGGGGGCAAGTCAGGGTTGAATCCACAGGCGAGGGAGTTCAAACCTGGCCAGGGCCCCAGTATGCATTGCAACATGGTGGTGATCCTGCCAGCAGAGCTGGAAGCCAAAGGCAACGCTCCAATTGCCTTGGAGGGAGATTTTGTGGAAATGGGACAGACGGCCGAAATTTTGAACGAGTCCTTCTCTGTAGGACTGAACGGAAGACCTGAGGATAGGGCAGCCAGCGTAATCTTTGAGAGGCCAAGCCCTGCAATGAACAAACACATCAAGCCCTTGTACATTGCTGGTTGCCTTGATGGAATGCCAGTCAACCGAATTCTGGTGGATAATGGGTCTGCCACCAATCTCATTCCTAGGTTCATGATGCAGAAGCTTGGGAAGACTGATCAAGACCTAGTCTCATGCACTTCGACCTTGACAGATTTCACGGGAAAGGAGACAGCTTGTCAAGGTATTCTCATCATGAACTTAACGGTAGGATCCAAGACATTGACGACACCCTTCTTTGTTGTTGATTCACGCTCTTCCTTCAACGTTCTGTTGGGGAGAGATTGGATTCACTCCTGTCAAGCGGTTCCCTCAACCCTTCATCAGTGTCTCATTTTTTGGAATCTAGACGACGTGGAGGTCATATGGGCTGACCACAGACCTTTCCAGGCCTCTACTAACCATGCAGAGGCCCATTTATACGACGAAGGGGTTGGTCCCATGAAAGTGGCAGGGCTTGACAAGTGTGGCCGCCACAGAGTAGCCCCTATACATGGTAACAAATCAGCTGAAGAAGTGAAGGCACTTTTTCAGGAGTTAATCGGTCCTATGATCACGGAATCAAGCAGGCCGATTACAGCTTCCTTCAAACGCCCTTCCCAATGTCAGTAAACCCTTCAGAAGAAGAGAAGAGCGTGGCCCTTCAGGCCACGCTGTCGAAGTTTGAAGCCTACTTGCTCGAGAAGAGGCTTATGGGAAGTGACGAATTGGAAGATGATCATTCGGCCTTTGCGGCCGAAGTGATCAATGAGGATGATAACCTGGTTGAAGATCTGGACGAAATCCGCCTGGAAGACCTTGAGGCAGCTCCAGCCAAGTTAGATGATCTGAGGGCTGACGTACAAGATCCATTGGAAGAAGTTAATCTGGGAGACTTAGAGAATCCCAGACCTGTGTATATAAGCCAACTTTTGCCAGAGGATGTCAAAGTAAAGCTCATCGAGCTCTTGAGGGAGTTCAAATCCTGCTTTGCTTGGGATTATGAGGAGCTTCCAGGTCTGTCCAGAGGTCTAGTGGAACACAAGCTGCCCATTCAACCAGGGTTCAGACCTTTCAAACAACCACCAAGGAGGATGTCCAATGAAGTCTATTTGCAAGTCAAGGACGAGATTGAACGCCTCTTTAACGCTGGGTTCATACGTACAGCCAGGTATGTCACTTGGCTCTCTAACATTGTGCCAGTCCTCAAGAAGAATGGCAAGGTCAGAGTATGTGTGGACTTCAGAAACCTCAATTTGGCATCCCCAAAGGACGAGTATCCAATGCCAGTTGCAGATCAGTTGGTAGATGGAGCTTCTGGTCACAAGGTTCTGTCCTTCATGGATGGACATTCTGGCTACAATCAGATCTTTATTGACGAGGTCGATACGGCTAAGACTGCTTTTAGGTGTCCCGGAGCCCTAGGGACCTTCGAGTGGGTTGTAATGCCCTTCGGCCTAAAGAATGCAGGTGCTACATTCTAGAGAGCTATGAACGCCATATTTCATGATTTTATTGGGCGTTTCATGGAGATCTACATCGACGACATCGTAGTCAAGTCTCAGTCCTATGACGAACATTTGGATCACTTGAGGAGATCTTTCTTGAGGATGCAACAGTTCGACTTAAAGGTAAATCCTTTGAAGTGTGCCTTCGGAGTTTCCGCAGGCAAATTCCTTGGATTCTTAGTCCACAACAGAGGGATTGAGGTTGACAAGAACAAGGCCAAAGCAATCGTGGAAGCAAAGCCTCCTACCACCAAGAAGGAGTTGCAGAAGCTCTTGGGTTCATTTAACTTCTTGAGAAGGTTCATCTCAAACCTTGCAGGGAAGGTCCAGGTCTTTTCCCAACTCTTGAAGCTGAAGGACCAAGACACTTTTCTGTGGGAGGAAAGCCATCAGAGGGTCTTTGATGAGATCAAAGGCTATTTAGCTCAGGCTCCAGTCCTTATGCCTCCCATCAAGAACAAGCCCTTGAAGCTCTATATCTCAGCAGCTGAAGGCTCTATTGGAGGCCTTTTAGCTCAGGACAACGCTCAAGGAAAGGAACAGGCGGTTTATTATTTAAGTAGGTTGCTGACTCCATGTGAACGGAGATACAGTCCTATTGAAAAGATTTGTCTTGCCTTGTACTTTTCAGCAATAAAGTTGAGGCACTATATGTTGCCCGTTTTGGTTTACATCATGAGTAAAACGGACCTAGTTAAGTACTTGCTTTCTCGGCCCATCATGAAAGGCCGAATTGGCAAATGGTCTTTAGCTCTAATGGAATTCAGTTTCCAATACATTCCTCAAAAAGCTGTAAAGGGCCAGGCCTTGGCAGATTTTCTTGCTGATCATCCATGCGTGGATATCGGCGACGAATCTGAGATAGGACTGAGTGCCCTTGAAATATCACCCACTCCTTAGACATTGCTTTTTGATGGATCAAGGACTCAGGAGGTCTCAGGCTGTGGGATAATTATTGTTTCTCCCCAAGGCCTGAGGACTGAGTTGTCATTTCAATTCGATTTCCCGTGTACCAATAATCAAGCCGAGTATGAAGCAGTCGTTATAGGCCTTGAGATCCTTAGAGATCTAGAGGCCAGAGAAGTGAGGGTTATTGGGGATGAGTTTTTTTTCTTTTTATCCCCTAAACTATGCACTTTTTCTCTACTTAGTCCCTGAACTATCAATTTGGCGATTTCATCCCCTCAACTATCATTCCGTTACCTACTTAGTCCAATAGATAACGAAAGTTAAGAATTTGGACGGAAAATGTCACATAAGGCCCTGTTTGAGACCCTGTAGAGCAGATACTTGATTATGACAGCCCTAGAGATAAAAATTAATTATGACCCTTTAGGATAAAATGATTAAAAAAATAAGACCTTCGCACCGGTTCAAACGGATTGAAAATTGGTGCACTTAATTTTTTTAGAAGGTTTAAGTGCTCCAATTTTCAATCCGTTTGGACCAGTGCGAGAATCTTATTTTTTTTAATCGTATTATTCTAAAGGGTCATAATTAATTTTTTTCTCTAAGGCTTTCATAGTTAATTATCTACTTTTTATTTGAGACCCCTTAGAGCAGATACTTGATTATGAGAGCTCTACGGACAAAATTAACTATGACCTTTTAGGATAAAATGATCAGAAAAATAAGATTTTCGCACCAATTCACATGGATTGAAAATTAGAGAACTTACTTTTTAACCATATTTTTAATATATAAACAGTCTAAATTCTATATAAGGAGGTCAGTCTTTTTGGAAAAAATATGTATTTGTTAGTCGATATAAAGTGCCATGTAAGATCTTGATATATGAACCTCGTAAAAAAAATTAAATGCTCCAATTTTCAATATGTTTGAACCGGTGCAAATGTCTTATTTTTTTGATTTTTTTATTCTAAAGGGTCATAATTAATTTTTATCTCTAGGGCTGTTATAATAAAATAACTGGTCTATAGGGTCTCAAACAGGGCCTTACGTGGCATTTTCCGTCCAAATTTTTAATTTCCGTTATCTATTGGACTAAGTAGGTAACGGAATGATAGTTGAGGGGATGAAATCGCCAAATTGATAGTTCAGGGACTAAGTAGAGAAAATGTGCATAGTTTAGGGGATAAAAAGAAAAAAAACTCTATTGGGGATTCACTCCTTGTGATCAATCACTTGGCAGGGACATTCAAGTGCTATAGTGAGGAGTTAGCTCCTTATTATATGGCAGCCGTACAGTTAATGCAAGATTTTGACAATGTCACCGTCAAACATGTCTCAAGGAGTAAGAACACTGAAGCCAACAGCTTGGCTCAGGCCTCAACAGACCTAAAGCTCTCTCCAGGAACGATTCACAAGATCATCACAGTCCAGAAGAGATTGTTACCTTCTGTTAGGAGAAGGGGTCTAGGACTGGAGGTGTTTACTTCAGACTTCACTGGTGAAGAGTCAGACGATGAACCCGAGAACGATTGGCGTACACCTATCATCTCTGTCCTCAAGAGGCCTTACTTTAGTGCCTCTAGGAAGGTGAGAAGGAGGGCCATCAGTTACATCCTTGTTGGAGATGAATTGTACAAGAAAAGCCTTGAAGATGATTTTGCTCTTAAGGTGTCTAGGGCGCCCGGAAGCCATGAAGGTTATGAGTGAGGTCCATGAAGGAATCTGTGGAGCTCATCAATCAGGAATTAAGATGAGATGGCTAATCAGAAGGTATGGGTACTACTGGCCAACCATTTTGGAGGACTGTATCCGTTTTTCCAAAGGATGTGAGCCCTGTCAAGCCCATGGCCCAATTCAACATGCTCCTGCAGCTAATTACCATGCTGTGGTCAAACCTTGGCCATTTAGGGGCTGGGCTTTGGACGTTGTTGGAAAAATTTATCCTCCTTCCTCTGAAAATCATACTTACATCTTGGTAGCCACGGACTATTTCACTAAATGGGCAGAAGCGGTGCCATTAAAGTCTGTGGATCAACAAGAGGTAATCAGGGTGATCAAGGAGAGAATTATCCATAGGTTTGGATTGCCAGAACACTTGGTGGCAGATAGGGGTACAATTTTCATGGGTCAACAAGTGGTCAACTTTGCTGCACAGCAAAAGATCATTATGTCCAATTCTACTCCTTATTATGCTCAAGGAAATGGTCAGGCCGAGTCCACCAATAGGACTCTGGTCAATATTATTGAGAAGATGGTGGAGGATAACCCAAGGTCTTGGCATGAGTTACTTTCTGAGGCCTTATGGGCCTACAGAACCTCAAAGAAGGAAGCTACCAATATAACTCCTTATATGTTGGTTTATGGGCATGATCCAGTCCTACCAATGGAGGTTGCAGTAAAATCAGCAAGGTTGGCGTATCAACATGGTCTCACTCCTGCAGATTATACTCAGGCCATGCTGATAGAATTGGAGGACTTGGATGAGGTCAGGCTCTCAGCCCTGGACCATATGTTGGTCCAGAAGAGGAGGGTTGCCAGGTCCTATGATAAACGTGTAAGGAAGAAGAGCTTCTCCGAAGGTGATTTGGTTTGGAAAGCTGTGTTTCCTCTAAATGAGAAGAACTCAAGATATGGCAAATGGTCTCCAACATGGGAAGGACCTTACCAGATCTCCCAAGTCCTTAGAGGTAATGTGTATCTTCTTATGGATTTAAATGGTGGTTTGTTTAAGCAGTTAACAAATGGAAAGTACTTGAAGCATCATTATCCTACTATGTGGGAGATGAGAGACTTTGGGGAAAGCCAAGTTGACAAGCCATAGAAGTGTTAACTAGCAAGGCCTGAACAGAGGCCAAGACCTATTCTTGCAAAAACATAAAGGCTTCAAGTTTAGGCCACAGAAGTATTATCCAAACCATACCAAAACCTTTGCCTTGGCCAAATTAAAGGAAAGTTCTAGGCCAGGCAAGGAGCAGATAATACTAGTTATTACAAAACCGAACTTCAAAAGTAAAAGTTTTTGAGGTCCAGACCTACAGAAGGCCTTCAAGACTGCTTTTGAGATTTGTCCAGGAGGTGTTGAGGCTGGCAAGTTGAGCCTCAAATGTGTCCCGCTGCCCACGAAGGCTTGGGACCTCTTCAACCAGGAGGTTCAGCTTCATTTTCTGGCTTTTTGATCCAGCCTTCAGTTCTTCATGATGTTGGGCCAGGATCTTGGACTCCTTCCGAAAGTCTTCCATTCGGCCTTCAGCTTGTGCCAATTGGGCTTTGAGGTTTTGGATTTCAGTAGAGGTGGAAGTGATGCTCGCCTCATTAACCTTGATGTCCTCCTTCAGCTGGTTCCATTCAGAACTGAATTTGGTGAACTCCATTTCGACCAAGTCCAATTCTGCCAACTTGGCATTAACCTTGTTAAGCTCGTGGTTGGAAGAGTCATGGGACTTGATCATGGTAGGAAACTCTTTCTGGAAATAGTAAAGAGAGGTCTCCTCTGCACCCAAGGCCTGAGACTTTACAAGTACATCCATAGCCTTTTTGACATTTGAGGCTCGCGCGGGATGGGCAATTGCTTTGAAGTTTTGAAGGAGGGCCATTCGAAGGGCTGTTTTAGCTTCAGTGACTTCCTCCGCGGTGAGTTCAGACTGTGAAGTTGAGCCAAGACCACTGCCTGAGGTGCCTGAAGTGGCTGCTTTTAGCATATCTTGGGCAGATTTGAGCAGGGAGTCCAGGTCTTCGTCTTCTTCTTCCTCTGCTACATTGACAAGGCCAGGATTGACAGGAGGGTCATCTAGCAGGATGGGATCTGCGATTGGAGATCTGGGTTTTTCTGGAGTCCAAGAGGATGCCTCATGCTCAGGTTCCTGCTCCGAGGTCTCCAGGCCTTTCTCTTCTGCTCCTACTTCCTCTTCCAAATAGTCGTCAAGTTCCTTGGGATCAAAGACAAGAGGGATTAGATGGTAATAAGGAGCCATGAATGCTGGAGAATTCAGGTCATAGTACATCCTTACTATAGGGTTGTGTTCGGTGGCAGAGATGGTGGTTTCTGAATCTACGGGTACCGCGGTCTTTCTCCTCAATCTTTGCCTTGTAGGGGTGGGGCTAGCCTTTTCTTCTTTGATCTTAGAGGCGCCCTGTATGGAAATAAATGTTAGTGGATGCATCCAGATAGGGAGAATTGCAGTAACAAGGACTGTGCAGACCTGCTCAGAGGGGTCAGATTCAGGTGAGCTAGTCTTCGCACCACTTCTCGTTCTACCAGCCACAGTGGTTTGAGGGGCCTACAAATGGGGAATAACAAATGAGTGGCATGTTCAAGAAGTTAGTAGGTGCTAAAGAATTATACCTTTGGTGCCTGCCTACGTGCGAGCATTTTTGTCCTTTTGGGTTTTTGCGTTGTAGTTTCAGCAGGAAGATCCTCGGGGATGCTCTCTGGTCCTGAAAACAAGAAGACAATCAGTCCAAACCTCGACAAATTCAAGCACAGTTGATGCATTTAAACAGTAAAGATCTGGGGCTTACCTTTTCTTTTGGAAGTCAGGGAAGGAGAAGGACTGATCTGTCGCAAAGGAACAGTGATGCCTGGCTCAGGAGCACCAGTGGATTGAAGGAAGAGTTTGGTCAAAACATCCAGATAGGGAGCATGGAAGTGCATTCTTGTGTAGCCGCCCCACCAGCTATCAAATTTGGCTCCCTTATCGGTACGTTCTACGAAGGTGTGAAGGGCAAAGCTCTTCCTCAGATCAGGGAGAATGTTTCTAACCCGTTCCAGTTCTCTCGGTTGGATCACAGGCCTATCACTAAAGTCCTCATTCAAAGATTGATATGGAGGCAAAGGGGTAAGTTGACAGAGCCCAAACTGCCGAGCGAATTGGGCCACATTGTAGTATTCAACCCCACACTTGTAATTGGTTGGGGTGAAGGCCATTCCATACATCAGGTCCCGTGAAATCAGAAAGCTGCTCCAGATCTCAAAGTGATCATCGAAGTCATCCCCTGGGTCTGAAGCCCCTCTTTTTAACCACCAAGGTACGGTATCTCTTTCAAATGGCAACCAGTTTTTTCCCAGAGTTATGAGTTCATGGTAGAAGAATTTGAAGTAGGTCCCAAAGGCATATCGAGGTCCACGGGCCTCGGCATAGTGAAGACCATAACAGGTGTTGTCCGATTTCTTGTTCATTGGGGGAGCGTACTTAGGAAAGTAGGACCACAGCCAAAGGGTCATGATCCACAGGGGGCCAGGGGCAAAGATGAACTTGTTATTGATTAATTCCTTCATGCCTCGGTAGAGGTGGGCCAGGACCAAGGGGCCTAGTGCCAGCTTCTGCCCCGAAGCTAGGGCACAGGCCAAGTCAATAAAGTCCTTGGTAACTCTGTTCGCAGATACACAGAAAACAAACTTGTTCAACCAGTATAGGAGGAAGGCCACGTGTTCGTCATCCTCGACAGGGCCTTTCTTGGCGTAATGGTTTATGAAAGGGGCGTATGACAAGGGGTCTTTGTATTCAAAATAAGGGGTTTTCTGTGACAAGAAATAGTTGGCCTCTGTCCCATGTGGACGGAGGCCTGTCAAAAAAGCCAAATCTTAGAGAGTGGGGCTCATGAGGCCTACCTTAAAGTGAAAGGAGTTGGTGGTGACTGACCAGAACTGTGAGGCAGCAAGAAAGAGGTTCTTGTCAATGATGGATCGGCTGAGGAGTATGGCGTCTCTGATCCCGATCTGCTTCCATGAATCTCCTTTGGAGTCCATCATTCGATCAAGCCATTCAACGTATTTGGCGTCAGGTCTATGCCAGAGTCTGTTGGGGATGTCGGTGGTGAAGCGATTCCAGTCGAGGCATGGGGATTCGAAGGGGAGAACCTCACCTGCTAGTGGATACATAGGTGCAAGCTGAGAGGGGAACCCCAATTGGAAGGCAGGGCCAAGCCCAACTCTGTCGGCATTGGCGATCACTAGAACGTCGTTGGTGATCGCAATGTGTTCGTCGGCCATGATTTTTCGAATTTGCACCGAACGGCTGTTAGGGTTTGGTGGAGGAGCGTTGGCCTTATGTGTCGCCATTGTTGGGTTGTAGATCAAAGGCTCAGAAAGAAGAAGCAGGTGCTAGGGTTCTTTGTCTGGTTTCGTTTGAAGCAGGGAAGGATTATCAGAGAAGAAGAGAGAGAATGAAGGCCCAAGATTGGATTTTCATGGGTAACGGCGCAAGAATCAAGGAGTGCTATTGCGCCTCCCTCTCTCTCTCTTGATATTTGTTTGGGTTGGACCTTTGATTGACACGAAGAGTCCTGACGGCTTGGAAAGCTGCATGGCAGCCAATGCAAAGGCCTGGGGAGATGACACGTGTTCCCTAGGCCTAAAGAGGTGATTATTATGGCTGCCAATAGGACTCTTCGGTGGGGTCTTTATCTCGAAAATCGTTGAGATTCAAATGGAGAGTCCAAATCCAATTAAAAGATGTACTTTGGAATTTAAAAAGTTGTTAGGCCTGATTATGGCCTGATTATCTTTTAAGTTTAAATTCGAGAAAGGATTTGTTAGGCTAAGCAAGCCTAATTGCCTTGTTATTCTTCAAACCCAAGGATAAGGACTCGTTTGGCTCACCAAAAACCGTATTATGTCCTGACCTACAAGCCTAGATCTTGAACAAGATCAAGGCCTGGGGGGGCATTGTTTACACCCGTTTTTGGCACCTAGTCCAAGGCCAGCGTTGGACGGTTATTTGATTAAAATTTAATCGAATTGGGTCACGGGTTGAAGAATTATTGGATCAAAATTAATGGGCCAAGGTGGGAGTATGTGGGCCCGATTAATTTCAGTTTGATTTGGGTTTGGGTTCGTGAGTTTTGGGCCTGTTTACAAAGAGTATTCGGTTGGCCCATGATTTGTTCGGGTTTGTTAAGTGATGGATCAAATGTGAATATGGGCCAAAATGTTAACAGGCCATTTGATTTTATTAAGTGGCCCATTGTCTGAGTGGCCCATGAAAGGTGGGAGGAGGAGAAATGTTTGTTCCCCGGCAAAAGCCATTTGACCGAGTCAAATGGCTGGTGGTTATCAAGTACCATGATAATAGGAGGGGGAAACCCATTATCTCATTATCCCACTAACTGCAACGTGGGCAAGAATTACCAGATGGGTAGTTAGTGGTAAAAATTCCCACGTAGGGGAAGTGACATGTGCAAAATATTTACAACTCCTACTAACTACCCATGATCCCACTAAGTATCTTAGTGGGTAGTTATGTTGGACACATGGCGTGATCTGATGGCCACTCGGGACACTTGTCAGCTCATGGTGAAGGCGGGAAATGCTGGGCAGATCTGAACCAGTGCAACTTTCGCCTATAAATAATAGAAGTCAAGAAGGAAAAGGGGTTCCCACACCAATCAAGCTCAACGCTTAAAAAACCAAAGCCTTCCCAGCGAAGCAATTATCTCTTTTTCTCACCTTTTACTCAATTACTTCACCAAGTAATTCGAGCTTCGTCTCTCTTGTATCCCAACTTTATTATTACGCAACATAATAAAGTTATTCATATCTCTCTCCATCCCTTACTTTATTATTACGATATAGTAAAGTACTTCTACGTTGTTACTTTCTTTCCTACACGGTTAGGAAATTACTAAGTCCTCACACGACGAGGCAAAACCACGGATCTTCACTGCAATCTAGCCCTTAGGTTTGCAGCGCTATCGCCCTCTCAGATCTAGAAGTCAGCACAGGGACGCCCAGTCCTTCACGTTTGGACGCGACAAGTCCTGGCACGCCCGCTCAGTCCTTGAGCCATTTCGGAGCTAAACACCTTCATATAATGGTTCTGGTTTGCAATATTTGCTTACAGTAGAAGAAAATCATCTGCTCAAACATGCAATATGAATTTTAACTGCTTCTCCAGTTTCTAGGTACTTATGTTTATGGGTGTAACAATGGTTTACTGATGCTCTTTTTAAAGGTTTTGACTACCTGGTTCTTGGTTGTGAATTGTATCAATTTATTCTCAGTTTATACCACGTGCTGTAAGTTGTTTGTAAATGCTAGGCCTCGTTAAATTATATTGTCTGTGTCTTTTATCCAACCCCTCTTTCTCCTTTTCAGTCAACAAAGAGTGTTTGCTGTTCAAGTATTCGAGTTGCATAGATTGGTAAAGGTAAGGAGTTCTTGAATATTATCTTACTTCCAGGATATGTGATGCATAAATAATTTCGTTGCATTGAATTCATTTTGATAGAAATGTGGATTTTGATTTAATTCTTGATTTCAAACAGGTCCAGAGATCGATTGCGGGATCACCAAATCTTTTGCTTGAAGACAGTGCTTATTTGGGCAAACCTTTAAAGGGATCTCCTGCAATAAAACTACCACTGGAGTATATTGTTAAGCCATCTCCACACATTGTGAAGCATAAAGATGATTCCGAGAACCAAAATCAAAACATGGAATGCTCCGCTGAAAATGGCAATGCTGTTGGCAAGACATCTCTTTCTTCTGTGCAAAATACTAATCAGCCTTCAAATTACGGACCGTTTTCAGGAAATCCACTATCAGCACCTCTAATTCCAGATTCTAAATTCAGTCCTTGTTTCCATCAATCGCCTGGGCATCAATGGTTGATTCCTGTAATGTCTCCTTCTGAAGGACTAATATACAAGCCATATCCCGGAAACGGATTCATGGGCCCAGTATGCGGAGGTTGTGGACCACCAGGACAAAAGCCCATGATGGGTAGTTTTGCAAATCCTCCATATGGTGCTCCGACTTCTCATGAGCAATATCCAGGAATTAGTCATGGTTATTTCCCTCCATATGGCATGCCTGTTATCTCTGGCTTAGGCATTGAACAAACAAATAGCTTTTCTAGACAAAATTCTGGCGGGGAAGTGAACTTCAACATGCAACACCAAAGTTCGTGTAATGTTCCAACGCAAAAGCGTGGAGAGGTTCAATGCGTTGAGAAAATGCTTGCGTCCAAAGAAACCGAGTTGCATGGAAGTACAGCCAGTAGTCCTCCCGGAGGAAGAACACAAGTAGTTAGGGTAGGTCACACTCCCAAAGCAAGAAATGCGCTTCCTCTTTTCCCTACTTCTCCGGCTGTTAATGTTTCTGAGGGAGCATCTCAGCTCGACGACACTGAGCAGCCAACAAGAGTGATCAGAGTTGTGCCTCACAATGCTAGATCTGCTACTGAATCAGCAGCTCGGATTTTCCAGTCTATACAACAAGAAAGGAAGCAAAATGACTCGGTTTAACCCTGCTTGTGGGGAACGATCGACTGGCGTTGAGTGTCAATGAGGTCCTCGACTCCATATTGGTTTTGTGCTTACTATTTTTGTTTGTACTGTCTGGTATGATGTTTTTGTAACTGTTTCTGTGTAATTATAGGTGATGCATATGTAGATATAGGTCTGAAGATTTCATGAGATCATTCAGGTCAATGTTATATGATAGTTTCTGTCAGTTTTCCTTCATGTGTTAATCTTCTATTGGCCTTGGGCCTTTTTCAGCTTGTAGAATTTGTATGCAGTTGATAGTTACCTAAAAGATCGGCATGGTGTTTACCTGCTCTCTCTCTCTCTCTGGTTATTTGTTTACTTCACTTTGTACTGGTGCAGCAACTTTTTCCTGGTGACTACGTATATGATTGAATGCAGCTAGTTTGCCTCTCCACTATATGCTTTGCGCAGAAACAAACTATGACTATAGTACTTGCCCGAGGTCCAGATTAGGGGTGAGTAAAAAATCTGTCAAACCGTAAATCCAGTCCAAACCAATTCAAACCGAATGGTTTGGTTAGACTTTTTAGTAGTGTGGTTTGGTTCGGTTTAAAAAATTTAGAAACCACGTTAAATGATTTGGTCTGTGGATTTACATTAATGGTTTCAGTTCCAAACCGATCCGATCCGATCCGTATATAGATATAATATATATACATATAACTCATTTAATTTAGATACACCAAGTATACATGAAAGTTATAGTCAACTAATTTTCTAAATTATTAATTTATTCAATCCACCGTCTTATTTATTATTCATTTACTACCAAAATTATTTAGTATAAATTTCTATATACCACACCCCCCATTCCTATAATCTCAAAAGCACCCAGTATATAGATATATAATGCTCCATTTAGTGAATATTGATTCAACGGCTCAATTAATTCTTAAATTTTTCTATAAATAAAAACCAATTCTTAGTTTATCTTTGCAATTTTGAGTACTTAAAATAGTTTTCGAAGATGATATCTCAATTTCAAGTAAACCGTGGTTCGAAACCGAAACCAAACCGTAGTCTAATGGTTTGGATTGGTTTGGTTCTACACTTTTTTTGGATTGGTTTGGTTCTCTGATACATAATCCGTATGTAGTGGTTTGGTTTTTGGTTTATTATAAAACCGAACGAATCTAGTCTATGCTCACCCCTAGTCCAGATGTTCCGGAATTTAGGGCCCTTTTGGTTATCTTAGCTTATTTGCATATTTTACCCCTAAATCTTTACCAAAAAAATAAAAAATAAGCGAAGTTCCAAAACAAACTAAAAAAAAGAGCTCGTAAGGATGATCAGATAGGCCTTCGAATATGCATAAATCGGGTAAGTTGTAACTTTTCCTCTTTTTTCGGTGTTTAAAACGGGAGAGCATGTATGGTTATTCTGACACTTCCGTCAACAAGTATTGCCCTGTAACACCACAACACTATCTGTAGGAAATCCAATCTCACCTATGTCAAGACTGAAGCTAAAATCTCACCACGTGTGCGTGGTGTTAGGAGTGTGTTCGGTCTATGAGAATTCGAACCCGGATCTTGTCCAACCAAGTCCGAACTTCAGCCACTGCACGAACCCCTCATTGTACTTGTGCCCTATCACTGTGCCATCCTTTTTTCGATAGTGTATCATAGATAGGCTTGTTATCTTACAATACATATTCAATTATGAGAAGGATTACACATCAACATCAATGACCATTCCACCCCAGGTTACAGCCCAAAAAAACAAAGGAACTTCCTTTGATCGCCAATGTGATTCTCATTAGGAAAAAAGGAGAGAAAAATGCACTGAAATTCAGACTAGTTGCCATTAGGAGTGTCCTCAAGGGCACCAGAGACTTTTACCAGGCCCTCCGTAATAGAATTCAGGATCTTCAACGTAATCCTCAATGTAAAAAACATCATAACACCTATATTCATCTGCATAAGCGTTGACGAACTCTGGAAACCTCAAGTCTAGAGAGTTTTCGCGGACTCGCATTCTTTTTACGCATCCGGATCTGCATCCGTAGTCGTCCCAATTCGGAAGCTGCCCGTTGCCCATGGCAGTTGCAGTGTGGGGATGAGTCCCTATCTTTGAGCTGTAGACTTCCCCTCCCCATTCCACAGACTCAGCGTGGTATCTAAGTGCACCGAAGAGATCTTGTGGCCAATAGCCGATATTGACGCCGTTATACTGCACCCACCAATTGCTGGTATTTGTATCCTAAGTCCAAAGGCAAATGCATACAAACCAAAAGAACGTCAGAATGAAAAAACAAGAAACATGTTTTCATACAGGTTTTGTGATCTCATAGGAAAAAACAAGGCTGGCGCACTCGTATGTTTTCAAAACCTTTTGTTTTGAAAAACTGTAAGGTGGTGGCTGGTGCAAAGGGCTTGTTAGAGAGGAGGGTTGCATGAGGCTGGGTTGACCAGAAATAGAGGGTGTTTGGTGCAGCTGAACTTGTATATTAAAAGCTGCTTATTAGAAAGCAATGTGAAAAAGCTTCAAATGGAGAAACTATATCAAGAGGTCTAACTACTGGAATAATGATATCCATTGCTATTTGGAACATTACGGTCAGTAACATTGGTCAATTAGGTGAAGGTACGGAAAGAGAGGGATTCAAATGCTCGGTAAATAAAAGAGCCCACAGTGATTAATGAAATTATTTTTGCCGATCAAATAACAAAAGAGCCCACATAGCAACCAAAGCTCCTTGACCCAAAAACGGAGTGAATAGCGAGTCATTCCTGAAACGTTTTCCCCCCGAACCGGTTCGTACCGGCCGATTTTTAAAACTATGAGACAGACCTAACCTTTGGCAATATGCACAAAGTGGCTGCTCTCATAATACCACTGAAACAGTGGCCCCCCTATACCCTTGTTAATATGCACAAACTTACCATTAATAATAGTTGACATTTCGCATTTTATTGAAAAGAAAACTACAAAACAAAAGACAAAATCAACCAAACTGGCCCAAGCTATTGATCATCTAAAACCTACTTCTAAAAACCAACTTGAAAGCTGTCAAACTATCGCTCTTATAACATGAGTATCGACCCTTAGATCAGTCAGACCAAAAGATACTTTACTGAACAATTTTGCATACTTAATTCAGAGTTGATAAGAAGTAGATCAATTTAAGGAGATTCATTTTACTCTTACCTTGTAGATGTACACAGTTATTTGATATGGCAGTCCTCCAGAGGTCGAGATTGGATATATGGCAGCACCAAGAGCAACCTTATTGCTAGTTTGAACAAAACCAGGGCATGTGAGATCAAAACAACCTGTTGTGTTTGAAGAATCTACCTGGTATGTAAGTATGAATAAAGCAAACATAGAAGTTAGCCAAATCAAATCAAATAATTTATCACGTGGTAGTATGCTTACTTCGAAAATTCTTATTCACTAAAAGAGCCTACAGCTTGAATAATTTGCAATCTGATATTTTTGTTTCAGATTTTAATCTCCATCTGCTAAAATATCAGATTATTGCTTCAAATTCCACCAAAGTACCTCTGGATACGACAAGGGCAAGGGCATTTGATGTGCCCAACATTCTCATTCCCGAATTAGGCACTTGGATCCTTCACTTTCTAAAGACGGTGAGGAAATAAGTTCACAATTTGCAGTCAAAATCCCATTTTATTTTGAGTACACTGGTAAACCAAGCATTGCACAGCATAATTATTATTTTGGTAACTTGTACAACATATAAGTTGTAAACATACATGATGTATTAGCATGCCCATCTCCAACATTTGGAAAAATATAAAGTGTCCTAAGCTTTACGGTTTAGGATATCTGGTTCCTGAACAAACACCCTCACCCGATACCCCTATCGCAGTCCATGTTACACATAAATTAAACAATCTATGTGCATAAATTAACTAAACTAGGTGCTACTGGTTAGGTGAAACTCTAAGCTTCACTAAACCTTATTTACAAATAATTGGGTGACTTACGGTCCAATATACAAATAATCGAGTTGTCCTGTCTCCATAAACTCTTGGATTTACCTGAAAAGAAGATTCACATATATCAGTTTCATTGATCCTCACTACGCATTAGAAGAACAGCAATAGATAATTTTTGAAGAAAGAATATTAACTGCCCAACCAGATTCAATGGCCTCATAATACATGTAATTGCCATTTTTCAAAGAAACTTGCGAGGTACTGTAATCATCTGATTCAACAAAAGGATTGTCGACTTTAATGTCTCCCTGAGCTCCTAAATAGCTGAAGCCTTGAGCTATCAATATTGCCACCTGTACACGCAAAAAAACTTCAGTAGTCCTACTCACAAATATAACTAATCAACAGTAGTCCTACTTGCAAAATTTTTGGCCATACTACGAATGCTTGCACAATCCAGCCCCAAGCTCCTCCTTCTCAAGTGTGGAAAGCCAAGGAGCCAGTAGGACAAGAAGTCCCCGTTGCTCAAGAGCGAATTTTCAAGGAGCGAGTTGGAAACGAGGATAAAGTGTGGGAAGAAGTTAAGAGGAAGAAAGACCATAGATCCCCTCCGAGCATGCCTTTGGTTACCTCCTCTTCTTGCCATTCGGGTGCCTCCTCCAATGTGCTAAGGAAAGATGATATGGGGAATATGCCTCATTCGGTGATGTCGGGCTAGTAAAGAACAAGAGGTTCATGTGGCTCCCCGTCGGTCTACACGTTTCCGAAAGCCTCCAAGGATTCCTTTGGAAGGCGACTTCGTAGGGCCTTGGCATGACCCGAATCCGTTGGTAGGGGAATCTTCATCCTCTCGAGGTGAAAATAAAAGGAAGCTTCACGAGAAGATAAAAATGTTAAAGGCTTCGAGAGCTTAGGTAGTTGGGGCTTAGGTGGTTGAGGCTTGCCTTTTCGAGTTGTGTTGCTTCTTTGAAGTGTGCTTTGAGCGTCATCGGATATCTCTTTTGCTTGGTTTAGATTTTGTAGTTTTTTTATTTGCTTTTGTTTGCCTGGGGTATGCCCCTTGTAAACATGTACATTCGGTTATCCTCTTTTTTAATTTCAAGCTAATTTACCCCAAAAAAAAAACTAATCAACTGTTTGGATTGCTCACTGAATGTAGAAAAGTTGATTCCACCTACCGAGTGATTTTCTTGTTGAAGGAACGAGTCTATGTTATCACCAAGGTGCTGAAACCGTTGGGAAAATCTAGGCTTCTTCCTTCCATACTCTTTTAGAGAATTTGCTTTAAGTAAGTCCTGCTTCTGTATTCTTCGGATAGGAATTGTGCCCTCAGGACAGCTTCCACTTCTCTGCCATAGTTGTGATGTCACGTTTAGTGAAGATCCTCCCTTCCCCTTTGTTGATGCTTTCATTGTTGTGCTTGTCCTTTCCATTGTTGGATGGTAACTGGGTGTCATCTAAATAAAAGAATGCTCGGTTAACACCTTTCTGACTTTCTGTTAATTTGTATGTGGCAAATCCCATAATCTCATAGGACATAAGATTTAGCAGCATAATTTTCTCAATAACAAGTTATGCTGACCTGGATTGTGTGATTTCTTAGTGCAGGATGATCGAAAGCTGGTTGGTTGTATATGTCAACACAGTCAATAATGTCCCCATCTTCACTCTGCAGAAAACACGAATTTATCAGGCCCAAAAAAAAGAAGAAAAGGGATTCATCCAAGTTAAGAGGGCGAGAGTCGAACTAGGTCTAAGTAAATCAGTGGATAAAAGTGATAATACAAAAGTTGTCCTAGGTACTTGAGTTAGAGCCTTGAGCATTGTAGTATTGTACAAGGACGTGCTATACCTTCTGGGTGGAACTATCACAATATCGGTGTATGTTTACTTAACTGACAAACGTACACCATCAGATAGCAAATACAGTGAATTGGGTATAATTGTGAAACTAAGCACTATTGTCTTTTATTTCTTATATTATATAAACACATCCATGGATGAGAGCTTTTGGCATGTACTTTTCATCATTGTGCCCAAGAGATGAAAATGTAAATGGCAAACAAGGGAGTATATATGCAAAATAACAAAGAATTGGATGTGAAGCCATACGTGAATGCTTATCACTGCATGTTTATTAAGACGGTCAAGCTTCCTTTCAACTTCTAGTCGCTTGTGGCCAGATATCGAGTCAACCCCCACAACCCCAGGAGTAAGACCACTAAAAGTTATTACAAATAAAACCAATAATAGAATCACTATCAATTTGAACCCCATGCCCATCGTCGAGAGGATGCAAAATAATTTTCTAAAATTAGTTTAGTTCTCTTTTTCAAATATATGATATTGAAAAATCATGAAATACAGAGCCAAATTTGTTTATGTGTGACACATTAGACATCTACTTATAATACTACTTGCTAAGAATACACCAAAATCTTGTGATTTACCCTCCAGTCATCAATATATCATTTACTTCATGAATTCAAAAAGAACATGAAAAACTCATGCAATGTGAGAGCATTCGCAAGATTCACAAAATACAACCTTTTAGATGAAACATTGAGCATGTTATAGTGATGCTTACTGCTGTCAAATAAGCAAGGGAACTGAGGCATTACGATACACTAAAATGTCTTCATACAAATGTTATGATCAAAATGTAGTGCTGAGATAGTACTCTATATTCATAGTTGAGGAGATCTGGAGATGTCATAAGAGATATTCCATGCTCCTTCAATATAAAATACAGAAATTAGACTGTCAAAAACAGTAGATCCATGAAATGGCTCCAATTAGATCCATGCAAACTATCTTAGACATCCGTAAAACACTCTTTGGTACCTTATTAGATTTACTTAAGTTGACGTATCCTTAAATAAGGCTTTCAAAAAACTTGAAAATAAGAGGACTTTAATTTGAAGAGAAACACAAATAAATTGGGGCCAGATACATCATTTCGCTTCCTAAGTATGTGACTGAACAAGGGTAACTGCTGACCAAATTGGTAAGCAAAAGGTCCAATATCCATTTACATATCACTTTTGGCTGAAAAACCAAATTTCTTAAAAAAATGTCCATAAAATTGGGGAGACTCACATAAGTAATTGATTCTAAACAAACATGCATGTCATTAAGGATTAAACCCAAAAAAATACTAACGAGGAGTGATGTGTAAAAAAGAAGTCCCTCCTTATATACTAGGACATCATATGGATAAGTCGAATCGTGGAGGACTGGAGAGAATAACTCCAGTAAAACGATGAGCTACTGTGCCTAGTCCTCACCTGAGATGGCAAAAACGGGAACCCCACTTGACAAAAGTACCTAGATTACTGCCTTAACCAATAACGTGGATCTATAACACATACACACAAAAAGAGTAGTTCGATGAATCAGTGTACCTCCAGAATTTTGAGTTAAATCTATGGAGGTATTCTTGGGAACCTACCAGGATTCTCTGCAATCAAATGGAAACATGAACCGAAGGTGAATTTCTTTGCCTCCATATTGTTTAATGACATGATAAGCTCCTCCTCCACCCCCCCCAACTAATGACACAATGAGAATGAAAATGTCCTTTTCCAGCCTGTGGAACAGGACACGAGGATCCATCATATAAAAAGCCTGCACAAAGCCTGAAGATAGTCTAGTTATTAACAAGAGGATTGATGTATTGTCACCGAATGAATTCACTTTACTTTGGGTACATACAGTGAAGGCTGAGTTTCAAACTTAGCACAAATGACGAAAGAGAAGCCTTCAAACCAACACTCGAATTTGCCAACGTTGTCAACTCCTGCTTAAACTCTGCAAGAGTGATGGTAAATGGGAAATATGAAACCTTACTACCCCTACATCGTTGCGAAGAATAATTCTCGACTCAAACCCAAATCACAGCTGTTGAATAGTACCTGCCGTAGCGCAGGATCACAACCTAAACAACCTTCCAGACTCCAACCTCAGGATAGTACAAATATGGGGTGAGTTCTAACTTATGCCTTACCACTTTTATCCATGCTTTTCCCTACCATATCATTAGCTTGTCTTATTACCTATACAGGTTCATCTATAGGAATACATAAGAATATACCTCAACATCAGCTGAATATTTGATTGAAGCTCTTACAGTTTACGTTTACAGAAAAATAACTGAACACAGCCAAGAGCACATTCCTAACAGTTGATGGTAATGAGTGCTTTTTTCTTTCTTTCTTTGCTAGTTAAAAAAGGCAGGAGGGAGTGATACGATCTCATAATTGACATGAAAGGAACAGCCTTTTTGCAGCTAATATGATCTCATCTCATAAGTGGCTTGGTAACACCTTACGATCAGAAATTGACAAAAAGCAAAAAAAAATAAAAAATTATAATAAAGAAGTTTCCATCAGCAGTCCTCAAGGGCACATCAGATTTTTACCAGGCCCTCCATAATAGAATTCAGGATCCTCAACGTAATCCCCAAGGTAAAAGGCATCATAACACTTGTATTCATCTGTGTAAGTATCAACCCACTCTGGAAACCTCAAGTCTAGAATGGTTTGGCGAACCCGCATTCTTTTCACATATCCAGAGTTGCCAAACACGTAATCCGGGAAATTTCCGCTGCCCATACCAGTTGCAGTGTGAGGATGAATCCCTGTCTTTGAGCTGCAAACTTCCCCTCCCCATTGAACAGTTATAGCATGATATCTCAGCAGAGTGAACAGATCTGGTGGCCAATAGCCTATGTTGGTTTTCTCTCCAAATTGCACCCACCAATTGCTTGTATTTGGATCCTAAGTCAAAAGGAAAAGACGTACAAAACAAGGACATCAGAAAGGAACATTTTCACCATACAATGTTAGATAAAAACGTGGTGTTCGGTAATGTTGTCAGTTTTTTGTTTAGAAACCAAAAACATGTTTTCATCTATCTTTGTAAAAATTGAAAAACATACATGTTGCGTACACATGTTAGTTTGAAAGCACATGAGAGGGTGGCTGGGGGTAGGGCTGACCGGAGATGGGAGGGGAGGGAGGGGAGGAATGAAAACGTGCTTTGAAAGCAAGTACAAACATCATTCCTCCCCTCTCTTTCAGATCTGCAAAAAATTTCATAACTGTTGCCATTTGTTCGAAAGCAGAAACACTTGGCAAAAAGTGTTTTTCTTTCCAGCTTTCCAACCTTTATGGATAAAATGATGTAACCAAACTAACCAAAGTTATTGATCATTGAAAACCAATTTTTAAAAAGTACCTTTAAGGTTATCAAACTAGCATTCGTGTAGCATGAGTCTTAGCTAGGAGATCATTCCGCCCAGAAAACACTCTTCCATAGTTCCATGAACTATTTTCATGCTTACTTATAAGTCGAGTGGAATTAGATAAATCTAAGACGCTTTATTGTACTCTTACCTGGAAGATGTACGTAGTTATTTGATATGGAAGCCCTGTAGAGGTTGATATTGGATATATAGCAGCACCAAGAGCAACCTCATTGCTAGTTTGAACAAAACCAGGGCATGTGAGATCAAAACAACCTGTTGTCTTTGACGAATCAGTCTGGTGCATGCTCGAAGCAAACATAAAGTTAGTGCAATCACATCGATTAATTTTATTCTATGGTCATATGGTAGCTAACCTCAGATAGGTAACCTAAAAAACCAAAACAATGAATGGCTTTCGAATGTATGTTTTTGTTTCATATTTTCTCTCTTGGATGTCATAATGCCCCACAGATCTGATTGTTGCTTATGCGAAGCGATAAAAAATGGTTTCATGACACAAGGTTCGACGAGTAGTGGAAGCAATATGGCTTTTGGCAATTTTTGTTTTCTTCGCTTGGTGATTGTATTTGTTGTGCTTCGACAACCTACTTAATCAGTAATTTACAGTGGCATATAGGTGGCCTGGGTAGCCGTGATTTCAATAAATAACAACATAGTTTTTTTCCCCAGATTTATGAGACATTAACCAAACTATGTACTAATGTTAAGCATCAACAAATGACACAGTACATTAGAGTGAAAGTCTTAGCTAGGCATCATTAAACCATCTTTTAGCATCAATATAGTTAATACAATGACTTACAGTCCAATATACAAACAATCGAGTGCTCCTGTCTCCATAGACACCCGGATTTACCTGAAAAGCAGATAAAGAACCATCAATCAGTATAGTTACACACTGAAAATAAGATAACCAACATCCACATTGATCCTCATTAAAAGAATAATACAACCAACGAAGAGAAAATACTAACTGCCCAGCCGGATTCAATAGCCTCATAACTCATGTAAGGGCCATTTTTCAAAGACACCCGAGAGGTACTGTACTCATCATCAGTTTCAACGAAAGGGTTCCAAACTTTGATGTCTCCTTTAGCTCCTGAATAGCTGTAGCCTTCCGTTAACAGTATCGCCAACTGTACAAACGAAAAACATATTTAACTAAAGCTTGTTTCAATTACTCGCCAGTAGTAGATAATTGAGTTGATTCCATCATTCCACCAACCGAGTGATTTTCTAGTTGAAGGTAAGAATCTATGTCTTCATCAAGGTGATTGAACTTTTGGGAAGGCTTCTTCCTCCCATACTCTTTCACTGAACTTGCTTTAACTAATTCTTTCTTTCGAATTCTCCGGATAGGGATTGTGCCCTCAGGACAGCTTCCCCTTCGTTGCCATAGCTGTGATGTCACAGTCACTGAAGAGCCACCTCCACCCTTGGTTGATGTTTCCATCGTTGTGGTTGTCCTTTCCGTTTGAGGATTGTAACTGGGTGTCATCTAAACATAAAGAACATTTACATTCATTTGCATTTGCATTTGGAATATCACACAATTCTCACGTCATATGGGATTAAGCCAAATGTTTTTATGCAACAAAAAATTGCAGACCTGGATTGTGTGATTCCTCAGTGCAGGATGATCGAAAGCTGGCTGCTTGTGAACGTCAATGCAGTCAATTATGTCCCCATCTTCACTCTGCAAAAACACTAGAAATTTTCAAGGGGTTTCTAGACCGACCACGCCAAGGAAACAATCTTTGCCACTAAAAGTACTTGCAACATGGTACGCTATGTGCCTTAAATTGTCGTACTTAGGGGCAGGCTTCTGTACATTACTACATAAGAATGTACTTCTTCCAGGCGATAGATATCTCAAAAGAAAAGTACATCTTTGCAAACTATTCGGGTAGAACACATATTTTATAGGAGCATTATGAATAGTTCTTTCGCATTTAATCTTGACAAAGCTCCTCTCTCTTGAGATTTAATGTTTGCACATCTGATACAGTTCTCCAAAGAAAAATGCCATGCAAATAAATAGGAAACTTTTTAGAATCGCTTCGGATCGCAATATTCTCTATTTAGAAATGATAGTGTAACATGTTTCAAAATATGTGTTTCAAAACCCGACTCACTAGGGTATTAGCGTTTTCTGAAACTAATAGGCTCACCAAGAGACCCTGTACCAAGCAAGGCGACTTGTGCGTAACTAAAAAAATCATTGTGCTATAATTTTGCCTCTCAAATTAAACGGCATTTGCTTTCCTCTTTTTTCCCCTGCTGAAACTTAACACAAAAACCAGACTCTACCTCGTATTGAAAAAAACACAGCCTTGGATGGATTTGGGGCCAAAAAGAAGAGAATATGCGAAAAACTAGAGTAAAATGGGATATACAGAAGAAGAAAAAAATGCAACATTCCACTGAATAGCATGGAAGCCATACCCGAATACTTTTCACGGCACGTTTATTGAGAAGATTTAACTTCCTTTGTACTTCCAGTAGTTTCTGTCTAGATATCAAGTTAACCTCCACAACCCCATAGGTAAAGCCACTGAAAGTTGCAACAAATAAAAACAATAACAGAAGTTTGAACCCCATACTCCTGGAAAAATAGTTCCCCAAAGTAGGTTTATGAAATTGGTTTAGCTCTTTGTCAAATATAAAAAGGATGGCATGCAAATCAGGGAATACAGAAGTTAATGTGTTAAGAGGAGATGCATTAGACATCTAGAGTGCTAGCTAAGAATACACAACAGTCGTGTGATTAACCCTCCAGTCATATCATTTACATTTTGAATTTGAGAAAAGAAAAAAAAAGAATCATAAAATGTGATGCTTGTGAAAAAAATCGTAAAACCCTTCGCCTTTTCAAAGAAAGATCAGCCATGTTGGATTGATAAACTGCTGCTAATGCTGAGCTGTTATGTTATACAGTACTTGATCCATGCAATTGTTATGGTGGATATAAGTGCTGTGATGGTGCTTTGTGGTCAAAGTCGAGAGTTCGCGTATGAAACTACACTGCTAGCAGAATTTACTTCAGAAGAAGAATATTAAGGGAAATATGCAAATACCTTTGCTCCATTGCCCAACTAGACCATCACAAGCAATTAGATCCACGAAGCAAAAGGCTCAGAAAGACAAGAAAACGAGGGCAAGAAAATACAAATACACCGTGATAAGATACATTGTTTCCCTTTCCAATTATCTGGTCTTGTATTTATGGACTTAAAGTTTATGAATATAATGATGGTTTATTCCAGGAGTTATAATAATCAATGCAAAAGAACAACTTTGTCAAGTAAAGCTGCTATTATTCAACAATTTCGTATTGTCCGAAAGACAGTTACCAGCTTCTTGATTGTATCCATCTGCATTGAGGGATGAGTTACGAACTGAAGTGGTAAGGAAAAACTTGAAGTCTTATCCACTTTCACTTGTGCAACAAAAGCCCAAGCAGCTTATTGAATCCATTGCACCATGGAGACTACTGGTAACTTATTGATGCTATGACAAAGCTGCATCAGAGAAAGAATCAATATATAGGAGGGGGTTGGAGAGAAGACCTACAATAAAAACAAAAATGTTTACGGACACAAGTTACTAGTGAATATTAGTATCATGTTGTACTGATTGGCCCAAAAAAAGTGACTAATCCATCTAAGTTGAAGAACCATAATGCAGGGGGAATGACTTCGGTGTCCCCGGTTATTTTGGGAACACCGTAACTTTTGGTATAACAAAACCATTATGAGCATAACCAAAACCTATTATAAGCATAACAGAACCATAGCAAGACATAACTTGTTTGTTATGCCTTGGTTGGGTTTGGTTATACCTTGGTTGGTTTTTTGGATATTCCTTAGTTATGCCTTGTTTGGGTTCTGTTATGCTTGTAATGAGTTTTAGCTATACTCATAATGATGAAGTTATGCCAAAAATTATGGTGTCCCCAAAATAACCGGGGACACCATAGCATCATCCGCATGCAGGGTGCTGAAAATATACACTGTAATCACCCAGACATAAACAAAGCAAGAAAGAAAGCCTGAGGGCAATATAGGATCGATTTCAAGTATAAGAAACGAAACCAAGTTTGAACATGTAGAATTGTTTTCAAACTAGGATTGATAGACTACTCGTCAAGATTGGAAAAATAGGGGGAAACCCTCTTGATAAATTTAGCTAGATGACTGAATGCCTTCAACTGAATAAGTAATAATAAAAGGGTAATAATACATGTTGCAAGATTTATGCCTTAACCAAAGAAAGTGAGTAATAACACGCACTATTAAAACTACTGAAAAACTAGTTTTGGATTACCTAAAAAATTTGAGTTAACTGAGGGAGAATTGATGGGAAACGACGGGAATTAATCGCAAATTCGTTGGGAAAGATGGAAAAAAAGAAGGCGGCCGGCAAATTCTGGTTCTCTTCGCCTCCACATCCATTTCATTAATTTGGTGGGTCATGATGCTACAGTACACATTCCGTACCATATGCACCCATGTAATCAAATCATTAAGAGGCATAACCAAACCATTGAGAGATGCATAACAATTGAAAGAAGTATTTGATTACACCTTTCAATGATTTGGTTACGACTTTCAATGATTTGGTTATGAGCACGCTCCGCATATTTTGTTCAGTTAACTGGGGCTCCCAATGTAGTATTTCATTGTCTCTATTTAGTACTCCGTCACTTCCCATTCCTCTCAATTTAGACTGGGGTTTTTTTTTGATCCGCATTTAGACTGGGTGTTTGCTTTTGTAGGTTGTGGTATTATTATGTTAAACGTACCATCAATTAGCCAATACGAAATTGATTATTTCGAATGAGGCTCAGCTGGGTTTATCTTGTACGTCTTATATCTAGTTTGATAGTAATTACTATATACTTATATTTTTCTGCTACTTGTAACAAAAATAATACTACTAATAAGCATACTAGTCAAGTGACTATCGAACCAGTCACTACTCAGTTAGCAACAAGTTTTTTTTTTTCAATATAATTGGTTTTTCTCATCGCAATTCTCGAAGGTGTAGTGATAATGGAAAGAATAATGCTTTAGGAGATACTATAATAGTACTAGTTACTAGTATCTATTGTTTGGCAAGCTCTTCAGCTCAACTCGTATGACAGGAGTCTAGAATCAAGAATATTGTGTTATCTTAATCCATCTTTCCGTATTGGTTCTGTTTGTATAATAACGTGAGCTTACCTCGTTCAAAAAATCTTGCAATCACTAATGGCCAAGTTCCTTGGGCTCCACAAAGTAACAATAAGAATGGGGTGGATAGACAAAACTACATGTCATTATCAGAGGATAGGCAAAACCAAATTCCAAAAATCTCACCCATTTTTTTTTTCATTTCTCAGTATTCTATTTCTTGCCATCAATGGATATCTTTTCTGAGTCTGAACTCTGAAGCTATCTTTTTGGCACCTGCAGGTATCTCGGATCATTGTTTCATTTTGGTCAATGTGCTTCCTGATATTCCTAGAAGGAGACCCGTTTCAATTTTTCATTTTTGGATGCAACATGCTCAATTTAAAGAAGAGTTGCAGAGGTCTTGGTCCCAACCTGTGGCTGGTTCTGCTTGTTCCAGGTTCCAAACAAAGCATCAATAATAAAAAAGGAAACAATTTAAATCATAGTCCTAAATAGAGTGTCCACATAGATTTTCATCCTACCTATCATCACAGATTAAGATTTACTCCTCTAACTGTATAGTTTAGCAATATTGCCCTTCTTGTATACAGCTGCATATGTAGTAGAATTTTACAGTATTATTTTTTGAAAACAGGGCTTTAGCATTTTTTGGAAACATTGATTAAGAATTAGACATACTCTATTGCATTTAGGCGAAAGTTTAAAGTACACTTTTTCCGTATGTTTAGGGATTTGGTGTGGAACATACCCTTCTTGAGAACAAATATGTTTTATGATTTTTACTTGTCATAACAAAAGAGCTATTGTATTGCAATATTGTTTCATTGACATGTTTATTTATTAAGCATTTCTTATTGCTCAAACTCTTCTAAGAAAAAAAAAAGGTCACACCACCTTCGCTACCAATCAATCACAACTATTATCCTGCCACCACCCCTCCCCTCATCCCACAACCACTAACTACACCTACCGCCACCACTCACTTCCCTCGATCCGTAGCCACTACCATTGTCGTTTTCCATCTAATAACACAGAGCTCGACTTGGAGTTAGTGAGAAGACATTGTGGGCCTTTTTTTTTTGTTTGGTTGAAGGCCAAATGGTTTCAAATAGAGTGTCTTGCAAGATGGGCCGAACTTGTCTTTCATCATCTCTCAAGGGCGTATTTGATTGCAGATTTCATTTTTGGGGGATTCGTAATGAGGTGGGATTAGGATTGGGATTGAGAATGAGATGGGATTATTAATGAGGGGATATATTTTATTAATGTTTGTTTTGCACAGGATTATGATTGGGATTGGGATTGAGAATGAGGTGAGATTGTAAATAACATGTTTGTTTTGGTTAGGATTAGGATTGAGATTGAAATTGAGGTGGGTTTTTAAACATGTCTTGCTCAATCCCATGGGGATGGGATTACTAGTAACACCCCCCACATGGTATTGCTAATACCCCCATTTTGGGGGATTAACAATCCCATTGGACAACTAGTCCCACCCACAAAAACCTAACCAAACAAGGTATTAGGAGCCCCAGGGGATTATTAATCCAATCCCCCCTCCCAAACCTCCTATCAAACACGCCCCAAAAGTTGGGACCTGGATTTGTATGATTAGTCTCAAGGTCGGTTTGGGCTTCTGAAATTTCAAAATTAGAGTAATGAAGCTAAATTGTACAGTGATTTACTCCATTCGTCCCACAATGTTGGTTCTCTATTCTATTTTAGAATGTCTCAAACTATTAATCCTTTTTTAAAAAGTCAACTAAAAAAGTGTGTGAATTTCTAAAATTTATTCTTCATTAATAATTGAGTATAACTTTATGGGATTCAATGGTTAATAGTGGAGATCAAAGGTTAATTTGTTGGAATCTCCGAGACAAACCAACATTGTGGAATGGAGGGAGTAACTTATTTAGGCCTAGTTTCCCACAAAAAACCCAGGATTTTTTTGTTTTATTTTGTCCTTATTCATATTTTTTTCGCATTTGTTAATTTTATGTCAAACTTTTTATAAATTATTAATTCGCCTCGACAAGAAGAATAAAAAAAGTAAAAGTTTATGACTTGTGCATAATTTTTTAAAAAAATATCCAAAAAAGTGCTAAAATTTGGATATTTTCTAAAAACCAAATTGGGTAAAAGTCAAAATTTTTATTTTTCCGATTCCTTTTGTTGAGACAAACCAATAATTCATAAAATTTTAACGCAAAATCAATCAATACGAAAGAAAATTTGAATAAGAAAAAAATTTAAAAAACCCTTTTTTTTTTTTAAACTAGGTCTTAAACATTGCTAACAGCCTAATTAGTAGTAACCATTAACACTATCCCTTAAAAAAAAAAACAAAAAAACCATTAACACTGCAATACAAATAGGCCAAATTATTATTTTTATTTATTAGACAGTTGTAGAGGAGCATTCGCCGGAGAGGGCTGCAACGGCGAGCGTGCAACTATATATAGCCCGTTTCAGCGAGTCAAGTGAGTCCAAACCATTCCTCCAAAAAGAAAAAAGAAAAAACCGAGTCCAAAAACGCGAGCGAGCTAGAGCGAGAAGCTTCGATTTAGGGTCTGAGAAAATGGTGAACTACTTGTTGATGATCACCGCCGACCTCGAGAACCTGACCAAACTCGAGCCTCAAGGCGGCTGCGACGATCCAAACTTCGCTTACTACTTCAAGGTCTACTTTCACATCACATATATATGTATCTATCCATATACATGTACACAATGCCTTAGGGTTTTCCATTTTGCGCACAATGTTTGCCCATTACATTCCTCGAGTCTGGTTCGTTTTCAACTCTTCCTGTTAAATTGTTGTATAGTACTATAATATAGGTGAATCTAGTGTTTATGCATCTGTCGTAGTGCATATTAAGTATTTTGAATGCATACTCGCTTCGAATGTTAGTTTTGTTTTTATTGCCGTCTGATCCAACAAATTTATGCAAATCTGAATAATCGTTAGGATTTCCATTGATTGCGTTCAAGGTTTGTTGAATACATTCCTTCGAGGGCTGCAAACGAACCGAGCTGCTTGCGAGCGGCTTGTGGCTCAGCTCGTTCAGTAATCGAGACGAGCTTGAGTTTTAGGCTCGTTTATTAAACGAGCCGAACTCAACACTCAAAAGCTCGGCTCGGCTCGCAAAAGCTCGGCTCGTTGCTGAGCTTGAGTTTTTGGCTCGTTTAGGAAACGAGCCGAGCTTGAACACTAAGAAACTCGGCTTGGCTCATTTACAAGTTAGTCCGAATTTGAGCCACAACGCATCTGATTAGTATTACCAATTTCTGTCAGTGTGTATGTGTATTTAGGGTTTCTTAATCGACCATGTTTACATTGGTTTGATTGTATACTCCTTCAAATGAGAGTTGTTCCTGCTAACTTACTTCATTCTGAATCTCTGATAGTTTGCATTTCGATTTACTTCGCATGTTGCTCTTTATTATATTGACTAATTTTCTTAAAATCGATATGGAATGTAAAATTCCTTCAATCTTGTCCATATATGAGCTCTGGTTCCACTTTCTAACAAATGTGGCATAGTGTATGTAAGCATCGGGTTTCTCAACGTATCAGAGTTCACAGTAGTTTGAGTTTATGCTCTTCGCATGTGAGTGATCGCTATCAACTTCTATTCATATTTGATTTCTTCTGATGTTGCTGTTGACTGCATTTGCTCTTTTGTTATAAATGTATATCTGAGACTTGATAGGATCCACTTTGTTTTCTTGGCGGTTGTTGTACTCTGATGCATCGGCACAGAACACTTCATATAAGAAATAGTGATATAGTTCAGTTTAGGATTTCTCTATCTATAATAGTTCAGATTAGCTTCAATGCATACACAGGTCGGATGTGGGTGATAGCTATGAACTGTGTGAGTCATACCTATGACCTGTAATTCTGTTTGATTTATTTCATTTTTGATTTATTTCAGATGTTGCTGTTTACTCTTTTTTTCCTTTACTGCAATTGTACAATCTGTTAGGGTTTTAATTTGTTGTGGAGATTTTTTTTTCATACATTCTATCCATATAGTTTGTATTTGAACTCCAATTCAGTGACTGGTACCAGTTTTCTATAAAAACTAGATCTATTACTTCAGTTTAGTTTGAATGTATGCCCAATTTTAATTGATTAATGCCTATTAACTTTTATTCAAGTCTGATTTCAGTCATTCTGGTCATAGATGACCATCTACATGTCTACAATACTTTAAGGTCGTAGTTTTCTGCAGATAATGTTTCTTTGAACATATTCCTTCAATCTAGTTTGTTATTGTATTACCACTCAGTGATCTGCTGTCTTTGAACTCCTATTGCTGTTAACTAATACTCCATGTCCGATTTTGTTCATATTCTAGTATATTCTATACAATCTATTCATCGCTATTTGTTTTTCAAAATTTTAGTTGCTTTTAATTTTGATTCGCGGCTGATCATATATTTACATCGACATGTATACAATCAGTTAGGGTCTTAATTTTGTGCAGATATTGATTCTTTGAACACATATCTTCAATCCAGTCTGCATTTGAATCTGATGCATTTAACTATTACCCCTTGCTATTGAATACGCTATGCATGTGAAGTTAGGGTTACTCAAGCTATCACAGTTCAGCACTTCAGCTTAATGTGAATGCATACTCACTTTGAAATGAGAGTGATTGATAGAAACTCTCATTCATGTCTGATTTCTTTCGGATGTTATGGATATGCAATGTATACAATGGGCTAGGCTTTTGATCTATTACAGACTTAAATACATTCATTCACTGTAATCTGTTGTGAACTCCCAGGCATCAGAGTATTACCGCTTCCTATGGAAACTGTTCTTGCTGTGAATTAGTTTTTAAGTCCTAACATAAGTTCAGATTAGTTTGAATGTGCACTCACAACTAATGTTTGATATATATTGAGTATTATTCATATCTGATTTGTTCAGATGTTTCTCTTTACTCTGTTTGCTCATTAACTGCAAATGTCTAGGAATATAATTCAAATTTCCCAACCGTGAACTTAGGGTTTCTCAACTTATCGTAGGTCAGATCACTTTGAATGCATACTCACTCTGAAGGTAAGAGATAACTCATAATTATTCAGAGTAACTTTCATTCATGCCGTTTACTCTATTTGCTCTTTTACAGCATGTGGTTATCACTGTTCTGATTGGTCTTTACTTATATATTCATTTTCTTTGCATCTACTGTTATGCTTCATATTGTCTCAGCTCCTATTGGTAACGTGTTTCTTCAACTAATCTATTTTGGATGGAATTGGCAACACTATGATCATGGCACAATTACTATTGCCTTGTTTGCATGGGATTTTGAAAAAAAAAATTCCAACTCAAAAAACACTCATTACCCCTACTTCCGATCATTACTCTCATTTCTCTCTCATCTCTCCAATCATTATTCTCATTTCTCTCTCTATCGCCCTCCACTCATTGCCCATATCTTCAATTATTACCCTAATTTCTCTCTCAACTCATTACCCAAAAATCAAACTCAAATTTTCAAAACACCATCCAAACAAGGCATATGTGTTTAATTTTTTTCTGCAATCATGGCATTTAAGTCCATTCTTGTTCTTCTTTGACCTCACTGTTTTTGAGGTTTGTGTTGTTGGAAAAGTGTTGTATAGGGTTTCTGCTACTGTACATTTGATCCCTTTTCTTTCTGATTATGGTGATTTATTTTGGTTTCTGAGCAGCATCTTATGCCATTAGTGCTGTATTTATATATTCATGTTGCAGTTGAAATGCGAGAGATGTGGAGAGGTGACCCAGAAAGATACGTGTGTTAGTTTGAACGAAACAGTTGCTCTGCCCAGGAGTACCACTAATCTTGTTCAGAAGGTGACTCTCTTTCTCTCTCCCTCTGTGTGTGTTACGATTGTGTACTGACTTCTCAGTTTTCTTTCTGAATGTTGTTCTTGTTGTGAGAAGCATGAAAGTAGACCCATTGCTAAATGTGGTGATGTGTAGTTCTGTCCCCTCCTGCCCCCTGCCATCTCCCTTTCTGCATTGGCATGCGTGGCTGTGTGCAGAGGACGTATTTATTTGTTCGTACTATTTGCTTTGACATCTTACAGATGTCTGGAATTTCCTTATCCATAACTTTAGCAAAACCACAACTTGTTAATTTCTTCGAGAAAGGGATAGGACTAGTGCAAGTCATGCGTCTGATCTCTGCTGTAATTTCTGTGTCTTTTAAACCTTTGTGATCCTTAGGACTTACATCTACTATTGTACTTCATTGTTTGTGGTTTACGTGTGAAATTATTATGGTCCTGTCTTGAATGATATCTTTTTTCTTTTGTTTTGCTTCAGTGTAAGTTCTGTGGGAGAGAGGGCACTGTGTTGATGGTCACTGGCCGTGGTCGTCCACTGACCGACGCACTAAGTCAATCAGGACAGTATGCGCCCCTGATGTTGTTTGACTGTAGGGGATATGAGCCCGTGGAATTTGCATTTGGCAGTGGTTGGAAAGTGGAATCTGTAAGTGTCTGATTACTTTAAATCTCGCTCCTTGTTGGACAGGAATGTTATTAAGTTACAATTTACCTCTTGAAGGAAAAAAAGTAGTTAAAGTTTAGCTTTATGCTGTTAAGATGCATATCCCTTTGCCTTCAAACCTAGCATCTATCAGATTAAAAGAATTCTGCTCTTTATGTTGAATTGTGTATTTCATTAGTTATAGTTGAAAAAGATAGATGAGTGTATTTCAAGTTAACGAGATTTGAAGAGTGAAAAAGTTCCTTGCTGATTTAGTTACAATTGTGGAACCATAAGCTGTTGCACGTGAGATAAAGTGGTCTGGTTGGTTGTAACTGGAAGTATAGAGCACCAGCAACATGTAATTCCATCAATTGGTGGGTGCTAAGCTGCTTTATGAGCTGATTTAGTTGTACAGATCTGATGGAATGCACCATTACTTGGTGGTCCTTAGAACCTGTCATTATGGGGAAGGGATTGATTACTGTTTTAGTTGTGAGAACCATTGGTATTTGCTTTCAGAGTCAAAGGAAAAGTTAAATGAAAATATTATGCTAAGTTGCAGAAACCAAGTAGAAAAACATGTAACTAGGATGGGCTAACTTGTAAAACATCTAACTAGGTTGGGAATCGTTTGACTAAGTTGTAAAAACAATGATATTTGCTGTCCGATCAATGTTTGGTAATTATCTATACAAGACCTTCAACCAGGTTTTAATAATGTCAAGGACTCAAGACAACATTAGCTTCCTCCTCCCCGTAACTTTCTTGATCGGGCGTTCCCTTTGTTGACTTGTTGAGAGTAATTAGCACCGTGTTACTGTACTTGCTGCTCTGTGCTTTCTCTCTATTTTTCTTTTCACTAATTTTGTGATATCTGATAGCTTTACTGCTCTAGTATTATTTTTAGGCTTACTGTTTATGAGTTATCCAAGAAGTGATTGATTAATTTGAAGAATGTGTTTTATTGTTTAATTTGAAGCTTTTGGACACCTTTGTTTTCGGGGAAATTGGTTGAATGTTCATAGTTCCTTGTTATGTGTTTTTATGTGTGGAGGAGTTGCTATCAAAGCAAAACTCTTAAGTTCTTGTGTTTCTATTTCTAATCTCTATATTTTGTGGAAAATTTTAAGGACTGTTCTCTCTCTATCTCTAATTAGGTACGTGTGAGTAACTAACTAACTATGTGGGGTTATTAAAATAAAATTACTGTGAATGTGGCTGGCATGGGCACCAAGCAAAGTATGGTGTTTAAAGAAGTAGACTTGTTTGGAAAGCATGCGAAATAATTCAACCAACAATCTTCCAGTATTACTCTTTCTATAAATGTGAATCTCTTACTCTTTAGTACTTCAGACTAGTAGGCAAGCGTGTGCACAACTGTGGTTCAAAGCCACGGAATTTAAATGCTGATGTTTCACCTGTCTTCAGAGGATCTTCCACTGTCTTAAGATTGCTGACATATTGATATCACCAATATATGAAATCTTGCAGCATTTAATTTTACTTTAAGTCCACTCAAAATTTCTCGAGGGTGTGCCATGCCATGAACTTGACTCGTACCTTCATATTAAATCTGTGTACATGATGCGTTAATCATTGTGCTGTGTGTTTTCTTTGTTCTGTAGATTGAAGGGACTAAATTTGATGCTGTGGATTTGTCGGGAGGGGATTTCGCTGAGTATGACGAGAAGGGAGAGTGCCCAGTTATGATATCTAATCTTCGTTCTGTTTTCAACGTGGTGAAGTAGGTGGTGCCATGGGGGTGTGTGCAAGCATTTTCACTGGGTTATACAAGAAATGGGTACAGGATAACTGCTTTTGTTCAAGTAGATAACTTTGACATCATATGTAGTTGGCGTAATAAAAAAAAAATGTAGTTGGCTATGTAAATCTCTGTGGTCTGGCATCTGGAAGTCTTATGGATATACTAGTAACAACTTAGAGCATACTGTTCAAATACTTTCTATGCATTGTGATTCTGAGGAACCCGCGGTTATGTGGTATTTTGTTCACTCGAAGTATTATTGGCCAGATATTTGATGCACATAGGTGCACAAATTGGATGTACGACGTTTTCTGCAGATAGGCTTTTAATGCCTAAGAAGCGATTTCTTTTTCTTTGTGAGGGTCTCTATTCGATGTTGATTAAGAATCCCACAGCTGGTTGGGAATTGGAATTGCTGAGCTATATTTCCTCTTGAGTTCCTGCAAATGGGCTCAACATGGAGGTGCCCACTTTATAATAGTAGTTCTTTCTGGAGAACTGTACTTTGAAAGGCTTATTCGCAAAGTTGATGTGTCACTTCAATTGACAGCATGTGCTAAATCAATTGAAGTAGAGTTTTTTTTATAGTGGATTCTGGGCATTCAAAAGCAGCTGGTCCATCTCTCTCTCTCTCTCTCAGCATATTTTAGAGCTGACAAAAGTCGAAAGGGTTACTCCCTCCTTAAATTCAATGCCGCAATTACTTGATGCTATCAGATCTCAATAGGCTTCAAAGCGTATTGATCTTCAAAGCATATTGATAATCACATCCAGTTGCTGGCTTGACAAACGCTTCTTCAGTTTTCCTGCACAGATTCACTCTTTCAATGGCCATAAGAGAGAAGCTTAGTATTGCAGAGACTTGGAAGCTGCGGGTTGTAGGCTCTGTTTTAATTGTTGTTTTTCATATCTTGGTATCCAGGTATATGAATCGACTACTCCGGGTCAATCTCACCGGCTTCTCACAAAGATACTCTCCATATTGCAGTAGGAATGGGGTACGAAATTGAGTTGTATAGAAGGAGAGAATAGTGGTTTTTGTATGTATTTTGATTGGGGCAATGGTGGTGGAGCTTGAGTGTGTTTATGGAGAAGAAGAAGAAGAGTGTAGAGAGAGAGGGAGTGTTCTGGGAGGCAGGGTTTCATCCCCTCCCCATGCCGCCTCTCCCATTCTCTCTCTCTCTCTTGTGAATTTGGGTCTCTCTCTCTCTCTTGTGAATTTGGGTTGAGATCGTGCTCGATCTTCCATTTCCCTACATTTTTGGATTGACCACCACCAATCTGTAGTGGATCTAGAGCTTCAGTCTCCAACGGTTTCTATAGAAGACGACGGTGGTTGGGTTCGATAGCAACGGTGATGGAACCGGTATTTCTGCCTGGAGCGATCTACCTACACAAAATCCAGTCTTGAGTGGACTCGTTGGTTTTTCACTATTGTTGCTGGTTTGACTTGTTTGTTAGGGAATCAAGACTTCATGAGCCATGGCTCAAATCAAGTGGTTTAGGTTAAGTCAAACTTTGGCTAATTAGAATATTTGTTGGGGGGGGGAACCTCTGTCTTTCTTCTCCTCCGTTTCTTCCTTTCATAGAAACAGCAGACTCATGGCATGCAGTCCCATCATCATCATCTTCCACTACATTAATTCATCTCTATCCCCATTGAGTTAGTTGCCAATTAAGTACTCTACTAGTGTGTCCCATTTCCCATGGAGAAAACCGGCCACTTCAACAAGATCGATCATAACTCCCTGACTACTACATGCATGGGTTTTGCTCCGGCTTTTTGACTTTTTTGGTCCCCAATGTATTTCCGCCGTGTCATTTTCGTCCCAAATATTCCAATTGCTAACATTGCAATCCCAAAGTATCAATTTTGTCTTTAAAAGGTCCCTGCGGCTCACGCCGTTCCTTCCCTCCGTCAAAACCAAGGGCAAGCTTGGTATTTCACCTATCCCACCACGCCAGACCCCATGTCTCCCTCAAAACGGCGTTGTTTGGTTGGAAAAAATTAATTTTTCTCTTCCATGGTTCTCTTAGGGTTTCATTGAAAGCCTTAAAGTCAAAAAAATAACTATGACTCTTTAGAATAAAATGATCTAAAAATTAAGATCTTCGCACAGGTTCAAACAGATTGAAAATTTGAATACTTAATTTTTTTACCATATTTTTTAATATATAAATAGCCTAAAAAAATCAAGTGTTTCAATTTTCAACCCGTTTGAACCTGTGCGAAGATCTTAAATTTTTTTTATCATTTTATCATAAAGGGTCATAATTAATTTTTTGACTTTAAAGCCTTCAATGAGAATCCTAAGAGAACCATGGAAGAAAAAAATCAATCTTATATATTTTTAGGTTGTTTATATATCAAAAAATTAAGATCTCCGGATAGGTTCAAACAGATTGAAAATTTGAACACTTAACTTTTTCGCCATATTTTTTAATATATAAACAGCCTAAAAAAATCAAGTGTTTCAATTTTCAACCCGTTTGAACCGGTGTGAAGATCTTAATTTTTTGATCATTTTATTCTAAAGGGTCATAATTAATTTTTTGATATATAAACAGCCTAAAATATATAAGATTGATTTTTCTCTTCCATGGATCTCTTAGGGTTCTCATTGAAGGCTTTAAAGTCAAAAAAATAATTATGACTCTTTAGGATAAAATGATCAAAAAATTAAGATCTTCGCACAAGTTCAAACAAATTGAAAATTTGAACACCTAATTTTTTTCTCCATATTTTTTAATACTATATAAATAGCCTAAAAAAATCAAGTGTTTCAATTTTCAACTCGTTTGAGCCGGTGCGAAGATCTTAATTTTCTGATCATTTTATCCTAAAGGGTCATAATTTATTTTTTGATATATAAACAGCCTAAAAATATATAAGATTGATTTTTCTCTTCTATGGTTCTCTTAGGGTTCTCATTAAGAGAAAAGGAAGGAGCGAATATACATCTCATGGCGCAAACAAAAATATTCTCTGACAATAAAAGCTTAAAATGTACACATGGTGACAATAAAAACATTCCCGTAAGCATCCGCAATGGATGAACTAATTAGTGTGTTTAATTGTATGTGTTAAGATTTAGCAAACAAAAATATATTTTTTTGCCACAATGCTTGCATTAGTTTGTGTGTTAGAGTGTGTTAAATCTTATAATGTGCTAGCAAGTGTGTCAAGTTTGGCAACTATACTAGCAAACAATAAGTGGGTCCCACCTCTATAATTCAAACTCCAACCATAAAATATAAATGTCTATTACTCCTAATATACACTTGTGGGACCTATTTTTTTTATCCTAACACATATTTTAACACACAAATTTACCAAACTCGTTGTGGATATTCTAACACACTCATATGTTAACAATATCTAACACACTTATGGGACCCATTTTTATCTTAATACATATTTTAACACACAAATATATCAAACCCCATTGCGGATGCTCTAACAATAAAAGTTCAAAAGATAGAAGGTGAGGGTTATAGTCTTAGGCTATAGTCTTAGGCTCCGTTCAGTTGTCATGAATGTTGTACTGGAAAGTTATTCTTAGGAAAAATTAAGTAAAGTGAAGTAATGAAAAAAAAATCTATTTTCCTGTGAGTGTTCATTTAACAAAAAATTTTTGCAGGAAAACTAAAGTTTAGTGGTTCATTTGCCGGGAAAAGACACTTATAAGAAACTTCTTTATTTTTATTCTCATGGCTATTTTTAAATAAAAGTAACTTTGAGAGCTAAATACTAGGCTATCATATTTCAAAAAATAACACATATGGAAAATGTATTTTATCTAATGCAAAGCCTTAACATGAAATGAAAAAATCGACTTGCAATTCCTTATTCAATTTGCTATTTTCTGAATGGTCATGCAAATTCCTCATTTAAATTGACATTCTCTAATAATCAACCGTACAAATGAAGTTTACAAAATAAGTAGATGATAACTAAATAAACAAAAGTTAAACAACCGTGCTTGGTTAGTTGCCGATACAAAAACTCACTGATAATTAGTTAGTACAAAACAAAATTGAACACTAATGACAAGATAAATAAATACTTCTAAAAAAAATGAACTACTAATATTTTTCCACAACAATTATCTCAGAAAGCACCATAGCAGTCGAAATTGTTGTTGCTCACGTAAATTTCAAAGTGCCTTTCTAAGAATCTAATTCGTATTTTTTTGGTATTGGCGTCATTCATTTTTTTTTCTTACCTGCCAATTATTTTGGCCCCACAATGGAGAAAACTTTTCCCGTGACGCAAAATCCTATACTTTTGGCAGGATCACTTTTGCAAGAAAGTAAATTTTGCAGGAAAACTTAAAAACGTGTTTCCCACTACTTTCCTATCAACTGAACACTACAAAAGTTATGGAAAAATTGATTTTTTCATCATTTCCTGTACTTTCCTGACAATTGAATAGGACCTTAGAGAGATAAAAATGGAAGGTAGCTAGTGTCCAGAGAGAGAAAAAGGAAACGAGAGTCCGCTTTTATACCCTTTACTACTCCCTCCGTCCTTTTTTAAGTGTCCTGCTTCGTAACTCCAACTTATTAAAAAGACATCATTATTATACCTTTCACATCAACTTTTTTCTCCACTTTCCCTGCTTACCCATCATCATTACACTTTTACTCACTAACTTTTCAAAATGGAATCTACTTTTAGGGACAAAATAGACAATGCACCAACTTTTACCCACTAACTTTACAAAATGGACACTTATTAAGGGACAGCCCAAAATGGAATACTAGACTATAAAAAAGGGACGGAGGGAGTACAATTTAACAAAAACATTAATGCGTTCTCTTGGACTTAACTTAAATTTGAAAATTGTCCTTATTTGAATTTTTTTTGCATTTATTAGTTTTGTGCCAAATTTTTGTAGGTTATTGATTCGTCTTGACCTGAGAAACAGGAAAAGTAATTTTTTTTACTTTTACCTAGGGGTGTCAAATGGGCGGGTTTGGGCTAAATTGGGTAAGTTATTAGTGGGTTGGGTCTTTAATGGGTCATTGACCCATTTAGACCCAATTAGTTAGGAGCCCAATTACCCATACCCAACTCAACCCATTTATTTGAAATCAAACCTGACTTACCCAATTAAAATTTAAAATGACTAAAATACCCATATACAATGAAATGACCGTATCACCCTTATACATTTAAATGACCAAATTACCCTTGCATACTAAAATTACCATAATACCCCTATATACTAAAATGGCCAAATTACCCTTGTATTCTAAAATTATTGAACCAAATGGAGATTATGCTGAAATTTTAGGGACTTTTACACTTAGCAGTTCAGAGTTTTGGGTTTTTTTTTACTTGATTTTCTTTTTTAAATTGTTAGTGATTATTATGTCTAGATTAGCTTCTTTAAACCTTCTGCCAGGTTGGACCAAACCTGTGGGCTAGCTCCACCCCTAATCTTTCTTATAACAGTAATGTACCTTTAACAAGCAATATTCAATAGTAGCTTGCAAAATTAATTTAAAAGAAAGAAAATGTAAGAAAAAAAAAAGTGAAAGAACGTCATTTTCCCATCTCTTTTCTTTCCATGTTCTTTCTTTCTTTTTTTCCTAGGGTGAGTTTGGATTGAAAAGTTAACTTATTTTTTTTGTCTTTATTTGATTTTTTTTTTTGCGTCAAACTTTTGTGACTTAAGATTCGTTTTGACAAGAGGATTCGAAAAAGTAATTTTTTTTTTATCAAAACTCATAATTTTTTGAATAAAGACAAAAATAAGTCAAAAAGACAACCAGCATATTAACTAATCGATTACGATAAATTGGACCCGATTTTGTAGTACCTCGACATGGCATTAACTAATTTTTTTTTATGTTTCATGAACTTTTAATAATTTTATATTTTTATTTTACATGTTTCGTGAATCGCCGTTCTGGTTTTCCTTTTCCAAATCGATGAAAAGAAAGAAGAAACCCTAGTTGTTAATTAGAAAAAAAAAATGAAACAGAAGCGAAAAATGAGAGGGAAGTTTCAGAGGGAGAGAGAGAAACATCAGTAGGTAGAGAGAGAAGGAGGAGGAGCAATTAACGAATTACCATAAACGCAAACATCACAAATTAAGTTATGGATGGACTCTTTCTTCTCCCCCGGAGAAGTTTTGCTATAAATCTCCTACCGATGAAGAGTTGACATTGACCTGTCCAGGTTCGACATTTTTTATTTTTTACTTGGTAGAGGTTTCGATGGGGGAGAGAGAGGGAGAGGGGGACTGGGTTTTTATAAAGAACAGCATAGTTATAGATATAGATATGATTTGTTTACGAGTTAGGGAAGCAAACGGTTTCGTGGTGTAGTTGGTTAGACGTCACAAATAAGTTTTTCCCATTTTTATTGTCCATTATTCTTTTTATGTCTATTGCGTATATATTTCAATCTATAATATTTTTCATGATTTTGACATCTTTGTATTATAGAACAAATTGAAATTTATCAAATAAGATTCATATTGCATATTTTTTGAGATTCACATTAGAAGATATAAGCGATTGAAAACTGACACGAACATCAAAAAAGGACAATGAAAATGGGACGGAGGGAGTATTTTTTTTGTTGGGTAATGTTTATGACCAATTGGGCATTTAAGTTGACCCAATTGAAACCCAATCAAGACCCAATAATAAATGGGTTAGATGGATTTGGACCCATTCTAACCCAACTAATAAATGGGTTGGGTTGGGTCTATTTTTTAATAGATGGGTTTGGGTTTCTTAGTGGGTTTGGATTCAATTTGTCACTCCTACTTTTACCTAAGTATTTTGAGAAATGACCACTTTTTAGCTCAAAAATGACATTTTTGCGCTAAAAAGTTGTAACGTTATTTCTTAAACTATTTGGGTAAGTCATTTTTGAGCTAAAAAATGGTTATTTATCAAAATACTTGGGTAAAAGAGCCAAAATTTTACTTTTCCTATTCCTCTCGTCAAAATGAATCAGTAACCCAAAAAAGTTTGGCACAAAATTAACTAATGCAAAAAAAATTCAAAAAAAAACAAAAATTTTAGATTTAAGTTAAAGTTTAAGTGAAGTCAAAGAAAACGCAGCAAGCATCACTCACTAAATTAAAACGCCCTAACCTAAAAAAATTGGATCTCGCTTTATTAAAACACCCTACACTATGCAACGATTCACTCACGAAGGTGAATGTTGTACTAGTACATTAAATTCTGGTAACATTAATAGGGAGGTCTTTGTATTCTTACCCCAACAAAATCCCCCGACAACGAGAGCTGCTTTTCGCCCCCCTCCTGACACCCTTCCTACCTTTTTTTCATTTGACCGAAATACCCCCACTCCATTCTTTAATTCCTTTCTTGATTTAATTCTTTTTTTATTTAATTGCTTTTATCTTATTTATTTAATTCCTTTCTTTATTTTATTGAAATACTTATTTAATTTTAATTTGATTAACTCAAATTATGTTCATTTAAATTTGCATTTATATTTAAGAATTTTACATTATTTTAATTAAAGACCCCGTTCCACTAACAACTTTTTTTCACTTTTTTGTTTGTCTTTATTTGATTTTTTTTTTTGCGTTTGTTAGTTTTGTGCCTAATTTTTTTGGTTTTTCGATTCGTTTCGTCAAGACGAGTCCGAAAACTAATTTTTTTTTACTTGTACCCAAACATTTTGAATAAGCACCGCTTTTTTTTTACTTAAAAGTGGTAAAAAGTGGTCCTTATTCAAAATATTTTGATAAAAGTAAAAAAAATTTACTTTTTTGATTCGTCTTGTCGTCGAGACGAATCAATAAGTCACAAAAGTTTGACGTAAAACTAACAAACGCGAAAATAATTCAAATAAGGACAAAACTATGATCAATATGTTCTGCTGGTTCTCACTATGAACATCATTATCAAATGACCAACTATCTGAAATTGAAAAGTTGTAGTCATCCATTGTTCCGCCCCAAATTTTTCGCTGCGGCATTTCTAGAAAATTTGGGATTCTCCGTGGCACTAAAACCAAACTTTTTTTTTTCTTACAGCAGTTTATGGCGAAAGCCTAAGGGAAAGAGGAATACATGACTTCTTAGTAGAATCTGTGTACATAAAACTCTTAAATCCTTTTGAAACACAAAGTCCTCTTATTATAGCCTCCAGAAATAACATTTTTGGCACACGAATCAACATTTTTGGACCAGCCGTGTGACACACCGCTTTCCGGTGGCCGGCAGTACTGCAGGATAACAAGCTCCGTCCGGACGGGAGGGGGCAAGTCATGATTTATAAGAAAAGATCCATCCTATTTGTACAAGGCCTTTTAAAGTCGTGACGGCCTGTTTGGATGGCGGAGAAGAAGGCGGATTTGTGAGGCGGTCGGATTTGTAGTCCTGGTCCCACTCAAATCCGGTGTTTGGTTGAGTTTTAAGGGAGCCGGAGTTGAACACTGTAGTGGCTTCAAATCCACTTGACGATTTGTTTTGTTTTTTGAAAACCAGACCAACAATAATCATTTGTGGTTGAACTCGCAAATTGAAGGTTAGAACTTGAAGAATCGAAGTGGGTTTAGAGGGATTTGTGGTGGAATTAAGGTTTTTTTACTAAGATTTGAGAGAGATGAGGAGATTTCGATATGGGCTTGACTGACTTGAGTGAATCAGGGCTGGAACTCCGAGATTCAAGGTTGAATCTTGATGATTGTTGGTGGGGAGTGAAGGATTGGTGGAGAACGATCGACGACGGCCGGAGGGGAGATGATCGACGACGACGGTGGTGGTCGGAGAAGACAAAGGGTTGCAGAGCATCGGGTTGGGTGGGGGCTGAGTGAATTACCAGTGGGTTTCAGAGGATGGGGTTATGGGAGGGTTATGTATAGTTCAATTACGTATATATACGTACATATATAACTCTTCCTCACTTTCCACTTCCATTTTTTAAATTTTTTTCGATAATTAATATTGTTTCTAACTTGTGTCGGAAAAAAAAAATTCTAAAATGAAATTAAGGCTAAACATTTTGTATTCTAAAATTAATGGTAAAGAACTATTTATTTTAATTAATATGAAATAAACCAATTTTGAACATTAAAAATTCAAAGTGGGGCAATTAAGTCACTTTACACCTTATCCTATCATCTCCACCCTCCAATTCTCCCTTCTCAAAAAATCATCCAAACACCTCATTACAAATCCACCCTTCTTAACATATCACCCCTCATTAAATATTCACCTTCAAATCCATCCAAAACAAATCCTCCATCCAAACGGGCCATGAGGGTCGACTAAAGCGTATAGGAACTTTATAGTTAAGCATGGATCGCCTTGGAGTAATCCAAGGATGGGTGACCTCATTGGGAAGTCTGATGGGGTTTGGAGTTCAAAGCAGACAATATTGTACAGGGTAGAAGCGGGTCGTTACAAGCCGATTGCTACCTTATCTTGGCACACAAATCAACATTTTTGTTCCATTCTGTCTGGTCTTTTTTTTTGGTCCTTTGTTCACACTCCAAGCATGAAGTGTAAGCATGTTGTATCAAGTTTAAACCAAATGGTGGCATAGTTCCCTTGCTCTTTACGGTCTCTTTTTTTTTTGGACTAATAATAGGCCACATTTATTAATTGACACATAGATCAACATTTTCGTCTTTCCAAATTCGGTGATTAAATGGACTGATCTTTGCAGTACTGTAATTGTCCCGAGCACATTTTAGATTGCCTAAAATTATCAACGTTGTCCGATTAAGTCCCGAGATATGTCAATTTTCTCATATCGGCGCACACATTACAATAGTGAGGTTGAAGAGAAAAAAGAAAGAGATAAATAGATAAACAAGGAAATAAATAAGAAATGAAATTGCATGTATAATATTAAATAAATAAGATTAAAGAATTAAAAATAATAATTTAGTTAAAAGGGAGGGGTATTTCTGATAAATAAAAAAGAAAAAATATATAAAAAATATTCAATAAATAAAAGAGAAAAAAGATATAAAAAAGAGAAAAATAAATAATTAAATAAATAAGATAATAAATTAATAAATTAAATAAAAACAGAATATCGTTAGGGTAATCTGGGAATGGGAGGTGTGGGGTCGGGGGGTGTGGTGTCAGGGGGTGGGAAAATCAATCTACCCGACAACGGAGCCAACTCAGTTCTCAAGGGAAAAATTTTCAGTGCCGAGCGGGTATCACGTGGTGTCCGTTCGTGCATCCGAGCCGTCAATTTTGTGTTTGGACGGCTCAGATTTTGAGAGAGAAAAAGGAGAGAAAAAGTGTTGGGATGAGAGAAGAGAGAGGGTTTCAATCCGAACCGTTTAAAAGTGAATTGAACGGCTGAGGTGTGCCGAACGGGTGCCACGTCGGCAATACCCGCTCGGCACTGAAAAACTTCTCGTTTTCAAGATTGAAAGTCGGTATTCAGATTGTGCTTCTGTTTTGTCTGTGACGTCCAAACATTCTCGAAACACCCAGCAAACCAGATTTCCTCTCTCTCTCTCTCTCCACTGGATTTATTCACCCCTCTCCTCCCACGGGCTCCTCCTCCCACTCCCTCCCTCTCGCTCTCTAGTTATATTCTCCGTCTCTCTCATTTGCTGTCATTCTCTTTTTCCCCATCCTCCAGCCTCAACTTCCTCACTTCCATAAACCATTATGAATTTGCCTCATTCAAGCACCAAGGCTTAAGGACTACACAGAATCACAAGTAAAGCTTCTACGTACTACCCTCCTCAATTACGGTACGTCAACAGTTCAACCTCCTCCTAACTTTACCTTCCAACCTCAACTCGAAATCTTGTCTCTCTTTATTCCGTTAATTGATCTTCGATGCTCATACCCGTGATCTGTATGCTCGAACATAGCGGAGCAAAAGTGCTATAGGGTTTCTATTTTCTGCTCTGTTTTGTGAATTAGATCACATTTTACGACCCCAACTGTTTCTGAAGCTAAGGCCTTCTTTGCCGTTGTAATTCGAATACCCACATGGTGAAAATCCAAAAACCCAGTTCGTCGACTAACGGGTTCTGAATCCGATATGCTTTTTTGGAAACTAGGGTTTTGCTATTTTTTAGGAGGAAAATTGAAAGGTTTGGAAAATTCTCTCATACCAACCTGTTTCTCTATGTGGAAAGGGTGTTTTTTGGATTGAAGTAGCGCATAACGGAATACCCACAAGTTAGATTTTCGATATATATTCAGCTTGTGGTGTGGAGATGCAGTCAGGGATGGTGCTAATGGAGGAAGGGAAGGACCCGATCGTTACCGCTAGAACAAACCAATCTAGGGGTTTTCCACAGAGATTGCTTCAAATCCTTGTGGGGTTCTTTTTGTTGTGTGTTGTGTTTTCAGCCATTAGTATGTACATGGTTCGGTATTCGGGGTTTCAAAGTGCTGTGGCCATGGCAAGGCCAAGTTTCCAACTTTGCGTTGAGAAGCCCAGCAATGGTTTAGAGCAATGGATTAGGCCTCCATCCAAATTGATGCACAACATGACAGATGAAGAGCTCTTTTGGAGGGCGACTTTTATGCCCCGGATGAAGAATTATCCGTTCGATAGAGTTCCTAAGATTGCATTCATGTTCTTGACAAAGGGGCCATTGCCTCTGGCACCTCTTTGGGAGAGGTTTTTCAACGGGCACGAGGGGCTGTATTCGATCTATGTTCATTCGCTGCCGTCGTTCCAAGATCAATTCCCTGCCTCGTCGGTTTTCTACCGGAGACAGGTACCAAGCCAGGTATGTTTCTCACCAATTTTATGGTCTTTGTCTTTTATAATAAGATGTTCTAGTTACCATCTATATAATATTTGCAGTTAAGTGGAAGTTTGTAGCCATACATGAATTATTTCCTCGTTTCCTTAGCATGTTGGATTATTCTCTTAAGAATTGCTGCTATAAGACAAATGCTAATCATATCATTAAGGGGTAACTGGTTAGGATATGATGCCCCAATGTGACAAAAACTTTATCTAACAATTTGGAGGGACTTCCCTTCCACCATGTGGATTGATCCCAGTTTGTCTGCATCTGATTGCACCAACTCTGATTTTTACATTGATTTTGACCAAGTTATTGTTTGTTTGTCTTACTGCTTCGGCAATTTTTGGCATACGAACTGACTTTTTTTTTTTATCACATGCAAACTGTTTAAAGAGTTTGATTGGGACTGAATATGACTTTTGGTGATTCAACCAAGTTATTGTCTGTCTTTGTTACTGCTGCAGAGTTCATTGCATAAGAACTTATTTTAACCATATGAGATATATTAAATATGTAAGTGGGTGTTTTGTGTCTAATGGTATTATCCTGCTTGATTATCTTTCCTCCAATGCCTTACCAAACCTTGTTAATTAGAAAACAAAAATTGCTCAAGTCAACTCAACTGAATGGCAACTTAATAGTGGCTGTTTCAGTTGCCTACTTGGGGCTCCTCTTTTTTGTGTATTTCTATGGCGTTTAAGTGCACAAACCTTGATTAACAAGGTTTGAGATGTATTAACTATGTAAGTGGGTGTTTTGTGTCTAATGACCATCCTGCTTGATTATTTTTCCTCCAATGCCTTACCAAACCTTGTTAATTTGAAAACAAAAATTGCTCACTTCAACTCAACTGAATGGCAACATAATAGCTAGCTGTTTCGGTTGCCTATTAGGGGCTCCTCTTTTTGTGTATTTCTATGGCGTTTAAGTACATAAACCTTGATTAACTAGGTTTGAGATGTATTAACTATGTAAGTGGGCGTTTTATGTCTAAGGACCATCCTGCTTGATTATTTTTCCTCCAATGCCTTACCAAACCTTGTTAATTCGAAGGCAAAAATTGCTCAAGTCAACTCAACTGAATGGCAACACAAAGCTGGGTTTCGGTTGCCTACTAGGGGCTCCTCTTTTTGTGCATTTCTATGGTGTTTGAGTAATTTATATGACTAATATATTCTTTGCTACCTACTCACACAACCTCTATCCTGTTTTCCCTTGGTGTTCTTCATCCAACTTGCTGAAACTTCAGAGAAGAGAACCAACGTATTGCATGCTGACTAGGTCGGAACCTAATCTGCAGTGCAACAGAATGAAATCGCTCATACCAAGCATGAGGAGACTGCTTAAGGCCACAAAGAGCACGGCTAAGACGACAGACAAGACCAGGAGAGTGAGAAAGGCCCGGAGGGGGTCGCATATACACTTCTTCAGTTAGATAGCCATTGAGAAAAGCGTTCTTGACATCCAATTGAAAGAGAGACCATGGGTGCACCGCAACAACAGAAATCAATGTGCGAACCGTGGTCATCTTTGCGACAAGAGCAAAGGTCTCCTCATAATCAATGCCATATTCTTGAGCAAAGCCCTTTGCAACAAGTCGAGCTTTATACCGCTCTAAAGAACCATCTGAATGAGTTTTGACTTTATAACCCACTTGCAACCAATGATATTCTTACCATCTGGCAGAGGTACCAAATCCCAAGTTTGAGTCTTAGCAAGAGTAGTGAGTTCATCATTCATAGCATTGACCCAATTAGGATCAGTACAAGCTTCTTTATATGACCTTGGTTCAACATAAGTATGGATATGAGAGAGAAAAGAGTAGTAGGTAGAAGAGAAACAAGTATTGGTAAAGCCAAGTCTTATCGGTGGGCGACGTTTACGAGGAGGATACCGAGGTTCAGATGGACCAGGGTCCAAGGAGGCAGCGGGAGGATCAATAGAGTTGGGAGGAGGAGCCGGAGAGACTGTATTGCAATGATTACAAGAGGGAGCAGAAGATGTCACAGGAAGATCGGACACTTTGACAGTAGAAATGTACTCCTCAAAAGGGACCTCAGAAGGAAATGGGTCAATATGAACCAAGTCTTCCTTAGCGACAGGAGCAGTTTTGGGAGGAAGGGAAAAATAGGGCAGACGCTCAAGAAAAGTAACATGCCTCGACACATATAGCTTCTTTGTCACAGGGTCATAACAGCGATAGCCTTTTTGATTGATACTATACTCCAAGAAAACACAGAGGACACATCAAGCACTAAGCTTAGTACGAGCCTTCTTAGGAAGAAGGACAAAACAAGTAGAACCAAACACACGAAGGAGGGAGTAGTTGGGAACTTGGCCATAGAGGCGCTCGTAGGGGCAAGCACCAGAGAGTAGAGGGGTAGGCATCCGATTCAAGAGATAAGCTACAGTGAGAACAGCTTCTCCCCAGAATATAGCGGGAACAGAAGAAGAAAGAAGAAGAGACCTAGCACGACCATTTTGGGAAGGTGTATCAGTACACGAGGGTTGATGTATTGTTCCATGAGTTGCTAAACAATCTGTAAATTCTGTAAGAGAGTATTCTCCACCCAAGTCAGAACGTAGAATTTTAATCGTGGTAGAAAACTGAGTTTGAATCATCATATGAAACGTGCGATAGACTTTATAAAAATCAGATTTATGTGTAAGCAAATAGACCCATGTATACCGACTGTAATCATCTACAAAAGAGACATAATAAACAGAACCACCCTTGGTTGCAATTGGGGAAGGCCCCCATAAATCTGTGTGAACAACTTGGAAAGGAGAAGTGGAAAAAGAAGTACTTTTATTAAACGGTAAAACAGACATCTTTGCTAACTTACAACCACTGCACTCAGAAATATTACTAATAGAAATGTTACCCAAAAAACCAAAATGAACAAGAAGTTTTAATCGCTCACTAGACAAATGACCTAATCTAAAATACCAAAGATAAAAAGGAGAGGATTTTTCATCCAAACTAAAAGATGATAGTGCAGTGGAAGTAGACTCAATAGGAACATGCAAGCTCTCCGGCACATATAGATCACCAACTCTACGGCCAGTCCCAATCTGTTTCTTGGACACCCGGTCCTACACAACACAACCAGAGGAAGAGAACAAGACGTCAAAACCAGAGTCAGACAATTGACTTATCGAAACAAGGCTTAAAGACAAATGAGGCACATAGAAGATATTAGGGAGTGACAATGAAGAAGAAGCAGTAGGAAGGATAGAACCAACAAGCACAACGTGCATATGAGATCCATTTGCGGTAGCAATACTAATGGGAGGGATAGGGGAGATAGAATTACAAAGTAACGACAAATCAGGAGTCATATGATGGGAGCAACCGGAATCAAAAATCCATGTGGTGGGTAAGGTACCTATGGTATAAGCACTGTGCAAACCTGGCAAGGTAGTGGTCATAGCAGAAGCCTGTGAATGATTCCCTTGGGTAGCTATAAATGCCTGAAACTGTTGCCACTGATCAAATAAGGGAGAAGGTGGGACTCCGCTAGCGGTAGAAGTTGCAAAGGCTGCTGGAGGTCGAGGAGTCTGTGATGGTGGCCAAGAAGATGATGGTGCAGCCGAATTAGGAGAATTACGTCCTTTTGACGGCAAAAACTGCACCCATCCATGGCAACCTGAGGCTTGGGCTTGCCTGTAACCTGTATCAAATGTGAAGCTGGAGTGGGTAGAAGGGGTGCCAAGTGCTGAATAAGGGGAGCTGCTGGAGTGACAAACGCAGACTGAGTAGGAGGAGCAATGGAGGATACTTTGAACCTAGTTTCCTCTCCAATAAGTTCATGGACTGCAGCATCCACTGTAGGTAAGGGAGACCGATGCAAGATAGGTCCACAGAGGGGTTCAAATTGAACTCGAAGAACCATAAGAAACTGAACAAGTCGAGTTTTCTCACGAAATTGCAAATAGCTATCAAGTAAAGACAAGTCTGAAGGTTCCATAAGAGCCAGTTGATCCCAATAATTAGTCATTTCATTGTAGAATTCCTGAATCGATTTATCTCCCTGAGTATCACTACGAATAGACATCTCAAGCTCATATTGTTTAGCAAAGTTCGACTCAAGATACATAGATTTCAAATAGTCCCACACTTTCTTTGATGTGTCATATTTTGAGAAATTCATTCCAATACTTGGTTCCACAGAGTTGAGGATCCAAGTACGTATCTGTGCATTTTCAATCTTCCATTTTTCAAGAGCAGTGGCGGACCCTTCGGACTTACTATCTAGAACAGGGAGTGGTACTGAACCATCTACGTGTCCCCATACGCCTTTACCCACAATAAAATTTTTCATAACATATGCCCAATAAGAATAGTTATTACCGGTCAAACGCACGCTGATCGCTTGAGTTTTATCGTCAACCATGGTGATTAAATGACAACCAGTAATGGAAACAGAATCCAAAATAACCCAAGCCGAACTCTGTGAGTTCTCAATAATACTTCAACAGTGCAGAATACCAAAAATCTGAACTCAAAACACCTTGAATATGCAGACAGGTTGCCAAAATACCTCAAACAAAAAAAAAATGCGACTCCAGATAGGTTCGAGTGCGAACAGAAGAGACCCAGTGGATTTTGAGTGCACATGGAAGAGAAGACTGCGTCGTTGATGTCGGAATGTCCTGAATACGAAAGATCCAGTTCCGAACTGCCTTGGAACTACAAAATATCGACTGGGTATGATGCAGATAGAATCGTCAGAGGTCGAAGACTAAGCGGCGATGGTCAGCGATGGTCTGTGGTGCTGCTGTGGTTGTTGTGAGAGAAGAGCAGCGAGACCGAGAGGTGGAAAAGAGAGAGAGGAGGAGGACGACTGCTGTGGAGAGAGGGTGTGCGCTGTATGGGAGGGAGAGGGAGATGCAAGGGCTACTCACGGTTGCTATAATGCTAATCCGGCGGCGGCCGGTACATAGACCCGCTCTGATACCATGAAACTTCAGAGAAGAGAACCAACGTATTGTATTTCTAGAAGATTAATCAATTACAAGAATAATAAAGTGGTTATACAGGCTAACCCTAATAACGTTAAACAAACCCTAATATAACAAAAGGACTAAACTACCCTTAAAATAATAACAAATAACAAGAGACACTAAATCCCTAGACTAACACTTGCATCATTCTTTAGTTTAGTTGTTAGGCTGTACTTGGTACTAATACTCTATTATTGCTATAACACGTGTAAACAATTATCCAGAACAAGTTGTCCAATTTTTGCAGACCTGGTGCTACCATTAGGTGTTTGACGATTATGGGTACTTCGGTCTTATCTAAATTCTCTAAAAAGCTAAATGTATGTCACATGACCCACGTTGGTAGGGCGATGAAGATCACATGATTAAAAGTGAAAGCCACCTCTGTTTGGGAGCTCTTGTCTTTGAGTAACTGTCCACCTGTTGGATGGTTGATGGTCTGGTTTTCCATTTGACATACTTTGTAGTCACTTGTGAAAAGCATGTGCTTTTAACCGCAGTCTGTCACTCTAGGTTTTGAAAATTCTACCGCTAACCTTCTAATTGCAGTCTTTCATATTTTAGGACTAACATCTTAAGTGGTTCCTCATTTCAGTAATTTGTTGGTATGAATCGTTTGCCTATCTTGGTAGAAAGGACACATATACCCAACATACGCATCTCAAATTAGCTATGTTAAATGAACTTTGAATTTGGTACACTGGAAAATAATCCTGCACAATGACAAGAATTGTGGCTGATTTTTGATGTTTTGTGCATTGCTGAAACTGTTGGATATAGGTAATTAATGGACTTGGTTTTAGGAACAAATTACGTGGGGTTTAAGGACAATCCAAGATATGTTGATTGGTTTACACATGAATGGACCTGACTAATGTGTTTCATGACATCTTTTTCTTTTATTTGAAGGCAAGTATTGCAGAATTTTCATACGACTGTTAGCCATTTTGCTGGTATTAGGAGTATCTGTGGTCTTTTAAAAATGCCAGTCCCACAGCAACAGAGAAAAACTATACAAAAATACTGGACAAAGATACTTCTATAACAGAGAAAGTATTCTTATCATATTTCTGTTCCCCGTGGTACCTCGATATGACATCGGGAACAGAATAGGTAAGAACAAATGAACAGAAAGGGAGTGCAGAGCCTCTTGGATGTTGATAAATCCAAGGTCAATGCAGCGTATTCTGATTTCTTACCACACCTTTTTATTCGCAGAAAGTCAACTTGTTAATGTATCATAGCATTGTTTTTTGTGTTTGATATGTGTTGCTTGGATTAGTTGAACACAGTCGCTAATTGTTAAATGTTTTCTTCATTGTGTTCATCCAGTCACTAGGAAATGTACATAGATTTGTTACCTTGTTACATGACTTTCGGTAAATCCATTAAATTTAATGTTACCTTCACAGAACTCATACCTCAATGATTAGGTTGAATTTTACAAGAAGAATATTTGGGTAAGGATTCTTTGTGCTTGTTTGACGGGTAAAAGAAGCCTAGCCCCTAGGTAGGTGCTCATCAATATCTTCAATCATTTTCAACTGGGGTTTGGAGGAAGTCTGTATTCCACACCAGATGGCTTGGCACCTTTGAACCAAGAGTATGAGGCTTGGGGTCTAAAAGGCAACTGTTTAGCTGATAAGTTTGTTTTATCATTGTGAATCCAGTTTGGATCTTATGCTCAAACAGTAAGGACTTCTAGTAACAGTCAAAATGGAAATAAGAAATTCTTCACTGGCAGTAATGCCTGGTCAAAGTTTTGAGCGATTCCCCTTCTAGTTGCACCGGAAATAGAAAGAAGTGGGAAATTCGTTCGGATTGATTCAACCATCCATCGTTTGCTGCTTTTACTTGATTCAACATTGCTGGTGTATCTCTTGGTGTTATCTGATCTGAAGAGGATATGATTTGAATTTGGTTTTTGTTAACATGGCAGGTTATAGGATCTCTACACTAGTTGCAGAAATTCTATAAACATCCATTGTTTTGGATTATCTTAAGCCTTATTACTAGGTACAAAGGCAGCCTAATGGTTGAGAATCTCTTGACAATCCCTATGTTAGGATTTTTTCTGGAAAAAATGATAAATACTTAATTGCCCAAAAACCTGTCCCCAGTTTGGGCTGCAGGCTACAACTTGCACGCATGAAACCGGAATAGCTAATCCTATTTGAGGAGATTTGATTCACTCTAGTTCTTCAATTGGTTATTCAACCTTCGATACTCCTCATGCACAGTTGTCATACCCTCAAAATATTTTTGACCGTTGTGCTTTCAAGTTACCTCAAAAAATTCACAAATGTTTTTGTTAAAGCATCCAACTCAATACCAATTGGCAATGAGTGGAGAGGTCGCCCAGACTCATATACTAGTTTTGGAGGAGATAATTAACCGATGTGGGACAAACTCCAACTCACACGTGGAGAGATAAACAAACGATCCACAACACTTGGATCACAACAAACAATGATGCACTTATGGCACAAACAAGAGGGAACAAATTCTCTAAAACCCTAGCTGTGATGCCATGTTAAAGCATCCAACTCAATACCAATTGACAATGAGTGGAGAGGCCGCCCAGGCTCATATACTAGTTTTGGAGGAGATAATTAACCGATGCGGGACAAACTCCAACAGTTTTCATCTTTTTCAATCCTGAGGAATTGGTGGTGAATCTCTTATTTTCTTTTCTTTTTTCCCGTTTTATTGCAGGTGTCAGAATGGGGGAAGATGAGCATGTGTGATGCTGAGAGAAGACTTCTCGCGAATGCATTGCTTGATATTTCCAATGAATGGTTTATCCTTCTCTCCGAATCGTGCATTCCTCTCTACAACTTTAGTGTCATCTACCACTACATCATGAAATCCAAATACAGCTTCATGGGCGCATTCGACGACCCCGGACCCTTCGGCAGAGGACGCTATAACTCCAACATGGCACCCGAAGTCAACATCACACAATGGCGTAAAGGATCACAATGGTTCGAAGTCAACCGGAAACTCGCAGTTTACATCGTGGAGGACACCAAATTTTACCCCAAATTCTCTGATTTCTGTAAACCCTCGTGCTACGTGGACGAGCATTATTTCCCCACCATGTTGACGATTCAAGCGCCAAATCTCGTGGCCAATAGGAGCATCACTTGGGTGGACTGGTCGAGAGGCGGGGCCCATCCAGCTACCTTTGGGAGAGCCGATATCACGGAGGAGTTCTTGAAGAGGGTTCTCGAAGGTCAGAGCTGCTTCTATAATAACCAGCCGTCTTCTGTTTGCTTCCTTTTCGCACGGAAATTTGCTCCTAGCGCCTTGGACCCTCTTCTGCTGGTGGCACCAAAGTATTTGGGTTATTGACGTTGGCATTCAATGGTTGCTCAATTTTGTGACTCATTATAAGATATGTTGTGAACAAGGGCCGCCCTTGACTCGGAAGATTAACTAGCACTAATCGTTGGGCAAAATATGGAGCGAATTTGGAAAAGAAGTCTATCGGAAGCCTTTGGTATGTGCCTTTGAGTGAATTTGGAAGAAAGAAGTCTACCGGTAGCCTTCGGCGTGTGCCTTTGAGCGTTGAGATAATTTCTTCGAGTCTTGGATGTTGGTAGTTGCTGATCTTGTGATACATACATGTTGATTTTTTATTTTTTTCCTGGTTTGTTCACAGTTAGATTCAGAATTATCACCCCATGTCCAAGAACTTTTAGATGTACAAAATAAGAGTAATTGATACGTAATCGAACCTTCGATTGGAATTTAGAGTAGCCAGACAGACAGATTGGTCTTAGTTTCTTTTTGTTTGCTGAGCATTCTTGCAGTAACTATAGTTTTGCCAAGTTTGTGTATGTATTCTTCCATTGTTGCCTTTCCAGCTCTGTTGCTTTGCTCCTGTTTTCGTTCTCCCTCACCCTCTCCCTCTCCCTCTCCCTCTCCCTTTCCCTTCTTTTATGGTGTCTTTGGTTCCTAGATTTGTCAAAAGATACTAGTTATTCTTCCTGTGTTAATAAGGAAAGAGAGCAATCGATCTCATCCTGCTTGTGAGCTCCAATTCTCACAATATAAAGTTGTACTCTAATTCAATTGATGAAGGAAGAGAGTTGGAATTATTCACCCACTCGACTCAAAGTATGCTCAGAAAATGTCCGGAATATTGAAAATGGGCCGGAGGGGGACACCACCTCCCATCCTATATCTGTGATATACAAAAGTTTCTTGAAGGGATGTTGGGAGAGTGTCTATTTTGCCTTGGTGAGGAAATTATCAGAGCCCTTCATCTCTTCGTCATGTAATCTTTTAAAAAAAACAACAACTTCCTCCGTCCTAAAAGAATGTCAACTTTTGATATTTGTGCTAAATTCAATTCCTTATATTTTTCAATAAAGATCTCCAAAAATATGCAATATGAATCTTGTTTGATACATAGTTCTCAATTATTGTATATTATAGGAGTACAAAGTTAAGATATATGCATTAAAAGATGTCATGGACATTAAAAATTGACATCCTTTTTGGGACGGAAGGATTAAATTGCTACTACTATAATTTCGAAAATAAACTATACATGGTTATTGACCTGATGATTTTGATCATATTTTGCATGAACAATCATCTCGATGAAGTCTAACAAAAATAATATTTCGAAAATCAAACCTTGACCTTGCTCATAACCCACCCACGTCACACCAATATTGCAATCAACGTATGCGATTTGGGGAAATAGTTTTATATAATCGCCGGCCTTATAGTTTTTGAAACTCCCTTATTATACTTTTGTCAATTTTATTTACCTCATATAGACCTTCTATCCCTAAATTAAAACTTTTGCTTTGTCTCCGTGTTCTATACGTGGTGTTTAGTGAGATCCTTTATTGGTGTTTCGATAACGTAGCACAACAATTGTACTCAAAATGGTCTAGATTCTCTCCCGTAATCGTCCCGCATAGTTTTGTAATTTTTCTCCGCTGAATTTTTACCGATTTGAGTTTATTTTTTTTATAAAATTCCTGCCTGTGAAATACTTCCTCCATCTCAAAAAGATTATTCGCTAATCAAAACAAGAAGCAAAAAATTTGTAGTTTTGTCAAAAAACAAAAATTTAAAGAACTCATCGAGATATCTAGTAACTTACGGAAACAAAGTACATAAATTCTTATCGCAAATTTTTTTTCCCAATTCTCATGGTTTGAATGAAACAATTCAACATTTGATTTGAATTTGTTATTTTGTCGTTTTTGTGTGCAGTTAGTCTTTCCACAATTGTATTCAATGCACGCGGTAAATTATAATATTTTTTATCGATGATGTTCTTACTCTTCCACTCAAAAAAATAAAACAATCCAACAAATTTTCCTTTTTTTTAAACAGCGTTGTATGACAGGGTTAGGCTCGGTATCCTATTCAAAGATCTCTCTCCTCATCCTCACTGACAATGAGTTTTTAACAGTAATATTATTGTTAAGTGTGTGAAATCATTCTGGATTTGATTTCCTCTTTTAGCAATTGGCCGGCCGCGTCGAAATCAAACAGCCGTCAGTTCTTCCCCCAGCCTGCACCGTCCGGGCAACTGCCCGAACTACCTAACCGTCTGCCCGACCCCCCCTCTCTCTCTCCTCCCAACAACCATAAAAACCCTCTGCTAAACGCTTCACTACCCATCACCTCATTCTCTCTCTCTCTCTCTCCCTCTCTCTCTCTCTCTCTCTCTCATGGCGGTACCACGGACCACTGCTTCCCTGACTGCTCTGGTGGCGGTGGCAATGACCGTCTTCTCTCTCCTCGGGGCCTCTCTCGCAGCTGATGCACCCACGCCGGGCCCCTCCTCCCCCGCCGCAGCAGCGATGTCGCCTTCGCTCGCCTTCGGTTGCCTGGTCACCTTCGTGGCTTTCCTTTTCGGATCTGCACTCAAGATCTGAACATCTATCGACATGATTTGTTTTTACTGGTTTAGTGCTTGATCGTACTGATCAGAGTTTGTGAGGGTGATCGTGTAGTGCTGTGGGACCTAAGTTGTTATGTGATTCTTCTGGTATTTCTGGGGGTTTGAAATTGAAATTACTCTGTTTTCGTGCACATTTCTTCTGTTTAGTAACTGTTTGTTACAGTGTTTGTGGTCTCTCTTATTTGTCTTGTCGGTTGAGTTGCCGGCTTGGTTATCTCGTTCTCGTGGATTCTCACACAATAATTAATGCAGTGTCCCGTGATTTGTACTTTATACATGAGGTAATGATATCTTCCCTCGATTGATAAAAAAACGAGTGTTTGTTGTGTTTCATTAACATTCTCATATGGTTTCTAACTCAATTTGCGTGTGACCTGCGCCGTTTCGGTATATTTCTAACAATGCATGTATTATTAGAAATAGAAAGTTTGATTAGATTGTTAACATAATCCCTTTTTCTGCACGTTTAAAACAAAAATAATTCAAATTATTTACGAAGTTCTTTTATATAGAAAACTTTATGCACTTTTTCTTTCGACTTTTAAAGAGGATTTTGAGACATCTCAATATATAATTAATACTACTAGATCGACAAGCAAAACGGGAGGGAGAGTGATTGGAAATATGTCCATTGTAAGGTCCATGGTAAGTTGATATGTCCTGGTTCATGCTGTGTTTGGTTGCTGGAAAAATGTCGGAGACGAAAAAGCAGTGAATTTGAACTTAAAACAGCATCAGTGATTGCAATTATTTTCATCCTTTGTGGAAGCAAAATCCCGCAGTTTAACCAACTGGGATTAGCTCACTTCGCCAGCACTCTTGTATCTCACTAAAAAGTCAAAAGTTTGTGTCTTCCCACCTGAGATGAGTGTTCTTCCCTTGAAGATAAATGGGGCTAAGCAATCTGCTGAAGCTGTGGGATGTAAGAATACATCCTATATACGTGGGCGGAAATAAAAGAAGGGGGCAGATTTATCCCTACGGAAACAAAGGGGGAGCTGCAAATATGGGAATAAAAGCATTTTTTTTATAAACTTCTTGACAGAATACTCAATTCTGTTATTACCTAGAAATGAAATTTTGGAACGCGCTTTTGCTTTGAAAGGTAAAACTGAAATGTTTGATGGTGACTAAAGCATATACATTGGAGAGATTCGCAATCCGGCTTTCATTAACTGGGGAAACAAACCACTGAAAATTTGAAAGATACACACTTCCTTTTGGCCCAATTCTTTGTCCTAGTATGGAAAAGAGGAATAAGATAAGTCAAATTACGCAATTTAGGAAATAATAGAATAATAGAAACTCTTTCTACGTAAGTAAATAATTAGAAATTCATGGAAAGTTACAATTCCCACCGCGGAATAGTGCACCTACACACTTTTGTCGCCGTTTTTCAACCGGAAGAGCGAAAGCTAACTATTGAGACTTGGGACTATCCAGACACATACTTTGTGAAATGGTTCACGCATGTTTGTTGCTAGGGGCAACAAGATCAAGTTTGTAAGGATAAAAATATCTCTTCATTTCTATGATCATCGATCATAGAGGACCCCTTGACTTGACTATGTCTGTACGGACATGGATATATAACCTAAAGTGTGTGCTTCTGTTCTAGGATCATCCTATTTCGTCTGGTATTTGGTAAGGATAAAAGATAGACAAATAGGGTATTTGTGTAACACATATTGCATTTTTAAATCAGTCGTAAGATTATCAATAATTCCATTATACAAATGATTTTTTATGAAAGATTTGACAACTCATCGTTTAGGTCTTATTACTTATCTAGCGATGTTACATCCAACGAGAGAGTTGCTAACAAAGACAACACTTTCTTAAAGAACGTTTTGGAACAAAGAAATGGAAGAACGAAAGTCGTATGGATTCACAAGGACTATGTGGATAGAAGATATCCAAGTAAATCTGAGGTTTTAGACCAATTTCGAGTGATCGCGAAATAACTTTTTTCTTCTCAGAATATTCAAGAGATTAGTCATGATGATATTACTAAGGAACGTCTTGATAAAAAAAAATAGAGATCGAAGCAAATAATTCTCACAGTGAAAATCAATGGAATAATTATACAATAATGAAGGGAAATTCTTGGTAAAACTTCTTTACTTCTTAGTAAGTTGCCTCCAAATTTTTATTCCAATGCTCGTATGAAATCATTCCTAAACGTTCATGGTCTAAATAGATAGATTTTTTTGGAAAACACAGGTTATGACAATAAATCTAGCTTACTAATTGTGAAACGTTTAATCAAAATGCAGAAACAAACTAATGGAAAAAAAAAATGGTTGTGTATAACAGAATATATCTTCCAGGTCAAAATTAGCACCGAGCAATAGCAAATTAATCGACACACAGAAGTAACTGTTGTTTTCCAACTAGCTGTTTTAGCATTAATTGTTACTTCATCAGTCTTATTAGACGCTCTTGATGGTCGTCTTCTTCTGAATTGAGAAGAACTTGATCAAGGTACAGGACTATCTTCAAAAAAAATATTGCGGGAATGAGACTCTTTAATGGAACTTTAGCTTTAGCTGGCTGAACCACTCGATGGAGAAGATGAAATTTCTAGGGCTTTTCCTTTATTTCTTTTTTTCCCTATGATGAGCTAATTTATTTCATTAGTTGAGTTGTTGGACTTGATTATCTCATGGACTCTCACAATTGATGTAATATCTATGTACTTTGTACTTTGTAATTCATAAATAACGTAAATGATCTCTCCAATCGATTGAAAGGAAAGAAAAAATCCCGCAATTTCTCTGCTTCGCCCTCAATCTTTAGTGGGCTTAAGGGAAACCATTGGACTATCTGTCACTTCTCTTCATTCATAGCCGTAGGATCCCAATTACCAAATTGACCATGTACCTAGTATTTTTGTTGGAATTTTTATAAGCTCTGAGTTTAAAATTTTGAGAAAATTTGAATTTAGACTTTGATGCTCAAAGAAAGACCCAACAATCACAGTAGTGTACATGTGCCAAAATAAGCTTTATGGAAGTTGGAAAGAAACGAATTGCTAATTCAGAATCAAGAGACTTACCTTCGCATATCATCAACTTTTATGTTCAAAAAACAGAGCCAAATGAAAGAAAAAGAAAATACTATGAACAAAAGATAAAACTGTGGCAGCCTTTATTAATAACATTGAGAAAACATTTGCCCCCAAAAACATACAAGAGAAATAGATTATCCACCAAGCTGTATTCCAGACAACGGTTCGTTTAATTCACGGATGACATCCATCCCTAGCCACATCACAAGCACCTTTGTAATATATTTCTTACAAGGGGAACAAGTATAGTTCGATACAAACCAGTTTTCTTACACAACTGCTTCCATCCTGTATTTACACTGAAGCAATCTTACAAACAAGCACTAAATGAGAATAATGAACATAAATCAGTATAAAGAAGACCAAGCCTAATATCAATGGGTTTGGCCATCGAGGTTGGGCATCATCCTGCTAGAATCACGCACTGAAACCCTTGTGGAGTGAACTCCAGTGACCAGAAGGAATGGTGACACAAGCTTGAGCCGACGCCTCAGCCAACTGCTCCTTCTGGATTCCGGCATTGCAGATGTTGGCGACTGAGCGCATGTGTTTCATTCCGTATTGGGATATAGATCCACAATGTGTTTCAAATGTCCTTACCTGCACAAATGTTTATAGCATGAAAAATCCCATCCCTATAGAAGAGGTAAACATAACTTGATTGTTTTCAATCATAGCAACCCGTTTGATTCCCAATTGCTCGTTTGCTTAAGCCATAAGCAATAAAGCCATTTGTTTTCCTGCTTGGCTGATTGGCTGTTATTGCTTATCCCTCCCATCAATAAACAATTGAGAGCAAATAAGTGTAGCTAAACAGTCCTTCTTATCATGAATTTCCCTTGTTGCAAAAACTTTTTCTTATCAATTTTTATCAATAACCAAGTCGGCCACCACTAAGAATATAGCTAACATCATTGTTCTAGGGAAGCTTTCACATAGAGGCAAGGATGGAGCCAGGAGGGGCAAAGTAGCAGTCTCCAACGCCAAAATTTTAAATAACTTTTGTGCTGCACTGGTATGTTTTATTTATCAGGAAGCTATATAAACCTGTAGGATAAAGTTTAGTTCTGTCTCTGCATGGAAGTAGAGCAATTAACGTATAATGAGCGGTGCAAACAGTGATAAAGAATATGCATAAAACAGAACATTTACCAGAGATTTAAGACAGCCCCAGTCGTCAACAAGAGGATGCCCAGCAGGCCGGACAGTCTCCAGAACCTCAGGACCCTTCTTGATTCCAAATAAAAGCTTCCCTATCATCTTCATGCTATTGTCGATGTGCATCCTATGTGACATAACCTCGACAAACTGTTTCTGAGCTTCAAGTTTCCTGGGAGAGCCTTCTGGAGCCTTGCGGAACTGTCAAAAGTAACAGTAGGAAGGAAGAAATCTCATTGTTCTATATGTTGCAGCTCCATATTCAATACTCTCAATCGAAGCACGAAGTCTATCCACCACCCCAACCCCTTCTGTTCTCTCTCTTTATTTTGAAGAGTTCTTACTTCATCTCGCCTTTAGGCTATATTTGGATATTGTAGAGACCAGAGGAAGGGAACAACGCAAGGGGACAAGGTAGGAAAATGAAGCCGCAGAAGTTCTTTGTTCCCTCTTTATTCATTGGATTGGGAGAATGAAAAGGACATGAAGTCATACTTACCAGGGTATCCAGTTTTGTTTTTCTTATCCAACCCTCAACCCTGAACTCCCAATCTTAGCAGGTAGTGGAGCTGCTATTGAGAGTTCCAGCAAAAATACAGCAGGGAATGGATAAAGATCTCCACGAGTTCCTCATACCTTGCCCTCATTACTATCAAAGAAACACTTCTAATGAGTGATCTGTTTATTTCTGATTTCCCCAAGTAACGTGAAGACATAGTGGGGATGTTCTGTTGGCCTACCTCTGGCCTTGAGTTTTCTGCCAAATCTCCTATTCTTAACCCTCCAACACTGCACTCACCCCATCCTAGAATCATCTCACACATCTTTTAAAACGAGTCGTGACAATAATAATCTATAGTAAAGCATTCATTAGTTCAATATGGTACAGAAAAAAGGTTTTGCACAAACCTTGGCCCAGAAATGTAGAAGGTCGGCATCACGCTGGTTAACAGCTTTTGAAGATGACCGCAGGAAGTTTTCAGCCACAAAAGTGAAGTTATCATTTGCAGGATTTGTACCCACATACAGGAAAAGATTGTCCTTGCTAAGAGGTAGGTCACCATATTGCATGACGTGCGAACCATAAGCTGAATTGTCATTTGCAGTTCGAGTTTTAACCTAAAAGAGACGATACAAAATACAGTATTAATGAGATGAAAACATGCAAAGAAGGAATCTAATCATCTAGGAACTAGCTCAGCATGCCCCTTTCAACACATTCTATACTCCTCTCTCACACAGGTTCTAAATGAAGACGATATATCCTATAGGTAACAAATATACTCTCTGACACAGGTTCTAAATGAAGATGATATATCCTATAGGTAACAAAAATTAACTACTTTCACGCTTGTTATGTAATAACAGTGACATGCTTTAACTAAATTAGGCATAGTATACTGCATATCACACAAGCTCTTACCAGTTCATACTGCTGCAGCAAAGTTTCTGTCCGCAGATTGTGAATGTCACTGTTCATAACATTAGAACCAATTAACACCCAGAAAAGTATACCAATATGAAAAGTTCACTGGGTTTTCATTCCCACAACATGTTAACAGAGATGATCAGAAGACTAGACCAAGACAATGAAAGCAAAATTTGAATGAGATGTTCTTGATATAGCTCAAGTTAGACACCTATCATCGAGCTACTAGTTCATGCACATTTTTCTTCTTTGGTTTCATAATCATCAATGGTATTGGGGAGCAGGGTGGAATTCTGAAATCAACTCAAAAAGACAGGTCAAGAATTTGGGCTTCCCTATCAGTTTCCAATAGCCCAGCCAAACCATAAATAGTTAACTGCCTTCAGTATTGAGAACTGAACATTAGAGTTGAGATTACTTCTCATGCTTGTTTCCCTGATCATCCTATAGGTAGGTGCTAAATTTTCTTCTTAAATGACAGAACATGGTAAATCGGAAGTGTTATGCATACCTGTCCTCCATCCAGGCAACACTATACAAGTCACCCAAACAGGTTTCGTATTCTTCAGGAGGACTGGGATACTCTCCAGGGCAGTAGGTTCCCCAGCTACTCTCTTCTGCATTAGACGCCGTGGTTGCATATATATTCAGACCTTCCGGAAGCAGGCCCTCAAAAATACTCCCAGACTCACAAGCTTCAAGATAAAATACCTGGAATATGGTCCAACTTTATGAATTCCAGCTATACTAATTTTCAATTTTGTTTCACAGCTGACAGTACATTACCATGCTTTTATAGGTCCCAGATGCATGCTTCTTTTTCAAGACCTCTATCAGGTCAATTGCATAAATGTAAGGACTGGTAGGCATCCCTGCAACATATAAAAAATTGCATAATAAATCATACAGTCACCCAAAATCTTACACTCTTTTAAATAAGAGTCGCACAAACAAAAATTGATCAAGTTAACGAGTCAATATTGGGATCCAATACTTAGCACTTTTATTTTCATCTTTTCCAGAGCATCAAGAGATTATTGTACCAGTGTGTGACACAAAAAACATTTCCAGGTTCAGATAGATGGAAGGCCTCAACGCCTTAACTGGATTTTATGCTATATTTTCAACAGGTTTCTTTTACTTACCATGTAAAATGCAAGAGATCCTGACCACATAAGGGTTTTATAACATTTCAATTTATTTCTTCAGAGAGTATATGGACAGAGGATAGAAGGCAAGAGAAACTGAGAAAGGAAATCTAATTTAAACAGTCGTCGCCTGCCAATCAATGGTTTCCCAACATTTCCGTCTTCTATAGAATGGTTAGGTAAGTGTGCCCCCTTCGTGCATTCAATGAATGTGAAGCAGATAACCAACTTTACCCCATTTTCTTTTATGGGGTTCACCATCAAAATAGAGCACAATCGAAGATTTAGGACCTAGCCATAAAAAAACTCCAAATCACCAAATTCCCACATGCCCATATCTTTGTGGCTAATCATTGATTACAGGTTCCTCCTCCACCAGCTCGGGCTTCCTCCAATGAAGCAGATCATGCAAGGCAAGCATTAGATATGCCGATCTTCTTGCTCGTCATGGACTAACAATGAAAGACTCATTTTCCAGTTTCAATTTTGCTCCCCACTTTTTATCAAGACTCAACTATCAGATGATGCTAGGGGTGTAACTTATCCTTGTATCTTGCACCCTTAATTATGCAAGTTCCCTTGAAACTAAAAGGAAAAAAAGGAACCATAGCTGATAAAAACAGACAGTTTCCACAACATAAAATTCTAACATCATCCAGATGTGCCTTTTTTTAAAATTCAAGACAAGCCAATCTGGAAACAAAGGATCGTCTCTTCCACAGGAAGGAAGCGCAAAGTAATTTTACACAGTACCTTACTTTCTCAATTAGTCAATCCAAGCAGCCAACAAAATGCAAATCGAATACGCATCTCTCTCTCACACATACACACTCGCGGAGAGAGAGAGAGAGAGAGAGAGAGAGAGAGAGAGAGAGAGTACCAAGGACACCAGGACCCCCATGATCGGTGTAATATATAAAAATATGGTCGTTTGGACCACTGTCCACAACCTTTCCACTGCCTCCTGTAAGGGCAGTTTTGTTTCCAAGAATAGCAGCAAAGAAGTTGTTAACAGTGACATCGTCCCCTGTATAATCCTGTTCACGTTCAAACCCAACAAATGAACAAGAAGGAAGTAAACTTTCATGATTTTACTACTGGGCTAACAAAATAGCAGGAAACAAACCTTTGGCACTCCATCGTATACATCTTCACCATGAGGGCTGTTAATTATGATTCCCTGCCTGGGGTTCTCTTCATTGAAAGCAATGTCATCATACATGAAAACAACGATGTTTTCATCTTTAAGCCCACCTTTCTTCAGGAGTTGATAGGCATGACAGACATCGGCCTGAAAAACAAAATAAAATTAATCAACGATAGGCATGACAGACATCTGCCTGAAAAGCAAAATAAAATTAATCAACGTAAAGCAGACGATAAATGCTCACCTCCTAGAGAATGAAGATGCAAGGGATAAGAACCTTCACGATATGGCAGTAATCACAATAACAGACATACAATGCTGGTATATGCCTCAAACTAAGCTCTAAACAACATATGCGTGCACAGACTAACTCCTACAGAAATATGTCATTAGATTCATGGTATTAAGCTATTAACCCATGGAAGTAAAAGAAGTTCACGGAAGTTTCCATCCTAAAAACAAAATATCGAGCATGCATTATTTTTGTCTTAGCTTTCCTTTCTGGTAAGTGTTCCATTAATTTAAACTACAACCAGTTCCTTCCACTACTCCAGCAATATCAATCACACACAAAGCTTGCTAAGTCTGAATGAAACAATCAGTTTGATTTCCTCGTAAGATGAAACCAAGTAAATGGCACGATCTATTGTACGTGAATCTATGAATCCATCCAGATGTGAATTGCCAATATGATGCTTCATAATAAGGTTAACTTACGAACACTAATCAAACTCAATCCGGAAAAGAGGTTGCTGTTACTCATCTACAAAGGAAAGTAAGTACTGGACAGAAACAGCGCAAAGATTCAGCATAGTGTACACTTGGCAAAAAAATCCATTAGCTTCACCCTGGAACAAATTTCACGGTGGAGTTCAGTTAAGAGACAATTATCACTTATGCCTCAAATTAATCCTAGATTACAACTTTTTCAAACTTTCCTATTTTTTCTCCAGAGTCCAGAATTTGACCCAAAGTTTCACCCTGGATCATTTTTCTCCACATCCAAATAGATCCAAGCTTTCCAAATTTTGACTCGCCAATTTTTTAGAAAACCTAACATAATATAACTTATGGGAGCAATATATTGTAGATAACACTTCTACTACCATCTTCAGATAACTACATAAACAAATTTATTGAAAGGGATAGGATCATCTCCAACCCTTTTGGACTAGACAGTCCTGTTGGGCTCTTTTGGGCCCTTCCTGGATCCACTTCAATGATTGGAACCATTCAACTTTTAGAGCTTGCCGAGAACATCAATCATGCCAAAAATCATGTTTTAATTCTACGTTGAGAAAACTGGGTTTCTATCCGGCGTTGCAATCGAAGTGGGTCTAAAAAAGTCCCACAAAGAGCCCAAAAGCTTGTTCTATATCGACTTGAATCATAAACAATCCAAGCTAATGCTCAACTCAACAAACTTGAGCTCGTTAAACTTTTAAGGCCTATTTTGGCAAAAATAAGCCACTTGGCTTACTTTTTGTCTTTGTTCAATTTTTTTTCACATTTGTGAATTTTGCTTCAAACTTTTGTGGATTAATGATTTGTCTTGCCGAGAGGAATCGGAAAAGTAAAAAATTACGCTTGAAGCTCATAATTTTTTTAATAACGGCAAAAATAAGCCAAAAAGACCTTACTGCTTGAACAACCTAATGCTTTAACTCAACAAACTTATAGCATCAAAAATCAACAACTCGAGCTCAGCTCGAATGGTGAAAATTCGAACTTGAATATAATTTTGAAGCTCGCCAAGTTTTCAAAACAAACTAAAACGAACCACTACTTGGCTCAACTCGGCCTACTTCAAGCTTGTTGTATCAGACAAGCACACGAAAATATTGTCAAGTCTACCAATTCGAGTGCACTTTATCAAAAAAAGGCAACAAACGGATGATAAAATCACACAAACAGCTAATAGTAAAAAAATTCAAAAAAATCTCAAATAATCATAACAAGGTACTCAAGTCTCAGCATACAAGCCGATCAAAAAAAAAAAGTCTCAGCATACAAATATAAATATCTGGAAATCAAACACAAAAATTCTGTATCTTGAACGATGGAAAGTAAAATTATTCTACATGCATATGTTACATAGATATAGCTCGAATTCTCCCCAAAATTAAGCTTACAACACTAACAGAAACTTAATTAAGAACAATCAAAGACTAAGTGGGTAATTGAGCCTTTATTTCATCAAAACAAAATTAATATAGGTTAATCGAAATTCAATATAATCACCTGGTGCCTGTAATTCCAGTAGCCGCTAGATCCTGCAATCAGGACCGCCCATCTGGTCCCCACAGCATCGTCCTCGTCGTCGAAGAAACGCGAAGATTCCGATGGCAATCTGATCAAGTCGTCGGAGATTTCACGGCAGTGGACGGTGACGGAGGTCGAGAGAGCGAGGAGGAGGAGTACGGCGGCGGCGAGGCGGGTCATGGCGGTTAGTTTCCGGTGGGAGGTGAGATGTGTGTGTGGGGAAGACTTGGGGAGTGATGCGTGGGGAATGGAGATATATATAGAGGAGTAGTGGAGTATTAAAATAGGGGAAACTTTTTTTTTCTTTTTTATAAGTGTATTTTTATATTAAAAATACAAAAAGAGTGAGGTTAATAAAAAAAGAATGACAAAATCAGTAGTCTAAAATAATAGACGGATTTTTTTATTGCATGGATGATGATGTCATTATTATGACTTTGAGTAAACCTGTGTCTGACGTGGAGTGTTGTGAATCGTCAAGTACTGTAGCTGGTCTATGATTGGGTATTGAAGGGGGGGCCCCAAGTCCAACCACAATACTCTATCTATAATAGTAGTACTGTACGGAGTACTAACTTATAAAGGGTAAAATGTCACTAACCTTCCTTATTTCATCTGACAATGTGCAAATACCCCCTCCGTCATCTTCCCGTCAAAAAATTAACAGAATCTGCTAATTTCACAGAGTTTGGTTGTTAAAATATCAAAATCACACTTGTCTCCTCTCAGTCGCTCACCCAATGACTGTATTCTCTTCTCTTCTCCTGGAGTAGAAAACTTTCTCCAAGGAGTATCGACGTCAATCGGCTCGGTCTCAAGAGGGTGGCTGAAAGACTCCTTGCTTTCGGATCCCCCCACGGTAGGAGCTTCGGCCGACTGAGCCATGGCGGCATCCCCTCCGCCCGTTCCATAAACTATGGTTGTTTCAGTCGTTGTTCGTTGCTTCTTGGTTGGAGGTTGCATCGGAGGTTTAAGTTAATTGCTAAAGAAGTTGGGGGATGGGAGGTGAAGGATGGATAGTTGCCATCGATGGGTACGATAGTAAGGGCCCGAGATCCTCTATGCCGAAAAGTGGTGTGCCTTGTGCCGAGTGCATTTGGGCCGTTAGATTGTGAGTTTTTTTTTTATGTCTTAAAATTTTTGTATGATCCAATAGCCGAAAATGCATTCCTCACAGGGGCACACCATTTTTCACCGTAAAAGATCTCGGGCCACTAGTAAGTTTCCCCCCTCTCTCTCTCTCTCGGGGAAACGTGAGGCAACAAAGCCTTATTTAGGAGAGAGAGAATAGTTGGTAAAGTTAACTTGGGTGGGGTTAAGACTTAAGAGTGGTCTCATTATCTCTTCTTACCCAATAGAAGAGAATGATTTGTTCACCCTCGTTTAGGGAGGGTGAACAAATTTGGTCTCGGTCTTGTTTTGCACTCATGCACTACACTATAGGGGCTGACGCCAGTCGTTCATCTCAGCAATTAACGGTTAGAATTTAGGGAAAAAACCCTCTTCCATGGAAGACTTATTCTCTCCCCTGAAACAATTTTTCTTTAATCCGGATCAGTGAAAACACTTTGGGACGATTGGGATTTTGCCTTATAGCCCTGTAGTGCACCCCTGCACTACAGGGTCTTCGATTCCGCTTGATCCAATGTTCCTTGCATGTTTCCTTTTTTGCCTGTAAGTATAAGAGTGTCAAGTGAGATAGTGTTAACCACTCTAAATCCACCCCATGATATTGGAGGAAAATACGAAAAATCCGATTAGGGTCTGGTTAGGATTCGGGTTGATTACCCGCTCTGAATCCGTCCCGAAATATTTATACATGTAAAATTATATGTTTGCCCTAATATTATAAATCTAATAAAAAAATTATACTTTTTACCCTTATATTATTATCACTGTGCTAAAAAAATGATTTACCGTTATATTTTCACTATTTTACTAAAATAGCACCTTATATATAATTATTTCCTTCTATTTTGCTTTTAGGTTAAATTTCTTTTCTCATTTCTTACGGGACTGGGTGGCGTGGGAACAAAAGTATCCACAAATTATCCGTTCAGGATTCGGGTCGTGGTCGGAGCATTGTGATACTTTTAGGGTCGAGGTCAAGGTACGCCCCGCCTGCTTAATTGCCATCCCTACTTGAGCGTGGGCTATTTCACTTATATTTGTTAGAATTATTTCTCTCTTCAATGAGACTATTAGTTGTTTGGTGATTGTGTACTTGTTTCTAGTTTGGTGTAATTCTGGTAGTTTATTCTCCTACCACTTTCTAATAAAAAGAAGTGAGGTAGTGTTCGACTTTTATAAGTTTCAAAATTAATTGAAATATTTTTGTTTAAAAGACATGCATGTCTTTTTATTTAAAGGTGTGACTTATAGTTTTGAACAACAAGACATTTAATTATAGAGAGATATGTCTTTCATCTAAAATGTGTGACTTTTAGTTTTGAGTGAAATAATTTAGTTTGACTAGAAAGACATGAGTCTGGTGAAAAGGTAAAGACCACCCACATTGTTTGATCAAACTTGAGTTCTCTAATTTTTTGTTTATTTTATATATACATTATACATGAGGAATCTGATTGGCAACATGTCTTCCGTCGATCTTGCAACTTGGAGACAAACAGTGAGATCTCTGAATTATATCTTGCTGCCATTGTCAGCCATTAAAACATCCACGAAGGGAGGCAAACACAAAGAGAGTTCTCCTAATTACTCCATTAGTTTCAATATATTGAAATTGATTTGGATTCTCAACAGTAGGGAAAACCCAACTGCAGTTTGATTTAGGTGATCTGAATCGTTCATTTTTTAGATCTCGCAAAAAATTGTATTTGTGCCAAAAATTATGTTCATCAAATATCGATTGATATTTGTTCTAAACACATTTCGCTTCAGCAAAACGGATACAAATGGATTTGACTTAGCTTGCTTGAGACCCTTTTGATAATTTTTATATCAATTTTGCTATCAGTAATGACCTCCATCCCGATTCCCATACCGATCCGACGTGGCCTATGGCTGGGACCCACTCCTCTTCCCTCTCTGGCCTCCCCTCTCTCTCTCCTCTTAAAATTTGGCGGAAAAACCTCCGAAATTTTTCAAAACTTTTGAAGCAAATGAGATCTACACCTTTATTAACCCTCTCCCTCGTACACTCCCAAATCTGGACCAGAACTCTCTCTCTCTCTCTCTCCCTCCCTGTTTGGGGGTTTGCTATGGGCACAGATCAGGCTAACATCTTTGCCGCCCTCCCACCGACGCCTGTCCTCGCCATTGCCGCATGGGTTAGGGCTGGGCTGTTCAGGTGGATTCGCGGACAGGGTCGCGAGTGGCTCTTGGGCCAGGTCTAGGCAGGGTTCGACGGTGGTTTTATTGGTCGTTTGGTAGAGGGAGGCGGTTGCAATTAGGGTTGGGTTGGGTTTAATCAACGTTCACTTACCTCTCTGGGCGACATGGATGAAGTGCAGAAGGTATTCAACAAGTTCAACACCAACGGCAACGGCAGGATCTCCGTCTCCGAGCTCCGGTCCGTCTTCAGAGACCTCGGCTTGGACGCCAGCACGTCCTCGGCGGATCTAACCGATGCTGCGACGGTGATCGACAAGGACGGCGCCATCGACCTCCACGAGTTTGCCGACTTCCACCGTGGCAACGCTTCCACCCACGGCGGCCAGAACAGTTTGTTTAAGGGGAATAATTGACTTTGACGTTTGATTATGGGTTGAGATAGTTGGATTAGGATGTTTATTATGTACGTACTTCGACCTTAATCTTTCCGAAAGGCAACTACTATTGTTGCTCTGCTTTGAACTTCTAAAAAGGGGTGGGTTGGGTTTTGAGAGATAGGGACTGCGAAGCAACCTCAAATATTGAACATTGAAAGACCATTACAATAATGTTCCCCCAACCAAAACAAAAAACCAGCAATTTTGTTATGGAATTTGCACGGTAAACTAGTCTATCTTTTCACCGAGAATAGAAAAGCTCCAACAACAAAAAATATAATATTAATTCCATTCCAGAAGTTCATTTGTGCACTTGCTCGAGTGATGATTCTTACAGTTGCTCCGTTTCAATAAATCAGATCAGCGTTGTTCCTATCTCGGCATCTTCCAAAATGACTTGCACTGCACAACGCAAACAATAAAAAATACAGTTACGAAAAAGATTCAATGAATTTTGAGTGGAAGCCTAAAAAAGTACTACTGAATAAGCTTCTAAAAATGTATTCTCCAATCATGAAACACAATATAGCAGAATAGAATGGCATCAATATAAAATACTTCCAATGAGTTTCTTCTAGGCAAATTCTCACTTTGCCGACCTTACACAAAAACCCATTGCAGAAGCTAGTCCAAACCTACACCAAACTAATCTTTAAGAATCTAACTAACTGTGCAGTAACCAAATCTAATTGATTCTATCACTCCTTAGATTTGGAGATTTTGGAGTTCGGATGCCGGAGAGAGAGAATAACTCCCCTGAGCAAGGCGGATGGGAACCTCTAGTCTTGGTGGCGACAGCGAGGACCGGTGGGAGGGCGACAAAGATGTGTCGGCCCGATATGTGCCCATAGCAAACCCCCAAACAGAGAGAGAGAGAGAGAGAGAGAGAGAGAGTTCTGGTCCAGATTTAGGAGTGTACGAGGGAGAGGGTTAATAAAGGTGTAGATCTCATTTGCTTCAAAAGTTTTGAAAAATTTTGGAGGTTTTTCCGCCCAATTTTTAAGAGGAGAGAGAGAGAGAGGGGGAGGCCAGAGAGGGAAGAGGAGTGGTCCCAGCCATAGGCCACGTCGGATCGGTATGGGAATCGGGATGGAGGTCATTACTGATAGCAAAATTGTTTTTCTCAATATATTATGCAAACTGCATGCTGCGGTTGGGTTTCCTTAGTTGCCGACAATCCAAATCCTAATTCCTAATGAAATAGTGTGAATCGGCATTCTGACCAAACCACGTTAATATTTGGTATTTGTGTTGTGTTTAACTACATTCACCAACCTAGATCTCCGACTACAGTCACTTAAAAAATGCAAAAAAAAAACAAAAAAAATCCTTATCGTCAAAATTTGTGGTTGTCCAAGAAATCAATAATGTATCATCTTATTTTGGTTTGTGAAAGAAGAATCTGGCCGCTATGGAAGGTGACATGTTTGTCCGGCATATATATATATCTCAATGAATCTCTCAATACTTTTGAGTTTTGATGAATGTGTGGCCAAAAAGGAAAATGAAATCACTGAAAGAGACTTTTATGGAATCTATTATGTACGTAAAACAAAAATGCTTAATTGTGATTGAAGTGATGTTGACGAATGCATAATGAACATCTTAACAAATTGACATGAAACTTGTGGCATGTAAACTCCTTTTTTTTTTTTTTTTTTTCTGTTTTCATTTCTTATTGACTTCTGGCATGCCTAACAATATATCTAATCGGAGAAAGATAGAGAAATACCACCAAAAAAAAAAAAATTAAGTGAATTGTTCTATTTATTAATTGTTTACTTATTTGCAAATTTTTGTTGTTTTTGCATGAAATTTTGAAAAATTAGGCAATCATCTTTATTAGAGAAATTTTACATTCGAGTGATTTTTTGCACTCCCTTTTGTCCCTAACCACACGCCTCTTATTATTTTTGGTATTTGAAATTACCAAAATATCCTTAAACTTTGTAAAAAAATTATTTCGTGCCCGTGTCAAACTGACCGGGTCTGGTCGTGCCACGGCACGGGTACGGTTTTAGACGGACCCGACAAGGTCTTAGTCAGGCACGGGCATGACACGGGCACATAAGTGAGTCGGGCATGGCACGACACGGAAGTGGGCCGAGCATGGCATTGTACAGTTCTAGCCGGGTACGACACGAGCACAAAAGGGCACGGACACGGGGCACGTAAAAACAAATACTAATTTTAATTTTATTGAATAAATTGATGAGTCAACTAAAAGAAAGATGCACATATCTTGGGTTTTATACTGTTACAGTTCTTTGCCAGGTACCCGCAGCTCCCCCAATATGTAAACAATACATTGTATTTTTAAAAAAATAATTTTAAAAAACGGCACGGGCACAAGAATGTGTGCTTTTTGGGAAGATTTTTTTTCGGACGAAAATCGGTTGGCGATGTGCCGGCATGGCACGAACGATTTAAAAACGGCATGACATGGCACAATTAAGTAAACGGGCCAGCACGACATGACACGAAACACACTTGGCACGAAGCTAAACAGGCCGGGCCGGCACGCATTCGGCATAAAAAGACATAAAATAAAAATGGTGATGGTCATACATGTCACGACCTCGATTTTTAACATAAATAAGTAATACATTCTAAGTAAAGAACCTCGCGTATCATACATATTACCCAAAGGGACTTCCCACCTGTTTAATATACAACAAGTCCCCAAGTTTAAAGAGATTCAACCTTGGCACTACGGCCCAATTCAATTTAGTTACAAGCACAACCAGTTCAGAATAATACAAACCTTTTAGTCAAAAAGGAATTTAAAATAAATAAATTAGTTACATAGCCACCTAAATCAAAGCCAGTCTATTACAAGATAAGTGAGTAACTAGATGTAGTTAGCTTCCAAAAGTCTTCATGTCCAAGCACACGGATGCATACAATCTATTGTCCTGCATTTGAACCTGAAAAGAAGGATTTTGTTGAGCTACACTAGCCCAGTAGGAAAATCTTTACACAAGCTATATGAAAATGTGACAATTGGTGCAATGAGAATGATTGATCTCCACTAACGAACAAGTGATACATAGGGGCACCAGAAAGAACTGACAAGCTACGATTATGGGATCCAATACTTCTTAAGACATCCCTAATCATTCGTACATCTTCCCGAAGCAACATAAAACTCATATCATTCTGAATAACCACGACGACTTCTCAACCATTTTATAACTACTTAAACGAATGTCACGAACAATCTTATTATTCATTGCCATTGCCAACGAGCCTCTTTTCATAAAAAGAAAACATTCCCGTTCGATTTCCAAAATAATTTTGAGAAATACTCCCGACTTCCGCGGGTCGAGCTCCGTTGATTCTCTTGAATACCGGAATCCGTTGATTTGTGCCCAAATACCGGAACCGTTGATTCTCTCAGGAATACCGGAGGACTTTTCATAAAAAAAACCATTTTTCAAAACCAAGTTCCTTTCTTTCAAAAACTTTGATGGAATCCATTGTTTATCTTCTCTTTTCAACAGTTACAATATCAAGCAGCTCATAGCCCAAACAACAACTTAAACTTCAATAAGTCAATTACGACTGCATTCATCATATGAGACATTCAACTATATTACCACACCTTGCGTTACAGTGAATTCTCTCCTCCTGGGTTTCCGCATTACCACACCTTGCGTTACGGGCCCTCTAGAGTCTCCGCATTACCACACCTTGCGTTGCAGGACCCTCAGTTCAACATTCACAACTCACACAACACATATACATTATCAATTCGAATGTAGGATAACAACAATTTTCCCAAGTCACAATCCTTCATTCATCGTCATTCAAGGTATTACAACTAATAACCACGTTCTATTATATGATAATAAATGCCTTAAGTTCACGTTATTCCTCTAAGCTTATTACGACGCCATATGCCTCGTACCGAACCTATAACAACTCTACGACACACCACCGGCTAGGTTATAAACAAGAGCCTATAGAACGAATGCCAAAGAAACCTAGGATGAACATTCGAGACGAAGCACGAAGATACGAGTTACCATATTCCCTTTCGGATCACTAGCCAAACCCCTATCGTTCAACAAAACTCTCCACGTCATACCTTATGCCCTACGATACACAACAACCTCTCTACAATACGCATTTTCTTCCTACCATTCGTCACGTCTAGTCATAGCACCTAACATACCTATAGCATGCTTTACCTCCGGCCATAAAGACTCTCAAGCACCACCAATCCCAAAAAATACGTTTGATTAAGTTTTATCTAGTAAGACACTACCCTTTCTATAACAACGAAAAGCCAATGAGACGAGGATAACCTAAGTAAACCAAAGGAATTCGTTTAGGCATGCTAGAAATTGGTTTGGAGGTGTCCAACAGGGTTTGGAAGTGATCGGGGGCCAAAGGAATGAAGTACGGAACAAATGCTGAGAAACTGCCCATAAGCATCTGGTATCGATACAGCCAAAATAGCTGTATCGATACAGGATGCAAACAGAATGAGAAGCTACGATTTCGAATTAGTATCGATACGGCAAAAATCCCGTATCGATACGGATGTGTTTCGAGCAGATTTTCTGCAGATTTTCTGGGATTTTAACAACAATGCCAACAACAACAAACATAGGCACGAATTCACACTATATCAACACATTCACACATAAAGAGGGTAAAGAGATCCCTACCTCGATTCAAGGAACGAGACCCAAGAAACTCGAACGACCCCTAGCTCCGAATCTTTGGAAATCAACCGTGATCTATCTCCCGAGCTTCACCCAACGCAATACGAGCCCGGAGTTGCGTAGAGGAGGTGAATTGAGGGTGGGTTCTTGAGGTGTTTGAGGTATTTGGGTGAGTTTTGAGAGAGAGGAGAGGAGAGAGAGAGACCGGCGTGAGGGAGAGAGAGCCGGTGTTTGGTTTTTGGGAAAAATGATTCCCTACACTCCAATCACTCCTATTTATACCTCTAAGACTTCAAATCACACATTTACCCCTTAACCTTCCGTTCTCTCACTTAAGCCCCCAATTCAAATATTCACAAATAAGACCATATTTTCTCATTTAGCCAATTAATAAACTTTTCAATAATTAAAATAAAACAAAAATTTTACGATCTCTACAACCTACCCTCCTTAAAGAAATTTCGTCCTCGAAATTTAATAAACCGAGTTCTATCCTGCCAATCAACGTATCAACATACTCCAATCGTGTCACTATCCACCACACAACAATTCAGTAACCATCAAATACATATCAAGGTTTACATCAATCAAGGCACAACAAAAATGAATACATCTGTCTAACTTCGCCCTCTCTTTCCCATGTAAACTCGCGCTAACGGCATTGACTTATCTCTCAACACTTGACTACGCAAATTTAGGACACGTATCGGGTTCTCACCATGGACACGTCGACTTCTAACTCGAGTTCGAATCTTTCTAACTCATGCAATGGATTCTGCTCGTACATGATATTCGTATATACCTTGCATCGCAAATGCTCAAAAGTTTGCGGTGACACTTCCAAACGATACTTATTCCTACATACGATCATCTATCTCGACACTTAGATCTTACCTCTAAATACGACCCGATATCCCAATTGACTTCCCGAGACCTCCATCTAGAAGGAGCGGTGATCAAGCGCCTCTTCTAACTGGATTTCATCGGTTGTCGCCTGGTTATCCGAAAGATAGGTACCGTATCCAATACTTAATCTCTCTTTCTAGCAATGAACGCTTCATTTTCTTCCCGAGGCGAGACTAACTTCAATGCGGTGATACTCTACGAAATACATGAATCTTCCCACCTTGAGTGACTACAAGTGACGACAACGGTCAACATAATATTGATTATCTCAAACGATTCAAGCGAACTCCAAAACTCAAGCAAAACTAATCAAGTATACGAGAACGGTAGAAAGGTACTCGAATCTAAAGGACACATGAGATCTTTAGAATGGTTAGATAACAAACTCATCGAACAACTCATGATAATCCAAGGAACTCTTAAAACAACCGATCGTAATTCTACTGGGGATGAACACAAAATGATGAGATAGACCTCTAGTAATCAAACTCATACAAGGTTGAAAATTTGTTCAATGCCAGGTTCGAGCAATGCTTCGAACAAAGTGAAACTGAGTGTCACAGATTTAAACCATCATATGCCTTTTGAGTTGAGGAACCACTCGAATCGAATAGCACCAAAGACAACTATCACCAGTGGTTTCAAACTGAACAGAACCAACAAATGGATTTCGAGAGATATGCCACCACAAGATTTGGCTCAAATCTTGACATAAGAATTTGTGCAGGATGATACATTCCAACAAATAAATTGGTAGGTGCAACAGGGAAACTCAAACCAACTAAATAGCTCTAGGCTGACAAACAGATACAAGACGGATACGAGCAACAATAGTAACAAGTATGAGTTTAACGATTCCAACAAATTTGTATGCCATAAGGTATGTGACTAGAGATTGGGCTTAATAGACTAAACTAGCAAGACGAGAACTTGTGCAAATCAACAGTGACAGACAATCAAATTGATAGTACAACAGAGGGATTTCAACCGACCAAATAAAACTTATATCAAGCAGAATACTATCAGAATAAAACTTCGGATGGGGTACTGAAAACAGTCCTCAACAACAAAAGTAAGTGTGTCACGGGGTACTTCGCCACAAGGTTTCGAATACTCCCAAGAAAAGCTATAAATGGATTATGTGATAATCAACTTAAGCGTCAAGAGCCATAACAGTTTAACGGTACGACAAACTTCACGGAAAACTAATTACGATACAACTCTATTCAAAATTTCAATTTGGCCAACGAAATAACGTACTTAAGAAATAATGCTTACGAAATCGCTTTCGGAATACCATCTACTACCATGGATACAATCAACCTCTTCCCAAATCACATCTATCCTCGCCACACGTAAATCAAAGAAGTCAAAGACAACACTTCCATATGGAATGATTAACCCCTAATCTTCAACAAATGTGATCTATCAATGTCTCTCAACACGCATGGACTAAGATTTCTTATCTTCGATTCCAAACACGAATAAGAATGGGGTCCACAATGGGTGAAGTGTTTCCGAATCAAAAGCATTGCAACGAAAGAGTAGAACAATTTGGAAAAGGTGATACCTCAAACAAGTGACGTTTCTAAGAGCTAGAGAGTAGTAGGAGGTGGTAGTTTAACTACGGAACTGCATCTATTGTCGATTTGGTGTACGCTTGTACGGCTGCATTGAACCCGACTCACCATGTACTCCAGATCCCCGAGGACAATTTCTCGCAAAATGGCCAGGCTTGCGGCAAATATAACAATGCTTATCGAGCTGTGAGACTCTTTGATTCCCGGATAAAGTAGGTAGCCCCAAACGAATCTGATTCTGTGATAGCTGACTTGATTCCCTTTGTCTTTTCCTCCTTTGACTTTTGACATTCCCTGGCGACGTACCTACGCTAGCGATTGGTAGTCTTTGTGCATTCTGGAGTTGTGGCTGAATAACGATTTGTCGAATTCCTGGCTGCTGTACTAAGCCCGACCCTTCTTGCATTCTCTTCTTCTGAGGACAATTCCTCACGAAATGGCCAAATTCCCCGCAAGTAAAACAAGATCTTTCTTGGCGTCCTTGACATTGAGAACGAATATGACCAGACTGACCACATTGGTGACACACAATCCGACGCTTAAGGAGAACTCCAGAAGCTTCTAAATGAGATGGTAAAGTAAGGCCTCGCTGGCCCTGCATAGACTGATTTGGTTCCTCTGGTTTCTTGTTTCCTAAACTTTCAAAATTCTCAAAAGATGATCTCACGCTAACGACTCGATATCTAGCTTCCCCCACATTCACACCGCCTTGTACACCCTCCAGAATCTCAACACCCTTCGCACACTCAACGATCTCAGGAAACATTATCTCCTCCCTAGTATATTGACTCGCCTCATTCTCCCCGTATGCACTACAACCCTGGTTATCCTGATCCCCAGTCTCACCCCACCTAACTTCACGTCTCGAAAACATCCTACTAAAAAAAGACATAAGAAAGAGGATCATCAGCATTAATCACATCACTATCAAATGCAAGGCTCCAACCTTTCCAACATGAGGTTAACAACTATACACCACTCTACCACAATACATATGCAGTGATACATCGATGGACTAATATCACTCATGCAAGCACACATGTGGTTTCGTAAAAAGATGCAGTGATTTTGAACCCATGAGACTAAAAGTCTCCCCACGGTCTCTAGGTATTCAAACCTAGAAGCTCTGATACCAATTTGTCACGACCTCGATTTTTAACATAAATAAGTAATACATTCTAAGTAAAGAACCTCGCGTATCATACATATTACCCAAAGGGACTTCCCACCTGTTTAATATACAACAAGTCCCCAAGTTTAAAGAGATTCAACCTTGGCACTACGGCCCAATTCAATTTAGTTACAAGCACAACCAGTTCAGAATAATACAAACCTTTTAGTCAAAAAGGAATTTAAAATAAATAAATTAGTTACATAGCCACCTAAATCAAAGCCAGTCTATTACAAGATAAGTGAGTAACTAGATGTAGTTAGCTTCCAAAAGTCTTCATGTCCAAGCACACGGATGCATACAATCTATTGTCCTGCATTTGAACCTGAAAAGAAGGATTTTGTTGAGCTACACTAGCCCAGTAGGAAAATCTTTACACAAGCTATATGAAAATGTGACAATTGGTGCAATGAGAATGATTGATCTCCACTAACGAACAAGTGATACATAGGGGCACCAGAAAGAACTGACAAGCTACGATTATGGGATCCAATACTTCTTAAGACATCCCTAATCATTCGTACATCTTCCCGAAGCAACATAAAACTCATATCATTCTGAATAACCACGACGACTTCTCAACCATTTTATAACTACTTAAACGAATGTCACGAACAATCTTATTATTCATTGCCATTGCCAACGAGCCTCTTTTCATAAAAAGAAAACATTCCCGTTCGATTTCCAAAATAATTTTGAGAAATACTCCCGACTTCCGTGGTCGAGCTCCGTTGATTCTCTTGAATACCGGAATCCGTTGATTTGTGCCCAAATACCGGAACCGTTGATTCTCTCAGGAATACCGGAGGACTTTTCATAAAAAAAACCATTTTTCAAAACCAAGTTCCTTTCTTTCAAAAACTTTGATGGAATCCATTGTTTATCTTCTCTTTTCAACAGTTACAATATCAAGCAGCTCATAGCCCAAACAACAACTTAAACTTCAATAAGTCAATTACGACTGCATTCATCATATGAGACATTCAACTATATTACCACACCTTGCGTTACAGTGAATTCTCTCCTCCTGGGTTTCCGCATTACCACACCTTGCGTTACGGGCCCTCTAGAGTCTCCGCATTACCACACCTTGCGTTGCAGGACCCTCAGTTCAACATTCACAACTCACACAACACATATACATTATCAATTCGAATGTAGGATAACAACAATTTTCCCAAGTCACAATCCTTCATTCATCGTCATTCAAGGTATTACAACTAATAACCACGTTCTATTATATGATAATAAATGCCTTAAGTTCACGTTATTCCTCTAAGCTTATTACGACGCCATATGCCTCGTACCGAACCTATAACAACTCTACGACACACCACCGGCTAGGTTATAAACAAGAGCCTATAGAACGAATGCCAAAGAAACCTAGGATGAACATTCGAGACGAAGCACGAAGATACGAGTTACCATATTCCCTTTCGGATCACTAGCCAAACCCCTATCGTTCAACAAAACTCTCCACGTCATACCTTATGCCCTACGATACACAACAACCTCTCTACAATACGCATTTTCTTCCTACCATTCGTCACGTCTAGTCATAGCACCTAACATACATATAGCATGCTTTACCTCCGGCCATAAAGACTCTCAAGCACCACCAATCCCAAAAAATACGTTTGATTAAGTTTTATCTAGTAAGACACTACCCTTTCTATAACAACGAAAAGCCAATGAGACGAGGATAACCTAAGTAAACCAAAGGAATTCGTTTAGGCATGCTAGAAATTGGTTTGGAGGTGTCCAACAGGGTTTGGAAGTGATCGGGGGCCAAAGGAATGAAGTACGGAACAAATGCTGAGAAACTGCCCATAAGCATCTGGTATCGATACAGCCAAAATAGCTGTATCGATACAGGATGCAAACAGAATGAGAAGCTACGATTTCGAATTAGTATCGATACGGCAAAAATCCCGTATCGATACGGATGTGTTTCGAGCAGATTTTCTGCAGATTTTCTGGGATTTTAACAACAATGCCAACAACAACAAACATAGGCACGAATTCACACTATATCAACACATTCACACATAAAGAGGGTAAAGAGATCCCTACCTCGATTCAAGGAACGAGACCCAAGAAACTCGAACGACCCCTAGCTCCGAATCTTTGGAAATCAACCGTGATCTATCTCCCGAGCTTCACCCAACGCAATACGAGCCCGGAGTTGCGTAGAGGAGGTGAATTGAGGGTGGGTTCTTGAGGTGTTTGAGGTATTTGGGTGAGTTTTTGAGAGAGAGCAAGAGAGAGAGAGAGACCGGCGTGAGGGAGAGAGAGCCGGTGTTTGGTTTTTGGGAAAAAATGATTCCCTACACTCCAATCACTCCTATTTATACCTCTAAGACTTCAAATCACACATTTACCCCTTAACCTTCCGTTCTCTCACTTAAGCCCCCAATTCAAATATTCACAAATAAGACCATATTTTCTCATTTAGCCAATTAATAAACTTTTCAATAAAAAGACATAAAATAAAAATGGTGATGGTCATACAGGTGGATACTTTAGAATATCATAAGTAATTCAAGTGAATAATTTTTGGAGTTCAATTTTTTAATCTTTCTCAAATTTTTTCAACTTCGGCCTCATTAATTTATACGTTTTCTGTTCGCTCGTCACAAATTAATATGCAGTCCTTATTTTGTTTAGAGTTTAAAAATTAGTAACAATCACGAATAAGTCACTATCTTAGTGAATAATTAATATTGTCCCAACATCTTCTAAAATCCCTCTTACTGGGTCTGGGTCTTTTTTTGGGTTTGTTTTTATTTTTGTCTTTATTAAAAAAATAGTGTTTGTTAGTTTTGTACCAAACTTTTATGAATTATTGATTCATCTTGACGAGAGGAATTAAAAGAGTAAACTATTTTTACTTTTATCCAAATATTTTTGAAAATATCTAAGATAAAGTCTAAAAACCCAGCTTTTTGAGCTTTTTAGCTTTATCTTTGATACATTGAAAAATATTTGGATAAAAATCATAATTTTTTTACTTTTTCAATCATCTCGTCAAACCAATAATCCATAAGAGTATGACGTAAAATCAAAAACGCGATTTTTTTTGAATAAAGACAAAACTCAAAAAGTCCATAAAGCTCTCAAAAAAACTATAAGAGGAACAACAATGAGGAAGGCTCCACAAGAGAATTAAGGCCAATGAAAGAGAGAATATTGTTCCTGCTTATTTTAGGGAACAAACTCGTACTCAATTTCCTCTCACCCTTCCCGTCTTTGTACGTCCTACCTCTTTTAGGCATAACATTTTCACTGTATGAGCCTTATTTTTCTTAACTGAATTATTTATAAAAAAAGGGATCATAATTAAAAAAAAACTTATTGTGAGCAACAAAAAAATAAAGAAGAAACGACTCGTATTATGAGCCGTGTTACAACACGGTTAGCGAATAGCGATTATGAGCATGTTAATTGCAACCCCATGTGCTCGCAAGCAATGAAAAAGGCAGTTTGGGCGCTGCTATTCGCACCCCTCAATTTTCTCCCGTAGCCCTTTAAAAATTTCCATATGTTTCGACAGTTAGTTACCGAAATTGAGATACATTTTCAGCATCCAATTACCGAAATATATGTTTCTTGTGCATTTCCGACATGTAGTTACCGAAATATAATCTTATTTTCAACAGCTATTTACCGAAATGTATGTTCGGCAGTTGTTTACCGAATGTTGAACATATTTTCGACATGTAGTTACTGAAATATAATTTTTAAAAAATTTTAACGGGCTACGGGAGAAAATTTGAGGATTGCGAATAGTCGCCCCCGGCAGTTTATGCTTATAATAATAAGGGAAAATTTCAAAAAAGCTCATGAACTTTCAAGAACTTTACGAAAAAACACCTGGACTTTAACTAATAACAAAAACCATCTGAACTTACTATTCCGTTAACAAAAAATCCCCCGCCATCCAATTCCGTCCATTTGTAATGGATGGAGCTAACGGAAGGCATTAACTTTCCTTCTTTTTTTACTTTTTACTTCAAAAAATTACTTTTAACTTTTTAAAGTAATAAATTAATATACAATAAAATTCTTTTTTTCCTTACTATTTGTCACAAAATTATTTTAACCCCATTTTTTACTATTTAAAAAAATAACCCCTTTTTTTTACTTTCAAATTTTACCTTTCCCGCTCTCTCTCTCCCTCTTTTTTTTTTTTTTCCAGAATTTCGACCTTACACCACCAATCACCCCCACAATTAGCCGCCAAAGCCCTAGCCCCAATTTCAGAATTTTAAAATTACTTTTTTTTGGGGAGATGATTTTCACACTCCCCTTTTTGAAAACTACACCCTTTTTTTTCTTTTAGCAAAAAAAATTCACACACTTTCAATACTAAAAAAAAGAGAAAGATTGTGGCTATCAAAAAGGAGAGTGAAAATCACTCCCTATTTTTAACCTTCATTTTATTTTTTTACTTTTAAAAATTACTTTTAACTCTTTCTTTTTTAGTAATGAATAAATATGCAATAAAAATATTTTCTTACTATTTTTTAAAAATTACTTTCACCATCGTTTTTTAACTATTTATGAAATTGGGGCTAGGATTTTGGCAGTTGGTTGTGTGGGGTTAAAGTAATTTTTGATAAATAGTATGAAAAAAAGAACTTTATTGCCTATTTACTACTAAAAAAGAAAGAGTTAAAAGTAATTTTTAAAAGTAAAAAGTAAAAAAAGGGGGAGGTTTACGCCTTCCGTTAACTCCATCCATTACAAATTGACGGAATTGGATGGCGAATGCTTTTTTGTTAACGGAATGTTAAGTTTAGGTGTCTTTTTGTCATTAATTAAAGTCCAGGTATTTTTTTGTAAAGTTCCTGAAAGTTTAGGGGCTTTTTTGAAATTTTTCCTAATAATAAAGTAAAGTAAACTTGTGGCAACAAAATGCTTATCAAATGTCCAAAAGATATAAATTTTGAATTAAGGAAATCGTGAGTGATGGGGAGATTGGTGATTGAGAGTGATGGGATAATATAGACCTTTGTTTAATAATGGGGCGAGCTATTTGTAACCATAAATTTCCTAAACGCAGCTTGTTTTAAAATTAATTACTTTTGGACAAAAATACCCTTAAAAATTTGACAAAAATACCCCTACTATTACTAGACACAACCACAACCCCTATTCATCATCCTCCCCTCCCATTTCCCCACTGTACTCCTTCCCCAACCGATTCCACGATGCCGCCGTTGTAACTCTATCATTTACCTCTCAATTTCTCCACGATCCTTCCCCAACCCTTAGAAAGGATTTTTTTTATTTTATTGAAGGGTTCAAGTATTGAATATCCTATTGACGTTCAGGTTTAAGAGACGATGCCGCCGCCATTTTGCCGTGGAGACAGTGGAAGACGACAAAGCCGCCGCCACCGCTGCAAAACCAGTCTCATCGCGCATTAACAAAATGCGTGATGTTGTTAATCGCGCATTTGCGAAATGTGTTTTACGAAGCATTATGCAGTTGGAATCTGCGTTTTTAACAAAAAAAGAAAGAAAGACGTGACGCATCTTCAAGATGCGTTATAAAGGGTTCGGGTATTAGAATTTGAATTTTGTAAACATTTTCGGAAGTTAATTTAAAATTTTGGTAGCAATTTTTGGAAACTGAAACGGAAAAGGCGGTCTGGTCGTAGATTGGCAGGTTCTGGTCGTTTTCTGGGATAATTTGGACCTTATTTGCACAAGACACTGAAGAAACATATGCACGCAAATAAGCCCACTAGGGGATTTTCTTGGAATATGTTAAAGATGAGAGCTTTACAGCCATTGAGTGAGCTCATGAACAACTACTGCTATTTCTTCAGAAATTACACAAATGCATTTATATAATTTCATGTCTTTGAATAAAGGAAGATGATAAAAAAAAAACTTATTTCTCACCTGAAATTGGTTGAATCAGGCAATGAGAGTGGGTACAGAAACCCTAGAATTTAGCTGGAGACGAGAGTGGAGGACTCGTCGAGGCCACTCTTCATTGCAATTCAATTCGTCTCTTGGGTTTTCTTACTCAGGTCCCTCTCTCTCTCTCTCTCTCTCTCTCTCCAACCAAGGTGGTTATGGAGGATTTGGTGGTGGCGGTTATGGAGGATTTGGGGATGCAGGGGCAATTTGGGAAGTTCATGGATGTTTGTTAGGTTACGTATGGCAAATTGTTATAAGATTTGTGGGTTAGGTTTAGAACAAGCTACGTTTAGGGAATTTGTGGTTGCAAATAGCTCGCCCCTTAATAATTCATGCACATAAAAGTGTGCTTTGTTAAATGGACTGGTGGCAGGGGCCAGCACAAGCGACTAGTGTGATTTTTTTCGGGCTCTTTTCGACTTCACTTTTATAGTCTACATCGTTCATATTGCTCGACTCATCTAATTTATTATTCATGTAAAAAATCAAGTTGATTGAAGGAACCGTATTAGCCATATAATCTCTAGAGCATTTTTATCTTACCAACCATTCGTCAACTTTTTGATTTAAAAAAAACAAAAAAATAAAATTCAACTTATTGTCGTTCAACGCTTCTAAGATAGAGTAATATAATTACTTACCAACCAACGCCCGTTGAATTTTTTTAAAAAAATCAAATTAATAAATCAAAAAAGATAATGCCTCCAACTAAATTAAACAGACCCATAGTGAACCCCATTTGACCTCACTGGGCTGCTTCCAAATTGAGTTTTCTAAATATAAAATTGAACGTTTATTGGTAGATTTTGTCTTACAATCATTACTCATCTAAGATTGCGATGATAAATTAGGAAATGTAATCGTTTCAAAGAAGAGAGGAATGGAGAAAGATGTCTATACCAATATCGCGCAGCGTTTACTTCAATATATACCACAATGATGATAAATTTTCACAAACCATGTTTTTTTTTACCGACTTGACAAGTTGGTATAAAGATTTAACCGATAAAACAAAAATCAAGCTAGCATAAGAGGGATGAGAAAAATAGATACAACGAGGTGCAATTAATCTTCAGCTCGAGCCCGACATGGGCTACGTATCCTTAAACGACTCACCGTGCCAACTAGTTGGTCTTAGAGCATCTACCACGAAGTCTCAGCACAAGCAAAAATGGATTCCATTTCACTTGGTTAACTGTTTAAAATAGGCAATGAACCCAAATGAAGTCTTATGAACTAATTAAAGTACTACTGCAACACTGTTCATTGGCTACAATGAACTCATAGAAAATTTTAGTAGCAGTAATGAGTTAAGATCGATATTTAAAAATAAATAAATTATTACATTATTTGTAGTGAGGAATTCACTCCTGGAGAGCTAGAAGGTTGGCTAAAATTGGCCAAAACTTTATCATTAGCTAAAATTAACTCATACATATTCCAATATATATACAATGCAAGATAAAAAGTACCCAAATAGCGGATGTTGTTGGGCTTGTTTTTTTTTTTTTTCATCGGCCTGTTAGGCTTGTTATTCCGAACGAAAAGTGGAAGGTGGTAGTAATGTACGCAGCTTAGTGTTTGATGTAGAACACGTGAATGCCCAATTTCATGATCAATTGGACCGGTCGAAGCCTCGGAAGTCCAAATGTTGTTTAATTGCATATAACCCGATTTGGCAACTTTCGGACGAGCTCGGATCGGGCCCAAACTTGGTGGGTTGACTTATTTTCTCGTTGAGGTCAATACTCACCACCCTAAGTTGTGACTGATAGTGTTTTTCGGCCTAATTCCTTCGTTTAGGTCTCCAATTGGGCGTTTTAGGAAATATTTGTTTCGTTAATAACTTTTAACGTATAATTCCGTAGAAGTTGATTCTTTTTGGGAAAGTCATGTTTTTCTTTTTTTTTTTTCCAATTTTATTATTTTCCAAAAATTTTGGGAATTTTCGTTTTGAGTTAGGGTTTTGCTAGGGTTACGCCGTTTTCCTATAAAAGGGGTTGTAACCTAATGTTTATGTAGCTTTTTATCAATAATATTTAGACTTTGTCTCTTTCTCTCGTGGACTCAAGTTTATCATTCGTTCGATTAGTACGCAACTAATCTCTTTGTTAATTCCGCTGCGTCAGCGTTTTTTTGGGTTTTTTTTTTTATTTAAGCAGAGCCAGTTCTGTAGTTGAAAGACCAAAAGTTAAAGAATACAAATGCTCGAAATCAGCTTAGTGAGGCCAGGTCTCAAGTGAGTGGTCTTAAGCGGGGACCACAGACTATACCAGGCCCATGGTGGATATTGGCCCAATGGGCCTGCCCCCAGATAAGGTCGGTTTCCTGGGTTAAAAACCCAAACGAACCAGTTCGAACCGTATTTAGACGCTACATTTCTCCTTCACCCGCCGTTTCTGGAGCTCAGACTCACAGCCACCACCGTCTGTATATTGGTACTCTCTCTCTCTCTCTCTCTCTCTCTCTCTCTCTCTCTCCTAGTTGCCTCTATCTTGTTATCCATGCTAGGGTTTCGATTCCACTGATGTAACCTTTGAACGACAATAATAGTAATTAGTTTTTTTTGGGGTTAATTTGACGAAGTCGTCTGCGTTATATCATACGACGAGATAAATTACTCTAGGTGTTGGACTGATTTCAGTACTGACTTTTCAGGACTGAGCATTCCTAGGTTGTAAGTTGTGGTATTGCTAGTTGTCTGTGAGGGCTTCAGTATAAGGTCTGGATTTCGTCTTTTGTTAACAGTTGTTTAAAGCCTTTTACAGACATTTTGGTTGTTTGAGTCTCAAATGGGGAGGAACGTATAATTAATTCGGGAGGGGCCAGACTGGAAGAAAGAAAATTTGACAACCTAATAAAGCTATCCAAATAATCCTTGTTCTGTATTTACTTTATGATGGTTTAACGATTTCTCTCCTAGGTTTTTTCTTGGAGTGAACTTTGGTTGGAGTGTTGGACTTGCAAAACTAAGGGCATTAAAATCAATTGAGGAGAGGCCGAGCAATGAGAAATTAATTGGGTTAAGATTACCACACGCAGCATGCGCACACACATACACATATGCAGCTATCTCTAGAAGCAAAAGTGGATGGGGATTTGGCCCGATCCTGCCAATGAGTAGTTCCACCCTCGGGTCCGGAAACTGTAAACAGCAAGCACTTAAGAACCTGCTGTCTGGGTATGGTTCCATAAGCAAAGCGAAATGTTTTTGGCGAAATTAGTATTGGAGAACATCGAAAAATGATATAAGGCCATTTGCTTGTGGGAAAAAACACAGATCCTTAATCTGGATTTCCCCTTCTTGTTTGGTGTTAACTTTTAATTTCTTCATAGAGAGGATCTAGTAAGTCATGTTTCTGCTTTTTCCTATGCATCTTAGTTTTATTTTTTGGCTTCATATATGCAGTTTTTCATGCTTATTATGGATATGGAGACTATATGTTTTTTACTTTTATGCCATTATACTGTTTCCATCAGATAACCAATGTCAAAAAACATTTTTGGGGAATTTTGATCTATTCAATTATCAATTGGATTGTGCAGTACATTGTCCACTGAGAACATCTGTACACTTGCATGGTTACCTTCAGCGTTTTGTGTGCGATAGTCTATGATGCACCTACCTCCTAGAGGTCGCCATATCAACATATCTGACACGGGATGACACAGGTGGGGCACAGATGGGGACATGGCCGGGGGTGTATCTGTCATTCTTTTTAGAAATTTTTGGGGGTAAATATGTTATTACCCAAAGTTTTGGGTGAAAATGTAATTAAACCTATACTAAACCATATATCGACTGCTAATCGATTGAAAACCTAACTCTCAATCGTCGACAGTCGACTCCCTCCTCTCCCCTGAACGACAAAAGCTCCTCTCTCCCCTCACAATCTCAATCTCTCTCCTCTGTCACAAACGGCATCAGCTTGTCTCTCCTCTCTCACTCTCGCGATCACTCTACCAATCTTGGTATGTCTCTCTCTCCCCCGGCATTCATCGCTCTCTCTCTCTCTCTCTCTCTCTCTCTCATGTGTATATATACATAGACATGTATATTTGATGTATTATCAGGTTAGAGTTTGTGTAGTATAAGTACTGCAATTTAAGAGTGGGAAAAAATATATATGTTTAATAGATTTATTTATATATACACGTGGCATGTCCCCCGCCATGTCCGTGTCCCCATTTCCTTAGATTCCCCGTGTCCATGTATGTGTCTGTGTCTGTTTCCGTTCTACTTAGGCAATAGTATTATAGTGATGATATCAGCTAACTGGTTTTTGTGTTGTTTCGTACTGGGTGTAAGAAGAGTGTTATGTCATGCCTCCCATTTATGTACAATTACCAATTTAACCTGATTGCAAACGCCATATCCTTTTGAACCCTTGTGCAGTTTACCTGATCCCATGGAGACAGGCGAGAGCATACTGGATGCCATATTCGATGAGGATAGCTTGGAAGATGTCCAAGAAGTCGAGATGATGGATGTAGAAGAAGGAGAGTTGGTGGAACAGGATTCACAGACTGATTTAGGACAGAACATTGGTAGGGATCGTTGTGCAGAAAAACAAGATTCTTGTGAGACTATTGGTGTTCATGCTGTGGAAAAACAAGAATCTTGCAGTAAGAGTCGCAGGCGTAGGAATAAGAAGAAGAAGAATAAGGGAAAGAAGGGCAGTTCAGGGCAAAAAGTGACAGATATTAACAGGTACTTGTGTTGGGAAGCATTTTCTTTGTTAATTAGGGTACAAGAAGTAATTTGCTTTTGTTCCTAAATATGTCTCATCCCTGGTCCTTCAATCCTATCCTTAGAAGAAGCTTGCCTACGAATTAGGGACATTTTGACCTCAAAACTCAAGATATCTTATACTTGGATTTTTTTTTAATGAGAGAATTCTACCGTTTGTTTTTTTACTCAAAACAACAAATCCAGGTGTGGGTGTGAATTGTTGAAATTTGTCTCCGCTGAACAAATCTTTTGAAAAACTTTTTGGGGCCATTTTTGGTCTTTGTATTCTAGCATTTACACTCTTATTCCTAAATCATACGTCTTCTTTGTGAGCTGTGTTATCTTCTCTACGCCTTCCATGCGTTTTAGCATCTTCATTGATGTCATTTTTATCCTTATTGGTACCTTCAATTGCTCTTTGCTGCGAATTTGTAAACTATCTTGGCAAGCCTTCTCTTTAGTGTTTACTGTAGGTGTCACTTCCAGCTTCCATCAGAAAATGGCTTCCAACAATTGGATTTTGACTCAGATTTTGTTTGAAATATTCTGTTGATTTTTTTGTTTGCTGCAGACTGCATTTGGAAAATAAAGTATCATTTTTTGGCTTCTACTCCGTCCCCTCATTCCTATGTCGTAATGTGAAGTTGCCATTTATCCTGACGAGGTTGAAGGGGTAATGTGTATATATTCGGAGACTAACTGCATGCATTTTTATGGTATTTGCAGGTTTGTTTTAGATATATGTAGACGCTTGCAAGAGAAAAAAACATATCTGGTGTACACTGCTGTTGGATGTCTGGGTGTATCTGCTTTGGATGATCTCGTTAAAGAGGTAAATTGCATTCATGTAATGGTTCTAATGTTAGGGATTAGTGGTTGTTTGAGATGAAGTCACTATTGGATATGCTGAAATAATGGGCTGTATGTTAAATATAAGCATCAGTGTGGTTTTGACTAGTAAAATCCTACGATTGTGCAGTTTGTGCATGAAATAGCGATAAGCCATCAATCTATGCAGAATCATATTTATAACTAAGTCTGTAGCAAATCATGTTGTGTTGGGTGAGAGCAAGCAAAAGGTTCACAGGATAGCTTTCCCCCAACTCAAACATTGTACCAACATAATAGAGGTAATGCATACCAAGTCCAGCCAACTTGTTAGCTGCTATGTTGTCTTTTTGCTACATAAAATTGTGGATTTCAAGTATAATGTTGCAGAAGTTATTCTGCAAATAGCATCAGGATTTTTCTATGGTCCTACTTGTGTACGTAATCCCAAGTAGTTGGGTTTCCACATTCCCTTTGGCAGCTCAATTTCTGTACGAGGGATGATATTATGAGTAAAAGCTACTGAGGAAGCAAGCCTGCCTGATGTCAACTTGCTTGTATGTGCATTGAAACTATGAACATAATCCTTGATTCGTTATCCTTATCAATACTATTTTTCAATCCGCATGATGCTTACGTCCTGTTAATATATCCCAGAGCCTCCATGGCAAACAGTTGAATGTTTTCAACTGTGGAATTATGGTTGTCTATGTTAGGCCATTTTGGACAAGCTATTCCGTTGCATGGTGTCTCCTTTTTGCCTCTATTGGCTGTTACTTTTAAGGTTAGCTTTTGTGTTCTGCAAACTTTTTCTTCATCATACTTCCAGCTTTTATTTGTTTCCCATAAGTATATTTTCTACTGTCATCTGTTTCTTACTAAACATCCTTAGGCTGTTGCATTTGATAGTCCTACGGACTCCTACCTAGTGAGTTGTTTAGCTGAATAGTCTTATAGTTTCTTGTGTGCACTCCGAAAGATGGATTACCCTGGTGAATCTTTTCTTCTTCTGTCAATGCCTTGGTTGGAAGTCTTTCAATTTATGTACCGTTGAATTGGTTGATAGCAGAGATTCGGCTGGTGACACCAAAAGGTGAGAGATTAGAGTTCCAATGTTGATTCTGGAAAGGCCTAGAGCTTACAGTGCCTATTCATTCTATTTAAGAATCCAGTAACGTCCTTATTTTCTGATACTCGATTGTTGCCTTACCCTCGCAGATCTATCTTCCAGAAGCCAATCATTCCTTCCAGTCTTGTGCATCTCTGAGCTGATTTATCTCCTGGCTGAATTACTTCATTGTTTCCTCTTGGTGTATGTTGATGTCAAATGGCCTGCATCTCTTTTCGGTTCAAAAACATGGTATGCATGTAGAGAGAGACACTCCTATGCACGTAAGATAGAAAAATCAAGGGAAATTAAAATTACCTTGTGTTGTTTGGCCCCATGGTACATAGCTCCCTGTGGTTCAGAAACATATGCATAACCTTTTGGGCAAAAGTGCCAGAGTGTATTTTTGACTGTCCCGCTGAGTGTCCGAATAAAAAAGTTGGAAAAAATAGGACAATTTAAATTTGACTGAGACATTTGTCTGAAGGGTGTTGGTGATGGTTAAGTGTCCAACAAGGTGGTTGACCTCCGAGGAAGTATCCATGCTTCATTAGTGGGACATGCACATTGCTGGGAGACGTCATTACATTTTATTTTAAGTTACCAGATATGTGCAGAAATCAACTTCATTTTTCAAAACCAATCTGTCTCCTAATGTTGTGTAACACAAATTTCAGATTTTATAACTGGGGCTATTGTTTCACAAATTTCTACAGAAATTCTGCATGTTGTGGAACACTAAGGGTTCCACCTTGTAACGTCCGGAATATTATTATGCATACCATTATATTATTATTTACCTACATCAAAGGTGATAGTGTCAGTGCCCATTTGGATCGTGACTGGTATAAATCTCTTTTTTGGTTACTTGTTTTTCCTAACCTAGGGTATTCTACTTCTAAGGGTATCGGAATCCGCTCATATCGAGTTTCTACCTAGTCTCGGTAAGGGCTAGCTTAGTTCATAAAATTTATGAAACTTATACCAAGTTATTGACGCTAGAGAATTGTCAAGAAATGGAGATATCCTAAATTAATCCACGAGACAAGGCTATTGAAGTGTCCACTCCAGGCTTCTTCTTTTTTTTTTTTTTTTGCTTTGGAATAACCTCCAGGCTGACTTGTTGCCATCTCTCCGTCCCGTAAAGTTTGTCCCCTACGAAACTACATGCAATTTTCAAGCTTAAAAATAATGGACTTACCGAAATAATTTTTTGTGCAATATGCATAACATGCAATTTGTTATGCACACGTGCAATATGGATCTTTTTGTACTTACCGAAATAATTTTTTGTGCACTTGCAATTTGTTGTGCACGCGTGAACTTGGAGCTTAGCTTGCTGAATGATAAATAGGGAAGACAAACCCCCAAATTTTTATTTAATAAGTGTGAGAAAGATGCATTAGATGTTGTGGAGTGCATTGTAGCACTTCATATTACTAGTATAGGCCTGCTCTCAATGTATTAATTACTTCAGCTGTTGCTAACTTCTGTTGAGTGTATGGATTGTGATTGGCTGATGTTACTTTGAACTTTTGATTACGGGAGGTGCAGTATTGTGTTTACTGTTTTTCAGGCGTCACATTCTTCATGTTTTTTGTTTTATCCCCGCTCCCTTGTTTCTGTTAGTTTTCAATTGGTTTTGAGAATGGTAATGAAATGGACAAATTGCAGGTGGCTGCAATTCAAGCTTGTGGAGGTCAGAAAACTGCCGATGGTAGACGCTTTAGAAATGGTGGTGGGATATTATGGAATGTCCTGAAATCACGAGACCCTGATACCTTTAGTGAGATAATGAAGAAGGGGAAGGAGTTTGAGGTGTGTTCCAATACTCTATTTGTTAAGTAAACTTCAGTTATAGTTGTAAAGTCCTTCCTCTAAGAGTCAGCTCTTAGAAACTTAACTGGCACTGCATTTCCGTTTTTCAATTGAATACATGCATGCATGCATGGATGCATACACCCTACAGTTAGTAACTAGGTACAAGCTTTTATGCGGGGGCTCATTGCACTTTTTTCTGCTAGACTATCACTGATTCTCTTCTTCTCTAATGGATTGTACTTATTCCGTCCTTACAATTGTGATTTTAGCTTATGTGGTCCAATGACAAGTTCTTCAAATTTGTAATGGTAAAAGCTCAGCCCTGTGAGCAGAAATGGCCTTTCTAAACTTTGAGAATTTAAACCTTACAACCAATCACTCATCTTCCTAACCTCCTTGTTTTTAGAACCTGTAGCCAATAACCATCTACTTTCTCATCCCCACTGCCCCCGCTCCCTCTCTACACTTGTTGTCTTCTCCTAACCATACTGGTTGTAGATTACAACCGCCATAGGCTTCTGGCCACTGGCATCTTCCAGGCCTTAAACTGCTATGTTTGGTTTGGTTTTTTTTTTTTTGGCTGATTATTTCCACTGGTGATGTGTACATTCTCTGAAATTGCTTCTAGTCTATGGGATTTTGCTTCTGATACAGATTTAATGATCCATGTGTTTCACTTTAAAGTAGTGGATAACAACTGTTATCTTGTTTACCACTTTGCAGAAGCAATTTAGGCAGCAAAGCATTAAGCGAGGCCCTTTGCAGAATAAGGAAGCTTCTCCTGAGAAAATGGATGGCACATCCACAAATCTGATTTCGTTGAATGCTTCCGATGTGCAGAACCAACTTGAGCAGTCTGATGCTGAAGGGAAACGAGTCTCAGTTCACGATAGAATCAGGTTGCCAGTTACCTATGACGACTTACTTGGAGGGGAGGATCCCAAAGTTGAGTCCCTGTAAATTTACGACGTCGATAATTTCTTCGTATCTCAAATTTGGAATTTTTTTTTCCCAACGTTCTCTTTCTCAGCTACTGAGGTGAGTACATGTTTTCCCATTCTTGAAGACGGGACTTCTATTTGTGCTCAGAAGTAGATGGAAGGAGAAAACATCGATAAGATAAATCAAAGGAAAATGAGAAATTACCTTTTTCGGTGGAAGTATTTTGGGGGTATGTTGCAGCTTCTTGAGCTAGCTTTTAGCTTTTACTAGTTTTTCTTTTCTTTTTGTTGAAACTCTGACCAACTTCTGCGTATGGGACAGAAACAACTTTGTCTCGACATCATTCGGAAGCTGCATTTTGTTGCTTCTGGCTTCCTCTTTCCGTGGAGTAAATATTTAGCGAAGCCACAGGGCTGTATATGCATTTGTTCTGGTATCCACCCCCGTCGGTCCCTATATCTTTTTCGAAAGATTAAGCTATACCTGTTATGGGTACGGCTTTTAGTGATGGTTATGCCAATCGAGTACTTAATTACTAGTCCTGATTGCTACCCAGACTACTAATATCAGAAACAAGGTGTCAACTGTCAAAATCTCCCAAGAGATGATAAGAACTCAAAATTATCTTGAGCACATGGTTGAAGATCATTAAAGTACTCGGAAGTGGCTGCCTTATAGATGTGAAAGTATTTCATGTAATGGATATATATTCTCTTCCTCTCGCGATGCAGTGGTCTACTTACTCAGAAGAAGTTCTATCATTTCGGAAATGTAATCGTATATGAGATTGCTAACTTAAGTTTTCCCTTTTTCTTAATTTTTTTGTTTATTTAGGTTAAAAATTCATAATCTGATTCGCCTTGACAAGACGAATGAAGATATTATAAAAGCATAGACTAATTTTAAAGGTTTTTGAAGAATTTTTTTTTTTACCTAAATTATTGAATTTGGTACTTTTTAAATTTTAGTAACTTTTTTGATTCATTCAAGATGAACTGGATTAAATAAACTTTATTGAAGAGGAAAAAAGATGTAACGAGATTGGCTGATTTAGTCAGTAAGTTCGAAAAAGAGAGAGTGTAAATAATTTTGTAAAATAAAAGCCTATTTGGTTCGCTTGCTTATCTACTTGAAATTAACAATACACAAATTAAGGCCTATTTTGGCAAGATAAAGTTGCTTATTTTTGTGTCTTTATTCAATTTTTTTCGCATTTGTTAATTTTTGCATCAAACTTTTGTCAGTTTTTGGATTATTGACTCGTTTCAACGAGAGAAATAGGAAAAGTAAATTTTTTTTGATCAAAACACATAATTTTTTAATAACGATGAAAAAAAATTATGAGTTTCGATCATAATTTTTTACTTTTAGATTCCTCTCGTCGAGACGAATCAATAATTCACAAAAAAATTTGATGCAAAATTAACAAATGCGAAAAAAACTAAAATAAAGAAGAAAAAAAGCCACTTTGGCGTATTTTGCCAAAATAGGCCTAACAAGTATGGCGAACCTTGATTGCTTTTGTACTCGTTAAATAAAACCAACGGTTAATATTCAGAATGATTTTACTCATTCTTCGTACTCTCTATTGCTTATTTCAATTTTTCTTGTCCGGGTAAACAAATGCGCGTTAATGGCTGGCAATTAATTTCACTGTCCACTAATAAGAGTTGCTTGTTTTAGTTTTTATTGTTTGTTTATTTTTACACTGAGCGGTGTGCGAATTTGCAACAGCACAAGTACTAAAAATATATGAATTTAACAGCGTGTTTACTAGTAAAAAAGTAGATTTCAAAATCAGAAGAACATAAAAAAAAAAAAAAATAGTGTGAATATTTTCACTTTTGACCCCTAAATTATCCCAATTGTGTTTATATTGTCCTCGAACTTTCAAATCAACCTGCTCCACCCCTAAAAATTGAGCGAGTTGCAATAAAGTCCAATATTAGTTTTCTCTTCAAATAGACGGAAACCTAGATCATGGATCTCCAATGTGCCAGAAACCCTTGCACTATCCTACTCCTAATATTTCAATCAACAAAATAGAAGGGAGTTTTATAAGCTAAGTCCCATAATGCGCACATGTGTGCTTGACTAGCAATGCGAGCAAAACGTCTCTAAAAAAACATCTCAAAATACTTCGTTTTAGGTTTTGAATGAGGTTTGAGTGGAGAGAGATAGATAGAAAAAATGTTTTGGGGACCGTGCGTCGAACAAGCCCCTAAAGTTTTCAAGAGCAAGGATTAAAAGCAGTATTAGCATCGAGTGACAACTGAGAGCAAGAGTGGAGACTGGAGAGTCCCCACCGGAGGATTAACCTAGATTATAAGCATCTCAACCAGGAGGTAAAAAGTCGATTTTACCTCCTATTTGTGGAGACCGTCTATTAAACTTCCAGTGGACGTGATTGCAACCTTCTCAATAGGGTGAGTTGGAAATTTTTTCCCAAAAACAAGGCATAAACTTCCAGTGGACGTGATTGCAACCTTCTCAATAGGGTAGGGATAAAATTGGTGGGTTTAAAAGTGTAGGGACAAGAAAAACAAAAACAAAAGTCGAATCAATTTAGACGAAACCATCAGTTGCTGGTGAGTTTATGCTTCCCTCGGCTCTGCAGTCTCTGTTTAGATTTCTCTCAGATTACTTCTAGTAATTTGCAAAGTGGGAAACTTTCACCTTGCTTTTATAGTCAGTAGTTTGCAAGAAACAGATTGAGAAATCAAAGTTCCAATTGCGGAGATTGTTGTTATTGTCATAATTTCAAATAACTCCTTCGTTACTTCAATTGGGTACGTGGGTAGTTGTTGGTTTAAGCTTTTCCATAGTCTTATCGTTTCAGTTTTCATACTTCAGAGTCTTATGGTTTGATTACTATGCTTTCATGAGTTAGTTACAAACTAGAGTATAAGTTAGTTTTTTGTTTTTGAAAAAACAAATTCTTCCAGTCCTTTTTGTTAGGTGGGATTCTTCCAGTAGTTCTAAGCTAGTTAGTTTGTTTGATGGAATTTATTAAGTTAGTTTTATGCACTGTACGCGGTGGTTCAAGTTTCATGCTGAAGAAATGAAATACATACTGCATAAAATAGTTAAGAGAGATCTGCAGCGCAAGCCCTTTTTTTTTGAACAGTATGCAGCGCATGCCCTGCATACTGTCAGAAATTTATTGGTTGTTATGGTGTTATTATCAAGGGGTGTGTAACTATGCGAAAGGCTTAGTTACGAGAGTTTGTGGTTTATGTTGTGAAGCACTAGGAATTTTCGGATTAGTGTGTTTCTTTTTTTTTCTAATGAGAATTTTGCAGTGAAGATTTTCTGTGGTATTAGTTACGCGTCGTCGTGGTGTAGTAAAAACCTATTGTGGTGGTGGCATCCGGTATGCATCTTTTATGGGTGTATACCATAGCCGGACCAACGTAGATCAGTAGTGAAGATAGAAATGTTGCATTCTGCAATCACAGTACTCTGAGTCATTTTAATGTGGTGTTAGTTTATATGCTATTGTGCTTATTCTTGATATCTTTGAACTTGCAGGAAGCTTGTGACTTGTCAAATTAGAAGCCAATATGCAGGCTTGTAGTGGGACTGCAGTCATGGGTTCTATTCAACAACCCATTTGGGGAAAAGGGTCGGCTTTCCCTCCAAAAGGGCAACGGTTTCAATGGAATCGCTCATCAGGTTAAACTCAATTCAATTATTAAACCTTGTAAATATTCTCAACTTGAAGAGAGCTTAGTCACTGGGAGGCCACCTTCTTCTGTTTATGTTTCTGCACCGGATAGTCAAGGTAGCAATAATGCTTTATCATCTACATTTGGTGCTGTTTATTATCTCTTGCATGCGAGAGGACTTGTAGTCTGGATATCCAACTCGCGTGCTTTTGCTAGGCTTATTTTGATTCAGTCAAGGACTCGCTAGTGTGTTTGTATGTGTGTGCTATTACTATCTTTCAAAATTATCGGGAAATGTATTCAAATCCCTTGGTTTTAGTTGTTCAGAAAAAAAAAAAAATTCCCTTGGTTTTGAATATAGAATGTGCTAGTGTTTTTTAACCAACGGGAAAGATTCAGATAACCTAGTCCGTAGAATGAAGCACTATAATAAGCAAGAGTTGAACGCACACTCTAGGACCTAAGTTTCTCCAACATGCATTGATCCCTTGAGCGCGTAATGGCCACCTTGAATCCTCAATTTCAAAACTCTCCTTCAGAATCCACCTAAGGAATTGAATCACTCTGCCTTGAATCTACAAGCACTTCCCCCAAAACTAGTGGCAGAAGAAGTAATCAACCCGTGGAAGTCTTCAATAGCCCTCAAAGATCCATATATTTAAGTAAATCTGCGAGTACAATGAAGGATTCTCTCTCTAGGCTTCATCTAGGAAGATCTGAGACTGTTTTGCACTACAAGAGAGAAAGTGTGGTGCAGTTAGGTCTGAAATACCCCCCGCTATTTATAGTCTGAGCAAACAGTCACATGTCTGTTCATATTTTCTAATCCTAACAAGCAATTAGATGCTTGTCATCCAGGGAAATTGTCAGGTCTCGATGAATGATTATGCAATTATATTTTTCTGGGATTTGACAAATGGTTTATGTCGATCAGCTTTAAACCAAAATCTTGAACAAACTGCGGACTGGAATTGGAAAGGCCATCGAAAGGTATTCGATGGCAGTCGGTTGTAAGGCCTAGCAATTTCTCTTTAACATCTGTCCGTGTCAATCCTTGATGACAGAATTTCAGCTGCTCTCTTTCACATCTGTTGGTGCTAAGCCTTGGTGACTAACTTGAATTGCTTTAGACGTGATATGATTATGTGTTTGATTAGTCACAGCAATTATAGGGGTTGGATATAGTGTTGGATTGCAGCATATGCTTTATTTACAGACTTTCTTAGAGAAGTCCTTTCTCAGAACTTTTGAACTCCAAATTATGGGTTTCCTTAGTAGTAGAATGGGATTATTGAGAAAAATTCATCCTTAGATTTTGTGTTAGTTCTTTGTTAGTACCTCTTTTTGGTTTGTACTTTTACTCTTTCTTTTTGGTCTAGCCCTTAGTTGCAGGAACCTCCTATGTGGGTGGCGAATCCACCTTGGAACCTCGCTCCCGCGCTCCTTCCTAGGAATCTCGCTCCCATTGAGAAAGGAACCCACTCCCAACTAGGATAGAACCCCTTAGGCATATAAATCCCAAAAGAATAAAAAATAGAAGACACCAAGCAAGAGAAAAGACAAAGTAATGATAAGATAGTATAAAAATATTAACTTAAATTTGCTCAATCACTTAATATAACCATAATATTACACAGTCACTTAGACAATCTTTGTAATTGACATGAATGACGCATAATAATATTTACTTGCATTACATATTTTCGTGTATTACTCCTAAACGCTCCCCATCCCGAAAGAGGAACTACTATAATCCTCCGCCACCAATCCCGCCCCCGCTTCGTGCAACTAAGATATGGAGAACAGCTGGAATCACATATTAAAATTATAAATATTTTTATGTTTTGCAATTTAAGTGGTAGAATAATATTTTCTTTTTGACATTTAACTATAGTAAAATACATAAAAATATTTATAACTTCAATAATTTTTCCTAAACGCTCACAACGGAGCTCCCACACTTCTATGATCAACACACCCGCTCCCGTTCTCGTTCCCGCTCCCACTTCATGCAACTAAGGTCTAGCCTAGATTAGGTCGTTGGATCTGGTGGCAAACTAAGCTGAGAAGCTTATTCTTGGTGACATGAAGATCTGCATGTTGCATATGATAAGCTTGTAGAAAACTGGACCTTGGTCCAATTCTTTTTTCTTTTCTGGCCTGTAAGCCTGTAGCTTTATCTAAATACAAGTATAATCGGCAAGTAATATCTTATAGCAGTAGAATACTTCTGAGTCTTTTGATATTTATGTCTTGGTTTACTGCCGGGTTATGATTTACTTAGGATTTGACAGTTGAGACTTAGAGATAAACAGTCAATAGGTTTGGACCCATTTCTGCAAAATAAGTTGCTGAACTTGCTCATACTAACTGAGGTTTTTTAAAAATCATGTTGCTCAGGTAATGGGAGCAACTTTACGGACTTTGGCCTGGGTGTAGCTGATTCTGAAGTACGTTCAATTATCGACAAAGAAAAGCAACGGCAATTCAAAAGTTTAGAGCTTATTGCTTCTGAGAATTTTACATCAAGAGCAGTGATGGAAGCTGTTGGTTCTTGCCTCACAAACAAGTATTCTGAAGGACTACCGGGCAAAAGGTAAAGCTCTAATTGAGGGATGAAAACTGTTTGTAAGTGTATGGTGTAATTATTTACTTTTATATATCAGGTATTATGGTGGCAATGAGTATATTGATGAGCTAGAAACTCTCTGTCAAGAAAGGGCTTTGGCTGCTTTTCACTTGGATGGGAAGAAGTGGGGTGTCAATGTTCAGCCATTATCTGGTTCCCCTGCTAATTTTGAGGTTTATACTGCACTTCTGAATCCACATGACCGCATCATGGTGAGTTAAAGTTTTGTTTTGTTTGAGCTTTGGTGATTTGAATTTTTTTCTGTCTCGGAAGGTGCGCTCATAAATTAAGTGTTTACGGTATAAAACGACATAGGGTCTGGACTTAACCCATGGGGGCCACTTGTCTCACGGTTTCATGACTCCTAAACGACGGGTATCCGCCACATCCATATACTTTGAGTCTATGCCTTACCGATTAGACGAATCTACAGGTATTACATTCTGCAATTTCTTATTTTGATAAAGATGGAATAGTAATTAATATAAAATGATCACTCACTGCGAAGATGTTTCTGTGTTTGTCTCAATTTTCAAACAGGCCTTGTTGATTATGATATGCTTGAGAAAACAGCCACTCTCTTTCGGCCAAAACTCATTATTGCTGGTGCTAGTGCTTATCCTAGAGATTTTGACTATCGTCGCATGCGGAAGGTAGATGCCTTTTCTTGGGGTGTCAGTTGTCAGATAGTTGCACTTTTTTCTTCGTTCCTGTGATCTCACTTTCTCGCACAAGTCTAGCATTATGTATTTGAAATTTCTTTCTAAGTTTGAACAATGTTCTCCTTTTTGTTTTCACCATGACATTTATTCCACTAGATATGTATCTAAAGATTGCAGATTCTGTTGGTGCCTTTCTCATGATGGATATGGCTCATATAAGTGGACTTGTTGCAGCTTCTGTAGTTGCTGATCCTTTTGAGTACTGTGATGTTGTAACAACAACAACACACAAGGTACGGATTAAACTTTTAAAAAATTGATGTGTCACAACGGTATTTCCAACCCTTTCCTTTTGCATGCTTTGCACTTGTTTGGCAATTTGGGTGTATGGTTCATCGGTTCATGAGATTGCCTACAAAAGTTGTCTGCTTGACTAGCAACAAAAAAAGATCAGGAAACGTTATCCTTAATGGTCCTGTGTGTAAAAGAACTCTCTGTCCCAACATGATTGTATTTGTTGTGAGCAATCTGCTATTTCTGCAATGTAACCTCCATTAACAAGATCTGATAAAGTGAGACCTTTATCTCCAGTCTCTGAGAGGACCTAGAGGTGGCATGATTTTCTTCAAGAAGGATCCTGTTCTGGGTGTTGATTTGGAATCTGCCATTAACAATGCAGTTTTCCCCGGGTTACAGGTTAGTTAGCTATTTTCCTTTGCTTTGTTGTTTTACCTCTATGTACCCACATATTTAGCTCTTTTTTTGGGTCGTATGCATGTCTAGCTTTTGCAGTTTTGAATATTTTTTAACCAAAAAAAGTAGAGAAGCCAAAAATATGAGTTATCGTTACAGGGCGGCCCTCATAACCATACGATTGGGGGACTTGCAGTTTGCCTGAAGTATGCTCAGTCCTCAGAATTTGGGGCTTATCAAAACCAGGTATTGAAGTTCCACTTTTACATTCAGAAGATGGCCCAAGTATCAGTTGACCCTTCAAATTAGCATGTAGTCTTTTGAGTTGGTAACTTTAGCATGGTTCGTCTTGTAGGTGGTTTCTAATTGTCAAGCTCTTGCAAGCCGCTTGATCACATTGGGATATGAACTTGTTTCAGGAGGAAGCGATAACCACTTGGTTCTAGTGGATCTCAGACCACTAGTAAGTTTTCTGATTAATGTCTTGATGCTGTCATATCTGCTTGATTTTTGTGCAGATTGCCACGAGGATGTTCGAAATGATGTTAAATTAGTTGGTGCAATTCTGAAAGACACGTTTTTGTGTTGATAGTTGACAAACTTGACTTATATAACACTGTCTAAGATTGATATTTTGGATGAACTTGCCTATTTGCCAACTTTGATAGACTTGATTACGATATCTCCCTTGAAAACAGGGTATTGATGGGGCTCGGGCAGAAAAAATTCTTGATATGGCATCAATAACACTTAACAAGAATTCAGTACCTGGTGAGTTGCCACAGCAGCTTTTATGAGTGAAAACTCTTTCGCTCTGTTTGGATATATGCATATTTCAAATAAATGGATATGATGTTCAATTTTGACCCGAAAAAGAAGATCTCTAGAGATGTGGATTACTTATGAAACTAAAGCGGAACGTGGAGTAGGTAAAACAGATGTTTTTTTTTGGATTCATTGTATAACCACAATCATGAAGAATCTCAAATCTCTCCTATGAATCAGTTGTTTCATACCCATCATGATTGTGCTCTTGAACATTGAAGTTCCTAGGTGAACTAGCAAATAATCCCTCCATCCCACTTTGTCGACTTCTTGATGTTCCAAACTGTTAGTCCATCTTGAAAAGTCAATTAACTAAGTCCTATTAAATTCTTCTTTTGCCCTCTCTTGAGCTGAAATAACAAGTTCAATTTTTTTAATGATTATGTTCCCTTAATAGTTAATAAGGTGAGTTTGTCAAAATGGACGAACAAATTGGGACGGAGGGAGTACCAGGTTGTGCTATTCTCCTTGAATAAAAATGTCAAATCCCTCCATTTGAAATCTACAACTATCCACATGGAGCCTTATGATTATCCTCCTCCTTTTCCCTCCATTTAAAGTATTCTATGTGAACATATTAGGTGATAAAAGTGCGTTAGTGCCAGGCGGCATCCGGATTGGGTCACCTGCTATGACTACCAGAGGTTTCACAGAACAAGAATTCATCGCAATAGCAGATTTCATTCACGAAGGCGTGCTGATAACGCTTGATGCAAAGCGGTCTGTTTCAGGTTCAAAGCTCCAGGACTTCATGAAGTTTGTGGGGTCCCCAGATTTCCCGTTGATGGATCGAGTGGCTGATTTGAGAAGAAGAGTTGAGGCTCTGACAACCAAATTCCCATTGCCTGGATTATGAGAGATGTTGCCGAAAACAGATAGAAAAGAGAGGAAAAAACCCGAAAGGTAAGCATGTCCTGTTTCTCTCAGAGAACTAAATACTCTTAGGTAGGTAAGATGATGCACAATTTTGATTTTGGGGAGTAATAGTGATCATGTGTCTGTACTCTGATTTTGGCTTAGCTTTGTGCTTCACCTTTGTTGTTGAGAAACGGAAGTAGTAAGTAGATACGAGAATTGAGAGTTCGGTTTGTGAATATATATATATATATTTTTTTTGGCTTGAATTTTAGTAGTACTTGCTTTCTTCTACCGGAACTAGTTTCCTTTTCCTTAAAGCCGGGGAACCACCCTCTTCTCTGACACCAATGAAGATCTATTTGAATCATACACTAGTCCGATTTTCTTTCTCACGAGTACGGGGTCTATTTATGTGTTGTTGATTTGTTTCATCATTATTAGGTAACGAATGAGAGCTCTCGCAACAGCAAATGGTTTTTAGAGGCTTTCAAATTCTTTTCGGAACAACTTGCTAAATACCAGTAGTATTTACTTTGAAGCAGATGGTAATTTTCCAGCCAAGTAACATTATTAGTACTATGTTTTAGTGGGAATATTGGGGAGGAATTTTAGAGAATCTAGTAGGACTACTTTATACTAGCAAAAGCTGGGAGCTCTTTTGGTGAGTTGAGAGAGATGCAGCAAGGAAATATGATACTACTATCAACAGTCTGCTGATCATTTGGCGATAGGGTGAAAATATGATTTGATGATGCCATAAAATCAGTGGTCAATATGCATGCCCTTAGGGAATGTTCGATTGCAGGATAGTAATTGGTTGGGGTTAAGTAGTGAGGGAACATACGGATATGGACCGACGCATTTTCGTTGTTCAAAGTCTAATGTTTGGATCCGGGCGCTGAGAGTGGGAACCAAGGACCGGATTTGATAAGGTTGAATTATTTTTTCATTTAATAGTTTAACCCACATAAGGGTTTAGCTAGGATCGTAGGAGTAGCTAGTATCCCTTATCGCTATCCGTATTATCTCTCTCTTCATTTAAGATTAAAAAAGAATCTCATTTTTTTCCCCATACTATAAGTATAAATAATTCTAGAGTTCAAATAATCTTATCTATTATCTCGTGGATTTCACATGTTGCCTCTCTCTATCCCCAGTCCATCATTCCGTTTGCCTCGCGGATAATTTGCGTTTAACACATGGTGGGATACTTCTGAACCTCTTGTGGCATTCCAATGGAAGTTGTAATTAGCTAGAGTACCACTTAGTTTGGCATGGGGTTGCAAGTAAATGAAACTATCCAAGGCTCGATTCGGCAAAAGTTCGTTTCGAGTTCGATTCGGGTGCTAAATGAGCCGAATTTGAACTTGACATTATTCGACTCAATTAGACTGTGAACCTGGAGTACATATACATCTCTCATAAAAATTTCTCCTTAAATATATAAACTTTTACATGTACATATAACTTGTGCATGTATAAATTTTAAATGTACTATAAACTTAAATTTTGATGTGTTTTATAATTTAATATATGTATGGACTTATTTATGTATAAGTTCTAGACTTGTATAAGAGTACAATCATCTACTACTGTAATATTTTTGAGTCCTTAAGGCTCGTGAAAAAGTTTGAGTTCGACTCAAACCTAGGCAAGCTCGACTCGTCAAATTTTCATTGAGCTTGAGCTCGACTTGAGTTCACTAAATATTTATGAACGAACTTTAGTATTCTAAAGCTCAGCTCGATTCAGCTCGTTTGCAAACTTTTCAGGGATTCAGCTCATTTGCAAACTTTTTAGGGATTCAGCTCGTTTCGTTTGCAAACTTTTCAGGGATTCAGCTCGTTTGCGAACTTTTCAGGGATTCGGCTTGTTTGCGAATTTTTCAGGGTCTTTTTGGTTGCTTTCTCTTATTTGGGTTAAATTTTTAACACCATATTTTTTGCCTCGACGAAAGGAATCGAAAAGGTACAATAACATATAGAGCAAAGTTGGAAAATAGCCTAAAAATTATTATTTTTAAAAATTTTGGGTATTTTTTGTTGTCTTATATGAATTTTTTCCAACTTTAGTCATTGTATTCATACCTTTTCAATTCCTCTTATTGAGACGAAAAATGTACCACAATTATGTAAAAATTGAGAGAAAACAACAAAAGACTGTGCAAAAGAGACCCAAAGAAGTTTGGGCTAAGACTGTAGGGCTGTAAACAAACTGAATCGAGCCAAACCTTGTTAAGTTCGGCTCGAGTTCGTTAAGGTACTAGTTCGGCTCGAGTTCGATTCGAGTCTGAAAAACTCGGCTCGAGTTCGGCTCGGTTGGGTTCGTTAAGGTACTAGTTTGGCTCGAGTTCGATTTGAACCTGAACATCTTGGCTCGAGTTTGGCTTGTTAAACTCAAATGAATGGAGCCGAGCCGAATCTAAGCTCGATTGAGCTCGTCAAGACTCGGGTTTGGTTTGGCTCAGCTCATTAAACTCAAGCAAACCCAAACTCTCTCATTGATCGTATAGAATTTGGAAGAAAAATAAGTATTGAATTATATAAACAACCTTAAAATTTTTTATATTTACAAATAGACCCCTATTGAATTATTAATTAAATTTAAGTATAGGTTCGCGAGCCTAACCAAGCCGAATACCGTTATGCTCAAGTTCGGCTCATTTACGGAACGAGCCTAAAATTGAGGTTCAAGTTCAGTTCGTTTAGCAAACGAATCAAACTCGAACAAGCTCTTGCCGAATCGAGCCTCGAACAGTTCGCGAACGACTCAGTTCATTTACAGCTCTAGCTAAGAGGCTTGTTACTCGGGCAAACTACATTGGACCATCTATCGACATTTTTGATAGTGTATGTTGGACTTGTGAAGGTGAGGGGAAATGTCAGAGAATCACTTTTATTGATCTCTTTTTCACGAGTTTCATTTATTTTCTACTGATTTTCTTAACTGAATAAATAAAAAAGATCCTTGCATTCATCTTCCGTCTACCTGTTCAATACATGGTGACGAGGGTGCTATATACAATGATTCAATCAATCATCCACAGCAAGAGGGGGAGAAATAGCACAAACCATTCATTCCCATTTTCAATAACACCCCAAGGTAAACTAGAAATGATAGGAGTATAATATAAATGAAAGCAAAATATCATCTCATTCACTTCATAATCCATGGCGAGCCTACAATGTCAGGATTGTTCAGCTGCTGCTTCATCTCCCAAATCTCCATCCCCTTATCCCCGCGATTCCTGGCTTGGTATCACCCCACACCTAGTAGGTACCTTGAAAACGAGTTGGATGAATCAGCATCAGTGTTCCCATCGCTGGCAGCACATTTTGCAGCCTCATAAAGCCATCCTTCCAAAATATGCAACTTAATATAAATGATGTTCGTTCTTCAACGTATAAGGACGTCCAAATCAAGGGAGGCAAAACATAAAAAAAAAAAAATGGTCTTAAACAACGATCACATGGTCCAATTCAAGTGACATTATAGAAAAGGGCAATTCCAGGGGAGGTATATTGCGTTTTAATAGTAAATGCAGGAATGAAGTGAAAGCCATGGCAAGCAACATCACAAAATTTTACAGCATCAGTAGGCAATTAGTATTTTTTACAAAAAAAAATGCTCAGAAGCCAAGCGTAACAAGATATTTCATCGTAGAAACCACACAAAGTGGATTTTGCTTACATGTTAGCTTTCTCATCACCGCATTTATTTGCTTATAGATGCTTTGGAAGCATGATCTACAACAAAAATGCATTGCCATGATTCTACAGGTCAGTGAAAAAGGTGTTAACCAAAGAGGATCATACACTAAAGAAAAGGCATGCTTTCCTTTTCCTCAATAGCTTGAGGACTCAGGAAAGAATTCTGCAACAGATGTTGAACATACACACATAAGACAGAAACGGAGCCCAATTTTTTTGTGAAATTGCAGTAACATAGAAAGGAATCTCCGTTTCTCAAATTACCGCAAAACCAAATCCAAAGTGGTTTCTTCTTACATGTCAGCCTTCTCAATCACCGTGACCCCGTTCGTTTTGGGATTTTGGATTTGGATTTGTATTTGTATTTGTATTGTAGGTAAAGAGTATAGAGAGAAATAGAGTAATGATTAGAAATAGGAGTAATGATAGAAGAGATAGAGAGAAAAATGAAAGTAATGATGGAAGGGAAATAAGATAATAATTAAAATCTAAGATCCAAACCCATTAAACAAATGTGGTCCGTACGAATTTGCAACCATGATTCCCAATTTCTTCCCCAGTAACTTAAGAACCAGATAATTTTGTGCAACAAAAGTTGATCATACATCGGACCCTAACAGAGAGACCGTGCCCCAAACAAGGGATGGGGGTGGTAGAGTAATCTTTAAAAATGTGCGCAACATCAGATCAAACATTTAAAAAGTAGAATCATTGCATTTTGTTTGCAGAAACAATGCTCAGAAGCCAAGCGTAACAAGATATTTCATCGGAGAAACCACACAAAGTGGATTCTTCTTACGTGTTAGCTTTCTCATCACAGCATAAATCTGCAAGTAGATGCTGTAAAAAAAGTGAAATGAAAAGTGAAACACACCGTTTAACCAACGATCTAATCTGCTACAACGGTTCTACTGGGGTAAAGGCATCCTGCAGAGGGCATGATTTTCAGGATAAGTTTGTGCAACAAAGTGATTATACATCGGGCACTAATGGGAGTGAGTTAAAAATGGATTTTGCTACTCTAAATTTGAAGGCAACCGCAGAGAGTTAGCAGCACCTCCAATCGTGATAAGTAGCATTTTATAGGCACCATGCAAAAGGTGGTATGTTATTGCATAACAAAACCCCCGTGTCTGACTGGAGTGCCAAGTGTGCGCAAGACCATCTCTCCAACCGTGACTATACTTATATTGAGTAGAAATTTGAGGAAAAAAGCTTCATTTGATATAAACACACTCTAAATCGTCCCCTGGCCAGGCTAAAATTGCAGAAATAAAAATAGAGAAGTTTTTTTTAATCCAATTACTGCGATACCCATTGGTTCATTACAGGTGAAAAACAAACAAGACGACAATTCACAAAATGAACCTACCCAAAGGCTTGACAATGGCAAATTGAATAATCCTTTACAGAAAAAACTGTAAAGGAATGTAACCAGGTTATTATATCATGAAACAACGGTGAGTTCCAAGGATCTTCTACTGGTGAATGCATCTTGGCTCTAAGCGGCAGTCAGGACACTATTATAAAAGTGCCTGCTGTTGACTCTTGTATAGAGCCATTAATGATAACTTTGTCAAACATTTGGTCACCTATAATTTCAAGTAAGATCTGGACAAAGATAGACTCCTAGCGCTAGGTATATAGAAATCCTAAAAATCAAACTTCTGTTTGAAGATCATCGCAAACGTACACCCGACATACAAATATGCATATATATCCACATAAATGCATGCAAAATCATCATCAACAGCAACAGCAGAAGCATATACACAATCATACAAATCCAAGCATTTTTCGCAAGGACTCAACATTACTTATGCCATTTCACCACTTGACCGTATCCATTTTTAGTCCAAAAGGAAGTGTTTCCACCGATTTGTGAAACCTCAGAATTTCAGATAGATTAATGAACCTTAAATCTGCAAAATTTAAATCAGCTACTACGACTGAGTCCAAATAACACAAAAATGAATATACTACAGATATATATATATATATATATACACACATCTAAAAATTTATAGATAAGTACATCAAAATATACATTTATATCTGATGATTACGAGAGTGGTCGCCGATTATATACGTCCCTGAACAGGCGAACGATTTTCTCGGTGAAGAGCGGCATGCTAAGCTCAGATCGAGAAAGTGGCCAAGTCGAATGACTCCATTGTTGTGAATTTAGAGGAATGCGGCTAACCAGTGTAGCATTATATAGACAGACTCAGGAAACCCTAAAAGGCTGAAAATGGGTGAAATAATATATATCACACGTTACATAGATTTTTGTTTGGGCCTAAATGAACAGGGCCCCACATTGGCTCAGCCCAATTAAACTCTTTGTTGAACTCGAGACAACGATGCCTATTTTTGGGCACAAACTATCCCAAGAGTGTGTGAAAGCAAGGAATGAGAGTCCAACACATGACTTTCGTATATTTTACAGTTAAGCAAAGTTATTTCACAAATCCTATTTGCAACAAATATAGAGCGCGTACTACTAAAAAAAATACCACCTCTATTCCAAATTGTCTGTCTGTTCTGTAAAGTAAGGACTTAAAAATAATACATTTTCTGCAAGAAAAAATTAAAACTTTTTTCGTACGTTAAAAGAACTCATTGATCTCTAAGTAAATTTTTGAATTTTTCTTGAAAATTTTGTTTTTTTTTTTTTTAAGTTATCGTTTTTGGCAGGCCGAAAAAACATTTTGGACCTAAGGGAATATTGATCTTCTTTATTCCAAGTGCGTTGAGCCATGCCTGGCCTCTAGGGCACATCTAAAAAGAAAAACAGTTCCACCGAACGGGGAAATTTTTTTTTATTTTTTTTTGAACGGGGGAAAATAGATGAAAAAAGAACAAAAAAATAAGAAGTGAAGTACTGTAAAGGAAATCTTGAGGCATATTTTTGCCACCCCACTTTCTTATAAATGCACTCTAGATGTTGTCTTTTAGTGCTTAGAATTAAACACAACACAATCACAAAAAGACAAATTATAGAGTGCATTTATGAGAAAGTGGAGTGCCAAAATGATTTTCCCTTTTTCTTTTTGGGTACATGATCACTTTTCTTTACCTCAAACGAAACCCGATCAAACTGATTTTTGGTGTACATGCGTACTCTTGTCAGCGAGTTCAAAAAAATGAATGATTCCGATCAATTTTTTAGGCCCGAAATGGACCCCAAAAAATAAAAACTGGAGGAGAGTTGAGGGAAATAAAACCCTATGGAAATTGACTCCGGGTGACGCTGCCTCAAGATTATGGTGTGCTTGTTTTTTTTGGAAATGATTTTGCCACTCCCTTTTTTGTTAACGGCATTCCCCTGCAAATGTATTTTTACACCAAAAATACGCTTGCAGGAGAGTGGCGTTAACAAAAAAGGGAGTAGAAAAATCAGCAACCTTTTTTTTTTTTTGGGAACCTGTATATATAGTGTACTTTAATGTATGCTAATTAATCTTGTTTGGGGTTAGCATAAAAAAATCCCCAACTTGCACTGATTGGAATGAGTTAATAACTAATAAATGAACCAAGAAAAGGAAGACTTCATGATATTTTATCATAACTTAATTAAGCAACTTGGTGATATGCCACCAGAGCAAGCAACGGGCTAAATAAATTTTCCAACCCAACTCTATGTTCTTCTATTTTTTTATTTAGTGGTAATTAGTTTTTTTTTTTTATCGACAAAAATTGATTTTATGAATCGACGATAATTAGTTGTCTATCATAAGTTGTAGTCATTGCTGCCCCAACAAAGCATTAGGAGCTTCTAAATGCAAACACTGAATGTTTGCGCACACCCGTTTGTGCCATCAAGTTCTCTTATTACTTTCGAGCGTCTAGGACCCAATCATTTTGAATTATCGATTGTATTGTTCATATTTTAAGAACATAATCAGCATTTACAAAAGTGTCAGGATGATAATTTGCATAATAGATTTTACAGGGGGAATTGGGAGTGGTGTTGTGCAGTGGTGTGCTGCGCACCTCCGAGCCATGATCCAATGGCTCGGAGTTGCGCAGCACCAACTCCAATTCCATATTAATACATAGTTATGATCGCAAACCACTCTAGCTGGAGTACTTTATTCCAAAAAATAAAAGAAGAAGAAGAAGAAGCCATCCGTAGAAAACAAAGGCATCGCTCTCTTTCCAACAATTTAAAAAGAAAGGAAAATGATCCTTTGAGCACATATTATAAAAGCGATCTGGAAAAGAGGGTAGCACTTTAGTATTTGATTCCTTTAACAGACTACTAATCCCTAATTCTCGAGAAATTTTTCAGTACCGGATGGGTACTACGTGGCCTTGCCCACATGATCACATGGTGTCCGCTCAGCACATCTGGGCAGTCCAAATGTGTATTAGACGGTCCAGATTGAAACATTCTCTCTCCTCTCACCACTCTCTCTCCTCTTTCTCTCTCAAAATCTGAGCCGTCCAAAATTGAAATAAACAGTTCGGATGTGCCGAGTGGGCACCACATGGTACCCACCCAGCACTAGAAAATTTCTACTAATTCTCACCAATGAGGGGTAGACTTGGTTAGGAACTTGGACTACTTGGTTGGACAAGGCCTAGGTACTATACCCACTGCCCTGATGTGGGTGCAGTGGGATCTCCTATAGATAGTGGTGTGATGTGACGGGACGGGACAATACTCTTTAGCAGAGATGACGGGGTACCTGAACTCTCATTTTGTGTACTAAAAAAAATCCCTAATTCTCTATGAAAAGGGCCAAGTATTCCCAACCAATACTCAACCGTTCCACAGCAGTTGCAACTTGCAACTGATCAGACCAAAAGACACTCGAATTCAACTTCCATTCATGCAAACGAAAAAGTAACAACAAAGTCATCCTCAAACAAAGAATCCCTGAAAAGAAAGTGTTCGCAATTTATGCCATAACAGGAGCATCCAGATATGGGGATCAATCACACCCTACACTGCTAATTACCTACTAAAGAAAATGCTATAAAAAACCCAACTCGACTTGACTGTTGTTAAAGTTTAAAAAAGTTTTACTGAATGTATAAAAAGTGTATATAAATGTGTGAAAATATATTAAAAAAATAAAAAGTGTAATTAGAGTGTGTGTCTTCTTGTCATTATCTTTGTCTTATTGACAACTCAGCATGTTGTCCATATAAGAACCCAATAATATCTTATTAGGGTAAAACTATACTGCCCGGCCAGAAAACATAACAAGATTAATACCTTATGTTACATAAAAATTTTCTAATACGGTAGTATAATATTTTCAAAAGTATATTTTTGTAAGTATCCCTGTCATAACAATATTCAACATAAAGGCCATGTTTGATAAGTGAGTTAGAGGTTGGGATAAGATTGCTAATCCCGTGAGACCTCTAACTCATTATTTGGTTGCACAAAAGGGGATGGTATTAGGATGGACATGGGATTATCAATCCTCCCAATTCATGGGATTAACAATACCACCTCCTACCAGGTGTTACTAATTCTTTCCCAAGCTTTGGCTGCAAAATGACCTCCTTACCCATACTTCCTTCATCGATCAATTCTTCATTGATATCCACAAGGGCAAAGTTGGAACTTCATTATTCCAATCCTATCCTATGTGTGCGAAACAAACATGATATTCCTAATCCCACCTCCTTACGAATCCCACCCCCTAATCCCATCTCCTTACGAATTCCATTCTAATCTCATCTTCTTAGGAATCCCACCATATCTAACACAGTTATCAAACGAGGCCTGCATAGCTTTTTATGATTGGACACATCATATGGTCGGATACATCTTAAAATTTCTCATCTTGTTATGGCCCTCTATCTATTTTTTATTCTTGTTGATGGGGAAATAAACTTGTTCTGAACAGGAGAAAAACTTATCTACACCTTAGGTGGAAACCATGGGGTTTCCACCATGCATTGCAGGCCCCGCTATGTATTTTTTTAATAATCTGAACCGTTTATCTTGTAGGGCCCACATAATAGTACATTCACACAAAAAATTATATTTATCGGATATCGATAGGTATATTAAAAATTAAATCTTAGTTTATAAAATAGACGGCTATGGATAGTTTAACTTTAAACTTATCTACCGTCGATTTTTTAAACCAACTTCAATTTTTTATATACCTATCCATGTCCGATAAAACTGATTTTTTATGAAGATGTACTATTTTGCGAACCTTACAAGATAAACGGTTTAGATTACTATAATATACGCAACGGTGGGGTCCACAATTGATGGTGGTGGAAAATCCAAGTTTTCCACCTAAGGTGGATGGAATTTACACTCTATTTTGATATCTAACTTAAGGTTTTTGTGTGGAGCTTTTTCTTGTATTTGTTCAGAGAGTGTAAATTCTACACAAAAACCTTAAGTAAGTTAGATTTCAAAATAAGGTAGCCTGCAGTCAACTTCGTATAGGCCTCATGATTGTTTTCTGTTTAATAAATTATACTTGTGGGAGTGAATATGGAGGTTTGTTCAAAATTGGGGCTTGGCAGTCTCAGTTAATGTTTTTTTTTTCTTTTTTTTTTGTCATAATTTGTTTTATATTTTTTAAACGATAAAGTTTTAAAAATATTTTTTCTTCATATACTTTAATTTTTACCATGGAATTATTATTTTTATCATAAATTCAACGATAACAAACAACCGCATTCTTAACGATCATGTTGCTGACTCATCAGGGGCAGAGCTATTGTGAGGCCAATTGGCAGCCTAGCTCCATCTACATTTTTAAAACCTAATACTCCACGAAGTATTAATTTGTGTATTATGCTACGTCGAATTAGTATATTAGCATATAGTCCACGTTTGGATCTAGGATAATTTTAAGTTATTTTTTTATCATTCCACGTATTTTTTGATATTTTTTATAAACAGGGAGCAAGTACATGTGTGTTGTAATTACTCAAAGAAAAAACAAAATAAATTCACTTTTTTTTTTGGTAATTCGGAAATTCAAATAATGCGAATTCAAATAAATTCACATACCTATAGTTTCATTGGGCAAACATGATCTACATGTCTATTTTTCATACGCGCAACACAAAAACAAATATGTATTTGATGAAGCAGTTTTGAATCTGGCACAGACCTGATCCTGCAAAACAAAGCTGAAGCAAAAGTCACCGGTATGGTGGCGTGCCAACCACCCTTCGATGCCTAAGTCAGTATTGAACTTGCTATATGGTAGGAGAATTGAGATTCTTGGTTGTGTGTGGAGCGTACCTTTATTGGGGTTCTACCGTCACTTTTATAGGCATTTGATGGGAGGTTGAGTCCTATTAGGACTGTATTCTGGGGATATCTGGATTGCTTCGACGAGGTGAGTGGAGTCCTGCCTTAGCTAGAACTCCACGAGCACCCTGCTTTAGCATGGAATCCTTATCCGATGTTATCGATGATTAGGATGAGCATAATGTGCTTATCTTACTAGTTCTTTTCCCTTATCCCGTAAGATTTGGGTTAATTGCGTAATATACTCGGTGGGTCTGGTCCAGCTTCGTGTCATAGCTGGTCCTCAGACCTAGCTCCACCTCTACCTCTTAGGCGCAGCTGGCGCCCTCTTACCTTGCTGTAGGTATTGCTCTCCTGGGGAGCTCGGGCGAAGCTGATACCTACTCCCCAGGTCCGTACCTTTTACTAAGCTGGCCATATCAGATTTTATCCTACTTATCAGGTACTCCCCTGTTTCCAAGCTCGAAAGCTGGAGGTTAGAAACATAGTTCAGACCTGAATGGCGGTTGCCGCTTTTCCTCCCCCTTTGAGGTTTTAAATGCACGTTGCATCGTGGGACAGGTGTCGATATCCTCGCTATCCTGGTGTTTAGAGGTGGACAACGAGGATCTAGGAGCGTTTATCGGGATCGGCGCTGTGACGCTTAAGCTGGTTCAAAGCTCTGATCAAGATTTCTGCAGTCTGTATTCGGATCATCCCAGGCGATTTTTTTGCACGAAACCCTTCTTCTTCGTTCTTCCTTCGTCGTCTTTTCTAGAGCCCGTCTCCCGTAGGTACGTTCTTTCCTCTTTGCTGTTCTTGTCTTCTTTTCATGTTAGATTCCCCTTTTCTTGGTACAGAAACTCCGAGCCCAGGGCGGGCTGTTCTAAGGAAGTTTGTTTATGCTAGACTAGCCTATTTTGCCTCTTCTAACCCTAGTCCTACTGTTATAGAGGATTTCGCCCCATACTCTGTTGTTCTCCAAAACAGGGTCTTCCATGATCTTTTTAGTTCATTGGCTCTTTTACGCCCACGATCATCTATTGTAAGGTCAATGTCGGGGGATGCCATCGATTTCTCTTCGATTCTTCAAGTGGAAGAGTCGTCGGTTGATGAAGAGGTCCCATTGCGTCGTAGCAATGTAGGTAGGGCCTCTTTGCATGTGGGTCATTCTGGTGGTGTCAAGCCCTCTTTGCCTTCGTCGTCGTCGAAGGGTTCCAGTAGGGTTCCAAATTTTTCAGCTTCCTTGATTCCTTCGACGATTACGAACGAAGAGTTAGCCGTTGTTAGGGTTAGATTTTCGATTCCATCCTCTGTAACTCTCTAAAGACCTTCAGGGTCTGAGCGAGCCTGTTCTGTTGTTGAGAACGAGACGTGTGTTTACGTCGGGGCTTTAGAAGGGGGGCTTCGTTTGCCCTTCCCTACCGTGGTTAGGGAAGTGTTGAGTTTCCTGGGTTTGGCTCCTGGCCAGATTGTTCCCAACTCTTGGCGTTTACTGATCGGCTGTGCTGCTCTTTGGGGAGCCATGTCGGATGGTCTTACGCCGTTGACGAAGGGGCCCTTTCTAAACCAGTTCCAAGTAAAGGAGGCTCCTGGGGGTGTGGGATGGTATTACTTTACCAAGAGACCCGGCGGAGGAGAATTGGTCACTGATCTTCCCAACGTCCATAAAAATTGGAAGGATAAGTTTTTCTTTGTCGGTGGAGACGGATGGGAGGTTTCGGACTGGGAAATTAGGTCATATACGCAGCATGCTACCACTAGATGGGGGGAGCCCATTGCCAGTTGTAAGCTATGGCTTTCTTTCATTTTCTTGAATCTTGCTTAGCACTCCTTTATTTCTTAAAGGTTTCTATTTTATGCTTTTATGCAGCTCGTGCCTCATATCCTTCGACCTCGGCTATAGAAGCAGAACTGAAGTTAGCCCGGAGCTACGAGATCCATAGCTGGGTTTTGCTTGTGACTCCGGAGTCTTTGGCCACCTACCTGCTGGGTCCTGAAACATCTAGTGAGGCTTTAGCTCTTTTGAGAGGTATTCCCAGTTTCTGTTTAGGCATTTGAATTGCCTGCTGACTTTTCTTATTGTTCTCTCTTGATTCCTTTTCAGAAGAAGAAGGAGAAGATACAGAGATGGCACCAAAAATGGACAAAAGTTTGCTAGCTCAACTAAAGGCTGAGAGGGTGAAGCAGTCGTCTGGAGGCGTGGCTCCAAAAAGGAAGAGCTCACGTCTCCAGAAGGAGCTAAACGTTGAAAGTTTCTTGGATGCTGACCTCTCAAAAGACCCTGCTCTTGACTTAGTGGTTGAGCCGCTTGAGGTGGATGGTGCTGAGGTTTTAAAGAGAAAGGCAAAGGGTACGGCTGTGGAGGGTACCCCTGCTTCCAAGAAGACGAAAGCTGTTGCTGGTCCTTCCACTTTGGCGAATTTCCAAGAAGCCTTGGAGCGTGCTTTTGGGTTGCTCTGTGCAGCTGACAAGGATTCAATAGCGGAGATGCCTCTCCAAGCTGTGGGGGAGCTTATGTTGGTTGAGCTGGCCATGGTGGGCTTTTCTCTTCTATTGCTTTTTTGTCAGCTAGCTTTTCCAAGTGTTTCTTTTCTTAATTCTGTCTTCCTTTTTGCAAGCTACGGCTCGTGGTCGCTTTCTGGTTTCCCAAAGCCTTGGCTTGGGGAAACAAATGGCTACACTTTCTGAGACCAACATTATGCTTTCCAAGCAGAGTGCTGCCATGGCTGCAGAGCTTCAGAAGTTAACAACTGAGAGGGACAATGCCCTGAAGTCAAAGAGAGGTTTGGAGGAGGAGAGAGATACTGCTGTGGCGACTGCTCGAAGCTTGGAACTGAAAATCCTTGATTGGGATAAGGAAATGGAAAAGTGTAAGACCACAAGCTTGGGGATGCTGGAGAATGTAAAAAATGCTCGTAGAGACACCATTGAACTCTTTCTGCAGTCCCCTGAGTATCGTCAAGATGTTACCCAACAATATTTTGATGGGTTTGAAGCTATGAGGAGCCAGACAGCTTTAGCTTTCCCAAACTTGGATTTCTCCAAGTTTGAGGTTGATGATGAAGAAGGGCCCTCATGCCTTGACGGGGGACAAAAGGGAGGAGAGGAAGGCAACGAAGTGGTATCCAAAGATACATCTATCCCGAGCTCTTCGATTGCATCCCTTCTTCAGACTCCAGAAAAAGTCTCTCTCCCTCTTGAAACTCCAATTCTGGCGGTAACACCTCCTGGCCCATCATCTGGTGATGGGCAGGCTATTAACAGTTCCACCCCGAGCCTTTGAATGGCTCTTGAAACTTTAATTTCATTTGGGTCTGTAACACACTTTTAAATACTTTCGTACTTTTGGCTTGTGTTTTTTGGGAGTGGCATTAGGTTTGGCCTAAATACTTTTTTTTGATGATTGATGAGGATGATCTTTAGAAGATCATATCTTGGGGCCTCCTACAGGCTTGTTATGACAGGTGCAGGTGCTCGGTTGAAAATATAAAAGATACTTTCATCTTATGGTGTGGCATTTTCCAATAGTTTTTATATAGACATTTTGATTTTGCCAGTTCCTGTCCTTGCTATTGCTGTGCTAAGTGTTAGTATTTTTTGCAAGTGGCATGCCTTTTGCTGTACCGAATTGCATAGCTAGAATTTTATTCTAAGCTTTTTGTTTGATTTAGATAGACATGTCATGTCTAAATTGGGAGCTTTTCCCTTCTTTACTTGTCGCAGTGCAGTTATACTACGTCTCTTACTCCCCTAAGTGGGTTTAAATGCTTGCGTCCAAGCAATTAAGGTACTTATTTAAGTTTACCCTTAGGTTTTTCTGGGTGAGTTGCTTATTAAATAACGCGTGGCTATCAATGCATAGCTATGCTACGTCTTTTGAGCTTTGAAAATTTTTCTAAGCTGTTATATCAATGCATAGCTGTGCTACGTCGTTTGAGTTTTGAAAATATTTCTAAGCTGTTATATCAATGCATAGCTGTGCTACGTCGTTTGAGCTTCGAAAATATTTCTAAGCTGTTATATCAATGCATAGCTGTGCTACGTCGTTTGAGTTTTGAAAATATTTCTAAGCTGTTATATCAATGCATAGCTATGCTACGTCGTTTGAGCTTTGAAAATATTTTTAAGCTGTTAATTAATGCACTTACTTTGTTACTCTGCTGGATATCCCTTAGGTCGGATGGTTATTTCCTTTAGAAAATCATAACTCCCCACGTCATGAAAGATTGGGCTGTAGAGTTCAAGCCGCCTGCATTTTATTGTTTAGCTATCGTTTCAACTGCTCGAGGTAGTGGGGTGTGTAACTTCCCATTATCCCAAGCGGTTGAGGTGGCGGTTTTAATTGCAAGTTTGATTTTGATCGTGCTGACTGGTTTAGCAAGTGGTTAATGAACTGCTCAATTTGGCTATAAATATCAGTGGATTCTAAGGGATTACTCCCCATTCCAAAATCAACTTCGAATCGCTAATGGCAAGTAATGATCGTATCACCGAGTTGTGCCAGGAGCTGCAGAACCTGAAGGCAGCCATTACCGGGCTGACCTTAAAGATGGAGACCATGGCGGATTCTATTTCTGTCATGGAGAAGACGGTTCGCATGGTGCTGATAGCCAACTGGGACCAGTTGGGGGCTTTCCGAGGGCAACCGACGCCACCAATTCCTTCCCCTCCGAGGGAGGGAGGTAGTGATTAGGTTGCAACTTTGTGGGTTGGTCCACAAAGTTTTTATGTAAAAGTTGTCCACAACCCTTGGGGTGTGGATTATTAATAAAATTTTTGATAATTTTATCTTTTTGTCGTCTCTCTATTTCATGATTACGAGAAAATTAAATCACGTTTAATGGAAATTTGAAACGATATCCCTCGTGAGGAATTTTATTGGCCACTTGGGCTGGTAAACGAAAAGAACACATGGTTCTAACTAAAACAACTGGATTGCTAAAGTTTTATTGAACACAAAGAGTTTCCTAAAAACAGAAATAAACTTCCTAAAACTGAAACAAATTCGGGCTGCAAGTACCTACTTGTAGTACTTCTTCAGATGTTTTGCATTCCATGAGTTTGGTAGCTCTTTTCCCCTTAGGGTTGCGAGTCTATATGCACCGGCTTTGATATGGTGCAGAACCTGGTAGGGTCCTTCCCAATTTGGGCCTAGTTTGCCCACTTTCTTCCCCGTAGGATCAACTTTTCTCAGGACCAGATCGCCAACTCAAAAATCCCTTGGCCTAACCTGTGCCTCGTGATATTTAACCATTCTCTGTTGGTAAAGGGCCAGCTTGGTTATGGATATTTCCCTTGTTTCTTCTAGGAGGTCTAGCTCTGCCCTGAGAGCTTCTTGGTTATCCTGGGGGTCTGGGCTTGCAGTCCTGTAGTTGAGGAGTTCGACTTCAATTGGGACTACTTCTTCGGCCCCGAATGCAAGAGAATATGGGGTTTCTCCAGTTGCTGTTCGGGGTGTTGTGCGATATGCCCATAGCACATTGTAAAGCTCGTCTGGCCAAGCTCCCTTGGCCTCTCGAAGCCTTTTCTTGATTCCTTTCTTGATTGTCCGATTTGTAACTTCCACCTGGCCGTTTGCCTTTGGATGAGCTTTAGAGGCATAATGTACGTGTATTCCCTTGGAAATACAGTATTCTTTGAGCTGGGCGTTGTCGAACTGCTTTCCTCGATCCGTGACTATCACCCGTGGCAATCCAAAACGGCTTATAATGAATTTCCACAGGAAGTCGATTGCGACCTCTGCTGTGATTGTGGCCAGTGCCTTGGCTTCGACCCACTTCGTAAAATAATCGACAGCTACAATGGCATGCTGGACCTGGCCTGCTGCCATTGGAAGTGGGCCAATTAGGTCTACTCCCCACTGGGCAAATGGCCAGGGTTCTCTCATAGGGGTTAAGACAGTGGGTGGCCCATGGATGATATTTGCAAAGCGCTGGCACTTCTCACATTTTTGGACAATGGATTTGCAGTCCTTCTGCATACTTGGCCAGTAATATCCTAGCCTAAGGAGTTTGTAGGATAACATGCGGCCACCTTGGTGATCCCCACATATTCCTTGGTGAACTTCTTCCATAGCCCTTGTGGACTCTGGTGGGATTAAGCACCTAAGGTATGGTAGTGAGAAGCTCCTTCTGTAGAGCACATCTCCTATCATCAAGTACTTCGCAGCTCTGATTTTCAGTTGCCTAGCTTTGACATTGTCATCTGGTAGTGTTCCATTTACTATGTAGTCGGCTATGGGGCCTGTCCATGAGTTGCTGTAGTCGATAGATTGTACCTGTACGTCCATGGCAAATATGCTAGGTAACTCCAAGTATCGTATCGGTGCGTTTGGTGGGATAGCACCCTCCTTGGCCGTGGCCAGCTTTGACAAGTAGTCAGCTTCGATGTTCTCCTCCCTTGGGATTCGGACAATGCTGAAGCTTTGTAGCTTCGCAATTTGGGCTTTTACTTTATCTAAGTACTTCTGCATTACTTCTTCCTTCACAGCATATTCTCCTAGGACTTGTCCTACTACTAACTGTGAATCACTTTTTGCCAACACATGGTTAGCACCGACGGCCTAAGCCAGATCCAACCCAACCACGAGGGCTTCGTATTCGGCCTCGTTGTTAGTTGCTTTGAATTCGAACCTAAGCGCGTAGCTTAGGCGTTGCCCCTTTGGGGAAGTTAGCACCAACCCAGCCCTGCTTGCTTCTCTAGTTGTTGATCCATCAACCTGTAGGATCCACGGTTTAGGTTCTTCCTTGGGGAATTCCTCTGGTTCCGGATATGTATATTCCGTAAGGAAATCTGCAAGCACTTGAGCTTTAATGGCGATACGGGGCTTGTATTCTATATCAAACTCACCAAGCTCTATCGACCATTGAATTAGGCGGCCTGAAGTTTCTGGACAATGGAGAATCCTTCGGAGTGGCTGATCTGTTAGTACTTTGATTGAATGAGCTTGGAAATATGGTCGCAATCTTCTAGTAGCTATTATCATGGCAAAAGCCATTTTTTCAGCTCTGGGGTATATCAGCTCTGCTCCTCGCAAGGCCCTGCTAATGTAGTATACCGAGAGCTGTGTTCCCTGTTCCTCCCTTAGTAGGACTGCGCTGACAGCATGGGGGGAAACATCAAGGTACAAGAAATAGAATTTCTCCTTCTTGGGTCCTGCTAAGCAGTGGTGGGGACGTCAAGTATTCCTTCAGCTGGTTGAATGCTGCTTCTTCCGTGGTGGTCCACTCAAAGGCTTTTCTTAAGACCTTAAAGAACGTCTGGCACTTGTCAGTTGCCCGGGAGATAAATCTGCTTAAAGCTGCAACTCGTCCGGTTAGTTTCTGGACCTCCTTGATGTTCTGGGGTGATTTCATGGTGAGTATGGCCTGAATCTTCTCAGGGTTTGCTTCGATTCCTCTTTAAGAGACCATAAAACCCAAGAATTTCCCTGAGGAGATTCCGAAAGCACATTTTGTTGAGTTGAGCTTCATTTTATATCTTCTAAGGACATGGAAAGTCTCTTCCAAATCTGCTATGTGGTCCCGTGCCTTGGCACTTTTGACCAGCATATCATCCACGTATACCTCTACATTGCGCCCAATCTGTTGCTTGAACATCTTGTTGACCAGCCTTTGGTATGTTGCCCCTGCGTTCTTGAGACCGAAGGGCATTACTTTGTAGCAGTATAGCCCTCGATCGGTGATGAATGAAGTCTTCTCTTGGTCTTGTTCATGCATCTGGATTTGGTTATATCCTGAGAACGCGTCCATGAAGGTGAGGAGCTCGTGCCCAGCTGTAGAATCCACCAAGGAGTCAATCCTAGGCAGAGGGAAGCTGTCTTTTGGGCACGCTTTATTGAGATCCGTAAAGTCTACACACATTCTCCACTTGCCATTGGCCTTCTTTACCATAACCACGTTGGCTAGCCAGTCCGGGTAGAGAACTTCGCGGATGGATTTTGCTTGCACGAGCTTTTCAACTTCTTTGGCCACAGCCTCATTTCAGTCTGGAGCGAAAATTCTCTTCTTCTGCTTGACAGGTCGAATGGTGGGATCCACGTTGAGCTTGTGAGATATGACCCTTGGGTCAATCCCGGGGTTGTCCTCGTGGGACCATGCAAAGACGTCTCTGTTTTTCCTCAGGAATTGCAACAACTCCGTTCTTGCTACTGAGCTCAACCCTGTTCCGATCCTTACCGTTTTCCCTGGTTTTCCTGGCTCTAGGAGCTCCTCCACTAGTTCCTCTACTGGTTCTCCGTGTTGGAGCTTTTCTTCATCTCGAGTATCCAAACTTTCTATGTTCATGGCAATGTTTGCCTGATATGCACCCGAGAATGTAATAAAGGGTGCGCTAGTGTCTAGTCTTAGTTACTTTTGTCATTTAATTAGTTGTTTTTAGTTACTCTTGCTCGTAAGGTGTTTTGGCTTTGTTTTGTAGAGAAACCTTTTAATTCAGGTATTTTAAAAGACCAAAGCGTGCCAAGGTTATTCAAGACAGGTGTGACCCGATGGCTCGAGCAAGCCCGAGCAAGGCCAAGGCAAGGCATGAGCGAGCAAGTGGCCCGAGCAATGGCCAAGGCAAGGCAAAGCAGCCCGAGCAAGACAAGTTCTGAGATAAGCTCTCGGCATCGATGGCAAGGATTTCAGCCATCGGTACCGAGCCCTTATCTCAGCCAGCAGCCATAACCCACTCGGCACCGATGGCTAAGATTGGAGACATCGGTACCGAGCCCTTATCTCAGCCAGCAGCTATAACCTGCTAGGCATCGATGGCTAAGAAATGAGACATCGGTACCGAGAGCTTAAATGCATTTTAAGCCCATTGCCATCGGTACCGAGAGCTTACGAGGGAATCTTCAGAGCATCTTTTAGGAATATCCCATGCGCGTACCTTGGAGTATAAATACCCCGTGATATCACCATTACACGACTTGGACAGAAATGTACCCATTTTTAGATCTAGATCTAGATTTCAAATTTCTTTACTTGTTCTTGGTGTTCTTGAAATGTTCTTAATTTCCAGCTTCTTATTTCTGCATTTCCTATCCTTGTAAGTTAATTTTTGCTACTCTCTCCTTAATTAAAGTTGTTTAGTTTCTTCCGATCTATCTTTCCATCTAATTTTCTCTTAGGCTTGTGTTTACACTTATGCTAAGTAGATTTTTGCTTGCCCTTATCTTTTTAGATATGTGTGAGTAGTTTCATAAGGTTGGGTCATGGGGTGACTAGCACCCCATGGCTTGAGTAAAAATTGCATTTTTCACCAAAAAGTTTGCAACTTTGTTTTGGAAATTGATGTGGGGCTTGGATTTGTTTGTCAAATTACCGAGGTGATAGCCTCCTTGATCATGTGTAGGTAAGAGCTTCGCCTACTTACCACACATGATGCTTGGAGCTCTGTCGCTCGAGGTGTTTGCTAAATGAATTCTATAGCTAGCTTGATTTTCGAACCATCTTATCTTCCGGGTTAGACCGTGTATTGGGGTGAAAAGTGTGGTTTTGCTTGAGTCGTGGGCGCTCGTGATTCCTAGACCTAACCTTCTTTTTATCTAGTTTATTCTCGTTTAATTTAGCCTTTTTACTTTCCACCGCATACGAAAAACCAAGTTGGCTGACTAAAAGCCGGAAACCATACTTACATCTACAAATCCATCAAAGCCGTATTAGTTATCTCTGTGGGTACGATCCCGGACTTCCGGATTTATTATGCTTCAATTGGACGCTTATACCCTACGCTTGGGGTGATCTCTCTTTTGATACATCGAGAAGAGCGAAGCATTTTTGGCGCCGTTGCCGGGGATTTCTTATTATGGCTTTATGGAGGCTCGACAAACCATTGTGAGTATCCCGCTTCTTTCTTTTAGTTGTAGTTAGTTGTTTGTTTGTTAGTTGCTCGTGTCTAATTCGGTGGATACCTCTAACCTGGTTTCATGCCAAACTTGAGGTGTAACGAAGCCGGAGTAGATATTGAGTTAGTTAGTTAGTTTCATTTAATCTGCATTGTTGAGCCGAGGCGGTGGCATAACCCCTCGCACTTTATTATGCTGTTAGTCTTCTTGAGGTGGCGGCCTAGCCCCTCCGGTCTGTTAGTTTGCTGGTAGTTAGTTGGTAGTTTTGTTGGTTTATGCCTGTTGTGTATCGGAGCCCAAATTCCAATCGGCTTCACCGTTCTTCATCACCTCCGAGAATCCGTAGCATTGTCAGGGCGTATCCTGCCCACTCTCCACCGCGCAAAGTAAATCGAAATTGCAATAGAAAAGGCCCAATGGCCGAAGAAATTCCAGTTCGCACTCTCCGTGATTTGCTGAATCCAGAAAGGGCTCCTTCTATATCGCCTATCGTTATTCCGACTCCGGTTGGTGGGACTACATTTGAATTCAAGTCTGAGTATCTTCGGGTTATTCCAGAATTTTGGGGGCGAGAGTTGGAGGATCTTGGAGAAAGAGCAATGTTCAATCAAGGTCCTACCAGTTCAGGGAAATTTTCGATTGCTGAGCATAGTTCTTTTGAGACTCATTTGGAAGAAATCGCTCGAAAGCTTGATAAGTTGGAATTGAAAGGTGTTCAATCTCATAAAGTTAAGGTGGTACGTCAAGTGGAAGAGATGTGCGTTATATGTGAAATGTGGGGACATTCTACCAAGGCATGCCCAAATATTCCCGCTTTGAAGAATGTCATAAACAGAATTGCTCCGGAGGAAGTGAATGTGGTAAAACAATGGTTTGACCCCTTCTTTCAATCATACAATCCGGGGACACAACAACATACGACTTTCCAATGGAATCAATCGAATGATGTGGGCTCTTCCCAAATTTCACCTCCCGCTCCGCAATTACCATGGGAGCAACCTCCAAATGCTTTCTGTTTCCCTCAAGCGCAAGGTCCGCCGGTTTTCGTTCCATCCAATCCATTCCCAAGTTCGACTCAGTTTCAACAACAACCCCCGAGGTGTTCTTTGGAGGATCAGTTGAATGCTATCATGCAAGAGCAAATGACATTTAACGACCAACAATCCCAAATGATGGGAGAGATCAATTTCCCTCATGCAAACCAATTTCAACAACCTAGTCAATTTCAACAACCGTCTCGGTTTCAACAACAACCCCGAAGCGTTCTTGGGAAGATCAATTCAGTGCTCTCTTGCAAGGTCAAACTGCTATTAATGAGCAACAATCCCAAATTATGGGAGAGATCAAGAACCAAATGGAAAAGTTGACCACGTCGGTGGGGATCCTACAACAAGAAAAGGGGAAGTTCCCTACCCAATCTCAAGCAAACCCCCAAGGCCAACACTTTGTTAGCTCTTCGGTGTTTTTTCCCGAGCAAGCAGAGTCTATCATCACATTGAGAAATGGGAAGACCGTGGAAAATGCTATCGTTGCTCCGCCGCTTACACCTACCTTGTTGCCTCCTCCTATCGAACGTTCAATTCCGACATCAACTCTTGGGGAATCTCCCAAGGAGGCAAGCAAGGAAGTTTCAGAAGACAATGAGAAGGAAAAGGGTAAAGAGAAGGAGAGCATAGAGGATCCCAAAGTTGTTCCAACACCGGTACTGTATCTACATCGCTTGAAGGCCTTGGCGAAACCGAATTTGAATTTGAAAGTTACTCTTACAGCCGAAGAGGCTGAATTTCTTGAATCTTCCGAAGTCAGTTGTTTGTATACATTGTTGAATGAGGATGGAGCTTGTGATGTGAATTCTCGGACCCCAAAGTTTGAAGAATTTGAAGAGTTACCGCCAATCGAGAAGAAAGTTCTTCCCTCTCTTGTGGATCCCCCTTTATATAATGATCCGGGGGGAAAATGCCTCACCGCTAAAGTTGTCTTTTCTGATCTCCCGTATCTTGACCCTTCCCCTGAAGAATTACTCCTTGCTCATGAGATGAACATACTTGAAATGTCGGGCATCTACTATGATGATCCGTTGGCAAAACCACTCACCGCTAAGGAAATGGATGCCGAAGTGGATTACTTGTATGCGTTGTTGGCTAAACAAGATACTTATGGACCAATCTTTGAAGAGTTGGAGCCCATGGAAGCTACAATTGTCTCTTCGAGTTCTCCTTGCCTTGGTTCTCTCACCGCTAAAGAAATGGATGATGAGGTAGATTACTTATACCCTTTGTTAGAAAAACAAGATGCATGTGAGCCTATTCTTGAGAAGTTACCAATCATAGAAGTAATTGATTTTCTTGGTGTTGATGATTTTCTTGTGGTTTATCATCCTTATATTGTAGATTTTGTCAACAACTTGAAAATTGATCTTGTTTGGGCTATGCACTTGGTGGAACTTAAATTTTTAAAACGAATTCGGCAATTGCTTTACTCAAAGTATCTTATCTTGTGGCATGGTCGAGTTCAATTCTTGGTGAAGAGTGTAGCTTGGAGTGCTATGTTTCTTCTAATAGTTATTAATGGTGTGCTAAATGTTTGTAGCCTGTGTGCTCACGCACTTGGCTCTATCTTGTTGCTTGCCTGGTTACGATCTTAGGGGACGCTGGACTTCATTGTTTGGCGGAGTCGAGCTGTAACTTTGACGCTCCGAGTTCTGATATTGAATGTGTAAATACTGTACATATGTGTTTTCTTTCTTTCTTTTACGTGTTTCTTTTCTTTTGTTTAGTATGCATGTTTAGGTCTGCTTTGTGTTTCTTGTTTTGAATAAAGTTTTGGAGATGTTTCACATGAAAAGATTTCACCAACGCGTTAGTGTAAAAGGGCTTTCATTAGTTCTTCTTGGTAATAGTTTGTCGTTAATGATCAATGCTCTCCGAATAGGCCCCTATCGGTGGCAACTTAGGTCTATGGGTGAGGTGTGATATTGCCTGGAGTGCACGCTAGGTTGTATCTTATCTTGCTTTGTTTTGATCGTAGGGGACGCTGAACTTCATTGTTTGGCGAGGTCGAGCGATAAATTTTATTACGGGCGCTAGCAGAACAAATTCTCAACGGTCTAGTATAGCCACCCATTGCTTACCCCACCGGTAAGGAATGGGAAGAAAAGTATGACTCGTTTGATCGCGTGATGATCGGGTGGTGCATTGCATTCTGTGTTGCATTTTCTAAATCGTTTTGCATGATCTTTTGTGTTTTTTCTTTGTTTTTCTGTTTTTATTTTGGTTTGGTTTGAAGCCGGATAACACGGGCCAGTGGTTCTAATGTCATTTGTTTTGTGGAAAGTCTTCCTCTTAAGTCTTCTGCAGGGATTATTTGCTACCACACCAGCCTTGGTAGTTTGGGTCTAAAGCCGGGGTGAGTGAGGCATTCAGGAGCCCTAAGCATGGGTGCGGCTATGCGCCGCGGTTATTAGTCCGATAAAGCTTTGGATATGGCCCAGTGTGACTAGCTTTGGTTTCGAGTGGGCAAAACCGAAAGAGTAAACCCTGGAAGCATCTATACAGACTGGAGCAAGCACTTGACATGAAATCCTCCTACTTGGTCGAGGTATTTAGGGGTTGACATTCCCCTTGGACGGTACATTCGCTCACTTTCCTCTCTTCGCTCATGTTCTTAATGCTATGAGGGCATAGCATCGCTTTAAGTTGGGGGGAGGGGTTAGCTTATGTGCTATTTGTTTGCTAGTTGCTAGAAAATTTGAAAATCCAAAAACAATAGAAATTGAAAAATCCAAAAAAATGAGAAAATTGAAAATTTCAAAAATAAATAAAGGTTTTTAACTTGCAATTCTTTCCTTTTGTCATGTTTTTAGCTCTTTTTCGTAACTTGTTGCATGCTCAATAATTGAAAGGTGGCAAGAGTTCGTAGCAACCCTAAGAGATTTTGGTGCTTCTCAAATTTGCATGCTTAGTTGAAAATTGAACGGTTTAGGTTTTGAGTAAAGTTTTTGAGCAAATTTTGGCCATATCCCCACCTTTTCAATTCAATAAAAAGCTCGTAGTTAGGTGAATAATCGCATGTCTATCTCTAGCTGTGTTTTAAATGTCGATTTTCAATCATTTTGGAATCCAAAGCGCACTTAGGAGAAGATACAAGACATTCTTTGCATGATCATACCACATATGTGTCAACTCATCCTATTTTGCAACCTGTTATTTCTCCCGTTCTTTGCTTTAACCTAGGCGACCGGTTGTTCGGAGGGATGCTGGGATGAGTTTTCATTGTTCAAGGAGATTTGGGGGTGGTGTGAATGTGATAGAAGTGGTTGGAATGCGAAAAAGGCGAAAAATTGATACATGATTTCCTATCTTTCCTCCCTTACTACAAAAGCTAAAATTCCAAATTTTCATCTCCCTCTCCAAAAAGTCCCAAAATTGGCCCCAATCTCTCTCGCTACTAACTTCACCTCAAATGACCCAATTTCTCAAAGAAAAGAAAAAAGAAAAGAAAAAAAGAGAAGAATCAAAGAAATACTATGAAAAAGAAAAAGTGAATTCGAAAGAGGGTTGAATACTTTTATGAGAGAATTTGTTTGTCTTATGGGCTAGCATTCATTCTGGATGAGAAAAGTTCGATAAAAAGGGGAAACTCAAGACTCTATACCGTGGGAAGCCGAATGAGGATGGTGACTAGTTGTGAAGGAGTTGGTGGTAGTAGTTTTCTTTACATCAGTACCTAGTGATTGATTGATATTGGTTTGGCCAGGTGTGGCCCTTGACTTGGTCCTTTTTGTTTGTTGGCGGCGGTCATTCGGGTAGATGACCAAGCTAGAAAAAAAAAATCGTCGCCCATTTTTGCTAGCCCTTTTCTTGGAAACCAAGGTCATTAAAAGCTTAAAAAAGTCCTTAGTTGATCTTTTGCGCGCTTGGATTCCTTAATGATTGACTTTCTGATATTTGCATAATTAGTTGTATAGCTTGCTTTCCTTTCGTTATCCAATAATCATCTGTTAGTTTTCAATTCTGTTGAATAAAGTGCTTTAGTTGTTGAGGCGTAGTATTCCTTTTTCGCTATTGCCTGCCTGTCAAGCACTTCTTTCGGTGGATATGGTTTAGTCTGAATTCGCAAGGTTTTGTGTCCCGTATCCTCCCATTGTTCGAGGACACAAACCTTTTTAGCTTGCTCTTAACTTGCTTGATACTTAGCTTGTTTGGTTTGATGCTGAAATTGTGAATTGTAGAAATGAAATAAAAAGCCGGATTGTTGAAACTCTTGTTGGTTTACAATGTTGAGCATGTTCTAAGTTATGGTAGCAGAATGAATTGCAAGTTGTTGGTTTTCAAAGTTTTTCGTGTTTTATTTGCTAGGGACTAGCAAACCTCAAGTTGGGGGGTGTGATAAGCACCCGAGAATGTAATAAAGGGTGCGCTAGTGTCTAGTCTTAGTTACTTTTGTCATTTAATTAGTTGTTTTTAGTTACTCTTGCTCGTAAGGTGTTTTGGCTTTGTTTTGTAGAGAAACCTTTTAATTCAGGTATTTTAAAAGACCAAAGCGTGCCAAGGTTATTCAAGACAGGTGTGACCCGATGGCTCGAGCAAGCCCGAGCAAGGCCAAGGCAAGGCATGAGCGAGCAAGTGGCCCGAGCAATGGCCAAGGCAAGGCAAAGCAGCCCGAGCAAGACAAGTTCTGAGATAAGCTCTCGGCATCGATGGCAAGGATTTCAGCCATCGGTACCGAGCCCTTATCTCAGCCAGCAGCCATAACCCACTCGGCACCGATGGCTAAGATTGGAGACATCGGTACCGAGCCCTTATCTCAGCCAGCAGCCATAACCCACTCGGCACCGATGGCTAAGATTGGAGACATCGGTACCGAGCCCTTATCTCAGCCAGCAGCCATAACCCACTCGGCACCGATGGCTAAGATTGGAGACATCGGTACCGAGCCCTTATCTCAGCCAGCAGCTATAACCTGCTAGGCATCGATGGCTAAGAAATGAGACATCGGTACCGAGAGCTTAAATGCATTTTAAGCCCATTGCCATCGGTACCGAGAGCTTACGAGGGAATCTTCAGAGCATCTTTTAGGAATATCCCATGCGCGTACCTTGGAGTATAAATACCCCGTGATATCACCATTACACGACTTGGACAGAAATGTACCCATTTTTAGATCTAGATCTAGATTTCAAATTTCTTTGCTTGTTCTTGGTGTTCTTGAAATGTTCTTAATTTTCAGCTTCTTATTTCTGCATTTCCTATCCTTGTAAGTTAATTTTTGCTACTCTCTCCTTAATTAAAGTTGTTTAGTTTCTTCCGATCTATCTTTCCATCTAATTTTCTCTTAGGCTTGTGTTTACACTTATGCTAAGTAGATTTTTGCTTGCCCTTATCTTTTTAGATATGTGTGAGTAGTTTCATAAGGTTGGGTCATGGGGTGACTAGCACCCCATGGCTTGAGTAAAAATTGCATTTTTCACCAAAAAGTTTGCAACTTTGTTTTGGAAATTGATGTGGGGCTTGGATTTGTTTGTCAAATTACCGAGGTGATAACCTCCTTGATCATGTGTAGGTAAGAGCTTCGCCTACTTACCACACATGATGCTTGGAGCTCTGTCGCTCGAGGTGTTTGCTAAATGAATTCTATAGCTAGCTTGATTTTCGAACCATCTTATCTTCCGGGTTAGACCGTGTATTGGGGTGAAAAGTGTGGTTTTGCTTGAGTCGTGGGCGCTCGTGATTCCTAGACCTAACCTTCTTTTTATCTAGTTTATTCTCGTTTAATTTAGCCTTTTTACTTTCCACCGCATACGAAAAACCAAGTTGGCTGACTAAAAGCCGGAAACCATACTTACATCTACAAATCCATCAAAGCCGTATTAGTTATCTCTGTGGGTACGATCCCGGACTTTCGGATTTATTATGCTTCAATTGGACGCTTATACCCTACGCTTGGGGTGATCTCTCTTTTGATACATCGAGTGATCTCTCTTTTTGCCCCCCTCAGTGAGGTGACATAACATTCTCGAGCTGCCTTCTGGTCTCCTCTAACGCTAGCCACTCCCTCTGGTGTTGGGAATTTTATCATCAAATGATGTGTGGAGATTATTGCTCCAATTTTATTCAAAGTTGTTCTCCCTAATATTGCATTGTATGCTGAAGGGCAGTCAACCACTATGAAATCCACCATGCGTGTGATTTGACTTCCTTCTTCTCCCATGGTGATAGGCAGGGCTATTTGTCCAGTTGGATAAACGGGCGTACCTGCAAATCCAACTAGTGGAGACGTCATGGACCTTAGCCTTTCTCGCCCTACTTTCAGTTGGTCATACGTGTAAGGTAGTTTGCTATGACAATGGTGATAACCAGCGGGCCATCGTGAGGAATCTGGACGCCCTTGATGTCTTCTTTTGAGAAAATAATGGGTATCTCTTCCTTTTTCTGGAATTTGTTTGGACGGCCAACCGTGTTGACCTTCAAGTATTCCTCCATTCTTAGTTTTCTGAGGTGCACTTTTCTAGCGTTGCTAGATTCGCCACCTCCCGCAAATCCTCCGTGGATGACCTTGATTTCTCCAATGTGACCCGATTGGGGTGATGTGCTATTTCTGCCTTCTTTGCTGGCATCTTCCCTTCTGGGTGGTTTTTGGTGCTTCTTCGTTACAAAACGTTGAAGCCTCCCTCTCTGAATCAGGTCTTCGATTTGCTGCTTTAGATCGATACAATCGTCGGTATTGTGACCGTGGTCTTTGTGGAATCTGCAGTACTTGTCCTTAGCTCTTCTGTTGGGATCAGTCCTCAGCTTTCCAGGCCACTTGAGGTCTGGATCATCCTGTAAGTTGCTAAGGATCTGCTCTGTCGTAGCTATGAGCGGTGTGAACTGCTTGTATCGGCCCTGAGGTGGTCCTCCTGCTCCTCCGCGTTTCGGGGAAGATCTTGAGTCCACTTTCTTGCTCTTTGGTTCCCCTCCGGTTTTGCGAGTGGATTCTCTCTTCTTCCTGTCGGGGGGAGGAAATTCACCAACTTGTGACGGCCCTGTTTAGGGATCAAAGCCATCACATGTGCGTCTTGCGTAAACGGCCTCCTCTGCATTCATATGTTTCTGTGCTCTGAGCATAAGTTCTGCCAAAGTTTTGGGTGGCTCTTGTGATAAGAGGTATAGAAACTGTCCTGAATACAGTCCAGCGATATACGCTGTTATGCTCACGCTGTCATCAGCCTCGTCGATCTGGACTACCTCCTTGTTGAATCTGATGGTATACTCTCTCAACGATTCCCATATTCCTTGTTTCACCGTCAATAGATGTGTAGCTGGTTTGCCGTAGCGTTGACCAGCGATGAAGTAGCTTACGAAACTTGTGCTAAGCTCTTTGAAGCTACTGATACTTCCTGGTGGGAGTTTATTAAACTATGCTCGAGCACTTCCCTTAAGGGTGACAGGGAATGCCTGACACATCACCTCGTCTGGTACTGCTTGTAAATGCATTAAGGATTTATATGTCTCTAGATGATCCAATGGGTCCGTGGAACCATTGAATGTTTCTAGATGGGGCATCTTAAATTTCCTGGGAAGTGGCAGCCCCATGACGTCAGATGTGAATGGTGAATCCGTGTTCTTTACCAACTCTTCCACCGTGGCAGGAGTTTGTGCTTTAACATGTTTCATTAACCCGTCAATCTGATCTTGCATCTTGTTCAAAGCTTTTAGGTCATGGGAGGTCCTTTCCATGGGCGGCTTACCACCCTTCCTTCGGTTTTGGCTTTCCTTTTCGCTGGATTCGCCTTTTTTTTCGTCATCCTCTTCGTCCTGTCGATTGTGTCGTGAATTTAAGATGCTTGGTTCGGAGATTTGCCTTCGCAGGTCCGCGTTTTCCTGCATCGCAGTTTGTAACCCTTGGGTTAACGTCTTTATTTGCTCCTGCATCTGAGCAAACGCTTTGGGGGTCATCTGATCAACCCCAATTCTGAGTGCTGCGGCGGCCTTGGCTGCTTCCGCTGCCTTAGCGGCTTTGTCGGCGGCTAGGGCGGCCTTGGCAGCTTTCGCGGCCTTGGCCGTTTCGGCGGCCTTGGCTGCGGCGGCAGTCTTGACGGCGTCGTCGACGCCCGTTTGCGGGGGGTCTGAAGTCATCGTCGTCTTGTTCGATCGAGTCTCTACCATACAAAACCGTTCACCGTAAGGAAAAAGTCGTTTCCCACAGACGGCGCCAGCTGATGAAGCAGTTTTGAATCTGGCACAGACCTGATCCTGCAAAACAAAGCTGAAGCAAAAGTCACCGGTGTGGTGGCGTGCCAACCACCCTCCGATGCCTAAGTCAGTATTGAACTTGCTATATGGTAGGAGAATTGAGATTCTTGGTTGTGTGTGGAGCGTACCTTTATTGGGGTTCTACCGTCACTTTTATAGGCATTTGATGGGAGGTTGAGTCCTATTAGGACTGTATTCTGGGGATATCTGGATTGCTTCGACGAGGTGAGTGGAGTCCTGCCTTAGCTAGAACTCCACGAGCACCCTGCTTTAGCATGGAATCCTTATCCGATGTTATCGATGATTAGGATGAGCATAATGTGCTTATCTTACTGGTTCTTTTCCCTTATCCCGTAGGATTTGGGTTAATTGCGTGATATACTCGGTGGGTCTGGTCCAGCTTCGTGTCATAGCTGATCCTCAGACCTAGCTCCAGCTCTACCTCTTAGGCGCAGCTGGCGCCCTCTTACCTTGCTGTAGGTATTGCTCTCCTGGGGAGCTCGGGCGAAGCTGATACCTACTCCCCAGGTCAGTACCTTTTACTAAGCTGGCCATACCAGATTTTATCATACTTTCAGTATTAATATAAAGAGTGTATTTTGTAGAATGAAACAAAATCAGAAAAATATATCGAATATATATAATGGTGATATCATGACGCCGTTTTATCAAAATTCCGATATCTACCCACTAAATTTACATGGGTTAGTTATTTTGTTGTGTATGGATTACTATCTATTTAATTTCATTTGAACAGTAGAGATTGGTTTTGTAAAGTCAATTCTTTTTGTTTAACTTACGTAGTACTCCTTGCAACCACATGAAAAGTGAGACAGCTTCAACATAACGATTAAAGCACAGGACTATGATGTGGCAATGTAATCTTATCTCTTTTGATAAGTATCAACATCAGGGGTTAATCCGATTGATTGGTGGATTTGTTCTCCACACAATTGATCATTCAGGTCAGACCACAATGAAGAGATGCGGAGTATTTTGTAAATACCTTAGTCCCGACGTGAATGCATCTTTGATCGAACTAAAGAGGGAGTTAGCTACGATGCTCATTAGTTCGCCCGGATACCCCTGACTTCGAAAAAAAAAGAAAAAGAAATAAAGGAAATTCGCAGACAAGAGAAAAACGTGGATGCATATATGAAAGATTTTCCATTCCAAATGAAAAAGGCCTTTTAGCTTTCCCACCTTTTTTATGCCCAGACTTTCAATTGGGATTCCCCTTTCCCACGCAGCCCCACCTGGCTTTCGGGACCCACACCAAGGAAGGGACTTTTCTCCTTGACAACGTGGCGTAGTGATGCGGACAAAAAGTTCAGCACCAACTTATCACATCCCCCACCTCCTAGTTCTTGGCGGCTATAATACGCACATGAAACTATTCATTAATTTTCATTTTTTTTTACCAAAAAAACAATACTACTACTAGTAATAGAGGCAATATATTTCATATGTCTAGCTACTAGGGATATATTAAATACACTTTTTGATCTTTTTCCTCGTGTACGCTTAGCCAAAAAATGATCGTACAAAAGTATGTACCTTATCTTTTGATTTGAAAATTTTTTCATAAGAAGGAGCAATTTGGACAGAGGAAGTACAACAATTTTCTTTTTACTATATCAATACATTTAAGTTATTCAATATCATTAATCAAAATTTGGAGCATATAAATTAACTATAAGAAACAATTTTTATGAATGATGATGCGTAAAAATTAAAAACATACGAATATTCGGACAAGCAAAGTTTTAAATAACGATATTGGAACGTTGCGATAATTGATTGTGGGGTTGTGAATCTTCAAAAATTACATGTTCGACAAAAAATTTCAAAATGTCTACGTTAAGGACTGTGAATTGGTCCGTCTGTGAAAAAAATGAACCAATACATAATGGGAATAGCCGATATGTATGAGATTTTTCATCTCACCGATATATTGCGATGTAATGGTATAAAAAATGGTTACGTATTGGCCTTTACGGTGCATAACGATTGATATTTAAAGCCTTAATCGAAGATTGCATGCCAACTAATTCATGTGTAATTTGCTACATACTCTAATGCGTATAAAAGCACATCCTTAGTCTCTTCCCAGCAACCATAAACATCTCTCTCTCTCTCTCTCTCTCTCTCTCTCTCTCTCTCTCTCTCTCTTCAAAACATACCCATCTCTCTCTCTCTCTCATGGCTGATGTTCAAGAAGCATATGGTATTAAGCTATTCGGAGCAACAATAGCAGTGCAAGTGAGACAAGCGAAGGAGGAGCCAAGCAAATCAGATGATCAAACCATAGAAAAGAGGCCTGACAAAATCATACCATGCCCTAGGTGCAAAAGCATGGAAACCAAGTTTTGTTACTTCAACAATTACAATGTTAACCAACCAAGGCACTTTTGCAAGGGCTGCCAGCGGTACTGGACCGCCGGAGGGGCCCTCCGCAACGTGCCCGTCGGAGCTGGTCGCCGGAAGAAAGAGCCACCATGCCGGGGATTCACCGGGGGGTTCTCGGTGGAGAGTTGCTTCTTTGATGCTTCTGCTGCCCATGGGGTGCAACAGTTTGACTTTGATGGGATGGTGGAGGAGTGGCAGTTGGCGGCGGCCGCACAAGGCAGTTTCCACCATGTTTTTCCGGTGAAGAGGCGGAGGAGCGGAGCATCATGCGGTCAAAGTTGATATATATATATATATATATATTCTTCTTCCTTTTTGTTATTTTTCCTTTTATAATCCGGTAACTAAGAAAGGGATTAGTGAATATAAATATTGCTAGTGATCAAGTGGTGGTGTAAATACCAGCTGTCTTTAATTAATTAAAGAAGAAATGATCAGTAATTTAAGTGGAGTAATTGTTTCCTCAAGTTATTGAAATAAATAGATCAATGATTGGATGGAATATTGAGAGGTGTATACTCAAGTTTTAGGACGTTGCTGCCAGCTAGTAGCTAGCTAGCTAGGCTGTTTGGTTTCCTTTTCGTGGCTTGTATTTGGCCAGTTTTTGTGTCAATTGTACTAGCTAGGTTGTTTCTTGCCTACTTTGTTTAGGTTTCTTTTCCGGTCGGAATCGATAGTCGCATATGATTGTTGGGTGCTTGTCTGCTAAATTTGTTGGGATGTTCGTTTTCCGCTGTAATGTCATCGTGCTCTTGCTTTTTTTAATTTTTAAATTATTTATTTTTGAAAATTAAGAAAATCTTTTTTTTCTGATGAAAATAAATTAGTAAAATAGATGTCTGGCCGGGAGATAGATGAATAACAGATGAGTTTGAAATTAATTTGCATCTAGTTTTCAAATGAGGATGATTCTGCAGTAAGCGTTGCAGCAGTTCTTGTGGCCGTGGACAAAAGTGTCACCCACATATTCTGGCCGGAAAGATCTCTGATCAGTACGCCCTTTGTAATTGAAACTCCACTAGGACCGCTACGTATTTTTCTAACCATGCATTAATGTCAAATAAGAAATTAAGTCACACATATGTTGATTGTTGATGTTGGAAATATGGTTCGTTTAATTACGTACCGTTTCTCTCTCTACATTACATTAGTATTGAGTATGAGTATTTGTTGTGTTCATGAACAGTAGGCCGTACTTGTTGCCGGTGCTAAAGTAGTTATCTGTATCCATTGGGGGTACTATACCAACGGCGATGTATGTGATCAGTACTGTCCATTAATTCCAGATCGTCAAAATTGGATGAAAATATGACATTTTAATTTGTTCTACTAATTGCGCGCTTGTAATTTGAGGCACAGAATATATATACGTACTCTTTCTAATTACAGTGATTAACTACTCCATCCGTCTCTTATTTAGAGTCCAGTATTTCATTTTGGGTTGTCCCTTAATAAGTGTCCATTTTGTAAAGTTAGTGGGTAAAAGTTGGTGCATGCATTGTCTATTTTGTCCTTAAAAGTATATTTCATTTTGAAAAGTTAGTGAGTAAAAATGTAATAATGATGGGTAAGTAGGGAAAGTGGAAGAAAAAGTTGATGTGAAAGGTAAATGATGATATCTTTTTAATAAGTTGGAGTTACGAAGCAGGACACTTAAAAAGGGACGGAGGGAAGGGAGTAGCTAGCAAAGAACCCACCTTTAATTTCATCCCTTACAAATTATTAGTACGGTATACTATACTACCGTAATTTATAACCTGCCACTAGAGTTTAAGATGTTTTAATTTGGTCAGCCAATTAATCTTAATTTACTCACGTTAGAATTTTAATTTTGTGTAAATTAAACGTTAAATCAATGTTTAGAGTAAATTTAAGGTCGTGTTGATCGAGAATTGAGATAAACGAAACACAGGGATTATTAAAGGGACGAGTACGTTTTTGCTTAAAGCAACTTATAATTTCCTGTTCGAGTTTAACGGGAGCTAGAGAAGCTCTGTCGACCTTAGGTGAGTTTCAAAACGAGCTGAGTGATAGGAGTTTTTAATGCCATCGACATGGCCTTCAGAGAGCTAGGCAGTAAGATCTACGTAGTGGAGTACTATATAGGAAAACTGAGTCCTTCAAATGAAGTGACGTAGGGTCCCACTAAACCTTATCATTTGCGTAAAATAAGTCCTCATTAATTAGAGCTACCGGGCATCATGGTCAAATATATACTGTACTAATTAAATCATTCAAAATTACTGTACATGACACTGACAATAAGGTCTCATTAATTAGAGCGAGCATCATGGTCAAATATATACTAATTAAATAAAATAGCCACAAAGTAAGTGTTTGTTTTGATTAAAAAAATAAACAGATCAAGTTAATTGCATCATTGGATTAAAAAATTAATTTGTAGAATTAACTTGTCGAATATTAACGTTGGATCGATGCCAACTGGGTGAGCTAGCTTCAACTAGATCGCCAGAGTTTTTTGCTGATTGTTGGGGTCAAAGAAATAAGGTGTCATGAGGGAATTTAGGTACATAATTAGCTTCATGATCATCTCTCTCTCATAGTAATAAGATCGTACAAGGGGTTGACCTGGTTAATGCAACTAATTGAGATGCAATTAATTCGGGTGGAGTGGGTTGTTTGATAAAACTGAAAGCTGAAAAATTAAGTACTAAAAGCTGAATGCTTAATTTTTTAAGCTAAAAAGCTGTTTAATAAACATATTAAGCACTGAATTAAAAAGAATTATGAATTAATTAATTTTAGTTCTGACTCTCTTTTAATTTACTAATGGTCACAATGTACTTATGGTAATGATGGAGTGGTGATTGTGGTGGTGGTTTGTTGGTGGTGATGGAGCGAGGGTGGTGGTGGAGTGGTGAAGGTGGGGATGGAGTGGGAATGGTAGTGGTGGTGTTGGAGTGGTGGCGATGCAATGGTAGGGTGGCTATAGAGTGATGGTGGTGGTGTTGGAGTGGTGGCGGTGTAATGGTAGGGTGGCTGTGGAGTGATGGTGGTGTAATAATGGCAGTGAGTGATGGTTGTGCAATGGTTGCGTTGTGGTTGTGGCAGCGGCGTGGTAGTGGTGGTGGCAGTGGATCAGTGGTGGTGGTTGTGTAATGGCGGCGTTATGGTGGTGGTGGCAGCGGCGACGGCGTGATAGTGGTGGTAACGGTGTGGCGGTGGTGGTGGAGTAGTGGTTGTGCAATGGTGGCGGCGGCGCCAGCGTGGTAGTGGTTGTGGCGGTGGGCTGGAGTGGTGGTGGTGGTATGGTTGTTGAATGCAAGTATACAAAAATTTAGCCATAATAAATAGCTCAAAGCTACTTTTTTTTTTCTTCAACTTTTTAGCCTAGATTTTAAGTAGTACTTAATTTATTAAGCAATGTAATATGTGGTTATCAAATCTACTGAATCACTTATTACTTAATTGATTTTAGTCTTAAGTGCTGAATTTAGGTTATCAAACAAGTAAATCTATACGGGAGCAAACCAAGCTTGTCAAGTTGGTAAACTCACCCTCCTCTCTCAGTGGAGCAGGAGTTCGAGCCCCACGAGGGACGAGGGTGGGGTTCAGGGCTATGGACAATCTTTGGACTCCCTGTGAACTAAGCGCCCGATTGGATACGGGTATCATTTCACTCTCAATTTTTTATTCCGCATACAATAATACTACACACACAACAATCCAAATACTGTACAATTTTTGATGTGTTTGGATTGTTGTGTGAGTATCATTTTTGTTTCGCATATAATAATTTTTGCATGGATCCTAATACTATACCCACATCCAATCGGGCTCTTAGTTCACAGGGAGTCTAAAGACTGTCTATAGCCTGAACCCCACCCTCGCTTCTCGCAGGACTTGAACTCCTTCCTCAGTGGAAGAAGGAGGGTGAGGTTATCAATTTGACAAGTTTGGTTTGCTTCCATATAGATTGCTTTATGTCTTGATATATAAACATTGAACCTATTTTTTTTTTCTCTTTTCTTTTCTTTTCCTTTTTCTTTGGTAAATATGTAGGCCTGAAAGTTTACGAAACTCCTACGAACATTGAACCCGTTTTCTAGTATCCTTATTTAGCTTCTAATTTCATTTTCTCGAACGGAATCCACATACTTATGGTTAATTATGGGAAAAAAATTACGATCGAATGCTCCTTGTGATCAACAGCTCTGCTACGGAAACCGACGGGTACTGACAGTGGGAACCGACAGGCACGCAGGGCCCACTCCGGGTCCCGCACAGATGATACGAGCCATTCAATAATTTAAAAAAAAAAACTGAGTGGGCTTCATGAAAAATCAGCTCAATCCAATATGTGTAGGTGCTCGATCCAATTTTTTATTTTTTCATTCAGATTTCGAATCCATGAAAAAATGAAAGATTGGATCGAGTATCTACACATATCGGATTGAGCTGATTTTTTACGGGCTCACCCAATTTTATTCTTTAAAATTATTAAACGGCTCGAATCATCTGTATGGGATCCGGAGTGCGGCCCCCATGGCCGTCAGTTTCCCCGATCGGTTTCCTTAGCTTTTTTGTTGTGAAAAGACTTGAAAAGTAAAAAGGTAATTAATTTAACGAAAATAGACCAAATACCCAAACGAAACTTAATAATGTCTCTATCGGAGCCGGCCCCGAGTAAGCCCCACAAGACCTCGGGCTTGGGCAACCCCCCACCATGGGGCAATGGAAAAAAAAATGTAAACTCAATGTAACCTTGATTTAATTAGTTTTTACTTGTTTATTATTATTTTTTATTTCTATGACTTAATAGTAAGTAGACAACCAAATTTGAGGTCGGGCTTGAGCTTGAGTAACCCAAACATCGAGGCCGGCACTATCTCTATATATAGTGGCGGAGGGACATAGAGACAAGAGTGGAAAACCGACCCCACAAGCTGCCAAATTTTCATAAAGATGGGTATAATTTTTACCTCATTTTTACTAATTTGACCCAATTTTAAAATTTATTTTTGCCCCAATCCATATAAGGGTTTTGTACTTAAGGAAAAAAAGGAGTCAATATAATCTCTACCCACAAAATTTCCAAACGTAGCGCTAGTTTGTTCATTCCTCAAAACAAATCAAGGGTTTCGTTCATTAATTACACATAGTTCAAATTTCCGACCCTACTTATCAAAAATTCTGGCTCCACCACTGTCTATGTCTAAGCCTTGTAAGTGGTGAGCCATCCAATTGTATATTAAGGTCCAACTCTTTTTCTGTTTATCCGATGTGGGACTCAACGTTCACACATGTTCTAACAAATCTCCCCCTCATATGTGAACCGAACATTGGGCCTTAACGTCTCTCTGCATCCAAGCTCCCCCTTGATTCTGATCTACTACTCTCAACCCTATCTCCCGAACTGGGCTTATTCTGCACCCACTCAATCGATTCAGAGTCATCTCAATTGGAAGCCAACGTGCCTAGTCACTGGCACTATGCTCCCCCACGAGAACTCCATTGATAGCCAATGTGCTCATTAATTCGACAGCACCGTGCTCTCCGACAAGTCAAACTCCATTGACAATGAGCCATCCAATACACCACTCCAACATCGAGCCACCTTGCTTCATCGGGAGTCACCTTTGGATTTTATACCGTTCCACGAGTGTCTTCTATGCAAGCCCATTCAATGGTGCTCTGAGAGTCTTCCCATAGATCGTCAACCATCGGCTCTGATACCATTTGTTGGGAGTTCGCCCGATGCATCGACCCGCCACTGCGTGCTCAAGGCCCAATTTGTATGGGAGTAACGACAAAGAGTCCACTACATTACTTGGGCCCAATATACACTGAATGACCCATATCCACTTAAAAGGCTAAGCCTTGTAAGTGGTGAGCCATCCAATTGTATATTAAGATTCAACTCTTTTTCTGTTTATCCGATGTGGGACCCAACGTTCACACATGTTCTAGCAGTCTATACATCATCTTTTCATTGAGGGTGTTAACACTAGTCACTAGGGGTGGGGGGTCAACTGTTGTCACATATGTGTCATGTGTGATGCCATACGAATTCTTCTCTAAATTAATTACTCAGTTTTTTTTTTTTCCTTATTGTTGTGTTTCCTTCTTCTTCTTCTTTTTTTTTACGAACAAGAAACATTTACTACCGTCTAATTCGTGTGATATGGCAGAAACATTTACTATACCGTCTAAAAATATCACATGCGAGAAGAAAATAAGTCACAAGTTTATGTTTCATGAAGAATCTGAGATTGACTTCAACAACAAAAAATTCCAACTTAGACTCCGTTTGTTTCAACGTAAAATGTTTTTACAGTGTAAAATATTTTTCATGAAAACCAATTTTACCAAAAAGAAAATTCCAACTTAGGCTCCGTTTGGATTTTTTATTTTTGAAAAAATGTAGCATCGCTCAAAACCATCAAAATAGTTGTTTTATATGTGATTAAGGTTTGATTGTGAAGTTAGAGCGCTTGGACATTGTGAACATATTGGGAATGAAAAGGTTGGGGCCTTGACGGAAAAGATGAGGCTGTGAATGAAAAGGATGATCGAGCGCGTGAAATGAATTGGAAACCAAAAACGACTTATGCCCTTTCTGAGAGGAAAATATTTTCATCCATATGACCAAAAATATTTTACCTGGTAAAATAATAAATTGTCTTTTTTCCAACCAAACACTGAAAAATAGGTAAAACATTTTACATGAAAATATTTTACGTCAAAACAAATGAAGTCTAGTTTTGATTCTCAAGTTTTGGAAAATTGAATCGTATTTTAGCAGATTTTCCCCTAGATGGGAAAATGACGGCCCAAGACGTGTTTTGATAATTAATACCCGGCAAGAACAAGCTAAGAATATTTGTTAATGCTAAAAATGTCCTTGGCGGACATTAATTATCAAAACACGTCTTTGGCCGTCATTTTCCCTTAGTAGATTGACTTCTAATGCAGTAACAAGATCAAATTGGCTCCAAATGAAAAATCATAGTACTCCAATATTTGAAAAGTTTCATTCATTGAGAGGTGGTTACACAAGGAATAACTCCCTCAAGTTTATTCTTTTTCAAAAAATCTTGCCATTTTTTAAATAAAAAATATTATCCATGTATTTTTTTAATCATAATGATATTTCAATGTAGATTCTTATTTGGGACGTTTTGGAAATGTGTTAAGTTCACAAAGACCACAAAGAAAAGCCCAAGGAAACTAAGGTCCAAGTGTCTTTGAAAACAAAAGCGCCTACCGGTAGCCCTTTTCAAAGGTTTGTGCTCAAAAGTCTGCACTTGTTTGTGAGCTCCACCGTGTACTACACTTCTGTCATTTTCACTACCTAAAAACAAAGGCAATCAGACATCATACATTAAGTATTAGCAAGATGAACCGAAAAAATGCATTACCATTCCCAAACAGCTTCCGTCGACACCACACGCACATAAAAAATAAGGACATCGAAAGAGACGAGGAAGCCACACTTCATAATATGTTTAGATTTGGAACATCTGGTACCCTAAACAGAGTGACAAACAATACAGTTGTTTTGCAAACAGATAAAGAATCACCCCCCCACTTATGGCTCGTTTGTTACGCAAACGGATATAAAATCACACCACTTATGGCTTGTCGAGAACAACAGTCGCGAGAGAAAAGTCTCCTCACACTTAACAAACTCAGTTTGCAAAGGGTAAGCCAGCACAGTTTGGTTTTATTCTTCCACAAGTACAAAAAAACACTAATATAACGGGTGGATAAACATAGTAAACTCTTATTTAGTCCACCAAATCTGGAAATCCTTGCGCCTGTTGATCTTCTTCTGCAGTTGGAGGATTCCATAGAGCAGGGCCTCAGCTGTAGGTGGGCAACCTGGAACATATATATCAACTGGGACAATCCTGTCGCAACCACGGACGACAGAGTAGGAGTAGTGGTAGTAACCACCACCATTTGCACAGCTTCCCATGGAGATGACCCACCTTGGCTCTGGCATTTGATCGTAGACCCTGCAATTATTTTTCACGATGAAAGATCATCAAAAACTTGCCCTAACGAACATAATCATGCTACATTTATTACCAAGGAATTTAAGGAGTTAATCAAGTATATATCATATGCACAAGAAGGGAACATGAAACCAAAGCAGTTACGAGAACCCAACTTCCGATTTATGTTTGTGTCCTCTAAGCACACCAATTTTAAACAAAAAAGTGGCAAATCTCAAATTACGAATCTCACATACTGTATATAACAGTCGCCAAATGCAACAAATATAGTTCGGGGTGAACTAGAATGAGGTGTCATTTTTTAGAGTACATAATACTCCACCTTTTGCTGGAAGTACACTTGCAAAAAATTATCAGCAACATTCCTGAAAGGTGGCAATTTGCAGAAAAATTGCCTGGTTGTAAAAGGAGTTCCTGGCAGCAATGGTCAACAACCCTCCAAAGAAAACTATGAAAACACCCTCCCTCCCAATGTGAGCGACACATACCATCAGGACCGGCAAACAAAATTGTTCACTAGAAGCCCTAAGCCTCGATTCATTTAGCACCAGCAAAACCAAAATCACTAACACCCCCTCAAGACCAAATGAACACCAGTATTGCATAACATGTCGGCTCCAGCTCCAGTCATTAATGAAGTTTAAAGACACTGAAGTTGATTGTAGCCAACAATATCTTAGGCAAACTACAGATCATAATGCAGTGGCATTCATGACAGGAGATATGTAAAGGTGCCCATGCCACCATAAGTCCTCATCTTTGCCAAAGTCATTCAACCTCCAGCAAAAGTATGGTCACCCACTAGTTACCCACGGTAATAGATGGAACATGATAAAGACATTCCCGCCAAGACCATACATCAGTGTGATATTAGAGATGAATAGCAAACAGGTTAGGCACTTCAAGGAAAACCATACCTAATGTCCAAAGTGTAAATAACAAGAAGAAGAGATACGAGAATAGGAAACATTTACGGAGTAAATTTTAATAACATGTACATGCCATGGTGTGAAAGCAGTCCATTATTGCCTTCTGAAGCACGCTTGTTAGTCTATAAAACTGGTCTCCCCTCCATCATCATACCTTTGTCACCATTTTTTCAATCCCGCAAAAATAAGATGAGTACCAACTAAATAAGCACTGTAATTTGGGAAGCAAATTCTAAGCACAAATTTGGAAGGAAATTTTCAACAATATAATTCATTATTGTGGTGAGAAGATCCACTATTCATTTCTGATAGCTGCATTCCAACATCCTCTACCTTATCTAATTTAACAAGAAATGTCCTAATGATCTCCAACTAGTCACCATATCTAACCCCCGAAGTTGGTCAACCACAACATCCATGATATTTGAAAGGCACTCTCAAGAGTCAAGATCCAGAACATCCTCTCTAAATATACTAAATGGTGTATTGGCGATGGCTCCAGCATCTCTCTTGCGAGTGATTGAAGTAGATCCAAGCCACTTTTTGAAACTAATTCCAACTCTAAAGACAAGGTCAGCCTTATCATTGATGATTAAGGTAACGGGAACTGCTCCATATTCTAACTCTGTTTCTTCTATTGTTTGCATGATGATAATAGAACCCACTGCCCAGATTCACTCTACCATGATGTCCCCTAAAGGGGTTGTCATATTAGTACGGAATTCACCACTAAAGCAGCTTCAGAGTTCATCACTAAGGAGAATGACATGTCTACTAACTCCCTCACTCCGTTCAACCCTAAGTGAAGTCGGAAACGAAAGGATAACTATGAAGCACAGATACTCCGAAACGAGTATGGGTATCGGATTGTGTAACGGACACCAATACGTGCCCGATATGTATCAGACACGGCAAATACATATCCTGTATGTAAATTAAATGTTTTCAATTTCGGATACTTGAGAGATACACAAGGGATACGGCAGGATAGGTTGACGGATACAGCAGGGTTAAAATGAATTTTGTAAGGAATCAACTAAAAACTATAAGGGGAAACAACAATTGTAAACAATTAAACATAGAAGTACAAAATTAGATACGGATTTAAATTTAGAAGAATCAGACCAAACTAGTCACTACAAACCCTACAACCAGCACCAGTTGACAGACATCCGAGATTCGCAATTCTCTCTCTCTCTCTCTCTCTCTCTCTCTCTCTTACACACACACACACACAGATGCTCACTCAAAATATTTGTGACACGAACACGACGGGACCTGACACGATGCTCTCTCCTATTTACAACCCTCTTCTCATGCAGGAGGTTGCTTTCTAAGAGCCTAAGAACCAAAAAATCAAAAAAAAAAACAAAGTAGAGCAATAGAATAAATACTAACACTTTGATATACCTTAAAATTAGTCCTAATAAAAAATTAAGATGATTAAATTCTTAGTCAGCGTTGCAGTACAACTGGATGTCAAAGGAATTGGAGTACGTTTGAGTACATCCATTCTAGCCTTCTAGGAGCCGAAATAGACCAAAGCACAAAAGTTAAATGATCCAGTCTTTGTTCATCATAATTTAAAAACTTCGAGAAAGGTGCTATTTAACAAAATGATCATAAATTCATGTTTGATGTGCTATGAATATGGAGCTAATGAAAAGTGACTGCTATATTTGTAGGAATATTAAGTGAAGAAAAGATGGTCTTGACCCAATTAGTCTTGAGGGCACAGATGAGTGAGACGAGTGGGTTTGTGAAGAAGCTACTCTACTTGATATCGAGAATGTTGGATGGGAGATTATTGAACCACTGTTTTTACAAGGATTGACGTTGGAAGATGGTGAGCCTAACTTCGATGCTGCTGCAGACAATTCCCCAAATGAGAATGAGAGCCATTATAATACAGGAAATGGAAGTACTTCTATCGGAGGAGACCAAGATGGAAAGATTCCTATGTGCTATGTAGAACTTTTGCCTTTCTTCTTCTACTTCTTAAGTCTCTTTTGGAGTACTTTTTGCTATGTATTATGTGCTCGACAATGTGTATGTTTTGATGTCCTTCGATGATCTTGTAACTTACGGTTGGTTGTTTTGTAGTCTATCTTCGGGTATTTTGTTGACTTTAATGTATGATTCGCCATGGTGAACTGTATGTTGTCCGCAATTGTTTTTAAAGTAGATATATGCATTGAGAGTAGCGCCCGCAATGGAACCCGGAAAATCCCCAATACTGGTACATACCATACCAACAGAAAAACCGATACCCAAGTCGTCTGAGCGCTCCTTTCGCAAGACATTCTAAACTATGCCAGGGGAAATTTCTATGGGCTTTAGCCATACTATTCATACTAATAGTTGCAATCATAACTCGTGCGTTTCCGGTTTTCCCTCCTGCAGAAAGGGTAAAGCTAAACAAGGGTGGCAGGTCCAAGGGGAGTGCACGATCTGTGCGCGGCAATGGGCGGCATAATTCAAGATGGTCATAAAATTGGAAATCTGAATATGAAAAATTCGCACACCATTATATGCGGTTAGTGGTGTTAAACGTGCCAAACAAGCCGATTAGTTTGAAAACTTAATGAACTTCAGAAATATGTTCAAGCTTAGCTTGTTTATGAGACGAGCCGATCTCAAACGAGCTTTAATCAAGCCAAATATAAGCTGATCTCAAGTAGCTTGAATTTTTTATACATAATAAGCCGAACGAGCCTAGTAGCATGTTCAAGCTTGGTTCGTTTAGGAGCCCTATCTGCGGTCCTAACTGAATTCGCAACCCAATCTCATTTCTAACCCAACCAATCAAATAAACCCTAAATTCACCATAAAGCAAACGATACAACAACAATTGAGACACAAAAATACATAGACAGATAGATAAGGAAACGGGAATGTACTTGCGAAGGGCCGGGGCCATCTTATTGGTGAGGGTACCGGCAACGATCATGCAGTCGGACTGCCTAGGGCTCGGCCTGAAGATGACTCCGAACCGGTCCAGGTCGTACCGGGCGGCGCCGGTGTGCATCATCTCAACGGCGCAGCAGGCCAGCCCGAAGGTCATGGGCCAGATGGATCCGCGCCGGGCCCAGTTCATGAGGTCGTCGACCTTCGAGATCACGAACTCCGCCGCCTTCGACAGCCCGGCCGGGGACGTTGCGGACGGGGGCGGCGGGGGGGCGTAAGGCGTGGGCTGCTGCGAGGGCGTGGGGGCCAGCGATGGGAAGGTCGTGTGGATCGTTGCTGCCCTCTGGGAGGCGATTAGGGCCAGTCGATGCGAGTTTCGAGCGAGAAGGGCCATAGGAGATGGTGTCTGTGTGTGTGTGTGTGAGAGAGAGAGGTTGAATTTCAGGCTGATTGTTGGAGGAGAATCGGAGGGGAAGGCGATGAGGTGGGTTCTCTCTCTCCGTTCGTTTGGTTGGCACACGCGGGGGCTCTTGAATGATGTGAAGGGTAACGCTCCGTTTGGAATTAGAGTTGAGCAAAAATATTAGCCTCTACACACATTTACAGCTAGTTTGGATTGGATTGAGAGATTTGGAGAGAGAAAAAGAAATAGGAGGAAAAGTGATTCTTTCTCACGTTTGGGAGTTTAATTAGGCGAGAGAGGATGAGAAATGGGGAAAATGAGAAACCCCACACAGGCCTATTTTGTTTCTCGCCAAAACTGGCGCGATTTCGTGAGAAACCATGGAGTTGCCAATTTTGCCCTCGCTGCCGCCGCTGCAACCCCAAGACGACAAGAGATACCTGATTCTGGCCGAATTTGATCGATGGGAGGCACTACTGATCAATTGAAACTAAACTGGAGAGAGAGAGGGGGATACCTGGTCGATTAGTTGCAGGAGCATCGACAAGTACAAAACCCTAGAGAATGATTTCTAAAAAGGCTAAGGTTATATTGGTAATTATATATATGACTCTCTTTTCTTTTTTCGCCATCTCTTTTGTCCATCCAAGCGAGATGGTGAGAAACCACACTCATTTCTTTTCTTTTCTTTTCACTAATAAGGAAACCACACCCTTTTTTTTTTTATTTTCTCACCTAGGTAGCCAAAGGAGTTGTTATCTATTTAAGGGTGATTGGACACATACCATGAGATCAATTATCTCCTTTAAAGGGTGATGGTGGCTTATGCTGATGCACATTTTCTTCAATGAAACTTCTTTCCTAGAATTGGGCAAAAAAGAGAGAAAAGATGTTAAATTTGGTTATTCATGAGAGGATGTTTGAACCTATGATGTATACCGTACGTGAGTTCCCTAGTCAAAGGATCCCATTGAAATTTAAAGTTTATGAATAAAATTCATGTTATAAATAATTAGATAATGTACAATTATCCCACGACACAAGATCCTTTGCTCCATTTGTTAATTTCTTGTTTAATATAGTCTTAATTCAGCCACAATTATAGACCATTTACTATTTTTTGAAAATTTTATGTATCATATTGGTGAGAGTATAAAGCGACTTTGAATAATGAGATATGAAAAAGGAGAGATCCATCGAGTGTATTGCGGCTGAATAGAGGATCCTTTGCCTTAACACATATCCTTGTGTTGCTTTATTGAATTTGCTTATTGTGGAGTAATAGTTGGAAAGTAACTGTAAAATTACATGAGCAATAAATTGAGAAGCACCTCCTAAAATGCTTCTGAAAATAAACCAAAATTCAGCTCCCTTTTTACTCTTTGGAAAGTTAACAAAATTTCTATTTGCGAGCTTTTGATCCAAACAAAGGTAATATGCACTTTTCTTTTAATAATTGCAAATAATTGGTTATAACTTTTGAAATGAAATAATCACCTACTAAATTTAGCTTTAACGAAATAAATCTTGCTAATCTCAAGGAACCATTAGATTTTTAGAAGGGGCAATTCCAAGCAGAGCTAATGGTGGGCATTTTGTCGTGCCGTGTCATTCCAAGTTTGTGTCATTTTGAATTCATGCCAATACATCTACTATTCTACTATTAATTTAAAAGTGTCATATATCTTAATACTCCACCCAACCTACTTAACCTCTTCACTTACAAATCTATTTATGTAGACAAAATACACATAGAATTGAACAAGTGGTAATGTTATACATGAATTAAGAATAACCCGGGTCACTCCATATGTAGAGACCCGTATTTTCGGAAATTATTTAAAGGTTTTATAAATAAAAAGAATTGAGGAAAATGAGAAATTTGTTGAGTTTATGATGTGGGGTCTATGTGATGGAATTGTTAGTGGAAGGGGTGCAAGTGTGATTTGTATGTGTGCTAGTATATATATAGGTGGGTGGGTGTGTGTGTAGGAGATAAAAGAACACAACTTACTCTCTCTCTTTCTACCTCACGTCTCTCTCCCTCTCTTCGGCATCTCTCTCTCTCTCACTCCTTCACACCAAAACTCATCAATCAACCTCCACACCTTCATATTTCAACCTTCAATCGATCATCTACGCGCGATACGAGCCTTGAATCGCATGGGTTTGAGCTTGAGCTCCTTCTTGGTGGGTTTGGAAGCTAGGGCTTGCTCATTTGACTTCGTGTTTGAGCTTCCAACTTTGAAGTAGGGATTTCTTACTCATTCTATATGTTTATGAGTTGATAATGTGCTAGATCGCGCCTTGGTCCGTTGTTTGTTATTGTGGTTTCATCCTAAAAAAGGCTGAAACTTCGCTGAAAAATCTCGGGGTATCAATACCCCACATCTCTCTGGACTCCTCTGTTGACCAGGGGTATCGATACCCCAGTGCTCTCTGGACAGTTTTGCATCGTTTGATCATACCTCGATTGTTTTGAACCCTGATCACTTCTAACACTCTTTTGACACTTCCGAACTACTTCCTAACAATGTTACTCGTGTCCCTATGATTGGTAGAACCATCCTCATGTCCATGGGCTCTTATCGATGGAAATTCAAAAGGGAGAATTAGGTGAAATTACATAGAGACCCCATCATCTATACCTGTTTCCCACAAACACCCCCTAACGTTTAAAGTCGGCCATATTGACCCCCCAATCTATAAACTTACCCAAATGGACCCCTTCTGTTTAATGTCCATTAAATAATGTTGGATATCTAAGACAAATGTTATCATTTGGACGAAAATACCCTTTGTTAGTTACATATAGACATAACCTTCTACCCCCTCTTCTCCTTGTCCCCATCCTCTCTCTGGCTCTCTTTCACCCTCATCCGACAAACCATAATACCTATCTTAATCTTCGATTCGTCCATGGGTGCTTTCAATTGGCAAAAGCTAGGTTAACAGCTCTTGATCATGAAGAATAGAGGAGTTTTAAGAGAGAAAGCGCGAAATTGGGTTCAAACTTTAGCAATATATTAGAGAGAGAGAGAGAGAGAGTGAGTGTGTGTGTGTGTGTGTGTGTGTTGAGGAGTAGAATCATCATTTATGTCATTTCGTTAATAGAGTTAGCAATTTTTCCATTTCAAGTAGATGAGGGGGTCTGTTTGGGCACTTTTAAACGTTAGACGGTATCCGTGGGAAACAGGTATAGATGAGGGGGTCTCCGTGTAATTTCATCACTTGAAATTATGTCAATGATGTTCATGCAATAGGTTGAATGTGTGGAGTATTGATGCATATTTATATGTGTTATCCGGACTTGTTAAGTGTTATGCTTTAGTTTTGGGTTTTTGGAAAGTGAAAAATGGGAAATGGGAATAATGAATTGGTAATGAGAAAGTCACGGATCCACCACAAGGTGTGATGCCGGAAATGGAACATACAAGGTCCCTGACACCCGAAAATGAGGTGCATGGGGTCCCTAACACCCGGAAATGAGGCGCACGTGGTCCCTAACACCTGGAATTGAACATGAGACAATGAAAATGGAAAATCTAGTTAATGCTTGAGTCACGTGGTATGAGATGTGAATTGTGTGATTGTAGACCTTGCCGAATAGATCATCCAAGAAAAAATCAAGTTTATCGAAAGTGGTTGAATTAAATTATTCTTCATAAAATGGAGAGAAAGATGAGTATCGGATAGCAATTCAAAAAGAATTTTTTTTATCATGTAGTTATGGGTATCCATCGTTTTTTTATTTGAAGAGATACTTTACACATTGAAATCTATGTCAAGAATTGTTTAGATCTTATTTTTCACCCGAGATGTACCAGGCCTTACTATGTCCATTCCGGTCCTCCCGACTCCCCAATCAACTCTATCAAAGGTTAATTTTGTACTAGTAAAATGTGTCAATATAGAAACAAAGACAACATAGGAAAATCCTATCACCCAATCAATTGTGATTGTGAGTGAAATGCCCTACCTACATCCACACGAAATGCAGGCCCCAACACAACTAATTCGTACAAGTTGATTAACAGAGTATTTTTTAACATGTCTTGTGAACACCTTTATGAGTGGTGTGTGTTCAAATCATTTTCATTTTTTCGAGTAAAAGTGCTAGCTTGTTATGACATTTAATTCAATGTGTCATTATCCGATGATGACAAAATAAGAAAATAGGAGTAACATACAGTGTCTCCAAAGTTTTACAACCAGATATGTAACTTTGTTTAATAAAAATATTGTTACATTCTACCTAATTCCAAAAACAGCTAACACCAATTTCTCAGTTTTTTTTTGACAATCCAAGGTGTTTCAGGCCAGCTTGCGTGTATCTCAAACTAATCTCAACAGATCCTCTTACAGTTGTTTCACTCGCTTACGTGTGGGGGTGAAGTGACCCTAACATGTGCGGACAAGGAGAGCCGAAAATCAAATTAGGAATAGCATCAGGATTATTGATTTGTTACCCCTTCTGTTGAAACATAGTAATCACTTTGTTAAAAAAAATAGTGTGATTGGCTGGCTATACCTATGATTATCCAAGCTGGCAAGGCCATTTCACGGCACGTTGCATTGGTAACTAACCTGAGGTTTTTTTTTTGTTTTTTTTGTTTTTGATCCGAACACGATTCATATCATTTCAAAGAAGCCATACGACATCTACAGATATCCATCCGAAAACAATGACAAGGGAAACACCAAAACCATCCAACTAAGAATGAAACAAGGAAGATAAATATCTAAGACCAGGAACGACTTCACACCGCCAATGAAGGTCGGGACACGTGGAGTATGAAATCCAAACATTCAATCCCCCAAGGATTGGAGGAAACCCGAGCCACAACTAGCAAACAACTCTGACAGATATCGAAACAACAGTGTACAATCAAATGCCTTGGGTTACTACCCAAAAAGCACGCCTGCCGTCTTTGGGCGAGGATACGAGACGCCATCAGTGGAGGGCGCGAACGAGTTCTCACACCGAAGCAGTGGAGGGAATCTCCGAGGCAAACCTACGCTGTCACGACAGGCTCCGATCGAGAAGAAAACCGAGAGCCAGCAATCCGTGTTGGCTAGTGGATCGATCCTACGATCGCGGCAGCCGACAACTGATCTTACCCTGCTGCTAGAACGGAAACCACCACACACACCCAGGCACCAAGGCCAAGCCCATGCCCTTATGCTACTCTGAAAGCCAAGCTCGAAGGAGTTATTCGCCCACCACCACAACCCTCCAGATTCAGGGGAAACCAGGACTGGAAACTCAATTCGAATAAGTCGGAGAAAACAGAAAACAAAAAACAAAAAATTCCCTTCACTCCTTAGTTCAAACGGTTTCGCTGGTTAGCTGTGCGTGTGGGTACTATTACTGACCTTTCGTGAGCTTCATAGTAACTAGGAGTGTCGGTGGCGGAGCGGGTCTAACCCAAAAGTAACTTAAGGAGAGAGAGAGAGATTATGAGACTTTATTTCACTTTTGTCCTCTAAATTATTGTTTTGTTTACTTAGTCTCTAAACTCTAAACTATGAACCTGGTCTATGACATCTCCTAATGTTTCTGATTTTTTCTATAAAATCCAATGGAAGGTCTCCGTTTAAATCTATTGGATTTTTTCTATAAAATCCAATAGAGTTGTTTTATATTTATGGATTACGCACTTATCGGTATACAAACAAATTGAGTTTCCATGGAAACAATGAAAAAATAGTAATTTAAAAAAAAATGAACAGTTCGAATTATAAGAAAATATCTCAATTGATTTCATTTAAAGATTACAAGATAATTCAATCAAACCTTGTATAAGAACTCCATTGCCTCACGTCGATGGGCAAGAATAATTGGTTGTTACTATATATATTAACGGATGCAAGCAACTACTCAATAACTCAAGGCTAACCTTTTGAGCCACATACTCACTTTATACTTAAACATTTTTTTTGTCTATATACGCAATAATATTTAACATGTAACGCCCCCATTTTCGGGTACGTTAAATAAACATTTTATTGAAATAAAAGACGAAGAGTCAAGCTCATTATTACATCAGAGTTCCCACTAGAGTACTTTTATTACATAAAGGATAGGAAATCTAAGGTTATCTACTGCTCCACCTCTTCCTCCATCCTAGCAAGCTCTTCGGCCCCAAAAGCCTCCAATGTGTACTGCTCACCTTGTTCATCTATGAGATCTGACACATTATACCGGCGTCGCCACCAATATAATATGTCAGGGTCACCAAAGGCAATACCGTGAGCTTACAAAGCTCAATAGAGTAAACCATACCCACTAACCCTTAACTTATAACAGAAAGGCACATAGACAATTACACATGCTTATTCAACAACATAGTGTAGCAATTACACATCCACATTCGTTATCTTTCTAACGTTGGTGTCATGCCTTTTCGTGTTTCTCCTACGCAATATTTCGTAGACCGTGTCACCATTTTCCACTTCATTAACACTTCCAAATCAACATTTCGAAAATCCGTTTTTAACACACCCAACCTCGATTCCGCCGCGCCGGGTTCTCGAGTATCCTCACAATGGTTCCGCCGCGCCGGATTCCCATTGGCACACATCTTGTATTGGCTCCTCTCCACGGATAACCAAGTCACACACCCAACCTCGATTCCGCCGCGCCGAGTTCTCGAGTATCCTCATAATGGTTCCGCCGCGCCGGGTTCCCATTGGCTCACAAACACACCATACTACCATAGTGACTCCCCATTTCTAGTCATTATGTAGTTTCAAAAATATTTTACCAAGGCAATGCCTTTAAACACACCCTAGGTGTCATGTCTCTAACTTTCTCAGTTTATGTCTCTAACTTTCTCAGTTTCCGTGTCTCGTTCTCATGCATAGACTCCGCTGTAAGACTTTCATGTAATCATAGTAATCTTGAAACTAAACTAGCAAGATCATCCAACTCTATATCATTTAGCATGCTCAATCATTTGTAAAGCATAACGTCACATGTACGTGGCCTTTGGAGTGATAATCACTTATGCTTTACTTTAAACAACCACAAGTAATGCAAGTAAGCACATAGCAAGTCTAACATCATTTTAAAAGATCAAAATACAATACTTCAGTTAAGCTACGAGCATTATTGTAAAGACCCGTTATTTTTTTATAAATATTAATAGATATCAAAACCAAAAATATTATTTTGCTCGTTAGTTTATTTAATACGGGAAATTGTTTTCAATGTCACACCAAAATTTTATTCCATAATCGATTGTGTGCGCGCGTGTCCGACGAGTTAATTCTTTAATGTGTACATGTGTATACACTTGTGTTACATTAGTCCATTTTACCCTAACTCTAATCTTTTCCAACCAACTAAACCCATCTCGTTGCCCATCACCACCTGAAAAATCCCATGGGTAACCACCTCTTCCCATCATCAAGCCATCCATCCATCACAGATCCCTCCATCAGAAATTGCCCCTCCATTTTCGGCACTTTCTTTCCTCCAACCAATGGGAGCTCAACACACCACCTAAACACATTCCTTTACCCACTAAACTAATGCCAAACTCACACATTATATTACCCATGAGACTTCTCCCTAATACTAATCACACCTCTATATTACTCTCCATTTCCCACCTCCTCCTTTTCGGCAGCAGAGAGAGTGAGTTGTATTCAGTTCCCTTTTCTTCTTTGACTTTTCCGAGAGAAAGAGAGAGAGAGAGAGAGCAAAGAGCTGAACACTTCTTCTTTTTCCCAACACTTCCTACCATCTACAAAGTCCACCATCTCTTCCTTTTAATTTCTGCAACTTGGACCATCCAATTTCAGTCCAAAATAACCCGAACACCACTCCATTTTCAGCTCTAAAACTGTGCAGAAACCAACTCCAAAATCAGCCATTTCGGTCCTGAGTTGTCGCAACCGAGTCACCACCGAACCGCCGTTTCACTCCGTTTCTTTTTTTCAAATCACCGCTTAATCTTCGGGAAGAGAGGTAGATAAATCCTATCTCCCTAAGTATATTTATCTATAATGAGATAATGTAGAGGTTTGAATGTTGTGTGTATATAAATTTATCCAACGGAACAAATGGTGTAGAACTGGCATGGTAGGCTCATGGAATATAAATTTAGGTGAACTTTTAGATCAATGAAATTAGTGCCTTGTTAAAAAGTTCTCTCTTAACTGCCTTATCAAGTTAAATGGTATTGAGTTAGAGTAATGATGTGATAAATAATTATGTTTATGAGCTAGAAATGTTGGTTAAGAGAACCATGTATGATAAATAAAAGGATGGTCAGATTATTCGAGTTCCGAAAATTTTCATCTCGTAATGCTAGCTAATTCCATGTTTAAGGGCCTTTGAAATCGTGCTCACTTAGGAGTTGTTAACTTAGACAAGATTGATGAAATGGAAATATGTCCTCTGTTCCTTTTAGTATGTCCATTACTAGCCTTGATATCCTCCCTTTTATGCTTAATGTTCTACTTATATATTAGTTAACAAAATTTCCGTAAAGGATGAGCTACTGTTACGGTGATTTCTTGATTTTTCTATTAGTTAACAAAGGTTTGATTATAATTTTTGTATTAGTCAGTATCATTGTTAATGACTTCCATTACTGTTATTGTTATTTGTCTTGATAAATGTTATCGCCTTACAAAAACTTAGAACGGACTTAGATTCATGGGGTGGTTTACGATGAGAGAACTGATAGACGTTGTTAAGTTAATGGAAATCTGATAATGTGTGGAGAGAGCGTGTTGTGAAATTTTGAAATGGGTGACTAGATAGGGCCCAGTGATCAAATGGTGACCAGTTAGGGCCATTGTGATCTTGAAGGTACTATTATGTTGAAATGGGTGACCAGGTAGGGCCCAGGGTGCTAACCGAGGTCCAGCGTGTGATGTGTTGTGTGCGACCCTAACAGACGGTTACGTCATGGGTAACTTAACCCCTTGTTATGGTCTAAGTGAAACATATTCGCTTAAGACCCCGGTACAGGACAAGCAAGAGGTGGGTTGTCCCATGAAACGGGCGGAGTTAGTGGTATGGGAGGAAAGGATCTTGTGGAGAAGATCCCTAGAATTCACTTAAGTTAATGGATAGTAAGAAAAGGATGATGTGTTACTTTTCTGTGCTTTCTTTTAATATCAATTGTTATATTATTTAACTGTTTAGTTGTAAAGTAAGGGATTAGTAGGGTAGGGATTTATCTTCTGAGTGTCGACTCACGGCGTTTTTATGCCAGGTATCGAGGAAGAGCAGTACGATCAACCTGAGGAACAGTACCCCGTCGAAACCTCCTGAACCAGTAAGGAAGTTCATAGAACCGTGGGCGAACTACTAGAAGAAGCTCTGTTTATTTTAGTATTGTAATTTCAATTCCAAAAGTGCTTGCACAATTGTCGAACTTTATTTTATTTGGTAATATGTAAGACCTAATTATGTCAACTTCAATCTTAGTGGTTAAAGACTTCCGCTGTTTAACTTTGTTGCTTATCAAATCAAATTTTAAAGACATTAAATTATTTTAAAAGATTAATTTAACGTTTCCAAAAATCGGGGCGTTACAACATGGTATCAGAGCTTTAGGTTCAAACCCTCAGCCTTGGGTAGATTGGGTAGCACTAGGCTTCGTGGGTATTGGTAATTAAGTGCATTGTATATTTACTGCCCTCACATGCGTCAAAACGTTATTACCAAAAAAAATTTATTTATTTATTTTCTCTCTAAGTATGGAGATTATACTAATTAAACACTAATTTTTTTTTTAAATGTAGTATGTCGAGCTCTTCTTCGTCAGGATCATATGGTTTGAGTTTCGATACGTATGGTCGCTATACTCAGCGAGGACGTCAGGGTCAGATCAAAGCCAAGGATGAACGTGAACATAAAGGGAGACTCAAATGGCAAGCGAAGAAGAGCATCAAATGGGATATCAAGAAGATACATGAGGACTCCCCGAACTGCCCTCCGGAGAAGCTGAAGCGGCTGGTGAATTACCGCATCCAGAACCATATTTTGAAGTACAAGGAAGCCCTAAAGATCCTTGCCAACAACGAGCAGTACGAGCGCCTGAGGGCAGAGGCTCTAGCCCTACCCTACGTGTCTTATCGACCGCCATCACCAGAGAGCGCTGGATCCCACTTCTCGGGACAGCCCGCACCGCCGGTTTACATAGACATATCGTTAGACTCCGAGGACGAGGAGGACCCGGAAGAGCCGCAATCAGACTAGGGTGGTAGTTGTTATGTTTTGTCAGAACCCTGGATGATTAGTACTAGGATGGGAAGGGTCGCTGTACTTTTGGTTGCACTCTTTTGTCTATGATGGCAGTGCTTGTAGTATGACTTTTATTATGTATTGATGTGATGAAACCGTGATGCTGAGATCTGTGTTGACACTTTTTGACTATTAGTAGATGATATTTCCGTTTAGTATTGTGTATTTCTTGCTTTAATTGAAAATTTTATGCAAATGGGCAAAACAACTAGAAACCCCTTTTAACTTTCGAATCCGACTAATGTAGATGGTGGGAACACGAAATGGTAACGGCAATAACAACAACCATAATAACAACTCAGGCGAAAACAACAACAATGTGGACCCAAATCAGAACGTCGCTGCCGCTCTGGCGAATGTGGCCCAGATACTCCAGAATCTTGCCGCCAATCCTCGAGGACCTCAGCCTCGTGCAACCCCAGACCGTACTCATCTGTTTTCCGAATTTAGAAAACAGAGACCTCCAACCTTTCAAGGGGCACCTGACCCTCATGTTGTCGATGGATGGATCCGTCAGATCAAGAAGATGTTGGACACCATGGGAGTTCGACAAGGTGCTGACCAGGTGGCCTTGGCCACATATCAACTGGAAGGGGAAGCTGACTATTGGTGGGAGGCCACTAAGAATACCGTGAATCTTGCCACAATCACATGGACTCAATTTGAGAAGATCTTTTTGGAGAAGTATTTCCCTACGCCGATTAAGGACCAGATGGCACAGGAATTCTTAGCACTTAGACAAGGAACAATGGCTGTGACATAGTACATGGCACGGTTTGAGGAGCTATCACGACATGCACAGACGTATATCCCTACTGATGCTGCTAAGGCAAGAAAGTTTGAGTGGGGGTTAGAGGACCCTCTTCGGGGAAAAGTTGTTGGGTTGGAGCTTCCAACCTTCTCTCGGGTGGTGAGGACCACTTTGATCAATGAAAGGGAACTCAATGACTCTCGAAGAATTTTGAATCAAAAGAAGGCTACTCAAATGGGAGGACCAATCCGTAACCACAATCAGGGTTTCATTGCACCAAAACCGTATGCGCAGAACAATCCCCGTCCACAACAACACGACCAACCCTGGAAAAACCCCAACCCTAACCCAAACCTGATTCCGGTCCAAACTCGAGGACAATACCCTCCACAGAATCGGACCCGCAAATGCTACAACTGCAACCAGGAAGGGCATTTCAAGAATCAATGCCCACAGCTTGTTGGGTCTAGAAGCTCTGGATATGGAGGGCCACAACAAAACGCAGCAAAAGCAGATTACTGGAAGCCGCAACAGGGAGGCCAGAATCAACCACGTGTTGGTTGGAATCAATCACAGCAGCAACCTCAGTCATTTCAAAATGCTGGAGCTGGAAAAGGGCCAGTTGGGCCAAAACAAGCTGCGGGAGGGAGAGTTTTTGCACTCCAGGGGGAAGATGAGGTGTATGATCCGGCAGTGATACAAGGTAACCTTATACTTTTCAGCACTTGCGCACAAGCATTATTTGATTCCGGAGCATCACATTCATTTATATCTGCTAAATGTGTACATGCATTGGGACTAGAAACTGAACACCTAGGATCAGCAATGCGTGTCACCTCACCGTTAGGAGGACACATTTCAGTGGGTCTAGTTTGTAGATCTTGCGAAATAGAAGTGTCAGGTCTGCGTATGACTTATGACCTCCGAGTCCTTGATATGGTTGACTTTGATGTAATCTTGGGAATGGATTGGCTATCCGCCCATCGCGCTGTAATCGATTGTTATCGGAAGATAGTGACGGCTTATTCTTTTGACGGGACGTGTTTTCGATTTAAGGGGGATAGACAAGATCCTGCCTCTAAGACGACCCCACGATCGAGGTGGAAGGACAAGCTGTCAGGATGGCTAGCAAGCCTCATGCTTGAAGAAGAAGACCGCATGGAGTTGGGACTACTGCGGATAGTTTGTGAGTACGCAGATGTATTCCCTGACGAGTTGCCTGGGTTGCCACCGCAAAGGGAGTTGGATTTCACAATCGAGCTACAACCAGGGACTGTGCCTATCTCCATGGCACCGTTTCGCATGGCACCAGCGGAACTTCGAGAACTGAAGGTTCAACTCCAAGAGTTATTAGAGAAAGGGTTTATTCGACCGAGTACATCACCTTGGGGAGCACCAGCCCTGTTCGTCAAGAAGAAAGAAGGAACTCTTCGACTCTGCATTGACTACCGTCAACTCAATCGAGTCACGATCAAAAATCGCTACCCCCTTCCGAGGATAGACGATTTGTTTGATCAGTTGAGAGAATCGACCTGTTTCTCAAAAATTGATTTACGCTCGGGATACCATCAGCTGCGTGTCAGAGATAGTGACATCGACAAGACTGCGTTCAGAACTCGCTACGGACATTACGAGTTTGTTGTGATGCCGTTTGGATTGACAAACGCGCCTGCTGTATTTATGTGCTTGATGAACAAGATCTTCACGCCGTACCTCGACCGATTTGTGGTGGTGTTCATCGATGACATATTGGTATATTCGCCGTCGGAGCAGGACCACGAGGAACACTTAAGGATAGTTCTGCAAGTGTTAAGGGAGAACCAGTTGTATGCTAAGGCAAGTAAGTGTGAATTTTGGATGAAAGAGGTGAAATTCCTTGGTCATGTTGTGTCAGAAAAAGGAATTTCTGTGGACAAAAGTAAGGTGGAGGCAGTCATGGATTGGAAACGACCAAAAACGGTATTCGAGATCCGAAGTTTTCTTGGGTTAGCCGGATACTATAGGAGGTTCATTCAGGACTTTTCTACGCTAGCCAAGCATATGACTAGACTGACGCAGAAGGGTGTCAAGTTTGACTGGAATGAGGCTTGCGAAAAGTCGTTTCAGGAGCTCAAAAGAAGATTGACTAGCGCGCCCATATTGATCGTCCCAGAGAGGAATGTGGGTTATGCAGTGTATTGTGATGCTTCTAAAGAGGGTCTAGGTTGCGTACTGATGCAAAACGGGAAGGTTATTGCCTATGGATCGCGACAGCTGAAGCCGCATGAGAAGAACTACCCGACACATGATTTGGAACTCGCTGCAGTTGTTTATGCTCTCAAGTCTTGGCGCCACTACCTCTATGGAGAGAAATTCGAGGTTTTCACAGATCATAAGAGCCTCAAGTACTTATTCACTCAGAAGGAGCTAAATCTGAGGCAGAGGAGATGGATGGAATACTTAGAGGATTATGATTTCACGTTGTCTTACCATCCAGGCAAAGCCAATGTCGTGGCAGATGCTCTTAGTCGCAAGACGAGAGGACAGTTAGCTAGACTAGCTATGAAAGAATGGGAGATGGTAGCGACTCTCAATGAATTTCAATTACAGCCAGCCAGTAGTGAAGGAGGAGCTTGCTTGTTTGCCATAGTCGCCACACCAGCATTGCACCGAGAGATTCTTATAGTGCAGACTTTTGATCAGGAATGCGATTTCATTAGGTATCAATTGGCAACAGGAAAAGCCGCAGCAAGATGGACGATCCACACCGACAAGAGCCTCAGATTCCGAGATCGAATTTTTGTACCTGATGTGAATACCCTACGGGAAGCCGTTCTAAGGGAGTTTCACCAATCAAACTTTGCCATGCACCCTGGAGGGAACAAGATGTATCAAAACCTCCGTAGACTATATTGGTGGGGTGGAATCAAGAATGACGTAGCCAAGTATGTATCCACGTGTCTCACGTGCCAGCAAGTGAAGGCTGAACACCAGAGGCCAGGAGGGACCCTTCAGCCATTACCAATTCCAGGATGGAAGTGGGAGCACATCACTATGGACTTCGTGACAGGATTGCCTAGGTCAGTCAAGAAGAACACTGCTATTTGGGTAATTGTGGATCGATTGACCAAATCCGCTCATTTCTTACCTGTCCGTATGACGGATACCATGGAATCTTTCAGCAGACTCTACATCAACGAGATCATTCGATTGCACGGAGTGCCGGTATCTATAGTTTCTGATCGAGACCCCCGTTTCACCTCCAACTTTTGGGGAAGCCTGCAGAAAGCATTGGGAACAGATATTTGCCTAAGTACAGCTTTTCACCCCCAAACTGATGGGCAATCTGAGAGGACGATTCAAACCCTAGAGGACATGCTTCGAGCCTGTGTGTTGGATTTTGAAGGAAGTTGGGAGAGACACCTACCACTGGTGGAGTTTGCCTATAATAACAGTTACCAAGCTAACATCGGGATGGCCCCTTATGAAGCACTGTACGGACGACCATGTCGATCGCCCATCTGTTGGACCGAGGTTAGGGAGGACGCTCTACTTGGACCTGAGCTAGTCCGAGAAACTACTGAGAAGGTAAAGGTGATCAGAGAACGACTTTTGATCGCGTAGAACAGGCAAAAGAGCTATGCTGACAAGAGGACTAGGCCTTTGACATTTAACGTGGGTGATCACGTATTCCTAAAAATCAAGCCGCGAAGGGGGATCATTCGATTTGGCAAGAAGGGGAAGTTATCACCTCGCTACATTGGTCCTTTTGAAATTTTGGAGCGAATTGGAGAGGTAGCATATCGCCTAGCTTTACCGCTGCAGATCGCCAAAGTTCACAACGTCTTCCACGTTTCCATGCTGCGAAAATATATGGCCCATCCCACCCATGTGCTTAATTGGGAGGAAGTCACACTAGATGAAGATACGACTTTTGAAGAGCAACCAGTGAAAATTCAAGATCATGGAGAAAAAGTAACCCGCGGACGGACAATCAAATTGGTCAGGGTCCTATGGAGACATCGAGGACTAGAAGAATCAACTTGGGAACGCGAGGACACAATGAAAGCCAACTATCCGCAGCTCTTTCAAATCGAAGGTACATCTTAATTTCGAGGACGAAATTGTTTTAAGGGGGATAGGTTGTAAAGACCCGTTATTTTTTTATAAATATTAATAGATATCAAAACCAAAAATATTATTTTGCTCGTTAGTTTATTTAATACGGGAAATTGTATTCAACGTCACACCAAAATTTTATTCCATAATCGATTGTGCGCGCGCGTGTCCGACGAGTTAATTCTTTAATGTGTACATGTGTATACACTTGTGTTACATTAGTCCATTTTACCCTAACTCTAATCTTTTCCAACCAACTAAACCCATCTCGTTGCCCATCACCACCTGAAAAACCCCATGGGTAACCACCTCTTCCCATCATCAAGCCATCCATCGATCACAGATCCCTCCATCAGAAATTGCCCCTCCATTTTCGGCACTTTCTTTCCTCCAACCAATGGGAGCTTAACACACCACCTAAACACATTCCTTTACCCACTAAACTAATGCCAAACTCACACATTATATTACCCATGAGACTTCTCCCTAATACTAATCACACCTCTATATTACTCTCCATTTCCCACCTCCTCCTTTTCTGCAGCAGAGAGAGTGAGTTGTATTCAGTTCCCTTTTCTTCTTTGACTTTTCCGAGAGAAAGAGAGAGAGAGAGAGAGAGCAAAGAGCTGAACACTTCTTCTTTTTCCCAACACTTCCTACCATCTACAAAGTCCACCATCTCTTCCTTTTAATTTCTGCAACTTGGACCATCCAATTTCAGTCCAAAACAACCCGAACACCACTCCATTTTCAGCTCTAAAACTGTGCAGAAACCAACTCCAAAATCAGCCATTTCGGTCCTGAGTTGTCGCAACCGAGTCACCACCGAACCGCCGTTTCACTCCGTTTCTTTTTTTCAAATCACCGCTTAATCTTCGGGAAGAGAGGTAGATAAATCCTATCTCCCTAAGTATATTTATCTATAATGAGATAATGTAGAGGTTTGAATGTTGTGTGTATATAAATTTATCCAACGGAACAAATGGTGTAGAACTGGCATGGTAGGCTCATGGAATATAAATTTAGGTGAACTTTTAGATCAATGAAATTAGTGCCTTGTTAAAAAGTTCTCTCTTAACTGCCTTATCAAGTTAAATGGTATTGAGTTAGAGTAATGATGTGATAAATAATTATGTTTATGAGCTAGAAATGTTGGTTAAGAGAACCATGTATGATAAATAAAAGGATGGTCAGATTATTCGAGTTCCGAAAATCTTCATCTCGTAATGCTAGCTAATTCCATGTTTAAGGGCCTTTGAAATCGTGCTCACTTAGGAGTTGTTAACTTAGACAAGATTGATGAAATGGAAATATGTCCTCTGTTCCTTTTAGTATGTCCATTACTAGCCTTGATATCCTCCCTTTTATGCTTAATGTTCTACTTGTATATTAGTTAACAAAATTTCCGTAAAGGATGAGCTACTGTTACGGTGATTTCTTGATTTTTCTATTAGTTAACAAAGGTTTGATTATAATTTTTGTATTAGTCAGTATCATTGTTAATGACTTCCATTACTGTTATTGTTATTTGTCTTGATAAATGTTATCCCCTTACGAAAACTTAGAACGGACTTAGATTCATGGGGTGGTTTACGATGAGAGAACTGATAGACGTTGTTAAGTTAATGGAAATCTGATAATGTGTGGAGAGAGCGTGTTGTGAAATTTTGAAATGGGTGACTAGATAGGGCCCAGTGATCAAATGGTGACCAGTTAGGGCCATTGTGATCTTGAAGGTACTATTATGTTGAAATGGGTGACCAGGTAGGGCCCAGGGTGCTAACCGAGGCCCAGCGTGTGATGTGTTGTGTGCGACCCTAACAGACGGTTACGTCATGGGTAACTTAACCCCTTGTTATGGTCTAAGTGAAACATATTCGCTTAAGACCCCGGTACAGGACAAGCAAGAGGTGGGTTGTCCCATGAAACGGGCGGAGTTAGTGGTATGGGAGGAAAGGATCTTGTGGAGAAGATCCCTAGAATTCACTTAAGTTAATGGATAGTAAGAAAAGGATGATGTGTTACTTTTCTGTGCTTTCTTTTAATATCAATTGTTATATTATTTAACTGTTTAGTTGTAAAGTAAGGGATTAGTAGGGTAGGGATTTATCTTTTGAGTGTCGACTCACGGCGTTTTTATGCTAGGTACCGAGGAAGAGCAGTACGATCAACCTGAGGAACAGTACCCCGTCGAAACCTCCTGAACCAGTAAGGAAGTTCATAGAACCGTGGGCGAACTACTAGAAGAAGCTCTGTTTATTTTAGTATTGTAATTTCAATTCCAAAAGTGCTTGCACAATTGTCGAACTTTATTTTATTTGGTAATATGTAAGACCTAATTATGTCAACTTCAATCTTAGTGGTTAAAGACTTCTGCTGTTTAACTTTGTTGCTTATCAAATCAAATTTTAAAGACATTAAATTATTTTAAAAGATTAATTTAACATTTCCAAAAATCGGGGCGTTACAATTATCGTTAAAATTCTTTCTTTCTTTCATAAGTTCAAATGAGCATATGTTTATTGAATTTCAATGCATATATCAGAATAGTGTAGACGGAAATTTTACGTATTCATAGGGAAAGTAGATATAGGAAATCTATGTGATCATACTATTATCTATATTAGGAAAATGCGTAAAGATCAATCTACATAAATACACGAACATCTATACTTAGTATTTGAGTGTATGGAATAGTCTACCGTTCTTCTTGGCGGTAGTGACGACTACGGAGTAAGATGGTACGTCGGCGGTCGGACAGAGTAACTTCTTAAGAATGGCTTCCGGTAGCTTCGAAAGAGAATAGTTTCTCTCGAAACTAAATCTTGACTAACACTACTTGACTTTTTGGATCGAAAGGGTGGTCGAGTGGCTGCTTAGGATGAGTTTCTTGAAGAACTTGGGAAGAACTTCAAGAACAAGGAAGAACACTCAAGAACTAGCTAAGAACAAGCAAGAATACTAAGCTTTCTAGAGAGAGAAGTGAACTATGGAAGGTGTGAGTTGAAATGGGAAGGAATGAGTGCTATTTATAGGCAAAAGTTTGGCTCCCTCTCCTCCCACATTGGCTGGCCCTCTCTCTCTCTCTAAATCTAATGGATTTTGTTTCATATCTTGTCATGTCAAGGATTGAAAGACTACCAAAGATTTTCTCCTTTCTTTATTTCCATTTTAGGACAAGTTTTAAGCTATTCTATGGGGTTTTTGTCTTGTCTAGAACTTGAAAGAGTAAGAAATGTAGATTTGATTGTCCTTAGATATACAAGAGCAAGAAAGACTAGATTTTGGTGGTACAAGATGATGTATGAAGATTGGCCATGGATTGGACTAGATTTGGAAGAGTACAAGTGCACACATCACTCCCTCTCTCTCCCTCTCCATCCGGCCTTCTCTCTCTCTCCCTCCCTCCCTCATCTCTCTCGGCCTCTCTCTCTCTCTCTCTTAGTACAATGTACTTATGTATATATCAAATGCATGGAAGGACAAGGGTTGGTGATTGACTTGGAAGAGTAAGGATTTGATTGTAAGACAATCTTGTACTCCTAAATCTATCTCATATCCACCATATCTCTCTTCTTTCACTAGTACATGTACTTACACACATATATATATATATATATATATATATATATATATATATATATATAAAACTAGGATTTGATAGAAGAAGGACCAAAGAGGTACACCATATCTTGCTCCCTCTCTCTCCTATCTCTCTCCCTCCTCTCTTTCCCCTCTCTCGGCATTCTCTCTCTCTCTCTCCCTCCCTCTCTCTCCCTTGTACTACCTATGTATATTTATATAAATACATATCTACCTAATAAGATATTGAAGTACAAGGTACTAATAAACAAATGGGATTTTGAAAGAAAAAAGGATTTACCTATTAAACAATTAATTAGACACATGTGTTCTATCTTTATATTATATAGGAGTAGGTGTACTAGTGTCCTATTATAATATTTAGGTACGTACAAGATGATTTGGGTAGGTATCTAGTCAAAATTTCACATTAAAATACTCCAATTTGGCACATGTCTCCTTATTATATAGTATTTAGTACATAGGGAATCCTAGAGTCATATATTATATTAGATACTCTTCTAATTCTTTAATGAGGAAATCCCATGAGATTCTAGATAATGAATTAACTAATATATCATAGTACTAGTCCTATTATCCAATGGATAATAATTCTCCTAATATTTATGGACCAATGGGCAAAGGTCAAAGGTTGACTTTGGTCAAAGGGTTCATCTAGGGTTCAAGAGATCAAATGGTTCAAGGAAGTCAAAGGTTTAATTAGGTTATCTCCATGGATTAAGTTAGAAGCTAACTAGGCTTGCTAAGTAGGATTTCTAGTCAAGAATATAATCTAGGCTTAAGCTTGACGATTAGGAAGTATTCCAACACACTTGTCTTTAGAAAATGACTTTATTGAAGAATCTAATCATGACGGATTACTAAGAACAACTCAAGGGTTTCGAGAGGAAATTTATAAACCATTCAAGAAGAATTAACAACGAAAATTTTTATTTAGTAAAAATCAAAGTTGTTACATAACAATACAAGTGGAGTCTCATTAAACAACCCTATCCTTAATTCTAAGTCCTGGCTTTGCCACTAGGTCTAAATCTGAAGCCAAACAGCTTCAAGTAGCATTACAATAAAAAAAATTACTTTAAATATCAAATTCAAGTTCATCTGAAACAAATTTTATCTAGTTCAGACTTAATCAAATCACCCGGAACAAATTTTATCTAGTTTAGACTTAATCAAATCACCCAGGACCTTTATCTATAGAAGGATCCTCCCTTCATTATCGCTATCTATATCTCTCTCTTGCACACTCACACACAAGGCGTTACGATAGAGAGAAAGTCAAACATAGAAGGGTTTGAATTTACATATGTAGGGATGGAGTTTCTTTTATATGGGTTGCTCGTATTGAAAAGTTTATCTTCGTCATTGAAGGTCACGTGTATTGCACATTGGGTAAATTGAGTAGGAGGACATAGTCTAAGGGTTTATGCCATAATTAGTCCATCTACTTTTTTCCATATAGTCTCCAGGACAATTGGCAATCAGTTTCTCAAAAATACCCTCAGAAGTCAACCGGACGTTGACCGCCGTATCTGTTTATTTTTTGTGTATCTGTTGACTTTTTAATATTTTTTTTATTTTGACCATTGACTGGCGTTGACTGGTGTATCTGTTCATTTTTGGTGTATCTGTTGATTGTTGATTTTTTATTTTTTATTTTTACCTCCATCACGCAACCACAACTTCTACCACCACCACCACGACGCCACCACCACTGCCATCATGCCGCCACAACCTCCACCTCCACTACTACTCCATCACCAACACGCCACCACCTCCACCACCACCACCACTCAACCACCACTTCCACCACCACCACCACCACCACCATGCTACCACAACCTTCACTTCCACCACCACCTCTACCACCGCTCCATCACCACCACGCCACCACCTCCACCTCCACCACTCAACCACCACTTCCATCACCACCACCACCACGCCGCCACCACCACCGCCACCATGCCGTCACAACCTTCACTTCCACCACCTCCACCTCCACCACCACCATTCAACCTTCACTTCTACCACCACCACCACCACCATGCCACCACAACCTCCACTTCCACCACCACTCCATCACCACCACGCCACCATGTCCACCTCCACCACCACTACCACCACGCCGCCACCATCACCGCCACCATGCCACCACAACCTCCACTTCCATCACCACAACGCCACCGCCTCCACCTCTACCACCACCATGCCACCACAACCTCCACTTCCACCACCACCACCACCTTTACCACCACTCCATCACCACCACGCCACCACCTCCACCACTTCTACCATTACCACTACGACGCCACCACCACCACCATGCCACCACAACCTCCACTTCCACCACCACCATGCCACCACAATCTCCACTTCCACCACCACCATGCCACCACTCCATCACCACCACGCTACCACCACCACCTTCACCATTCAACCACCACTTCCGCCACCACAACCTCCACTTCCACCACTACCTCTACAACCACTCCACCACCACCACTACCATGCCACCAATCCCTCTACTTCCACCACCACTCCATCACCACCACGCAACTACCTCCACCTCCACCACTTCCACTACCACCACTATGACGCCGCCGCCGCCACCACCTCTACTTCCACCACTCTATCACCACCATGCCACTACCTCCACCACCACCTTCACCACGACGCCACCACCATGCCACCACAACCTCCACTTCCACTTCCACTTCCACCACCTCTACCACCACTCCACCACCACCACCTCCACCACCCCCATTAGCACTTCCATAACCATTCCACCATCTCTTAGTTCCACCACCACCACTCCAGTTCCACAATCACCACCGCCACCACCACCACCACAATACAAAACAGATACAGATATACCATATACAAATACACCAAAACAGATACAATAGATATACCACAACAGATACACCAACACAAAACAGATACAGATTAACAGCAGATGTACCAAAACAGATACAAATATACCAACAATATCTGCTGGAGTTTGCTCCGACTTCTCTCTTGCAAAATTGGAGAGAGAAATAAGTTTTCTGTTTATTTTTGGACAAAGGTTGACAGTAGGAGTTTAATTGATGAGTGTTTTTAATACTTCAAGTGTTTATATGATATTTCGATAAGGTCAGGTGTTTGTGTGATTTGCGTGAAAAGTCAGGTGCTAATATAAAATTTTTTCATACAGATATATCAATAGCAGATGTACCAAAATAGATACAAATATATCAACAATAAATACACCAAAATAGATATAGATATACTAAAACAGATACACCAACAAAAAAAAGATACAGATATACCAAGATATATACACCAACACAAAAACACTTACAGATATAGTCGCAACAGTTACACCAACGCAAAACAGATACACTTATATCAACAGCAGATGTACCAAAAAAGATACAAATATACCAACAATAGATACACAAAAATAGATATAAATATACCTAAACACATACACCAACACAACACAAAACAGATACAAATATACCAATACACCAAAACAGATACACCAACACAAAACAGATACAGATATATCAACAACAGATATACCAAAACAAATCCACAACCTCTACTTCCACCACCACCTACACCACCACTCCATCACCACCATGCCACCACCTCTACATCCACCACCACCTCCACCACTCAACCACCACTTCCACCACCACCACCACCACGACGCTACCACCATGCCACCACAACCTCCACTACTACCACCACCTATACCACCACCACCACCACCACTCCACAGCCACAACCACAACAAAGTCTTTTTTGTTAGCCAAACAGATACACCAAAAATGAACAGATACACCGGTCGACGTCAACACCGGTCAATGATCAAAAAAATAAAAAAATTAACAGATACACCAAAAATGAATAGATACGTCGGTCAACGCTAGGCAACGCCGGTCAACGGTCAAAAAAATAAAAAAAATCAACAGATATAGCAAAAATGAATAGATACACCAGTCAATGCCGGTAACACCGGTCAAAATAAAAAAAAATAAAAAAAGGACATTTTTATGTTAGCCAAACAAGGCCCTTGTCTCATTAAAGTCAATTTAAATGAAAAAAGATATTTTTTGTGTTAGCCAAACAAGGCCCTTGTCTCATTAAAGGCAATTTGGCCTTTTCAAGGACCTTAAACTCTAAAATATTTTCATTAATGGACTTTACACATCATTGAAACTTAAGCTGGACTAAATCTGCTTTGTGACCTCTTCTTTTGGACTTTAGACCAATTTATTGTTGCACATTTTGGGTTTTCTGCTACTCCCTTCGCTATGAATTATTAATTCGCTACAACTCGTGCAATTTTTGTATAAAAAGATGTAAAAATTATGTGCATAATTTGTAAATATTTTTACGCCGAATAAAAGATCTCAATTAATTTTTTAAATCAATGCAAAAAAATTATAAATCGTAAATGGAAATAATTTATTGTTTAATTCAACAATTGAATATATTTTTTTGCAGTGAACTACCAACAATTAAGATCGGATGTAGTACTAAATCCTTAAGAAGTCTTAATGGAAGAAAATTAAGAAGTTCAGGGTCGTAATAGGTCAAATTAGTAGTTTGGGGATGAAGTAACACAAAAAAGTGATAGTTTAGGGGATGCAGTTGAAATAAACCCATGGGAGATATATACAAATGGATCTATAGAGAGAGAAAAGAACGGAGATTCGTTTCCATCCGTATATAAACCGACGGAGCCGAATCCAATGCGTCTCAAATTTTCCATTTATTAATTTCAGAGAGAGAGAGAGAGAGATTTCTAGAGAGAGAAGGGTCCCGCGGCCAATGGCGGATTCAAGCGGCTCTGTTTCCGTTGACATGGAGATGATCTCTGTCAGCGGAAAGGTTGGTCTCTACTCCATGTACTTCATTGTAGTATATGTTCCATAGATGTATGTATATTGTTGCAATGCGTATTGTTTGAGCTACATTTGTTAAGTTCTATTATTGTGGACTTGTGGAAACATCTGTGTTTTGAGTTTGATGTTTTGATCGCGAATCGTGTTGTTGGTTTTTGATAAAATACTTATGGTTTTTGAATTTTTCTGTCTTTGGTAGGTAGGAGGATTTGATTATTTTCGCAACATTTTGTGTTGCAGTACTTTTTATTTAGGGATGATTAATTTCTATTTTTAGATACATTGCTGTAGGTATGAGTTGATCTTTGGAGTAACGAAGTTTTGCACTTGATAATAGCTTTCATAGGCACAAATTGATTGGTTTTTTCAGTAATGGAGTGCAATTAATTTCAGATTTTGAACATTTGGAGTGAGGGATTGGAATGAACTTGTTTAAAAATCTTAATTGAATGTATTAGTGGGTAGGTTTTGCTATTGGGTTACAATTGCCATGTCACTTACTGCTGCTATTTTTGTTGGTTTTAATGCAATTCGATGATTTTATTTGGGTAAATGGTAACTTTCTTTTGCCATTGTGTTTACCATTTCGTTACAAACTTACAAGTATTAATTTTCTTTCCTCTTTCCTTATTTTCAAATTGCGGGTGGAGTTTGGAAGAATATGTTGAAGTCAATTGAACCATTTGTTAAACCTTTTTCTTTTTTTTCTTTTCTAAGTGTGGGAGGTTTCTTAGTTAATACTATAGTTTGAATTCAGTGCTCAGGACATTTGACATTTTGCAAAAGTCAATCTACTACTTTGAGTAGAATAGCAGCAAGTTCTAATTAAGCAATCTCTGTTGATGCAAAATTCATTTTTATCTTGAGTTGAGTATGCCCTAATTGTCTTCGTATAGTAAAGGATATGCAAAAAGTCGTGTACCAGAAACAGAATATTGTGCTTGTAGATTTTTTCAAGGAGTTTTGGCATACTTTCCTTCACTAGGACTTGTGATATGTGATCTATTTATAGTTTGACTATACTTTGTGCTGACAAGGAGCTTATTTATATGAATGGTTGCATTTCTAATGTGCCTACAGGAGCACCTTATAAAAACTGGCTGTGGTTCTATCTCTGTGGCAGTGTTTGGAGATCCAGACAAGCCAGCTCTTGTTACTTACCCTGATGTAGCATTGAACTGTAAGAAGATCAATGACATGTGAAACCAAATCTTACGTCCTTTGTCTTCAACCAAACCACTGGCATATCCTATGTAGCACGGATACGGACACGGACATGGGATACGGGATTTCTTAAAAAAAGGGGACACGACACGACAGGGGACACAGAAAAAATAAATAAATAGTATTTATTTTATACCAGTGGAAATATAGTTAGATAGATAAGCATGAAGCTTCAATATATACAAACAATTATCATATATATTATATACATCATATTACACTTTTAATGCAAAATATTTGAAGTAATACACGTTTACCCCAAAAAAATATAAAAAAAACTTGCATATTTAACCCTTGTCGGGTCCCTGACGTGTCCCTCCCGAGTCCCCCTAAAAAAATTAATTAAATTTGTTTGACACGTGTCCCTTGCGTATTTTGCTGTGTCGGTGCTTAATAGGGCATATCTGTTGTCATAAACATTCTTTTTGCTGCTCGATGACTTTGTCATTACATTGGGTTTACATACTTTGCTCTTTGATTTTGTGTTTTGATAAAATTATCACAAGAAGTATCACATAGGCAAATACATGTATTTATTTGAAATTTGTTGGAGTTGATTGGCTTAAGTGTCACAGAACTGTTTAAATGAGTTGAAAGTGTTTTTACTGGTTAAAAGTTGGTTGGTGTTTTTCTTGTTGAAAACTTAGAAGAAGCTCGTTTGTTTGCACTAGTTCGAGTTTGCTTTTTTGGAACTGGATAACCCAATACTTCATTTCTCACTTTTCTGTTGTTTCTGGCATGTGTTTTAAGCAGATACGTCCTGCTTTCAAGGGCTATTCTGTTGTCCAGAAGCTTTTTCCTTGCTGCTCCATAACTTCTGCATCTACCATATTAGTCCCCCTGGGCATGAGGTTTGAAATTCATCAGTAGCTTCACTAGCTTGACTGCATATTGTGGTTGAGCTCCTAATTTTTCGATGCTTCTTTCACTACTAGTCACTGTGTTTCTTAGCTGGTACTTTCTTCAAGAGCTATTGCAGTTTGGTGCAGCCATAATTAAGCCCAGTGACCCATTGCCATCCGTGGATGACTTAGCAGAACAGGTTGCTGAGGTTCTCGACTATTTTAGGTAATTTTATTTTTGTGGCCTTCCCTATTTTCTTCCTTCTTAATTTATTTAATTCTCAGTCAGAGTCATTCTCTGTCCAGTATATCTGCTTTTTTTTTTTTGTTTGAAGAAGATTCAATTTGACATTTCAAATACAACTAGAAAGTTGTGGGGTGGGGTGGTGTGGTGTTTATCTGGTTTTCTATGGATGGATCTCGGGTTTGGATTTGGTATGGAGCTCCCTCTTCGTGGCCGAGATCTGCAAGACAGAAACCACCGTTAGTGCCTGACCGGCCAGCAACGACCAGGAGGCACTCCGATGGTATAAGTAAATCTTAATTCGAAGAGAGAAAGTACAGAGCTCTGAGGGTGCGAATGAACAGCGTACCTATCTAGAGTTTAGATTTGTACTTTATGCAAAGTAATTGAACGTAGACTCCAAGTAAGCTCATGCTCGGCACATGCCCTAATCCGCTTTTTGGAATGATGTCATGCATGACGCACTGAGTGCCACGTGACCGAACCGTCTCTAGTTAATTTGCGGACTCCTCGTCTTGATTCAGGTTGAACTTTCTCCGACCCAGCTCCTTGGATCCATGCACTTGGGCTTTACACTTGACAGGCCACAGTGCCTCACTCTCCTGCAGGCCCAAAGCGGATGGTTTGGCCCAAGCGCTCAACCTCTTGGGCTGCTGATCCGCTAGGCCCAATGGGGCTTAAGGTTCAGCCCACCACAATGGCCTTCAGCTCCTTTTTCTCTTCTTTTGGCTATCAGTTGATTTTGAGTTTTGAATGGAAACAAGCTGATTTTTCTTTGATTTTGCAATTTTTATTACTCTTCAGAGTTGATGCAGTGATGTGTATGGGGGTGGCTGCTGGAGCTTATATCCTTTCCCTGTTTGCTGTAAGATGGGGTTTTCACTCAGACTTGCTTTGTTTGCTATGTGGTGATTTGAATTCTTTTTCTTTTTAGTTTTGGTTAGACATTGAAAGATCTGGTTATTTAATGATCTGGCGGCAGATAAAATACACAGAACGCGTTCTTGGTTTGATACTCATCTCTCCTCTATGCAAAGCACCATCGTGGACAGAATGGTTGTATAATAAGGTTCCTTTCCCCATGATTTTCTTTTATCGTTCTCAACATTCTATTGGGGATATTTCATAATTCTCTCCTAAGATGCTACATCCCTTTCAGGTGATGTTGAAGTTTCTTTTTTTTTATGGCATGTGTAGTGTGGCGAAGGAGTTGTTGCTTATGCGGTACTTCAGCAAGGTGCTATTGTGCTTCTTGTACCCTTTGCTATTAGTTTTCTAGAATTATGGATGTGTTAAAATTGGATGATATTACAGAAAGTTCGTGGTAACTCTCAAGTACCAGAGTCAGATATAGTTCAAGCATGCAGAAGAGTAAGTGTATCTTCTTTTCTTTTCTTCTTTCTCATTTTATCTTTGCAAAGGGGATATTGGCAAGTCAGAAAGATGCCACACTTGTATTATTTCAGCCAATAAATGTTGTTTTTGCAGTTGCTGGATGAGAGGCTGAGTCCAAATGTTTCGCGGTTTCTTCAAGCTATCAATGGGTAAAATTTATCTCCATTGAAGTTATTTAAAATAAATTATGCTAAAAGATTTATACGAGAAGAAAATGTTATCAATTCTCATTGTTTTGTGGTAGTTTAGTATTGGTCTCTACTCCCAAGAAATCTAGACCGAGTCCCAAAGTCTAGAAGTAACCCATGAGCATTTTCAAGCGAAGGAAATGCTGAATTCTAATGAGTCAAGACAAGTACAAGTTCTCTGCCACAGCAAAAGATAGTTACCACCCATCAAGTATGCGGAGTAACCCACTTTCTGGAATTTCTTGTTTCAAATGTCTTTTTATCTGGCAGGAGAGAAGACATCACTGAAGGGCTCAAGAAACTAAAATGCCGGTCTTTAGTATTTGTTGGAGAGTACTCTCCGTTTCACGCCGATGCTTTACACATGACTTCAAATCTAGAAGAAAGATATACTGCCTTAGTTGAGGTATGCACTAGAGGCATTTTACTATGTGGATTCTGGATATAAACTTTATCTCGCTTAAAATGATTGATGCCAGTTTCACTTGGGCTGTGTTTGATTATGAATTTCTAGAAACAAACGGAAACGAAGGGAAATTGATTAACCTAGAAATTTAAAAAAAGTTAGTTATATTCCTTAGTTTGGATACGTAAAGGAAAAAGAATGAAAATTTCCATCTCATTTGCTTATGTTATTTTTCTCTGTCTCAAAGTAGAAACCTAACATGCAAGAAAGGAAAATTTGAAGGATATCCTTATTTTCCTTTATTTTCTCTTTCCTTCCCGCGTTCCAAACACCCCTTCAGGGAGGAAAGTCTACGGTAAATAGAAAACTAAGTAATTAATCCACAAATTAATCGTCTTTTTTCCAATGAGTTTCTAGCCCGCAGTGAATTCCTCCGCAAATCTGGGAAACCTAAAACGACCTTAAAGACATGTATCTGGTTTTGCAGGTTCAGGGATGCGGGTCAGTGGTGACAGAGGAGCAGCCCGATGCCATGTTGATACCATTGGAATACTTCCTTGTTGGGTTCGGCTTCTACAAGCCGTCTCGGGTCAATGCCAGCCCGAGAAGCCCATTGAGTCCAACTTCCATCTCTCCAGAGCTTTTCTCTCCGGAGAGCATGGGCGTGAAATTAAAACCCATAAAAACACGTATCTCTGTCGAAGACAGAAGAAAACTAAACGTAGGTGAGAATTTTTTTTGGTAATCTGTATACGGAGAAATAGCTAATACTCCGTATTTCACATGATTGGGTGGGGGTGATAAAAGGAAAAAGTTCCTTGGGGACTGTAGATAAGAGAAAGAGAAAAGCTATAAACACAATTTTAAAACACATTGTGTTCAGAGCTGTTCGATGCAATCCACATTCATCGAACGACGAAATTGTGATTTAAAGATGTGTTTGTAGACTTTTTGATAGAGGAAAAGCTAAAAGAGGAAAAGCTAAAAGGTAAGGAGGGATGTGATTCTATCGATTGTAACTATAAATGGTAGTAGCTGATAGGGCTGACTGCTGACTTTGGTGATCAGAAATTGTATCAGTAAGTGGTGGCAGGCGAATTTATTCTTTTCTAATTGTAAAAATGCCTGTGTTGATTTTTTTATTTTTTTTATGTTTCAAACGCGTTCTTGGTTTGATCAGAATTTCTTTGGTGACTTTGCCAAAAAAAAAGGAAGAGAGAAATTGTTAGGTGCTAACTGCCGAACTGGCATGCCGAAATTTTGCAATTTTGAATAGGGGTGCAACGGAGCCTAGCCGAGCTTTGTTGTGTTCGAGCTTGAATATTTTACTCCAAAGAAATCTTTAAATTGTTTTCATTATCTATCAACTTATAAGATGTGAATTTAACACCCTATTTTTGCAAATTTAGTTTTTTATTTTTATTTTATAGCAATGACTTGTCAAGTTGAAGAGTAATTTCTCTCTTTAAATTTGAAGAGAAACAAAGCTATACTTTGATTTTGCTTTCTCTCTTGAAATACTCTTATAATACTACTAATGGATTTTCTTATGCTCTGTCTAGAACTTGTGAAAGTGAAAAAGACTAGGAAATTAATTAAGAAGGAAAACGTAAGAAAAATAAAGGAAAATTTACACTGTGCTTAATACTCTATTTTTGCCAATTTTTTGTTCTCTCTCAAATCAATCAAGAGAAGGGAAAGTTTGTTTGGAATGATTAACTTTCTTAGACCGGTCAAGTAGATGATATATGTAAATCTTTTTGGTTAACTGGGCATTCATTCATACTCCCTCCGTCCCTTTATTACAGTCCAGTATTTCATTTTGGGCTGTCCCTTAATAAGTGTCCATTTTGTAAAGTTAGTGGGTAAAAGTTGGTGAATTGTCTATTTTGTCCCCAAAAGTATATTCCATTTTGAAAAGTTAGTGAGTAAAAGTGTAATGATGATGGGTAAGTAGGGAAAGTAGAGGAAAAAGTTGATGTGAAAGGTATAATGATGATATCTTTTTAATAAGTTGGAGTTACGAAGCAGGACATTTAAAAAGGGACGGAGGGAGTATTTCATACTATTACTGTATTTTTGCAGCTTTTGTATTTGGTTTTTTTGGTTGTTTTCCTTTTATTTTTGGACCGATAGTGTTCTATGTACTTTTTTTTTTATTATGAATGCAATATATTTGTACTCCTTAAAAAAAAAAAACCAATAAACTAAAGTGTACAATACAGACCTTTGGTCCACTGATAAATAACACAAGTTAACTTTTCGATATGTTAAAATGAAAGCTAGGTTTTGTTTGGACCGTTTTGGATTTTGGATATGCCAAAAGTTCAGAGGTGAGACCATAATGTCCCCAATGGATTCCTTCTCTGTCGTTCTTAATTCTCGATCTAAGCTACAACTCTTAATTTCTGCTGTCACAAACTTAATAGTAGTTTGAAATGTTTTCAATGATATTTTTAGGCTGACGATCGCGTATTGTGTGACTTAAGTGAGACCATTTTTTGTTTTTGTTTTCGATTGGAAAGGCGCGAAGCCATATTTGTTCCTTAGAAGTTGCTTTCTACATCTCTCGTATTAAAAAAGAGGTGGGCTCGTGGGACTGACAATGTTAAAATTAAATTTAATACTTCGTTTCTAAATGAAAGTCCTTAAGAATTTTATGCCTTGTTTGGATGCGCTTTTAAAAAATTTTGGGTTTGATTTTTTGGTAATAAGTGGAGAGAGAAAATAAGGTAATGATTGAAAATAATGATAATAAGTAGAGAGAGATAGTGATAGAAATGAGAATAATGATCGGAGAGATGAGAGAAAAATGAAAGTAATGATTGAAGTAGGGATAATGAGTTTTTTGAGTTGAATTTTTTTTTTCAAATTGTTATCCAAACAAGGCATTAACTTTTTTAGAGGACATGTAATCATTACATCTATTTTCTGTCATTACCCCTATATTCTACTTATTTTGCACCATTTGTATTCACATCTAAGGGACCCTTTTGGAATTTTATCAAATTTTCACTTTTATTTTTGAAGTATGACCTCTCGTAGGTGCTACACATGCAAGTCTGGAGTGGCACTGTAAATAAGTATATCATCAAAATAAACCACAACAGATTTACCAATAAATAGTCGTAGTGCTTGGTTCATCACACGCATGAAGGTGCTGGGTGCGTTTGATAAACCAAAGGGCATAACCAGCCACTCGTACAAGCCCTCTCGAGTTTTGAAAGCAGTCTTCCACTCATCTCCTGGCCTAATCCGAATATGATGGTATCCGCTCTTCAAATCCAACTTGGTGAAAATCTTGGCCCCCGATAATTGATCCAACAAATCATCCAGTCGTGGGATTGGAAAGCGATATTTCATGGTGATCTTGTTGATGGCCCTGCTATCCACACACATTCTCCATGACCCATCCTTCTTTGGAATTAGCAAGCAAAGAACTGCGCATGGGCTAAGACTTTCTTGAATGAACCCCTTGGACAACAACTCTTCGACTTGTCTGCGCAACTCCTCATGCTCCTTCGGGTTCATACAGTAGTGAGCTCGGTTGGGCAAACTCGAATTGGGCACCAAATCAATCTGGTGCTGGATATCCCGTTGTGGTGGTAGCCCTTCAGGTAGCTCTTCAGGAAACAACTCCTCGAACTCTGCAAACAAAAGTTTCAGAACTGCGGGCACTTTTTCCTCAGACTGGTCCTGCCCGATATCCTTCCCAATCAACACAAGCATAACCCCCGAATCAGCAAACTCCTCCTCCAACTGTGCCCTTGCTAACAAGTTGGTACTCTCCCCTGCTGGTGGTTTAGGAGCCGATTCCATTGACGGTAACAAAACAATCTTTGTACCCCCAAACTTCAGGCTGTACGTGTTTGCTCCTCCGTCGTGCTATGCTTTTCGATCATACTGCCAAGGTCGCCCCAATAAGAGGTGACAGGCGTCCATGGCCACAACATCACACCATACTTTATCTTTATATTTAGTACCAATTGAAAAGGATACTAAACAACGCTTTAAAACTTGGCGAAAGTACATAAACACACCCTCAACTATCACTTTTTCCCACGGAGACCCCCTCACATTTAAAATCGCCCATACAGACCCCCTCAACTAATCTCCGTTACCCAAGTGATACCTTTCCGTCTCAAAACCGTTTGTGATGAATCCCCTCATCCATAAATCGGACAAAAATACCCTTATTGCATTACATACATACACCCCCTCTAACCCTTCCCTTTCTCCCCTCTACAAACAGCCTTCAATCAAAACTCAAAATCAGCACAGGTAATCTCTCTTCCCCCCTCTCAACCACAGGTAATCTATTCCTCTCCATCTAAGATATTCTCTCTCTATACCCTCACCGACTAACCACTGGTTTCGTCCCACTCCGGAGACCTTTTCTCTCTCCTCCAATACATACTCTCTCTCTCTCTCTAAAGAACCCAAACAAGTTACAAAAAAGGAGATGGGAAAATCAATGCAGCAGCCGCCATCGGTTGCCACCACCATTCTCCTCCACTTCTCTTCTCCCACACCTCTCTCCTTTCCCTCCTCTTCTTCCCTTCTCATTTCTGCTCAACAAAAGAACCACCGCGGAGCCATGGTTTTAGCACTATTTTTGGTGGAATCCGATCTTTTATGGATGAAATAAGTGAAGATGCAATTTTAGGGTTATATACAGAAGGTTCTCTTTAAAATGATTGATGTTAGGAAAAAAGAAATTGTATAAAACGAAAAAAATGATTAGAACAACGATTGATAGAATAAGGGTATAATATAAATGTTAGGGGGTCTCCATGGAACAAAGTGATAGTTGAAGGGGTGTTTATGTATTTTTGCCTTATAAAAAAGGGTATCTTCGTCATTTCCTCCATTCCGTTAACGGAGTTAGCATTTTTTTCGTTTCCAGTAGTTGAGGGGGTCTGTATGAGCGATTTTAAATGTGAGGGGGTCTCTGTGGGAAAAAGTGATAGTTGAGGGGGTGTTTATGTACTTTTGCCTCAAAACTTTTACCTCATTACCCTTCTTCAGCCAACTCAATCTGTAGGGATTTGGATGCGCCTCCGTCTTTAAATTCAGTTTCTGCACGACTTCTTCAGACACCACGTTTTCATAACTGCCCGAATCAATCACAAAGCGACAAACCTTGCTTCCAACCGTGCAAGTGGATTGAAAGATGTTGCGCAACCATGACTCACCCTCAGCCTCCTGCGGAGCATAGCACACCCGTCGAAGCACTAACAAATGGCCTATGTCTCCCATGACCTCTTCCTCCTCTAATGGCTCATCGTTGTCATCATATGCAACCTCCTACTCATACTTGCCAAATGTCTCCTCCTGAAACTCATCTGTCTCTATGAACAAGGCCTTGCCTTGACGGTTTGATTTTCTGCATTTAGAAGCACGATGTCCTGGCTCTCCACACTTATAGCATTTAAAGCCAAAAGTCGTAACTTTGTTCGCTGCTTGCATTGCGGGTTAAGGGACTACTGCGCGAACCGGTGGCACAGCCCCCGCAGGCGCTCGACCAACACTACCCCAATTGGCACCTGTCGGTCTGCTGTTGAACCATCTTCCTAATACTAATGCCCGCTGATGGACATCTGATACAGAGCTCAAATCATACATATTTAACTCATCTTGAAACTGTTGACGTAAACCACCAACATACCTTGAAATCTGCTGCTCCTGAGACTCTGCGAGATCATTCCTGGCCACGAGTTGGTAATACTCGTGGGTATAATCATTGACTGATCGTGCGTTTTGTCGAAGACTCTTTAAGCGCTGGTACATCATACGAGTATAGTTATGGGGTAGAAACTCAACGCGCATCTTCTTCTTCAACTTTTCCCAAGCAGTAATCTTGGTTTTTCCCTGCCGATGCCTGCTGAGTTTAAGTTGTTGCCACCACGCAGAAGCCCTCCCTCTGAACCTGGTCGCTACAAGAGGGACCCTCATTTCCTCAGGAACCTCTTTGAAATCCAAGATTTCGTCGATAGCATTGAGCTAGTCCAGAAACTCCTCTGGTGACAGATTTCCCTGGAATTCGGGCAGTTCAATCTTCAAACTGCTTTCCCAGTGACGCGAGTCGCGGGTGTGAGCCACGACCTCCCTATCCAGCCCTCACTGATGGTGGTAGCTACCAAAAGGGTTGGAATCTTCATCATCTGTAAAACCTTCATATGTCGGAGGGTTAGATTTCACATGACGATGGCGAGGTTGATTTGTAACTTCTAAAGCCTCCAAGCGTTGGACAACTCCTCCAAGCATGGCTTTGATGTCAGCAAACCCTTCCTCCATTCGAGCATCTCGAGCAACCTCATCTTGTTCATAGACTTCTTCAACATAAGTTGTTCGACCCCCTTGTCCTCCTCGACCTCCGGTACATCTTCTGGCCATAGTCAGGATTGAAACTTGGGCTCTGATACCAACTGATGCAGCGCAACCTTCTTTTACGAAACTTTTTGCAAAAAATACACGAACAATGTTTGAACCAAATGTGCTCCCTCTTTGAACAAACGAATTTGAGATAAATCTCAATTTTTATTAATTCAATATCAAAAAGCTACTATGCCCTAAGGCTTACAATGAATATAAATAGGGCGATAGAAACCCTAAACAACTTAGGAAACAATTAGGGCTGAGAATCAGTCCCTAATCGCAAAAAATACGAAAATTACCATAAATAGAAAATCCTACGTTAACTGAAAAATCAAATACTATGAAGAAATCTAAGGTTGCCAAAACAAGCGGCAACTAAAACAGAATTTCCTATCAAAAGTTATTGGCAATCTAAATATTACTATAAACGACAAAATAGGCCTTTCGGAAGGCTAGATAGCATCGAACGGCCGAAAAGCATCGTTGGTCATCTTCCAAAGGAAATGAGTATTGATCAGTGGGCCGTTTCGCTTCAACCCTATGGCCCACGGGTCATTCTGCCGTTGTCACCCCGCCTCCAGTTTGGTTTGGGCTGTGCTCGGTCCAGTCGCTCGAGAAACGTGGACGCAACCCGCTCTACATCAGCGACAAACCATGGTAGTAAACGAGGTTGAAGATTTCAATATGCATACATAGTGCACGTCAATGACGGGGATGATTTGCAAACAATGAATTTATACCACGAACGTTGTGTGTTTTCAATGATGTTTCTTGCAATCGGAGAAGTTGTGTGCTGGTATTTATCTTTATATATGTCAATAATGAAAGCAGTTGACAGAGATGACTATTAAAATTGACCATAATAGTAACATATTCTTGTAACAAATAGTGATGTTTTACAGTGCTCATGTGTACAGTATTTGCTTTAATAATTTTGTTACTGCTAACATTTAAGAGCATATCATGACTGGTATGTCGCAATGCTACCATAGACAAAAGTACAACTACGATGCACAAAATTTCATCCAATCCAATCAAGTCAAACCACGATAACTGTGGAAGGATCAAACATGGCCTTAGAGAATTCAGGCATATTATGTTATACATGAGCATTCAGGAGGTTGTATTTGGATCGTAGTGAGCATTCAGGAGGTAGTATTTGGATCGTAGATTCGTGATGAACTTTCCGACAAGAAAGGAAAAATGCTAAGAGAGATAAGAACATAATGTTACCAAAAAGGCTTTCCTATCATTTTTATTTCTCAAGTTAAATTCTCCCAAAAATCCAAGATGTGAACATAGATAGCCTTACTGGTATCTATGTTACGGTTGGTAATACCACTCAGAAAAACACACACCACACAAGTGTGTAATAACTGAAAACTTTAAATGAAATTTTCAGCTGATTAACGTACCATCAACAGATTTTTAGCTATATATATATATAGAGCATCATATACGATCGATCGAAACCATGCTTTTGCATGTACTGGTTCCTGTGGAATGATCAAGAAATGTTTAATCCCATGTATCTACCTCTTTCCACTGGTCACTTCATATGCCAAATCCTCTAGGTATGATGCTCATGTGGTTTACATGGATCCCGTGATCCGTGTCTTTGTCGTTCCTCCAACCTTTTCTCCTGTTCATCTCTGCGTACATCTCATCTATCATTGGTTTCCAGAGACGAACTCGAGCGTTTATAAACCAATTGGACACCTGGTCATAGCCCATTCAGGAAAATGAGACAAGAAATAAGATAAAAGTAGAAATGCAGGGATGTAGGGAAACCAAACAGAAAGGAAACAACGAAACAAACAACCAGAAGAAATGAACACTAAATTTGAATGTACAGAAATTTAATCTGGTATGCTGTCAACCGAAATCTAGCACCAGAAATCCGGTGTTTAAACTTAGTTTCCAGTTCTGAGAAATTTAACTTGGAGAAAATAGTTTCGGTCCATCTAAAATATATATGCTTCTCAGCAAAAACCGGTAGGAAATGGAAATGTAAGAATGGAACTGTATCCCAATTCGTACTGCCTCTCTTAATGATATGAAACCTCCAAAGATTTGATCTGTTTGTGGTATACAGAGATCCAGTGTACCAGAATTTTATGTACCTGGCTCCTTGTCAATCCACTTCTCACTGCAAGTAAGTGCTTCTCTGCATCTTTAGGGTACCTGAAATCCACGATCGCAAACAAATTCCATTTTCAGATGAATCAAAATGAGAGATTTCCATTTTCCAATGCAAGGGTTATGTTGCCAATCATTGACGGATCTTGCATTTAGATACGGACACATAACATGTAAAACATAGCCATGCATGAACTACCGACGACTTCCTATGGCCAAGTATGACTTTTAACAGGTTTGACGGAACATCTTAAAATCAAAATAAATAATAATCGAAAAAAAAAAAAAAAATCCCTACCAATCATAATGAGTACCTCAGGTCAGGTCTTGTGTTAAAAAGAAGTATTGTGTCTGGAAGTGAGAGATCATGCATGCATAAACCTAACTTTTGGAACTAAATGCACAAAGTGGCTGTCCTCACACTAGAAGTCTCGAACCCAACACCTAGAGGTTAGTAGGCTGTGTTTTCTATCGCTGAACCAATAATCTTGCCCAAGCTAGAAGTAGTAGTAGTGTCACAACTTATTTGAAATAATTCTGATGCCTACAACATTTAAGTATAGGAACTTACGGGTGAAGAAAATTCTGAAACATCCATGCCCGTAAAACAGATACAGATCTTTCTGGCAAGCCTCTCTGGGGCCTCCAGAACTGATGGTCTTTTCTTTGGAGCTGCTGGAGAGCCCATCGCTTCTGGATGAAGGATGTCTCAAAGGTCCTATCTTCTTCCTCCCCAGTGTTTCCTTTGTTACAAGAAGCTCCCATTTTAAGGATTTGGGAGCTAATTCTCTCCCTCAGGTTCTTGTACAAGGACGAGATTGTTTGCAAAGCAAAACGAGGATGTCTGTGAGGATCCAACTCGGTTGCAGCATGGAATGCAGATATTACAATATGAATTTCATCTACGCATTGATTGTACCGTTCGTCAACCTGAGTTCAGAAAAATACGATTCAAATATTAGCCAGCAACTTTAGTTTCGTAGCATGAGATACACGTACACCCTAAGCACAGACACGTGGGGTGTGACAAAGACAAATCAACTCCAGTAACATACACAGGATACAGGCGCACACCTGGGACAAATTAATTAAGAACTTCCAGTTACGCAAATTCATTCATTAAAACACATAAATACATATGTATGTATAATGTAGTACTTTAAAACAAGGAACATATTATTTTTAACATAACACTAACTAAACTTAGAAAACGACGAAATATTCACAACTTAAACTTCGAGATGTCATTCCTGTCACCACCGAAAATTTTATAGAATGATCGAAAACGAATTGCAGGACATTTCTATGAATACCAAGATTCATCTTCCAAATAATTCATAACATTGTTACTGTGAAGATATCTTCAAATAGGACGTGTTTACAGGGTTGAAGTGTTGGCTAATTAGTGTCTTTAAGTGTAGATCGAGCTTAGGAAGTGGTGTCTGAGGAGTGAGACACTGACAGGGATGTTCAACATGACAAACCTCCCTAGAAGAGTGTGTGCTTCTAACCACGAACCCACCAGACAGTAGCAATTGGAGAGAAACTACAGGAACCAAACTAAATGAGTCTGCAAGAAGAAAGTAAGTCAGCTGAATCAAGTGAGACCCTCATTTTCAGCAAAAGAAAGAATGGTTCGTTAAGCATAGTGTTTCACGGTTGAACATGAATTTAACCATTTCAAGAACATCATACACATGCATGTTTTGCAATTCAGGACTATTGGAGTACAAACAAGTACGCGCGGCAATCATCATGCATATTTTGAGCACCTAGAGTTCAAAATTACGAAGACAAAATCACCAACATACCAATTCAAGTAGATCCAACAACTTCTTCTTCTTCGCTTCAACAAGGCCCATTTGAACCTCAAATCTAGCATTTCCATCAGGAAAATCATCATAACCGATTGCACCATAGCCTCTGTCAGCAGCATGGCAACTTGAAGAAAGAGTATACTTTGCCCCACCCTCGATCCCACTCGTGGAATAGTTCTCGTGAACTAAACTTTCAATTGAATAACTGGCAATCTCCGCAAGTATTTCTTGAATCACGCAAAGGTATCCAGAACTGGAGAAAAATTGCTGAAGCTGGACTGGTCTACAAGAATTGAAACTGAGGGAAAGATTCTTACTTTTGCAAGATGTTTCCGAACCCAACTGTTTTCCATTCAAAGAACGGTGCGTAACACCTCTACTGCTTATTTCAGAGCATTGATCCTGAATACATGTTCCATGAATAAAAGAAGGCTGGCACGTGGCAAGACTGAGGGACAGCTCATTATTAAAATTGGAGGAGCCAGAAGGATTAGCGGGGCTCATACTTGTATTTTCTGAGGAAATCCACCCATCGGTATTTGCGTTTCCCATGAATGGGAAGGATGGAATCCCAGTTCTTCCAGTGACTTTTCCATAAAGCTCCGGACAGTCAAGAAACTTGTCGGAAGTCCATTTACTGTTCGTACCACCAATCATTTCACCACATCCATAATTCATAGAGGCTGTGAATGCAGAATTTAGTGCAGCAGAAAAGTCATTTGGCATAGTAGTTCTCAAAATCTCCAGCGGATATGGTGAAGGTGCAGAATTTCCAAATTCTGATGAAATGGAAATTCCACTTACGAGTCCTTCCTGAAACTGAGTGTTCTCGACTGGACATGAAGGATTCGAAATGGGGATTGATGGATCGGAACCACCATAAAAATTGATCATGGGTTCACCTTCTAGCATAGCAAGTGCAGGTAATTCAGACATGATTAGTCTTTGGTTGTTTTGGTGGAGTGCATTGGACTGAGCAGAGGACAGCGAAGTCATATGCGAGAACATTCCATCCAACATAGTGTTCTGGTCGCCCATATCTGATTGTACATTCAATGCATCATCCTGTGTTATGTTAGAGAATGAAGCTAGGGAATCAAAGTGCATTATGCATGAGTAACCTCTAAATCATTGCCAAGTCTCTATGTATATGGGAGATCTGTCAAACAATATTAAGCCAGTTGCATGTTAGGAAAAACTAGCACAAACTGGAAACTGGCATTAGTAAACTTATGTGTCAGATCACCAAGCAATTCAAATGCCTATGCTAATACCAAAAGGAAATGGGACCAACAATCCAAAAGCTCAAGTTGTCAATAAATGAGCCCAATAGCTATAAGAAGCAACCTAACATTCTCCCTCACATGCAACCCCGTCTTGGACATCCAGGGACAGTTGAACAAGATGAACAAACAGAGACTAACAAAGTGCACAAAGACAGACATAGCGACTTGACATGATTTGAAAGCGAGACCTCATGGAATCGGAATAGTTACACGATTGGAATCGTTGGATTGCCAATTATCCATAAAGAATGAGATGATAGGAAATGAGCCCAACGATATGTATCAAGCTATCTCATAGCCACACATTAATATATGTCCGAGTAGAACAACTCTAAAGAAAGTTCTCCACAAGTAATATGACATGAAATCATCATGCGCCTACTGGCGAGCAACTAAGAAGGAAACTTGCATACATTGCATTGAATTATCAAGCTCACTTTTGAAGTCGCACGTATTCACATGTCAAGGTCACTTTTGAAGTCAGAAAAATCTTGTATTGAAATCAAAAGTACCAACAATGTTAGCTAAGAATCGCGAATCAAGATTGGCAGCATAACACCGTGTCTTTCAGCTGGAAACTATACATGACAAGAAAACTATACATGACAAGAAAACTGCTAACATGTATCCAACGTGGAACAAGTATACTATCAATTGTCCCTGTCAGACAAATGACTGAACTAAGAGCAGAACACCCAAATTGCATATAATTGAAGGGGGCAAGAGTACATATTCAAAAGGCAACATGAATTTGATGCATATATTGAGAAAATGCTACTATGCAGTAGAATCCACAGGGAAAGTAGGTAAGGAAGTGAACACAATCTCCATTAGCCAAGCACATGCATAAAAGTGCATCATATAGTTGATATTACATATTATTTCATGGACCGGACCCTCCGCTTTCTTACCACCCCATTTTTTTTTTTGTGAGAGGCACCTGATTAAAGTTGCCCAAGTTCAAATTACAAAAACAATTTTGGCCGCTGCATTAGAACATTTGGCAGGCCATGTTGAGCACCAACTACTACTGCTACTCCTACAGATATAATTTTGGCCATATTGAGCACCAACTACTATTGCTACTGCTGAAATCACAGATAAAATATTCGCCGCTGCTACTGCTACAGATATAATTTTGGCCATATTGAGCACCAACTACTACTGCTACTGCTACAGATTTTTGCTCCAAAACCATAGCAACCCAAACCAAACCCCGAATGTCCCAATTAATTGAGGTTGGTCTTCTTCATCTTTTATCAGGTATTCAAAAACAAGAATTTATTATACAAGAAATTAAAGGAAAATTGCTAATAATAGCGCAATGGACTGTCAATAAGTCACGAAAATGGCAAAACAAACACAGTTTTCTAGTGTTTAAGTACCTTGAAAAGTGTTAAAAACATATTAGAAAATGTGTTTTTTTATACTTTCCATCTTATTGACAAGACAACCAGTGGATTGTCAATACCATAACCGATATATAAAAAACAAACAATAAAAATAAAGGTCATTCATAACTTGGGCCAAGGGTAGGGGATATCGTAGTGAAAATTCTTCTAACAAGACACAAAGAGAAAGAAAAATAATTTGGGCCAACGATCCTTTGTTCCCAAAAACCTTTGTCTCCATAGAACAATGCATTCACAACACAACAATATGGGATGAGAGTTCATTGGGGACATAGGAACAAGGACTTTGGGGAGAGAGGCTCACCTGCCCACAACTGTCACACTAAGGTTGAGAAATATATTATCACAAAACAACATATGAGAGTCACATCATTTTTGGTTATGGGCACTTAACAGATATATGTTTTTTTTAATCAATAACATTAGAAAACAGAAAAAGGGAAACATGACAAGGTAACCAACCTTGACTCATTTGCAGATGAGATATCTATCACCCACCAACAAACCAATGTCTGAACTTCAGCTTCCTCCACCAAGCCTTGGCAAGACACCACACCCCCCCCCCCCCCCCCCCCCCCCCAAAAAAAAAAAAAAGAAAGAAAAAGAAAAAGTACAACCAATAAAGTTTATGCAGATTTCTTGGATTTTGCCAAACAAAACTTTTGGTAGATCTTCCAAGTATTCAAAAGAGGGGTACCAGAGAGTGGCTTGCTTTCATATAGTTTCAAACTACGTGTGGTTTTTTTCTCAGAGAACCAGAAGCAAACAAAGGCAGTTTCAAACTTGATAAATTTAAGAAAGCATTCGTTTTCCTTTCTCCTCCAACATTGCAAAAGGGGGCTGTGTTTCTTTCTTAAACAAAAGGAACAAGGTGAAAAAGGGAATACTACAAAAAGTGGGTCATTTTCTTCACAAGGGCAAAAGATTTGGGATTCTTTTTAAGAACCCAAAGCCCAAGAAACTGAAGTTCAGAGTTTCAGACCCCCATAGTTTCAGACCCCCATGAAGAATCATGACCTCTGCCTCTTTTATCTCTGTCTCACTCCATGCACAAGATCTTAAAGACACACAAATGGGTCTTGTAAATAAAGCACAACCCAGTTCAGAGAACCCATTAAAAGCAATAAAGAGTCTCAAGAAAAAGGGGTCTTTGCAGGGAGGTAGAGGGATGATTGTAATTTGTATGGACCCATGAGTTAAATTGAAGATAGAGAGAGAAGAGCAGCCACACAATGGTAAAAACAAGGACATGTAGGTAGATACCGTAGATTCATGCTTTGTTTGGAACTTTGATTTGTGATTTGAGTAGTGTTTTTGAATAATGAGTGAAAAGAGAAATGAGAGTAACGATTGGAGAGATATAAAAAATGAAGAGGGATAGACTGAGAAATGAAAGTAATGATTAAAAAGTTAGAAAGAAATAAGAGTAATAATTGAGTTGAGAAATATTTTTTGAATTGAGTTGTGAAGTGAACAAGGCATAAGAAAGGCAAGTATTAAAAGTGGAGTAATTTTCGCATCCAAAATTGTTAATCACACCTCACGGTGCCAAACTCAACTCCATGTTAATTTTTGTATTTCTCAAAAAGTTACAATTTGAGAAGAGCGAAAACCAATCCATACTAATTTTGGCACCTTTCTTGAGACTTTCTTAAGAATAAGATTAAGATTAACAATTTAAGAGGTGCAAAAATCAATCCCTGATAAAAACAAGGACACAATGGCAAGTAGTATTACTCCTTGATGGTGCAGTGCAACTCATTTCTGTTGCAGGCTTTGGAGGAGGGCCCATCCCTACACCTCCTTTTCTCTCTCATCTCTGACTGATGATCTCCTTTGTCCTCCTCCTCCTCTACCCTATCTCTCATCAATACCTGCTTTTCTGTAATCATCGCAATCAAGATATAGGGATTCCCTCTGTTGAAACTTCTGTTCATGGCAGGGTCTTTTTTTTGCTGAGAGAAGGAAGGCAAAAGGCCTTTACTTTTTACCTATTTTAAGCCACCTTGGTAATGTGATGAGAAGGAAGAGTAAAGAGGGTAACCAGAACAATTACTTTTGTCCCCCCACGATTACAACTATGGGGTTGGGGCAACTCGGATGTGAGGAAGACAAGAGTGGTACTGTTTACGCCAGTTTTGAAAGAGTGAGGAGTGGGCGAAGAGAACCACCACTTGGCTAAACGTTGTGTTGATGCAATTATGGCATCTTTAGTTCATCTCTAAAACTTTAAAATGAAGAATGAGTATCACATATTAAAAGGATATTTTCTAATGTACACTATTTTCTTCATTTTTTGTACTTTAAAATGCTAGTGTTTATGTATTGAAGTGTGTGTTTTTGGTGTGATTCTAGACTTTATATATAATCATAATTCCATTTTTGCACGGGCAGGAGAAATGCCTTCCCTTTTTTCCCTAAGGAGAGAGAAGGGCCTTTGCTTGTTGAGTCCGACTATGGGTACATGACCAGTGGCAAATCCAGGAATTCCACATACCGGGGCACCTATTATTCACAATCTCTTAAAAAAATATTTCTTTGTACATATATCACTAAATTATCGCTCAACCATTGAATATTGATCACTCATTATATTTCGCAACCGATTTTTGACAATCTTCATAGCTGAAAATACTCTTTCAACTATCACGGTGGCAACCGTAAGATTAATAGAAAGTAAATTAAAGAATTTAATAGTTTGATTTCCATAATATTTTGGATTGGGAGGAAAACACAAAGAAATAGAATAAAAATAGAGAAATAAAGGAAAGAAGTAGAACAAAAATGGAGAAATAAAAGAAAGAGATAGAACAAAAATGGAGACATAAAGGAAAGAGAGAACACAAATAGGCAAAAAAAAAAACCAAGGATGGCATGCCTAAGAATCGAACCAGGTGCTTTGAACTTTGCACAACATATATAACCACACCACCATCTATATTATAAAATAGAGCGGTCTTTTGTCTACTCATATAAATATGAGCACCTTTTCGACCGTTGGATCGCAATTTCAATAGGTTACGATCGTTGGATTGAATCATTGATTCCAACTTATTTCCCACACATGTCTACCCAACAGTTTTCCTCTTCTCCATCAGTTTCCTCTTCTCCATCGTGTTTCCTCTCTCTCTCTCTCTCTCTCTCTCCGAAAAAAAAAAAACAGTGCCCACAAAACTCCTCCACCAATTAGCTATCTCACAAACCCACCAATCAATTGTCCACGAAATCGATTCTTAGGGTCTTTCTGCGGAAAAATTAATGTGGCCTAAATTGCTGTTTAGGATGACAATTTTTTTGATGGGAGTCTTACCGGGAAAAAAAAAATGCTATTTAGGATGGAAATTTTTTTGCTATTTAGACAAAGAAAATGGATTTTGTCTTTCAAAGATGCTCACTTTGTATTTGTTAAAATGCATGTTTGACAAAGTGAACATAGCGGGGAGTGAATTAATTCTTTATGCCCACTTTTGTGTAACTCTCTTAATTTTTGGATAGACTTTGTGGTCTGACACTGCGAGGACACGCGACACGACGGAAATAACTTATGGAGACATGTCTGGATACGCCACATGAGATATCATTACCAGGGGAAATGCTGGGGACACGGCGAAGTGAATTCAACACTTTTTAAAAGCTTTACCAGGATAACATATGTATCTTAAAAAGTATTCTAATTGGAGTTTATTTGTTGTGGACTTTGTTCTTCTTTCGTTTGAATGATATTGTTTGATCAGATCACTACAGGACCAGCACACCCATTTCCCTAGGTAACAATGTGATCAAATCATTACAGCACCAGCACATCCCTTTCCCTCGCTCTCTCCCCTATCGCCAAGCGTATGACTGAAACGTGTTGCGCCGTGCCTTCAGGCACGGGCATGCACTAGTGTTGATATATAGTAAAAATGTAGGGAACTTTTATGTATTTATATCAATTTTTTTTTTAAAAGGCGTGACCCCACGTGCCCCAACGTGGGTTCGCCCCTGGGTACACCTGATGCACCAAATGTACATCAAGTTGTGTGAAACCCACTTCAGGGTTATATAAATGTTCGGAGTCGTTCAATTTGTTTATGTATTTTTGTAAAAAATCAGCTCAGTCGAATAGGGTTGGGTAACTTAGGACTAGGGTACCCTAGGATTTAGACACTTTAGGATGCACTTTTTTATTATAATGTTTTAATGGTTTAGGCACTTCCATAGGGTTTAAGATTTTAAGTACTTTCATAGGGTACTCTAGGGTTTAGGTTTAGACACTTTCATAGGGTTTTAGGCACTTTTATAGGATATTCTAGAGTTTAGATTTAGGCATTTTCATAGGGTACCCTAGAGTTTAGGTTTAAACACTTTCCTAGGGTTTAGGGTTTTAGGCACTTTTCATGGGGGGGAGGATCCGGTCCATTTAGTTCGGACCAGTTTGGTCCATTTGTTTGCATCCGAGCCATTCAAAAGTGTTTTAGATGGCTTAGATTTGTTCGGATTTATTTTTATTACAAAATACCCAAAACAACCAGAACAAATTTGAGCCGTTCAAAACACTTTTGGCCGACTCGGATGCAAACAATGGACCAAACTTGTCTGAACTAACTGGACTCGATCCGACCCCCTTTCCATAGGTACCCTAGAGTTTAGGTTTATACACGTTTTAGTAGTTTAAACACTTTTATAGGAACAATTTTGGAAAAATATTTTATAAATACTTAACGGTGCATTTCGGCTTTTTTTCTTTTCTTTTCTGAACTTACACTTAAAAACCCTAGTTTTATCGTTGCTTTATACGAAGTATTCCGTATACTACTAGTAGGTATTGTAGGACAGCTTGGAAAAGGGAGTAAAGAGGGTAAGGAAACTTGCTGTTAAGGCAATTTGATGTGAGAAATGCCCAGGATTTGCATTGTTGCACTGTTTTTGAGAAAGAGAAAACGTGTCCTACTTCAATTTCTGGTTTGAGAAAGGCCAGGTAGTGAATAAACAATATGATGATGCAAGCAAAACTGAAATAAAATCTCAAATCTGTTGGCTGGGTAGAGAGATACTGAGATACTCCCCTCTCTGAGTCATCGGACGGACGAATTTATTTTTGTTCGTCGACTGCTTTTGCCCATTTTATACGGCATGAACCAATCCAAGTTCCTGAATGGACCAGTAGACTTGTACCATGGGAAAATTATGTTCCTATTCTAGACACCTTAATTTGACTTGGTAAACAAGGCCGGCTCTGAGCTAAAGCCTGCGGTGCCATGGCTTTAGATCCTAAAAAATGGCATTTTTTAGGGGGAAAATGACGGTGAAGGACATGTTTTGATAATTAATACTCGTCAAGGACATTTTCAGTATTAACAAATATTTTCAGCATGTCCTTGGCGGGTATTAATTATCAAAACAGGTTATGGGCCGTCATTTTCCCTTTTTCAAGGGTTCCAAAATATATAATAGTCCTATGTACTATATATTCTAACGACCTACGCCAGCTGATCTGCTTAACCCTTAGACGAAACACGTGACTCAAAAGGTTAATTTCAAGTTATACAGTAGCTGATTGGAATCACTTATATTCTACATTAACTTCACATTTCCCACCGATGTGGAATCCTTGGAATGGGGTCTCACATATATCCAAAAAAAAAAAGCGCATCCAAATCAAAACAAGACCTAAAAATACTCGGTGGCATACTTGTAAGTATGAGAACTACCGGGGTGTCACGCCTTCGATTTTAAACATAATATAATCAATCATTTTAATAAAAGAATCTCGCGTAATCTAGACAATATCCAAAATGAATTTCCCACTTGCTTAATTACAACCAAAACCACAAGTTTTAACAATTACAACGTTGGCATCTCGGCCAAATTAAGTTAAATACAAAAATACTATTGAGTTTCGAATATTACAACTTTAGACAAAAGATAATCCTGGAGTAAAATTAGTTACAAGGTTATCTTTGATCAAAAGTAAGTCTATTCTAAAGATGAGCAAGTAATTAAATCAAGTTAGCTTCCAAAATGTTCTTCGTTTCCAACTACGCCGAGTCATGCAACCTACTGCCCTGCGTTCGAACCTGAAAAGAAGGATTTTGTTGAGCTACTAGAGCCCAGTAGGAAATTCTCCACAAAATCTACATGCAGAGAGATGATAAGCATGAAAATGAAAGTGGATCAAATTAAACGACAAATCGAAACAAAGCACACCAACACCCATTTTCAAATATCATAACAATTCCCAATCGCAAACCCATACGAACACACACATGCACACACCTCTTCCAACGAATTTCCACCCCTTGCGAGATTGTGTTCCCACCCCTTGCTTCACAACAGACTCCACCCCTTGCGGACCGTGTGTTTCCACCCCTTGCGTCACACTAACCCCCATTCACTTCACAACAACAACCACCATACAATCGTCATAATTTGTACTATTGCCATAGGCTCATTCCTCACACACCGATATTATCGAATACGACACATCTCATTCATGGACCATATCACTTGTCACCACAATACCACTATAAAAAAAAGAATATGCAATCTTTTAACCATAAAACATTCTATTCAACCACGTATAGCAAATACACATCTAAATCACACATAGTCACCTCAAATCATGTAGAGGAAGAGAGAAATCCCTACCAAGATGGGTTTTGAGCAAAACCCTAGGTCTATCAAAAGCAACAAGCTTGAATCCCTCAAAGACGAGCCTCACCCGAGCTTGGATACAAGATCTAGAGTAAATAAAGTCCAAAAACATGAATAACGAGCAAAGATCAACCAATGATCGAAGAGAGAGAGAGAAAAACGTGGGTAAGCATCAAGGAGTGAGAACAAGAACATATAACTCACCCTTGGTTTACCAAATGTAAGAATCTTGAGATTTTGAGGAAGAAAACCCTTGGATCTTGAAGATTTGCACTTGAAATCGAGAGTTTTGGGTGAGTTTGGAGTTTGGTAGGTGAGAGAGGGTTTTGAGATCTATTTTCGTGGCCTTTGGGTGTGAGAAATGACATAAATGGGTATTTATAGTGGTCCAAAAAGCGTGCTGAAAATCTGCAGAAAACACAGCTTGTACCGGTACTGGGAAAAGGCTGTACCGGTACATGAACCTTCAAATTGTCAAAAACCACAACTTCTGGACACCATGTACCGGTACTGGGAAAAGGATGTACCGGTACAAGCTGGGCAGAAAAAAAAGAATTTTCCAACGGACACCGAAACGAACCCGACTTGGTATCAACACTTCCAAACATCATTATAACATCAAAACTAACATTTTACTATTCTACGAGAGTCCGATACACCACAGTAATCGTATATCCGTACACCCTCTACAAACGTACGTACAACCTTACTCCCTCCGTCCCTTTTTAAATGTCTTACTTCGTAACTCCAACTTATTAAAAAGACATCATCATTATACCTTTCACATCAACTTTTTCCTCTACTTTCCCTACTTACCCATCATCATTACACTTTTACTCAATAACTTTTCAAAATGGAATATACTTTTAAGGATAAAATAGACAATTCACTAACTTTTACACACTAACTTTACAAAATGAACACTTATTAAGGGACAGCCCAAAATGGAATACTGGACTGTAATAAAGGGACGGAGGGAGTATTAATTTACGCAATTTCATTAACCATTAAACGACTTTCGAATTAACAATAAATTTGCGAGTCTCTACACGGGGACTATGAGAACTATAGGGTCCATTTTTATGAGAAAATACATCTTACTAATTGGAATCAGGTTTTCCACGGTAAAAATTATTAACCAAGGAGGTTTTCGTTTTGCTCGGCAAAACAAAATTATTAATCGTTGAAAGTAATTTACACGAAATATTAGAAAATAAATATTACAACTTGTCCTATTATATTTACTCATATCGTTTCGTGCCCGTGCCCGTGCTTTTTTTGTGCCATTGTCGTGCCCATTATATTTCCAGGTTTACTAACAACTACAATAATCGATAGTAAAAGTAGGGAAAGACTACAATACACACTACTTATTTGGGTGTGTATCATATGCACCCCCAAAATGTTATGAATCGTAGAGAAAATATTACGAATCGTATTGCTAAAAACTTACGATTTTAGTATAAAATTTACAAATCATAAAGTTACGAATTATATATATATTGCTAAAAAGTTATGATTTTTTAGTATGAAAGTTACGAGATACACCAAAATGTTATAAGTTCTAGAACAAAAGTTGACTAGCTTGGACTGTTCCAGCATGTGAGACCCTCTCAGACCTGACATTGAGACCGGCAGAGACCTTGATGTAACCTGAGTTACGAAACACACTAAAATATTATGAATGAACCATAAAATAGGTGCATATAGTACATACTTTTAAGGGATGTGTATTGTAGACTTTTCCGTAAAGTAAAAAGAAAGTATGGACAAACCAATCAGCTAGGGATTTGAATCCAGATTTCTTAAGCTATAACTAAAACCATCATTCCACTTCTTGCAAGTTGCAACAATAACTAATAAAATCTCGCCGATCATATATAACTAATGGTAAGGGGTAAAAATCTACAAGTTTTTCTAAATCAAAATGAATGCCAACTTCATATAAATAAAACAAATGAGAAACACACTTGGGCAACAAATAGGGCCGCAGTTAGATTTACTACATTATACATACTTCTCAATCCATTGTAATGAAGAAATCTTACTTTTGCCTCAAAGTTAGAATCGAGAAGAATATTCGTCGCCTTGATGTCACGGTGTATGATTTTAGGATGACGTACAAATACAACCATTAGAATTATTCCGAATTATATGTAAACCAGTGACGACTCTAGGAATTATTCACGATGGGGTCAATCATAAATTTAAAGTTCAATTGCATTATAAAAAAATATGTTTTACATTAATCAACCCCAGCATTTAATTAAATGAGATCGTAGATGAATACATATAACTCTCAAGGGTAAATGTTTTTTTGTCAATTTACGTACTTCTCAAATCTTATTTCCTCAAACTTATAACTAAAAACCCTTGCATATAGTGCATCTTGACGAGAAAGCCCAGACATTAATCAACTCTCAAGTAAAGAAATAGAATAAAATCAAAAGCTGATAATGGTTGTAAGTAGAGACGAGCATGTAATTAAGATCATCGTATCGTAGATAGTTTGATAAATTGGTATGAAATGGCAATTAATGTACATGCATCATTTCTTAACTCAAGTTTGGCTGAAGAAATGATAGAGACTTTTCGATTGTTGATTTGTTAAAATGGAATCCATGGGAGTTGCTTTATTGATCTTTATAATCTTCAGAATTGCAATGACACATCCAGAGAACCTGAGAGTAATTCAATTGCATTCATTATCTTCTGCATTGTGGTACACTTATTTTATTGGTTATGGTAAGAGAGTACCAAAAAATGATTTAGAAGATCAATCACATTAGCCTGAAGGAGGGTCAGTAATTAAAGCCTCCATACAGTACCAAATGTCTCAAACTAGTGTGTTCTTCATCAAAAACTTGGGTATATTGTCTGCAAATGGCGCTATGTTATAGGCGTCGATATTTCACCCGCCACCATCAATGACTTCAATATTTTTGAAGTATGCGTTGTATTCTGTTTTATATATCTATTGAAAAAGCACCATTGCCCATTCGAGGAGTTGGTGTGCCTGGGGGACCAAACACCTTTCCTCCCTATTCTATATAGGAAGCCATGTCCGCTAGTCTGGAGAATATTATATTTGGCCAAAATCCAACCCGAGTATTGTCATTTCCAACTAAAAGTCGTCAATTTTCATTAGCTAGGTCCTATTATGACAAAACAACTTAATAAGTTCTAGTTACCCCAAAAAAAAAAAAAAAGTTCCTTGCTGCAAATACTCGTCTAATCCTTTTTCCCAAGCCAACTAAGAATTGGAGAAGTGCAATAGTTAACCTTACCCGGTAGATGTAAAGCTGCACTTCATACACCGCTTGTCTCTGGGAATAGAAATTTGGGGATGGATTAAGTCCAGAGGTATATCCGATCTCACAAGAACAAATCATGGGCATCTAGTATTGAAACAATGAGATTGACCTGTCTGTTTGTATAAACAAACAAAGAATTAATAGGTGTAACAAGGTTTAGCACTTCCCTTTGAGAAAAGTAGAACCAAGACATTGAATATTACATCTAATCGTATAAATCGTCTAGTCTTAGAATCACCATACAATGTTTTTTTTTTTTTTTAATGCATGCACAATACAATGTTTTTTTTTTTTTTTGACATGCACCATACAACGTTGGATTCAACCTGAAAAAAATAAAAATTTGCTTATCTTAGAGAACTTTTATATGATGTTAAGATCGAATCTTGACCATTTTACCCTCCACCCTACTTGTATGGTATCAGCCCCGTTTTGAAGCATGAATCTTGCTACACTAATGCCTTTGTTCGTTTCTCTTTTTATTTGGTTTTAGTTTTGTTTTCTAATCATTACCATATTTTTTCTCTAATCATTATCCTATATCTCCAATTATTACTTTCATTTCTCTTTCTATCTCTCTCTACTCATTACGTACCCCTCTCTCCAATTATTACCCTATTTCTCTCTTCACCCACTACCAAAACTAAAATACCCAAAACTAACAAACAAACAAGACCAAATCCAGAAACACGCATGCAGATTATGTAAGCTAAGTGTCGCTCCAGCTCCATTGAACTTGTTTTTGCCACGTCTTGTTTGAACCACGGCATACTGAGCAATATGAAAAATACACACATTAGTTATATATCAGCAATATTACATCCGTGCTTTTTCCGTGCCGGTGCTTTTTCTGTGCCGTTACAGTGCTCGTGCCACCACAAAATATTTGTATTAGTTATATCTCTGGCATGTTGTTTCAAGCTCCAAATAGGATTGAACATCTCGATTCTTAAGGAAAAAAGAAAAAAAGTCTTGAGGATTTTCAGAGGTTGTAATGCTTTAGAACGTAAGTAGACGATTAGCGTTATAATCACTTTCCATGGATGTATGATCTATATCGCTTCAAAGTACGGAACAGTTGTCTACTTCTATGTTATTGCTTTTGTAATTAATTTCGATCATGCTATCACTAGGGATGTCGTATTGTCATTATGTCAATATTTATTTCCGGACCAACTTGCATGCACCTCTGGTAATTCTTAGGCCCTCAAGTTGACGATCAGGAAAACCGTTTATAGCACCTTGGAGAGACTTCAAACCTGAGACGTTAAGAATTAACAAATTTACTCTTAAATCTCAGGTCTTCACTACTAGTCCAACCCCTTGCGGTTACTAGTAATATCAATATTGCTCTGCTTGCTTCTCCTTACAACAAATTCAAACTTGCTCTTCTCAAAATAATCTATATCTATAATCTATAATACAAATCGCGATGGTGTGGGGTCCACACATTTTCTCTACATAAATCTTGACCGTTGATTTACATTCACATATCTCCACCCTTATTCAACCATTGGCTCAGATTGATTTCATCCGACGGTTGAGAGTTGTTAAATGATTAATTAATGATTTTTTCAATTTTTGGTAATAATTTATTCTGAATTTTTGGTAATGATTTCTAGGATTGCCGCTGAAAGAGAATATAATGACATGAATTTTAGGTAATGATTTCTAGGATTGCCGAATTTTTGCTAATGCCGTTGAACAATTTTTGGTAATGATTTCTATGACTATGGTACGTTGAAAGAGAATACAAATACTACGTAGATGACATGAATTTTTGGTAATCTATAATACAATTCGCGACGGTGTGGTGGCCCACACATTTTCTTTGCATAAATCTTTACCGTTTGATTTAGTACACATTTTTCTGCATAAATCCTAACCCTCTATTCATTTCCACTCTAAGACCCCAGTAATTAATTGGTTCCCACAGCAATTGCTATTCTATTCCTAAACCATATATTGACACTGTAAAATTTATGGTAAGAAGGCAAATCAAAGGCAATCAATATACGGTTTTGTACAATTTTAGTGACGACTGTAATTGCTATTCTATTCCTAAACCATATATTGGCATTTTAAAATTTATGGTAAGAAGGCAAATAAAAGGCAATCAATTTCGGTGATGAGTTTTGTATCATAGTAGGATTGGCATTTGGGCGGTTGCCATTGCATGGTATAATTTTGTATTTCCTCCCTCTCTCTCTCCTCCCCAATCCCCCTCACTCGGCTTCTGAAACGGCTAAACATGAATTGAGGTGAGTGTATTTCATTGTTTTCTTTTGAATATAATTATTGATTGTTTTGATTTTTTTTTGTATTTCAGATTTTTTGGCGAATTCACAACGCACGGTTCCGAACGAATTGAGGTAAGTGTATTTTAATGTTTTCTTGCTTCCCTTTTTTTCCGCTCTTTTTTTTTTTGCGAATACAATTATTCACATGCTTAATACGGCCATTAGTCTAGTTTTGTATAGATTCTTTTTTTGGGTGAATACAATTATTGTTATTTTTGTATTTCATTCTTTTTTTCAGTTGTATTTCATTGTTTTCTTTCGGTATACCCCCAACACACGGTTCTATCTTGCTTCCCTTTTTTTTCCGTTCTTTTTTTTTGTGTGCGAATACAATTATTCACATGCTTAATATGGCCGTTAGTTTTGTTTTGTATAGATTCTTTTTTTGTATTTCATTCTCTTTTTTTTGGGCGAATACAATTATTGTTGGTTTTGTATTTCATTCTTTTTTTTCAGTTCTTTCTTGGTTTCCTATTTTCAGTTCTTTCTGGAGCATGTAGTAAATTGATCAAGTCATTTGTCAACTCCATTGCCGATCCCATTGTGAGGCCAAGGGAAAGCCATTTTATTCCTTTCTTAATGGTCCAGCAAACCAAACACTACTACAAACAAAATTTTTGAATTTTCCCGAGACCGTTCTAATTATTGAATTGAATAATGCTGCAGTAATAATTATTGACTCCCCCTCTTTTTTTCCCCTCAGTTTTTTCTTACCATCTTTTTTTCTTCTGGCCACGGTTTTTCATTTCATGTTTCTTAGCAAGCATGTCTCCCCTAAACATTGACAAACACGTGGTTCTTCATTTTTTGGATTCAATTTCATGTTTCTTACCATGCATGTCTCCCCTAAACATTGACAAAAACGTTGTTCTTCATTTTTTGGATTCAACAGTGAAACAAATAGTTTTTTATTATGTCTTCTTCAACATTTTTGGATTCAACAGTGAAAAAAAGGACACCATTTGTTCGAATCTCATTTTCTTTTTGTGTGTCCATAATTACAAGATGAATAGTGAGAATGAAATTAATATGGTTCCAGTGACTGAACGAGTGGAAACGCATGAGGATGCTCAAGTTGTAGTCGAAAAGCAAAATATACAAATTGACCCACAAATTGGTAAGCATTCTAGCTACAAATTGGTTCCAGTGACTGAACGAGGGGTTCCAATGTTTCCATATCTCACCTTGAATACGTACATGTGGCCGGGGCACACACTGCAAGTTGAATTTTTTTATTAATTTTGTATAATAACTTCCGACTTATATTGTCTGATCTTCCATTTTGAACATGCATGTGTTCTTGACTTATGTGGCTGGAGTACATGTGTTCTTGACTCGATTGTGAAGTATTGACTGTATTTGGAACTATTTACTTCTCAAATTTTAACTGGAGATAAAATTGGCAATTTGGTCTTCATTCCGAGGATTTCCTTGACACCATCTTCTTTTGAATTTCCTTTCGAAATGACAAGGCATTAGTTTTCGGTCAGGTTGGCATATGCAATGACAATTAATAAATCGCAAGGACAATCTGTAAAATTTATTGGGGTTGACTTGCGTACACCAGTCTTCAATCATGGACAACTGTACGTAGCGCTATCTAGATGCACATCTGGTGATCATACAAGTGTCCTTCTCTCAAGTGATGCATCCAATTCAACAACAAACATTGTGTATCCTGAGGTTATGTTATAGTAGAGGTAAAACTATTTTATGTATTCACACTTTATTTATCGTGATCAAATAATTTATTCATTTGTGGTCTATTAAAATTTTTAGGATTGGAATGAAAAGAGAAGATACAATAAGACTACTTCGATGGGGATATCATTATAAGGTAAATTTAGTCGCCGTTTTATTCTCAAGTGCAAGATTTACATTCCTTGATAAGTTATTTTGGCTTCAGGTTATTGCAAGAAAAATAGTTAGCTTCATTGTAGGATTGGAATGAAAAGAGAAGATACAACAAGACTACTTCGATGGGGATATCATAATAAGGTAAATTTAGTCGCCGTTTTACTTCTCAAGTGCAGGATTTACATTCCTTGATAATTTATTTTGGCTTCAGGTTATTGCAAGAAAAATAGTTAGCTTCCTTGATAATTTATTTTACGTACGGAAGTGATTAAGTTGGTGCTTTGAAGATGGAGGAATCTTCATTGTACGAGTGGTTTTTTTTTTATAGCAGTTTTGTTGATGTAATCTTGAATAACAACTCCCTAATTTCATATGACAATTTTGCATTTCCTTGGGTTAAGCAGTTTTATTGTGAGGGTGCATGAAAGTTTTTCATTGTTTTACGTTAATGCTTTTGAATTAGTGACTTTTGGCATGGGCAGTGTTGCACTCCTTAGATTTCAGATCTTCGAAAGTTGGACCATTTTTAGAATTTGAATACACACTCCTCGATCAAGGAAAAAAAAACACTCGATAATTTTCCGTTGTTTACTTCTTTTTTTGACAGGTTGTATGACATGGTATATGAGCTGAAGCGCCATCTATTTTTTTAGCAGGTTGCATCGGCTAACCAGTAACAGATAGTACCAAGTTGGTTGGAGCTTGAAGCTTTAGAAAGTCTACAACTTTGTTATCAATGATTCAATAAAAGTGGAATTACATTTTTATATTCAATTCAAGGGCTGATTATGTTTTGCCTTTTCTTCTTGATTTTAGAAAACTTGATGAATAAAAGCTAGATCGATGTTGCTATATTATCATTAAGTTTAATTACTGGTTTTGTATTCTTACATTCTGAAGCTTGATTTCTTTAAGGACATAAAGTGGATTTTGTGATTACAGTTGGGTTTTGCCAATTGTGAACCGTAGTTTGTAGTGTGGTCGAACTTGCTGTGAATTTAAATGGCTGACGATAAGTGCCTTCAGGTACGGGCGCTACAGCTATTAGTTTGTTATTTTTTTTATGTGTCGATTCAAGTAAACTGGTGGATATATATACTTGATCAACTGTTTTTTGTGTAGTTAGAATTTTGCAAATGGGGCCTTGGCCTTCAAAATTGGACATAAGTTGAATACCGATTTCGAGCCGTGCCTTCAGGCACGGGCAATTCCTAGTCTAAAATACAAGTCGCGACGGTGTGGTGGTCCACATATTTTTCTTACATAAATCTCAACCGTTGGATTTAACATACATTTTTCTACAAAAATCTCCACCCTTCATTCAACCCTTGGCATTTTCGTAAATACTTTGCATTTTCTGGAATAAATGGTTGAGTAATGATTCTTTCAGTTTTGGTAATTAATTTTCCGGTTTTGGTAATGATTTATTTGTGATGAATGAATGCTAAGAATTTTTGTTTTCCCGTTTTGGCGTTGAAATACATACAAAATTCGTGTGGGAGGATTTTTGGTAATGAAAATCAATACATAGAGATGGTGTTGAATGCTATCTATTAATCAATACATACAAAAACCGTGTGGGAGGATTTTTGGTAATGAAAATCAATACATAATGGCGTTGAATGCTATCTAATAACATGTAAATGCTGGTAAGGGAGGATTTTTGGTAATGAAAATCAATACATAATGGCGTTGAATGCTATCTAATAACATGTAAATGCTGGTAAGGGAGGATTTTTGGTAATGAAAATCAATACATAAGGGCGTTGAATGCTATCTAATAACATGTAAATGCTGGTAAGGATTTTTGGTAAGTTTGAACAAGTAAATGTGGGAGGGATGTTGAACGAATTTTTGGTTACCTCGAATTTATTCTCGGTAATGAATGCTAAATGATTTATTCTCATTGTTTGTTTCCTATTCTCTCTCTCTCTATCTCTCTCTCTCCCTACATGTTATCTTTCCGGTTCTCTTTTTTCTGAAACAACTTTGATGGCTGTGAATCAAAAAATTAGTTCATCGTTCTCTATCCACAGTAAATTCTCTCTTTTTTTCCACTTCTCTTTGTTCTCATTTCAGATTGCATGTTTTTTTTTTGTCCAATTCTCTTTGTTCAGTCCAACTCCAAAAAAATTCGATTATGCTCAGTTCAAATTGGAGTGACGGCTGTCATGTGCAACCAATATTCAATCCAAATTGGAGTGGCTCTTCTGGGTTAACCAATATTGTCGATTTTTTTATCTGTATGGAGTATGGACAGTTTGGGTGGTAGTTACTTTCGGGGTTGCCCCATGCTTGGGGAAAAAAACTGTTGATAGTAGAGTATCATGAAGCCTAATTCTAAATGTTTTATTGTATCATGAAGTTGTAAAGCCTAATTCTGAATGTTTCCAAGTGAATTTTCTTTGGATTCTTTCTATTAGCAAGTAACCTGTGAGTGCTGAAATTTTGTATTCATAAAAAAAGTTTTAGGATGACTGTCAGCAATGCACGTTTGACTAATGGGCGGACCATCAAGAAAATCATCTGGGATGCAGCAGAGTACCGCTATAGATCACAAGGGTTTTCTTTAAGATCATGAAATAGATGGATTACAGAGTGGTCATTAGATTAAGTTTCAAGGGGAATTCGGTGAGAAACTTCAACCATAAAAAACATTATTGCTTAGCTTCCAAATCATTCTTCTGTGTAGCCATAAAACCTGTAACGCCCCGACTTTTCGGAAGCAAAATAAAATAATTTCTTAAGAAAATTTTGCTAAATAATTATAATTTTCCAAAATAAAGGTCTATTACAATCTCAAAATAAATTTACCAATTCAAAATACATTAACTTCAGAGCTGACTCTAGACTTGATACGAATCCCAAGCATATTCGATCTCTATTCCTGATATTCTTCTTGTGTTGAACTGCACCATCGTTGAATCCTCTTCATTGAATCCTGCGCCCTCTGGCAAATTGATCGCCGAAGCAATCGATTTACCAGGATACAGACGTATCCGTGAGTGATAAATCACCCAGTAGAATAATCCAACCCAACCACCCCTCTTACATTACAGCTAGCAGATAACCATATATTATTAATGCAGGAAAGTAAAATAGAAGTATCACACATGAATTTATTCATTTCTGTCCAATAGCCTAACAACAAGAGAAAACTATTCACGCCCCGACCATAACTAGGGTTTGCCTATATTAATCACCGCATCAAAATTTCCACTGGACTCCCGTTAGTTCTGTCATCACAAAATTTCACTGGACCACCCGCCAGGTTTTATCAACATAAAACGTCACTGGACCACCGCCAGGTTTTATCATCACAAGACATCGCTGGACCATCGCCAGGTTTTATCAACAGAAAACGTCTCTGGACTACCCGCCAGGTTTTACTGTCACAAAATATCGCTAGGCCTCCGCTAGGTTTTATCATCGCAAAACATCACTGGACCACCGCCAGATTTTATCAACAGAAAACATCTCTGGACTACCGCCAGGTTTTATCATCAAAATTTATCACTGGAACACACCAGGACTCTCAATTTACCACTGGACTCTCGCCAGGACTCTCGATGTTCCACTGGACTCTCGCCAGGACTCTCAAATTACCACTGGACTCTCGCCAGGACTCTGGATGTTCCACTGGACTCTCGCCAGGACTCTTGATGTTCCACTGGACTCTCGCCAGGACTCTTAATGTTCCACTGGACTCTCGCCAGGACTCTCAAATTACCACTGGACTCTCGCCAGGACTCTGGATGTTCCACTGGACTCTCGCCAGGACTCTTAATGTTCCACTGGACTCTCGCCAGGACTCTTAATTCTCATTACAATCTCATCATATTTCAAAATCACGCCTGAAGGCAATTTAAAACAAAAACTTTCCAATTCATCCATTAACTAACATCGTTTAAGTGATTTCTATTTCGCATACCACCCCATGTCTCTAGGGTCCAATCTAACAGATCAATCAAAGGTGGGAATGATAAACAAGCAATCAGAATAATAATTGGAATAAACAGTAATCATAAAAAGAATCACATAGCCTTTTATGAATGGGCCGTTGCCCTTAGTTCTGTATGATCAACAAGTCATTAATAAGGTAAGGAAATTTTAATAAATAAAAGTTTTAATAAAAAGAATATAATCTAGGCTTGTATAAATTTTTATTTAGGAAAATAATTTGATTAATGATCATAATAAATACATTAAGTAATTAATAACACTAGAATAGGTAACATGGCTCTAAAAGAAGTCCTAGGGTCCTACGTAACATGTTCGAGTATCAAAAAGTGGGTCCGGAGGGTTACGGAATTATTTTTAAAATAAAAATGATTTTTAAGGTTGTCAAAAGTAGAATAAATAGATAATAAATTATTTAATAAATAAAATATGTCGAGATTAACAACATATCATCTTTAGGATGTAAAGAATCTAAAAAAAATATTTTGGGAATTTATAAAATGGTTTATAAGGTCACAAGGATTTTTCGTTTGAAATTTTTGATTGAAAATAAACAAAAATTAATTAAATAGAAATTAAAATAAAAAAAATATGATATTAACAAGTTATGATCCTTGAGGTGTTAGGAATCTAGGAAAAATAGATCGGGCGTCGAAAACAATGTTCGGAGGGTCGAAAAATTGATTCGAACCAAAACAGTAGAAACCGCAAGGTCTGACCAGTTGACCTTGCGGTGTGGCCTCCTGCCGCAAACTCTGGCCTGGTGCTTGCGGCCCGCACCTTGCGGCCGCAAGGTTGCGTCCAGAAATCGTTTTTTTGGTTTTTCGGCTACGGTTTTGATGCATGGGACTATGGGGGCTATTGGCTTAAGCATAAAAACATTAAATATACTTAGAGGAGTGTTTGGAAGGGATTATAATACCTCGAATCGGGTCGGATTGATTTAAAACGAATCTTGAACGTTTGGAGAAGAAGACTTCGGTTTCTTCGATCGGGGAACCTTGGGCTCGAATTGGATGACGTTTGGAGATGCTTGGGGTTGAGGGAAGTGATTGGAACGATCAATTTGAGTTTCGGTTGATCGTAGACACGAAACCCACTTTTCTCTCTCTTTCTCTCTCTCTCTAAAACTCCATGGATTGGAGTTCGATTTTCTTCGAATTCTCTCTCTTTTCTGGACTGGTAGGGTATGAGGAATTTCGTGGTGAACCCTAGGGTCGAGCTTAAGGGTTATTTATAAGAGAATTTCCGATGAGGGTGAATAATTCGTATTTGAAAAGGTTTCAAATTCTCGAGTTTCGATGGGGACGGAATATGGACGAAAATATGGTTAGGGGAGTGGTAGAGATCGAGTAGGAATAGGAGATGGAGAGATGGAAGGAATTCTAATCATGCATGCAACTAATAAAAGAGATAAATAAGATAATTATATTTTTCTGTATTTATCAATTAAGGAAAAGGATATATATAAAAATAATAATAATAATAAAGATCTAATAATATTAACGCTATTATTTAAAAAAAAAATTGGGTCGAAAATCCGGGTCGTTACAAAACCTTTGATCTTTTTTCTCCTTTTGGTGTTTAGGATTACTTAAGAACCGCGGCGGAGCTGTCTCAATGTCACATCGATGTCCTTCCCTTCATCCTATTTGACCACCATCACGTCAATTGACAAGGTTTTAGACAGGGAAACCAGTTAAAATTTTTCCTAAAATTTGCAGACAGGTAAGTAGCTTGCAAATTATGATTGTTGCTCTCCTAGATTAGGATTCGTTTAGTTGGGGTTCATATTATAATTCGACCAATTCTCGGTTCAGCCGCTTCTTTATGTTCCAAGGATTAGGGTAGATGTTAATTGTGATGTTGGAGCAAAAGAGTTAATTAAGAACCTTCTATTTTCCTTTAATATACTTTCTTCATATTTATTGTAAGTGCCTAGCCATGCTACTAAGTTTGTTTTCTGGTAAGGGTTTATCACACTCCAATGTTTCCTTTTTGTGTATAATGTATTAATGTTAGGTTTTTTTAATATTTCTTTCCATCATTTTTGCAATCTCATTTTGTTGGATTCCTCCTTTCAAAAAATGTCACCTTTTTTGGCAGCTGACAATCCATGGCGAACACACCATGCTAACTGTGGATTAGATGGGAAGTCTAAATAAGTGGTTGTCTTCTTGACAATTGGTGGCTAAAGCAAAATCAAGACCAGGGTTTGAAAGTGCAAAGAGTACAATCAGTTTAATGTCGATCACAAAGCAATAGCCGCTAAACATATACTGTATAATTTGGTAATTAATATTTTTTTTTTAAAGCTGTACGTATCTTCTTCTATTTATAGAGTTTCTCTATGCATGTTCCTGTATACTCCATAATGTCACATATGTTGAGATTCTGACCTCCGATGTTGTGTTCATATAATGTTAGGCACAATCAGTTTGCTGACGCCTAACTAAGGTCACTCAAAATTATATTTTGATTAACAAAATTTTCGATCTGTGTAAGCCCTAGGAATTGGTAAGCATTCTAACTACCAAGATTAGATTTATATCATGTAGTTCAATTGTTCTAGAACCATCTGCTCTATCTTCAATTCGATCGATTTTTAGTTTTTCAGGAAATTCCATCTTCGAAACCGAAAGGCTTTACTTGGAATTCTGTTTATTTATTTCAAATGTTCCGTGCTTCAACTTCTGCAAATTGCTTTATGAATGGTGATTGTCCATTACATCTTTCGATTTGTTGAGGTTCGGTGCGACACTATTGATTTGTGTTATTTGCAGTTAGAGATTTACATAAGTTCTGAAATTGCATAGCTCAAGTCACTCTCAAATGGATCAAGTTAGTAATGTAGTCTTTATTCCTTTCTGCTATAAGGATTACAAATTGAAATTAGTAATGTAGTCTTAGCTGAGCATTGCTGCATCTATTTGGCTGAGTAAATTAAAGTTTTTTTTTTTTTAATGTTAGATTTTCTAATATGTGGTCGAGTTGTCTTTTTTCTCCTTATCTTTGGTTGTTGGGCGACTGCTTAATTGATTGATTATTTGGTGGTATTTTATAATTGTTTCATGAAGGATTATTTTTATCTTAATTAAATAGTATCAAGATCAGTTTCCCCACGGGGCTACAAGGGAAAATTCGGCCTTAGTCCGGTAGGAAAAATCGGTCTTAGTTTATTTTTCCAAAGAAGTCGGGTTCATTAATGGTAGAGGTGGTTAATAATAGAGAATGGTAGTCATTTAGGTTGTGCTCAGAATCCGTTGCTCTGTGCCTTCAGGCACGGGCAATTTCTAGTAGAGGATACAATTGAGAACGATAGAATGATATGAAGAAAGCCACGGATCCACTATAAGGTGTGATGCCGGAAACGGGACGCACGGATCCCAAACGCCCGGAAGTGCATAAGAAAGCCACGGATCCACCGCACGGTGTGATGCCGGAATGAATACGGGACGCACGGGGTCCCAAATGCCCAAAAATGAAAATAGAGAACACTTGACATAATGAAAATGGAGAACTTAGAGATTATTAAGCGACGTGAATATGAACGGTGTTGGTTATCAAGTCTTATCCTCTTACTCTTGTTCATGTGGGAAACCTTATTGTTGTCGATGTTTATTATCTCTGTAACAACCCGTATTTTTTTCATTAATAATATTATTAATAGCTTTATTAATAATGATAATGTTATTTTCTTAATACTTTTTTTTATTTTTGCATTCAAATATATGCAATGCATGCATTTATTTTTTTATTCTTTTCCTACACACTTGCATACATGCATGCACACTCCTTCCCCTCCCTCACCTCACTCTCCTGCAGTCTCTCCCCCTCCCACAGCTCCATCTCTCTCCTGCAATAACTCCCTCAATTCCTTCCTCTCCAAGAATAACCAAATTCATCCCCCCTTGCTCCAAACCAAAAATTGCTTCACCACCAAGTATAATCCGAAGTAAATTCGTTCCTATCCTCATGCTCCCTCCCTGGCCTTAAAATCGTTCTTATCCCGTCCAATTCAATGCCAAGAGATCAAACCTTCATAAATGCCATCTTATCACCTTATTCAAAATTCGCCTATAAATACCCCGCTACTTCGGCCACGAACTCATCCCTGCACCCTCCACACTCCACTGAGCAGAATTGAGAGAAAATCGTGGCCAATTGAAGATCCAAGCTATGGAGTTTTAGAGAGAGAAAGAAAGAGAGAGAAAAGTGGCCTGGGTTTCATAGCTACGACCAACCAAAACTCAAATTGACCATTCCAAACACTTCCCACAACTCTTAGCATCACTAAACATCGTCCAATTTGGTCCCAAAGTTCCCCGGTCATCAAACCTGAAGTTGTCTTCTCCAAAATCCAAGTTTCGCTTTTGATTCAATTTGATCCGATTCAAGGTATTATAATCCCTCTCAACCACTCCTCTAAGCATATTAAGTGTTTTTAGGCCTAACCCATAGTCCCAAGTGGTTCCATGCATCAAAACCGAGGAGAAACAACAACAAAATTCGAAAACAGCGAGCAACCTCGCGGCCGCGCTGTTCGGGCCGCAAGGACCAGGCATTTCTACGTGGACCGCAAGGTCTGATCGGGTCAGACATTGCGGCTGGTACCCCCCACCGCGAACTTGGTCCGGTTTTGTTAAAAATCGTTCGAAACCATTTTGTGATCTTCCGAACTTCATTTTTGACACCCGTACTATTTTTCCTAGACTCCTCACACCTCAAAGATCATAACTTGTTAACATCATATTTTTTATTTTATTATCTATTTATTAAATATTTACTTGTTTTCATTCAAAGTTTACAAACGAAAAATCCTTACGACCTTATAAACTGTGTTATTGATACCCGAGTTATTTTTTTAGACTCTTTACATTCCAAAGACAAAACTTCGTTAACCTCAACATATTTTACTCCGTAATTATTAGATAATTGATTATCCATTTATTTTACTTTTGACAACTTTTATTAATATCTTTGCTTAAAATAATTCCGCGACCCTCCAAACCCAACTTTTGATACTAGAACTTGATGCGTAGTACCTTTAGGACTCCTATTAAGACCATGATCGTTATTCAAATACTTTTACCTAATTAATACATGAAATTAGCTTTAATCAATCTAATTTCTTAAAAATAACTAATGCGAGCCTTTTTTTTTTTGTTTTAATAAAAACTTTTATCAAATAAAAGTTTCTTGCTTTATTATTGTCATCTTGGCCATACGAGACTAAGGGCAACGGCCCATTCATAAAAAGTTGCGTGATTGCATTGTTTATTATTTGATTAATTGTATATTGCACCAATACTTGATTTGAATGCTAGATCGGACCCTAGAGACAAGGGGTGGTATGCGAAATAGAATTCACCTAGACGATGCTAGGTAATGGATAAATTGGGAAGTTTTTCTTTCTAGAGATTGCCTGCAGGCGTGATTTCGAGATGAGAAGAGATTTGTGATGAGATTGGAACTGGCGGGAGTCTAGTGATGAATTGAAACTGGCGGGAGTCCAGTGATGATTGTGATGATTGTGAAGTGGTGAATAAGATAGGCGAACCCTGGTTATGTAACGGCATGATAAGCTTTCCTTTTGTTGTAGTTATTGGGATGCACACTCGGTACATAACTTAGGTGCATCTGCGACAGCAAAAGAAAGTGATCTCATGGGACGGGACATGGCTAGTGGTTAGGGAGGAAAGATCTCGTGGATGAGATCTTAGATCACACAATAGGATGATGGATAGTAACAAATCAATTTATGTGGAAAATCTCTATTTTACTTCTTCGTACCATATTTATACCGCTGCTTGTTAGTTGTAAAGTAAGAGGGGTAGTTGGGTTGGATTATACTACGGGATGAACTCTATCACTCAGGTACGGATTGCCTGGCATTCGTGCTAGATTTTGCAGAAAATCCAGAAGAGGCCCAGAACCTCGAAGGCGAGCAGTTTTATGTAGAGGAGAATCCAGAGGTGGGAGCCGAGCCAGAGTATGCTTGGGATCCGTATCAAGCTTAGAAGTCGGCTCTATTGTTTTGTCTAGTTTATTACCACAGACTATTTTTAATATTTCCACAGTAGTTTGTAATAAATGAATCTTTATGATGAATTATCTGCTTTGGATTTTGAATTTAAATCAATAAATTTTCAGAAATTAATATTTAATGCCTCCGATTTTATTTCCAAAAATCGGGGCGTTACAATCTCGGTGCATTGTCTACCTCATATGCATATAGTTTGAGCAAAGATTTCTCTACTGGGTTAGTGTAGCTCAACCTATCATTATTTTCAAGTACACCTCAAGGGTATTGATATGGAGTGCTTGCTATGCATCTGGCCATACTTTTGAAAGCCAACATAGAAGAATTACTTTGACATCTTTGTAAAATTCTTTGGGAAATTTAATTGTAATTTTCAATATAATCTTTTGACTTGGAAATCATGTAATCTCTAAACTTAACACCTTTTGACTAATCTCTAGGAATTTGGGGCTGGAGTGCCATTATTATAAGCCTTTGAACTTGATCGTACTCTTTTGATGGTTGAAGGGAAACTCTTTGGGGTATTGATACGTATATTGCGATGGCTTTCTTTTGAGATATTATTATTATTATTATATTAAAAATTGAAGGCGTGACAGTTCATCCCTTAACATGTTCTTGCCAAGGTTTGGTGATCTTGTCGAGCCTTGGATCCAAACTTGGTGGGAGTTCCATCAAAACGGAGTCCCCAGGAAAGACCCTGAGCCGAGCCATTTAACCGACCCCAGACCGAAGTGAGCAGTAGGCGTAAACGAACCTTAGAGTCTTCTTTTTTTCTTTTCTTTTTTTTTCTTCCTCGCAAGTTTTGACTCTCTTTTTCTTTCGTTTTGATTATGTCTGGCTCACTCAGTCATTAGCATTCCTTCCGAGTCCGAGGAATCGGGTGATAGCCCAGACTACGACTCAAATGACTCACTTCTAAACAAGATCCTCGCCGAGCACCAAAACCGGGATCGTAGGATGGTGCTCCGACCTCCAAAACCAAAGAGTTAAAGCCTTAGATCATGGCAGGAGTTTAAAAAGAAGAGTAAGTGGGTTGCTAGCTATGAGTATTGAACCCAACTTTATGGGTAAGGAGTGGAAGCCTTTCCACTAGATTAGAAAACCATATAGTTGTAATATTGTTAAATTTTATATTTATTATAAAACTGTAGTTGGAATTTTTTTTTTTATGGTTGCCCCAGCTAGGGTTGCCCAAGCCCGCGGGCTTGCGGGACTTATCCCGGGCCGGCCCTGAAAGGAATGTGGGACAACTATTCTAATTGAAGGATGGTGGTATTTGTTGCTGGATTTGCTGCTGTTTTTCTCGGTGTTGGCCTCTGTTTTTCTGCTACTGGAAATAAAAAACGGGAGTTCTATTGAGATTGTTAAATTTTTCTTGGTCTTGAGAATTTGTATTTTCCACTTGGGTTGGTGTCTTGCCACCTGCAAGTTGTTTTTTTCTCTTAGGGCCGGGTTTGGATAATTGGATGGCATATGATCGTCGGGAATGAGTAATGCCAACTTTCGTTCCGTTGATCATTTTAATTTTCGTAACTCATTTTTAAAGATTTTAATAAACTCATTTTGCTCATGAAAAAAAGAAAAAGAAAAAGAAAAAAGGAATCCGTTACACAAGCCCATGAGATCTTCACATGCTGCATATGCGAGGATAAGTAGCTTTGATTAAACTCTAATGATCAGTTAGTCGAGTGAGAGCTAGTAAATAAATGGCTTATTAGCAAAAAAATCCTTGAGGCTACTATAGTTTAAATTCAAACCTTCTGAGTTAGTAAATGTAGGAATAAGCTGGCTGAAACATAGGGTTATAAAATGGGTAACTTTGACTAGCAAGCACATGGCTGATAAAAATAAATAAATAAATTTAGCAAACACATAGTACTTCGTATTGTGCATAATCACATGTTAAAGGTACATGCCACAGGCGGGTTCACGGCGGCGGCGTTTCAAATCCCGATGGCTGTTTCGGCTGCTACAGTGGTGGTTGCAGAGGTGGTTGGCTGTTTAGGGTTTTGGTAGGATTTGTTTTGGGCTTAATTGTATTGGGCTTCTCCAATTATGTGGGCTTTTAGGCCTTTTAGGTGTTGGATCTTAATTGTTTGGGCTTGTCCCATTTTATTTGGGCTTTTAGGCCTTTTAGGTGTTTGGACTTGTCCCATTGGGGTTTTCTTTGGTTGGCACCTTGCCAATCGAAGGTTTGGGTCTCGGACTCGGCATATGTGTCGTTCTCCTTGTCCTATTAGTCTTTGTACCATGTTCAAAGATTAATGAAATTTCTTCGCCGTTCAAAAAAAAAGGTACATGCCACAGTTCAATGCATGCCTCAATATGACAAACAATCATAGAGTTCATGACTTCTGCTTTCAAGATTTTCAGTAAGTATATCGACACAGATTTTTGAAAACAGACAGCACGTATAGATGGACTTTGGACCCGTTTTGGATCCCACAAAGATAATCGGAGCCGCTCATTTTGTTCAAAACATCTTGTTTAAGGTTCCTGTAAAAAAATCAGCTCATTTGGATAGCCTATTTTTTGAAGCAAAGTTGGGTGTTTCGCAAACCCCTTTACCGATATCCAAATGAGTTGATTTTTTACGGTGATCTTAAACAATATGTTTTGAACAAAATGAGCGGCTCCGATCATCTTTGTGGAACCCAAAACAGGTCCAAATTCTATCTGTACGCTCTATCTGTTTTAAAATATCTGTGCGTATAGCACTGTTGCAAGATTTTGGTTCGCAAATTAAGGGGGAGTTTAATTATTTTTTTTTTGAAAGTTGTCATTATTCAATATTTTTTTGTCTTGTTAGTTTTCGCCAAATTTTTGTGGATTATTGATTCGTCTCGACGGACGAGAGGAATCGAGACGAATCGGAAAAGTTTTACTTTTACCCAAATATTTTAGAAAATATCCACTTTTCAGCAAAAAAATAAAAAATAAAAAAAATTTAGCGGGTAAATATTTTAGAAAATATCCACTTTTCAGCACAAAAAAAAAAGTAAAAAGATTTGGCATTTTTGGCTTAAAATTGGATATTTCGAAAATATTTGGGTAAAAGTAAATTTTTTTTAACATTTCTGATCGTCAAGACAAATCAATAATCCACAAAAATTTGACACAAAATTAACGAGCGCAATTTTTTTATGAATAATAATAAAATCTCCAAAGTACTAAAAGTTAAGCGAAATTTAGCCTACGTATAGACGAGACCACGAGTGGTCTAGGAGAGCTGGAGTATATGTGATTGATTTTTGATGCATTAAAGTGAGTTTTTTTTTTTTTAAAGAGTATTGAAGTGAGGTTGCATAACCAGAAATGTGATAGTTCTAGAATAGTACAGAAAAAGGTGCGTAAAAATGGATACTTTTCTACTAGTAGTATTTTTTACTCTATTTTTTGTCAATATTATATACATCAGCGAGGTGTTAGTGGAGAAATTAATAGGTTAGTCCATAAAAGATAATGTCTACATTATTCGAACAAAATTAATAAGTTAGTATACAGAAGGTTCGGAAGAACCCTGACCTCTCTTGTGAAGGGACTAAGAAATAACCATTGAGCTAGAAAAGCCTACAAGCCGGCCAGTTGGTTAAAGTACCAAGAAGAAATTTGGAAAGTTCTTCTGTGGACTGTGGTCACGTGTCCCCCACAAGGTTTACATTGAAGCAACACGTGAAAAGGTCACTTCCACCAAGTTGCTATACATTAACCTTACAACTCTCTCTCTCTCTCTCTCTCTCTCTCTGCAAAAATCTTCAAAAATCCCCGACCACAATTATCTACATAGACAAGGAAAATTTATCCAAGATTGCAGCGACGGTCTTCTTTTCTTTCTTTTCTTCTTGGTGCAACGAAACTTTCGGTGACACGTGCACAGAGGCAGCTCTTCATAATAACCAAGGCGGTCGCTTGAACACCCGAAAAAATACTACTACTCATTTTAAGAACATATTTATGTAATATTTTTAGTTTGATTCTAATTTATCCCTTTCATGAATACCCAACCCAAAAAATCAATCAAATGTAGTAGAGTGCAATATGTGCAACTGAATGAGAGAGATCAGTGGATGAATAATTGCTTGGTTACTTATATTGAGAGATGTATTTGACCGTAATAATGCTGGTATTGATCCGCACCCAAGATTGTATAATCTTGGGGGCTTTTAGCTTATTATTTGTAACGTTTCGTTCCCATTTATCCCTTTTTATCTCATTTTGCTCGTAAGGTAGGTTTTTGTATGTTTCAGGTAATTCGTGCTAATAAGGCGGTTTTAAACGCCAAGGAATGCTCCGGATGCAACCAAGTGCTCAAGGCCACGTGCCACCATGTTGTGGTGCCCGAGGAGTCATGAAGAGGTGGTTTGGAGGTTGCTCGGGTTGCCCAAGGGTCAAGGGAATCGAAGGAGAAGTAAGGAATTTACCAAAGCTACTCATCTTCCGACCAGCTGAGGGTAGAATCGTCATAACTTTTTATGTACAAATGATATTGGATCCAAACTACTTGGGTTAGAAAGTAGACTCGACGAGCTTTCCAACGGTCCAAAGAACACCCATTTTCGAATTCGGGAGTGTCCGGAGCGAGCCCGCGAAGTTGCCGCAAAAATCTGTCTGTCAGCCATGAACCGGTACGGGTAAGTCATGTACCGGTTCATGAAGACCAGATTTTGTATTTTGGAAGATTTTCAGCCATGAACCGGTACGGGCAAGTCATGAACCGGTTCATGCTATGTAAGTTGTGCCCGAATTTGCTACCTTTTCCCCTTTTTCCATTTTGGATATTTTTGGTTCATCTCTACTTTTAGGATATTTTGGGGAATATTTTGAGAGAGAATAAGGCCTCCTTGTATATAGTCCCTCTCTCCCTCTCTCTCTCTTTTTAGTAGCTAGTTAGTTTAGGATTGTTTCTTCCATTGTTGTCTTCCAAACTTTCTTAGTTAATTTCTTCAAGAACTTTGGTAAGTAATTCTCGTTTGTTAATTTCTCGTTTATTAATGTTGTAGCTACAGTTAAGATTCTCCTTTAAATCAAGTTTATTTTCGTTTTCATCGGTTAAAAGTTATGTCTCGTTTTTATGCTTTAGATTATGTTTTAGTTATGTGTGAGTAGTTTATTGGCTAAGTCTCGGGATAATCTTTCCCGAGGACTTGGGTTGTTATTTGGTTCTCGAGCCATCGAGCTTTAAAGCATGATTTTCCAGAATAGAGCTTAATTTGCATTTTCAATCTAAACTAGGGGTGTTAACCCCTTGGTAAGGAGCTTAGTCAAGCGGTCTTGGCAAGTGACTCACCGAGGCCTAGTGGCCTCCTAAGTGTTCGATAAACATTAAAAACAAGTTGGTTCGCCTCCGGTAAATCACATCTTTTGTTAAACGTAATCATTAAAGTTAAATCCTCCGGGCGTGAGCACGCGGTCGTGACTCTCGCCTGAGTTATAATCGAGAACCGGTAACGGCCTTTGACAAGGGTTAGAAGACTCCGAGACTTGCCTCGTTAAGTTTATTAAGCGTTAATCTAGTTTTCGTTTTAGTCATTCCGTTTTAAAGAAAAACCATAGTTGACCGTCTTAAACGCAGCAATCCTACCATATAAAACCTTCAATCCGAATCAAGCTATAATCGAATTCTCTGTGGGAACGATTCCGGTCTTCCGATTATTATGCTACTGATGACGTTGCCCTACGCTTCGGGTTTCTATCAACCTCATATTTAAAGTCAAGGTTCAGAAGTAAGCATTTTTGGCGCCGTTGCCGGGGATTTCTTTTCTAGCTTATTTGGAGGTTCGACAAACCATTGTAAGTATCCCGCTTTATTTTGTTTTGTGCAATTTATACATAGTCTAGCGGATACCTCTAACCGATCTTCATATCAAATTTGAGGTGTAACGAAGCTAGAGTATGTATCAATTGCCTTTTCTTTTATTGTTTGTATAACGTGGTGGTGGCTTAACCCCATGGAACTGTTTTGAGAGAGGTGGTGGCCTAGCCCCTCCAGCCTGTTTACTTTATGTCTTATCTATCTAGTAGAATGGAGATGGCAAATGGGGAAATAGCCCCCATGCCTATGTGGGAATACTCTAATCCCGATCATGCTTATCCCAAGACTTTGCGGGACTACCTTTGTCCCACTCCAATTTTCACACGCCCCAAGACTTTGCGGGAGTACCTTTGTCCTAATCAAATTTTCACACCCCCTTGCATAGCCACTTATGACGCCAATGTTTTTAAAAGTCGTATGACCATTTCCAATTGGCTTGATCTTAAGAACCAAATTCAAACCTTTGTTGAAAGAGTGAATGAGTCGTTTTATGCATGCTGGGAACGATACAAGGACTTACTCAATGCGGTTTCGAATCATGGCTTTGAAGATTTTCAAATTGCTAACTATTTTTATGATAGACTTTCTCCAACGAGTCAACGATTCTTAGATAAAATGTGCGATGGTAAACTTTTTGAAAAAGAACCCGCTCAAGCCTTAGATTTCTTTGATCGTTTGGCCGGAATTTTACATTCTCGGGTGTATGCTCAACATTGTCAAGAGTCCAACTCAAATGCCATGGAAGAGGGAATTGAGCCACATAGCTTTGTTGAAAATGTTAGTTTAGATTGTGACAGCTTCTCAGAGTCTGAATGGGGATATGAGTCGGATGTTGAGCTTGATGTCCAGTGTTCTCCCCCTTTGGATCCCTCTCTGTGTGACGATCCGGGGGAGCAATTTCTCATTGTTAAGGACACGAATGTGGAGGTAGACTTCTTGTATGCTCTGCTGAATGAGCAAGATGATAAGAATGTGAATAGACCTGAGAGTTTGTCTCTTTCCTTTGAGGAGATACCATCCATAGAAGTTTTGAACCATCCAATACTCTCAGCTCTTGATGATGCCACCTTTCATACTGAGTCGCCACCATTCCAAGAGCTTATGAAAGTCGAATTGATTGATTTTCTTGGTGTTGATGAATTTGATTTAGGTTATCATCCTTATATTGTGGATTTTGTCAACAGTCTGAAAATTGATTTAGTTTGGAATATGCACTTGGTGGAGCTTAAATTTCTCAAAGGACTTCGGCGCTTGCTTTACTCAAAGTATCTTTTCTGGTGGCATGGTCGGAGTCAATTTTTGAAGCAGAATATGGAGTGGAGTGCTATGTTCATTTTGTTTGCTCTCGTTGGTATGATAAATGTTCGGAGCCCGCGTTTGGCTAACCGTACATAAACTCTTTCTTTCTTTGTCTCTTTTCTTTTTCTCTTTTGATGGTCTGGTATAGCCACCCGTTTCTTGCTTGGGAAATGGGGAGAAAAGTAGTACTCTTGTAATCGCGTGAAGATTTGGTTGTGTTTTACTTTCGGTTACTTTTGAGCCCGGATAACACGAGCCGGGTGGTTCTAATGTCATTTGCCTGCTGGTAGGTCCTTCGTACAATTTCGCTTCTGCAGGGTTAACATGCTACCACACCAGCCTTGGTGGTTTGGGTCTACCGTCGGAGTGATTGAGGCATTCAGGAGCCCTAAGCATGGGTGCGATTACGTGTCGCGGTTGTTAGTCCGAAAAGCTTTGACCATGGCCTTGTGTGACTAGCTGGTGGTTCCGGACCGAAGGAGTGAAGCCCTGGAAGCACATAACTCTGGATTGAAGGGAAGCAATTACAAGAAAGCCTCCAACTTGGTCGAGGTATACGGGGGTTGACATTCCCCCAGAGGTACAATCTTTTGTTCTTTCCTCTCAATACTGTTGTTCTTCATGCTATGAGGACATAGCATCGTTTAAGTTGGGGGGAGGGATATATATGTTATATATATGTTCATGAGACTTGTCTCATTGGTAATTTTCAAATTTTGTGTGCAATCTTCCCTTGTTAGTAGTGATTTCATTTGCTAAATACTTTAATTATGCTCAATTGTGTCAATATGGCAAGAGTCATGTATCCCATCGAATTTGGTTGTATGTTTTAATCCATGTCATATGCATATACATGAATTTTGATGAACAAGTTGAGCTTAAAAGTCAAGTCAAGTGTTGTGCATCCCTAGAGTTGAGATTCATTTCTTAAGCATCCCATGCTTCTTGCTTTCATTTCCCGCACTTGCGTAAATAATATCTTTTGTTCATGCTTGAGTAGTGTATATATCTTTCTTGCATCTTGTTGGAGTTGTTGGCGTACTTAGGAAATGATTCAAGGCATTTTTGTATGATTACACTACATAAGAGTCACCTTGTCCTTATTTTGAACCATAGTCCGAGTCTCTTCCTTTGTTCAAACCTAGGTAACCGGATGTTTGGAGGGTTGCGTGAAAGTATTTTTCAATGTCTAAAGGAGGTTTGGAGTGATGTGAATGTGATAGAAGTGGTTGGGATGTAAAAAGGCGAAGAGTTGGTATGTGATTCCCTATCTCTCCTCTCCCACTACAAAAGCTAAAATTCCAAATTTTCATCTCCCTCTCCAAAGCTTTCAAAATTGGCCCCTTAATTTTTCTCACTACAAATCTCAATTCAAATAATCCTATTCCTCAAGAAAAATCAAAGAAATGCTATAAAGAGCAAAAGCATATTCGAAAGAGGGTTGAATACTATGATGAGAGGATTGATTAGACCTCCGGGCTAGCTTATATTTCGGATGAGAAAGAGTCCGATGGAAAGGGGGAGCTCAATGCTCAATACCAAGAGGAGCCGGATGAGGATGTTGACTGCGTGTGGTGGAGTCGGTGGTAGTAGTTTTTCTTTATTTCTTTTTCGTAACTTTGTTTGGTGCTTGGCCGATTTGTGGCCATGCCTTGGGTAGTTTAGGGTCGGTAGTGGCCAAATGGTAGATTAACCATGCAAGTATATGGCCACTACATTTTTGTAGTCCCTTTCTCTTTGTATCCAAGGTCGTTATAAGCTAATAAAGTCATCCGTTGATCTTTTGTACGCTAATTAACTCCATTTGATGCAGGTTTGATATTTACTACTTTTTGAGTATGATTTATCCTTTTTCGTGCATAGTTGTGAATAATTAGCTTTCCTTTCGTTCTAAGCGCTCTTTTGATAGCATGCATAGCTTTTTGTCTCTGGCTATTGCATTTCCTCGCTAGCGCTTGTCATGGGATGTATCTTATATCTCATTGTGTGAAAAATCGAATAAGAGCGTATCCTTGTGAGTTTTGGAGTCGAAACTCGTTGTAGTGCATGCATGCTTGACTACTCTAATATGGCATAATTTCTTCATCGTAGTTCATGGCATGCTTGTGCGTGGATTGCACGTGATCGGTTTTGAAGGGGTGTTTTGGACTCTTGCCTAGTTGTAATAGTTGAGCATAGTTTACGTGTCTTGAATCTCGAGAGGGTTGCATAGCTTAGTTAATATGTTTTGTTTTAGTTTGCTAGGGGCTAGCAAAGTTCAAGTTGGGGGGCGTGATCCGCACCCAAGATTGTATAATCTTGGGGGCTTTTAGCTTATTATTTGTAGCGTTTCGTTCCCATTTATCCATTTTTATCTCATTTTGCTCGTAAGGTAAGTTTTTGTATGTTTCAGGTAATTCATGCTAATAAGGCGGTTTTAAACGCCAAGGAATGCTCCGGATGCAACCAAGTGCTCAAGGCCACGTGCCACCATGTTGTGGTGCCCGAGGAGTCATGAAGAGGTGGTTTGGAGGTTGCTCGGGTTGCCCAAGGGTCAAGGGAATCGAAGGAGAAGTGAGGAATTTACCAAAGCTACTCATCTTCCGACCAGCTGAGGGTAGAATCGTCATAACTTTTTATGTACAAATGATATTGGATCCAAACTACTTGGGTTAGAAAGTAGACTCGACGAGCTTTCCAATGGTCCAAAGAACACCCATTTTCGAATTCGGGAGTGTCCGGAGCGAGCCCGCGAAGTTGCCGCAAAAATCTGTCTGTCAGCCATGAACCGGTACGGGTAAGTCATGTACCGGTTCATGAAGACCAGATTTTGTATTTTGGAAGATTTTCAGCCATGAACAGGTACGGCCAAGTCATGAACCGGTTCATGCTATGTAAGTTGTGCCCGAATTTGCTACCTTTTCCCCTTTTTCCTTTTTGGATATTTTTCGTTCCTCTCTACTTTTAGGATATTTTGGGGGATATTTTGAGAGAGAATAAGGCCTCCTTGTATATAGTCCCTCTCTCCCTCTCTCTCTCTTTTTAGTAGCTAGTTAGTTTAGGATTGTTTCTTCCATTGTTGTCTTCCAAGCTTTCTTAGTTAATTTCTTCAAGAACTTTGGTAAGTAATTCTCGTTTGTTAATTTCTCGTTTATTAATGTTGTAGCTACAGTTAAGATTCTCCTTTAAATCAAGTTTATTTTCGTTTTCATCGGTTAAAAGTTATGTCTCGTTTTTATGCTTTAGATTATGTTTTAGTTATGTGTGAGTAGTTTATTGGCTAAGTCTCGGGATAATCTTTTCCGAGGACTTGGGTTGTTATTTGGTTCTCGAGCCATCGAGCTTTAAAGCATGATTTTCCGGAATAGAGCTTAATTTGCATTTTCGATCTAAACTAGGGGTGTTAACCCCTTGGTAAGGAGCTTAGTCAAGCGGTCTTGGCAAGTGACTCACCGAGGCCTAGTGGCCTCCTAAGTGTTCGATAAACATTAAAAACAAGTTGGTTCGCCTCCGGTAAATCACATCTTTTGTTAAACGTAATCATTAAAGTTAAATCCTCCGGGCATGAGCACGCGGTCGTGACTCTCGCCTGAGTTATAATCGAGAACCGGTAACAGCCTTTGACAAGGGTTAGAAGACCCCGAGACTTGCCTCGTTAAGTTTATTAAGCGTTAATCTAGTTTTCGTTTAAGTCATTCCGTTTTAAAGAAAAACCATAGTTGACCGTCTTAAACGCCGCAATCCTACCATATAAAACCTTCAATCCGAATTAAGCTATAATCGAATTCTCTGTGGGAACGATTCCGGTCTTCCAGTTATTATGCTACTGATGACGTTGCCCTACGCTTCGGGTTTCTATCAACCTCATATTTAAAGTCAAGGTTCAGAAGTAAGCAGGTATTATGAAAATTGCGTCGAGGGCAATTGAAATATCCTGTTTTTCAGTCTCAAAAAGTTAGTCCACTGCAAACGTGTTTTTGAATAAAAAATAAAGTACTTTCATATATAGTACATAGTTTTTCAAATTTCTTGGCATAAAAAAGAATTTAATTTGGTACGAAAAATTCAAAAACTTGTAAACGCTAGTGTACAAACTCTTTTGATCCATTACATGTCTTTTTGTAGTGGACTAACTTTTTAAGACAGAGAGAGTACATATATACTTTCTTGTTTTTGAGTGGTATTGATCATATTAATAGATAAATTTTTGTTTCCATAATCGTAATTTTTAGGAGTAGTAAAGATTTCTGAACGCCCTTCTGAAAATTTATGAAGCTGCCACTGCAGTGATAGTTCTTCAATCTATACACAACTGAACTTACTAAAAAAAAAAACCTAAAAGTAAAGAATATACAAATAAACTCCAACCTGCAGAATCCATAGTCATACAAAGAAACAAGCTGTCTGTACGTCCAGTAATTGATCGTATCTCAAGGGTCCACCACCAATACCAATATTAATTAAACACAATTTGCAAAGTTTTCAATGTTATCCACAAAACTATCTAGAACCGAATCCAGGACAACAAAATAAAGAACTACTAGACTATACAAACCAGTTCCAACATTCAAATAAAAACATGAAGAGCTTGTCTCGGAGACGGAAGATGACTGTGTGGATGGTGCATCTCTCTCTCTATGGTTTTTTAATTTTGAGTTGTGGCAGGTTTGAAGTGTTCTCTTTCGTTGCTTTTGTTTTTGTGCTTTTTCAGCGGGTCTTTTGGACTGTGGTCTTTGTGGGTTTTTTTTGGTGTGCGGTTGCCGTCTTGCCTTCTCTTAATTAGGTCCCGGATGGCTTCTTACCGGTGTGCCTTTAATCTTTGTAATTCTTTATAAAGATTAACAAATTCTTTTTCTTAGGAAGGGAAAATAAATATAAAAAAACCCTCACCACCGGCCCACCATCAACATTATTGTTATTTTACACCATCACCACCAAGTGTGTGTATATTATATATTCGGAATTTTGGACGTCGATATTTAGCAATATATAAGCCGATATATTGCTAAATATATCGACTATAATATGAATACGAATGCTCTAATTATCGCGAGTGTAATTTTGTTCGTCCATCCTATGTGATGTCTGCACTGAATCTCACTTTGACAATTAGTACCACTCGTTTAATTATTTTTTTCTCGGCAAAAGAAATTTATTAATCTTTAAGAAATTTAAATTAATATTAAACATACCAATGTCACAACAACCAACTTTATCCAAGACCAAAAAAATGAAAAATTTGGAAGGCAAGACGCCAACTAAAATAACAAGCTAGGGCCAATTAAAGTAAAAAAGGCCCGAACCAAATTTCTAAACACCTCCAAACCTCATAACTTAACCAAAAAAATGCATTCTACTGCAAAGAAAAGCAAGCCAAAACTGAAGTAAATCAAAGCAACAGAAAAACCTGCAATACAACATAGCCAACACCGACGCTCCTTCTGCAACGTAACTGCCCCGAACCAATAAAACAAGAGAAACTTTTATATAATAGGAGAGGGGGTGTGTCCCGGCCCCTTCGTTTCAAAGTGAACAGAGCCAATCGTCAAAGTGTGCTCGAAATATGGCCGGAAAATTGGAAATGGACAGGAGGGGAACACCACCACCTCACCTAAACCTGGGATATATATAAAAGTTTCTCAACAACAAACACCAAAACAGAAAATATAAAAACTGCACCAGTACCGTTCAGTTCATTGGTCTCAATTTTTTTACTCCAGTTAATAAAATCAACTCGATTGGGTATAAGTGCGTGCTTAATTTATACACTATTCTTAGAAAATTGATTTTCGCATCTCTTTTTTATATCCACACTCCCTTTTTGTTTTTTAGCAAAAAAAAAAAAAACACACATTTTTAATTAACACTAAAAAACAAAAAACAAAAAAGAGTGCACACGGATATCAAAAAAAGGTAGTGTGAACTGTGAAAATCAATTCCGTAATTCTTATTCTAAATTTTTAAACTAAAACTCTAAAAAACAAATATTATTTAAGAAAATAGTTACCGCTTAGAATTAAGCTGATTATTTTGTAGGATTGCCAAAAAATCAATAACTACGAAATGAACAAATCCGATCAATATTGAAGTAGGACTCGGGATAGACTCCATTGAAAGTGAGTAACGATCGTCTTACATATATATTGGGAGAGGGCACAAAAATTGCACTCATCTACGTATTGGGAGGAAGGTGAATAAAATTGCACTTACTATATGTTACCGCTGGATCGACACCGCCGGTTCAACCTCCAACACCCTCATTCATGTCCATGCAAAGATGCCATAGCAACCACCCCAAGCTTCTGCAAATTCAACTTCACAACAGTATCCACAAACATCTTAGTATCCCCCCCGGTATTCCCCTCCGGTATATCCACAACATAAGACTCCAAAACAACCGTATAAACCTTCCCTCCTTTGTCAAACTCATTGACGGAAGTAACCGACTTGTAGTTATTCAGCCTGTGCTCGCCACCAACCACCCTGAAGCTAAGGATGTGCCTCTCGTCGTCCAGAATCTCCAGCCTCTCCGTGCTCGTCGACGCCGGGAGCCCCGACACGACGTTGACCTCCCTGACGCTGCCGACGCCTCCGTCGCCGGACGTCATGGTGGAACTCTTGATGAAGTGCTTGTACCTCTGGGGGTTGTCGAAGCGGCGGACAAACGGCCAAACGACGTGCGCCGGGGCGTCGATGCGTTGGGTTATGAGGGAGGTGCATGTGTTTGGGCTCCTCTCGAATGTGTGATAGGTTCGAATGAGGGGCTCGAGAGATGTGAATTCCTCCGGGGTTAGGCCATGGGGGATTTGGTTAAGGTCCATGGGGAGTGGAAGAGAGAGAGTGGGTTATTTTAGAATGGTTTTTTGGGCTTCGAACGGTTAATTTGTTTCAAGAATGGAAGAGGAAGAAGAAGAGGAGGAGGAGGAGGAGGAGGAGGAGGAGGGAGATATATAGAGGACAAAGTTTTGGGTCTTTCTTTGTGTTGAAGAAAAGGGATATGTGGGCGACAATCATATGAGCATCTGTGATCATTAAATGTTGAGGGGTTATTATGTTTATTTTTTTATTTATTGGCCCTTGGGTTTTATTTTATGGGCAACTTGTCAATCCTTTTATTTTATACTCCTTTGTTTTAATTTGTTGGGAACGATCATTTAGTGTTCATGGAGCACCGTCACGTGGGGCTACAGGTTCTTCTACCACCACAAATTTACGTAGGATTCATACACTTTATGAACCCTGTAACAATGTGTGATGATAGAAATTTTTGGAGCATCACGTGACGGTGCTTCAGAAGCAAATAATAATTTTTCATTTGTAGGCCCCTTTTTAAAAATGGAAAAGGATAATATCCACAGAATTGAGTTTTCCAAATTTTAGGAAATTGGAGTTATATTTCACTAAAAAGTAGGAATATTTTTGTACATAATTTATAGAGTATTTTAGGTTATTCGAAAGAATTAATTGAGAGTTTTATTTTATGCTGAAAAAATTATTTCAGATAAGCACTTTTTTACGTTATGGCACAAGTTTTGAAAAGGAACTAACAATTTGGAATGGAGGAAGTATATTTATAGAATTTATTGCCCAAATAAAAGTGATATGACATTGCATTGTTTAACTGCGTCGTTGTACTAGTATGTGTTATTGGAGTGAATTTTTTTTTTTTCCCGAAGCTAATTTAGAATAACTAGCAATTAAGCACCTAATAGTGAATTAATCAAGTAATATCTCCTCATTGTGGGAACAGATTGACAAGGTTTATCCACTAATACAAATGGAATATAAATATTCAAAAGTGGCATGATCATCCGACTGTGTTGTTACTTACAATGAAAATCCTAAATTATTGTTTTAATTGTTTTCTGTCTTTTGGTAGATTCAAGTTCAATTTTTTAGATTGGTCATTCATCTCGATGAGAGTAGTCTAAAAAGTAAAATCCTATGATTAAAAAAAAAAAAAAAGTTTAGGAATGATTGCTCCTCAAATTCTTAATGAAAAACTAAATGATAATTAGGTCCCGTTCGGCTAAATAAGCCAAGTGACTTATTTTTTTGTCCTTATTCAAATTTTTTTCGTACCGAAAAGTGAATAATAGCGGAAAACTACCCCAACAATAATTTAGGAATTAACATGTTATGTTGTAAGCAAGTCAATTATTTATTATTAGAGAATAGATTCTTTACACCGTCAATGTAAACATTTGTTTCCTTCAAATCAATTGCATTGCGACACGTGTCAAAACAGTAATCCCAATTAATAAAAACATAGCGACGTGGTGCAATGCAATTGATTTAGAGGAAACAAATATTTATATCGGCGGTGTAAAGAATTTATTATCTTATTATTATTATCTACTAATAATAATAATAGTCGTGAAAAAGAAAGAAGGGGGACGTAATTGTAAAATGAAGGCAAGACATGGATAAAGTAATAAGTAAAGGGGAGCAAAAGAAGGAAAAGGACAAGTGCCCTAAAGGAAGGGCGACGCGTTCGTGTGCATGCAAAACTGGAAAGGCTGTAAAGATTCGTGAATCATGTGAATACTCCAACTGAATCCCGCCGCGTATTCATCATACTCCCTCCCATCCGTTCTATATTAAGAGTCTATTACGAAAAATCGTGTCATTTTTTAAATTAAAAAATTAATTATTTTTGTGTATATTTTTTTGAATTTTTTCGTACTAAATTAAAATACTAATTGAGATTTTAAATATTGCACGAAAAAATTCAAAAAATTATACACGAAAGTAGTTAATTTTTTTATTTGAAAAATAGCAAGAGAGAGAGAGAGAGAGAGAGAGAGAGAGTTTAAGACTCTTAATATGAAACGGAGGAAGTATGTCCTAAACTAGAAAATTTATGGGTACACCAAAATGGTACACATTAGATTGTTGGATAGATTTCACACAAATAATTAGAGTCGTTTAATTTATTCAAATATTTTTAAGAATATTTAGAATAAAAATCAACTTATTCGAATATCATTAATTAAGAGCTTGATCAATTCAGATGATTTTTGGTCCTTAAATTCACGGTCCTACACAATTCGGTGTACATTAGTGTGCTCATTTATCGTAGCCATTGTAAGCCTAAATTCCACTTTGCACCCCAAGGATGATTACCCATCACACCTGACCCCGACCCCCACATATATGATATGATATATGGGTATGGATGAATACGACTTATATATATACTTCTACATGCCCTACAGATTATTACTAGGCATGCATGGTGACCGCGACGCACGAAAAACATGATCGCTGGTTGTTTCATGTCGATGATTGTTCTAGATGTAATATATGGTATGTAATTTATGACTTGAAGGAATTCATTCCTTATAGATGTTGTGAGTTCACTTCACCTATAGCCTGAGACGGATTTAGAAATATATCCTAATGGGGATACCTATTAATCATAATAGCGAAAGTTTATTTTTGTAGTCAACTACAGTAAGATCGTACAAAATTAAGGCATGTATTACTAACTATAAAAATTTATAATCCATATTTTAAGTTAAATTAGGTAAAAATGAGCACAAAATCCTAGACAGATTTTTTAAAGTATGTTTTAAATGAATATCGACAAGTTTTAGAATGATCGTGCTAATTTTGTTAATGACTTTATTTTTAAATATTTCTCTCAGACGGTTAAAAATAAAGAAAGAATTAGTTCCAAATAGACAAACATCTCATAAAGCAATAAGTATAAATGCATCATATGATGAAATTTAGGTATAAAACTAATTATATATGTACATTTTCGAGATATATACAAGTGTGTATGTTTATATATTAGCACATTTTCATAATTATGCTAATTTATACAAAAATATAAAAATTATTTTAATTTCGAGTGAGAGCACGAGTTCGAGTGGGGCGTGTGCCCCCGTGTAAATCCGTCCCTGCCTATTGGCCACTTACCACTAGAATTTAGGGAGTATATTTATTTGCAACTTAAGGTCTACAGAAAAATTAGGGTATTTTTCTTTGTATGTGTTAATTTTTCTTAAAGTTTCTTGATATCGTCCCAACATTAACAGCGTTGCGGCACGAGAATGAAGCACGAGTCACCACAAGACGAAGAATCGTAGGGTCAAACAAGAACAATCTGGAAAGTGGATGAGTTGGCATCCTATTATAGAGCGAGTCATCCTAATATTATTAGGAATATATAGATTTTATTGGGATATTCCTAGATTTTATAGAAGAGAATATTACCAACCAAAAAGGCAAAAAAGAAAACAATAAACTTAAAATAAAAATAAAAATCAACTCAAATCCAACTAAATACAAAAAAAAAATCTGCTATGAACCATCATTAATCCAAAATAGTATGTGGGGAGGATTTGGTTATTTCCCAATTAAGAGGAGGGTAATTTGGTCTTTTAATATATACGGTAAACTTAGCCAAAACCAAGAATGGAAAAAGTACCTCCGCCCCCGGCCTCTTTTTCACTACTGCTCTCTAACTCTCAAAATTGAAAACTCATTTTGTTAAAAGCATTATTCTAACATCCGATCAAAGAGTATAGGATAATAACTAAAAAGTGTATTGATGTTTGTGAAAGTGTATTAAAAATCCATGAGATAAGCATTGATATCCGAATTTGTTTGAAATTATGTGTGTATTATCCTCCGCCAAGTGGGCAGAAGTTAGCAAAACCGAATCCTCTACGAACTAACCTACTAACACCCTGCTGATGTATCATATAGTATACAATATTGAAAATTAAATTATTGACATTCTCTATTCAAATAAGATCATCCCACGCGGGAATGGGAAATCCTACAGCCTGCACTGCAGGATCTGTAGGGCGATCGATTCGGCCGTCTATTTTGACACTGACGGCTCGGATTTAATTCGAGCTCCTATTAATCCGAGCCTTTCATCGCAGAAATAGACGGCCCGAAGCTGACCTACAAGATCCCTCGGTCCATCCCACATGTCGTGCTCTCTTTGACATTATGCCAACAATGAAAGATCCAAGAAGTTAAATATCCATTAATTGGTGCATAAGATTCAATATTTTTCTCGGAAGTGAGAATTAGATAGGAATATAACTCTTTTTTTTAGGTAAATCGATAGGAATATAACTCATACTTCCCATCCATGGCAAATTTCTTGTTGTGGTTTTTTTTTTTTTTTTTGTGATTTATGGAGATTCAGTTGCCTGTTTTTTCCGTTTCCAACTTCGTCTAATTAAGGTTCTTCTGTTATTTAAGGAGTCTTAAATCCTATGACTGAGTGGATGTTTATAATTGATGCGCGCCATGCAGTAAAGATACTTTTAATACTGTACGTAATAAAATTTAAATAGTGTGCAACATTAAGAAACATTTTAACGAGGGCTGCTAATTTTGTCATTCTTTTTTTGTTAACGGCACTCCCTAGCAAGTGTATTTTTGGTGCAAAAAATATTTGCAGGGGAGTGCCGTTAACAAAAAATGGAGTTGCAAAATCATTTCCCTTAATGAGCTGTCGACCAAACAAAAATTACATAAAGTTCAGAAATATTGATTCAGAAATATTGGTGCATAAGGAATGCAAAATCCTCGATCAGAAATATTGATTTCAAAGGCTTACCATAATGAGATATACTTATTTATGGAGCAGTTGTAAACAAGTGATTTGCAGCAATAATCATTTGCGACCGTCCAAAAGTGTTATGGATGGTACGGATTCTAATGAAACTTTTTCACGGGGATAAGTTAAACTTTTCCCCGAAAAAGTTTCATTAATATCCAGATCGTCAAAAACACTTTTGGACGAAAAAGATTGAGTGTTGTAAATAACTCTTTACGGAATAGCAGTAAGGAAGTTATTCTCTACCATAACATCCAAGCAAACAGATATTGAATTAGTAAATACTCTTTGGGAGAGTTCCTCTAGATTTTGGTGTTCGAGATTTACTTTCCTTACTTGCTTCGAGCGATCGATCGATCATTCCGATCCCTATCCCTGCATCACCCACCAATGCCGTCATTATTTATATATACCACCAGGAACTTAAACTCTCTCTCTCTCTCTCTCTCTCTCTCTCTCTCTCTCTCTCTCTCTCTCTCACAGTTGGCTAACTGTGAATTTGCGTAGTAGTAATTTGTGTCGGTGTAATTTAGAATGGTGATGAGGAAGTGTTCACAATGTGGGAACGCAGGTCATTACTCAAGGACTTGCAGCAAAACCGACGGTCAGAAATCAGTAGTTAGCAATAATATTGTTGGTACTGGTGGGGTTAGGCTCTTTGGAGTCCAACTTGTTGATCATCTATCATCTTCTTCCTCTTCTTCACCACCTTCGATTGATTCCATGAACAGGGTTAGGCTCTTTGGAGTCGAACTTGTTGATCATCTATCATCTTCTTCTTCTTCTTCACCACGTTCGATTGATTCCATGAACAAGAGTCGCAACATGGGCTGCCCCTCAACTCCATTGACGACACCAATATCACCATCTTCTTCATCTATTGAGATTCCTCCCATTGATCATCCCTTGGATAAAATCCGGCCAACTCGTGACAGGAAGAAAGGTGAGTTCAAATTAAATTCTCTCTTCTTCTTCTTCTTTTTCACTATGAACGTATTTGCGATAGCTGTGGATATAGATTTTAGACTTTAAATTCAAATTCTACTGCAGATTTTAGATTCTAAATTTTAGCAGACGTTGAGAAATATGTTGCAGTTGCAAGATTATGTTTTTTTTTTTCCTTTAAAAAATTTGTATTGCAGAATTCAAAGGTTACCCAAACTCAAGTTTTGGAATTTTGAGAATTTCTTTCCTTTCTCAAGTTTTTAGAAGCTGTAGATTTTAAAAATCAGTTCCGTAGATTTTTAGGCAAACATTCTAAAGTCTAAACTGATTTTTTGAAGTTAGAATCTAAAAATCTATCCAAATAATTTTTCACAAACGTCAACTATGTATTATGTATTACACTCTCTCCCCGTTTCTCTCTCGATCTCCATCGTAACTCATTCTAAAGTAGGGTGAGTTTGGCCTAAATTATGTGATCATGTTCTCTCCGTTTATTTTTCTTTTATGAATTTTTGTAGGATTAATTCTTTTGGAGTAACCATCTGTTTTGATAATGAGAAGAATAGAAAAAGTAAAATACTATATGATCCTTTAATAAAATAAGTCGAAAGATGAAAAATTCAAAAATAAGGCGGTTGTATCTTCTATTTGATTGTCTTTTCTGCATTGTTTTTATAACCTCGGTTCATCTTATTATTAGTTATCCGATTTTTCTCGTCGAGATGAATACTTAATCCCAAATATCGTAATAGAAAACTTATTGAACACGAATAATACCTCGTATCTTTAAGAACAATTGATTTAGTATATCTTTAATTTATTCAATCACTGAAAATTTTCTGTTTTGTCTCAAAACATATATAGTTGGACCTATAGGTTCAAAACTAATCGGGAAAATTGTACCGGACAACCCTTATGATTTTTTGTGGCCCGAGATATGAATTTTGTCGTGGTTCATTTTATATTTTGTAGTTACTTCTACGAATTTTTTGGTCCAATGTATACGAATTTGATGGTCCAATCTATGAATTCTGTAGTACTCCCTTCGTCCCATATTATTGGTCCTGTTTATTATTTGGAACCTGTAAAAAATTTGGCTATATCTTTTAATTTATAATATTTTTTATATCAAATATGGATCTTTAAAAAAAATCTATTAAACAAAGTTTTCGAAATTGTAAAAAAAATATAGATTGTGAGATATAGACAATTGTTTGAGTGGCACAAAAAGTGAAATAGGACCAAAAATATGGGACGGAGGAACTTAAAAAAGACAACACAAATTAAGTTATAAATTTTTGTGGTGCTGTTTTTGAATTTTTGTGGATTTGGTTATGAATTTTTGTGGTACAAGATAACTTTTTTTTTTGAAATCAGTCAATTCATTCAAACATACCTGAAGGCAAAGATTACATCGCGATATACAGGAAAGCACCAAACTACCTAATCCGAGACACGAGTTACTGCATAAAGCACACTAGGCTACAGACTCAAGAACACCCTGCAGAAGCAGCCGACACAAGTGTCGACATAAGAATCTCGTTCGGGACTAGGCAGAGAGATACCAAACGGAATCCCAGCACTAACCATTAGACAATAAGTACAGATGTAATCACAACAACAAATACAAGCGAAAAGGAAAATATATATCTGCTCCCAAGGACAGGTCCCTAGGGTCGCCGGCCGGAACTGGACCGGAGACCCAATCTAGAGCTGTGGAGTCCTCCGAGGGGCTCCGAGGCAAACCTTCGCTACCACGCAAGGCTCTGGGCGCTTAGGTCGAGGCAGCGCCGGGGATCCGGCAGGCCAAACGTGCCCACGGCAGCAGAAGAACAAACAAACCCAACCGCCAAATCTGTTGTTGACCACCAACCAAAATAGGGAGAAACATAGCCGACCAAACAGTACCAGTACAATTCTCGGAAAACCCCAACCAGCCACCACCAACCACCGCTGGTACAAGATAACATTATTGGTGTTCAATTATGAGATTTTTTTTTTTTGGTGAGATGCGAATCTTTGTGGCTCAAAACATAAGATTGTGTACAATACACCCCATTTTTCTTACTTTGTTTTGTTTTTCTTTTATGTTTTATATCTTTTTTCCCGAAAAAAAAAGAGCAAAAAACAATCGTCATTGTTGACAGTTTTTGGAAATATTTCTTTTCTCCGGGAAATCTTTTGAAAGGGAACAATTTAAAGAGAATTTTTACACTCTCATTTATATCATTCATACTTAATTTTAATGTGTGTGTGTCTCCTCATTATTCCCTCTTCATTTGTAAAAAAGTACTCTCAATGGGGAAAAAAAAAAGGATATAAACTTGGGTGAAACACAAAGAATAGAGTTCGGATGACTAAAAAAAGAATGCAAAAATCACTACTCTAAAAAGAAACATGGAAAACGTGTTTTTGTTTTTTTAATGTATTAACAGAGTTAATGCAAAGTTTCATAGGGAACACCACGCTAGCATAGCATAGGTGGTTTGTTCTCCTCTCTCTCCAGTGGTGATCAAGGTTCGAGTCCCACATGGTGCAAGTTTGGGATTCTAGGGTTATGGATAGCTTCCAAGTCCTTCATTGACTAACATACTAACATCCCGCTAATCCCAACTCTACTGATGTATATTGTCTAGCAAAAATAAAAAAACGCTAAGTTTCCGATCCGGAAACAGATACCAAGAGAATGTGATTTTGAAAATTAATTTGTTCTGGTTTTTCTCTCCCGAATGATTTCTGGATTTGAACATGCGAGTTTTTTTTGTCTCAAAATCGATCAGGAGTGGCATGGACTACGGAGGAGCACCTGAAATTCTTAGCTGGGCTAAACGAGATAGGAAAAGGGGATTGGATTGGTATCTCAGAGCGCTTCGTGACCACAAGGACTCCAACTCAAGTGGCCAGTCATGCCCAGAAGTATTTTCTGAGACAGAATCCGCCTCTCAAAAGGAAACTCCGCAGAAGCCTATTCGATCTGGTACGTACGTACGTACCTGGCATTCTCTCCGTCTTTTGAAAAGAATTATGAGGTGGTTCTCAGTTTTGTTCAACCACCTTTGAAAGTGGATGATCATTAGGTACCATGTTCCCAGTTCTATTTCGATGATCAGAACGATTCAACTCTTAGAATATGATGATATTTAAACTCTCCATGCAAAAAATTAGCTCAATCGGATATCAGTAAGTACTTGATGAAATCACCCAATTTTTCAGTTTAGAAATTTGATAATAATCTGAACCGAAAGATGTGATATTTAAACAAGCAGTTACCGATATCCAATTGCATTGATTTTTAACATATAATAAATAGAATTTTTTTTTTTTTTTTTCTTCTTGCAGGGGCGACCGCCCCTATTGGCCCCTCCCTGGCTCCATCCCTGAATATGGCCACTGAATAACTATAGTGTGTCCCTAAACAACTTCTTTCTGAAATGTTTGAGTCTAGCTCTCTTATCTTGATGGTCGTAATTATCATTTGTCCACAAATTGTGTTCTTATATTCCAATTCATTAAGAATTGCGCTTACATGTTAGAATCTCCAAAGTCCAAACTAAAGGCTGTAAACTGTAGAAGCTTACCCGAGCTCAGTTGTGTTCGGCTCAGTAAAAGTTTGTTCAGATTGGACCATTATAACAAACCAACTTTGAACAGACCTGGGAATGCTGCAAAGCAGCTCCACATACGCATCTAGACCGTCTATCTTGGCAATCAATGACCCAGATTAAAAACAAACTCTTGTAGGGAAAAGTTAATCCGGACCGCTAAAAATACTTTTGGACAGTCTGGATGCGCCCTGCAGTACTCTACAGGGAGCTGCTTTGCAGCATTTCTGGATCCACTTTGAACACATATTGAAACTTGTTAATTTTATGAGCTCTTGTGCTAAATAGTAGAGCTCGACTCTTGATTAACTCGAATAAAGCTTATCTAGGATAAGCTCGACTATAAAGCAGATGAAAAAAACTTCAGCTTCTAGAATTTTCAACAATCAGTCAGTTCAATTGTCTACAATCCGAGAAATTTTTCAGTGTCGAGCGGGTATATCCCCGTGGTGCCCGCTCGGCACTCCCGAGCCGTCCGATACACTTTTGGACGGGTCAGATTAAAACATTATCTCTCCTCTCACCCCTCCTTTTTCTCTCTCCAAATTTGAGCAGTCCAAAATTGCATTAGACGGCTCAGATGTGCCGACCACGTGGTACCCGCCCGGTACTGAAAAATTTCTCCTACAATCCTCTACTAAACGTGCATATCTGTAGTCATGATGTTGTTGCTACTGATGCATTGGAATAAAGGGGGGCACACATACTACTGTATTTAGGAGCCGAAAAATTGTGTCAATTTAAGGTCTAATTGAGAGGCGGTATAGGTTGGGGTAGTTTAGAACAGACGAATAAAGAATTTTCGACAACTCTTTTTCTAATCAATAAATATTCTCGGATGGAATAACCTGATTTTCCTCAAAAAGCTGTATTAGGTGTGGTTTGCTTTGTTTGAATAATTTGATTTGTTTTCCTCATCAGAAATGAAAATCCATCCACTTTTTTCCTCATGCATATATATATTTTAGCAGGTGGGGACAGAGAGGACAAATTCTAGTGATTCCCATTCCAGAGAAGTACAAGTTCGCAAAGCCCATCAGCCTTCAAAACCTGTTGGGTTAATTCAACTCCAGTCCAGGAGTATCACAAGTCCAGCACCTGATGATCTAGAGCTCAAGCTTGGGAGCCCAACGCCCATGAATCTAACTAATAAATCATCTCATCGTGCATATTGCATTCTAGCTAGACCAATTAGAATGCAATAAAAATATATATATATATATATATATATATTTTTGCAAATCCAAGGTTGCATGCCTGGATATTAAATCAAGGCCGGTCCTGGGCAGAAACCTCAAAGTTGCCTTTTTGGGGCCCTTCAAATGTTTATGGTCTTATATTTATTGCTTTTTAGGTCTCTTACATATATATAGGGCACAATCGAATTCGTTCGTATCCTAAGTTTATTGATCACTCACTTTTCTAAAGCTTCGATCCCAATATTGCATACGTAATAGTAACACCTATTTGGTGATGTTTTTGTTTTTGTTTTCGTCGATTGATGGGAGAAATACTTTAAACGTTATGAATATTATATCGAATGGGTGATCAACGTATACGCTCAACCGTGTGTAAGCAAGTCTACGGTTAACTTTCTTCGGAAAAGTGCCAACTAAACAAAGAGCTTCATAATGGGGAAGACGTAATCAACTTTACATTTGACAAAGGTTGGCCCGATAACCTCATGACTAACAAGCCTGACTCGGTTTGCTCGTTTCGCGTACAGTAATCCCGCCTAGAAATAACGTTGAAACACATAATAAAGAATGTTAGTTTTATGAGTTTCGCTGATCAACAAATGTATACGGTATTAAATGCCACATATAATTACTTTTTAAAACTCGTTAGAATTGCATAGCCAATACTCCTACTTTCTACTCAACTTATAAGCTCATCTTACACTCTTATAAACTGGATTAGTTTTAATTTATTAGCGCTATTCAAATCAACAAATTTAATTTACTCATTCATATGGCACATTTCATTGTTGAAGTCAATCCTATTTCAATTGGAAAATGTTATGATATTGATACATGAAAACGGTTCACGGTGAATCTTGATTTCCCTTTCATAGATCCTTTTCATGTATCCTATCAATCCTCATCTCAATTTCCAAAGTTTCACCAATGATTGATGAATCGCCCCCATCAATCTATTTTGGGGATGGGTGGAGAGTCCATGGATGTTGTCTCTTGATTAGCTTGTTCCCGCTGTTGGATCATCAGATCTGATGCACACGCCTTTATCGTCGCTATCGGAAAGCTCAAAAATATGTGGCCAAACTGATTGGATTCAAGAGCCAAAACTCCCCAGATCTGAGCCTCCGTAGTCCAAAAATGATGGGGGGGGTTGCTCACCCTAAGTAGAGCATCTCAACTATCTTGCAACCATAGAGGGGAGAGAGAGAGAGATCCAAACAGTGGGGAGACGGAGAGTTTAGAATGAAGGAAGAGAGGAAGAATTGGGGGTGGGAAAAAAAGGGATTTGGCGAAGTGGGCATGAGAAAGCTAATATTGATTGTCGTCAATGAGGTCGCATGCTCAAATCCTACGAAGGCTAAACATTCTAAACGTTAGGGCCACTGGAGAGTTTTTCTATTCATTAACTTCAGGGCTTTATAATTAGTCGAGGTGCGTGCAAACTAACCTGAACTGAACATCCGGTTATAAAAAAAATAGCTTGATCGTTATATTTTTTAGTGCTACAATACTTCAACGATGTTTTTAACGTTGCTTCGACGAGATATATATTATATAGGTTGAAAATATAATCGAAAGAAGACTCATGGATGTATACTATAGTCAGATCCTTCTGAACAATTTCTCTCTTAGCAGACATTTCTCTCTCAGTGCGACGGAAAATTATTACTTCCTCCGTCCTATTTTGTTTGTCTATTTTTGTTATTCGTGTCGTTCTTTGAATACTTATATATTTTATTCTATAATATTTTTTTATAATTTTGAATTATATTGCATTTTTAGGTTCATATAAGAATATATAAGCGAATAAAAATTGACACGAACATAAAAAAAAAAACAAAATAAGACAGAGGGAGTACATGTTTCTAGAGCACCAGAGGGTCTGTCATATATCAAAATTTCTATGATGCCCCAGTTTGGTATTGAGGCATCATGCCTCCATTTAATATGGACCATTAGATTAGATTTTAGGTTAATCTGGGCTCTTGGATCAAAACCACCTCCAAAAAATAAGGTGATTTTGCGTTTTTTCAGTCATTATACTTACCATGAACACTGGCTCTTCTTACCATATTTTATGCTGATACTTACTACAAAATAAGATATACTTACCACAACTAAAGGTTGTACTTCAACGTTTTTGGATGTTTTCAAAAAAAAATTAACTGGTGTAGAAGGTTAATAGGAGAGAGGGGGATGGATTCAAGGGTTGAGATTAAAAGAGGAGATCCAAAAGGGTTTAAAAAAATGGAGGCATGATGCCCCAATATCGCTTTGGGGCATGGTAGCCGGACGCGTCATATATTGGTGCGACTTCCACCATTTGGTGACCACTACACCAATGCCTGTGATGGAGAAGGTTGAAGGTTCATGGAACACCACGTGGCAATACTATAGAAACGATGAATAATCACATGTGCGGTGCGAGACTAAAAAATCTTGAAAATGGATGGCTGAAAAGCATCTCCACAGTCATTGATTGAGACGGTTCCTTACTTCCTTTCATCCTAACGTGTTGCTCCTATATATTCTGGTTTCCAAAGAAACTGCGAGTACTGATTAAAGCCAAACATGACAAACCAAATCATACCAAACCAAAAAAGGTTTCATTATTGAATCAAACCAAACTGACCCTTGTGTCACTATTAATTGGAGTCGGTTACTTGAATTCTGTTTTTTTTTATTGAGCTCTGTCTAGAGCTACCGCGTCACTTAGATTTAGTATGCCCAAGTCCTTCCGTATCACGGTATTCAAAGTAAGTTTAGGTCTTTTTTTTCCTTTAACCCGACTATCCACAACTATCATGTCACTTGTAACGTCCTGATTTTTGGGAACGTTTTTTAAGTATTATAAAACTTTATAAACCATTTATTTGGATAAAATGATAATTAAGTCATTACAGATAATCAAATCTTAAGTTTCGAATTACGAACAAAAATGCTACTCACACAACCTCTCCCGCACAACAACTCACACAATCGCTGACGTCATGTTGATGTCAGCTCAAAATGACGTCGTTTTGTTATAAAAAAAAAAAAAAAAAACCTCATGTCGTTGAAATAGGTTCCCCTTTCCCTTCCCTCCCCACATTCACGATCAGAATTCAGAGTCCGGAGCCCCCGCCCAAGGGCGGAACCAGGAATTTATTCCGCCCTAGGCTAACCAAAATTTATTTATATGGACCAAAAAGGGGCAAACTCGTACATATGTATATAAATTTTCAAAAATAAACAAAAGAAATGTACAAAAGAGTTTGAAGAACGATAAAAGAGTTTTTCTTCCCTTTTTATTTTGTTGTTCTATTAGAGCATGTATAGCAAAGTAGCAAAAATGGAATATTAGCTATTATAGCTACCTAAAATCGAGAAAACCCACCTGCAGCAATTAGGTAAAAGCTTAGGTAAAATACATTTTCCTACAATACTTCGGCAAATATCTCAAGTGCTTCAATTTTCAATTCGTTTAATACGGTGCAAAGTTTTTATTTTTCTGATCATATTATTCTAAAGGGTTATAATTAATATTTGCCTCTAGGGCTCTTATAATCAAGTATCTGCTCTATAGGGTCCGAAATAAAGAGCAGATACTTGATTATGAGAGCCTTAGAAACAAAAATTAATTATGACTTTTAGGATAAAAGCGGATGGTGAGTTGGGCTAAGCTAAATGGGAGGATGGTGGGTTAGACTAAATTCATTTGGACTGAAAATATACATATAAATTTTTTTATTTTTTTTAGTTTGTTGGAATTGCACATGGGTTACAGCCCAACCTAGCCTTGTGCTAGTTCCGCCCTAGCCCCCGCCGGAGTACGGATCAGGTTACGGAAGGAGGCCGGAGCCAGTGGATGAGCCGCCGGAGTACGGGAGGAAGACTGAGTATGAAGAACCCAATCTAGGGTTTGGATCCGGGTACGGGCATAGGCTGGAGCCCGTATCCGAATATGGGCGTAAGAGTGAGTATGGGGAGCCAAGTTCGGAGGAGTATGGATCTAGGTATGGTGGTCGGAGGCCTCAGAGGAGTGAGTACGAGGCATCGTAGCCAGAGATGTATAGGGAGGAAGAAGGTGGTGGGTATGGTGGGAGGCCGCCGCAGAGGAGGAGTGAGTATGAGGCGCCGCTGCCACCAGAATCGAGGTTTGGGGAGGTAGAAGGTGGGTATGTTGGGAGGCCGAAACAGAAGAGTGAGTACGAAGCGCTCCCACTGCAGCTGCCGAGTTAAGTGGAGGAAGAAGTGGGAAAGCTCTCGCGACTTCAATTTTTTTTTACAAAACGACGCCGTTTTGAGCTGACGTCAGCAGTTGTGTGAGTTAATGTGCGAGAGAGGTTGTGTGGGTAACATTTTTGTTATTTTCTGGTTTTTTCAGATTATGGGCTATAGGGGTCTTTGACTAAATATTACTGTAGCGAGTAATACATAACTCCACTTGTTTTATAATATATACACCCCTCATGATCCACAAAATTTCATAATTGTTTCGCTAAGGATTTTTAAAAAATAAGTACTTATTTGCAATTTTCAAGATTAAAAATAATGGACTTAACAGATTTTATTTGATAGATCTCGATGAGATCGTTTTGATTGGTGCAAAAAAAAATTCAAAAATTATTTTCATAAATACATTATTTTTAAGGTTAAAAATTTATAAATAAGCTAGTTCTTATTTTTTAAGAACCCTTAGCGGAACAGATAAAACTAAAAATTTACTTGTCAAAAACCCGAGGGCTGATCTGTTGGTTAAGGCTTTTAACATGTTCTTCCTCTTAAGGTTTTATGCTTGAGATTTTTTTTTTTCCAGGTGATATCAATCTTAATAGTTGGTGCATAAGCAGATTTTCCTGACCTCAGTTGAGAATACTCCGAGTTATACTTAAAATGATAATGTCAAAATAGTTTTTGGACTTGAAAATCTACAGGTGATTTACTTCTTGCGGTCTAGTCCCAAAATCGAAATTGTCAAGTTTCGAACTCAAGACGTCTAGGTTTACACTTTACAGCTCATCCAGATTGTCACCTAAGCTGTCCGTGGGGTTTATGCCCTAATTTGACATTTACAGAAACAATAACATTATCCTAAAAATTGAAAGGTTAATTCTTCGGTAGCTTTCTCCATTATCGGAGGGACGGTGCATGTAATACGCCGGTAATTAGTAATAAAATATGTATAGAGTATAAGATCAGATTAGAGTCCATCATTCCGTGTAAAAACCAACGACTACTCGGATAAGGTTTTTTTTTTTCAAAAAATGAGAAGATTGTATTGATAAACACTCAGCGACACTTACAAAATAGATATTATTACAAAGAACTTGGACAGAGCCAAATTAATCGTCTAACAAATAAAAACGAGTAAATCACAAGGCAATCGATATCTTTTATCTTAACTCAGACATGGCCTGCCGCAATAACGATACTTTTAAACTGCTTAACATATTACCTTAATAAGTTTAGGTAACTTTTTTTTTTCTCTCTGCTATGTTATCCCAAAAGCCACAGCAGCCCCCTCCTTCCCCTCCTCCCCAATGGGTTTTACATTCATTTTTGGCGGCAGGAGGGGAGGGATTTCTCCCCCTGTAGAGTTTTTCTCTATCAATCTTTTGATTTAGAGCTTTTTCTTAGGTGTTTTTGTGCACAGATTCTTCCTACCTCATTTGTTCTGGTTATTCAAAGCTCGTTCTTTTCACTTTTTTTCCAGATCCGAAGTTCCTACTACGCGTGTGGTGGTGGATGGGTTCGGTGGTGGCTATGGTGGTGAGGCTGCGGCGGTCTTTGGTAGGGGCAGAGGCAAACATTTTTGGGTTCTCTGGTTCCGTTTGAAGCTCGATCTGGCGTTAACAAGGTGAAAGGCATGTTGATCCAGAGTCGGTTCGGCTCTTCTGGCGTTTCTCATATTTCGACGCTGGGGGCAGAGCGTCTGCAAATAACGCCGATGTTGCTAGGCGTTTCTGTGGAGTGGTGTCTTGTTTTCAGTTAGGGTTGGATTTGGATTGATTTTTCTTTTTGGTCTTTTGGTTCTTTTTTTGGTGTCTCCAGATTTCTCCCCGTTTATGGGGCTTCTCTCATTCCTGTGTGGATGGTTCTATTATTTTCTGCTGTGCTCCGCCTATTTGGAGTTTTCTGTTGTGCTCTGCCTATTTGGAGTTGAGGGTTTAGTTGGAGTTGGGTGTAGTTTTTGGACAGAGTCCCTTCCTTTTGATTTTTTGATCCTTGTTTAGGGATTGAGTTTTCTCCTGATGTTCTGTTCTCTTGATCTATAATATTACCTGTTATCATTGTGGCAAAAAAAAAAAATTTGCTTAACATCTAATTAGGAGTCTAAAATGAGAAAAAGTGTAAAGTTAAGGATAAAGACACCAAATACCCAGACAATCAGATGCACTCCAACCAATGATGAACTCCCAACAACTACAGATCTGCCAAGCCGTCACGAGTTGTCCCGCCAAAGATATCGTGTAGGGATAGAACGCTAAAGCACAAATATCGTTGTGAAGTAATCCCGATTGAGAGAACCTGATTTGTAGACAAAATTCGTTCAAAGACAAAACTAACAACTCTCATAAAACGAGAGACATAACTCTCATACTCTCATAAAACGAGTGACACAACTCTTATAGATTAGACGACTAGTCTTTGATTTAGAGAGACGGAAGAAAAAAAAAGAAAAAACAAAGAAAGTGAATTGAAATAGTACAATGACCTTTTCCTCCCGCTGCAGCACACGGATATGAAATCCACGGATTAATTTTTCAAATTTTTCAAGATGGAATTGATTGCAAAAGCTAGTCTGATTACAACATAATTAAAATACTTCTCAGATAAGGTTGCTTTGGACGCAACATCTTCGTGGAGAGAGAGAGAGAGAGAGAGAGAGAGGGAGAGAATTTCTATATTTCTTTTCTAGACAGAAAAATGTGACGATTCGTAGCTCCCCCGCCAATGGATCCAAGAAGCAACTCATCTGTACTCCAATAATTCCCCCCCTTTGTCCCTGCAGATGCATAAAATATTCATCTATGTATTATATACAGTATATATCTTCAATTTCGTTTTTATGTGTTTGGATCTGAATTTTACTTTGTTTTCGATGAAGTCTCGTGATCTGTTGTTTTGATTTTGATTTGATTTATTAGGTTTCGAGTTCCCTGACTATAGGCGAGCGAATCTGCGCTGCATTCATCCCGATAATTGCCATAGTCGAGATTCTGATTTTCGCCGTCTCCGGTTGCTTCGAATGCCAACAGACCACCAAGAGAAGGCGGTACGGCTACATGGAGCTATCTCGACTAGCTGAGGAAACTCGATGTAAATAATTTTCCTTAAATAATTCCATTTGTCACTCAATTTTCCCTTCTGATTTTCAGATAGAGCTATCAGCCTGCTAAACAAACCTAACTACTCGAGCTCTGTTTGTGCTCAGCTCGTTAAAAAATTATTTTAATGATAAAAAGAAAATTGCAAACACACTTTTGTAAGCTCATTAGCTTGAACCAGCTCGTTAAGCTTGAAAGAATCAGAGTTACTCAAGCTCGGCTCCATTAAAATCGTTTGAGATTGGGCTATATGTTAAATGAGTCCAGCTCGAACTCATGTTTGAAACTTGAACAACCAATTGCAACCTTAGTTTCTGTTTTTCATTTGCAGTTACGGTTAATGAAGTCGAGGCTCTATATGAATTGTTCAAGAAGCTAAGTTGTTCAATCATTGACGACGGTTTAATTCACAAGGTATAGCTTGTCTTTCACTATTTGATAGCAATTAGTTGTTTCCTTCTTTCATTGATTGCAATTAGTTATTTCCTTCTTTCATTGATTGCAATTAGTTATTGGGTAAATTTCACTTACCTCCCCTGAGGTTTCTGACAATGACAGACACTTCCCCTCACGTTTTAAAAATTGCACTTACCTCCCCTCTGCTTCAGTTGTCGGCTGTAGATTCCTCCATTGCCGTTAGAAGACCGTTCTAGGTAACGGAAAATGCTTACATCAGCTACTAAATCCATTTCATTACCAATTTTACCCCTTTAGAATGATTTTGTGAAATGAATTCCCTTTTAGACTCAATTTAAAAGACATTAATGTTCCTAATTAAAACTATTTAAAAGAGAGATTAAGTTATTATATATATCTCACATGCACGTGTATCTTCAGAATTAAACACATATATACATTGATTTTAAATTTGCGTGTATAAACATTTATTTTACAAAATTTTGAAAACACTTTTGATTTTTTTGAAGTCAAATGCATATTAGGCATAAATATAGAGATTAAGTAACAATTTTTTTCCTTAATTTTTTTTTTTTAGGAAACTTGAAACAACTTTTGACTTTTTTGAAGTTAAATGCAAATGTAGGCATAAATACAAAGCAATTACAATTTCTTTCCTTTATCATGAAACTTCCAAAAGTCTTTTTTTTTTTGCATAGAATAACAAAATTTTCTAAAAACAATATGGCTTTAAATTAAGGTAAATTTTTTTCCCCAACCCTACACTATGCATCTTTATACCAAAATTATTATGTTAAAAGTTTTAGTCAAAACATCTTTTTTTCTCCAACTTATTTCTTTTTTGAACTTTTTGATTACATATATACATTTGGTTTTAAATATGCATGTATAAGTATTTTTTCTACGGTGATTGAAAAAGTTTTTGAATTTATTTGAAGACAAACGCTACGTAAGCACTACAAAGAAATTACATAAAGCTTCAATTTTTATTATTTTTGCAAAGAATAACAAAATTTCTAAAATACATGGTTTTAAATTAAAGTTACATGTCATCCAAACTAGGAAAAAATTGATTGGAGTAAAAAGGCATATTTTGGCTTAAACTCTTACACAGTTTCTTAGCCAAACCATATTTTTTTCTCCAACCGAATTTTTTCCGAACTTTTGGATCTTGTAAAATAAATTTGTGATTAAAAGTTTCATGGTATTTAAAAATTGTATGGTATATAGAATATAGTTGCTAATTGAGGCCAGTTTAAATTAGTAGTACACATGTTAAATTTTTTTTTTGTCAAAATTAATCTTCTATTTTTCAGAAAAGGACCTTATGGCTACATGATTTACCCATATGTTTTTTCGATAATGATATTTATGATAGGATATTCTAATAAAATTCATTTTAATTTATAAAGCAACAAAATTATAATTGCAAAAAAAAGGTAATGGGTTCCCAATACAAATACCTTTTGAATTTTGCTGGAATAAAATTTTCAAAACTTCAACGAAACTAGAAATCTAAAACTAAATATTTAAATCTTTGAAAATAGGCAAAAAATTATACTTTAATTTTAAAGTTTGTTTTCACAAGAAATTTAGAGATAAGATGAAGTAAACTTTCATTTTTTAAATTCTAGACTAGATAACTATTGCATTAACTCTAATATCTTAATTAAATTATGGTTTAAATTATATAGCAGAGAGAGACCTAGGGGACGTATCTGCAATTGTTAGAAACCTCAGGGGTGGTCAATAAAAGGGTAAAACTGTACATTCACGCACTCTGTTAACGTCTGTTAGTCGACAAGTCTGACAGGGGAGGTAAGTGCAATTTCAGAAATGTGAGGGGAGGTGTCTGTCATTGTCAGAAACCTCAGGGGAGGTAAGTGAAATTTACCCTTAGTTATTTCCTTCTTTTTCAAGGGAGGGGTTTTAGATTTTGCAGTTTTTATGCTACTTTGGTTAAGACATAGTGGGACTTATCTGTCTGTATTTTTAGATTTTATGCTACTTTGGGTAAGACATAGTGGGACTTATCTTTCTGTATTTTTATTGTGTGTGCAATAATAACGTGATTATTAATAACTTGTTGATGAGGCAACTCCATACAGGCTGCTGGTGACTTTTTTATTGCAATTCCATTCACAGTTGAGATAAGCCCAAATCATAATCAGAGGTTAAGGACAATTGCAATCAATTATAGACATATCAACAAGAACGGAAAATTTGTCATTATGCTATACATTCATACTGGCTTTCAAGTCATTTGTTTTTGGTGTATTTGTAGTTTAGGATTTAGTTTACCTTCGCGTGAACCTGCTAATTCAGCTGTGGCTGGTTGATGTGCTGCTTAGGTACTATCCAAAACAGTAACTCAGTCCTGTTAGGGTCATAGGACCATGTAAAGTGGAAAGATGAGACTGTACTTTTCACCCTGACACGATGGACCAGGAGGCCTAATCTTATTTGATACTAGTTTTTTTTTTGCTAAGCACTTATTTGATACTAGTTACCAGGATCTTCCTCTCTCTAGAACTAAGATCTGATCTAACCGTGCTTGAATGAAAAAGCAACCAAACCTCGGGTTTGGGATCCACTTTGATAAGCAAAAGGAGAATAATTATATAAGCACCTAAAGATAGTTGAACTTTATTAAGGAAAGTACAATGACATTCACTTCAGCAAAATAGATCGTGTGACATTGCAAGATGTCAATGAATTGCCTCTTGTGTGCGAAGCATTGGTGAGTCAAAATTTTCTTAAATGGTAAAGTTTTCAGAGTTTTCTTGCAATTCTTTCCGTTAGGTGGCACGGATCATGGGACAAATTGATTCCCTGTCAATTAATGAGGTTGGAGAGGAGAAAAGGTAGATAAACTAGTATTTGGAATCGGGAATGGGGTATGTCAAATCGAACCTTGCCCCGCACCATTGCCACCCTGGTAACTCCAGTTCCTCTCTTCTTTTTTGGTGAATTTAGTTCCTAGGATGTCGGAAATGAGTTTGGGAAATCTCGGCTCTTCTATAAAATTATGAGCATCCATTTTATTTCTGAGCAACTAGAAATTTTGGATTTTGGGTTTCATGTTGAGTAGGAAGAGCTTCCGTATCAAGCAGATGACTTGGCAAAAAGTGAAACTTCTCCGTCCTTGATCATGTTGGCACCATTGCAATATTTATTTCAGGTCTTTCTTTTCGTTAGAGAAATGAAGTTCATTATTGAATCACATCTTTGTTGGGCAAATTAAGCTCGTGAAGCAAGCTTAGTGTATTAGAATGTTAACTTTCTCCATGATGTAGTATATAGTATATACTGCACCCTCATATCTTTGGTACTAAATGTGTTGCTGATACTGGGAGCCAATTTCAGGTTGTAACTTATAATTTGAAAGCTGGCTTTTACTAACTGAGCATCCTAGAAAGCTACAGGAAAGATAAAATGTATTTGATTAGGCAATTATTGTTAGTTACAATACCTCTAGTTTGTGTTTATTTTAATTTTATCTGTAGACTATCAACACCTATCCAATCATATAATCTGATCAAATTTGTGATAATTTGTTGTTGCCACCTATCCAATCCTAATCTGATCAAATTTGTGATAATTTGTTGTTGCATCATACCTATACTTATTTTTCAACATTTACCGAAGGCTGAAGGGTAATGTTAAGTTTTTGGTTGGATTTTATTACTTTACAGGAAGAACTTCAGTTGGCGTTGCTCAGATCTCCATATGGCGAAAATCTTTTTCTAGATCGGGTAAAAGCAACAACTTATTCTTGATCCCTTTATCTTTGATATACAAATCTCTTGTTCGTTTGCATGGATGAATAACATGGTTTGACTACCACATGGATTTTTCCCATATGCCAAGTTGTTCAAGTTTTACTTTTGGAAAAAGTATGGGACTCCTGCTAAGAAGGATCAAATTTCTTTTAACATAATAAAAGAAGAAGATGACCCACTGTGCGCATCACATTTAATTTCATATTATGGACAGAGCTATCCTTTCCCTAGGTGATTTAGACCCTCGCCTAAGGTTCCAAGTTTCCCGAGGCCCTATTTTTACCCTCATTGATCCTTGTCAAAAGGGCTCACAAAAGGGGATAAACCCCCTTGTCCAAAGGGCAAAGGCTCAATGAAATCCTCATCCTTTTTTCGGGAATAGGGGAAGGAAATCATCCGTATCTGTGACATTGGATTTTTAGTTTTTACATTGAAATAGAAAGTGTAAAATAAGATGCTGCAATTATATGAAGTGATGTAGGATAAGTTAGGAAACTTTCACCTACTACTGCTTCCTACAATTGAATTTTGGGGTTGTTTTGGAAAAGGGCTAGGGCAAGAGTTGTGTATGGCAGAAAAAGACTTACATGGTTCTTAAATGGTAAAAGATAAGTTTCAGGGCTGCTTTTTTGAAATTTTGCCGTCACAAGATATGCTGGAGTTATTGCTGGAATTTTTTGACATGAATGAAGTATGTACTTTATTTATGCATTGTTGGTAATTTGAAAGCAAGGTCAAGTAGATGTTGGTTGAATATATTCAATATTCATACAATTGTTCTTTTGAATTTTCCTAGGTTTTCGATCTATTTGATGAAAAGAAAATTGGTGTCATTGAATTTGATGGGTTTGTCCATGCACTCAGCGTCTTCCATCCGTATGCGCCCAAGGAAGACAAAATAGACTGTAAGCGATCAGATGCTTTCTTTTGTTTCTTGTAACCAAATGCATCAACACGAATTTAACCTCTTGGTGGTACCTTTATGTGTCTTGCAGTTGCTTTTAGGCTTTATGACTTGAGGAAAACTGGGTTTATAGAGCGAGAAGAAGTAAGTATACCGCACTGTGATTTAGCAATTTTGACAAAACCAATGTCGAAAACAAGTATATGCTCCAAGAAACACAGACTGTTTGAAGGCTTTTGAACCCTTTGAATTCAATATTAAGGCTTTTCAAGCTGTTTGAATGAGATTGCTGAATTGATTATTTCAAACACCTGGGAACACTTTCATTTACAATATTATCTGTATTACGTGAAAGAGACAGAGAGAACAGAAATGGGATCAGAAAAAGGAAAAAGAAGAATAAAGAATGGAGTCAATAGTGAATAATTGAAGGGCCTTCCTTAGACCTGTATTTTTTTTTTATCGGCCCTTAGACCTGTTTGTTCCACTGAAGTTCCTATATTTGGTTTCTGTCATTATAATATCTCTAAATTGTCCAGAGGTTGTAAAATTATCAGAATCCAAGATTATTTGAAGAAGATGTCCTTTTTGCATTTCATTATTTGCTTAAATTCAATGATCTTTTACCTTTTTCGTCGTATTAACTATGTGCAATCCTTGAGACAATCTTGAAATTACAAGCAAATTGTAATTTTTTTCAGGTGAAGCAAATGGTGATTGCAATCATGATGGAAGCTGACATGAAGCTATCTGATGATCTTCTTGAGGCTATTATTGACAAGGTGAGGGTTTGTCAAATGTTGAACTCCTTTCCTTTGAATTATTGCTTCCATTAAGGAACATATGATAATTATTGGATCATTCCTTGCACAGACATTTGCTGATGTTGATGCTGACATCGACGGTAAAATCAACAAAGATGAATGGAAAGCCTTTGTTCTTCGACATCCCAACCTCTTAAAGAACATGACTCTTCCTTATTTGAAGTACGCACTTGCTCGCATGTGTTCTTGCTCTGTTCTTTTATTTCTTTCTTTCAAAACTTTTGAGATGGGAATAAATTCAGAATTCTCTCTCTCTCACTCAGAAAAAAATTGGTAAAGGAAAAACTATCAAACAATGTTAGCTTTTGTCACTATTCATCACCGAAGTCCATAATTTGGATGTCAATCTTGGTTTGAAACTCTGGTTGCTTAATTGGAGCATCTGCTTGTTTTAGTATCTATTTGACTGGATGGAATGTGACTGTCTCCTTGACATTGAACTTAATTGAGCCACCGTTATTTGTGATTTTCAACTCCAGGGACATCACTACGGCATTTCCAAGTTTTGTATTCAACACCGAGGTTGAAGACTGAGATTTCAAGGTCCTTCAAGCGTATGGAATGAAATCCTTGCATAAAAAAGATCGGAGGCTTTTGGGCTTAAAGCATTGCCGCATTTAGCTCCCATAAAGGCTTCGATCCATGTCCTTATTTCGTACATCATTGCTGGAAATGGTGAAGATGCTGTGTTTCCAAGACAAGTCTCCAAACTGCAGCGTGGCTCGATTATATGACACTCATTCATTTAGCAGAATCCAGAAAAATTGTATTTGTACAGTATTCAAACAGAAAAAAAAAACTTCAAAAATATTTGGAGTGTAATTATTTTCTGTACACCTTCAACTTGGATCGATGGAGTTATGCGTTTTTGAGAGTTGTAAAATAGATATAACTAGGGGTCATTTAGTGATTGCAGCCACAAAAACTTGTATGAGACCAGTTCGAAACATGACTAAGGTTGTATATGTACATTCTGGGATTTTTAACTAATTTTCAACGACCTTTGTGTTTAGAGTACCACTTGCTCCCTGAAGAGAATTGCCAAGGAACGAAACACCCATGGATGGTAAGTCGTTCAATTTGAGCATTTGGACTAGGGATGAAAAAACAGCCTAGCCCTGCCCAAAAGGTTCGGGATCGAACTTGAGCCCGGGCTATATAGGGCTTGATTTTTTTTGCACTTTTCTCTTCTTAACAGAAAAATACTACAGTAATAGTTTTAATTTTTTAATATAAGTTTTAATTAATTAAAAGTTAGATTGCAACTGTATTAATCACATTATCGAGTTTAATAATTCAAAGCTGAAAAAAAACACAAAGCACAAGTAATATCGTTATTTAGTAAGAAAAGATTCAATAAAAATCATTCTTTTTTTGTAGAAATCCCTATTTTGGTTATTTGTATTTTCTAAGCTGAATTCTAGGTATTCCTAATGATGATAATGAAATGACGCCCAAAAGCCAAAATGGGATATATGAATTCTTGATGCATAATAAATCAATTAAAGAAACATGTCCAAACCCAAAAGAACACAAAGAAGCCTAGCTTGTAGTCCTTTTTTGGCCTAGTAGTCGTTGTTTTACTGGATAAAAATAATTAATAAAACGAAACAATTACTACTATTCAAACAAATAGTGGTAAATTAATATTGCCAAAAGATTTTTATGAATTATCGAGTAGCATGGAGTATCGCCACCTAACACGAACTGTCTTACTAATAAGATTCATCAGGGAGCTCTCGTACCAACTCATTACAAACAACTCAATGAATGCCTTCACTCCTCTCACCTCCTCTCTTTATAACAAAAAACTACCTAACAACTATGGATACCCCGCTTTTTGCGCGACACCCGTTGGCCGTTGTGGTGTGTCTTTGTTTCGGAAGTGCCCATTTTTGCAACACTTTATTGTTTTGAGAGTCGCCACTTAGTTTTAGAGAAAACTACCATACCCTAAGGTACCCTGGGATTTAGGCACTTTCATAAGGTTCAATAAATTGAATTTAGTGAATTTTAATAGTTTTGTAAGGTAAAAAGGTAATTTTATCATGAGATTGTGCTTGGAGGTAATTAAAAACTGAGTTCATCCCTAACGAGAATTAAGTGCACTATTTCGACATCCCTAATGGACGTGTTCCTTGTTTTTGTTTGGCTTGCACCATAAAATAAGGGCAAAATAGTCCAGACAAGTAACGGTACCATGTATTGGTCAATAGTTTTGAAGCACATACCATGGTTTTGGTGATTTCCAAACTGGCACCATCAAAGTGGTAATTACTTCCACTAACAGCCACTGTTTGCTAATTTTCCCAGAGAAAGGAGAAAAAAAGTACGCCACCCTAATACGAAAAGAAAAGACAGGATGAAAAAAAATATATGAAACTCCATGAAAACATAATGGACGGTCCAAATTCACTTTCACTTTTTAAAGTGAATCTGAACCATCTATTGTGTTTTTTGAAAGTGAATCTGGACCATCCATTGTGTTTACGGAGAGTTTCATGTATGCCTAGTTTGATTCGCGGATTAAATGTCTGGGATAGGACTAATTGTCCTTAATCCTGAATTATTCTATTTTTGGTTCCCGAAATGACTGTCAGGAATTATTAATCCCATTGTTAATTTATTCCTATATGAGGGATGGGATTACGTAGGATTAACAAATAAGAGATTGCTTTAAAAAATATTTCGATGATATCGGGATTGATTTCAACTAGTTTTTTTCTCCCAAAAATCTGTTTTCAATTTCTTTTTAAGAATTTTTTTGTCAAAAATTAGTACTCCACAAAAAACTTTTCCCAAATTGTTTTGTAATAAAATTGTTTCTTTTTCAAAACTTTTTTTTTTTGAAAAATGTTTTTCAGAAACTTAAAAAAAAAAATTATTTCTTATCCCATAAGTAATCCTACACGAATCAAATGTGGGATTGGGTTAAATTAGGAATGAAATTAATCCGAGACAAATAGTCCAGGAACTATTAATCTCAGGACTGTTAATTTCATCTTTTTGAGTCCGCGAATCAAACGAGACCATAGTGTATGAGGCTAAGAATCATATTCTCCCACTTTGCCATGAGTCCGGCTCCTCTCCAATCCATAGTAACTCCAGCCCTTCTTCTATGGGCACCCAATCATTCCCCATATATTCCCTAATTAAACCTGCCTTTTAACGACAACCAATCCTAAAAACATCAAGAGCAAGTACACTAGATGAGCAAAAATACATTTTTTGCTATTTTACCTAAGAGAAACATAAAAAATAGTCTACACCAAATGAGCTAAAAGAGGAGCTAAAATGTATTTGTGAATAGTTGTTCTCTATTTTTACCTATGCACTATTCATACTCCTTTCTTTTTTTATTATTTCTTTCTCTCTCTCCTGTCTCCTTTTTCCTCTCTTTAAACAATAAAGATAAAAAAAAATGAGTGAAAAATATATATTTTAATTGGAGTCAGGTAAAATAGATAATATTGGTGTAGTGTTGAGAGAGATGTGAGTAGGTAAAATAAAAAAAGTGGACTGTTGATCAGCATTTTTACATTTTCATTGGTGTACATGCTCTACACATCCATATCCATATAACAAGGGAGGGATTTTTTCAATATAATATTACTCCCAAAACAAATCTCAACCCTCCATTCGTATAAATCCAACGGCCAAATTTTATCCCTCTCACAAACTAACTTTTGGATGGCAATTCAGTAAATATCAATCTCATTTAAGGCAATTCTGTAAAAGTCTTGACAAATGGCATTTTGGTAAAACTATGATTTTATTTTCAAAATTTGAAACCCACGTAAATATCCTCTCTCCCTTACTTTCCCCTTTCTACTTTATCCCCTCTCTCTCTCTCGCCAAGGAGATGGTCGAGTTCACGGAGATGGTCTCCGGCCTGAACGACTCCGAGGAGCTCACCGTGGAGGAGAGCAACCTCCTCTCCGTCGCCTACAAGAACGTCATCGGCGCCCGCCGCACCTCCTGGCGCTTCATTTCCTCCATCGAGCAGAAGGAGGAGTCCCACGACAACGCCGACCATGTTGCCGCCTCCAGCTCTCCTCGATCTGCAAGCTGCTCAACTCCAAGATCATCCCTTTCGCCACCTCCAGCGACTCCAGAAATCACTCTTGGTAAGTTCTACAAAATTATTTTCTGTGATTTTTATTGTTACTCTGGCTTCGGAGCAGTGCATGGTCGAAATTTTTATTGTTTCTTGCTCACCACGTGTTCGGTAAAAGTCCACAATGGAAGCAATTCCTGAAATTGACCACATGGTGATTAGATACAGAGAGATAGTTGATAAGTACATGGTGGTTATATTTTCTTTCACCCGAAAATTTTGAAATTGAAGGTAATCTGGATTGTGGCTTTCAGTCAAGGGCCAATTTGAACCCATACATGTACTCTTAGAAAACTGCTGATACAAAAAAAAGTTCCTTTGAAAATCCATAACTGGACCAATACTCTCATGCAGGCACAAGCAGGGCAGAATGTTAGTTGGAGCCTAAGTAGAACTGGTTGTGAGAAGCTATAGTCATTCTACTTTGCTTTCTACAATTTACTGTGATTAGTAAGTTGTAAACTAGAGAATTGTCCTCGAGTATTAATGTTAGTTCGTTGGCTACAAGTTTCTTCGTTTGTGTATTTTGGTTTGGTTATTCTAACCAGCTTGTGCGTACAGTTTTCTTCTCTTAGCAGGGAAAATGGGAATTGGAATCCTCACGCTTTAGGAAGTAGAGAAAGAAATGGTGTGGACACCATTGAATAGGTAAGTCAGTTGGTTCATTTGTTTGAGAGGTTTTAGATGTGAAGTTTACTTTTAATTTTTGGTAGTTTGCTTTGGTTTCTTTTACCGGAAGTAGTGACTTTACTGATGCTTATTAGTTTTCTATTTATTTTCACATTTGTGTAGAAATACCGCTCAAGTATGTCGAATCGCGAGGTTTCAGATCCGTGAGTATTCCTTTATTATGCAGAGCACTGGCTGGTGTATTTAGATTTTGCTCTTATGTTCATTGTTAAAAATCCCTGGGTATGAATAGAACAAAAACGAAGCTGGCTTATTTTATTCACGTTGATCATCTCAGTTAAGCTGGTTACTCAAACTCATGTTCGCCCCAATGAACATGTTTGAAACCTTCTATGTATTTTAAGTAACAAAAGTAAAAGGTGTTGCTAGATGTCACCGGTCATCACCATCTAGGATAGCTCCCTCCACTACGAATAGCATGTTGTTCACAGGTTGGAGGAGGACAATGGGACAAAACCTTAAAGTACAATGGTGTTTCTTAGGAGCTGATAGCACTGCTGCTAACCCACACTTCGGTTTTTCGGTGACTTCTAATTTTGTTTGAAACTCCTTCACTGGTTGAACACTGACTTGAACTTTTGTTTTGATTGTAGAGCTTATTTCTTTTTGCAAGTTATGTCATGTGTACCAGACTTTTGAAAAACCTCTATTCATAATTTAAGAAGACCCTCAAGGGAGGACCAAACGTACAAGCTGTAAATTATGAATAACAAACCTTCGTTCCCCGATTCGTTTTTTTGTAAAAAAATATGTTCATGTTCTTGGTACGATTGGAGGGTTACTATATTTTTTTTGTAGTGCATTCATGAGAACAATTACGAAAGTGACCAAGGGATGCTTGATTTTGAAACAGTTACGAGAGGACAGATACGTTGTAGACAGATTTCGGCCATTAAATTCTTTCCTCTTTCACTCTTACTCTTTCCTTCTTTGTAAAGTGGTGACTACCATACCACTTCACCCCTCTCCTCCCATTTTTCTGTCAAGTATGCAATTGCCAAAAAAATTTGTTTCAAATGATAGCAAACTTACTGTATTCCATTTTCCAATGTGCTTTTTGAACTTCAACAGGTGGACAAAGATTTGACTTATCTTGGGTAATAACTGGGCTTATATTAACTCACATTTTTAAGGACACTCTTAGTTCTCTTTTTCTATTTTGGCTCCTTTTCATTTTCATATTGTTAAAATTTACCTACACTCAATTGGAGTTCTTCCTTTCTTTTTTTCCTTTTTTTTGTTTCTTATTATTGTTAGAGTTGATGTTTGCAGATAATGATGAATAGGTTTTGGCAAGGTTGGAGTTATTTCACCACTGAAAGCCTCAATGTTGGAGCTTTGAAGTTAAAGAAAGCTTCTACTGAAGGTGGATGTTTGCATAAAAAATGGAGTTAATTGTAGTTATAGAAATTTTTATTTGTGTGGTTTGTAGAGCGAAACTGATTATGCTCCTCCAACAAAGACCATGGCTGTTGTCATCATACGTAAGCTCTCTCAACCATCTTCAGAATGGTTTTCTTAATTTGCCAATGGCCTCTGACATGGGTTTCTAAATTGGTTTTGTAGATTTTTGAAAACCCTTTTCTGAACGTGAGATGCCAATTTTTATACACCATTTTCGAACATTTGATGTAATTTTGAGATACTTCATTTTTCGAACATTTGTGTTCAGTTTATGTAGAAGCTTAACATGGTAGTGACTGGAAAGAGGGCTTTCAAGTGTGGGAAACTTGAAATCATGTTTTAGTTGCCGCTTAATCTAATCAAGTGTAGCATGCCTTCCAGATTTTGGAATATGTTCTATTTTGAAATGGTACCGCTTTCTCGAGTTTGTTTATGGCTATAATCAACAAAAATGAGGAAGTTTTGTTTAAACATGGTTGTCGTCGGACTGTGTTTACCATAGCAAGATCGTGTCGCTAGAAGTATTGAAAGAAATTCTGATTATATTATAACCTTTTGTATTGATTTGTGATGTGCTTATTAGGTAACTTGTTGACTATACTGGGGAATGAAGGCAACAACTCTTACGTAGTACGTGATTTCTGCATTTGGTTTTGGTTTCTGTTTAGGTAATTCACACACTGAATTATACTCTATCATGGTATCTATCTCTTTCTTTCTTTCTGGAACTAATTTTTGTTAAATATTTTAACTAGGTAAAGGAGTGGGAGCTTGGAAACTTAATTTTGTTCAGTAATAGACAATTGGGATAGCCACATAAGCCCCAAAATGGCTTCAGGAGAATCTTATAGGTATAACTTTCAGTCCAGATTCTGGTTATTGAAGGATGATTTCATATTTAAAATGGATTTTGTGGGATTTATAGTTGTTTGAAAGAAGACATCTAGCAAGATGCGAATTTTCGTCGTATTATTATTTTTGGTGTTTGTAGGATTTTGGTTCTTAAAGCACATGATGAGTCTGTTCACTATACTCACATGATTAGTGCGTATACAATGTTATTTTACTAACAAAACCAAAATGGGTCTCCAATCTTCGTGACTTTGAATTCTGGCGGGTAGCCTTCTTGGTGTTGCACTGTTGCCTCCTTTATCCATTGTTGGTAAAGGAAAAAGGAAAATTGAATTAAATTTTGGTTACGTATTTGGTAAACTCTATCTTAGTCTTTTGCTTATTATTAGTGAATCTCGTCAGACTCATTGATACGGGAGCATTGTAGGTAAATTGTATTGTTAGTAAATGTTTTTATCGGATTTCGGCGGTAAGTGCCTTTAGGGTCGGGCAAGTAAAGAAATGGCATTTGCTTTTAGTTTACTTTGTTTTTTAAGTTTATATGGAGGCTCATTGGCGATTGGTTGTGCAGGATGATAATTCAAGTGGTCCATTACGTATAGGTTTTTGGTAAATATGATGTAGAATTGCCCTTGCAGGGCTTGTGTCTTGACTCCTATTGTACTTATGTAAAGAAACAACCTACCAAGATTTTTTTTGGGGGGAGTTTTTGCTAAATGTAATGCATTTGTTATAAGAAATGCCTTGATGGAATTGGACTGTGTTGCTTTCATTTTGTGAAAATTATCGTATTTTTCTTTAATTCGCTTGCGGGTAACTATGATTATTAGGGAAGAATACTTTTTCAGATTGAACTCAAAATAAACTGTGATGTGCCTTCACGCACGGGTTGGTTAGAAGTAGAGAAGGGTAATTCAATTTAATTGTGTTCAAAACGCGTTGCGCCGTGCCTGAAGGCACGGGGCACAATCCCTAGTATATACATATTTCAGGCACCAATTTATCAAATTCCAAACATTACTAACCTTTCATATCGTAACTTTAATAAAATATTTTAAAATATCAAATTCCACAGGGTTAATCAAAGAATTCTTTTTGCATTACTAATAAATTTGTTTTTTTAGGAATTATCTTTCGTTCAGTTACTTATTCTTACGATTTCTTTCTTTCCATAACTGAATCTAAATTTCAACTTTGTTACATACAAGAACAACTATACTAATGAGGGACCGGAGGAGCATGCTGTGCACGGCAAATTGTCGTCGCTCCGATGATTGGAATCATTCACTTGGTCGTGTAGAACAAGTGTACCGAAAATCAACTCGATCGGATATCATTAAGTGCCTCATCCAAACATTATTATCTTGAAACGAATGGATCTGAAACACTAGATAAAATCCACTGTTTTTTTGGTACACTTAATAATTTCAAGATAATAATGTTCAGATGAGTCACTTAATGATATCCGATAAAGCTGATTTTTTATACACTTATTCTACATGACGAGCTCTACGAAGTGAACGAGTTCGATTATCGGAGCGAGATCGGAGTGACGGTGATTTTATCGTGCACTGCATACGGTGCAGCACAGGATTGCACAACACGCTCCTCCAGTCCACTAATGAGCACATGACACCGTTTGGAAACACTAGTACCAGTAAAAAAAAATCTCATGACCTACGTAACATCCGCGGAAGAAACCATGCTGGAAAAAAATTACTAAAATATAATATCAGTATAAAAATTCTCATGAGCTATATATAATATCAGTGAAAAAAAAATCTTCATGAGCGATATAAAAATACACAGACCTTTTCACACACATCGCGCACAGATCATTGTGTAAGGTCCATTATGGGTCTCACATAAATGATCCGATCCGTTCATTAAATGTAAAATATCTTTTCAAGGCCTCCCGCGAAAAAATCATCTCAATCCGATACCTAAAGATGCTCGATCCAGTCATCTAACTTTCATTCAGATTTCAGGATAGTGAGAATTTAGATTATTGGATCAAGCACTTACAGGTGTCGGATTGAGCTTCTTTTTTTTAGGAGTCTTTGAAAAAATGTTTTACATTAAATGAATGGATTAGATCGTTTTTGTGGGACCCAAAGTGGGCCCTATATTATGATCTGTGCACAATCTGTGTTAAAAAAGTCTGTGTAAATAGACTTACTGATAAAAATAATCGTAGGCAGATTTAATGGGAAGGAAAGACGCTTATGTAATTGGAGAATATTTGTGAAGTAATTTGCTCGTATAATACAGTACTAAATAAACTTTAGGGCTGGAGAATATTTGAAAAGTAATGAGATGCTAGTAAAATACCAGATCATCTTTGGGTTGTAGTTACTTGGGTAATCCAAGCATTGAATTCCAATTCCAATTCCCTATGAATTGGAGAGGACCCGGACGGGACGACTCTGGCATCACTCCGTAATCTCTCTCTCTCTCTCTCTCTCTCTCTCTCTCTCTCTCTATCTCTGGTGGTTTTGTAGCTAGAGAAATCAATGGCGGACAAGCCGAGCAGAGGATTGGTGGTGTACGGAGATGGGTTGGCTCGTTACATCAATGAATCGCATACCCAACTCCACTCCCTCGCATCTCGAGCTTCCTGTGGTTTCTTGTCCCTCCCCAATTCCCCTCCTTCAGGTTCGATCCTCCCTCTCTCTCTCTCTCTCTCTCTCTCTCTCTCTACTGTATTGGATGAGTGTTACCACAGGATGTGATACACACTCACACACACATAACCACAGGGATATGATATGATTAATCCTTACTGTTACTCCGATGGGCTTTATATATCCAACGGGATTAATCCTTCGCAATTAGTCCCGTCTAACAAACGGGCCCCATCATTATAAAAATTTCTGTATTTTGGGCTTTAAATTTTCATCTTTGGTAGATGTAGGAGTAATTGTATTTGAACGTCCATTATCTCCATTCATTCACCAAATGTTGAGAAACCGTGAATTCTTTCGAGAAAAGAAGGCAAAGAAGGTTTGGGGATAAGCGTTGGGTTGTTTAAGAAGATTTGATGAGTTGTTTAAAGGGTGAGGATTGGAGCATTCATTTTCTTTCATCGAATGATAAGGATTTGGGATTTATAAAAAGAAAAAAGATTAGTTGGAAAACCTTGCGAGTTGCGACTGTTTTATATGGAATCTGATGAATTATTTGAAGTGTGAGGATTGGAGTGTGCAATTATTTCATAAGAAAGGAGTTACGGAGTAATATGGATTGTAGGCGAAGTTGGGAAACTTTTAGAAATGATGTGATCAAAGCCATTTGAACTGCGAAATATAAGATCAAGCTTTGAACCCAATTGTCACTGTAATTGCATTTCAAAAAAAGAAAAGAAAAAAGAGAGTATCAATTGGAGAGGGACTTATGTATCCATTTTCCAAACTTCGCATCAAGTCTCAGACTTGTCGTCGGCTCGTCGCTATTCCGTGCAGGTACGTAAACAATGTAGATATGATGTTTTGTGCTATAGTATGTGATTGAAACTTCTATTCAAATTTCAAGCTTTTGTCTCTGACCGTGCCAAGGTTTAAATGGCGGGTTCAATCCTAGTCCTAGAATAACTACTTATGACAACAAACAAATTCTGATTTTGTTTAAAAGAAGAAGAAGATGCAAGTATAGAACTAGAATCAAGGTACTTGTTGGTTTTAGAATTATGGATGTTATTTATCCTCTCAGGGTTAAGCATAACGCATTCTTAAGTTCTGAGGTACTTATTTTGCTGAGGCTTGGATAATTTGGCTGTTGATGAAATTGTCCTTTCTGGACTTCTGTGCCTTTTGCAAGTCTCTCTCTCTCGGTTTTTTTAATCTTTGTTGATACATCACTGTATCTTTTGGGAATCATGCTACAACGTTTGAAGCGAATTGGTTCCTCAAAAGTAAATGAGAAGCTTTGGCCTCTCCCCCTTCCAATCAATACCTGAAAATAATCTTGTTCGCTTTCTTGTCTCATATGTCAATTTTGGAATTTTTACTTGATTGCAGAAAGTGAGGATGCAAGGATAGTTAGAGAGTTTGCAGAGCTACTGGATGCTTCTGAAGCTTATCACAATACAGTGAGATCACACTTATTCAGGGCTTTATATAGAAATATGTTTTCTTCCCAAGTAAAAAATGACAGTTGTATTTTGTTTTCTTCAGAGTGGGGTAGATACTGCTGAAATTCGATATCAGAAGTATGTGGTGCCTAGCATTTCAGACAGGTTACCAGAGTTCCTTCATGCCACTTTATAATGATTTCTACATATGATGTAGTAGGATCAGTTTGTTTAATTACTTAACATCAGGTTCATGGGAATGAGATCCGCTATAATCACAAACAACTCTAGTTTGATAACTTTTGGAGGCAAACTAGGCTTCACAATGTTGCAATGGAGTGACATAATTGACAACAGTCATCCCAATTATGAGTCACCACCTGACGTTGTGGCCTCTGAGGTGCTGAAGTTACTTGGATTTCAACAAGGGAAGACTTCGGAAAAAAGCCCATTCGATTTAGTGTTTATTCACATTGGAGAAGGTGATAAGAATGGTCAGAAAAGCACAGGCAATCTGAATGGTTTGGTTGGTCAAATCATGCACATTGAGGAACAAGAACATGAAATCAGTTCCCGTTTGCACCTGTCCCTTGTGATGAGTTATGGTCCTGTATCAGAGGGTGATGTTCCTAATTATTCTGTTGTGGGTAAAGATGAGAACAACTCTAATCTTTCCTTACTATTCCCTCGCCAAAGTTACACAGTGAAAGGGAAGAATCTACGGGACAATGTTAGGTAAAGATGGAAGCTTGATAGTTTGCGTCCAGAACTTTTATGTGCCTCCTTACTCCAGCTGATTTGTTTTTTAACAGGCACTATTGTCCAATGTTAACTGCACAATGGCAGAATGCTGTAACCCGCAAAGATTCGGTAGAGACGTTTTCGTTTGCAGATTTTAAAGAGGTACCAATTGAAATGGATTAGTACTACAAAACTGTGATTGCTTTGAGTGAACCTTTACGTTTCTGATATTATATGCTGCCATAAATGTTATGTTACATGGACTCAAATATGGGTGTAAGAGGAGGTGGTGTAAATTTCTATAGTGTCTGGTTCACCAAATTCTTGTGTCCAAGGACAAGTGGACACATAACACAATTTTCATTTGGTTAATGTGATGGTAAAATGGCATTTACACGGGGCAATAGAGCATTTAATGCATATGATTAAAGTTTTGTTCACTGGGATTTAGTAAATTGGATTACTACCTATGCTTATTGGGTGGGATGTCCAAGAACTTATGTTTGTCTTCATTTTATACGCTTACTTTGAGTGTTGTGCATGGGTAGTTAAGAGTTTTTTTAGCATAGGTAGTGTTTTAAGCATTTCATTCTTTGCTTTGACCAATATCTGCTATAATTACTCAAGTTGTCTACCATGCAATTTAGATTTTTGTCTTTCTTTTTTGTTTATTCAATTCAGATTTCTCTCAAATGAAATGAAAGGAGGAAGAGATAAGGTTAAGTGGTCAAAAATTTTATAGAGCTCAATCCGTATTTAGATTTCTCTATATTCATGTTTGAATTTTGGTTTTGATTAGGATGCCCTTACTCGAGATGAGGGACATGGGATACTCTCTTCTATGTTAGTAAAAGGGATGTTTAAATGATGAACATGTGTGACAATATATTGCGGCCAAATCTATTGTCCACATGGGTAGGAATGTAGGATTAAAAAGATCAGAGAGGGGGATCGAATGACATATCGTTTTCCTAAAACATATTCTGGTTGGCCTTTAATGTGGAAGAAATAGCTAAATTAGCATCCTTTTAAATTCAAGTGCCTTTTGGAGGATTCCAAACTCTCATCCCCATTTGAGATGAGCCTGCAAGGAGGTCAACATCACTTGCCTAAAGCAATGACATGGTATATTCTCAAATTCTACCCATCCTTGTTATTTTATCTTGCAGACCATATTAATTTGAGTTATTGGCTGTCAATTAGGGCTGACTTGTTGCTTATATGCAGTAATAACACTCTTACTCTACGGGAGTACCCTTCAAAAGAGCGCATGAAGGACAAACTACTTTTTACCATTCGAGAAGGCAGTGAAGGATTTCAAATCTACTGATCTTTCAAAGGTGCGGTTAAAATGGAAAACATCTTTCCTGGTTGTTAGTTCTCTGTACACAACAAGGAAAGCTGTTTTCCATCTTAACCGCGCCTTTGAAAGATCAATAGATTTGAAATCCTTCACTGGCTTCTTGAATGGTAAAAAGTAGTTTGTCCTTTAGGCGCTCTTTTGAAGGGTACTCCGGTAGAGTAAGAGTGTTATTACTGCAAATAAGCAACGAGAACCAACCCTCATTGACAGTCAATAACTCAAATTAATATGGCAAGAGAAAATAACAAAGATGGGTAGAATTTGAGAATATACCATGTGATTGGTTCAGGCAAGTGATGTTGACCTCCATGCAGGTTGATCTCAAACGGGGATAAGAGTTTGGAATCCTCCAAAAGGCACCTGAATTTAAAAGGATGCTCATTTAGCTATTTCTTACACATCAAAGGCCAACCATAATATGTTTTAGGAAAACAATATGTACTCCGATCCCCCTCTCCGATCTTTTTAATCTTATATTCCTACCCATGTGGACAACAGATTTTGCCACAATGTATTGTCACGTATGTTCATCATTTAAATATACCTTTTACGAACATATTCTATCTAGGGATAGTATCCCATGTTCCTCTCTCGAGTAAGGGCATCCTAATCGAAACCAAAATTCAAACATGAAGATAGAGAATTCTAAATACGGATTGAGCTCTCTTAAATTTTTGACCACTTAACCTTCTCTCTCCCTCCTTTCATTTCATCTGAGAGAAATCTGAATTGAATAAACAAAAAAAGAAAGACAAAAATCTAAATCCCTGTCTAAACATTTCATTTCATAGGTATTGTTTTAAGCATTCCCTTCGTTTGCCCAATTCTTGTAGTTCAAGAAATGTTAGTATGATTGTAGTACATGTACAAAAATATCCTACCCGGTCCAAACGCCAATTCTTTGTTATACATACTTCAATGTGTGTGAGCACACCATATATAATTCGACTTTTCACTTTATATTACCAAGTATTTTCCTTTTCCATGCAGCATGGTGGATTGCTTACAATACCGGCTGATAGGTTTCTACATGAAATTGCATTTAAGCTCTGGAAGGCCCCCAAATATGGAGCATGAGGTAGAATACTAGAAAACCTAGATGCATGACCAGATCACTGACTTCTAACTTAAAGCAAAGTTGTGAGGTGGAACGAGGAGCCACCCTGGTGGTCAAAAACATTTGTGACTGCTTAAAATGTTTTGCTTGAGGTTGGTATTTTGAAACCAGTTGTAATAATAATTGCTCTTCGCGTGATATGTACTTTCATTAATCTGTGTTGACTGGTCACCATGTGATACTGTGCTTTATATTCCGAAGTACCAAAAAATAAATAAATGTGATACTGTGCTTTTATCTTCTTGTTGGATTTTGATAATTAACTTTCGTATTTATTCATTGAAGCCTTCTGAAGTATAATCAAGTAATGTCATCACCCCATTTCCTTGTGTTTTGGAGGATGAAGAGCATTGGCTTTGTTTGGTTCTCTGTTTACGCTGGCCATTGAACAGTGGCACCATATCATTTTTTTCCAAGTAACTAAGCATTTTCGTTAGTAAAACAACATTCCATTGACCACCATCAGGGCAGTTCTCACGATTTTGATATTCAGGACTATGCAATGTCTGCATGTGAATGCTTTTCTGATATTTTCCAATTGACCCCTGATAGAATCATTATAGAGCTCATATAAAGAGGCCAAGATAGCAGAAAGTAAAGAGTCACAAATAACATCAAGTCAATTGCGGGAAGGTTATGAATCGCGAAATGTATGCAACTATGCATTACATCACACGTGGCACTCTTTAGTGTCACACTTGGTACACGAACCCATGAACAAGATCTTATTGCGATGTCTTTTATTGCTGAAATGGAACCACTGGGAAAGTTCATAACAAGCAGCAACCTGAAACTGGTGGTTCATTATGATTGATGAATGATGAGTCACTGCATAAATGTTTACTTGACATTTGCTACTCATGATAAAACTTTCAAGTGTTGTTCCGGTGAGACTTTTGCATCGATTCACTTTAGTATGTGAGCTTTGATAGTTAATTGAAGCACTCTCTTCGCACAACATTGTCTATGTTGCTTGGGCAAAGTGGGTTCGAGTCTATGAAGTTTATGGTGTCAATTTCTAGATTTTTGCCTTGGGTTGTTTGCAAGGATAAGGATATGTGAACCTTTGCTCCGGGGCCTGGTAGAAGTGCTACTACCTTGAATTCTCCGAGTAGGTCTTTCGAGTCACCTTGGCAATAGGGGTCCCTGAGATTGTGGTTTGACTTCATGTCTTTTAGGGCATAATGGATTACTGTTCGTGGCATGGTTTGCATCTTGAAACTTGTTTTGGAGCATGTTGATATCGTTTATCACACACTTAACCGAGATAGGTTTCACTTGCTAGCAATGAATTTTCACGAGTTCTTGTTTGAGTGAAGTCTTGTGGTGCCGCACAAAAATGATATGTGCACAACTGTTCTGTTGGTTGTGCGCGTAATTCTGACCGTCCAGATGTATTTGGACGGTCTAGATTTTAAGAAAACTCTTCTAGGGAAAAGTTTAACTTTTCTGGGGAAGAGTTTGAGCGAGTCCTGGCCATTTATTACAGCAATGGATGGTTAGAGATTGGTTGTGTGTTGTGTAGCACTTTTGCCATTCCGCAAGCTTTGTACTCCTGCCTTGTCACTTTTTAGCAGAGATTTTGTGATCATAATGGCAGTATTGCCCCGCACCCTTTTGTTTGTGTTTTGATGACTAGTACGGTGGTTAATTTGTTTATGCGATAGGTTTTGCCCTTTGCCCATTCCTGCCAGAAAGGGGAGGAGGCGAGTTGCTTGATAGAGTATGCCAAGCTATGTGAGTTCAACTCAAATCGGGTGAGGGTACATATTTAAGTGTAAAGGTTCGTTTTTAATTTCCAGGATACATTAACGCAAAAAATATTAATATTAATATTTTGTAGGGTGAGGGTACATCGGGTCAAAAAAAAGGATGAGGGTATGTATTTATACATATCATACAATACACTCAAACTACCAAGTATGTTCTGCTACATACGTTGGACGCATCCTATGTCCTTTGTGGAATTTTCGACATAGGTATTTTTTTTTTTTGTTGTTGGAAGCATAAAAAACTTCATTGATGGCCAGAAAAGTACAACTGTGGTATTGCCATAAGATAAAGAGCGCCGACGGCGAGCAAAGACCAACAAAGGTCTAAGGTCTAAGGAATAGAACTCAGAGTACTTGATAGGATTGGTGCTATGGATTGAACAAGAAATAAGAACAAGGAGAAGAAAGGAAGAGTTTATTGATAGATCTGGGATGGACAGATTGAGAGCTCTCGTGTCAATTGCTTTTGGTTAAACTTTTCAACATGCCCTTCGCAGCTCCTTCTTCCCCTCTTACACACGAAACAAAAACAAGGAAAAACTGACTCAATTAATCCACCACAACTGACCCAGCTCAACTAATCCCTCACTTGAGAAACCAAGCTTGGTGAGGTGGTTATCTCATTTCCTCCCTTAGTGGAGGCTGGAGTTCAAGCCCCACGAGGGGCGGATTTGGGGTTTAGGTTTATAGACAACTTCTGAACTCTCTGTTGACTAACATTTTAACACTCTGCTAACCCTACAAATGTATACAATATTGGCAAAAACAAAAGAAAAGAAAAAACTAATCCCTCACTTTACTTAACTAATTAAATTAATATAATTATGAACTCAACGACCCAAGCTTTACTCAGTGCGATGCACGTTTTCTCCCACAGTCCAATAAGGCCCAAGACAGAGGTTGAGGCTTTGCCAAATTCAGTCCAGCAAAGCCACCACCATTCGGTGGTGTATCAGTACTGATCTGCAAAACACCAGAGACACGGAAACTATGCTATTGCCAGAAGATATAAGGGCGTCGACGATGAGCGAAGGCCAACAAAAGGCGTAAGGAACGGAGGACAATGTAGAATGTGTGTATATTGTGTGTGCAACACTACAAAAACAATAAAACTAAACGATGTGCATCTTTAAGAGCCGCAACTGTTTGAACCACCCTCCGGCATCAAGCAAGCCAAGAACCGATCCGTTGTAAACGTACGCCGCCGGGAGCGAGCCAGACAAACTTGCATTAGGTCAAGAGTCTTGATTATATATGCTTTTAACTTCCTCAACTGTTAATTGGAGAAAAGATAATCTTATGAGAACATTAGAGGCATACCGCGAAAGTATTCATGAAAAACTTTTGAGACTTATCTAACCTTTTGGCTCCTTTTCGAAAAGATCTTTTAATCATATATTATACATCTTGTTGTTTAATGATGAATGTTGGATTTTAAATAATTTTACTGCGTCTGATTGTTAATTTTTCTCTAAACATAACCAGTTCTTGGATTCGCCACTTTGTGTGTATTATGTTTAGTCGCGGAAAAGGCCAAAGCGAAAGTTTGTTAATGCCATGGCATTGTAATCCTTTCTCTCTCATTGCAAGTTGAAACACGGAGTTGGCCAAGAGAGAATTCCAGAATCCAACGCTTGAAATTGGATCAAGCCATACCCTACATACACACATGAATTGTTGGGGGTGGTGACACAGGTCATGTAAGATAAGATGTTAATAGGGTCTTCGTTTTCTTTTTTTTAGTTGAAATGGAGTCTTTTCATCGTGTGAAAAAGCAGTGGAAGAAGTGCAGAGTTTGTTCCATACTTCTGTACACTCGGAGCTACTCGATCTTTCGTTCATCATAATAATAGGGTTTTATGTAGCCTTTCGTTCTTTTTTAAACCCAGGTGAGGGTAAATATGGTTATGTATGGAAGCCAAACGTAGTTCTTTTTTTTCTTGTTCGTTTTTGCTAAGTAGAAGCTAATATTGTTGTTCACCAGCAAATCCACTTTAGTCTTTCCCCATCCTTGTCATTGTCTGAGCAACTTAATTTTGTAGTAAATCCACTTTTCCCCGTCATTATCAATGTCCAAGTTCTAGACTCCATGCTTCAAGCTCTAAAAGTAAGCGGTTCGAATAACATTTGGAGACTTAGGACGATGCACATTTAGTTGAGCCTACTGAACTAAGGCACACTGGGCTCTATACGTCCATGCTCGACAAAGTAAACAGTTCAGTTTACATTCCTGAGTCACTTCATACCGACTCAGGACAATGTCCATTCAGCAGCCTACTGTGCCCTAAGCAACAAGAAGCCCCTCGGTTTCCACGTCAATGGGAGATGCTTCATATGCAAATTTAACAAAAAGAAGATTATTCTAACCCCCATCTGGTTAAAAAATCCTCATCAAAGAGTTACCATCTTATACGGACACCAAATTACAGAGCACATGCAGATTCATGCAGCACAAAAGCAAAACATAATAGCTGCATTTGTGGAGTCTTGTGAAACAATTTCTCATGCATGAGCTGCTCTCTCTGCTTACCGACCTATATATTTTGCAGAATACGGGAAACAGATGCAAATATATCATTCAAATTCTGTTAATTTTTTTTTTAACAGAACCTTGCGGAGACCAAATGTTTACAATAAAGAAACTACTTACACTTATCGCCTGAAGCTACATAACACAAAACGTTTTTTTTTTTTTCCTTTTGGCATTCCCTTATAAATTGTTTCAATTTCTTTTCTTCTCTCTCTATCTTTCTTTCTTTTTCATTTCTTTTTTTTTTTTCTTTTTTTGGGTATTTCCTTGAACTGTTCACATAATAGATTACCTACTTTCATCACCAAATGGTATCCTCCACTGCACCTTGTTCGGAGGATTGTCCATTCTGTTCCGAATTGGCTGTGCTGACCCCGTCTCTTTGATTGAACCAACACTTCCCAATCCGACACATTCTCTACTGCAACTAAACCTTCCATTGATGGAGGCTCTTCGAGCCCGAGCCCACAAAGAAGCTCAAGGGATATTTTACACAACTCTCTTTTATTGTACAAGTGAATGAGTTTGAGATCTCTGAACAGCTGAAATCTGGAGACCCTGAAGACACCTGAGACGGGAAATGAGCTGACCAAAAGAGGGCCGCAATTGTGGATTGCTGCGGGAAGAGACAAAACCGGCGGTTATCAATATGGAAAACAATAAACCATCGCCACCTGCAAATTAAGTAAGAGTGCCTCCATTTTCTCTACCCAAAGCCATTATTTGGCAAAAAATGACCTCCAATGGATTGCATAGTCAACCAAAAAAACATTCTGGCCCTTTCTTCAAACAAAGCTGACACAAATATGACAAAGCCAATTATTGCTGCACCAACATTTAGGTGTTCTATGTTTTATGGTTCCACATCTCAATGGAATGTTCCAAATGATCCAACTGTTGTAATGGATTACGCTTAACAAAAAATGGTTTTGGTTCCGCTAGAGAAACTTTGCCAAAATTTTGCGAAACTGTACGAAGCCAAAAAAATATGGCTTTGGCCTGAAAAAAGTGGATTCAACCATTGGAGATGCTCAAGAGCATTGTCAAGGTGCTAAAAGCACGTCATATTAACTTAAGAGTTCCATACAATTGTCATTAATGTTGGGTAGCCTTGTAGACCAATATACCAAGGAAAGAATGAATTATGTTAGGGTAGAGGATTTCAGGATTAGAGTCAAATATACCACGAATAGAACAGATAAATACAAGGTCGAAAAAGAAAACTTACGGATGCCAACAGTCCAATATTATCTGCGCAGCTGTTGGATTGATCTCCTCTGTAATCTCAAGATGTCTATTCTGGAAGCCAACAGCTCCCACAACCTGCATTGAGTTCATCCCAGTCCATGGCACTCTCAAAGTTGCTAACTCCCACAATATCACGCCGAAGCTATACACGTCGGACCTGGAAACCGGCTCACACCATATTAGAGCCAGACATCAATGACTGAGACATTCAATAATGAGTTACATGCCCTTCATGGCTTTTAAGTCGCATAAAAAACTTCACTTACTTCTCATTGGATGGCTCATTTCTCAGAACCTCGGGTGCCATCCATTCAGGCTGCAATTCAAGGACACAGATTCCTCACAATGAGTTCAATATTTTCACATTCGAACTAAACCACTCTCTCCGTTTGTTTGTTTGTGTGTGTGTGCACATTTGTCAGTCTCCGTTTTCCACTTATTTTGGGAGAGTAAATAAAAACGAGATTAGAACAGGGAACAAAGAATTGAATAGAGTGCTTAATCTATCTTGAATCTGTTACCGTTCCAGCAATAGACTTTGAAGATAGAAATGTATGGTGCTGCATGCGTGACAAGCCAAAATCGCAAACCTGTAGATACAACCAGTATGTTGGACAGTTTACGAAGAACACCATAAGCATTAAAAAGTGCAGATCACAGTAAAAGTGACACTGTCCACAGTGAGTCAGAATAAGGTTGGCCATGCAAAAGCAAACCTTAACAACCCAGTTTTTGTCAACAAGAAGGTTCGGAGTTTTCAGATCTCGATGCACAATAGTAGGATGGCTCGTGTGCAAATAATTCATTCCCTTAGCCTACAAGAAGTTAAAAGCAGCTAGCAAGTTTAGTGACAAGAAACTGAACCAGAGCGCAGAAACAAGAGGGCAACAAAATACTACAGCTCATACCACATCAAGAGCCATTCGAACTCGCCTCTTTTCATCAAGTTGATTATTTGGACGATGCAGTAGCTTGTATAAACTTCCCCTGCATAGAGTAAACATGATTGAGAAACACCACATAGCAATGCGATAAATAGATCAGTTATGGAGTCTGCATTGAGTTCCATTTTCCTGCATGGTCAACGATTCAATGATACCCTACCCCCCCACCCCCCCCTACAAGCTACACCATTAGGAATACAAAGGCAAACCTCTGATGAACAGGCAATAAAAAAGACTTTTTAATTAGTAATACTTATCCAAATAAGCAGAAGACATCTACCTCGGCAGATACTCTGTCAGTATAGAAAGATTTGGTGGATGGGTGACTGCTCCCATGAAAAGAACAACATTAGGATGTCTCAACCTCAGCATGATTTCAGCCTGCTCAAAACAACCACCAGTTGTCCATTCATTCAGAGAAAGGAAATAATTTAGATCATTAACAATGATGAAAGAAATGAACTACACCTCGCTTCTGAACTGAGCAAGTGCATCGCCTGATATATCTTGATCCATGAACTTCTTCACAGCAACTTCCTGCCATGGAATAAGGTCATCATGAAAATAGCAAAATGAGGTCCTAAACCACATGAACCGTTAGGACATCATTTACAGTTCCTGCAACAAAATATTGGGTACTAGAGTATGCAGATGAAAACTTACAGTGCCATTCCAATCTGCACGGTAAACCTCACCATATGAACCTGCAAGGTGGTAATAGCAGCCATTCAATATTCAAGCAAATATACGCAATCCATAGATCAACTTTTATACAGGTCAAATAAGAAGAAACCAATAAATAAATCTGTCTACACTAGAAGAGCAGATACATCACGACTTAGTCATAGTAAGCACACTAAAACGCTACTTTTGGTAGTGCCTGGAATCTGCGTTTGGAGGGCAGCAGTGACCAGTAGGATAAAGTTGAATTCAGTACGGATGCCTGAATTAAGCCAGAGGTAACTTACCAATTCCAATTCGTTCTCCAATCTGAAGATCTTCCCAAGGAATTTCCCAGTCTGAAACATCCCCCAGCTCTGGGTTAATCCTCTCAACATGAGTACTGCAAGCGACAGTCAGATGACTACTGGCTGTTTCTGTCAATCTCACAACAAATTCTCTCTCTCTCTCAAAGTTATTGAGAACCCTTCCCACTTTATCCCCAACATACCGTCCACCATCACCAGAGAAGACCACTTTAGATTGTCCTTCGAAACAGTCAGTTGCAGAGGGCATCGACGATTCCTGAGATTGAACCCCATGCAAAGCTCTTACAAATATACCAGGTGAATCAACAGGAAAAAGACCTAAACTCACATCACCAGTCTGGTTCACTTCATTAGTTCCACAGTTAACAAGCACAAATCCCTCACTTGTGGTGGTCTCAGAAGGAAATGAATGTCCAAAGTTAGCAGCATTAGAAGCCAATTCAAGTTTTTCTGGTACATCTGCACAATTTTTAGCCCCATCAGCCACTTGTTCGCAGTTTAACAGATGGATTTCTTCTGGCATTTGCATATCTCTCAGCTCATGAAACTTCTTATCCAGAATCAAACGTGGTGATGTCACTTTCTCTGACAAAACTGAATGTGGAGGTGGTGATGGAATATTCTCTAACAAAACTGCATGAAGTTTCTGAGCAAAATCTGGATTTTTAGATGCACAGATAACATACTTAGAAACATCCTTAACTTTCATTTTTTGTGCATCGGACGCTTTACCACAAGTACCAGACAAGCCTTCATTTGATCTATGTAGGGATGGAAGAAGTTTACACCACTCATTCTCAAACTTCTCGGTTCGATTTTTCTCGTCAACATTTTTTCCATTGCCTTTTGTCTGAATGCCTGAAAAAGATGCTTCTGCTAAATCGGAACTGCCATCTTTTGCAACTCGGCCAACATTGGGTGAAAATGCCACTGGCTCAATTTGTTTTTCAAGCACCGGACACAAAATTTTGACAGTTTCAGCATAATCTGAACCGCTTCTTCTATCTAAACCTGAATTTTGAAGATGATCACTGGGTAACTCAGCAGGAATTAACGTGCCCGGAGCACCCATGAGATCTATAATGTATTCACTGCATCAAAACAACAATCAGCTATGTCATTACAAATCGTTTTGTCAGAAATTTCTAGAAGTCCTATAAGTATAAACGTTCTTTTGTGGCAAGTGAGTGAAGACAATTTAAGGCAAGGTGGAAAAGATACAACATTTTCCATGAAGATTGACTACACTTGTTTAACAAAGGAAGATTGTGAATGTTACCAGGGAACGCTTATACCCTAGTGAATTACGTTTTGATACGCACGTTCCAAAACATGGTACACACCCATTCCAAAAGGGTAAATTTAGTGATCCAAAGTGATCACTAAAAGTTTCTGAAAAATCAACTTATTGAGGTAAGAATCTAGAGAGCGTGGAATTTTGGTAAAGAAAATGTAAAAAAATTGGTCATTATGCTCCTAGAAATGTTTTTGGATAAAGAATTAAAAGAACATACTCAGTTTTACTAAATGTTTATCACTTGGACGAGTAAGTTATAATTCTGTTATCAATAGAAGTCTACCCCCAGCTTACCACAATTACAATTTATGCTGGCATACCACGTTGATGTTCCCATTCCTCATACCGGTACGATCTGCGTACTAGGTAACATAGGAACATACAAATCCAGCAATTTAAGAGATGCAGTCCTTTAGAGAGCTTTATTTCAATTTATGTCTGCAAGAGTTAGCAGGGTCCTTAAGTCTATAAATAGGTGTCTACATCTCCAATGTTTTAGTTTTTATGATTTTAAAGAAATGATATTAGAGCTTAGGCTCTTTGTATTCCCTTAATCTATCTCTTGATATGGTTGCCTACTTAAGAACAACATACGAACAAGAAGTTCATTCACAATCCTATGATTTTCTGCCATGCAAGAACAACAAGAAGCTCGCGGAAGAAATTACTATCATTTGAAAATCTGTGACATGTTGAGCAGCAACAGAAACTGTGAAATGCTTTCAGGTATAGCTTGTGTTCTTGAGGGAAAAAATTATCAACTGTTAACAATGGAAATACTTCCTAGTAGAAATAACATTCTTCCGTATGCAAATCATGCGGAAAGCTACTAGGTTCGGAAAATAATTGTCTCAGTGATAAGGCTGAGTTTTTTGCACGGATAGAGTTAGGGGGGACTTTATATGATTATATCAGAGGACAACTTTGCCAGTACATTCAATCCTAAGACTATCATCTCTTTCAATCTGATGCTATCTGATTTTCGTAGGGACAGGATTAAATACGGGATCAAGTCGGTGCCCCACATTTATTTCACAGGACTTTATGCCAGCCTTACCCCTCCCTCTATCCATCTTTTTGAAGTTTTTCCCGCCTATATGGCACAGATTGTCCAAAACAGAGTGCCAATCCCATCAGGTTTCTGCAACTCCAAAAATAGATATTGTTGGTTGAGGATTCCAACAGTCACTTTATCCTGTGAAACAAACGTAGCCTAGAAGTATCTGAAGGTAATAGCCATTTCTCTATCAAAAGTTAAAGAGAGGGAGGATGGGTACAAAAACATACACCAAATCCCAAAATATGACCGGCAAAACAAATTTTCTGAAGCGTTTCTTTTAGTATGCTTAAAAAGACTGAGTTGGATTTACTACCTTCCACTATCAAATTTGATCAGGTTCACAGCTCCTTCATCAGTGCCAGTATAGTAGCTTCCTTTGACCAGCATACATGGAAGGCTAATTGTATCAGCAAGGACCTAGCACCCGAACAATGAAATAATTAAATCTCTCATTTAAGATTCAAGGATGGGGCAGAACATATGAGTAAAGGTTGGGGACAATATGCCAGGATGTCATAGGAAAACACAGCATTTGTTACACCACTAAAATGAGTAGGAATTCTGTAGTTATTGAACAATCAATAACCTATTTTGAGTTTTAGCCATTCTATTCTTTTTAACCATGGTAGAAATCTATAGAGAAATAGACAAGAAGATTTTGATCAGAGGAAGAAAACAGAAGGAAGCCTAACAACCCCAAGATAATTTGGATCGTTCAAAAGACGTTTTGAAGGGGTGAAGAGCGATACGTGTGCAACTGGGCAAGCTTTTAATTCTTTAACATCAATAGCAAATTTTGCTTTGCTTAATTAAATTTCCAGGAATTTGAGAAATACAAGACTACAGCGTCAATTCGAAACAATGTACCGATAGATTAATTCTAGGAATACTCAGCTTCAATGCATAGATGTTTAATTCAAGTTAATGAAGTGCATTTATCAACATAAAAGTTAATGAAGTGTAAACCATGATGCTCAAAAACAAGTACGGATATAGATCATTCCCCTGATCATGCTAAGCCCCAGTTGAAATTACTCCTCTGTGGATGATAAAAAAGAAGAAAATATTTTAAGCCACACATTCTGCCTGTACAAAGCAACCTATAAGGTATGAGACTTGGAGCAAAACACAAGAAAACTAGGGTAAACATAACCAAACCAATTGGGAGAACAAAAGACTCAGTCATATTGGCAGAGTACTGTACTGAAAATTTGCATGTTACGAATATTAACACAATGGCTAAAAGTGAGCAATTTTGTTCACCCTCCTTTTGGTCACCCTAGCGAGGGTATGCTCATTCCGTGTCATACTATGATAATCGGAACCGCTCATTTTATTTGGATTCATTTGTTAGGAGACTATACAAAAATTCAGCTTAATCGCATATTGGCAAGTGCTCGATCTAAGAATTCAATTTTTCAGTCAAGAACTTGAATGAAAATAAACAAACTCCTAGATGAAGCACTTACAGATATTTGATTGAGCTGAATTTTAACATGATCTCCTAACAAATGAATCTGGAAAAACTGAACGGTTTCGATCAGCAAATTGGGATACGGAATGAGCATACCCTTACCGAGGATGAAGAAAGCGAGGGTGAACAAAATCGCTCTCGCTAAAAGTAGCATTGTACTGCTGGGTTTTTCCAGCTCATGTGCATTAAAAATCAAACGTACGAAGGGTATGGAAGAATATTGGACCCCATTCAACTTAGGCAAACTCTACTAACTTTGAGCGTGATTTTGATTAGAATACTGCATTTCCAAAGAAAAGCCGAGTAAAGAGAAACAATAAGTCCCCAGCAAATGGTAAAGTCACAAAGAAGGCATCAATCAAAGAAGTCGTGACATTTCTGAAGCTTAAGTACCAATGTGGTGGAACAATTTCAACTTCCAACTTATAAAAACTGCATTAATATCTGTGTGAATGCTGTTAACTTCATTGACGAACTTTCCTTCCATCTTATGCTGTGTTTGTTGAGAAATACAGGCAAACTAGAAGAGAGAAAAAAAAAGAGAAGAAAGAAGAAGTCCAGATATCATCCTCCATTAGGTTCTGCGAAGGATATTGTTAAAGATCCAACAAAATCTACTAATTTTGGTGAAGGGTAAGAAAGAAAATTGGTGGCCCCGAAAAGAAACTTGTTGGAATATTTTCTTCCCAATTTCCTTGCATTTCTTCTCACTTTGATAACCAATAAGGCAAATGAAAGAAAGAAACGAAATAAATTCTCCCTTCTTCTCTCTTCCTTTTCCCGAGAACACGTAAGAAACAAAGTACAACCAATTGGCTACTTCTATTGGGAACGAGTACAAGAACATACAGCAGTAGTATTCACTATTCAAGGACTAAAGCTACAAGACGGGTAAAAAAACCTCTTCAAGCCTCTCTTTCTAATACAATTCCTTATTAGAATATAACAACTTTGGCATGGAAACTTGAATTCAACACTTGACAAGTAGCGTAAGAGTTTGAGCACACCTAACTTATCTGCATGGTAGTCTGTTCTATAGCATTTGATAGTAGGAAGTACACCAGACAAGGACACGACACAGACATAGACACTCGGATAGGTTATTCTTTAAAATGTAGGAAACGGACACGAAGAGGATACGTTCAATTACATATACATAAATATATTGTTATCAATATACATCACTACAAGTACATGCCCCAAACTATATAGAAGATAAGTTATGAAGAATCTAGTTGACATGAGACTTAAGAAATCCTTAAAAAAAACAAAACATGGGCACGGTCAGGAATCTTCAAGAAATCCTTAACAAATTCCATTTGGAATCTAATATGATAAATTGCAAGAATTACTGCTTTTTCAACTTTCTATATCAATGTGATATGTCAAATTTTGATATCTTTGATTGTCACATGTACGCAATTAAGCCTCCAAGAAGTGTCGATCATATGTTAGTTCCTTAGTCATAGAGGCAAATGATGTTTCAGACACGTTGCTGAAAGAGTGTCAGACACGTGTCCTGATTAAGATTTTTTTTTTCCCGACTATAGACACGGCAACAAGAGTATCGAACATGTGTCCAAGGAGTGCTGGTGTCGGACGATACGTGCAGGGGCGGATTTAAGTAAAGCACAGGTGGGTCACGTGACCCACCTGAAATTGTTGGAATTATGTTTTTTTAACCGAGAAAATAAGTAATATATATAAAATTATCCAAATTATAGCAAGACTGGCGCCTTGTACTAGTGGTAAGAATGTTGGCTTTTATGCCATAGGTCGCTGGTTCGAACCTTGGCAGCTTCCTCCAACTTTTCTTTTTATTGATGATGCTCAAACGGCTGAAAAACAAAAAACCCTTGCAGTTTCGAATCCAAAATATATATATTTTCACATATTATTTTTTTATTATACCAAATTAAAGTACTCATTGAATACTTTAATTTAGTGTAAGAAAATAAAAAATAATAATATGCAGAAATATGTTTTTTTTTTAGTTCAAAATTGCACGAATTTCTGTAGGGAGCATTTAAATCGGGAAGGAGAGAGTATTCCGTTTATTTTTTCTTAATGTTCTTCACTATCTATTGTTTGATCAAGGCTATGATTGAGAGGTGACCCATCTATATACAATTCCTGGATCCGCCACTGGACACGTGTCCGACACGGACACACCACCTTATTTTAAGTGTCTGTGCTCTTTTGGTCGAAACTGATGCTTTTCAACAATGGACAACCTTTTGTCTCTCATCGTACTTCAATTAAAATAAAAAACCCTCATCTCTTGCTATAAAATGTGCTAGCAAAGTTCAGAAAATAGGAAACAAGTCCTAAACTACATCTTTTCTATGAAAGCAACAGCTTTGTCTCCCTAGCAAGGCAAAATATGCAAAACTAACTAATTAGATTAAATTTACTTTAACATCTATGCGAAAAAACAGAAGAAAGTCATACAGTCCCAGTAACATAAAGTGCAACTATCATGCAACACTACAATGGTGTATGAAGTAAGGAAATCTCTTACAACCTTAAAGAGCAATGCCCGGTGGCGTGAAAGTCCAACATCAAGGCAGCCAAGGGGAAGAATGATACTTTTCAGTGATTTACGCAATTCATAGCCTCTGAGAGTCCATCTTTTTAGCATTTCGTCAGCATCACTAACCTGACCTCCCATCCTATCAACAACAAGATCAGCAATTTTTTGGATCAAGCCACTAATAGAACCCTGTTCCGAATCCCGCTGTTCAACAGAAATAGCATATACTCTTTCCTCGAGCTCGCGCAGGGCAGGATCAATGGCACGGTTCACTAGAATAACTTCGTAATCAACTTTATCTGAAACAGTAATTGCTTGGAGATCTAGAAGGAGTGGCATATTCCCTTGCACGCCTGAATTTGAAGGAATACCATATACATCGTAAAACCCATCCATCACTTTCTCATCATAGTTCACAAAATTAAAACTCTGCACATACCAAATACATGGTTACCCCATTCAGTCATATGCCCATAAGAAAACTGCAATTCCTCAAAAAGAAATAACTTTCGAGTCAAAATGAACACACACAAACACAAAACAAGTAATTGCATCTAACAGTTATTCTAATGGTTAACAAAATCAGTGAACACATAGAGCGCCGTCGTATATCACTTATTCATATCACCAATTTATTTTACTGCACATGTGGCGGGACAGGATTCGTTTAGATTCTTTGGCCATATAATCGTTCGTTCATAACCCTAGAACCAATAATAGGAGCATCCAACTAAGCGGTGATAAAGAAAACTACGGTACATCTAGCATCTATTAAATGTAACTTGGATACTGTGGAATCAGAAAGAACTGAACCCTAATTGCTAAACAAAAAAATGTGCGAAAACGAATGATTTAGATCAGAGGTATGAATAGTGAACCAATTAGGTCAAATTCATAATAATATGCGAGAGATTGAAAGGGCATCATACCCAGTAGCGAATGGAAAGGGACTCGACGAGGGTTTCGGAAGGCGCACAGCCCAGGCTTATCTGCTTGGCGGCCTTGATCTGCGCTGTCTCCGGATCGTCACGCGAATCGGGGTCGGAGACGCTGATCGCCAGAGCGAGCTGGACCTGGAACTCCTCCTCGAAGAAGTTGAAATCGACGGGATTCTCCTCCGCCGCCGCCGCCGCCGGTTCCCTGGTCCTCGCCGTCAATGCCGAATCCGACGGCGACGACGAGGACGCCGCCGAAGACGGCGGGAGGGGCGGCGGCGTAGGAGAAGGATCCACCCTGTGGTGGGGGTGGATGTGAAGCTTTCGCAGCAGATGCTTCATCTTTGACATCGCCGATCGATTCGCATAGAGACCGACGCACAATCGCTCTCTGTCTCTCTCCCTCTAGACGAATTGGATGATTTTGATTTTCTCTGTCTCTGTCTCTGTCTCTGTCTATAATGGGGTTAACGTGCGCAGAGATGGACGGAAAGGGAGAGATTCGATTAAGATTATAAACTGCGGACACCTTCTTCGTCAAGCTTTCGTTCGTTGGTTGGTTCGTTCGTTCGTTCCACCAGTGGGTTCTGGGAATTTATTACTAGTAGTAGTAGGAGTATATATATTAACCGTTCTGGAGACCTTCCCTTTCCCTACAATCCACTGTAGAATGTACGCAGCACTTGAGTATAGTAGTATTTTATTGCTGAAAAGTCAAGGCGAGGTGTACTGGACTGGACTCTGGTGGTTTGCGGCTGCACCGAATTTAGTGGACCTCATGTAATCTACACCGTCTGATCCCAACTCGTCTTCTTTTGACGCTAGTCTCCTCGTAATGTGCGTGCGTGCGTGCGTGCGTGAAGGAGGGTGTTTTTTTTTTTTCTTACTAAGGCTGCGTTCTCATGACCTCACCTAGTGTTCTTTTTCTTTCTTTTTTCCCTCTAAAAAGTGGTTATTTTTAAAAATATTTGAATAAAAGTAAAAAAAATTACTTTTTTTATTCTTCTCGTCGAGACGAATCAATAATCCACAAAAGTTTGGCACAAAACTAACAAATGAGAAAAAAATTTAAATAAAGATAAACTCTCAGATTTAAGTTAAGTTTAAATTAAGTTTATAAGAATGTTGCCTAATTAAAATAGGAAATTGATTTTGGTACACCCTTTTGGGAGTGCAGTTATCAATTTGGGGAGTGCCAAAATCACTCCCTTTAAAATAAGTACTTATTTTTTGAATTAAAAGGTGATATATTGTGAGAGAATTACATGTGTCGTAAAGCGAAAAATAAATACTTGAAAAATAATAACTTCAGCGGAATAGGAAGACCGAAAAATATTTTGGACATGCAGCAGCAACAATTTACTACAGTGGTTGGTCCGGTAGTCAAGGCATAGAACTCAGGGTTTGATTAGCGAGATAATGGTAGAAAATGCGAGAAAGTGGAAATACTTTTTTTTGTGTTCACTTATCAAGAATATCCTAGAAAGTAAACTTTTCTGTACAACCCTTTAAAGCATGAGAGCTTGCTTTACTTTTTCCCACAAAATGTGCAGAAAATTTTTATTTTCTCGAGAAAATTAACAACAATTACTCTAACTTCTTTATTTATCCTCTTCCCTCCACCTTTTTTCTTCTAATTTCGGCAATTTTATTCCCTCCAAATAAGAATATCTTATTTTCTCTACTATTTTCTTGCAAAATTTCCATTTTAATCAAACGGATGTGAAAAAAAATTCTTTTATTTCACTTCACTTTCTATAATTTTTTTTTCTTTTCTTTATTATAATTAACGTGTTAATTATACTTTTTTGAGGCCAATCCATTGAGGACTCTTGTCTTACTTTATTGGGACCCACTAATAAAAGGTGAATTGATTCTTTAGAATTAATCATGGTGTGCATAAACTGATGATGACAATGCGAGTAATTTGAAAAAATTCTAGGATTATGTGATTTAGGTGGAGCTGCCATGACCTTTATTCTTTGTGTTATTGCTGATTTCTTTTTCTTTCTTTCTTTCTTTTTTTTGTATTTCTCTCGTCAACATCTTTTTAACTTTCTTTATTTGTCTCGAGAAATAACGAAAAGGAAATTAAGTTTAAACAAGTTTAGAAAATGATAAAAAGAACAACAGAAAATCTGTTGGTTTAATTATTTATTCTTACAATCCATCATGTCAAGATGAATTAGAAACTTAAAAAAATTGACTCACAATTTAAAAAAAAATTCAAATAAGCCAACATAATAAATTAGGAAAAAAAATTCTCTTAGTGTTTGTTTGTTAAATGTTGACGAGTAGGTCCAAAATAATCTGAGCCGAGCTAAATAATAAGTATTGGAATTCATCTTACAAATTGATGATCTTAAAAACATGTCAAAGTTTTTTAATATAATTTTTTAATAAAGTCACGTGGTCTGACTACTGATTCTTATGATAAAAATCTTTCAAACAAAATTCGGGGGTTTTGTCTTATATTTTTGTTAGTTTTGACTTTAGCGTCAAACTTTTGTGAATTATTAGTACATCTCGAAGGGAGAAATATAAAAATTACAAAATTGTCATAACAAATATTTTAAAAAGTCGACTTAAAACAAAAATAATCCACATTTAGCGAATAACACTTCAAAATTCGTTTTGGGAGTCTCTATCTTTATTAGGGGTCCTCTTTTACAAAGACTTTTGTTTATTTTACCGTTGAGGTATTATTTAGGCCTTCAATCTTTATAAATCCAACAATATCTTCACTATATATTCTTCTTTTTCTCTTTCTTTTTTCATTATGATTGTGAGATGTATTTGGGTTGTGATTGAATGTTTAATTGGTTTTGAGTTGGATGTTCAATTCTTTTTGGGTTAGGTGTTCAATACTATTATGATTGGGTGTTCATTGACATTTGAGTTAGGTGTTCATTGATATTTGGGTTGGGTGTTCAAAGTAAGGTTAGTCCAAAAATTTTACGTGTATTCTAAACAAAAAAAATTTGTTTTGAGTGTTCAGTTGGCCATGGAATCATCAATGTGGAGCCGCCTCGGTGTCCATAGCATTACTCTTTTTTTTTTGATAGGCAAGATGAATTTTATTAAAAAACGGGGGAAGGGGAAGGGGATCCAACGCAAAGTTGGAAGATACACCACAAGGGCAAAGCCTAGACCGCTCAAGGGTCAACAAGGATCCAATACAAATAAACAAACAATACAGCCCGATCCGAAACCCAAATAAAACAATAAGCTCAAAACACCCAATCCGGTCCAAACCTGGACCGGCCTGCCCTATCCAAATCCCAAAACCCTAACCACTGCGGCCACTCTCTTCGTACAAAACACCGGTGACCCGCCTCGCCGTTAAGCCGAGCCAGTCAAACCCAGAAGTAGAGACCGGCGGCGGAGCCGAGCCGGCCTACGAAAACAGAAACCACAGCAAGCAGAGCCAAGGGGCCAACCACCACCAGCAAGTAGCAACACCCATTTACCTCCCCAGCAGCACAGACGACAGACGGCAAGAGCTGAAACCCGGAAACAGCGAAATACCAGCCCCGCGCCCGACTGAGAGCTCCGAAAGGTCGCCGACCGGACTTCAGCACACAAAACGACCAGAAACACCCAGCCATGGGGGCCGCAACCACCTCGCCACCAACGGATCGAAACCAACACCGAAAGACGACCCCATCTTCACCCATCGTTTTAGAAAACGGCAAACCTGTAAAACAGAAACAGAAAAAACCATTACAGGAACGGAACACCACTCCATCACCGCACCATCGCCCACCTCCAGAACACCCCAAATCCAGACCGAACCACCAAAACCAAACCACCCAAGAAGAGACGAGATCCACACGCCGCTAGGCAACCCGGTGGAGCCATGGAACCACCGGCCGGAGACGGAAAACGTCACACCCTCCCACACCGGGGAGGGCGGAACCTCGACAGATCGGATGAGAGGGAGATGGGGACGATCGGGAGGAGGAGAGGGTAAGAGAGAGAGATAGAGGGGAATGGAAGAGGAAAACGGGCCCAGGGGGAGGAGGGCCGGCGAACACCTCCCCCCCCAGGCGGGCGGCGGCTGAGGAGAGGCTAGGGTTTGAAATCGCCTAAGTTAGAGAGAGGGGCTAGGGTTTGAGAGAGAGAGCCGGTTGGGGAATAAGTAGTTTCCATAGCATTACTCTTGCTCTAAATGTTAGATGCATCATCTATCAAAGAAGTCAATCTAGTGGGCTGAGTATTCCTCTTTGATCCATTTTGTGTCGGTGGTAGTTCTATGGACATCCATCTGCATTGTTTTTTTACGATAAAAAAGAAGAGAAGAAAATGCGTTGAGAGTGGCGTCGAGCCAATTTTCATTTGTGTGGCTTGTGGCAGTAGTTTAAATTTTTTTTAAAAAATGCATAAATGAGAAATGGGATGAGCAAGATAAATGAGTTGCATGCAATATATATATATATATATATATATATAAATAAAAAAAGAGTAAGTGGTTCTGTTGCTTGGAGTATTGAAGCTTCAAGATAATTTTGGGAATTGCAATGATAACAAGTAGGCGCAGCAGATTTTTGCTCTTGATTGGGTGCTTTTTAAGCGGTAAATCTGTCCACACAGATAATCTGTGCACAGATTTTGTTGTGGGGTTCACCACGAGTTCCACACAAACGATCCGATCCGTTCATTAAATGTAAAACATTTTTTCAAGAGCCTCCGCAAAAAATTAGGTCAATCTGATACATATAGATTCTTAATCCAATCATCTAACTTTTCATGATGTGGAAATATGAATGAAAAATTAGATGATTAGATCAAGCACTTATAGTTATCAGATTGAGCTGATTTAAGCGGAAACCTTTGAAAAAATATTTTACATCTAATGAATGGCTCGGATCATTTGTGTGGGACCCGTGGTGGACCCAACAACAAAATTTGTGCGCAATCTGTGCACAGATGTATGTGTAGTTAGCAGGGTTCCTTTTTAAGTTCATCACTCTGTTTTTATCTTTACCTCTCGTTTTGGTGGGTGAAAATTAATCAGAAAAGAGAAAGAAAAAAAAGAAAAAAAAAAGGAGTGGAGGAACAACACCCATGTTGATCGCAAGGTCGGCAAGTCCACTGACTCCACTGGCTTATGGGAGAAGCCAAGGAAGCTTATTCTTTGGGACTCCAAAAAAAAGCTACTATGGGACCTCCAAATTAATCTTCTCTACACAAAATATGTCCAATTCAAATTTTGTAATGGTAAATCTTTTGTAATTTGATTTTGGGAAATGATATTGGCACTCTAAAAATTGATGCAGGCACTCCAAATTCAGTGTAATTTCAAAGTCATTTTTCTTTATTTTTTGGAGTATTTGCATCAATTTTTAGAGTGCTAATATCATTTCCCTTGATTTTAGGGCCCTTGATTTTATTATAGAACTCTTTGTTGATCAATTTTTCTATGAAAAATATAGAGTAGATCTCATTCAAGGAATTTGCATTTGACCTCCGAAAATTATGGGCCGGCTCTACTCGCCCCGTGCACCTTAGTGTTGATTTCACTAGTTGTACGTGTCTTCCGTTTTTGTGCCTAGAATTTTAAAAATATCCAGTCCCTGTAGTGGCTAGGATTCCTCTATCTTTGATAATCCTAACAAGAACTTGAATATATAAAATAAATAAACAGCAACAAAAACACAAAAAAGAAAAAAAGAAAACAAGATCAAGAGATCGATCTGAATAAAAATACAAACAAAAAACAAGTCATCGGAAAAGATGTTCCGGTGTTAAGAATATCATTCATTTCATGAAAGTGGCGTTGAAAAAACCGGCATGCTCATTGCGTCGCCGCCTCCTCCTTATCCTTTGCCCAAGAAATCAAAACCCGCACAGTGAGATCCAATCCAGCACAGATTGACGGTGCTAATCCTATTACCAAAAAACTCTGATTTCACTTTGTGGGGTTCTCGGGTTTGCCTCTTCTATAATTTAACTTCTTTACTTTCGATGTAAAAACGGTAGATGTGATTGAATCTAATAATAACAAAAAACTATAACATATATTGTCTACAAGATTATGTCATGATGTTACTAGATGAAAACACAAGTAATCATTATCAAACAACCAACTGACATTGTTTTTTGTATATAATCTCCACGGGTCGCCTCCATTATTGACAACTAAGAGAACGATAGATGTGCGCGTAGTTGTTTTAAATATATCTTCGGGCATCACTTTCGATCACGACATCCTTCTTTTGGACAAGCTATGACTGCTATAAATAAAAAAAATTCGAAGACAGCAAACGAAAGAAACACTGACGATTACAACATTTAAGCTGCAATTAGAAACAACTGTTACTGGAGCAGCTGATTATCAACATAGTAATAGTACGAAATATCAGCTGCCATAAATAAACGTATGGATAAGGAAATTGTTTTGCTTTTATATACACACGAGGTTGGAAAAGAGCAAAGAGCCTTCTGCGTTTGAGAAGGAACCTTGAGTTCTGCAGCGCAGTACTGAACCTTAAGCAGTAGCAGCTGCTGCTTGTTCTTCGACCACCTGTGAGGCTGGGAGAAGGGTGCAGACGAGGTTGCGGTCGCCATACACATTATCAACACGCCCTGGTTGTTACAATCACAGTATCAGAAAAAGTAGGCAGCATTCCAGACAAATAAAATCATGAAAAGACATCGCAGTAAGAAAATGGGACCCCCTAGTCCCAGTCCAGCGTTTGTTTTCGAGACTAATTTCCCCTCTAGACTGTTAATAGAACATTTTGATGGGGATAAGTCTCTTCCCTGGTAGGAGATAAACAATCTCTTCCAGTATCATCTTCGTTCTTACGTCCAGTGGAAATCATAGTCTTCAAAAGATTAACCATTCTTTATTCCACCCAAACCAAACTTGTTTTGATTGATCCCATGGGATACACAAACCTATCTATCATGATATTACTAATCCCACGGAACCAAAGAGCCCTTGGTAATGTATCAGCAAATGGTTTGATTTCAAAGGGAAAAGTAGGATATTGTTGACCATATAAAATGAGAATTTGTTCTCATTTAGGTATATGTTTCAATTCAAGTTTTGAAAAAGCTATTTATTTGAGCTACTGGACTCACACAGTGTGGTTTTATTACAAGCATACTCAGAGGAGTTTGTCAAATTGCTTCTTCATAATGTAGAAGGATCTGTCCGTGTGTGTATGTAGGGAACAGGGATACAAGGATGCAAAATAAGAGGTGGCGAGACAAAAAATATAAAACAGAACTATGTGGTGGTGGGGTTAGTTTGGGAGGAAAAGGGGTGACCAGATAAGGGATTCACACCTGTAGTCGGCCAGAACTTCGATGACCGGAGCCAAGAAGCAGGGAAGGCAGCATATTCCCGAGTGTATGGTTTTGTCCATGCATCTGCCATGAGCAGTGATGGCGGATGCGGAGCTCCCTGAAATTAGACTAAAAAAGTTAGTTCCTCTGATTGTTTTCCATTAATCCAAATCATAGTTGCAAACATTAAAAAAAAAAACAAAAACAATGTATGATCGGAAAATTTGTATGAGACTGCAATTGTGAAATGTAGTTACAGGAAAGTTGGAAACAGAGTTCAAAATTTTGTGAGAGACCATTACATAAGACGTAAGACATTTTGTACGAGAAAGGAATTATGAAATCTCGTTGACTCTAGTTATCTAACGGAGAACATGAAAAAAAAAAAAAAAAAGACCAAACAACCATGATTAGAATCAATACCTTGAGTACGTTGTTGTTAATATCAGCTTTTCCTTTCTCAATATGTGCAATTTCTTCTCTAATTGAAATCAGAGTATCACAAAACCTGTCTAGCTCCGCCTGTTCGAGGAAATAAAGCATTTTTCAGATCTCAAGGAATTGGAAAAGGATTGAGCAGAAATTTACTCCTTGACCAGTTTGTACCTTGCTCTCGCTCTCAGTAGGTTCAATCATGAGTGTGCCTGGAACAGGCCATGACATTGTTGGTCCATGAAATCCGTAGTCCATAAGACGTTTAGCAACATCTTCTGGCTCTATTCCAGCAGTATTCTACATGGGCAATAGCTTTAAATGAATCCAAGGATAACGAATAAGAAAGAAGGGTGACCTATGAACGTAAAAGTTACCTTGAAACCCCTCAAATCAACAATGAATTCATGGGCGACTGTTCCATTGACACCTCGGAAAAGAATGGGGTAGTCATTCTGTATCCATAAGAAAAGAAGTTAATGTTTGTAGGCAGTTAAAAAAACAATACACTGACTTACTCTCAAAGGAGTAATATCTCAAGCAGAGTTCATAGGATTTGTTCAAGGAGATTTTATAGCAGCATGTCACCTAATGTGACGACTTGAATTGTAAAGATCAAAACTTTCCTTTTTCCGTATTTCAAAACGAAGGGTTATTACCAGTTCATCGTGCACATATTTTCATGGCTCATGGTCTTTAAAGATTAAATTGCAAAAACAATCAAGGGAGAAGCAGGGACCTCCAACCGCTTGGCCATGTAGTTTGCATTCAAGATTGCTATCTTTGATGCTTCTGTGAGCCCTTTTGACCCCATCATGGCAATGTAGGTGTATGATATTGGGAGAATAAGTGCGGAGCCCCAAGGCGCAGCAGAAATGGTACCTAGTGGCTGAGTCTTGTCAGGGCATGGTATACCTCCTGTTGGTACCTTCAATTATGAAGAAGAGAATTACTAATAGAACAGGGACTCGTATAATTTGATGACCATGATTTAGAAAGGATATTCAAAGTGCAACAGAAACAGTGCTGCTACATCTGCAAAACCCATTCAAATGTTCAAAATTCATGGAATGAGCCAAACTGACTCTAAGTTACTTAGCCATATTTTTCTTGTTTATTATCGCCACAAGAGAAACTACCAATGGAGGAAATATACAATTGATTGACTTCCATAATTCCACCTTCCAACAGTTTATTTATATATCCAATTGTACGACAAACTTCGAAGCAGATGACGGTTCTTGGGAAAATGCAAAACAGAAAACAGGCATTGAATAAAAGGAAAAAATTTCTCCCAGAGGCATTCAGAGTGAGGTTACCAACAATGACATAAAACGATAACGGCATTCCTTCAGCAGGAAAGGCAAGATTGATTTTCTATAGAAAATAATGGTGATCACTGATTTATAACCCATACCACAGGATGTGATGGCAGGAAAGGTGCCAAGTGTTCCTTCACACCAATCGGACCCATGCCAGGACCACCTCCACCATGTGGAATACAGAAAGTTTTGTGGAGATTGAGATGGCAAACATCAGCACCAATCCATCCAGGGCTAGTCAAACCAACCTGTAAGGACAGAAAACAAGTTAAAACATGCGACTGCTACACAACAAGAAGAAAAACTATCATGTCATTGGAAAAGTAAGTAACAATTGAAATGAAAACGTCCCCAATAGTAGAAGAAAAACAACCATGTACTACGAAATGGAAAACTGGAAAGAATAAGAAGTCACCAGTGCCAAACGAATATTTTTCCAAGCCCGGATGTTGAGCATGTTTTACAACAGCAAAAAAGATGTCCGATTCACAGAATCATAGCGGGGATCTAAACATTAATTTTGACTCTTGAAAATGCTGCAGTTTTCATTGATCAATGGGGAAATCCTAGAGGCACTAAGAGTCTTATTTGATCCGAAATTTATGTGAGTGCAAAAATTGCATCTTCACCAGAAGCACTAAAACAGAAAAAAGAACCGAAGGGATAGATATATTGAGCGCCCACATAATCAAGTGCCAAAAGGAGAGATAAAACGTTTCAAATAATAACGTAATGTGATATGGTTAGCAATAAAAATGGAGAGTGGCTTATTTGTCGTTCTATGCTAGTGCTTGGGTTGTGTTGGTAATTTTACACTTTGGGGTCTTGATGTGTCTATAAGTAGAACTTGAGTCCCACATTTGAGGGGACGCAGGGGGCAAAAATGATGTGAGAGACCCTAAGTTGGTTGGAGGCTACAGCCATGCAACCCTTCCCCCCTTACCCCTTCTTTCTTTCTGTTTGAGTCTGTAAGTTACATCATAATGTCACTCTATTAATCCCATCATCTCATCTTGTCTAGCCTTATTTTCCCACTGCTAATGAGTTAGCAACAAATCTTTAGCCAGATAGAAATTAGGTGCTGATGTCAGAACTGCTAGTATTTTGGTGTTGAGTTGTACTCTTCTTGAAAAAACCCTTTCTTTTTATCTGTTTCTTCGTGTTTTACATGTTTGAAGGGTACAGTACAAGAGATAAAATTCAAAACGTGAAGACACGAAAGAAGACTAAAAAACTGATCACAAACAATCGCTTGTGCATGCATTGTAGTTGACATGAATTTATTTGCTTAGGTTGTTGCCAACAGTAACTGTAGTAAAAATATGAGAAGAAACAGTCGGTCAAAAAATAGAGAGCATAAACAAACCTGTGCATTCATGTTGGCCCCATCCATGTAAACTTGACCACCGTTAACATGTATGATCTTACATATTTCATCAATGCCTTCTTCGTAAACCCCATGTGTTGAAGGATATGTAACCTGAAAGTTCAAACTAGAACAGATAAGCTGAAAACAATAACCTAAACAACCAGACCCCATTGTGAACTCCAATACCATAAGGGCAGACAGGTTATCCTTATTTGCTTCAGCAGCCTTCTTTAACTCTGGAATGTTGATGTTTCCCTTGGCGTCAGTCCCAACAGCAACAATTTTCATTCCACACATAGCCGCACTCGCAGGATTAGTGCCATGTGCAGAGACAGGAATAATGCAAACATTCCGGTGATGGTCACCTCTTGCCTACAGAGTCAGTTAACTAGTGATTAGCATCGTCATTTAAAAGACAAGGTTTTTACATCATCAGAGGAATTCTAGAAAATGCAGCGACTTACGGTTGTATCTCCCTATGAGACCATGTCCCACATTGATTAGTTATTAGATATAAAAGTAGTATAAGAGAATGGGGAGCCTCTCCACTTATTGACAATTGGTTTTGTGTTTGATGCTTTAAAATGGTATCAGAGCTAGGTTTTCAGAGGCTTTTGGACAAGACTTTTTCCATTTATTGCCCTGTAGTTTTGTGCCTTGAGTGCACCTTTTTTTGTGTGATTCCTATGCTGTGGATGGTTTGTTTATCTCTCCACGTGCGAGCCAGGGGTCGCACATGCGCGAGAGTATTAGAGCTTGCCCACATTGATTAATTAGTACCTCCAAAAGGACCAAAACTAGTACATGAACATGGGCAGTGTTGGTGCGAATTCGTCGAAGCCGATGAAAGAGGATAAACACGGAGTGGACTGAAGAGCTGCTTCAAGTCGCGTTACATTGTTGCTGTCCTTAAGATGATATTCACCCCCACCAATTCGAGAGAATTTGGTGTGCACCAAGTTACAGCGAAGCTGTCTCCAAGATAAAATGAAATCCAGTCTTAAGACTGTTGTCTAACTGCGTCATGCACTAACGAAGAGAGACCCAAATACCTTTGGATTTTGCGAGCCCGCCAAGAATAAATGTAGGAGATAATTCTAGAGAGGAAGAACAATCAGAATTGTTCTGATTATCTAACTCTGAATTGGTAGAACCCCTTGCCTTTATATAGGCATGGATCACAACTCTTAGCCAAAGATCGCATCTCTTTGATTAATCTCAAAAGCCATGTCTATTCATTTGACCCTAATAGTCATACCTTCTGGTTTGATCACGTCTATTCATTTAGCCTGAATAGACACACCTTTTGTGCTTAAATCTAATGTTCACGTCTATTCATTTAACCTGAATAGATACGTACCTTGGATTAAAACCGTTCACCAATAATTACATTTAATATTCATTAAATATTTTGGAAATGCCCCAACAGTTGGCTTCTCCACTTGCCAATTGGTTTTGAGTCAGTGATGCTTCAAGGATCCTCTAGATGTGCAAAGCATAATACCCGTGAGAGGTAAATGTCATTTGTAAATACACTATCCGGGTTGAATCATCAAATATCTTGAGGCCCTCTATCACTATTCAATTGGACAGAAGTCAGTTAATCAGCTAAATGACTACAATTTCTACTTCAAATATGCTTGATATAGCATATAGAATCAACACAGTGTTGAACTCCCTTAATGACTAGGAAGTTATCATTTCAGCCTTTGTTTACTTAAAAAAGTGTTCAAGACCTGCACATTTTATTTGTTTATGAAGGCTCATAAAGCAACCTGGGAAAGTTCAGGTGAAATGAAAACTTTGACGTAAGTGTCACAATAACTGGTATCGAAAAACTCTGCCTTCAAAACATCAATTTTAAGGTGCTCTTTTGGAGCTCCGCTAAAGGTGAACCTCAAGAAGCAGCAAAACAAGCATTCTGTTATGATTTACAACTACATCAAATTACCAATCCAATGCTTCCAGAAAACAGTCTATCAATGCAGTTGAAGTTACCATACCTGATGATATGCACGGATGACCATGAGACCAGCATACTCCCCAGCAGCACCAGCATTGGGTTGCAAAGAAAAAGAATCAAATCCAGTAATGGTACACAATAATTCTCCCAAATCTTTGAACATTTCCTGATAAATAGGATGTTACAGTTCACCGTTATATATCTTAAGGGTGTTGTGCTTGGTTATACATGAGAAAATACAGTCGGAGGTTTGCAGTGAAAAAAATTAAAAAGAATTAAGTGATTGTAGTACCTGATAACCTTCAGCCTGCTCGGTAGGGGCAAAAGGGTGCATGTCACTAAAGCTAGGCCATGTCACAGGCATCATCTCTGTTGTTGCATTCAACTTCATTGTACAAGAACCCAGGGGAATCATGCTATGGCATAAGGAAAGATCTTTTGATTGTAAGCGATGAATGTATCTAAGCAGCTCATGCTCCGTGTGGTATCTAAACATACAAAAGAAAGTCAGATTGGTTTTAAACTGGAAAAGACGGCAGAATAGGTTCAGCCGAAGGTACATACAAGTTGAAGATTTGGTGTGTCAGGTATGGGCTCTGCCTTACAAGGCCTGCAGGGATCGTACTCTGAACCTCGGGTGCAAGAGATGCAGCAGTAAAAGTAACCTGATAATTGACACAGACGTTTACTAGGGATGCAGTGAAAATACTCCCTCCGTTCCTTTTTGTTAGTCCACTGTGCATTTTAATGAATCAATGACTCATAAAAGAATAAAAAGATACATGTCCCCTATAAAGAGTTGGATTTGATTTCCAACATTACCCCTAAATTCCAATTTGTAACACTACTTTTAATAATTTGTGAAGGTAAGTTTTGAAAATCTAAACACTTCAATTTTGATTTTCCACAGAGAACTATTATTATATGATTTTGACATTTCAAAGAGGACTATGAAGTTCCAAAATGGAATACAGGACTAACTATAAGGGGACGGAGGGAGCAATAATTTGCTACTGATGTCACGTAGAGTCGTTGACAGAACAAATTGGCAAAAAAGGATTCATGAAGCTAACCCCAATTGATTGGGACACAACTCACAAGTCAAGGTTTGTTACAACTGCTAGTACATCATGCGAAAAGAAAAGCAATACTTACTGGCTTGCCACATGCAAAAACTTTGAAAAGCTTATCTACATCCTCTAAGGTGGTTGTTTCATCAAAAGCAGCAGTGATCTGAAAGACAATGACATTCCAATTAGCTCGTATCAGAGAGTCCTCAATTACATATCAAAGTGAATACTTCAAATTTGACTTACAGTATTTTGGTCCACAATCCTAAGATTCATCTCACTCTTGTAAGCAGCATCTGCAATTGCCTTAGAATCAGGACATTTGACCTTCACAGTGTCAAAGAAGGGGTGCCCCTGAACTTCCACTGTCCCGAGTTTCTTCAGTCCTGCAGCAAATGTCGCAGCAAGACCATGCACCCTCTGGGCAATGATTTTAAGGCCTTCTGGACCATGGTACACAGCATACATAGCAGCCATGTTTGCAAGCAACGCCTACAATAACAAAACAATGCCCATTCAATCAGAATCAAAGAAACAACTAAATAAAATCATCAAATATAATAAGCAGCTCCCAGGGGATAGCTGACATTCCAGGTAGAAATCTGCAACGATAAGATATACAATTTTTTTTTTCTTTTTTCTCTTCTACAGACATGCTGCAATTAGATAACTTGTAATGTTCAATCAAGTTCAAATCTACTGGATCGGAGTTCCAAAGTCTACAAAGAGAAACAGAAATGGATAAGATGGACAAGAATCCCAACCTGAGAAGTACAGATATTGCTGGTAGCCTTGTCCCTACGAATATGTTGCTCCCTTGTCTGCATTGCCATACGCAAAGCAGGTTTTCCTGAAGAATCAACGCTCACACCAATAATTCTCCCTGGCATCATCCTCTTGTACTCTTGGGAAGTGGCCAGGAAAGCTGCATGAGGACCTCCATACCCCATTGGAACCCCGAACCTCTGAGCAGAGCCAACAACAATATCGGCTCCAAATTCACCAGGAGGCTTTAACATTGTCAATGCCAACAGATCACTTGCCATCACAACCTTAACCCCTTTTGCATGCGCATTCTTTATGAACTCCCCATAGTCCAAAAGTTCACCCTCAGTACCCGGATACTGAACCAGTACACCGCAAACATCCCCCGATTTGTAATCAAAGTCTTTGAGATCAGCAACAACTATCTTAAGATCAAAACCATCTGCTCTAGTCTTACAAACATCGATAGTTTGTGGGTGACAGTTACGGGCAATAATGAAAGTTTTCTTCTTTCCCTTCTGAATATTATTACACATAGCCATCGCCTCAGCCGCAGCAGTTCCCTCGTCTAGTAAGGAAGCATTCGACATGGGGAGACCAGTGAGATCCGTAATCACGGTCTGATAATTAAGCAGGGACTCCAGACGACCCTGCGAAATCTCAGCTTGGTACGGAGTGTACTGGGTATACCAACCCGGATTCTCCATAATGTTCCTCAAAATAACAGGTGGAACAGAGGTGTTATAGTAACCCATCCCAATGAAAGACTTAAAGACCTTATTTTTAGAAGCCAACTTTTTCATGTGCTCTAACATTTGGTTCTCAGTTAACCCTTCATCAAACTTAGAGAACTCCATTTTCTCAATTCGAATCGACTTAGGCACCGTGGCATCTATCAATGAATCAAGGCTGGGAAAGCCACAAGCTTCAGCCATTTTTGTTTGGTCCTCGGGGGTGGCAGAGTTATGGCGGCGGGGGAAAGTGTCACTCGGTTTCAGAGCTTCCACCGAAACCGATCGAACTTGAGACCCGATACCAAAACCAACATTATGCAACATGGTCCTCCCTAACATTACATCTGCTTTACTAATAATGTTCCCATTGATGACAGATGGAGACAACGAGGAAACATACCTCGAAGGTGAATACAAAGCGGGCGAAGAAGAGCCCGTAAGAGCTTCATTCGGACGGGACTGCTTGGAGTCTGAAAGCAGGCGCCTGAGAATTGCCCGGTTAGCGAGCCACCGAGCACGTTCCATTGTTCAAAAGTTGGAATTCAACAACGAAGTTGAACTTAAAACAACCCCACCCCACCTCCAAATAAACTACCAACCAAAGGTTGATTGCTTTTTTCTACAACAAGAACCAGGAAATGGGTGGGGGTGGTGGGTTAGTGATAACACACAGTCTTTATATATATTCATACATTGTGTGTGTATAAATGAACGAAGATAAAAACTACGATAATCTATCGATTTCAAGGTCTGGTGGTGGAGGGTGGAGGGGTGCGTAGGTTAAAGATCCCTAAGTCCACGTACACAACTCTCGACCACAACTCCGGACACAATTGTGTTCGGAGCCGTTCGATGCATGTGAATCCAGGGCGAATCTCGGAATTGGAGATCCTCTGAGGAATCTCGGACCGTTGAATTGCGTGGGAATTCTTTTGTTTTTTTGTATGCGATTTGACGGTCCGAGATTCCTGGGTACAGAAAATCCTCGGTATAGAGGATCAGTGTTCCTGGAGTTGTGGTTGAGAGTTGTTGTGCGTAACATCTGGGTTAAAGATAGACTTGAGCGTATGAACGAAGAAAAAGACAGGATGGGCTTACGTGGAAATCTCGACGGGACCTGCGAGCCAATTGTTTTACAGCGAGTAGTACACACAAGAAAACATACTCCTATGTACAGAATTCCGTTGTTTGTCGTTCACAGAAAATACTCACAAATGGAATGTATGGAAGGCATTGAATCGAGATTGGATTGAATTTCAATGGATCAAATTGCGTTCCACAACGAACTAATCGGACTAAATCCGAGAGTTTGGAATAATGGTAAATTTTCCTCGTGAGGATACATTGTTGGCAGAATCTCTTTCACATTTGGCTTATCGCTATCCCTCACCTCACAAAATTTCAAACATATCGTCATCTACACACGCATATGACACATGCATTATACCGCATACATACATACATACATACACCCACCCACCCACACACACACACATGTTATCTATATATTCAGTACACAGGCATGCACGATGAAATCTAGGGTTTGAGTTTGAAGGAAAGAGACTCACTTATATCTGAATTGATAGTGCTTTGCACAAGAGAAATGCGATTTCTCATTGAACTACCACTCTCTGCAAATTATAACTAATGTACACAGATTACAGATACATGCAGCTTTCTGGATTCGGTCAATGAGGCACCTTAGATTACCGGCTGGTATGGGCAAAATTGACGGTGGAATTTTGCACGATGTAATTGGTGATTGAAATTCTATGTTGGTTTTCCGACTAAAGTCTTTTACCCTATTGGGAAGTAATTGCCATGGGCCACAGATTCAGTCATAGACAACCGTTGCTGAATCTATATTCGGTACTCCCATGTTCCAAGCAAAATGCTCTGACAATCTCGCGGGTTTGGCTTTGCCGGCATTTTCCTTCCTCGGGACCATAGCTCGTCGTGTCGGCGACGGCTTGTCCGAGGAGAAAATTTTACGTATATCGGGGATATCAAGGGCGTTTGTATTCCTTCTCGTCCGTTTCTAATTTTTTGGCTATTTTTCGATCACATTTGGATATTCGATTTCGTTCATTTAATAGAGTTCGGCTAAAACCTTAATCATGTTGGGTAAAATATCCGATCATCCGCACAACGGAAGCGTAACGAAAAATAATCACACACAAAAGAGACAAGATTACGTGGTTTCCCAAACTCGGGTAAGTCCACGATAGAGAGAGAGTAATCCACTATAATAATGAAGAGTACAATGGTGAGATACAAATACACCCTCACTTGGTATTTTTCCGCCACTCCTTTTTTTCTTCACCGTTACAACTTCTTTCTTAACTCTCTCAGGTCTCACACTTGCACAAAGAAAATATTGACTTTTCTTTGTTCCCTGCTTTCTCCTTTTTCTCTTAACACACGGCACACTATGCACTTCTTTAAATACACCTAGAATTGACACTAACCCCGTTTCATAACCATACTAGGACTTGGGATTGGACTACCAATTCTATGGATTTCATAATAACATGTTTGGTAACCAAAAAGGGGTGTGGATTAACAATCCCATGGGCTTGAGAGCTTGGCATTAGGGGGTATTAGTAGAGGCCTCTAGCACTTGGTATTAGGGGTATTAGTAGAGGCCTCAAGCAAAAATGGAAATGTATACTATCAATTTCATCACATAATCCCATCTTAAACAAACATACTCATCACCAATCCCATCTCCTTATCAATCTCTTCTCATTACCAATCCCAATCCTAATCCTAATCACATCTCCTTACGAATCTCAATCATCTATCCCTGTTATCAAATGGGCCCTCACTGCCAGCCGCCAAATCATTAATTCAAAAAACACACTTACTTCTCCAGCCAACTAATTCCATTAAAATCTCTTTTTCTTTTTCCAAACAGCATTAACACCACATGGGCAAAATCCAACAAATCATTCCAAAAATCGTATTCATCGAACTTTAGTAGATACATGATCAGCACATGTAAAAATTGAAAAAAATCAAAACTGGGTCCAAAAACGAACTGAATCGGAATCCAATTTTGTTTTTTTTGTTTTTGCAATTTTCACATGTGCCGATCATGTATCTACTAAAGTCCGATGAACATGATTTTTGGTATGATTAAGGTTCTCGCCAAACTCTACAAAATGAATGGAGCCGATAATCTAAATGGGATCGAAAAATGACTGAAAAATTGGAAACGGACCGGAGGGGATACCAACACCCGTTGGTATCCCCTTGGTATACATAAAAGTTTCTCGGAGTGGCGTCCTTTGCTCGTGGCTGCGAGGACTAGCTGACTTAGTTGGAGATTTCTCGCTCCAAGAGCCAGTCAGTGTTGTGCTTTGCGAAATCAGATATGTGGGTCTTGAAGATTGCATCGATGCTTCATGCCTATCGGTTTGAGCTAGGTTTCTGTTGGGTTCTCTATTACCAAGTCGACGATGGACCCTATGCCGGCTCCTCATGCTAGTCTGCATCGGCAGTACGCGTCATAGAGCCTGTTGGCTTAAGTGCTATTGTACAGTCGCTCGTGTCTTAGGTTTTGGTTCACTCCTGCTTTTGTGATGTAATCTTTGCCTTCGGGCGTTTGCAAAAAATTAAAGATGATGTATTGTGAGATAATGACCTGTCTTGTAAAGCAAAAAATAAATACTTAAAAATTAAGAACTTTAGCAGAATGAGGTGTACACAAAAGTGATAGTCCTACTATTTTACGAAAAGAAATAGAAGTAATAGTTTTTAGTGAAATTAAAACTCAAGATCAAGTACCACGTAATGATACTACCTAATAGGGAAAACTTATTCAATGCGGCCACACATTGTATTGGGACCTTAGACAAAGTGTACGAATCTCATAAGAATGTGCGGTGGAAAATGGTTGGGGGCACCGACCTAGGGGGACCTAGATTATCTTCCTAATTTGTAGCAATTATTATAAACTTCAAGAAGTTGACCGAGTGATTCTTAAGGCGGCCTTAGCTTTTTAGGTGTCTAAAGCAAAAATCAAAGTTGAGACCCCTAATGGCACCAAGGGCACGATGCATATGGTATGGTCATGCGAATGCGAAATGAGTTTCTTTTTTGTAATCGGTAAAAGAATATGTAGATGAATATTTCTCTCAACACATCCAAAAAGAAAATACAAAATACCAAAACAAAAAAACAAAGATTCTCTCCATTAAACGGTGTCGTTGACTTGTGGGCCCCAAACCCAACCCAAATTCTAGTTTTATTCTTTATATTTAATTATCTAGTCTTTCATTTTCATGTGCTCAAGAAGGATTAGGAATGAAGATAAAAAAAAAAGAAAAAGGATTAGGAATGGATGGAGCAAATCAAGTGAGTACTAGTGATGTTGTATGTCTACCCATGAACCAAAGTGGAAAAGGATGGTGTTTGTCTGCACTACAGTGGTACAATATTGTAATAGACTGTGGGCCTATTTCATACTATTACTAGCGAATGCCCGTGTCTGAAAGTACGGCTCGAACATTCAGCACACACAAATTAAAATTGAACAACAAATTTAACCAACTAAGATGCATAGAACAAACGCAAACGCATAAATCTTGATCAAATCAAAAAACACTGATGTACCAATAGTTTGAGTAATGTGTTATTGATACAATTTGTAAATACCAATAGTTTGAGTAATGTGATATTGATTATAATTTTGGTGTCCTTGTGACGAATGTTTATTAGCGCTAAAAGAGTGGCCATTTTAAGTTACAGACCGATTTCGTGATCTGAAAATTATGTTTCAATTTTTTTTTTACTCAATCTGCACAACTTAAAGTATTGTTTCATAATAAAATGGACAGAAGCAAAGTAAATTCATATAAAAAATAAAATAAGCAAAGCATAGGTAAAATTTGTTGAAAATTCATAAATCACGCAACACGCGTATTATATTAGAAATTTGAATTCTACACTTTTTTTTACATCTACACTCATTTTTTTGTCTTCTAGCAAAAAAATTATCGAAAATGATATTGGTAATTTGGTACCAACCACCGGGCCATCTCTGGCCACCAGATGGCCGATCCGAGCCGTCCAAAAATTCTATAAAAAAAAAAACTAGGGGCTCTCACGGGAATCAACAGCATCTGATGTGTGTAGGGTGCTTATCAAACACATACACAAAAAATAGGGTGTTTGATAAGCACCCTACACACATCGGATGCCGTTGATTCCCACGAGGGCCCCTCATTTTTTTTGTAGAATTTTTGGACGGCTCGGATCGGCCGTCCAGTGGCTGGAGATGGCTAGGCGTGGCCGTTGGTACGATTTCGGTAGGGGAGGCGTCGGTACCTGTAGCAGGACTCAAAAATTATATACACTTTCAACACTAAAATCCAAAAAAAGGAATGTAGATGTCAAAAAAGAGAGTGTAGAATTCAATTTCCTTATATTAATGTCTATTAAGAAAATTACAGTATTTTTGTACGTCGAATGTCGATAGCCACAAGATTGAATCTTATTTCCTGATTATGAAAATTAGACTGTCAATCGTACGAAGAAATTTTTAATTTGAGAGAGATTACGTGATTACAAAATTATAATTAATTTCGGATAATTTAGGTATGTGCGGAGTTTAAAAAATGGATTGCAAGAAAAAATATTTGATACTCTATACATGGTAGATGGATGTCCCAATCTCCCTTTTCACCACTCTGGAGTCCACCACAAAGTGTGTTTAATTCAAAAATATGTTTGTTGAAGTAGGAGTTGGGATGAATTGGGGTTTCTTGTAATGAACAGCCACAGTACACCTGCCCCTCGTTGACGAAATGAACAACCGAATCAACCACACTATAGGACTGTAAGGCGGATTACCTTACAGCATTCCCGGTCCGAGTTGGGACACCCAACTACCATGCCCGGAAATCAAGTGGTTTGAGGAGCATTTAAGAGGGAATCTTGAGGGGATTCTGAAAGATTAGAAGTGAAGGGTATAGATCTTCTTCTCAATTCTCTCCCTTAGTATTGCCAAAATTGCATTAATTGCTTCCTCATGTCAAAGAGACAGACTATGACGGATACTATGACAGCCCTGTTAATACTCCCCACCCTTTTGCTATCATCCCATCTCTTTTCTAGTTTTCATACTCCTTTTTCATTCCCTAGCCAAGCAGCTGTTCAGATCTCTCTCTCTCTCTCTCTCTCTCTCTCTCTCTCTCTCTCTCTCTCTTGCGTGTGTTAACCAAAATCACATACTGCACTTGAGTGAGAGTGCAAACTTAAAAACGTCTTCTGAAAATATCTCATGTGTTTAGCTCTTGTAAAAATAATTTAGCTTATGATCAAGACTTTGTCTCGTGAATTTTAGTAACGTACTGTGAGATATTTTTTTACAAGTTACTAAAATTCATGAGACAAAGTCTTGATCATAAGCTAAATTATTTTTACAAGAGCTAAAACATGTGGTTAAGAAAACCCTGGCTTTACAAATTAATCTCAAATGCAACATTGCCCTCCCGACAAATGAGAAATCGCGACATATACCTCTCACTTATCTAACAAAAATGTTATGATACTCTAGAATATGCGATATTGCCCTCCCGACAAATGAGAAATCGCGACATATATATACCTTCTGTCTCTCACTTATCTAACAAAAATGCATGTTATGATACTCTAGAATATTAGATGGATAATTACCCTTTATATATTCAATAATGAATGACATTAAATAACCTTTATATATAAAGTTATTATGTCGCAATCTGGTGGTGTTATGAGTTGAAATGTCGTGAAAGCACTTAGACAAACTGGCGTTTGATTATGAACGATTTGTGATACTTTGAAATTCTTTGTTTTAATTATGAAGCGTTGGTTGTGAACGGTACCATAGTGGTGGCTTTGTTAATTATGTGACTAAGGTACTGTGGTCTTTGACTATGTCCCAATTAATTAGGAGTACCAATTAATTGATGTTAATTAGAACAAAATAAACGACTCTCGCGCGCGTACTTCATTAATTTTTCAAATCTAACAGCTGAAATGCGCGCGAGTAGACACACTTCCAATAATGAGTTCAATAAAGAGGCAGTAGTACGTTGGTGGAGAAGATACGGAGAGTCCGTTGCATATTTTTTAACTGTGGTTGGATCGTGGGTTGTGAGGTGGCTGGCTGGCTGGCTGGCTGTGTAATGGGGTGGCGGTGGTCATGGTTGAGGCAGGATCCTCTTTCCTCTGTGTTTGAAGGATTTTCCGTCATTAAATTTAAAACATAACAAAAAAAAAATTACATAATTCAACAATCGGAAAATTCCTCAGCACATACCCGAATTACAGGTTTAGTAGGAATCTGGAAAGTGTCTGAGAGGGGAAATTATTCAATACTTCCGGTGTATCCTTCACATAACATGTGGAGCCCATGCGGGACCTATATATACAGGGATAGAGCCAGGAATTTCACCACGTAGGGGCGATCGTACATGCGAAAAAAAAATATAAATACACATATATAATAATGTAAATACATTAAAACTCAAAATAACTTAAATACATAAATCGGTTTAACTAATGGGATCGATCTTGATGTATGTGTCTTGTTTTTTTTTATTGTTCATCTTCTTTTTTTCATTCATCACAACTGGACAAATTCGGTCCAAGGGCATGTTACTTGATTTTACCAGTCACAAAACAAAAAATTAGAAGTCTAGAACAATAATTGGGGAAAGACATACCTATAACTTAGATTTCACCAAAATTAATGAGGGTTTCCAAAATCCCTTCTCCTCCGTTGCTATTTTCTCGAAATTGCCTTTGAAGTCTTAACAATTGAGGATGTTTGTGCCAATAGAGAGGAAGGGGGTTTGGTGTGCCATTGAGGTTTTAGAGTAAAAAGAAATAAAACTGTAAAATACTAGCTAAACTCATCTAACAAAAGGTGGAAGTTTATTACTTGAATATTCACAATATTAACCTTCTAGTTTTATGTTTTGTTATATTTTAACTCTTAGCCTTTAGTAATTAATATTGGTATCCTCGTATTTTAAAGGTTACTATTATATAATTTTTTTTTCAAAATTTTACACAGGGGCGAGCCTATATACTTTCATAGGAATTTATTTATTTTTACATATAATAGTAGTGTTTTTTTTTTCCTTGCAGGGGCGACCGCCCCTATTGGCTCCATCCCTGATTGCTTCCTGTTCTGTTAGATGGTAAAACCTTTGGCAAAAGAAATTTTCTGCTGTCAGAAGTAAGTTTAATTAGCTAAATAAAAGAGTATCGATTCTGTTTTTCCAATGTAAGTCTTATGCCTACCGTAAAAATTGTGCGACCTTAGTCACGTAGTAAAAAATCAGCTCCTGCGGATATCGGTAAGTATTACTTTTGGATTCGTAGGGGCGAACTGGGCCCTATAAAATAATATTCAAAAATTTATGGATATTTTTCTAGATTTTTTTGGGATCCGGAATGGGGCCAAACGCGATTGTCCCTGCACGGATCCCTACAAATTATCCCTGCTCTTAGCAGGACTGTAAATAATTACCAGTGAGAGTTGATCTGAACCTTACATGTTTTTTTGCCTTGTACTACTTTGTATCGCTGTATTCAGACCTTTACATGCATATAATGGTCCCAGGGGGGCCTCCCGTGACCAGGGGTACAGCTTATGCTCTCCTTTTGTACTTCTCTTACTGAGTTCGAAAACATGATCCAAACCATTTGTGTTGTAGAGCTAGAGGTGATCAACAACAATTCGTTAGAAAATAAAGTTGTTTGGACATCGATAGATTACTAATCGAATCATCTCTACTTTGCTGTGCACTTTTTAAAGTGTTTTTGTCCGTCCTGTAACAAATAAAAACATGATTATCTTATTGAGTTTACGATATGTCCGATTGACTTGATTCTTCACCCAACTTTTGTTTCGCGTCAAAATCTCAAACGAACGGTGTGGATCATATTTTCGAACTCGAGATGTGACACAACCGTAGGGCAAAGCAAGCCCCTGGTCCCTGGTTTCTATTTAGTTAGTTAATACTTAGGAGGACTTTGCTGCCCATAGGCAGTGAATAATATGCACGTAATAGAGTTAAAATTTCAATTCATAATTCATGGATATTTATACACTCTCGTGGCAGTGGTTAGCAATTATGTAATGTGGGGCTTTCCCTGAAAGATGGGACTTTTCTTTTTACTTTTTTTTTTTTTAAATTCGCCTTGTAAAGAAAAAATTCGATACAGGAGTAAAGTGTGGGGGCGTGATTTATCCTTGAACCTCCTGAACCCTTTCTCGATGCTTGAACCGTGGAGATCTTGACCGGCGACGCCGTGTACCTGCAAACCGGAGGATGGTGTTCCTCCGGGTAGAAGCTCCGACGATCTAATTAGAACCGGAGGGAAGAAGAAGAAGAAGTTTGGTAGGAAAAATAGCTTGGGGGAGAAGAGATCTAACCCTTTTCCCAGAAGGGGTACTTTGCTATTTATAGGCCCAGGCATGGAGTGCTGACCAAGGTGGAAGTGCACTGCACGCGCGCCTGCCACGCTCGGATGACGTCACGCGTCAGAGGCACTCAAGTGATTCAGCCCTTCGAGACCTGCAGACCCATGTGGACCCACGTGGGCCAGTGTCAGATACGTCCCATCGGTTATCAGAAAGGTGAATGTGCTTATCTTTGCTTCTATCAGCAGAAGCTTCTAGAATATTCCACAACCGCCCTAGCCGAGGGACTTCTTCCGAACGTATGACACTGCCGAGCATAGCGCTCCTTCGTCGAGCGTCCACCACCCGGACGGAGAGGCACCCATCCAAGTAAATACTTCATTCGCCGAACGAGAACATCGCTCGAAGCTCGGAGGAAATACTTCTTACGCTCGGTGAACAGTCGGAACGCCAACTGAAGCTCGGTGGGAGACAGGGTTGACACGTCACGTTTGACTTTTCTCATACAGGCGAACTGAGACAACTGGACTGTGGACCCAGAGGGTTACCCCACTGAACCTTTTGAACCTTTGGATATTTTGGCCCACTACAATAGCCCCTCAACTCCTGCTTTATACAATTTCGAGGAAAGGAGGAGTTGACAGTAGTGGCCGAACAAGGATCCCCTGGCAATAGGCGCCTCGTTCGTTTCCTTCCATGCCGAACCCAGTCTCTCGCCGAACATTAGCCGTTCGCGACACCCGAAGCAGACAGGCTCTGAACCCGCATTTAATGCCTCTGTAACCGCTGATTTCAAATGTTACACGTGTCATTAATCCACTGGGTAATGAAACGGCGCTGTACAACGCTCTCCACGTGTCAGTCATCGCGCGGAGCGTCAATCTCCCGCTTCAATCCAACGGCTGGGGGTTACGTGCCGTTTCGAATTCCCCCCTTGGTATAAAAGGGGATGAAGGAGAGAGAAAATCACTTTTTCTCTCCTTCTCTCAGACGTCTCAACTGCCCGTCGACGATTTCCGCCCAAATATCGCCAGAAATCTGAAGATCTCCACGCCAAACCACAGATTTCTCTTGATATTCAGGTATGTTTTGATCTTCTCTGCGTTTCTCTGCATTTTCAGTTGCTTCGTGCATGTTTTTTACCATAAAAAATGGGTTTTTCTTTCTGTTCTGCCCGTTTTCTCCTCTGTGCGCTGTAGAACAGGTTGAAGATGTTCATGTGTTCTTCCGAACACATGAACATCTTCAACCAGTGTTCTTCCGAACACTAACAATCTCCGAAGAATAACGACCAAGAATTTTCCGAACGAAGTTCCAAATAAGTAGCAACCTCAATGGATTCCGAAGAATAACCTCGCTCGGAACCCCCCCCACTCGACACGTAGTCGTTCGGGAGTGATGCGCTTGCTTGGTTAAATTAGTACACCTGAATTTAGGCACCTTAGGAATAATGACCTCGCTGCTCGCTAATGGTCTTATCCCATGCACCTGTTTTAGGTATGGAGTCCTCGCCAACTTCCTCGGGAGAGTCCTATCGCTCGGTGGATTCCGAAGCACCTGATTTTGGTGAGATGGACCCCAGAATTGCCGAAGCAATTAGGGTCGAAGCTCGGAAGTACCGCGTAGGGTCCGGATCACCGTACGCTGGAATCGAGGGAATCGATTTTCCCTCGAACGTGACGCCCCTTCGGTCAATGGGCCCAGACATCGTTGAAATTGACGACGATTCCTCGGAGAAAGCGAGAGAAGACCCTGACGAAGAAGAGGACATTGACGAAGAAGCAGCTGGCGAGGACGAAGAAGAGCAATCCGAAAGGGATACGCCTGCTGCTTCTTCTAGCCGCCCGGAGGAAGAAACGATCGCCCTCGGCGAGTCATCTTCCGCAGCTCCGAAGAAGAAGGTAAAGAGGAAGATCGTTCCTCTGGACCCAGACCTGATCCCTGACCGAAGGGGAAAGGATCCATGTCCCTACTGGGATTGTTTCGAGGATCAGAGGGGGATCGAACTCTTTCGGTGGGCCTACTCTATCCCGAACGACGTTGTGCTCACACCTGCGAAAGGGCCCCGAATATTATTCAGCGATGAGCATGTCACCGTCCCGCTAATGGCAATCACCGAGGGTGGGCTTCGATTCCCGATGCACAAAATTTTAAGACAGATCCTCCACCGCTTCGGTCTTACGCCTTGCCAACTTAGCGTAAACTCCTACCGTATAATCCACTCGATCATCAAGCTTGCCGAGGTAAAAATGTTCCCCCTCGAGTACCACCATATTTTTGAGAACTATATGGTGTCGAGGAATGTCAGACGCTCTCGGTACTACTTGTGTTCTCGGAGGTTCGCGGACAAGATCATTCCCGAAGGAATGTATGATTCGGAGAAATGGGCCTCGGACTATGTTGAAGTCCGAGGAAATTTTCAATACCCGCCCGAAGAATACGGGCAATTCGAGGTCGCAACCCATAGGGGAGAGCCTTGTAAGCGTCTCGCGTTACTTTTCGTATATTTGATGCTCGGTTTCATCACAATTTTAGTCGCTTTGCTTTACACATGATCCTGTCACGTCTAATTTTCCCCATCTATTTTTCTTCGGCAGATACGAGCAAGATCAACAAGGACCTCCTCAGAGTAGCCAGAGGTTGTGGCTTGGCCGAGGCATTGTTAACGATCCCAAGCTCGGAGAGAGACGCGCCTACAATCCTCGAATACGACCCAACATATGGCGGAAGGATCCGAGGGAAGGCGGCGGAAAAAGAAACCGAAGGGAAGAAGGTCAGGCTACCCAAGGAACTTCTTCCGAGCAAAGACAAACCACTCCGAGGGACTGTACGCGTACCAATCACCGAGCTTTTTCTCGAAGACGAAACGATGCCTCCCCGAGGAATGAAGGCTGTGCTACAAAAGAGACTTGACGACCAGCTGAAGCAGCTGGCCGAACAGAAGAAGGACGGCGCTCCCGGCGCTTCGGGTTCGGTCCCGAGTAAGAGCAGCGGCCCCACGCCTCAAGCACAAAAGCGTCCTTCCCCTTCCACTCACTCACCCGAGGATGCTCCCCCGGTCTCGAAGAGAACCAAATCCCACGCCACCCAAGCAACTGGGGCGGGGATTTCGAGGGTCGGGGAGAAGGAGACAGGGAAGAAGAAGGCTGACGAGGGAGAAACGAGGGCTTCTTCGGATGCTGATGTCGCATGGGCCCCGAGCTTCGTCATCCCAGGCAAGAAGCAGATCCTCAAATCTGACAGCCTCCAGGAGGACCCCACTCTCGCTTTCACGTTGCACTCGGGGCTCATGCTCCCGAAGGATATCATTGCTCCGCCGTCATTGAAGACGGCATTGAACGACTATTATTTCCATGTTGGGAGAGTAAGTCCAATTTTCCATTACCCCTTTCCTTTGTATATTTGTGATTTCTGTATCTTGCATAGCTTATAGTTTCCTCATTTCCAGGCGACACAATCAATCATGAGTGCCCAGCTGCACCTCTCCGAGCATGATAAGCAGACAAAACTGCTGAAGCAAAAAGTGGAGTTCGGCCAGCTGACGCTGGACGAGTATAAAAAGACCATGGAGCACTCGGAAGTTGTTCGCCGAGCCCAGGAAGCGCAGATAAAAACCCTCAATGAACTGGTCAAGGGCCATCAAGATGCCGCCGAGCACACTAGAGCCGAGGGCAAAGCTGAGGGCCTTGAGGAGGGACGAGCCCTGGGGAGGAAGGAGATGGAGGAAGAGATGAAGAACTCGCTCCAGGAGGAATTCGACAGAGGGTATTACCAAGCCGAAGAAGATGCCGCGGATCAAGTCATGGCTATTCGGACCGCAATGAGGGAGGAACAGCACCAGGTGAGCTTCAGGCTCGGTTTCAACGTGGGTTTTGATGAAGCCGGTGTAGAAGCTGAGGATGAACGCCGAAGCCTCATCGAAATTCCTCCCCTACCTACCGACGAAGCTGTCGCCGAAGATCCCATTGTTGATGAAGCTGTGACTAATCCAGCCGAGCACGAGAATGCTGCAACACCAGCCCCAGACTCCACTGACGTTCCCCCAATCACTCCTACTCCCGAGGGATAAGACTTGAATATTTTTGTTGTTTCTTTACCAATTTCGCTTTCAGTAAATTTCATTTGGGACGGTCGGCACCGAACAATTGGTTTTAGCCGAGCCGTAAGTAATTAACAGAGGTGGAGGGTGGCAAAGAACGATTTACCATGGCCACTCTTCGGTAAGGTTGTCCGGGGATGGCACCGAACGATGCACCACCCGCCATGCCCTGGTAACAAAGCTTTGAAACTTCAATCTTTGGTGATATTTTGGAATTTTTGGAATTCTTTAGAAAATTTTCCAAGTGTTTATGTTCGGTTAATATGCCTTTTAGCACTCTATATTGTTATTCTGCAAATGCCCGCAAACGCGTCAGCTCACATAAATATTACAAAAGCATTGTTGCTCGTCCCACCGAGTGTGTTTAAGTGGTCCGAACGTTGGATATCTCCCTATCGTACAAATAAGTATCCTCGGGGGTCCGAACGATGGATGCCACCCGACCGTTTATACTCTCTTTGGGGGTCCGAACGATGGAAGCCACCCATGCGAATTTGCTTTTTCCTCATGTTTACCCATTAGGAGCCCCCTTGTCTTAGCGTTTTACCAAGTTGAGGGAAAACTCCAAGACAAGAAATGGGGTAAACAAAGGGATACAGTTGCCGAGTTCCTGGCGATGATAAAGCCGAGGCTTAGAGAATTTCGCCCAAACCATATATCTGAACGAATGTAGGGTAGAAGTGCCACGTCCCGAAGGTTTTGGGCTAGATACTATACCCATTCAACCGAGTCACACATCCGAAGAAACAAGTAGTATAAGAAAAGCAAAACTCCTTTTACCAAAATTCGCCCGAAGGCTTACAGTCCGAGTAAAAACAAAACAAAGCAAATGCCTAGGAAGCGGAGAACCGCCGAAGCTACCCATGGAATTTCCGAAGCTTTTGGGCGTTCCACGGGTTTGCGATCGGCGTTCCATCCATCTCGGCGAGCTTGTAAACGCCATGGCCAATCTTCTGCACCACTCGGTAAGGGCCTTCATAGGGATCCTTGAATTTGGTCAACTTTTTTGCCTCGACAACCATCCGAAGGACCAGGTCCCCGACGTTAAATGGCCGAGCCCGAACGTTCTTGTTATACCCCCGGGCAACTTCTTGCTGATACGCAGCGTGCCGGAGATTGGCATTATCCCGAAGTTCCTCGGCAAAATCCAACTCGGCTCCTACCAGAGCATTGTTGTCCACGGGTTTGAAGTTTTCTGACCGAGCCGTAGGGATAAGAGTTGAGAGGGGCAAGACCGCCTCCATGCCGTAGACCATGGAAAATGGCGTTCGGCCAGTGGAGCGCCGTGGGGTGGTGCGGTAACTCCATAAAACCTGAGGTAGCTCGTCAACCCATTTGCCAAGCTTACGATCCAAACGACGCTTCAGCCCCCGAGTAATGGCCTTATTTGAAGCTTCGGCCTGGCCATTCCCTTGGGGGTAAGCGACGGATGATGTATGGATGGTGATATGATGCTCTCGGTAGAAGTTTTGGATCGCTGAAGCAACGAATTGAGAGCCGTTATCCGAAAGAATAGCGTATGGCACACCGAACCTGGAAATGATGTTTTTCCAAATGAAGCGTTCGACATCCCCGGCCGTAGTCTTCACTAGTGGAGAAGCTTCAACCCACTTTGTGAAGAGGTCTGTGGCAGTGAGCAGATACTCAAATCCTCCTAGCGCCTTCGGCAGCTTTCCCACTATATCGAAGCCCCAGACAGCAAATGGCCAAGGACTGGTGATCATTTTAAGAGGAAATGCTGGCTGGTGGGGGATGAAGGCATGCTTCTGACACCGAACGCAACGTTTCACATACTCCTCTGATTGCTTGACCATTTTAGGCCACCAATAGCCTTGTGTCAAAGCTCTTTGCGCCATCGTTCGGCCTCCCGAGTGTCCGCCACAGCTTCCCGAATGAAGCTCATCAAAAATGCTCTCGACTTGATCCTCATGTACAACGCGCAAATCTGGCCCGGTGAAGGTACGGCGGTATAGATTACCATTCGGATCAAGGAAGAAATTTGCTGCTCGGCAACGAACCCGATGAGCTTCCTTTTTGTTTTCAGGGAGGGTTTGATGTTTCAAGTAGGTGATGACGGGGTCCAACTGGCTCGGGCCAAAGGTGATGACGTTCACCGAGCAAGGAGCATCTTCGAAGCTCGGGGAATCAACTTCATCAAAAACAATAGTTCGATTTCCCGAGGTCCGGTACACAGAAGCAAGGCCAGCCAGAGCGTCGGCGTGTGCATTGTGTTCCCGAGCGATCCACTCTATTTCGACGCGGCCGAACTGTTTGAGAAGAGAAAGGACATGGCTGACGTAGGAGTTCATTCGCTCGTCCCTAGCCTGATAGTCGTCGTTGAGATGCCCTACAACCAACCGAGAATCGCAAAAGACATGAACCGAATCAGCTTCCAACCGAAGGGCAAGCTTTAATCCAGCAATGAGAGCTTCGTACTCGGCTTCGTTATTCGTGGCGGGATATCCGATGGAGATCGAACTCTCGTGGACTGTGCCAGCCGGAGAAACAAGGACAATGCCAGCCCCAGCCCCATTCATATTCGAGGCCCCATCAATTGTCATTTTCCAAGCATCCCCAGAGAATAATTTCCATTCTTTCCTCGGCTTCTTCGTTCCCATAGTGAACCTAGCTCGGCGAGACTCGGGGGGAGGAGTACTCCATTCAATAAACTCCTCCTCTTCAGCGATCCGAGCTTTCTCTGCAGCTGCTGCCAAAGCGTTATCCTCGTCTTTCAATCCAGGGGTCAGCTCGGCGAAGAAATCAGCTAACGCTTGGGCCTTGATTGCGGTCCTCGGCTCAAACTGAATATCGTAGTTTGCAAGGTCTTGTGAGAATTTCAAGATCCTGCTGGAGGAGGTAGTTCGCCGAAGAAAGGCCTTGAGAGGAAACTCAGTGAGGACCACAATCCTATGGCATTGGAAGTAGGGCATAAGGCTCGTTTTAGCTGAAACGAGCGCTAATGCCAACTTCTCCATAGGCAGATACCTCGTCTGAGAGTCCGTCATCGTCTTGCTTGAAAAGAATATCGGCAAGTGGTCCACTCCTTCCTTCCGAACGAGCACAGCTCTCGTTGCGTGGTCTGAAACAGCAAGGTAGAGATATAGATCCTCGTCGGGCTCGGGAGTAACGAGGAGCGGAGCATGGGAAAGGTAATCTTTTAAAGACTGCAAAGCCCGCTCACACTCCTCGGTCCACTCAAACCTACGCCGACTAGTCTTGATGGCCTGGAAGAAGGGCCTGCAAAGGTCGCTCGACCGCCGAATAAAACGGTTCAACGCTGCAACCATTCCTGTTAATCGCTGGACCTCTTTGATCGTAGTTGGAGCTCGAAGGTTTTGCACGGCAGTAAGTTGAGTCGGGTCAGCTTCTATCCCTCGGCGGCTCACCATATATCCGAGGAACTTGCCCGAACCTACTCCGAACGCACATTTCTCAGCGTTGAGGCGAAGCCGGTATTCCTTGAGGATGTCAAAAATTTCCCCAAGATCCCGAAGATGATCCACGCTGAACCTGCTCTTGCACACCAAGTCATCAATGTATGCTTCCAGAGTTTTACCGAGCTTTAGAAGGAACATATTTGTGATTGTTCGTTGGAAGGTAGCCCCGGCATTCTTCAATCCGAAGGGAACGACGTTGTAACAGAACGTCCCTCGGGGAGAGATGAACGCCGTCTTCTCTTGATCTTCCTTAGCCAGAGCGATCTGATGGTAGCCCCTGTATGCATCCATGAAACTTAAACGCTCGTGGCCAGCCGTTGCATCTACCATTTGCTCAATCCGAGGAAGGGGGAATCGATCCATTGGGCAGGCGTCGTTGAGGTTGGTGTAATCGACACAGACCCTGAGCTTCCCATTTTTCTTCGGGACAACGACTGGGTTAGCGAGCCAGGTCGGGTATAATACTTCCCGAATAGCTCCAGCTGCCAGCAGTTGATCTACCTCGGCCATGACCGCCTCCACGTGCGACGCTGCCGAGCGACAAACCTTTTGTACCACGGGGCGTCTGCTCGGGTCCACGTTAAGTGAATGGGAAGCGAAAGACGGATCCACCCCGGGCATTTCCCGAGGAGTCCAAGCAAATACTTCTATGTTCGCTTTAAGAAAGTTGAACATGTCCATACGCTCGGATTCACTCAAGGAGCTGCCGACAAGGAAGTACCTGCTACCATCTTCAGTGATCGGCATTCGTACAAGTTCTTCGGTGGACCTTTGTTCGGCGGGTAGCCCCACTTCTTCAGGCTCCGGAACATCGGCCCTGTCGACGCATTGAACCTCCAAGAAGCTCCGCTCGTTAGTCACTGTACTAACATAACACTTCTTCGACTGGATTTGGTCCCCCCGAAGGCTCTCCTGCCTTCCATTCCAGCCGATAAACTTCATGACCTGGTGGAGGGTAGAGGCGACCGCCTTCATTCTGTGTAGCCAGGTTCGACCGAGGATGATGTTGTAGGGGCTAGGAGAACTAACCACTACGAATTCGACATCAATCACTCGGGAGCCGGCTCGCACAGGAAGAGTGATCAATCCCTGAGGCCACACAGGTGCTCCGGTGAAGCTGACGAGGGGCGTGCTTGCCGTCCGAAGCTGGTCTGGCTTGAGACCAAGACTTTTGAAAGTTGAGTAGAACATCACTTCGGCCGAGCTTCCCTGATCTATCAGCACTCGTTGGACTGTGACCGAGACAACAAGGGCGTCGGCATGTGGCATCTGAACCCCTTGCAAATCGTCAGACGTAAAGGTTATCGGGCCATCCAGGCTAGGATCAACCCACTTCCTCTTCGGTGAGACTCCAACATTACAGACGGCCAAGGCAGCAACAGCTTTATCGATTTCAAAGTAGAGCTCGGCCGCTCGTCCTTCGGACACGATGCCTTGTATAACTCCAACGAGATTTCCAACTGGTGGAGGCGGAGGAGGGGGCAATGGATTCCGCCGAAGATCAATCCATTGATTAAGATGCCCTGCGGCCGCAAGTTCCTCCAGATGACGCTTGAAAGGTTGGCATTGGGTGGTGTAATGGCCTCGCTCCTTGTGGTACGAGCACATCCCGGGGCCGTTGCCTGCTGTTCCCAAGCATCCCGTTGGCCAAACGAAGAACGGCCTCTGCCCGATAATACTCAGCAATTTGTAGATTGGTTCGGTGAAGGCAGTTCGCTCGGCGACATACTCCTCCGGCCTTGGCTCCCTCTTCGTCTGCTGCCACTGAGCCTGTTGCTGCGGGTGTTGGGGGGGTTTGTTTCGATTGTTCGGCTTGCTGGACCCCGCTCCATTCTGACCCGAATGCCCCTGCCGAACGATAGCCACTTGCTTCTTTGCAGCTATTGTCTTCGATGTTTCTGTTCCCTTCGGCACATGACGCTCGGCCACCGCTTCCTCGTGTACACAATCCTTCTCAATAATCAGCATAAGTTCCCCCATTGTCTTTGGTGGGTTTCGGGACAAATCTCTGAACATTGCCGAGGTTGGATCCAATCCGTTCATAAATGATTCGGCCGCCACGCTCTGATCACAGTCCGGAATGAGGTTGTACACTTCCCAGTATCGCTCGGTGTATAACCGAAGGGTTTCATTCTGTGTCCTCTTCATATTCACCAGCATTGAAAGCGTCTTCGGCTGGATGTTGCTCGTTACGAACCGCTTGGTGAACTCCAACTCCAGTTCGTTGAAGCATTTAATGGACTTCGGCTTGAGCTGATTATACCACAACATTATAGGCTCACTTAAAGTAAGAGGAAATATCTTACACATAAGCGCGTCGGAGAAATTGTGGAGGCTCATTGTTTGTCGGAATCGGCAAACGAACGCGACTGCGTCTTCCTTGGCCTCATAACGCTTGAGCTTCGGCAAGACAAATCGATCCGGAGGGCGCTCCTGTTGTATGGCATCGATGAAGGGCGATGCCTTAGCTTTACCGAGCTTGGAGTTATCGACTAGCTCCGGGGCGCTCGGTACAATCGGCAGAGGAGCCTCAATGCGGCCGGTCCGATTTTCCCGAGGTTCCCTCTGGTGATGTCGCTGTCGCTTATTCTGTTCTCGCTGCTGATGCCTGACGTCTTCCGAACGTTCCAGTTGCTCGATCCTCAGATCCTCGAGATGAGTTTGCCGAGGATTGGAGTTTTCGCCAACCGGCTGGTATACCGTTGGCATTCCTGTAAACTGGTCGTACAGAACAATGGTGTTATCCTGCCTCTGTCGTTCCCCACTCTCCGCTCGGCGGTGGCTAGACGAGCCAGTTGGGCGCCTTCCACCCGGGTAATGTTGCGTGCGAGACCTGGATTGCTCGGATCGCCCGGGCCGTTCAAGGGTTCGAGCATGCCGAGGCAGATCATTAAGGTCCAAGGGCCTTTTTCCATCTGCATGCTCTTGATGCCGCCGAGAGGCAACATGTGTTCTCCCCGAAGCCCCCGCTCTGCGTGTCCCCGCCGTGGAACTCGTTGCCGAGGAACGTGTGCTTTCGTTACGGACTATGCTTTCCAACCGATGGCGAGAAGCCGTAGGTTGGACTCTTGGGGCATGTTCGAGCCGATCGAAAATGGTACGTCGCTCGGCAGGTGCACTCTCTGAGGCATGCTCCAGGCGCAACTTCCTACTGCGCTTGTGAGGTTTCTTCGGTCGACTAGGTTCGGCAGGGTGGCCAGGCACGGGAGTAGTGGCCACGCCTCCGTCCCGTTCTTCTAGACGTTGCTGGAGGAGTGCAATGACTGCGGCTTGACGCTTTTGCTCCGCCAGAGCAATCTCAAGCTCGGTTGGGGGATAAGAGAGTTGCCGAGCAACTGGCAAGGTGATTCTTGTGGTTTGGCTGGGATCAGCATTTATCGAACCAAACCCAGCTAAACCGAGGGTGAAGTTCTCCGGGCCAGGAGGGGGAAGACGTTGAGCCATAATCAGAATGGATGGTGGTGCACGGTGGAAAGAGGAGGAGGCCTGAGACGGATCACGGCCCACTGTGTTTGCTAGGGAAAAGACGTATCCCCAGCAGAGTCGCCAATTGTGGGGGCGTGATTTATCCTTGAACCTCCTAAACCCTTTCTCGATGCTTGAACCGTGGAGATCTTGACCGGCGACGCCGTGTACCTGCAAACCGGAGGATGGTGTTCCTCCGGGTAGAAGCTCCGACGATCTAATTAGAACCGGAGGGAAGAAGAAGAAGAAGTTTGGTAGGAAAAATAGCTTGGGGGAGAAGAGATCTAACCCTTTTCCCAGAAGGGGTACTTTGCTATTTATAGGCCCAGACATGGAGTGCTGACCAAGGTGGAAGTGCACTGCACGCGCGCCTGCCACGCTCGAATGACGTCACGCGTCAGAGGCACTCAAGTGATTCAGCCCTTCGAGACCTGCAGACCCATGTGGACCCACGTGGGCCAGTGTCAGATACGTCCCATCGGTTATCAGAAAGGTGAATGTGCTTATCTTTGCTTCTATCAGCAGAAGCTTCTAGAATATTCCACAACCGCCCTAGCCGAGGGACTTCTTCCGAACGTATGACACTGCCGAGCATAGCGCTCCTTCGTCGAGCGTCCACCACCCGGACGGAGAGGCACCCATCCAAGTAAATACTTCATTCGCCGAACGAGAACATCGCTCGAAGCTCGGAGGAAATACTTCTTACGCTCGGTGAACAGTCGGAACGCCAACTGAAGCTCGGTGGGAGACAGGGTTGACACGTCACGTTTGACTTTTCTCATACAGGCGAACTGAGACAACTGGACTGTGGACCCAGAGGGTTACCCCACTGAACCTTTTGAACCTTTGGATATTTTGGCCCACTACATAAAGGTTTTTGAAAACAAAATAGAAGCTGAAAAGACAATAAGTAAAAATTCAATAAAAAAACAATTAAGGTTTTGAAACAAAAAAATGGAAGCCGAAAACATTATGTAGTCTAAACATCGTCTACAGCACAAAAAATTTAGTATTGAATTCCATTCTCTTGTTATTATTAATATTAAAAAGGGTTACTAAATACGGCTACCATATACGAAAAGATGTACCATATGCAAATTATGAATCCCGGAGGTACAAGTCATGAATTGAAATGGTGTTAATTATGAAGTAAGGTTATGAATTAAAATACCCATATCAATGTCTTTTATCTCCACATATTGAAAGTTGTTATTTGTAAGACATCTTCAAGATCAAGCTCGATTTCCCCTACCGTCTAAACAGACTCAAGCTGCGTTCTTGTCTATGGTCGTTAGTCTGAAATTCACCTTCAAAATAGCTCTCTCAAAATGGACCGTAACTTGCAAAATAAAGAAGGGGCAATCGATTTGTAGAAAATTAGAGTAACTTTTAACCTTTTCATGGTCGCGAAATACAAGCAAACTTTAATTCACAACTCATAGCTTGAAGCAGTTTCCTTTTTCCCTTTCCTCATAACCAGGTGTCCAGACCAGCTTATAAACACCTCAACTAATTGAATATATGGGCTATATTTCCCTTATCCCTTTCAGCTACTCTGGGTAAGAAAATTTATGATAGAGGAAGGTACCCAAGGACAATAAAGCCAGGGAAAACAGACGAGTAAAAAGAATGACATTTTCATTCATTTGTTACTCCCATAAAAAAAAGAAAAAAAGAAAAAAGAACATGAATTAATTGAAGAATCAAGCCCAGATTGCAAGTGAAGACATCAATCCAGCCCCTAGAAAGAGTGCAAAATAAGAAGCTACTTGGAGCCTAAAATTGCATCTCATCCTCTTACTCAAGAAATCAGCCGCAATTAAGTCCACTAAAGCCATGTACACTAAAATTCCAGCAGATATAGAATCCAACGTGCCTTCAATGATTAGCGCTCTCGGGCTATCGGGGTTGTAAAAGGAACAAATGCCGGTTCCAATCGCGATTCCCGTTGGGGTTGTGAAAGCAAAAAAGCAAGCCATTATTGTGGCGTGGAAGGTCCCGAATTGGGCCTGCGAGATGCATCCTCCGAGTGCAAATCCTTCGAAGAACTGGTGGAAGGATAGTGCGGCAATTAGGGGTCGTATCGTACATGGGCTTTGCGAGACTCCGAGTGAAAGCCCGATGATAATAGAATGTGACACAATCCCCAGTTCAAGGACCTGAAAAAGAAAAAGTAAAAGGATCAATACAACGTATAGAAGCCGGGTCTTTTAGCAACAAACCATAGTAACCATAAGACTATAACCATAGTCCATAACGGAACTCACTACAGAAAGAAGTTTTGAATACAATAAGCATAGCTTTGAGCCTCCAATATTGGAGGCCACAAACAAGACAGAAGAAGAAAGATAAATTGACTATTTTTGCTTCAGACCAAGATAGGTTGATATATGCTGAGGCCAGGCCAACTGAGCATCTGAACACCCACTATTTTCTTGTCGCGAGGGGAACTTATCCATCACCGATTTAGGTCTGAACCGGGGCTAAATCATTTGCTGCGAGTTATGGGAATGAAATGGATTTGTTTGATATGGGAGTTCGTAAATAAGGGAAAACAAAATGATTATCAAGAAACTGGGGAGGGGATGGTTAAATACCATCAGCTTTAGCTTAAAATAAGCTACATAACAATACTAAATGGTTGGGTCGACATATCTGTACAAGTCCTGGTTAATCAGAAGACCCAATTTAATGCGGACAAAAGCACATCAATTCCTATTACAAATTTCACTTCAAATAATGGGATACAAGGCGATAAATGGCAATGCTTGTAGTTACTTGCGATTTCTTGGGACTTTATATTCCTTTCCCCCTCTTAATGGTAAAATTGGTTCCTCTAAAAAGAATGAACTGAAGAAGAGAACACAAGAAAACTCAAAAGAATCAGGAGGCAGCCAATTGTTTGTCCTGTCAATATCAAGGTCAGACAACCTTGACGCAAACAAATTCGGAAAATCCACAACACCCCAGAAATATTGACTGCCTGACACACGAAGTCAAGCAATACTGGAACGGTCTACAAAATACTAAACTACTTACTTTTCTCCGATACAAACTGCAAAAGTGAATAGCAAATTGTCCGAATCAAAAGAAGTAAAAGTTCATGCCCAGCGTATTATTTAGTCACTCTATTTGATCGGAAGTCTTTTTTTTCTGAAGTCAATCAACAAAAGATGCATACTACCTAAGGCCAATTCCGTGCGACTAACTCGGTGAAGTTTGAACCCTAACTTGCAGCAGAAGGCAAAACTCTGGATGCCACCTACGACCACATGCCTATGGAAGTAACCTATGCCAAAAGGTTGATTTTGCAACGAGTAAAACCAGCAACTCATCTTGACGACAAGTTACGGATTCTCCATTCATCACTAAGACATAACTTTGTCACGACCCTAGCCTGTCCCTGAAGGTGTTAGTCACAACAAAGCGCCAACGATCCTTATGTAAAGACATCTGGTTTTTGTCGTTATGTAATAAAATGGGGTTTTGCTTCCGCTATTCGTACTTGTGTCCCTTTTAGTCAATTGCTAATGAGACGTTTAACTTTGACAAAGAGTTGCTTGGGGAAGGCATAATAATGGCCGTCATTAACGCATTAAACAAAATGATTAGACTAATGTGCTACGACAATGAGTAAGAATAGACTAATGTGCTACGACAACGTGTCTTACTCACGTAGCAAGTACCACCTCCACAGTTCCACCCTCTATAAGAAAGCCCATATCGATTACCAAAAAAATGGTATGTAGGACAAGCATATAAAGTATTACTCGTATGAAAAACAGAAGATGTGAACACACGATGCTAGTGCTATCAAAATCTGATAAAATAAACCTTGACGTTCATAAATCAAAGAGGTGCTGTATGAACAAAAATTACTGTCAATGAAAAGCATAACAACTTAAATGGACGCTTCTCCAAAAATATAGTTTGATTAATGAGACATCAAATTTCACATTACCTGCGAAACGACAACATGCCGTACACCGCCCTCCTCTTCCCCATCGCTGAACCCGTGCGAATGCACATGTGATCCGTGAGAGTGCTGCGTCATGTGCCCCTCACACGCATCCTTCCCATTGGAATGATTATGGCTATGGTGCGCAGCATGCGCATGTATCCCAACAATGTGCATTCCACCCCCTTCCTCTTCCCCAAACACCATGCCCCCATTACTATCCTTCACCTCCACAACCCCTGACTCGACCGATGATACCGAGTCAACCGAGTCTACCCGGGCGAGTTGACCAGCCCTCTGCTGCTTCTCCTGCTTCCTCTCATAGTACTGAGTCCCCACAAAATCCACAAGCAAGGTAGCCAAAGCGGACATCATTGTGAAAAACTCTGAAAATGGGAACTTTGACCAGGGGTATTCCGGTAAACACGAGTCTGTTAGTGCTGATGTGGCATCCGGTAACATGTGGACGAAGCCTGTGGCGAGGATGACGCCAGCAGCAAAGGCCTTGGCAGCGAAGAAGGTGTTGGAGTCTGTGCGCAGGAAGCGGCGGTTCTTGCCTAATAAGGGAATGGCTACGCCTGCAAGCCCGGCGGTGAGGATGGCGGCAATTGCCACCATTTTGAGGAGGAATGCGGCGGACTCATCACGGCACGCTGCTAACTCAGCGCTACCGTCACTGCCATGACAACTAGTGCTGGACATGGATAGGGAAAGATTCTGCAAAAAGGAGTCTTTTGAGGACCCCACAAAAAGAAAATTCCAAATGTTAGGACCCATGAATTTTTTTTGGCAATTACTCTTTGGGAAGAAACTGGACACTTTGCAAAAGACAAATTTTCTTCGGTAACTCCAAATGCCAAGTCTTGTTTCCAAATCATCTGGTTAGATCCCTCTCACTGTAAACACTTACCATTTGTCAGGCTCACCCAAAATTTAAAACTTCTTCAGCCGAATTATGAATTAAGATCACAAAATCAGAGCTCTTTTGATCTACTAAGAGCAAGTCCAACATGAGTCATTTAGGCTGCAAAGCCACAACGTGGAAACTTTGCAGAGACTTCCGTTATAATGGATGGCTCCGCAATTTCTTATGCTATGCCAAAAAATGGCGAAGCCATCATTGGCACTTGGCACCAACTTTGGCTTAGTCCAATCTCCCACCATGACCACATCATCCAAGCCAACTTATTGGTATTGAAAAAGAGATGGGTGTAATCTAATGCTCCAGGTTTCAGATTGCGTCAAAATGGCATCAAACTGGCTCAACAACATTGCTATTTTTTGTCAAAGGCTTTTTGATACTATAGAATACCAAAAAACAAAGAAAAGAGAGAGACTTCGGTGGACTTGCTCTAATTAGGTTAAATCCACAGCAAATTCCTCGAGTCCTAGTGTTTATGTGCTTAATCTGGGGCAACAAGAACCAAAAAGGACCAAAAAAGGGAGTCTTTCTCAGGATCCAAAAAGTCCCATGTTTTAGAACCCAAGAAAATTCTGCAATTATACTCTGCATGTGTGATCAGAAAACGTGGTGAAAGTAAATGGAAGGTCCTATGAACAATTCCTCACTTGCCCTTTTATTCCACTACTCTTTCCATGCAACAGAGAAATATAATTTCCAAACACTTGAGGCCTCGTTTGATAACAGTGATAGATGGATGGGATTTGTAAGGAGATGGGATTAGGATTGGGATTCATAAGGAGATGGGATTGGTAATGAGAAGGGATTGATAATGAGTATGTTTGTTTGGGATGGGATTAAATGATGGGATTATTAATATCATGTTTGTTTGAGATGGGATTAGATGATGGGATTGGATTGATAGAAGAAATTGGTAATGAAAAGGGATTGGTAATGTAAAGGAGTTGGGATTGGACTATTAATACCCCTCAATACCAAGTCCCACGGGTATTAGCAATACCCCCTATTACCCGGATTTTTAATCCCATCGGACTACTAGTCCGAACCATTTTTGGTTACCAAACAAGGTATTAATAATACCAACACTCTACCAATCCAATCCCAACCCCTTGGAGGGTTATCAAACGGGGCCCAGAAACTCCAATTTTTTTTCCAACCCACCAATAGCATTCAATTGCAAAATGAGCCCTATGCTCAACCAAGAAAAGAAAATCACCCCAAACAAAGAAGTCATTCCAAAAGAACACTAAATGTTTTTTGAAATTAATAGAAAACTACATCAAGATCACAAAAATGAAAGCTCTTGTAATCTCACTATGTTCAATTCCACACCAGAAATTTTGCTGACACAGAGAGCTAAATTTTTCCCCAATTCGAACCCTCAGAGTTCCTCTAACCCATTTCGAAAAAGGCCAATTGAACGTTTCAAGCACCGAAATTGTTTTCAATTCCTCAAATTTTCACCCAATTCCTTAACTTTTTTTGACTTTGAGTCTTACCTGAGAAAAACCGAGTCTTTTTTCCAATTCCCCAAGAGCACAGCAGCGCCCAGATATCCTGAAAAATAAAAATAAAAACTCCTCAACGACTATATATATACAGAGAGAGAGAGAGAGAGAGAGAGAGGGAGGGAGGGAAGGAGGGAGGGAGATGGGTATGGGTATGGGAAATTGAACCTCAATGAATGACATGAAGGGGTTTGGTTAATCTGAGAGACAACACGTGATCTCGATATACTAGTAGGGTGATTGGTTGATCTGCGATGGGAATTGAGTGAATGCTACAGAGATTGCGTCAATACAGTAGAAGCGGTGGTGACATGAGCGGATCGATGTTACATATGTATGTGTACATGCAGTCGTAGGTGTCTGTAGGAGACACGCCAACGCCAAGGGATTGAGAGAGAGAGAGAAGATGGGAGGGAAGAAAATGTCGACATATTTTGATAACTGGAGGGTATCGGTGGGAGGATCGATGAAAAACCCGCGACTTTTTGCAAGGGGGATGAGTGATAGTGACGACATATACTTTTTAATTCGCTTCTCTCTCTCTCTCTCTCTCTCTCTCTCGATCTGTTCATACGTAGGATTGTGTTATGACTTCATTTTAGAATTCTATTCCCGTACCATCTGGACTGGACCGACCATCATGTGAGGCTGTACAAAACCAATAACCATGATTCTTCGTGGAAACAAAAATTGACTTCGGATTGGAAAACAACTTTTTTTAAAAAAAATTATGAATTTCGATCAAAATTTTATATTTTTTCGATTTCTCTCGCCAAAATGAATCAATAAATTATAAAAATTTGACGTAAAACTAACAAATGCGAATTTTTTTAATAAAAAAATAAGTTACTATTTGACTTTTAAAGCCAAATCCACAAACAATTTCAATGCATCTTGATTCCTTGTTTTAGTAAAAAAAAATTATCCGGGTTTAGATCTTGATTCCTGATGTGGTTCTTTATGTGTGTCAACATGAAGACTTTGTAGAGTTTTATGGACGATCGGATTCGTTAATTTTACGGGTCTCAATGTGCTTATTTTTCATGCAAAAAATAAAATGGGATTTCTTACTTGGATGAAGGTTTATCAATGTTCACAATTTTACCATCAATTTTTCAGGTGATAAATATACTCAATCGGATGGATACATTGTCCCAAACTTTTTTTTTTTTTTTTTGCAAGGATGATAAGTACATTAATACTAACAAAATGAAGGGCTCGAATCATGCAAAAGGACCGAGGTAAGTCTCATTTTATGTCATATGAGACTGCATGAGAAAATCTTGATTCATAAAGTTGGAAACATGTTTCTAAGGAATTTACAGGTCGGTTCTGACTAGCTAGCCGAACAGCTTCTAAGACGTTTGAGTTGCTATCTTCCTTGAAGTAGGGGCTCGATGAGCCAATCAGGGACTACGCGAAGAAGTAATGGGAGGCCTTTAATGAAATTGAGAATTGCAGCGAGAAGTATGCGCTGGCAACTTTTAAAACCAGTTTGCTCGTGCGAGGGAAACTGCGCGAAAACTTGAACATGTATCCAGTCGATACACTGTCGAAGTTTGTTGGAGCGAATTGAGCAGCATGCCAGGGTTGAAGATGAGATGCTCCGAGAAGAGGGCAAGCTGCTGGTTGAGCAGTCAAAAAGCCCCGTGAATAAGGTTGCTCAGTTCGAGCAGAAGTCTGACAAGGAAAAGAAGGAGTATGGGCAGAACAAAAGGGAGAACAAACCCCCCTAGACCCAACGTCCTTCTTTGCTGTGAATACAGCCTTTAAGGATCCCATCTACAGGATTCTTTTTCGAATAAAGAATTGTATGTGGTTTAGATGGCCAACCAAGATGGAGACCCCAAAGCCAGGAGGGATCAGACCAATGAGCGTTGCTATGATCACAAAGATTGGGGGCACATGACCAAAAATTGCGAGGCTTATAAGAGGTTCCTCGAGGAGAAGGTGGTGGAGGGTCACCTCAAGGACTTCATCTAAAAGGAACCAAGAGGCCAAAGGGTGGCGATGGAGTTGGATTACGATCAAGGCCTAAAGGAATAATTCAGATGATACATGAGTTGGCGACCCCATATACCCGGAACAAAGTAAGGCTCTTGAGGAGACAGGCCGAACATGAGAAGCATGTCATGCAGCTCGACAAGAAGAGGGCAAGCTAGGATGGACAGTGGGTCAGACGGCCCGATTAATTTTATGAACGAGGATCTAGATGGGGTGTAGCTCCCACACAATGACGCGTTGGCCGTCATCCTACGTGTGAGAGACTACGACGTGAAAAAGATCTTGGTGGAAGCTGTACAGAGATGATGTATTAGAAGGCTTTTAAGCATATGAGACTGACACAAGTCGAGCTTGTGGAATCCTCACTTTATTTGCATATGAAAGGACAATAATACAAAGTTAAGATTAACAAGGTAAAAAATTCAAATTATCAAAAAGAGGAACGCATACATCTATTGTCTTTTAGCATCAATCAATTACCTTACCTTAAAACAGTAAGCTTTCCACATGATTGAAGTGACGACACCCTACCAAACATACGATGTGGCAACCCGTAAGGAATGTCGACATTGTGGGGATATATGTTTGTGTTTCTTCTGATTTGTACAAATTGAACTCTTGGGGAGTAGCTAGCTATATTAAAAAAGCAGGGGTAAATTGAATAATTAGTGCATATATATATATATATCGACAGACTAGCAAGAATACACTTACATCCCTTTCAATGGTAACTATTGGTAAGAAAGGTATGTGACTTGAAAAAACAAAAAAAGGAAGGTAAATTATAGTAACCCTTACCCGTAGGCTATGTTTGGATAATCGGAATCTTAGGAATGAGAACACGATTACTAGGAATCAAATTCTTAGAAATTTTCTTGAGTAGGGATAGGAATATGATTACTAGAAAATAAATTCCTACAAATATACTAACACTTAAGTAATGGTGTTTGAATTCATTTGCAGGAACCAATTATTTTAGATTTTTTTTGATAGGCAAAAGCAAATTTTATATTTTATTAATCAATGTAGATGGGATACAAATACAAAGATTAAAATGGGAAAGAGACTAGGCATTACAATCTAAGCCATACTTTCCAACTATGTTGGCACCTATGGAAAGGACAATCATATGCCACTCAAAACCCCAAAAGAAGCGGGAGAGGATAGCAAGGAGCCAACCTCCAGCCCAATACTGTACAACATAAGGAAAAGACCCCTCCAATTCCAGTATTACAATCTGAAAATTTTCACCAAAGCAGAACGAAAAAATAAACTCCAAGCAGCTCCACCTATTGGAATGCAATAGAAAATTAAGGACCATAGCAGTTTGAGCCAATATCACTTCGAGCAGCATCAACAATCAAAGCAAAAACATCCAAGCAACTTCGTTTAGATCTCCGAATCCAGCAGCATCGGGACTTTGATATATAGCATGAAAGCAGGAGCAATTCTTCAAGTTGGTATACCAGGAACAACACCATAAAGTGTGGGGAGTCCAGCATCGTCCCCGCATATGAGTGTTTTCCAGGCCATCTGTTTAGAATTCAGCAGTACAAGTTAACAAAATAGCTTGGCATAGTGAAATTTGTTGCAGCAAAACAATTATCCAGTAGCACAACACCTAGACTAGACTAGGACACCACAATGAACTGAAAAAACAAAAACAAAAACCCCCCATAGAAACAGGGAGGACTCTTAAACCATTGAAGAGACTGAAAAAAGATACAAGACGTACACCAAAAAGAGACCCACACCAGTAAAGACCCCCCAACTATGTAGCAGACAAAAAGTCCCAAAACATATGTGACAGACCAAAGGATCCCTCCCGTACCCTATGGTAATCATAGATTCCTGGTGCAATCAATTAAAAAAAAATGTTGACTTTGATAAATTTTTAAAATTATACGTATATCAGATTTTCACACAATTTGGGAATGTGATTCCTAATTGGATGTATCATAGGTAGGGGTGTTCAAGAAAATCGCCCCAACTGTAAAATCGGCCCGATCCGGACCGGACCATCCTATTTGGTCCGGTTCTGCGGTCAGGTTATGGTTCCAAAAAAATAAGAACCGTTAATTTTGGTTCGGTTACTGGTTCTCAATTAAAGAACCGTGGTTAGAACCGGACCGGACCATTTAGAACTAATATATATAATTATATAAAAATAAATATATGGGTAGAGATTGGTCCGGTTCCATTTCACATTCTTATCGGTTGAACGTGGTAAAATGGAACAACCTGTGTAAATACAACTAAAGAGAGAATTGTATAAACAACTTCAAACGACTCTACAACACAAAACAAAAAGAATAAAAGAATGCTAATAAAAAAAATATTTGAAAAACAAGGCAAAAACTCTAGAATATCTTCTGATCACTCACTGAATCTTTATGTCCTTGAGCTAAATGAATCTTGGAATTGGTGAGAGAGAAGAGAGAAGCAGCACCTTTTAGATCATCTCCTTGCTTGCTTTTGTTGGCCGGACAGTGTCAACATCCTCTTCCATCAGTATTTTGTCCCTGCAATTTAACTCAAAATAAAATTTTCTTGTAGTTTTAACAAGAAAATGAAAGCTATGTAACAATGCTTAAATGAGTCATACAAGAAAAATTACTAATTTCTAGCACTTTCTATCATTTCCATGCTAATCAAACACCAAAAAAATGTCCCCTTTTTTTTTCCTCTCTCTCTCGGATTTTGTATTACTATGACTCTAATCAAATGGACCCCAAAGTTGGAATCTTCTTCTTCTTCTTTTATTTTTATTTTTTATTTTTTGCAGTGTTATATAGACACATAAGAAATCAGATCAAAGTCCTTTATATGGAGGAGGCCTATATGTTGAAGGAAGCCATGTGGAATCTGGTGATCCGAATGTAGGGCGAATCAGCTGCCATGTCCCGGAAAGAATTAGATAATTTTATGTTTGATTAGTTCTTTAATACAAACACAAAAAGTGCACAACTCTAATTTCCATCGACTGATGCTGCGTGATGCATTAACATCAGCTAAGATGTTTACCCAAAACTATTTCTACTACTATAATACGAAAGCGAGGATTGATGGTTTCTCCTGCAATCTAAAATTAAATTTGTATAACAATACCAGGACTGACCGTGTTTGGTTAAATTGTGTCTTAGAAAGAGATCGATGTAACATTAACATTTATCTCGAAGTATTGAAAACAACCAACAATAGTAGTGGAGAAAATTAAAACTCAAAATTTTGTCACTCTTGAGTAAAAAGGAATATGAATATAGAAGAAGGTCACTGACAGTAACACTAATGTGTGATAAATCTTATTAATCAAGGTAAAGTTCAGTCTAGCAAATTAGACCGGCTTATGTTTATCATGTAAAAACTATTAAAGTCTTTAGTAAAAATTACAAACCCCCTTAAAACTGAAAAAATGTGTAAATAGGGCCTCAACGATTGCAATAAATTTGTAGCTACCGTCCCAAGGAGGACGCATGGGAAATAAACCTTTGCGATTTGCTTAACATTTATAACGTACTTCGCATCTTCAGTGTTTGAAGTGTTTTCCCAAAATTAAAACACTTCAAAATTTTGTCACTCTTGTGAGTAAAAAGGAATATATTCATAGGAGAAGGTCGACTGTAACACTAATGTGATAAATCTTATTAATCAAGGTGATGTAATATTATTTCCATTTCTTTAATCTCAGTAACGGATTTCAATGGGTAAAGTTCAGTCTAGCAACCAGACTATGTTCTTATCATGTAAAAACTATTAGTCTTTAGTAAAAATTTCAAATTTCAAACCCCCTTACAACTGGAAAATGTGTAAATAGGGCCTCAATGATTGCAATAAATTAGTAGCTACCATCCCATTATCCTAGAATGAAATAAAAAGTTTTCTATAATTGATTAACCCATTTTTGTGCATCTTGAAAAGATAAAAAAAGAATTTAAAATGCAAACCTTGACTCGATTAATTCTTTCGAATCGAATGCAATCGCGTGCTGCTTTTCATTGTATATTCCGACGGGTGGCTTCATATCTTGTGATTCATCGACGTAAACTTGGTTAGGATCATTAACCACCATTGTCAACAACGAAGAAGAAGCTTCCATATCTACCTTAACCCCAACGTTATCATAACATCCAAGATCCATATGCAAGGGATCTTGGCCTTGAAATCTCCCATCATAATCAACTGCTTGAACATGCATAGGATTATAAACACACAAAGCATCAACATCAACAAACCCGCTATCTCCACCCGCCAAACTAGGGTTTCCCGTTTTACGTGCCCTTTCAGCCCGGGCACGGTATATGGCCAACTGCCCAAGCACCAGTTCAAACTCGGCTTTGCACTGCTCGATCTGACGTTCGAGTTCACGAATGATCTGGTAGCACCCGCCCACCGGTTCATTGACCCGTACGTTGGCCTGAATGACCATCGATTTCGCCGCGGCATGTTGCTGCGAAGGCTGCACCATCCGGAGCAACTTCAAGAAGTTACAAACCCCAAACAACTTCTGGACGTTGCGGAAATTTTTCTGTTGGGTGGGTGGGAAGTGTGGGGCCATAGGGCAGTCCGGTGCACATCTTCTCCGTTGGTATTTGCATGCGGCACAAGCTTGAGATGCAGAAGAACTACTGCTCCCTGGACTAATAATAACCCTAGTTGTATTGGTATTGATATTGGTATTGGTATTGGTATTGGGAATGGTGGGGTTTGTATTTATGGGTGTGTTGCTCATTTTTAGGGATTTTGGCAGTGAGAGAGAATCTTGCCCTTTTAAAGTGCCTACTAATTTCCCTATCTTTTCTCTCAACAGGGAGCTTTTTGCATTTATATAGAGGAGACACAGAATGAATTTCACTTGGTATGTGGTGAGAGAAACGTGGGACGTGGGTTTGGTATAGGTCTGAATGATTAATTGTGTGGGGACTGGGAAGTTTCCTTCTTGCTTGAGTAATTATTCAGCGATTCCCGCGGTACCCTCAACTATTTACGTAGCAACAAATTATCATTTACTTTTGTTGGAGAATTTTTTCGGTGCTTGGTGGGTATATCCCACGTTGTACCCGTTCGGCACATCCGGGCCGTCCAATACACTTTTAGACGGCTCTGATTGAAACTCTCTCTCTCCTCTTACCCCAACACTTTGTCTCTCCTTTGTTTCTCTCTAAATCCGAACCGTCCAAAAACGCAATGGACTGCTTGGCCGAGCGGGCACCGGCCACATGGTACCCACCTGGCACTGAATTTCTTTTCCTTTTGTTGGATAGTTGGTAGACAGAGTGACTCATAGTGTGTGATGATGATCTTTTATTTGCGGGTAGTACTAGATAGCAACGCCAAATGGTACTCCCCGGAGTACCCAATAATTTACCTTTCTTTTAGTGGAAGTTTCTTTCCATTTTTTTAAAGGGAAAAAAAGAGTCATTTCTCAAGGCGTGGGACAATTGTCATTAGTTGGATTGTGAATGTGTTGGGACGAGGAGTCTTGAAAGTTATAACCGTCAAATATCCTACTAATCGTACTATGATTTTTGACCACCTATGATTTTTTAGGAATACAGGCATCAGATTAGATAACAATTTAAGAAGGTTTGGAAAATCTGATGAGATAAGTATTGACCTTTTTTTTTCCCCCAAGGGAGATAAGTATAATGTTTGTTAAGGGAAATGCATTGAAGAGACCAGTCTGCTAGGTCTATGAAAAAAGAAAATTGTGATAAAAAAAAAACGTGATATGCCTCTCCAATGATGGACCGAGTGGCAGATGAGACTAGGCGACTGTCTTACCCAAGTTTTAAAATTTCTTTAGATTCATAGTATTTTTTGTCCAAAAAACGTTAAAATTATATATGTTCGTCCGAATCGTCCGTCCAACATTTTAAAAGAAAATCTAACATCCGTCTATTCAGGATTTTTTTTTCCAAAAGTTTCGTAAGCGTTCTCTTAAGATTGTAAGCATCTAGGAGTATAAATTTTTTTTATTAATATTAGGTTTAATATTTTATCTTTTGAAATAGCTATGGGGTACAATATTATATGCATCTACTATTACATGTGTCTACATTTTTATGATTTCATAGCTAGATCGAAAATATGAATGATAATTTTTGGAAAATGATTTTGGCACTCCAATTTTTGATGATGGCACTCCAAAATTTGTCATTTAGTGTACCTTGCTATGTATAGTTTTCACACTAAAAGACAAGTTTTGGAGTGCCATCATCAAAAATTGGAGTGCCAAAATTATTTGCCTAATTTTTAGTATATTTTTGTAATATGTACCTCTTATTGAGAGTAAACATCTGATTCTCCATAGATCTAGAATCATCCATAATAGTCCTTAGCTTAGCTTAGGATTTATATCATCATTCCTTGTCCTTCTAATCTTTGTAACAATTTCAATGATTAATAAAAAAATTTGCCTTTCAAAAAAAAAGAATAGATAATCCTAAAGAAGTACTTCGATCAAAAGGTTATAAAGTATTGTAGAACAGTGAAAAGCTCTCTAGAAGAATGCAAAATAATTTATATTACAAAACAGAGCGGTTCGGTTGAAAATGTCTTGGCATATAAATGAGAGTAATCTCTACAACCGTTCAATCACTTCATGTTACACTTATAGCCATTGGATTATTTCTTTTTTAAAAGATACAGAGATTATTTTCCAAATAATTCTATCTTTTTCTATGGCCTCACTTTTTAGCCAATGTATCTCTATGTAAAATAATGTTGCCTTATATATCAAATAGGAAAATATTTCGAAATAGTAACTAACGCTTAGTGGAGATTACAATAATCCTGAGAGCAGTCGGGTAATACGGGCAATTTATTTAAGTTGATATTATGATACATTTCGACGTGTCGGCATCCACTAGTCTAAACTATTTTAGGACAGTTTTAAAATGTTGAAGAATGTTATATATCTTTTGGAAGGTTCTAGAAGGAAGTTAGACAGTTGCAGAAAATTCTAAAGAATCCTGAAATGTTCTACAAGATTGTAGAAAACTCTACTATATGCTAGACTTGTGTGGAGAGTTTTGGAATATTGTTAAGATGTGAAGAATGAAAGATATTTTCTTGGAGGATTCTAAAAGGAGAATGTAGGCTGTTGGATGAAAATAATCATAGCCGTTTATTAAGGAGGTGGATATATAGTTATAAAATAAAAATGTGCTCCTTTGTGAGTGTGCGCAAACTATTGTACAAGGGTTGTTGGACCAAAAAAAGAATAATATTTTTTAATGTGTCTAAACTCAACATAAGAATAGTATTTCTATGATAACGTTGGGGTTAAGGTGGATATGAAAGCTTCTTCTTCTTCGACTATAGTTGTTAATCGTGATCCTAAGCAAATTTTCGTTGATGAATCAGAAGATATCAAGCCACTCATTGGAATATACTATGAAAAGCAGTAGGCGATTGCATTTGATTCGAAAGAATTAATCGAGTCAAGGTTTGCATTATTCTCCCTTATTTTTTTAATGTTTTCAAGATGCACAAAAATGTGTGGGAAGTTTTTTCTGTGTGAGATCAATTATAGAAAACTTTTTATTCTATTCTAGGATAATGGGATGGTAACTACAAATTTATTGCAATGTTAAGGCTCTAATTACACATTTTAACAGTTTTGATATTTTGAAGGGTGTTTGAAATTTCAAATTTTTACTAAAGAATCCAATAGTTTTTATATGATATAAGAAACAGAAGCTGGTGTAATGTATTGTGATTAAGTTTGCTAGACTGAACTTTGACCCATTGAAGTTACTAAGATCAAAGAAATGGAAACTATATTACATCAAAAAAATCGCTGTTATGCTCCTTATTTCCTAATACTGCTATTTCCACTTTCCAATCTTTCATTTAGTGTATTTCGGTAACTACCATATATTATTAAAATTCTAGTTTTCATGCAAATATTCAAAGGATTCACTAATTTCGTTGATTAACAAGATTAATCACACATTAGTGTTGGTGTCGGTGGCCTTCATATTCATATTCCTTTTGTACTCACAAAAGGACAAAATTTTGAAGTGTTGTAATGTTCTCCATTACTGTTGTTGGTCACTTTCAATACTTTGAGAAAGATGTTTATGTTGCATCTCTATTCTAAGATGCAATTTAATAAGTTTAATGTTGTAGATCCTACAGTATTTGATTAATTATATGTTAACCAAATACGATATGTCCTGATATTGTTATACAAATTTAATACTCCTATTAGATTATAAGTTGATGCAATCTTACCTGGCCCACCTTGGCCTAGCCTTGTTCTCCTACGCTTTAGTGGCTTAAGGGCATTTTGTCCTTATTTGAACCAAGGTTTTCTCCCAGGAAGTCGAACGATCATTCAATATGATAAGTATCCTAAAACATCTGCATGTGCGTAGCCTAACAACTAACAACGAGGCATGCCATCTCTGGACCAGAACAGTCCCCTCTTTGGCTAATGGTCAAAAAATGGATCTCGGTAACCCTAATCTTGACCAAACAACCAGCGTATACTTCGAAACCTCCAAACTAAGATGTACTCATTTCATCATTTCTAAATGACCTGCTAAGATTCGTCGCAATCTGAGAATGTTTTATCGTTGGATCGTCATCAGGCTTTTACCAGTTACCGATAAATTGCCCGATTTGAACTCAGAAGTTATTGCTTATTCTAGTGGGAACTTGTAGTAAAAAGGGGGTTCTATTTTTCAATTTCGCGTACATAGTGTTCATCACCTCACTCCCTACAAGCAATTGTACTCCAAAAGGCAGTTTCTCTATTTAGAGAAGTGCCGAAAGAATCAATTTATGCAGATTGAATGATTCCTGGTACAAAGTTTGTTTCCCTGAGAGTCCAGCATGAAGAAACAAGACCGATCATAATGACAGTACAAGACCGATCATAATGACAGTACAAGTTCGATATCCAATTTTAGTACCCATTTCCTTCATTCGGGTGGTGGGCTCTTCATTTCAGTCGACTCTGGTGAGAATCAGAATCGTGAATGAATTTTTTTTTCTCTAGTGCACGATGCAAACTGCATAGGAATGTCTTTGTCCTCATGCGGATTAACTGCTAGGAAGTTGAGCACTATTGAAGCTAACTCATCTTGATGTTTAGTGTATTCATGATCTGCTCCTTCTATGATGTGTAATTTGGTGTTATATATACACTTGGTGAATTCCTTGGCATCTTCGACTGGTACCATTTCATCCATAGAACCGTGAACAGTCAAAACCCTGTAAGTAATAACTGAAGCATCAAAAAATAAACAAAATTTTTAAACAAATATTCTTTGACAAGCCAAAAACAGGCAATCAAAAGTGTAGTCTCTTTGAAGTCCTTGCATCAAAAGCTACTGAGAGAGGAAAAGGGGATAACAAAAGGAAATAATAAAAGATAAGGATATTAGAAATTACAATACTAACCTGCAAGAATGTGGTATTGATAGACATGCTGCATGCGTATCAGTTGTTAGGCGATCCATCAAACTTTCTTCAGTCACACGATACTCCACCTTCCCTAGCAAAACAGACCAAATGAGAAATAAACTAAATTGAGAATCTAATTCTTCGAAGTTGGTAATTATTTAAATGAGGCCTCAACTAGAAATAAGGAAGTACAACAGAACAACCAATATTCCAACATAAATTTATCAGAAACACAAGGTAAAAGAGTGTAGACCAGCAGCCGTACAATAGCAAAATAATCACGAAGTTAAGGACAAAACATATAGATTGATGACTTATTACATTTGAAAGCTCACCCCTTCTATTCTTAACATCAATGAATCCATGTTGCTTGATTCGTTCTAGAAAGTCTTTACCCAACCGACCTTCTATGCCTCTCTTCAAATCAAAGCGGCCAGAAATATTAACAACGTTGCAAACATCATTATACATCGAAGCATACAAGAGCACCACATTTCCTCCTGCAAAAAATTGATTCGTTTCATCAAGATTTTGTAATCCACAAATGATTAAAAAGGACAATTCTTTATTTGCTTGAAGCAATCATGTAATTATCCAGAATTTAATGCCACTGAGAAATACATAAAGCACCAAAGGTTTTATGAATGGATGCTTCCTGCAGAATTCCCTGTCACAGGATTAACTGCATGTGTCCTCATAAGAGGTACATATTCGCGATGTTATTGGGAAGATTGACTTCTCGGGAAAAACAAAAGGAAAAAAACTGTCACAGGCAAGATTGAAGTTTTTACATGAAAAATTTTTAGTCCTTATAACCAAAAGCAGAGCATCAATAAAGTTAAGCGATTATTCCATGTAAGTTCTTCACTTAGAATTTGGACAGACCTTAGTACTAACCATTCTCAGAATCTTTTCATGAGGTCTATGGTTCCACAACAAAAGAAACATAATTCTGTAAAATAGGATTGGCCTAGTGGTCAAGGCCTGAGACTTGGGAGTTTGCTCCTTCCTAGCTCTCAAGGTCGAAACCTCCCAGGTGCTATCAACTCTTATGGAGCCAATCCATATAGGGCTTTGCCCCAGCTTTAATCGGACTCCCCGCTAGTGAACGGTGGGGATTGGATCCCTAGTTTAGTCAAGGTGCGCGTAAGTTGGGCTGGACACCCCAATTTATATAAAAAAGAGTCTTTTTTTAACTCATTAAGTACATTCAATCTTAGAATCACGATAACATGATGGAAAGCAGGGTTAGCCACTTTGTCTATTGGCATTTTCAACAGTATTAGAGATATTACCGCTACTATAAATTACCAATGTCAGAACCATAATGATAATCAGCCAGTACAGTATTATAGTTGCAAAAACATACAAACTATGTAAAGCAGCAGCATACCTTTACTATGGCCAACGATTGCAGCTATTGAACGTTTCTCCCCCAAAAAGTATTGGACTACAGCACGTAAATCATCAGTTTCTCTGTGGTAGCTTCCATACCGAAACACACCTTCACTTTCTCTGATGGTAAGAAAAAACAAAAACATAAATTCTAGTTGAATTAGTAACAAATTTCTTTTTCCGGACTTTACTTCCAACAACTTACCCATTGCCAGCAAAGTCAAAGCGAAAGGCACTGATACCTTCTTTTTCTAGAGCAACAGCAAGATTTGTCATAGGAATGCGGTCCTGAAAATATGAGATGAAAAGGTCCGCGAAATTAATTCGACCCTAATTTCTGAAAAGATGTTACGGCAATGAGTCAGCAGATTCATATATGGGAAATGCCCACTAAAAGCAGTAAGATATCACGAACTTGTACAGATATTTGTCAAATAGCAGATTTATACCAAGTGATATAAGCTGTGTTAAGATTTAAAAGCCTAGATACTTCCATTCATCTTAAAGGAACTCACGCCGATTGAACTGAGCTCGCTCGGGAAGCAGCATGAGAATCTTAAGCTTTTTCTATGCTTTAATACTTTTACAACTTTGAAACCTTTGGCTTTTCACATTAAGGCTAAATGGCTAATCTTTTGGGAATGAGATGAGAAATTTAATTCATGTCAACTCCCAAGAAAAAAAGGGTATACAATTCGGCTACATAAAAGGTGTCCAAAACAATCATAATTGAGCATACTACAGTCAGTTACTACCTTATTTTACCTTCCCAATGTAGAGAAAGAATTGCATTAGGTCGCTAAGGAGTATTCAAGGACTGGAGTATGATTTGGAAAGACTTATATATAGATCGTAATTCTTATTTTTCTTCTTGATAATCGTATGTTGATTTCCATTTTTTTTTTATTATGTGTAAAGCAAGCAAATGCAACTTATGCAGATATTCGAAAGTAGAGAGTTCGAGAGCTGTGCCAGCAAGTTGGCTCCAGTAAAGTCAATTGAACAATAAAGGGCCACATGAGCAAGAATGCTGTAAGAATATACATGCAGATACACAGATACATTCTTACACGCATACATGCAAACATTAAAACACCCACAAATATACATGCTGCCGATATATGAAGACCTCTAGGCTCTACATATATGCCAGTACATGTCTCCATAACTTTTGAAGAAAAATAAGTATAGACAGCTGAATTCATGTTCTCTGTATCTTCTTCTTTTTTTCATTTTTTCTTTTACCAGACAACTTTCATATTAGTTCAGTTCATGCAACATCATTTAATTCAAAAAAAAGATTGTTCTGTCTCACAATATACATGTATCCTACAAAATCAAGGAAACCAAATGAAGTGGTTCCCACTCATTTTTGCATATTTGAAGTAAACAAAATAACAAACAAAATTAAACATCTCCAACATTGCTATCTGGAAAATCAAGACACACCCCAGATAACTGTTTCCAACCTTTGAGGATCGAAATCCATGGCACACAATTACGATCTCTGTAGAGCCTGTTTCATGCATTATCCCCACAAGCTTTTCACCATGATGGTTCTGTATTGTAACCCTCTGCTGTTGAACCACTGTTAGCGACCCAAAGAAAAAAGGATGTAAACAGTTACGTAAAAAAAAATAGATTACTGGTGGAAACACTTACAAAGATCCTTGAAAAAACAACATATAATCTACAAAATATGCACATAGCCAAGACAGATAGCAAGTGATTCCAAACAGATTATGTCAGAGAGCAGAATCAAGCAAAAACTAAACCTTCTCGCTCATAAACTAAATGACATTATATGACCCCCTTCAATGAACACTGCCTTTGACCATTCTATCCTACACAAACCTTATGCACATGGGCGGAGCTAGCCATGGGCAAACGAGGTCAGTTGACCCCACTCAAGTGTTGGAAATATATCCTACATATGGTTCTCAAATGTTTTTAGAATTGTCTTGTACTGGAACTTCAAAAATAATATCTTCACATACAATCTCCAGTATAATGGGCCAGAACCCATAGGCACCGGACTGAGGTATGAAATGAAGGACGAGTTTAACTCGCTTTGGGCTCAAGCTTAGATAGAAGAGTCCAATGAGTCCACTAGTCCATCAATTTGCCCCTTATGATTTATATTTGCTTCTTTAGGTAGTTCTTCTCCAGACAAGTGTACTATGTACATCTTTTATTTTTATTTTTCTATTTCGAAGATTTTCTGCATAAGAACATACATAAGAGGAAAGAGAAACAAGGAATAAAGGAAAAGGAGAGAGGAGCCATAAATTCGAGGGTAGAAAAGAGAGGAGCTAGAGAAGAGTCGAAGAGGAGTGACTTATTCCCCCACTAAACTAGAATCCTATCTCCATCCCTGCTCATGTGACCATTCAGCTCTATCTAGAGCTTTGTCCTCGGTCATGTTGCAGACTGTCATGTGTCATGTTTTTTTAGTGCCTTGCCATCAACATTTCTCCCTCTTCCTCTTATTCATCGCGCTATAAACTAGGGGCCCGATTGGATGCTGTGTTAACTGGGTGTATTCCACAATACACCCGGATAAGGGCTGATGGGACTGATTTAGCTTGCTTTGGCAACCCAGTTTTCACCTGTATTGGACTCTCCCCCTTCTTCGGGTATACACCTCAATCCAGTGTATGAGGTGTTAAATTATTGCCACCCCTTGAGCTCTCCATAATTTATCCGGCCTAATACACCTGATTTTTGACCAAAACACCCCTCCTCAACCCCCTCCCCAACGGCTCTCTTTCTCTGTTAACAGAGAAGAAGAAGGAGACGGATCAAAAAAAAAAAGAGAAGAAGAAGAAGAAGAGGAGATCACCACCACACCTACAAAAAAACACACACACAAACCTCAGAACCACCACCACAAACCCCCAATTTCGAATTTCAAACCCTAAAATTTCAGAAAGATGAACAGTAAAAAGAAACAAGGAGAAGAAGATGAACATCAATAACAGATCGGAGAGAGAGAGAGAGAGGGAGGGATGTTCACCATGATCGGAGAGCAGCAGTAGCAGCAGCAGCAGCAAGCTTCTTCTTCTTCTCTCTTCTGCCGTTCTTCCTCTCTCTCTCTCTCTCTCTTCTGTCGTTCTTTTTTTTTTTTCCTCTCTCTCTCTTTCTCTTATGAAAGGCGATAAAAACAAAGAAGAGAAGGAAAAATTATTTGGTGCATGTGTGAGTCGTGTATAAAAACAAAGAAGAGAAAAATGATTTGGTGCATGTGGGAGTATTGCTTAATTGTGAAAAAATAATACTAATAATTGAAAAATAAAATAACTTATAACAAAAAATTAATTCAACTTAACATTTGTACATTTTCATATTAAACAAACCACAAATTGAATTAAATACAATTGAAATTGAAATTGATTTTTTATTATTTATAAATATTAAATTAATTATTTTTATTTGTAAACTAAATTATTATTCCTTAAATTGTGAAAAGTAATTAATTTTATTGAATTTTGTTATTATATTATGAATAATCTAATTTCATACTGCATAAGGGCAAATGAGTCATTTAATAGCTTTTTACATCATACATCCTTCCTTATACCACCAATTTATCCTTCATCCAAATCAAGTATTATTTTATCCTCCCTCCATAAATGTCACATCAATGTGGGTCATCCTTTCTTAATTAATACCCCTTACTATCTTATCCCCTTCATAAATAATACACCCAAAACTTATACGGCATCCAATCGGGCCCTGATATCTTGTGCCTTGAAACTATTGCACTCAAACCTCTTTGCATGTGTACCCCAAATTGAGATTACCCCTGATATCACATGTACTTCCTCAAACCTTGGGCATTAATAAATATCTTTCAAGGGGATATCATCACAAACCCTGAAACACACTAATTCACTCATCAACAGGCCCTCATCAGTTTATGATAACAGCCCGCGAAATGAGATCAAACCCACCTCGAGTACCATCTAGAACAAAATCAATCTTCTTGAAGCTTGAAGCATCTGTTAATGCCTATATCATAAGCTTTTTTTTTTTTGATCCACAAAAAGATAGAGGAATGACCTATATCATAAGCTTGAAGCGTTATGATAAACATTTGGCACTAACTAAGGGGTTGGCCTAGTGGTCAAGGCCTGGGACTTAGGGGTTTGTTTGCTCCTGAGGTCTTAGGTTCGAAACCTCCTAGGTGCTATCAGAGATAGCTCTGACTTTAATTGCACTCCCTCCAAGTGGACTGTGGGATTGGACCCAAGATTAGTTGAGGTCTGAATAAGCTGCCCTGGACAGGTATCCCAAAAAACAAAGACATTTGGCACTAGCCACCAATTGACCCTATGATGAGTAATGACTCCAAACAGCGAATTACTCAACAAAGGCCATCTGATCATCCAAATTGGAATAATACTCTGATGGGTAGTGGAAAAAAATGATTCCTTGGATCAAGTTTGTTTGTGTATCGAAGCATGTAAATCGAACTTATCGCAACCCAACCAAAAAAAAAAAATGAAATACATAACAGAAAAACAAGAAAGCACAAATATAAGAGCATGAAAATGTCTTGAGCAATAAATTGGTTGGTGTTGGTCACCTGGGTATTGATTTTCAGACCGAGCCATACGACGCGGGTTTCGCCCCAGATGTTTCAGCAATCCCAATTTTCTGCTAAATTCACTACCTTCCCGGCCTGGGTTTCTATACTTCTTCTGCGCCTTCTTTTGAAGGTTTTTTCCCTTCTACATTCTTCAATTTTTTATTTTTTTTACACACATCAGGAATTTTTTGGGAAAAAATACTAGTGAAGATGAAAAATCATTGGGTTGTTTGGCCAATTAAAGGTTGCTGATTTTGCCGCTCCCTTTTTTTGTTAACGCCACCCCCTGCAAGTGCATTTTTGGTACCTGCAAAAATGCACTTGCAGGGGAGTGGCGTTAACATGAAAGGGAGCGGCAAAATCATTTTCTCAAATAAATAAGCAGGGTTATTTTTTTGTCCTTATTATTATTATTATTTTTGCATTTGTTAGTTTTGCGTCAATTTTTCGTGAATTATTATTTTGTCATGACGAGAGAAATCTAAAAAGTAAAAAATTACGATAGTAACTCAAATTTTTTACAATAAAGACGAAAAAAAATTGGTTTATTGGCTTTTCTTTTTACTAAAAAATTAGGGTTTTGATAGTAATTTTTTACTTTTGTAGATTCCTCTTGTCATGACGGAGCAATAATCTACGAAAAATTGATGAAAAACTAACAAATACGAAAAAAATTCGAATAAAGAAAAAAAACCATTTAACTTTTTTTTTTTTGAAAGACAAAAATTTCATTAATCTCTGAAATTGTTACAAAGATTAATAGGAACAAAGAATGATGGCATCAAACCCCTAATCCGAGACCCAAATGATCTAAAAAGCTACGAATAATTCTATGTCCATCCGAAACCCAATTCCCAAGTTTGGCAAGAAACTAAACATGGGAAAACCCATTGAGATGAAGCTCACATCCATGGACCTAAAAGCCTAGATAAATACATGAAAGGCCATACACCTAAGGGCTTCAAAGCCCAAATAATAGGGCAAGCCCAACAATTACAGCCCAAATTAACTGCTAAAAAAAGATCCACACTGAGCCATCCAACACGGCAGAGGACATCACCACCGCCAGCCACCACACGAGACAGCCACCCGGAGAGACACCCGAAAGCCGCCGCCGCCCCACTTGCTGTTAGGCCAAAAACCGAGTGATCTCAAGAGAAACACCAGCGGAGATGTGCAAAACCGAAAACCCCAATAGGTAGACTGGCAGCCAACCAACAACAGGGAGGAGAGAAGGGAGGAGACGATGAAGGAACCAGCGGAAGAGGGGAAAGAGCAGCAGTAGGGAATGTGAGAATCTGTACGAACGCCAGAGTCAAACGCTGCCGCGAGGCACCCAAGGGACCGCCATGAACCCTCTGACTCGTAGGTCCCAATAATGATCGGATGCCACTGTCGTCGTCAGTCGCCGCCACGCCAGATCTGTCGACGATAGACACTGCCACGCCTCTCACCACCACCTGTAAAGAAAAAAAGAAAAGAAAGGGAAAAACGAAGCCCGGGGGGAGGAGGGAGGGCCGCATCCCCCCGACACCGAGATGGGTCTGAGAGAGAGAGAGGGGGTCGTAAGTTCGAGTTGCCATTTAACTTATTAGGCCAAAATAGGAACTAAGGGTATCCACAGTGCTATAATTAAAAATTGGTAATCAAAAGTTGTCACATCAGCTTTTGATTATTTATTTAAGAGATTGCTAAAGTTAGCAATGTAGATTTCTACAATGATATAATCAAAATTAGATAACCAAAACTTATCACATCATATTTTCAAACTACAAAAAACTAAAAAATTGTGAACAGTAGAAAATAGTTTTTGAAACTTTTTTTTGGAAAAAAACTATTTTAAAAAATTTGTTTTCTGAAAAAAAAACACTTTTTTAGTAAAATATTTTTTTTCGAAAATATTGTTTGAAAAGAAAGAGAGGAAAAGGGAAGAGAGATAGAACATTTTTGTATAATGATTGGTATATTTGATTGAGAATATATAGAGTCTATTAAATTTGGTTATTGTCAAAAGGTTATTAGTTTTGGTTATCCGAAGCCCAAAATTTGATTATTTCTAAGGAGGTTGTTAAGTTTGATTATAGGATTGTGAGTCATATTTTGCACTAACATTGTTAACTTTAAAAATCTTTTACTTTTGATTATAGCATTGTGATACTCTATAAGAGCATCTCAAATACATACCCTTTTTTCTACCCAAACTCAAGATTTGAGTAAAATCACTAAAAATTCATTTTAAAGCATATAGTTTTGCCTACCATTTTCTTATTTTTACCCTATTTTCTTACCCAAATGAGAAAGATTAACTCAAATTCAAACCTTTTTTTCTCTAACACCTCTTTTAACTTTATTATTTACAAATGTGACATTTTGACCCCAAAAAAATGGAGAAAAGCATTAAAAACAATAAATTTGGATAAAAAAATAAAGGTTTGGCACCGGAGATTGCATCCCCAAATGGAGTTTTGACCCAATTTAAGTAAAAAAGTGGGTCAAGGTAGGGCTGAAGATTCTCTAAATTATCCTTCTTTAGCTCTTTTGATTATCTTTTTCTTTGTAGTGAACTCTTTTTTCAACGGTTCTACATAAATAAATAATAAACCTTTTTTTTACGATTCTTATATTTTTCCAGCCCTCTACTTAAGATGAATCCAATTTTTTTCTCATCCAACTAATGTTTGTTTGGAACATGGGAAAACAAAGGGGAAAAAAGGAAAACTTTTCCATTGTTTGATTTTAGAGGAAAGACTAGGAGAAATGAAAAAAGAGAGTGTTGAGCACAAAAGAAGTTATCCTTCATTTTTCTCGCATATTCGTTCTTAATTATTTTCTCTTCTCTTCTCCTTTTCCAAGTTCCAAACAAAGCAATCAGTCTAATAAATATTTGGTGTAGGCAACTTTTTAAAAGATGTGTTTTAGACATTCCAAATACAACCTGAGAAACCATCAAACCTAAAACTTCTCTACAAAATGGTGGATAAGGTTGTAAAAGAGTATATCTATAATACATTTCACGACGGTGTGGTGGCCCACACATTTTCTCTGCATAAATCTTGACCTTTGATTTAACACACATTTCTCTGCATAAATCTCCACCATCTGTTAAACCTTGGTATTTTTGTAAATACTTTACATTTTTGGAATAAATGGTTAAGTAATTACTTTTTCAATTTTGGTAAATACTTTGCTGAGATTTTGTCTCTTCTTCCTAAAATCACTCTTAACAATCCAATAGCTGGGATTTCTTTTAGGATTTGAAATCTCACGAAACAAATATTGTTAGTTTGCTGCATTAAGCCATCAATTACGCCCGTCACCCAAAAAAAAACCAAGAAGAATTAGAAGCGGTAAATCAGTTTTTTGTTTCCGAAGATAACGTACAGATCAATTTTGGTAGATTAGTTTTCCATGTGATGGCTAAATATTTCTCCCTTAAAGAATCTTTTCAGTCAAAATTGATCCAATGAACATCAAGCAGTTTCATTCAAAATTTGAACCAAGGATCAAGTGGAGCAATTCGAGAGATCTCAAGCTACCATGAACAGCCCTTATTGTTTTTGTTTTCATCCATTACTTTTCTCTCTCATTCTTTCCTATTTCATTTGCACGTTTCTGTTTCTCACTTCTCAATTCTACCCTCTTCCCTCTCCCCTCTCCCCTCTCTTCTCTCTTCCTATCCTTCAATGCAATTGTATCTTCCATCGCCGGAAAATTTTTCGGTGCGGTGCCCGTTCGGGCATCCGAGCTGTTTATTGCATTTTTGGACGGCTCAGATTTGGAAAGAGAAAAAGAAGACAGAAAGTGTTGGTGTGAGAGGAGAGAGAGAGTTTCAATCTGAGCCGTCAAGCACTTGCACTTTTGATACACTCCGCATGTGTTGTAACTGTACTCAAGTTAATTAGGGCCGTGGTGCCAAATTTGTATATCCTTTTGAATTGGGAACTTATTTGTAATTTAAACAGGTGGGACATTATTTTGGGAATTCGATGGCAAGCGAGGCCCTTTTATTATAAAATGCTATTTACTTAATGTTGAAAATCCAGGTCGTGACAATATAAATACCCAAAACCTAGCTTTCCAATCAAAAGCCTAACTTGAATACAATCTTTTTTTAAGTTAAACTAAATGTAAAAACAACAAAGATCGGAGTAGCCAGAGTATTAAGGATTCCTCTATGGACACCAAATCATTCAAAGCCGAAATAAAAATCACCACCAATTTGAGTTATGGGTTGAAGCGGTTGCAGCATGGAGACATCAATGTAGCGAGGCCGTGGGAGATAGGTTAAACCTGAAATGGAGAACAAATGTGCACACCACCACCATGTACATATGTAGTGATTATATTTAAAATGGTCGACTAGATCAGCCATCAGGTGGAAGAAACCTTTTTTTTTTTTTCATTATAACGGGTATGATTCATTATCAATTTTGTTTTGTTTTTTTGTTGTGGCAATGTAATTCGAATAGTTGTAGATTCTAAATTCCAAATTAAGTTTCATACATTGACGTCTTTTTCAGATAGTTTGATTCTGAACGTGAAGATAATTGAAGCTACAACCACCGAAGTGTGTAAGATCTTTTATTATTATTATTATTATTATTATTATTATTATTATTATTATTATTATTCATTTTGATCTTAATTTCAATTATATTTTAATGTTCATGATGTCATGTTTTTTGCTTCAATTTTGAACCACGTCTTCTTATGATGAAATGCTTTTACCTCTTATATGGTGTTTCTTACACGTCTTCATTTAGAATATAGTCAATATTTCTTTCTCTGGCCAATGTTCTATGGTTTCCCTTTCAAATTTCCAAACCTGAATTAATCACTTAGATATGTGAAGGTTGTTCCACACCTGGAGTTCGTGTAAGGCCCTTGGTTTAAGTTGTGCAGTCAATTTGGTTGGGCTATGCCTTTAGGCACGATCAATCTCTTTTATTGGTCAATTTCGCGAGTAGGGGTGTCGGAATCAGGAAAATATTTTTGTACAACATGATTGGATTGAAATGCCGCAGTCTGGGCTATATTGTTGTCACCGTGGGTTAATCTTGAATCACATCATTGTATGTTTGTTATGTATAATACCAGACTGGATGTATCATTGGGCCGAGTTCGGCAAATATTATTTTTTCTTTGACCATTTATTTGATTTTTCCTTATATTTTGGTTTTTAATCCAAGTATGACACATGAAGGTCATATGAGCACAAATGGGAGAGGTATTCTTTTTCCATTTTCCCACCTAAAGTTACATTTGATAATTTCAACTACTCCCTCCGTCCCTTTATTACAGTCCAGTATTCCATTTTGGACTGTCCCTTAATAAGTGTCCATTTTGTAAAGTTAGTGGGTAAAAGTTGGTGAATTGTCTATTTTGTCCCTAAAAGTATATTCTATTTTGAAAAGTTAGTGAGTAAAAGTGTAATGATGATGGGTAAGTAGGGAAAGTGGAGGAAAAAGTTGACGTGAAAGGTATAATGATGATGTCTTTTTAATAAGTTGGAGTTACGAAGCAGGACATTTAAAAAGGGACGGAGGGAGTACTATTTATGACCATAGTAAGCTCAAATTCTATTTATTTTTTTCAATTGTTCTGTGCTTCAACTTTTGCGAATTGATTATGAATGGTGATTGTTCATTACGTGTTTCGATTTATGGGGGTCCGGTGTGACTCTATTGATTTGTGTTATTGATTCTTTAATCAGACGCATTGGGTTAGCAAGGATAAATGAAGAGTAATGCAGAATTGATACTTGCTTAGAAGTTTAATTTGCTTGGGTAAAGTCAGTGTTATTGTGCAGGGAGTTGGTGTTGGACTGAAGACGAAAATAAACATATGAAACTGAACAACTATTTCGATTTCAATATTGAGTTAGGAGCAAGAAATATATGGCGTACTCTAAATTTTTGCTTTTGAATTATCAGTATCTTATCTAGCTAGGTAGTGTTTTTTCCTTTCCCTTTTTTGATTTTTAAGTCACTTTTTGAACATGAAATTCTTGCCTAGGCGCGCCATGGTTGCACTTCATTGAAGGTGCTTTGCCTGGCTCAGTCAAGATACTAAATATGTTTATTTATTTTTAATAATTCTATCTTTCTTGGAACTACCTATAAGTAGCAAAAGCCAATACAAGGGAATGCATGGCTATGGCTCTTAGGACATTTTCAATGTTTGATTATAAATATTGCCAAAAAGGGTAAAGGCTTTGGCTGAATTGATGGGCTTTAAGTTTTTTTTGAATTGATGGGCTTTAAGTTGAATGCATGATTATACATCTTTTGTCACTTACGGAAAAAAATAATACAGCTTGTGTTTATTTTTGTTAGGCTTGCTCCAACTCTGATTAACACACATTAAAATTGGTTATTTGAAATAGGGCGGCTTTTGGCGATTCATTGAATAAGTTCAAAAATCTTAAAAGCTGGGTGTTGGGAAGAGGACGATTTTTTTGGTACTCTATATGCAGGCAAATCTTTAAAAAACCATGTAATATATTTTGTTTGTCTTTATTTTCCTTTGCATTTTGCTTAGCTGAAAAGAAAACTTTGATGAAGTTAAATTGGATTCGTAGAACAGAATTGGGTGGTGTCATTAGTTGATGTTTACAACTGAGGCTATACTACATGGCACAGACATTCACTAGCGTTTGTTTAATAAGGTTAGAACATTCTAATCTTCATTTTTCTGATGCAATAGACGTATATCGTGTTGAACAGAATTATCTGTTCTTCTTTGGGACCTTTATATGCAATTGGTGATCTGAATATAGATCGAAAAAACTCCTATGTTTGGAGTACCAAGATTACCAGAACTTTTTATTTTTGTTTCATGTGCTTCCTTTGGATTTATCATAAAGTCAATACCCATATTGTAAGATTGATTTTTGGGAAGACTTTAGCACCAACCAATGAATTGCACGGATAATTTTGTTCAGAGTGCAGTAGGCGCGGGCCATTAACTGCCGGGGGGGGGGGTGGGGTGTTGTGCTCACATCATATGTAACCAATTTTGCTGATCATCAAACAGTACACTTGTACCAGTGTCCAGGGGAAAATGATTTTGATTGGGAATTAAAAATAACCTTGAAAAGTTGGACCTAAGAGGTTATGAGAAGGAAACTAAATTATTTGCTGATCGTTTGAGCCGTGCCTTCAGGCACGGGCAAACCCTAGTCTACCTAATAAAACACAAGGGTGTGGGACCACACAAACACAAGTTGAAAGAAGGGCTGGGATTCATTTAATCCAAGGGCTGATGTGTGCTCTCCAACTCTCTTAAGAAAACACTCCCACTTTTACAAATATATTACAAAAATGCCATCGGTTCTTTTTACCCACTACTCGGCTTTTGGCGTTGCCATAAAAAATATATATATTACAAAAATGTCCGTGCCTACGGCACTACTGGAGTGCGTAGTGCCGTAGGCACGGACAAGCACTAGTTCATAATAAGTAAGTAAGTGGAGTATTTTAGATTGCTTTGATAATTTAAGGAGTCTCGGAAACATGGTTAAATTTGATTTGTTTACAAATTAAATATCAGCCAAATATAACAAATGTGCTTGAGATTTTTTTCATATAGTATAAAATTATCAAGCCCGCTTAAAAAAATCAACCACCTTCAAAATGTATTCAATTAATTCTACACGTATACTTGTTATAACAAGTTTAATCACAAACAAACTCTCAACTAGGTCAAACTCTAACAAACTATAGACTACACATGGTGTATGAAGCATAGCTCCAAAAGCACTCAATAACCTCTCCTAAATTAGAAAATCCATTCACTCAACAAATACAACACATTTTAGTCGGCACATAGACACGTGACTGTCTAATCAATTTATCGCTGGACTCGAATCCTTCATTTGATTTGGATGTGTAATCTGTCTAATAGGTCTTTGTAACAGTTGTATTAGTTGAACACAGTAGGTTGTAATTATCGTATTCAGTCATTAATGCATTTCTAACGTGTTCCAAAAAAAAAAACACGTTTTAGTCGGCACGCCGCATGCTAGTGGATGACCCTACAGCGTCCAACTTTGTAGGACCCACAACATTTAATTCGATATATTATATGTCTAAGAAAATATTAATCCCATAAAATTCAATTTCATGGAGATCGTAAATAACTCGAAAAGCGACCAAGCCTCATAATTGAGGAAGTTAAAATTACCAAAACATGTGTAGTCTTGTGGGATCCAACGTTAAAATATAGTGTCCGAGATATGCGCAAGCTGACCTGGAACATCCTCTGCTTTCCTAAAAACAAAATCTAAAGCTTCATAAAGTGTTAGGGGTGACTAACAATGGAGAAAATAAGAACACTCAAAATGTTTGTCAGGTTTATGAGAAACAAAAAGAGTGACAAATAGGACGGAGTCCGCTGACACTAATGGAGCAAAACTTCTACAATGCTCCCAAATTATATGGGAGTATGATGCTTCCATTAAATCTAGACCCTTAGATTGAAAAGTAGGTAAATTATAGCCTTTAGATCAAAACCACTCACAAAAGGTAGGGTGGATTTGCTAAAAACGAGATGGTTTTAAGAATTTTTGACCAAAAAAACGTAGTATTACTTAACACAGAAACAAGTTTATATACCATTCCTTAAAGCAACACTTACTATGTTACAAGGCTACACTTCCTTAAGAAACACTTATTATACTTGTTGACAACACTTACCATAGAATAAGGAAAAAATAACTTGGGAGCATGATACTCCCAAACCACTGGGGAGAATCATAGCCGGAGGGGTGGAGAATTTACCGTATTCATAAAAAAAAATAGTGATAATTTCTCAACAAAAGTGGAACGCAGTATTTGCATTGAAATAAAAAATAAAAACTAAGAAAGTTTTTTAACACAATATTTTGCACAACAAAATGAGAACATGTGGCGTGGCACTACATTAATTGTTGCAATTTGTAAAGCAACATCTCATTTAATCATTACAGTAGTAAAACTGTACCACAACAGCATATGCACACAATAAATCAAAAACTCCCTCTCAAATTCTGCAATCCACCCATGCTAGTGCTTAATCTTATTTTTTGGGATGTGATTTTGGCACTTTACTTTTAGCTAGTGGCACTCCACTTTTTGTTTTGTAATTTCATATGATTAAGACACAACGTGGAGTGCCAGTGGCTAAAACTGAATTGCCAAAATCAATTTCCAAAAAAAATTTGTGAAGTACACTAATTCTTGTCAATTGCTTACATTATTTATGGGATTTAGAGACCTAACACTCGGCAAAGTTGGAATAACCATTGTAAAACAACGGTTTCTTCAAAAAAACAAAGAAGAGGTGGCACATTCAACGAGACCTGCCCCTGGTATCGTGAAATAATACAAATCAAGTTACTTGAGTTTAAGCTCATATTCGTTCATTAAAAACTTGTTCCGAATTAAGTTTGTAACATAAATAAACCAAGATTGAACATTTCTTTTTTTTAAAGATCATTAAGATTTTCAAACCAAGCTTGAACAAGCTATACCACTCAACTCGTTCAGCTTTTAAAGTATAAAAAATAAAAATTCAAAGTACTCAAGATCGGCTCGTGTTTGTCTTCATCAAAACTCATTTTAGATCGGCTTGTGTTTGACTTGATCAAAGCTCATTTTAGATCGGCTGGTCTCACAAACAAGCTAAGCTCAAGCATATTTTTGAAGCTCATTAAATTTTCAAACGAAGCATGATCAACCCTTGCTCGGCTCGTTTATCACCCCTTACCCGTAATCCATCCAACAACGGGAAACAGCACACCAAAGAATCAGGAATCTTACTTATTACCCATATTGCACCCACACCAGCCTTAATTCCTCAGGACATGGTAGAAACTGAACAGAACAGCCACAAGAGCACAAGTTCACACTTCACAGCAAATAAGCGCAACTCTCTGATAACGAAATTGTGACTTCCTTTTCCATCAGACCCCAAGGAAAACAAAAGTTCAAAGTAATTACTACAAAAGATAAGGAGACTCGAACCTCGTTATTAGAAAATTTACAACTCATCCGACAAGAGCAAAAGAGTAAGCAAAACCGCAGAACAAAAATACAAAATGTCAGCAAATTAAAAATAAAAATTAAGTCAACTCTATTGCCGAACAAAAATAAAAACGGACCGTTAAATATAATCCTCTGGACTTATACATGACTGCTACACTTGCACTTGACTTCCAAGCTACATAAATAGTAACAGCACTGGGAGCGTCAACCTACAGTGCTTCTAAAAAACAGACAACGGCTTCTGCATGTAAAATAAGTATATGCACATCGATATTTTAAGAAAGCCACTTGACATGAATCTTACCAGCATCGTCTGGCTAAGACCCCACCGGAGCAACTCCTTGTGCCTTGGCTGCTGCAGTTGCAGCCGCGGCGGCCGCTGCCGCCGCAGCAGAAGCTGCTGCATTGGGCGTTGAAGGTGGCACAGGGTTGGATTGCGAAGTATTCTGTGGTACAACCGCTTGATGCTGCTGTTGTGGTTGCTCAGAGTTCACCTGAGTGAGCAAAGCCTTGATTTGACTTCCTGTCAATGTCTCCTGCTCGAGCAAAGCATTAGCAAGAGCATGGTGCTCCTTGCTATGAGTAATGAGAATGTTTTTCGCGTTATTATAAGCCCTTTCCAAGAGTTCTCTCACTTCCTTCTCTATAAGAAGCCTAGTCTCTGTGCTCATGCTCTTTCCATTATCGTCGTAATTGTGGGTCACAACCCCAACTTGCTTGCTCATGCCGTATTTTGTAACCATAGCTCTAGCTAGACTAGTTGCTTGCTGAAGATCAGAAGATGCACCGGAAGTAACCTCATTTTCTCCAAAGATGAGCTCTTCTGCAACTCTACCCCCCATGCAAACATCAAGACGAGCCAGCATTTGCTTACGGGAAATACTCGTTTCATCCTTGTCGGGTAATTGGGCAACCATGCCCAGAGCCATGCCACGTGGCACAATGGTTGCCTTGTGCACCGGAAGGGCCCCATCGGTATGGATAGCAACTAGGGCATGGCCACCTTCATGGAAGGCCGTCAGCTTACGTGACTCATCCGATATGACAGCCGATTTGCGCTCGCTTCCCATCATGATCTTGTCCTTTGCGTATTCTAGATCGGCCATGCTCACAGCTTTAGCACCGTCCATTGCAGCCTTGAGAGCTGCAATGTTGACCAAGTTTGCGAGGTCAGCACCCGAGAATCCAGGAGTTCCCCTGGCAATAATCATCATGTCAACATCATCGCCCTTCAAAACCTGTCAAAAATTATTTGAATATCGGGTCATAAACTAGAGCTAAAGCTTGCATTAGAAATTAGTACATTAGTGGTGTGTATGTTAACTGTTGCTCAAATCAAAACAGATTCCACAGCAGCTAAAGAAATGAGTACTTAAATCTTTTAACTAACAATGGCAATAAGGCATACTTAATAACATGTAAAACACATGCATGCATTTTTATCAGAAAGGTCTGATGGATTTTATTAGTCTTAGTAAAATTGTGATGTGAATACGTAGATGTGAGGTTATATAATCAGATGAACTGCAATCAAGGAAGACAGCGACACATGTATATTCACACCAAACTTTGGAGATCCAACTTCAAATCCCTTCAGGCCCATCAACACTCTCAGCCACTGGGTATGGACTTTCTGAACATACTCCTTTTTCTCGCGTTTCTCTAGATCTAGTATATTTTAAACTGAGTCTGACAGAAAGTTGTTTACCCAAAGGCGGCACAAGAACAAGACCATATCAGAGTTAAAATACAACCACCAATTGCCAAATAATAAAACAAAGAACCCAAGCCAAATGTAGAAAGACGATATCTGGCCCAGAACGACACAAGAACAAGACTACATAGAAGATCAACAATGTTTTTTTTGTATTTTGGTCAATGACAATCGTCCCTTTCCATACTTTGGACTAGTCTTCTAAGTTCTAAGCGAACAAAACAATATCTTCTGAACGAGGAACAATACCTTTGACATATGGGATTCTAAAATCTGTCTCCGCCCTTCAACATCCGGATTCGGGACAACGATGTTACGATCAAACCGTCCAGGTCTCACCAGCGCTTTATCCAACGACTCAGGGAAATTAGTTGCAGCAATCACAATGATCCCATCATTTTGTTTGAAGCCATCAAGCTCAACGAGCAACTGATTCAAGGTCATCTTCATATACTGCTGGTCCTTTGGGTTACGGCTTCCCCCTATAGCATCTATCTCATCAAGAAATATAATACACGGTGACCGCTTCTTTGCAGCAGCAAAGAGATCTCTCACCCTTCGGGCTCCAACACCCACAAACATTTCCTCAAACTCACTGCCACTGCACGAGAAAAAAGGCACTCCAGCTTCTCCTGCTATAGCCCTTGCTAACATTGTCTTGCCAGTGCCAGGTGGACCAACAAGCAAAACACCTTTTGGAAGCTTGCCACCAAGACGGGTGAAGCGCTGCAAAATGCAAAGGTTAACATAAGGGATTTCAACTTTTTTATATAGTTAAGGAAAATTTCATACATATTAACACGGGAAAATATGCTTCGAAAATCTTATAGTACCATTTACAGACGGTTTGCCATTCTCCCAAAAAGGGTACTGCACAAAGAAATAATTTAGCAAATTCGAGAGGAAAAAAGGAGTGGAAGCTACCATATGGACGGGCATGTTGTGCAATGTTCTACTTCACCATCTTAGACGGGGAATTAAAAAAAGAAAAAGAAAAAAGGGAGAGGGGAGAGGGGTCAAAAGTAAAAACTAGTACAGATAATTTCTTAGAAGGGACATAGGTAACTAGCTGAAAACCGGGATGGCCAAGCAAAAAAGAGGTATGCACACCACAAGCCCCTAATCTATTACCTTGGGGTCTCGAAGATAGTGAACAATTTCTTCTAGCTCAGCTTTTGCCTCATCGACACCTTTGACGTCACTGAATTTTGTGTTAGACTCCATGCTGGGTTGCACCTCCTCATTCAGTCCAAGTCCTGTATAATCAGCAACAGAAAAGAAAAGAAGAGAGGAAACTTATCACATAAGAATACATGTATTGGAACCAGATTGCTAAAGCACCTGCAACATTAGAACATAGTTGTACCTTTACTAATTCCTCTGTCCTCAATGAGTGCTCCTACACCAGAAATCAATAGAAAAGCCATACCCAGGGTTCGGAATGTCCGCCACAATTGTTCCTTGAAATGCCCTCCTTCTGTAGTTACCATATGTAAAGGTGCATTGGCAGTTCCAAGAACACCATCTTTTGTAGATTTTCCCATGTTTCTAAAAGCTGAAAGACCACCTATGCTTTCTTCCCCAGCTTGCGAGTTAGCAGCGCCTGCAATGCCTGCATTCTCTTGCTTAATTGGTAAAAATTGAGGAGGGAAAACAAAAGGAAGCAAAAAGGGGTGAAAAGATAAAATATTATTGGTACAAAGCGGTTGCCTAGCTATATCCACCTCTCTGCAACGTCCTGACTAACTCACTTTCATCCAGCCTGTCAACTCTGACCAATGCTTTAACATATTCAGCAAGTGCTGATGGGTTAGAGTGCAATGAAGGTTGACTTTCGAATAGCCTGATCACAGCCTCAGGATCATTTCGGTGACCAAGCTCTTTAAGGTATGCAATGTCACTTGATCCATTTGCATCACGTACTCTCCGAGCTAAACTGCCAACGTAGCTAGACTGAAACCTTTCTTGAGCACCTGAAAGTCTATTCCCTGCAGAGAGGTCAAACGATCAATTGGTGTCCTCATCAGGATAAAGAAGTGGGTAAGTACACTGAGTTTAGAATCATCAATTAAAATCCTACATTTGCCAATAGAGTTTAGAATTATATTTGTTGCAATAGGGCTGTGATTTGGAAGATTTTGAGACAGTTGTAAAATGAATAGAAGAGACAATGCCATATGCTGGAATCTGTGAAAAGACATGTGCATGTGCTGGCATCTGGATAGACTGCTATATATATATAATATAACTGGGTCAATTTCCTAAACATTCTGTCGCAAAACCAACCGATGGCATTTGATAAGCTTTGAGACAATCAGTTATTTAACATGGTATCATACCTATGATTTTGACAGGTATTTGGTCATTTGGTCCTAGTCTATGCATTTGCTTTCTATATGCATTCTACTTACCAGCATGTATGGATTTTTAGTCCTTACATTTCACCTGCAAGATAGGGCTGCACATAAGGGAGGATGTTGAATAGTTCATTTTTCAATGAAGACTCCCCTAATCCCTAATTATGTTTTTGACATTAAAGCAAGTGTTGAAACTTGAGATAAAAAACTGGAGATATAGTCCATTGGACACAAAAACATAGTAGAATCGAAATCTCGTACCAAGAGAGAGAACCTCTTTGTTATTAACAAGATAGGCAAATACTAGATATAAAAAGACAAGAAATAAGAACCCGTACGACAGGAAAACTGTACTTCTATAATTACTAGATAACGTATCAACACAGCCATATATTTTCAAAGACAAAGCAACAACATGCAGACATAGAAAGATTTAAAAGTCCATTGGCTAAGAAAAGGGAAAAGAACGACATAATTGGTCCTTGTCCTACTTTTTTCATTATACTAGGAGTAGAGACCAGTGCTTATTCTTGAACCTCCAACATGCAAAAAATATACATATAATAAATAGCTTCCAATATTCAAGAGTATTGGATACCAAGAACTAGGATGCAGAGAAAGTGTTTAAATGATGATCAGAACTCCAGTTTAATAGGAAGGTAGTACCTTGGAAGAAACATCAATACATAAAAGAACATACGTTTTTCAATTTTTTTAATGACAATCTCTGGTCTATGTTCCCCCCGCCACACACATAGACCATGCAAAGTGAAGACCCGTGAATAGAACAGAAATTTGACCCGAAATAAATGTTTAACCCTGACCTTAAAGATGACCAAGCAACAGACCAACCTTAGTATGGAGTTTATAAGCCATTTTAAGCATAAAGTCTGAACAAAAACAAAGTTACCATTCTAAGGTCATATTAACAGAAAGGAGGGGGAGTAAAAATGACAAGACACTGCTCTAGACAAGGAGTATTCCAAGACAAGCGGAAATTCTTGTCTGCAGGCTATTTCCAGTTCACAGTGTGCAACAGGTGCGACACATAGGATTTGCATATAATATGTTTTCTAATTAATATCATCTATTGAATGCATAGGGACACGGTTCAGAAGTGCATGTCCTGACTCCCGAGTTCTAAGGGCTTATTACAACAATGCTACTCGTATATTTGCATTGCATTCTAAACTAAGTAATAGGATGGTGAGGCCAGTGAGTTTGTGTGTTGCGCTTCTTCGTTGCATTACTCACTCAATGGTTGCTCTAGCCTCTAGTCTGCATTGAATGATCTTTAAAATTAAGCATCAAAAGGTTGTTTTCCTGTCGATTAAGTAATAACTTTTCTAATTTGTGTAGTTATATTATTGTCCAAAACCATTGAGAGTAAATAATATCTTTTATAGCATCCTTGTTGCTTCTGTTTCTCGCTATATCCTACACCGTTCTGTTCTGTGTTGAGTCCGTATCCATGCCGTCTCCCATGTCTGCTTCTCTGATGACAGTAAGTTGATTATAAGTTTATAACTATTTTCTGCATTCACGGTATCCAGCTTGAATAGTTACCATTACCTCTCTCAGTAGTGAATAGTGACAATTTGAAGATCATAGTAGCAAAAGGGGGTTAAATTGTTGAAACTAAAAAATAGTAACAAGCTGTCAATCTACGTAGTCTAAATGGTAAGAAAGGACAAGACCCTGCGATATGCATTAAACACCATAATTCTAATTTCAATCTCAATACTTAGAGAAATCAACTACACATCATTAGTCAACAACAACAAATATATCTGGCTTAGTGAACTGAATACATCCATTTAAGTGCCATCATAAATAGAGAAATGAACAGTAAAGCAAATGAATAAAAGACCCAACAAATAATACACACCTCCAAACCTCTGCGAAATGAGATAAGATCTTGCAAGCAGACTGTTAAATGGCTGCTTTGAAACCTGTGCCAATGTCAACGTAGAGATTAACGAAAAATAACGAAAGAAGTGAACAAAAATAAAACTTCTGAACTAGAGACTTGTGCCCTTCAGTAGAAGCATTAGATAAAAGCATCCAAACAACTGAGAAATAAATTTTCTGCAGTCAAACTCAACAACCCTATACCTCATAACTCCAAAATCTGAAAATAGAGCAAAAACAACCGTGAGAGAGCGTTCTATAAAAAAGCAATCTTTTTAACAAAAACCCTCAGATTCGCACTAGAAACACGTCACCATATCCAATCAGCTACACCACAAGGGAAATATTTCCGCCCTCAAAAAAATTCCAGATTTATGGTAAAAACTCCAGCTTTAAAAGAATAGGGGGGGAAAACGTGCGCAAACAGCCGAAAACATCTCAATCAACTCGTGGGTTATTGTCTGAAAACCCTAGAGAACGATAAGATTAGGGTTTTCTAGAGATAATCATACAGAATCTATAAAAATCAATAATACAGTCTCTATATAATCTATGATTTGCGATTTGCAAATGAAGATTAAACTGACCTGCGTGAAAAGGCGCCTCAAAGCCATCTATTCCTCCCTAGGGCTCGCAAAAATCCGATCTTTTTCACTCTGCCCTCTCTCTCTCTCTCTCTCTCTCTCTCTCTGGAACTATCTATAAATGGATATGTAAAGTAGTAGTACTACTACGTTGGTGAAGAGAGATGGGTTTCGTTTCAGGAATAGGTCTTCGTCCTCGTCCCCCAATAAAGGGTTGTGAATTGGGAATTTTGGTGAAGCGGGGGGTCATATTAAGATGCGCACCGTGTGTAAATGCGCACCTCGGGTTTTTCTGTTTAAGGAATCTAATGTCAAAGATGTTAAAGCTGAAATACCATTATTACCCCTTGTTTTTTATAGCACTGCTATCCACACAGACAAAACATGCACAGATTGTGCACAGATTTTGTTGTGAGGCCCACCACGGGTCCCACACAAATGATCCGAGCCGTTCATTAAAATATTTTTTCGAGGGTCTCTGCAAAAATTCAACTCAATTTAATACCTATAAGCAGGGGCGGACCCAAGATTTGGTTGCAGTGGGATCAAATATCTACCACACATATAATTTATTTTTCGTACGTAAAAATCGGATAAGGAATTGAATTATACGAAAATGAAAAATATAGAGTAGAAACTATTTATATTAGTATATTAACAAAACTCATCTACCATTGCTAAGGAAAATTGTTATTTGTAGAAATTGACTACGTGCTTTTGTTTTTGCAAGAGTCTATGTTTGTTTTTGTCTTTGCAAGAGCCTATGTTTGCTTTTAGGGAAAAAATCAAAATGATCCCTGTAGTTAAGTGTTTGTGTCAAGTTGGTCCCTGTAGTTGTAATTGGCTCGATTTACACTATGTACTTTCCATTTTGTTCCAATTTGGTCCAATTGCTAACTGCCGTTAGTCTGCCGTTAAGTCCTTTTAACTAGGGGTGAGCAAAAAATCCGTCAAACCGCGAATTCAGTCCAAACCAATTCAAACCGAAAGGTTTGGGATCGGGTTTTTAGTAGTATGGTTTGGTCATGGTTTAAAAAAATTGGAAACCGCGTTATATGGTTTGGTTCGTGGATTTATGTTCACGGTTATGGTTCCAAACCGATCCAAACCGTATAATACATATATATATACACATAATTTAATTTAATTATGATTCACCAAATAAATATGAGAGCTTTAGTCAACTACTTTTCCAATTTATTGATCCTATTAAATTCATTGCAATATTTAGTTTTTTTTCTCTGTCAAGATAATTTAAATTAAACTTCTGCCACTCTTGCTTGAGTTGAGCCATTTTGTAATCCACCTTTATATATAAAGGAGTATATAAGTCACACCAACAACAAAAAAAAAAAACAAAACAAAACAAAGAAATACAAATGACCCAATAAAAATAGATATATGGGAAGTGATCAACTTTGCCCAAGAACCAAAATGAGAGTTCTGTTGCAAAATCAGAGTGATCTCCATTTTGCAAAATAAATAAAATTGCCTACACAACATCAGATCCGTTCTAGCAAAATCAGAGTGATCTCCATTTCGCTAGTCGGCAATTGTCATATATAGAAGTTTAATTTAAATTATCTTGGCAGGGAAGAAAAACTAAATATCACGGTGAATTTAATAGGATCAATAAATTGAAAAAGTAGTTGACTAAAGCTGTCATATTTATTTGGTGAATCATAATTAAATTAAATTGTGTGTGTGTGTATTATACGGTTTGGAACCATAACCGTGAACATGAATCCACGAACCAAACCATATAACGCGGTTTGACCAAACCATACTACTAAAAACCTGAACCAAACCTTTCGGTTTGGATTGGATTCGCGGTTTGACGGATTTTTTGCTCACCCCTAGTTAAAAGGACTTAACGGCAGACTAACGACAGTTAGCAATTGGACCAAATTGAAACAAAATGGAAAGTACAGAGTGTAAATCGAGTCAATTACAACTTTAGGGACCAAGTTGACACAAACACTTAACTACAGGGACTATTTCGGTTTTTTTCCCTTTGCTTTTTGTCTATAGAGAGAGAGAGAGAGAGAGAGAGAGAGAAAAGAACAGAGTATAGAGACTCGTAGACTTTGTGGAAAGAGGAAAAACGTTGAGTTCTTTGCATAACGTCACAATCAAATAGAGCTAGAATTGTAAATTCCATGGGATCTTCAGGGCAAAAATATTATCTTTTGGGGCAAAATTACGAAATACTCCTCAAAACTATACCTGCTTTAGGGGTATTTTGGAACTCAGCGGAGTCACGTGACCCTGCTTGCCATAGTGTGGTTCCGCCACTGCCTATAAGTGTTCGATCCAATCATCTAACTTTTCATTCAGATTTCAAGATAATGAAAAATTTGATGAATTGGATCGAACACTTATAGGTGTCGAATTGAGCCTTTTTTTCATGGAGACCCTCAAAAAAATATTTTATATTTAATTGACGGCTCGAATTATTTATGTGGGACCCATATTGGGCTTCACAACAAAATTTGTGAATAATTTGTGCATATTTTGTCTGTGTTAACAGACTTTCTGTTGTTTTCTCGTGTCGCAGACTTGCAATGTGGGTTTCTTTTTTTCTTTCAGACCAAATAATGTTTTTTTTTTATCCGGCCAAACAATGTTTTGAAAGACTAATGTTTCCACTAATAATTTTGGGCAACAAAGTTATAACATTTTAGTACCACTAGGTACAAAAAATTGCACCTTAATTCTCATTAAGGTGTAACATTCTTTTTAATTACCACTAAATCTAGGCATTTGCTGAGAATGTTAAAGAAACAAGTTTAGGTGTGTGTTGAGAATGTTCATAGTGCGGAGGACGTCTGAAAATGTTCTCCCTCCGCACTAAGAATGTTCTCAGAACTGAGAACGTCTGAGAATGAATTACCTTTAAATCTAGGCATGTGCTGAGAATGTTCTCAGTATTGAGATGAGAATGTCGTCAGTGCTGAGAATGTTCTCAGTGCTAAGATGAGAATGTTCTCAGATGAATGTCTGAGAATGAATTACCACTAAGTCTAGGCGCGTACTGAGAACGTTCTCAGAACTAAGAATGTTTTCAGCTCTGAAATATTCAAAGCTGATAATAGACTTGTGCTGAGAATGCTCTCAGAGCTGAGAATGCTCTGAGAACGTTCTCAGCTTTGAAATATCTAGAGTTGTCAGTATTATCATTAAGTTTAGGTGTGTGCTAAGAATGTTCTCAAAGCTCAGAACGTATGAGAACGTTCTCAACAGTCATCAATAGTGGTGGTGGAGTATTTTTAGTATAAAATTTTAACTTACTTTAAGGGTGTGTTTAATGATTTGGGCCTAATCCAATGGGAATTATTTTGGATTTTCTGTACCTACACGTAAATGACCCCAACAAGAAGTGATCCTTCGATTATTATCTAAGGAAAACACCCCTATCGGAAAGGGAGCAAGACTTATGGGATGCCAAGATGGTCTAGGGCCATATGCATGTGATGAAGCTTGAAGCGACTGAAACTGGTCTGAAACCTAAAGGGTAAAAATGAAAATCTAATTTGATTTCTGTGATTCACTAATCATATATATATCATTCCTTGAACCTTTGTCCCAAAAATTCATGGTTTAGAACTTTATATATACATTAATTCCTCGGAATACATTACTGAATACAGTAGTAAACTTCTAATCATGAATACACATTTTCTTATGTTCCCGATCTCCGCATCTCCCAACTTTTCTAAAAGAAGATCCTTCTGATGTGAGGAAACCATTTCAAACATAAGTACTAGTTTACCAACTTAATTCAACCAAATGCATGCACCTTCATGTGCAAATTCTGCTGCATCATGCTCAGTTTGCTTTTGAAGTGGGGTGGTACGCTAGCTTTGATTTGGGGGAAAAAAATTTTAACGAAAAAATTACATCTTTTTAGATACTTAGATTTTCGGTCCGAATATTTATTTAAGAACAGATAAAGTAGCATATTGAAATTTGTAATGCAAAAAGTAATAAATATGCTACATATATTAGAAAAGGTGAACATAAAAAAATGTTTTAATATGTTATCCGCCCCTATTTTTGCCACAAGTACAGTTGCCAAAAATGGGGCGCCATCAAATTTACCCAAAATAATGTAACTAGGCTCAGTACCCCGCGCACTGAGTCCAATGCCCATGTATTTTGAAGGGGTTACCGGTTACGTTAGGCCTCGATGTCCATTTTCTCAATTTTGGGCCTGTGCCATATTTGATCTGCTTTCTGTTAGATTGAGGACGTTATTGGGTTGATTTTTTGAGGTAGCATTAGGCATACTATTTTTCACATACTTCCCACATAAGTCACATAAATCGCGTACGGGTACGTGGCGTGAAAGTGTCTTTGAATCACATCTCAATCTACTAAAATATGCAAGAGTGAGAATCGAAAGCGTGAGCGCCGTGCAAGGATTGAGAATGGAAGCGGGGGGTATTTTGAAGGATTATGTGACTAGCTTCCCACATTGAGGATTGCAATCTTTAATGTTTATTTGAGATCATTGGATCCAAATTATAATAAATTACTATTACGTAGTATATTTTTGAACTGGCATAGCTAAACTACTTCTACTTCTTTTTTATCATCCCTTTTTGTTCGAAAACACTGAGCACTCTCACATACGTACTGTTGGCCAAACGGGGATTTAAAGAATCGGGCTGGAGAATTTGTTTATTGCCTGAAAAAGCGGAAATGGGGGACCCAACATGGATGTCAGCCCCATCCGGCCCGTCTATACTCGGTAATGGACGGCTCAGATTAGCCAAACAGATCTCAGCAATCAAGCCGAGGTAAAATCTGAGTTGTCTATTGCCGAGCATGGACGGCCCGGATGGGACCAACACCCATATTGTTTCCTAGGAGGGTCCCCGGGTTCGAAAAAGCGACACTTTGGTGTGATGCTAATCCCCGAACCCATTCCCTAACGTGCTATTTGTTAGTAGAACATATAAGAGGCTAAAATACATTGAAAAGACGCATTGTGCTATACATTTCTAGTTTTCAAACACGGATGGGGAGAGCGGAGGAGGTTGCCAAGAGAGGAGATGAATGGAGTGAAAGGTGTAGGATATGTCCGAAATCTGAGTGGACAAATACCCCTTAGGAATAGATGTGCCGGAGAGGTTAGAATAGCTTATAGAAAGGAATGGAATGAGTGATCTAGAAGGGTGAAGAAGAGAGCAGGGGTGAACAGGAAGGGTAGGCAGTGGAGACCCAAACCCAAAGATCCCCAAGAGGAAAGACAATAGAACCCCTGAAAGAGGATAAGACCTCCTTTAAAATCAGTGCTCACCAACTTTCTCTCTCTAGGAAATGTTCACAAGACTCTCACATTGGATCTGGTGAAGAAACGTTCATATTTATAGACCACACGAGCTAATGCTCGGGCGCCAAGTGGCGCGCTAATAAAATGACACGTGTCCCCCCTGTACCCCCTGACCGCCGAGGTGTCGCGACCCTTGCGATGACCCGCGAGTATGACGGTCGGCGTATCCTCTTATTCGCGGAGATCCTCTTCTTCTTTTACAGCCACCAAACCACTAGATCCCCTTCATTCCCGTAAGGGCAAGGTCGTGACCTTACTCGATCACGCCTGTACCGCTGCCAAGCCTCAAGGGGCCCCTCGGGTCCTGCCTAAAGGCCGGAGCAGACATAAGAGTCTGGGCAAATCACTGGTGTCTTGGTTAAACCGCGTTATCGTCTCCATTAGATTGGGACCGCGCCAAGCGTTCACCTGAATAAATGTAATTCTCTCCTTAATGGAGGAACAAAAGCTTGCGACCCTTACATGGTCGCTGCGGAGCGATGGGTAGCGCGAGGCTCCCTCGCGCAAGGGGCCACGTGTCGCGCGACTGAGGCGCCGCGTGGCAAGCTAGGGTTCGTTGGTCAAATCGTCAACCCCGCGAGGACGAGTACACGTGTCACATGCTCATTGGCTAGTCAAACGGTCAACGGTCGTGCCTATTGACCTTTCCTACAATTGCCCCCCACGCGCGTATGACCCACGAGCTGTCATTCGCGTGTGCAACGGTCGGGACTGTTCAAGTCTGCAGAGTCATCACACCCCTTCATTTACTGTGTCCCTTTCTCGAGATTTGGGGGACCCCTGTCCTGAGTATAAGTACCCATACTTAGCCACAAACCTCTTCACTTTTCAAAAGACTCCAACTTTTCTTCTCTCTCTTCATCAAAACCCCATTTTCCTTCTTCTTCCTCTCTCCTCCACCGACTGCGACTCTCTCTTTCTCTTCTCTCTCACAAACCCACTTCTCTGTCCATGATGGTGAGAGATGATGTGGAGCAAGGGAGCAAGGCCGTATTGCAGACCTCCATCCGAGAGCTTCCGGCAGGCGAGTGGCGCCGGGCGCCATATCTCGGCGGCTCGACGGACTCGTTTTGGCAGAAGGTGGAGGCCTTCGTCCCGGAGACGGACATCACAGAGGAGCCCCTTTCTTTGGTCCCCGAGGTGTCGTCCGAGGAGGCCGATCTGATTCCTCCTTGTTCTGTTATGAGGTTTCGAGTGGAGAGGGGGGATATCCCCTCTTGCTTTGTCAACTATGAGGCTGTCTCCCAGGTGCCGGTCCACTGGGGCGACTGGGTCGAGGCGATCTTGGGTAATCCGGAGTCGGTACACATTCTCAGGTCCTCCCGTGCCCTTGAGCCCATTCGTCTCTCGGTAGAGTTGAGCATTCGGAGGAATAATGCTAATGTTGATTTGATGGTTTCCCGTTGGAGCAAAGACACCCATACATTTGTGTTCCCATGGGGGGACGGCGGTCCGACGCTTCAGGACACGGCCGTGCTGATGCGGCTGAGCACGAGGGGGTCAGTGGCCTTCGACCCCTCGAACCTCTCTTCGGCGGACGCGAGCCTGGTAGACCGTTTGAGGAGGGCATACACAGAGGCGGGCAAGCATGGGTCCCGCTTCGATCGAGAGGGACGCGTGCGGGCCCCTCCGAAGTCGGGTAAAACCTCTTGGGGTTGTTGGCTGCGCTACTTTTTTAAGGATTTGCCTTCTCCGGGGACTGAGCCTCCCGTGAGGCAAGCGGCTGAGTTCTACGGGAAGATGTACGATTCCGACCTCCACCTTGCAGGTTTCCTCGTGTATTGGCTGTCCTTTTTCGTAATCCCTAACTTTCCCTATGAAGGGCCCAACCAAATTGTTTTCCCCCTCACGGTGAGTCTCGCGAGAGGGGACTTCGTTCCGCTTGGTCCTCTATTTCTGGGCTCCTTGTTTCATCGTTTGGATCAAGTCCACATTGATACTGAGAGGTCTATGGGACGCTATGACCTGGTGTCCGTGGTGCACACACAGTTTCTGATGGCTTTCTGCTTTGAGCATTTCCCGAGTCTCGCGCCCTCCGCCGCGGACCTCAGTTGGAGTGAGGAGCCTCGTCCTCGGATCACGAGGTGGAGCGGGGCTAGTTCGACCAAGTCCTGGGGGAAACGTGTTGATGACGCTAGCCGCTTCCTTCCACGCCCTTACGCAGAGCCGGTCGAAGGTACCCTTCCCACCAGCTTCTTTTCAGAGGATGACCGCATTGTGGATTTTCAAACCGACGGCGTCGCCGTTCCCACTTCCTGTCTTTCCGCTTTTGCCGCTGCGTGCCCGTGTTCCCTGCCTGCGTTATGCGCGGAGGGTCCACGTGCTGTGTTGTATCGTCCAGATAGAGTAGCGCGGCAATTTGGCTATGACCAGGGTGCACCAGGCCCGGCGCCGCCATTGAGAAGTTTTGTCGAGAGCCTTCGCCGCTTTACCAGAGCTCATGTGGAGGAATTGGCTGAGGGTTATGATATTGTGGTACTTCCAAGGAACAACAGGAAGGCTTTCTTTACTGCTAACGGCCGCTTGGCTTGGCGTCGCAATCTCGACTCCTTCATTAATTATGTACGCGGCGCCCCTGAGGTTCCAGCCCTTCCAGACGTGTACCATCGCGACGTGTCTCTAAGGTCCCCGAAGGCGAGGCAAACTGGTTTGCGAGGTAAGAGAAGTCGTTGGGCCCCACCAAGCGTTGCTCTCGCGGCCAGCCGGCATCACCATCGCGGAGCCAATTTCAACTGTCATCCCGCCGAGAATGACTCATGCGAAGGCAAGAGAGCAATCCTCCTCGCAACAGCAAGGTCTTCGGCTAAAACGACTACGGAAGGTACGCCTTCTTTTGAAATGACATTTCTCCACTTATTCTTAGTGGTGCTCGCTGTTAATGTTTCTTGCGACTTCTGAATTCTTTTCTTTTCTAGGGTGCCCCTATCCGCTCCTCAAGGACTTCTCGCTCTGAAGAGACCCCTACGAGCGTTGCGTCTGCAGGTGAGATTTGTCTCCTGCCTTGAGCTTATCCCGTTAGTTCTTGCTTCGTTTTGTTACTGCTTCCTTACATATCCCTTATTGCTTTGTAGGCTCCTCGTTCAGATATGAAGGGGGGGAGCACATCCCCTTGAGCAAGCTGAAGAGAAAGAGGGAAGGCGAGGAGGCTCGCGAGGAGGGTTCCGACAGCAGTATTGATGATACTGCCCCGATCAGTCAGTCTTTCAAACTGCTTCGCACTACACATCTCAATCCTAGCGGCATGTCCGCTGCCGCATGTAAGAAAGTGATTATCACCCCTGATGAGGGAGAACTTGACGGTGATGAGAGCGACGCTAATGGTAGCGATGATCGCGATGATGAGGAGGATGATGATAGCAGTGCGGTTGGCAGCGAGGGCAACCAAAGTGATGATGATGACAACGATGAGGATTATAGCGGTGATGGTAATGGTGGTGAAGATCTTGTTCATAATGAGGATGAAAATCTTGGCAGCGGTGGTGATAATGATAATGATGGTGGCGACGAAGGTAGCGATGGTGGCGGAGGTGATGACGGCAATTTTGGTGGTGATGTGATGCAACCCGTGATTGATGAGGATGAGGAGGATGCAGACATTCCGGGCTTGGTTCCTCGTCGGAGGATTCTGACTGAGGGGATTCTTTCCGTTCCCGATATTAACCAATTGGCCCCGGAGGCTGACATTCCGCCACCATCTTCCCAAGAGGTGGTAAAGACTGCCCTGCATCTCCTTGACAAACGCATTAACATTCCGCCCACCGGTGATCTCACCTCACACTTCCAAGCACACGACGCAGCCGTGGCGCTCACGAATCTGACTGCCGCTGGGGTTTTCGCGGACTTGCAGGATGACTCCTTTGTATCCCTTGGGCTTTCGCAAACGGGGTATGCCGTTGGGGACGTGGGTGACGGTAGTTCTTTGCTGGCTAGCGAGTCTGTTTCGCAGCAACAGGTTGAAGCTAGTACCAGCCGCGAGCATGCGGCGGCTGATGATGATGTCGAGGTACAAGTGGTGGACCCGCCGGTGGTCAACGAGGTGGAGGAGCCTTCAAACGAGGACTTCTTCGGGTATTATGGCTTTACTCCTGAGTCAACATATTTCCTCTCCTTTGTCCGGGATCTTTTCCCTTACACATTCTTCAAGGTTCGCGGCCTTTACAGCCGGACCATGGGCCGGATGCAGCTGGAGTGCCTTTACACCTTCTTGTGGAGTATCAAGGGCTTGAGGGTGTGCGACTTGGGTCCTCAACAGATTGAGAAGGTCGGGCTTACCGTTCAAAACTTTGACTTTGACAAGTTGGGGTTTGACATTTGGTGGGTATACAAGGAGCTCGAGGCCACGAAGATCATGCGCGAGAATGAGAAACTGCGGATGGATTGTGAGGGGGCTAAGGCGGCCCTAGAGGGAGCTCGCATGGCTCTCACCGAAGCACGAAGTGCAGTAGCTGCGGCGGAGGCGGCGGTAGAAGAACGCAGGTTGGCTTACGAGTGCTTGGCTGAGGAGGCTCGCCTTGGTGACAGACTTGTTGATGCGCCTTCTCGCGATACTGACCCTTTCCTGAGGAATATCTTTGGTGCTTGATTCTGTTTACTTTTGTGTTGTAATATGATGACTTTGATGGCCGTTGGTAGTAAACTTTTGGGGTAACTTATGGTGGTGTAATGACAATTTCGGATATTTGCAGTAGTTTTATGCGTAATATGCCTATGTTTTAGGAACATAGTTAGATGATATTACAACTGCCGCTTTACTTTCCGTTAATTGCCCATCACATAATACTTGCCACCTTACATATGACAATTGTTCATAAATGAACTAAGGATAGAATGGCCTGACGCCTTCTCAAAAAACTGAAAATATAGGAAATACCCTTACATCATGGGTAGTACATCTTAATGAACTTAACATTGATAGGGCCAGTTTTAAAGCCATCACTGACCCTTGCTAGCTCGTAATGGCCGCTGCTACTGGCCTTGATTACTTCATACGGACCTTCCCACCTTGGAGTGAACTTTGGTTGCTCCAGGTCCCTCATGACTGCGGTGGTGGACTTCCACACTAAGTCCCCGACTTGAAATGCTCGCGGCACCACACCTTTGTTGTAATACTTGGCTATTGACTGCCAGTACCTTTCCTGATTTCTTGCCGCAGCATTCCTTCTTTCCTCCATGGCTTCCAGGTCTGCCTTTCTTTCCTCTTGTGTCACCTCGGCCGCGAGGGCCAGTCTCGCGGATGGCACGCTTAGCTCCGCGGGGAGGACAGTTTCAGCCCCGTAAACCAAACTGAAAGGACTTGCGCGCGTAGCTTTGCGATGAGAGGTCCTGTATGCCCATAGTGCCACTGCAAGATGATCAGCCCATGTTCCTCCCTTTTCATCCAACAGTTTGCTGATGATGCGGATGAGAGTCTTGTTGGTTGCCTCGACTTGACCGTTGCCTTGAGGATAGTATGGAGTCGACGTGAGGTGACTCACTGAATAGGACTTTAAGAGCTCCTTCACATTCTTGTTGATAAAGGGGGTGCCGTTGTCCGAAAGGACGACTTTGGGTATGCCGAAACGACAAATGATGTTCTCCTTAATGAAGTTCGCTACCGCCGCGCCAGTCGCCTTACTCAAGCTAACGGCCTCAACCCATTTCGTGCTTATTTCGGTAGCAACTAGGATCCACTGGCTTCCTCTGGACGTAGGATGTATGGGCCCAATCAAATCCATCGCCCAAGTATGGAACGGATAGGGGGCGCGGACGGAATGTAGTTCCACGGATGGTGCATGGACCAAGTTCCCAAACTTTTGACAGGCCGCACACCTGCGCACATGTCACTTTGAGTCTGCTTCCATTGTAGGCCAGAAATACCCGAGATGGATCAAGTGCTCGTATAGCTTCCTCCAACCCTGATGTTCCACTTCATGAACTTTCTGTAGAACCTCTTCGGCTTTCTCGCGAGACAGGCAGCGCAGGGGTATCCCATCTAGAGCGCGCCGATAGAGTTGCCCCCCTTCTAGAAAGTAGCGTTGGGAGCAGCGTTGAACTCTTCGAGCCTCCTTCGGGTCCATAGGCAGTGCTCCTTCGCGAAGGAAATCAATGTATTCCTGTCTCCAGTCTAGCTCTTCCATGAGGCAACATTCTGCCTCCACTGCATACAGCATACACTTTTGGCAAGTGTGGAGGACCTTCGCGGCATCTTCTTTCATGCTGGGCCAGTAATAACCCTGCCTTTGAACTCTGCGATACAGGGAAATTTCGTTCTCGCCACAAGTTTTGTCGTGGATCTGACGCAACTTGGTCTTCCCCTCGCCGGGGCCTACGCATCTCGCTAGTCACCCTTGAGGTCCGCGATAGTAAAGCTCACCGCGAAGGACAGTAAACTGAGCCACCTCCGCGATAGGCAAGGTCCCCTTTCCAGAAACCAACTGCTTCAAGACGGGGTCGCGCCAGTCTTCCTTACATCGTGCCCCGAGCTCATCTATGATCGACGGCTCTGTCTTTTTAATGATCTCAATCGTCACCTTTTCTTCGTCAAATTATGTCTTTGCCCCCAGCGTCGCGAGGGCATCCGGGAATCTGTTATCTGACCTTGGCCTATGGATTATGTCCACTGCCTTGAATCTTTCCATTAGCCTTTGTACCGTCGCCCTGTAAGGCGCGAGGGTGGGCTCCTTTAGCGCGTATTCCCCTGATGTTTGGAGGATGATAAGTTTTGAATCCCCCACTATTTTCAGTCGTGAAATTCCTCTGAAATTTGCTGCCAAGAGCCCCAGGATTAGGGCCTCATATTCTGCTTCGTTGTTGGAGCATGCGAAGCCTAGCTTGTAAGACAAGTATTCCCTTTCTCCTTCATCACTTTGAAGGACAATTCCTGTGCCGCCATGTGCTCCTCCTGCTGCCCCGTCGAAGCTTAGCGTCCAGGACACCTCACTTGGACTTGCCGCATGGGCTTCGAAACCATCTCCCGGTAGTGCCTCTTCCAATGGTTCGCACTGCCCACTCGGAAATTGTGCATGGAGATCTGTTAGAGCTTGACACTTGATAGCCCGCGGCGTAACACATGTGACCTCGAATTCTGCCAACGCTAAAAGCCATCTTGCGATCCTCCCTGAAAGGGCTGGTCACGACAGTAAGTACCTCACTGGGTCACTTTTGGTGACGAGCTGTACCGGGAATGATAGGAAATAGTGCCTCAGCTTCTGAGCAGTGAATACAAGGGCCAAGCAATGTCGCTCCACTGGGGTATACCTCTCCTCCGCTCCTTGGATCTTCCGGCTTATGTAGTACACTGGTCGTTCTACTCCTTCTATCTCCTAGACAAGGAGTGCCCCGATAGATTTCGCCGTTGACGTTAGGTATAGAATGAGTGGCTTCCCTGGTTGTGGCGCGATCATGGTTTGAGGTGAGGCTAAAGCAGCCTTGACACTGTCGAAGGCCTTCTGATGCTCGCTACTCCATCTGAATTTGGCCTTCCCCTTCAACAGGTCACTGAATGGTGCGGTGATCTCTGCTAGTGCTGGAATGAACCTCCGCAAGTAAGAGACCTTTCCGAGAAAGCGCTTGAGGGACCGCTGCGAGTGTGGCGCGGGCATCTCCGCGATGGACCTTAATTTTGTCTCATCCGCGTCGATCCCATGCCTGTGCACCAAGAATCCCAAAAACTTTCCTGCTGTCACACCAAAGGCACATTTCAGCGGGTTCATCTTCATGTTAAACTTTCTGCATCTTTCAAACACTTCTTCTAGGTGCTTCAAATGATCGCAGCTTTCCTTTGACTTGACTACTAGATCGTCCACGTAGTCTTCCACTATGTGATGCATTAGGTCGTGAAAAATTGCCGTCATGACGCGCTGGTAAGTGGCGCCTGCATTTTTCAGACCAAAGGGCATCACCACATAGTAGAAATTCCCTAGAGGCGTGCGAAAGGCAGTCTTCTCCGCATCCTCGGGGGCCATCTTTATCTAGTTGTATCCGCTGAAACCATCCATGAATGAGAACATTTGGTGACCTGCAGTAGCGTCGACCAAAGTGTCAACATGCGGTAATGGGAACTCATCTTTAGGGCACGCCTTGTTAAGGTCGCGAAAATCCACGCATACCCTAATCTGCCCATTCTTTTTCTTCATTGGGACTATGTTGGCTAGCCATGAGGGATATTGAATCGGCCGTATGAAACCGGCCTTCCTCAACTTCTCGACTTCTTCCTTGATTTTCTCTTCCAATTCAGGGTTGTACTTCCGTTGCCCTTGCTTCACAGCCTTGGAGTTGGGGAACACATCCAAGTGGTGCGAAACCAGGCCTTCATCTAGCCCGGGCATTTCCTCGTAGTGCCACGCGAAGACATCCGCGTGCTTCCGCAACAGTTGTATCAGCTTCTCTCGGGTTTCTTCCCCTAGCGCCTTGCTTATGAACACAGGTCGCGGGGTTCCTTCGCCTTCTCTCAGGTTTATCTTTTCCAAGGCCTCTTGCTGGGGCCTGGGACCGTCCTGCATGCATTCCGGAGCTGGTTCCGGCTTATCCACCAAGTCTAGCTCGACTTCTGCTGCTATCACAGTGTGGGGGTTAGCGACCCCGGGAGGGACTGCTACCCCCGCGCACCGTCATAAGCAGTACACCGTCTTTTCACCCTCTTGGACCTTAGTAACTTTCCTCGGGACTGTTGACGCCACCTTCGCGGCGGGTCGCTTGCTCGCGACCCCCTCTTCCCTGTTCGGTTCTCCCACCTTGGAACTTTGATGCCTATGGGTTTTGCTGACACTACCTCCACTTCTTCCTCCATCTCGGAGAAGTAGACTGCATCGGGCAGGTGTGCCTCATCCGTGTCGAAAGGCTTTTCTGACGCGACAACCGTGACTTTCTTTCCTGCCCAGATTCCCTTCATGCACTGATGATAGCTCGACGAGACTACAGCATACTTGTGCATCCAGCTCCTCCCCAGAATGATATGGTAGTTCATCTGTGCTTCGATGATGTGGAACTTTGTCGCGGCGCGGATGACGCCCACCGCGAGGTCCACCACCACGTAGCCCAAGGATCCCTTCTTATCTCCTCCGAATCCCGTGATCGCGACGGAGGACTTTATGATTCAGTTTTCTGGTATTCCAAGCTTTTTGAAGGTAGCGAGTGGCATGATGTTGATGGATGCTCCCCCATCTAAGAAAGCTCGCCTCAACTCAACCCCCTTGATGTGAGCCGTTACATAGAGTGGCCTGTTGTGGGAGAACGTGATGCGACGGTCAGTGTCGGAGAAGGTGATAGTGTTGGCTCCTTCTCGGATGGTTCGCGGCACTGAGCCATCCAAAGCCATGCATGCCTGCTGGTGCGCCTCCGCGATGCTCACAATGGACTTAGTGATTTCTGTTCTAGCCGCGGCTGTGAAGCCTAGCGCGTCGTAGAACGCCTTGAACTTAGTACTTCCTTGCAACACCTTGACTGCAGCGTCAGGGTCAGGAGTGACCCTTGGCTGCTCATGAGAAGCAATTTCATCCAAGTGATCATAATAAGAAGTCATGCAGACCTCCTCATCCGTGTATTCGTCTTCATCGGCAAAGAAATTGTAACAGGCAGCCATGTGGACAGCCCGCTCGTGCTCAGGGTAAGGATGTTCGCGCACATCGTTAGGGCGGCCAGTTCCAACCCTCAACTGGTTGGTTTCTTGCTTTCTTTTGAAGATCCTCCTCAAGGTCCAACAATCGCTTGTTGGATGCTTCATGTGCCTATGGTACATGCAGTACCTCGGACTCTCGCGATCCTTCCGCGATGGTTCACGCTCAACTTCAGGCAGCCTGAGTACGCCATCGGTGACCCATTGTTCCACCAACGCCTTCACTTCTTCCATACTGCATGGGTATTCTGGGACCTCGGCTGGTTCTTTGTCCCTTCGCTTCTTACGACCGCCACCGTCGCTACCACCCCCCTGCCTCTTGTGCGACTGTTGAGCGGAAGAGGCAGAAGCGACTGTGATAGAGCGGTTGGACTTCCAGTTGTCTTTGGAAGGGGGTTTCACAGTATACCGCAGGTTGTAAGCGGCCTCAAGGAGAGCTGAAAAGGTTGGGATCTTAATGTTCACCAGGAATACGCGATACTCGCGCAGGATTCCGTCAATGCATATTTCGACCAAGTGTGACTCGCCCATTGGCTCGTGGCAGTCCACAGCTTTGTCCTGAAAGGGCTTGATGTAATCGATGATATCCTCACCGTTACGCTGGGTTTCCTTCACGAGGGATAAGGTAGTGACCTTCTCATGGACTTGGAAGAACTTAGTGTAAAACTTGTTTACCATTTCTTCCCAAGTTTCGATCGAATAAGGTTTAAGATTTACATACCAAGTGTACGCTCGCGAGGTAAGGGATTTTGAGAACTCGCGAAGGCGAAGGTTATGGTCACCGGAATGAGCCCCAAGTGTTTGATGAACCGAACCACATGCTCTTGGGCGCTGCCTTCTTTTCCGTCGAACTTGATGAACTTGGGTGGGGTATATCCCTCTGGATAAGGTAGAGAGAGGATGGTTATGGGATAAGGGGGTTGTATATCGGGATTGGGTAGGGAGGGAAGTGTGGCTTTGGTTTTCTCTTTGAGTAAGAGGGCTTGAACATCAGCTACAGTGAGGAATTGATTCTGAGATTGGCCGTTGTTCCCGGCCGGGAGAGGTTGTTGGTGGACTGAACCGGTACCCGTAAGAGGGGCCGATCCACCGGTTTTGGGGTTTTGGGGATTTTGAACAGGGTTTTGAAGAGGGTTTTGAAGGGGGTTTGCAGCAGCTGCTGCATTTGCTGCTGCTACTGCGGGAGGGGGCTGGGCTATTACAGGTGGTACTACTGGCGGTACCACCGGCGCTACTGGTAGAGCTGCGGTAATAGCCTCTGTGAGAGCAGCCATGGCAGCAATCATCTGATTCTAGCCATCTCGAATAGCTTGAAGAACCTCTATGGTGGCGTCTCCTCCATGGGTGGAAGATCCATCGCCCTCGGCCAAGATCGGCCCGGTATTGAGCAGATTTTCCTCCATGGCCGGAGTATGAGTCGGAGGAGGAAGAAGAGCTGGAGTTTCTAGACCACTTCTTAAGCTAACCATAAACTAAACAACCTCCCCAGCAGAGTCGCCAATGTAGGATAGGTCCGAAATTCGAGTGGACAAATACCCCTTAGGAATAGATGTGCCGGAGATGTTAGAATAGCTTATAGAAAGGAATGGAATGAGTGATCTAGAAGGGTGAAGAAGAGAGCAGGGGTGAACAGGAAGGGTAGGCAGTGGAGACCCAAACCCAAAGATCCCCAAGAGGAAAGACAATAGAGCCCCTGAAAGAGGATAAGATCTCCTTTAAAATCAGTGCTCACCAACTTTCTCTCTCTAGGAAATGTTCACAAGACTCTCACCTTGGATCTGGTGAAGAAACGTTCATATTTATAGACCACACGAGCTAATGCTTGGGCGCCAAGTGGCGCGCTAATAAAATGACACGTGTCCCCCCTGTACCCCCTGACCGCCGAGGTGTCGCGACCCTCGCGATGACCCGCGAGTATGACGGTCGGCGTATCCTCTTATTCGCGGAGATCCTCTTCTTTTTTTACAGCCACCAAACCACTAGATCCCCTTCATTCCCGTAAGGGCAAGGTCGTGACCTTACTCGATCGCGCCTGTACCGCTGCCAAGCCTCAAGGGGCCCCTCGGGTCCTGCCTAAAGGCTGGAGCAGACATAAGAGTCTGGGCAAATCACTGGTGTCTTGGTTAAACCGCGTTATCGTCTCCATTAGATTGGGACCGCGCCAAGCGTTCACCTGAATAAATGTAATTCCCTCCTTAATGGAGGAACAAAAGCTTGCGACCCTTACATGGTCGCTGCGGAGCGATGGGTAGCGCGAGGCTCCCTCGCGCAAGGGGCCACGTGTCGCGCGACTGATGCGCCGCGTGGCAAGTTAGGGTTCGTTGGTCAAATCGTCAACCCCGCGAGGACGAGTACACGTGTCACATGCTCATTGGCTAGTCAAACGGTCAACGGTCGCGCCTATTGACCTTTCCTACAAAAGGTATATGGGAAGGGAAATGTTATAAATTTTGATACCACAGAACAATATGATATCATAATTTTGAAGTTATCCGGTCACTGCATGCACTCGTGCGAGCTTCACTTTTGTTTCTCTGTCATTGTTAACTCGTGATGATTTCAACCGACTTTATGACAATTTTGGCTTAAAAAAGGACACGCCACAATGCCTATTATTAAAAATAAAAAAGGTTTATTATTCATCAGTAGTTGAGTATTTTGCATTAAAAAAAAACATATGGAATTATATCATTTGTCATCATAATTTGAAGTAAAACCCTCGTGAAGAAGCCATAAGGAAACATGCATAACTTCACCTCTAAAAATAAAATAAACTAAAAGAATGAAGACAAATTACTTAAAATGGCTTTTGGGGGAACTTTAGACTATGTGACAAAGTGTAAACCAAATTACATAACCATTAAGGAACCTAAATTGGGTCACATCATACATGTTTTGCCCAATCCCTCTCTCTCTCTCTCTCTAATAAAAAGAAACCATATATAAGTATGCAAGTCACTACCCACTTCGTACGGTCAGAATGTGCTTCTGTTAAGTGCCTTTTTGATAGATTCATTTGTTGATTCTTAAAGGTAGGCTACATCGTAGATTCTATGTGGGGCATATATAGAAAGTTAGTTTCCATCAAAATATTGGATGGGAGACACGTATGACGTCAATAAAGGTAATGCACAGTTAGTGTGATAATGGGGGATCCGGATCATTCTAGTTCAATTTTGATCACCAAAATTTAAATTTTCATTTGTCTAGACTAATATTTTTAGAAACCGGTCCAACAAAAATTCAGCATAATCGGATATATATTGGTAAGCAGGGGCGGAGCGAGGATTTTTGAATAGTGGGATCAAGAATCTACGTCATCGACAATGCAGCAAAGAGATCGATATGTATGGATATGCTTCTTAACGTACCCAAGGTTCAACTCGTTTCAAACCATAAAATACACATCATCACCCAACCAATTTATTAGGAAATTTGTTAAAAAAAACAACGCTACGATATAATTAATTTTGACTTGTGAAAGAAAATCCGACAAGGTTTTCCTAAATAAAATTATTCTTCTAACTACTTCAGCTCTTGCCCCTAAAACCCTAGTTCCAGTAATACTATAACCACCGGTTGGTGAGCTCTAACCTAACCAAATCAAAAAGATTGAGTATAAAATTCTCATTACCTGCACCCCGACAATTCCAAACAGGTAGATTCATTGAGTCACAGATGTAGGAATTTTGGTATCTGTGGCTAACAGCCATTCGGGGCAGAACCCGCATTGGGGGAAGGCTCACTAGAGGGAGATATGAAGCGTAGGAAAGAATGCAAGAAGACGTGTTTCTAGAACAATAGAGGAAATAGTAATTGTCTTCGTTACGCTCTGTATTGTCAGTGATCCGAAAGAAAGGCCACCAAAAGTCACGGTCGAAAGAAAGGATCAGGCTTCATTGGAAGGTCCGGAATTGACTCTACTCTTCTGGTTACAAATTCTACACTCGCAAAAAAATATATATATCTAAGAAATTAACCAATTTTGCCACAAATTGATTTAGGTTTAGGGTTTTTAATTTCAAAGTGGAGCCCAGGGGTTTATTATCTCACCTGATATGGTGTAAAGAAAGCTAATTGAAGGCCCTTTGACTACTGTGTGGTGTTCAAAAAACAGACCCAAGCTTTTGCTTGCCATGATTGTTTGAAAATCAGACTGAGAGAGGGGGAGAGGGAGAAATGGACCGGGAGACGGACAGACACAAAGAGAAAGAGAGAGTGTGGAGAAGGGATTCATATCTCCATTGAATCCATGGTGATTCAGAAATCATCGGTGATGAAACAAAACATTTGGAGATTTTTGTGTGGAAAAGAGATAAATGAGATTCTATTTTGCACCCTTTTTTAAAATCTTTGAATGGACTAGGGCAAATTTAGTATTTCAAAGTGGAGTCAAATAAGTAAAAAATAGGTGAAAAATATATTTATCCCTATCAAAATTTGAAAGGCAGTGGGGTCAGCTGACCTGACCCCACTTGTCTCTCTTTCCCTCCGGCTTTGTTGGTAAATGGTAAGCTAACTTGGATTCAGCTCATCGGGGTAGATATAAGAAAAAGAGATATTTTATTGGTAAAATATGATTAGTAGTTCAATAAGGTAACGAAGAACAATCATATTTTAAAGATCTCGGGAGATGCTTTAGCTTTTGTTAGAAACTTCGGGGGAGAGCTAAGAGGAAGTACACCAACAGTTGTGTATTTTAACTACTCAACAGTTTATTTTTTTTCATTTTACCTACTCAAACATCTCTTAACTCCACATCAATCCTCTCTATTATTATCGCTATCCTTATAAAATACTACTATAAAATTTTACTATTCATCCTGTACTAGGGTCCCATTAGGAAGAGAAAGAGGGAGAGAGAGAGAGAAACAATCATTTTTTAAAGGATACCTCATGAATAGTTCTTCAGTATTATTACCGAGCCAATTCACCAAAGCTTTTTTACCTTTGTCTTTTGCTACTCTGGTGCAAAGCACTTTTGTGACTTTCCTTCTCTATTTTACCTAATATGCCCCATATAGCTATATAGCTATGTTGGTGTACATGCTCTTAGAGCAAATTTACCGGTGTAAAGGTAAAATACCCTGTGAACAGTTTTCAATTCTATTTTAACTATCAATTTTTTCTTTCACAACTACACCAACACAATCCATTTTACCTATCATCTATTAAAATATTTTTTTTTCCTTTTTCCAATATTAAAAATAAAGAGAGGAGAAAGGAGGAAGGAGAGAGAGAAGAAACAATAAAAAAAGAAAAGAGTATGAACAGTACTTAGGTAAAAATGACTAAGCACTGTTCACAAATGGGTTTTACCTCTTCCTTTACCTAATCTGGTGCAAACAAGTTTTTGTGTTTTTTCTCTCCAAAATAGAGAAAAAGGCATTTTACATTGTTTGATGTACTTGCTCTTAGAGCATGTACACCAATGAAAATGTAAAAATACTGATCAACAGTGCACTTTTTCCATTTTACCTACTCACATCTCTCTCAATACTACACCAATATTATCTATTTTACCTAACTCCAATTAAAATATATATTTTTCACTCATTTTTTTATTATCTTTATTGTTTAAAGAGAGGGAAAAGGAGGAAGGAGAGAGAGAAAGAAATAATAAAAAAAGAAAGGAGTATGAATAGTGCATAGGTAAAAATAGAGAACAACTATTCACAAATACATTTTAGCTCCTCTTTTAGCTCATTTGGTGTAGACTATTTTTTATGTTTCTCTTAGGTAAAATAGCAAAAAATGTATTTTTGCTCATCTAGTGTACTTGCTCTTAGGGTATGGCCCTTTAAATATGAAATGACATTTGGAAAAATGTTTAAATAGAAAACAAAGACTAGAGAAAGAATATTTTTAGAGAATATAATTAAAGTAGAAAGTCTAGTGCAATATGAATTTCAAAGACTGATTGGTTAAGTAGTAGGAAAATGACTATTTAAGTATTTTGTCGATTTTTTTTTTACTGAGGTAGCATGAATGCTCTAGAGCTAGTTATTGTTGTTCTCCTCGGGACTGATGGTTGGGAGGAGGGGTTCCAATTTACCTTGCATTTCGGCTGGTTCTCCGATTGAGGTATCACTACGCCGGTTCAATCTAGCTCATCCTTTACTCCTTAGACCGTGGGGTAAACCGCTTCCCATCACATTGAGCTCTTTTCTTTAATCATCGGTATGTGGCGGAGACAAGAGCACCAAATAATCACTCAACCCACTACATACATAATAATATAATGGCTTGTATCCTTCTCCACTAATGGGGAGGATCGGTAAAAAGTGGGTTTGGTGACTTTGGTTTGGCATGTAGTGGACCTAAATATATCCGCAATCATTTTGTATGCAAGAAGACGTACCGCATTTGGTAAACCTCTCCCAGGGGATTGGATTAGTAAAGTCGTATGGACCCAATTTTGTTGTTTCTTTTTTTTTGTTGGTAAAGCAGAGTGTCGGAGTCTCTGGATCAGTTTGTGCGTATTACGAGATTAAATTTCTACAGTCCTTACCAGTCTTTGCTAACCCAAAAGTTTTTACGCATGAGTGGCCCCAGGGGTTTTACGCAGTCCAGGGGAGTCAAACCCGGGATCTTGGGATGGTAAACTCCTCCGTCCTGACTGATCACCAACTGCACTATCATGGGGGTTGTATAGACCCAATTTGTTTGGTTTGACAAGCAAATACCAGATTATTAACCCCATCCGTTCCGAGTCTCTAACAATGAATTTCCACATTACGGTAGATTGGTTGACGCAGGGAACCAAGTATTGGTAATCCGATCCATATATACCTCCGTTCTTTTTCTAACCAAGTTGTCGGGCCAGCTTTCGTGCACTCTGACTAAATCCTGGGATCTTAACGATCGAGCAAATTTCCAATTACCCCAAAGTTTCGAACGTTTGACTTTCGTGAAACTCGATCTTGCGATCTCCTAGGGACAAACCCTTTACTTGCCGTCACACAAGTCATTCCATTGGGCAAAAACCCTTTACTCGATCTTGCGATCTCTCTCTTCTCTTACCTTTTTCTTTCAATATAAAATGTGAGACCACTCATCACCGGCTCCACAACCCTGTCTCGTTCCCCCTCGTCAGTCGTCTCTCTCAAAATACTCGATCAGGAACGAAGTTCAATTCTTCAAGGGGTTTGGATTGGCAATTACATTTATGGTCAGCCAATTGTACCATAGGCAGAATCCAAAAAAAAATTCTGTACTCCTAAGAACCAAACACAAGTGGTCCATTTAAATGCTAGACCAAAAGGTACCACAGTTCAAAAAAAAAAAAAAAAAAAGAAGGCACCACACTAATGTACTCCCCTAGGGCTGTAAATGAACTGAGCCGTTCGTGAACTGTTCGAGACTCGACTCGGTAAACCTGAACCTCAATTTTAGGCTCGTTTCATAAATAAGCCGAACATGAACGCAACAATATTCGGCTCGATTAGGCTCGCGAACCTGGAATATATGTGTATCATGGGGATTTTATATAGTTATATAGTGAAAATTTTAAAACTTATACAAGTCTAAACGTTTACAATTACTAAAAATTTACTTATGTATATGTTTTTATCATTTTATATTTATATGAACATATTTATGTACATAATGAAAGATTTATTTGCAGTTTTAGACCTGTATGAGAGCATAAAAATATGATATTATTGAATCGTTAAGGCTCGTGAACAAACTCGAGTTCGACCCAAACCTGGGCAAGCTCGGTTCGAGTTTGGCTCGTCATAATTTTCATTGAGTTCGGCTCGAGCTCGAATTCGTTAAAAAACTTAATGAACGAATCTGAACATTCTAATATTCGGCTCGTTTACAGCCCTACCCCAAAGACGGATTTTCACTTGTACTTTTGCGTACTTTATCTAGTAGACCTTCTATAAATTCAATTGGGCTCTACCTTAATTTAACACATATTTTTAGACAATTCATTGATGCACTCAGATTCCCATGGTATTGGTAACCTCGCAGCGATATGCAGTATCCAGAAATCAAGGCCATTCATAGCTATATCATATGGCCTTCATACACTTTATTTATTTATTTATTTATTATAACTTATGTTTTGTTTGAATTGGAATTTGGATTTTTTTTTAAAAAATAGTAAGGATAATAAGTGGAGAGAGATAGAGAGAGAAATGTTAAAAGTATGAGGAATTTAGAAAGAATTTTTTGAAAAATTCTTTTTGAATTGCAAAGAGAACAATACAGGTGTTTGCTTAATTTATGTACACCTCAAGTACTATTTAAAAGACCAATTTTATTGAGGCTAATTAAATCCGAGATAGAATTGATAAGCACCAAAAAAAGTTAATAGCGCCTCAACTATTTCAATTCGTCCTCCACACCGTTCACAATTAATAACATGCACACAATCCATAATTATTATACCAACCAACATCAACAACATACAAATATACAACAGGAATTGAGGGGGGATTCAGCCTCTGCAGTTGAATTTCGGCCGTTTACTCGACAATAAACGGTTCAAACTTGTTTAAGTATCTTATTGGCAAGATACTACTACTAACAAATCTATCTATACCATTAAAAACACTTTGAAATGGTTGTGATCACTTGGACTGCCCACCAGTCCAACGCAGACAAGCCATATTCTTATGTTATTTTGCCTTGCTATTTTGCAATCACAATTACATACGTGTTGTACATAGATACACTTGAAAATCCACACTAAATTACAGTACCAGTAAGGCACCGACTTCCGCGAGCTTGGGCACGAGGTGACCGCCGAGGTGGAGCGCAACCAGGCTCTCCAGGCCGCCGATGCGAGTCCCGCCGATGAACACCGCTGGAGCGCCGCCTGCGGATCCGTCGGCAGAGGGCGGGAGGGCGGGGATCTCGTCCTCGTCCAATTCGATGGCGGTGGGGTGGACGCCGATGGAGGAGAGGAGGCTCTTCATGACGTGGCACATGCAGCAGGAGGATCGGCTGAAGACCACGACGGGGTTCTCCGATATCAGCCGCCGGATCCGAGTCTCCGCCGTCTCCGACACGTCGATGGCCAGCGAGGAATTGGTGGTTGGCGTTAGCTCCAGCCGCACGCCGCCGTCTCGGAGCCCCTGCATCGCCGGTGCTGAATTGGAGAGAGAGAGAGAGAGAGAGAGAGAGGTGTTTGTACGTCAACGGGGTGAAGGCGATGCAAGTGGGTGTGGGGCGTTTCTGGGGGATTTTTAGGCTGTGTGATTGTTTAATTTTTTGTTGTTTTTATTTTAAAGTGGTGACGACTTCAGTAGTGAGGAGTAAGGACGTAAGTCACGTTTTGTGTGTCTGAGCATGAGTTTGGGCTCAAAGAACAAACATAAAAAGGGGAGTCCGACATGGGTAAATCAAATCCACAATGCGTTGTGTGGGATTTATCTTGAGATTTCGTATAAATGAACGTTTAATTTGTTTAAAATATCTTTTGAAGTATTCTTGTAAAATGAGCTCGTTTTAACATCGATAAGGGCTTGATTTCTTTTCTTTTTTTTTTGGTAAGGTAAAAAAGGCTTGATTTCTTCACTAACAAAAAATTGAGCAAAGAATTAATCAAGCCCTTACAAATATCCGACTGAACTAATTTTTTGCAAGAATACTTAAAAAGATATTATAAACAAATTGAGCATCTTTGATCATTTGTATGAAATCTCAAGATAAATCTCACACAACGCATTGTGCATTTTATATAACACCAAATGCTATTCCCTTTACAGCCATAAATGGGTATTTCGGAAGTTTATAGAAAGGCAACATGCTGTTCATTAGGTTAAGTTTTACTAAGATTTTTGAGCTTTTTCTTATTTTGTCCTTATTTAAATTTTTTTTCTCATTTGTTAGTTTTGCGCCTAATTTTTGTGGATTATTGATTCGTCTCGTCAAGAAGAATTGAAAAAGCAAAAAATTATGACAACTACCCAAATAACTTTGAAAATATCCAAGATAAAACCAAAAAAAGATATTCGCTCTCAATACTTGCTCTGTGCTCGCGCTCTCAATACTTGCATTCACAAAAATCCAAATCCTAATTGGTTGGGAGCTTTCTTAAAGGTACTTTAATGCTAACACTTGCATTTTTGCACCGCACCCGTACACATATTATGGCTCCAATTTGTTTTCCCGTAAAATATTTTACCTGATTTTCGATGTTTGATTGTTAAAAAGCTCCGAAAATGATTTCTTGGAAAAATCTCTTACCTCTTTAAATGATTTATCTCCCAATGGCCTGTAAGTTATTTTCCAATGCATACATACCGCCCATTCCACGATCACCTCAGTCGGATTAGTTGGAAGAATTTCGTCTCAATCCAACGGTGCCACTGCCACGTGAACACATGCAAAGGAGAGTGCTCTCTCTCTCTCTCTCAATTAAAAGCAAGACAAGGCTGAGCAAAATTTCTTTCATCTCTCCTAGAATTTCGAATTTCTCTTGTTTCCAAGATTTAAACTAAGGCCAAGTAGTTTGATGAGTTATTGGTTTGGAAAAACTAAAATTGGACTATAACCAAACACAGGAAAAGAATTTAGAAAAAAACATTTTTATGTAAAATCTTTTACAAGAAAAATTATCATCCAATTGTAAAATCTAAATAATAAAACAGCTCAGTATTTGAATTCTATGTACATAAATCTAACGGGACAAACTTATCCCCCATAAATCCTACGGCTGAGAAGAGTCGCTAAAAAAATCCTATTTTCAATCTTCTCTAACCTTTCCTATTCCAACTCTCTTTTGTTATGGAAAGATAGAAAGCAATAAAAAAAATTTGCCAAAAAAAGAGCCAGATTTTGAAATAAGAAAGAGAAGTAATTTTTGAAACCTTAGCACTCTCTCTCTCCGAAGCAAGGCAAAATCTTCTCTAACTTTTCCTATCCCAACTCTCTTTTGTTATGGAAAAATAAAAAGCAATAAAATTTCATTGCCAAAAAAAGAGCCAAATTTTGAAATAAGAAAGGAAAGTGATTTCTGAAACTTTAGCACACTCTCTCTCCAAAGCAAGACGAAATCTTCTCTAATTTTTGAAATCTTCCCGTATAAATCAATTTTGTTGGCGAGGGTGGTCAATAGTTTCGCAATTCATTTTAGTTGTGTTCAAAACGCGTTGCACGTTCCTGAAGGCACGGGCAAACTCTAGTATTTTACATTCAGGCTCCGTTTGTTTATATTTTACCCATCTTTTGTTGTTTGGCTAGAAAAAGAAGGGGAAAAAAAAATCTTTTCAAGGTATTGTAAAAGATTTTATACCAATAGGGTGAAAATGTTTTCCTTTAATTTTGACCGTAAGTCATTTTTGCATTTCACTCTCGATGGTCCAGCATTTTCCAAAATCGTGTATTATATTTCCATCTTCTCTCAAATCATATTAGATCCAAAATGAGAGAGAGAGAGAGAGAGAGCTTATTTGATTAAAATATTTCAGAACCTGTAATCTACCATTGTTTTGAAAAATATTTTTCAGGTGCTAACCAAATATCAAAAAATTAAAATTCATTTTCTAAAAGGGAAATGATTTTGCCACTCCATTTTTTGTTAACACTCCTCCCCTGCAAGTGTATTTTTGGTGCAAAAATACACTTGCAGGGGAGTGGTGTTAACAAAAAAGGGAGTGGCAAAATCAGTAGCCTTCTAAAAAAGTATTTAGAAAATGAAACGAAGTATTTGTGTTTGCTTCTCTTTTTGGAAAACATTTTTCAAAAAACTTCCAATCATTTTTCTTGCTATTTCTCTCTACTTATTACCCCTACTACTCATCCAAAAAATTTCTCAAAAACTCATCCAAACACAGTATTGTATCAAATGAAATGGAGCCTCAACTAAACGGAGGGTGGTCGTCACACAGCGCGCGTATGGGAAGTCTTCACGGAGGGGTAAAAGTGGCTTGGGTGGATCACGTGGAGTGACGATTCATTTAAAGAAAATGACGTCATATTGACTTCGACATGGGCGGTGGAAAATAATTCGGTGGGGACTGTAGACTATTGGGCCCAAAAATGTGACGTAATTAAACCAATGAAACAGAGAGAAGGGAGAGATACTCCATTAAAGGGCGAGAGAGAGATGACGTGTACCAAATGCCTATGGGCCCCAAATTTCTCAACTGGACGTACCGATCGGAGCTTCGATGCTGGAGTCCTACCCTACTTTTTACACTTTCGTTAGTCGTCGTCACGACGTTCGATGACTGACACGCGGATGCATTTCGGGCTTCTCCCTCGGATCCGGAGATGGTGGGCTTTTTATAATTTTTCTATCACTATGGATCTTGTTTGATAGATCTCATTGAGATCTTTAATACGGTGCAAAAAAAATTAAAAAAATATTTTTTATTTACATTATTTTTGAGTTTAAAAATGTGAAATAAGCTGTTTATTTTTTAAGAAGATTTCTGAAATGTGGCCTAAATTTCAGTGGTGCCCCCGATGTTTTTTCTTAATGATAGATATATACATCTTTCCCGTATGAGAAACAATTATAAATTCTTCAAAATTTGAACGTTCATTTTTACAATAAAACAAATGACAAAAAACTTCTCAATTCTCAAATTTTTGTACACAAATTTAATGAATTTGTCCTTTTTATTGAACAAGGTTTTTCAACGAGGAAAAAAATAAGAGTCCTGCTATTTACACCGACCGGCGCCCCACCGAAATCGTACCGACGGCAGCGGCCGGTCGTTTCCGGCCACTGGACGGCCGATTCGTCTAGAAAATGTGGACTTTTTGGCCGGGTTCACATAATCAACGGTGGGGGTTTTATGCATAATACTCCTCCGTCCCAATTTACTTGTCTCAGTTCTATTCTAACTGGATTAAAAAACTAGTTATATCTTTAAAGTGGTAATAAATTTTATATCCAATATGGATCTTATTTGATAGATCTCGATTTGTTCTATAATTCAATGTTTTCGAAATCACTTAAAATATTATAAATTATAAGATATAATTAATTGAAAAGTGGCACGAACTTCAAAAAGTGACAATTAAATTGGGATGGAGGTAGTAGAATTTTTGGACGGCTCGGATCGGCCGTCTGGTGGCCGGAAACGGCCGGCTGCGGCCATCGGTATGATTTCGGTGGGGATTCCGTCGGTTCTCATATCTTTACTGAAAAAATAAAGGCCGGGTTACTAAAATTAAACGTATTTTTCTCCTTGTGGGTCGGGTATACTGGAATCGGATATGCTCGAATCTCAAGGCTCCATATCTTTCGCTGAAGATGAGCTAAACAGTTTTAACATAGTTCTGGAGATGCTTGGATTCTCTTGGCAGGATGCGGCTGAGATAATAGGCTCCTTAGGAACAAATGGCTGCGAAACCTCACTGGTAAATATCAACTCTGCACCACCGACGAGGAAAAGGCAAGCGCCCCAGGAGGATCGAAATGTTTGAAGGTAACAGGTTTGGGCATCCCGACTCGTCTTTCGAATGGCAAGATTCCCATAGATTTTGGGGGTTCTTGGCATTCTTCCTTCCTCAAGGACATGGTATCATCCTTCAGTTTATGCCAAGAGTTCGGTCGAAGTTAAGTATAGTGGGGTAAAATTTAAGGGGCGATGGCATAATTTTCTTTCGTCGGTCCCGCATTCCAGTTTTTAGGGATTTTTGGTGTGGCAGTCCCGCATTCCAGTTTTTGTTTGTTCTTGCCTCTTGCATCTTCAAACGCGGTTTGAGTTGTTTAGATCACGCTTCACATCATATTATTCATTCACTGTTCGTGGTTCTTTATGCCGGAGATCGGGCGTGAAGTCCGTGGTGCATCTATTGGATCTTGAAGAAGTTCTGGGAGTATCGGAGATTGGTGAGAATAGATAAAGGCTTGGGTAAGGGTTTTTGCTATTTCGCAATTTGTACATCTTTTTGATTAATAGAATAAAGCAGTAGTGTTAGGCTGTGGTTTTGACTTAGGGTTATTTAGGACCCTAAATTTTTCCACGTAAATCGTACGTCTCTCGTTACAATTTTTATTCTACTGTAGTACTTTATTTTTGGTTTGGATTAATCCAGATAATCAACCCGTTTATCTATATTAATTTTTTTAAATCTGAAAATTGGTTATTTTATTTTATCAAAACTCCTATTCACCCCCTCTAGGAGTAGATTGAATGCTTCTGCATAATTTCAGTACAGTCGAAGTTAAGTATAGTGGGGTAAAATTTAAGGGCGATGGCATAATTTTCTTACGTCGGTCCCCAAGTGTCACCCGTCAGTTCTTGATGAGGAGTGGTTTCGACCATTTCTTGAAGATAGAATCGTTCACCAATAAAAGAACCTTGGAGCATGCATTATTTGAGCGTTGGTTTTTTGAGACTAACACCTTGCATTTAACAGGTGTGGGTGAGTTGGGTTCCGCTGGAAATGCTTATGTGTAGAAATGTGAGCTGGAGAGGTGCGATTGACTGATGATTAGTATTGAGGGAAAAAGGGGAATGATCTTGTGGGGTGAGGGAAGGAGCAAGAGGTACGGAAAGGACAAAGACAACGTGTCTCCTTTGTTCTCCGCAGGGGATGACGTCTGCCTTCTCTGGAATCAAACGATTGAGGTCACCTTCTCTCCGGGAAAGAATGTTCTCCTTCCTCAGAATCAGTGCTCACACTCTCCTTTTCCAGAAAAGTCAGCCTCTTTAATCATTGGGAATGACATGGGTATTTATAGGGCACTTGGGCCTAGGTCAGGCCCAGAACGGTGCTCCTATAAGACCCCAACACGTGTCCCTCCCGTACCTTCAGGTCCGGATAGACTCGCCCTCCCGCGGAGGTCTTTCCGCGGGAGGACTCGCGCTTCCGCGACGCTACCTCCATCTTAAGCCACAAGAGTTTCCCCAATTCCCGCAAGAGCAAGGTCGCGACCCGCGGCGATCGTTTGCTTCCCGCGAGGTCCCTTCCGGGCCCTGCCTTTTAGGCCCGAATAGGACCCCGGGGTATTCCTGTGATCCTCTGTACCCATCTCGGTACGTCTTTAGTTCCCCCCGCGGAGCTAGCGAGGGTCCTGCGGGGTCTTCCCTTCCGCGGGTCATTTCCGCGGGCTTTATTCTTTCATGCCACACGTGCTTCCCTTCTATTAGGCAGTCAACCGCCTTCTTAGAATAGAATATTGACTAAGACTGACTCCCCGCAGGGTCCTAATCACCACGTGTCCGCGGCCAATTGGTTGGTCAAAAGTCTTCCCTGATGACATGTCAATAATTCTGACCGCGCCTACATATGCCCCCCGCGCGCGTACGACAAGTGCACGTCGTCGGCGTGCGTACTATCCCATTTGTGAGTTTCCGCAGTTACCCCGGATTCGTTCCACAGAGCAACGGGTATGATAACCGTTGGCGTCTCTTCGTGTACCGTCACGTCTCTTCGTGTACCGTCATGACTCTTCGTGTGCAGACGTCATAAATGTCCCCACCGGTTGACCACTATATAAACCCTTTGTCCATTATTTCCTTTTTCACCAAACTCCCAAATCTCCGTCGAAGTGCTGTCATTTTCTCTTCTGATTCTTAGCGAGCGATCGTCTTCTTTCTTGTCGCTTTTCACCCTTCGCGGTCACAACTTCCCTTTCTCTTTCACACCAATCATAAATGGCTGCGCGTAATCCGAACGTTGAGGTCCCAGTCCCCTCCGCGGACCAGTGGCAGAGGGCCCCATTCTTGCAGACAGTTAGGGACCCATTCTGGGCCCTCGCGGGGGCGTATCCTGTCGTGGGTGCTCCCGTGGCTGACCCCACCTTCTTCACAGCCCCTGCCGCCCCGGAGCATGCAGAGCTAGTCAACCCCTCCTCGGTGCTTCGCTTTCGCCTCGAGCGCGGGGATTTCTCCGTTGTGGAATGCCGCTTTGGGGCCCAAGCTTCCCCACCCACCGACTGGGCAGACTGGGTGGATGACGTTGCCAACGATCCCCGCTTCAGGCCGTTGTTGTTGGGCAGCGGTGCTCTCGACGCCGTCCAGCTGTCGCGGCGCCTAAGCATCCCTCGACAGGGGGCGGCCAACAGGAATCTGGAGTTCGCGTGCTCGCGCTGGAGCATCGATTCCCACTCCTTTGCATGGGCGTGGGGGGAGAGTGGACTCTCGCTGGAGGACGTCTTCATCCTCACTCGCTTGTCTCTCCGCGGGGGCAACATTGTGGACCTGGCCAAACTCTCGCGTGAGGACCGAGATGACGTTGAGGCTCTGAGGGCACTACACAAGCAAGCCCAGAACGGGCCCATCTTCACTGCCCAGGGCGTCCGCAAGGCCGCCGCGGCGAATGCCAAGAAAACCTCTCTTGGGAGCTGGCTTCACTATTTCTTCAAGTACCTTCAGCCTGCGAGGACTGTCGCTCCCGGTACTGCGCGGGACTTCGCCGCGGGCCCCCAATACCAGCAACGACTCTACATGGCGGGCTTCTTTTCTTACTTCCTCTCTTACTACGTCTTGCCCGATTACCCCATCGATGGCCTCTCCCAGGCGGTCTTTCCTCTGGCCGTGCTCCTGGCCCGCGGCCAACCTGTCGCGCTGGCGCCTCTGTTCTTGGGGTCGCTCTACCGTCAACTGGACCTGGTTCAGGCTGATTACGCCAGGTCTCTCGGTAGATGCGACCATCTTTCGATGGCCCACTCCACCTTCCTGCTCGTGTACTTCTTTGAGCACTTTCGTACCGTTGCCCCTGTTTCGCTGGTCTTCCCAGCGTCAGGGCTGCGATCCCGCGCGGAGCAATGGCATGGTACCAGCAGCGAGGCCTCATGGTACGAGGCATGTGATATTGAGGCCAACTTTACTCAACGACCCTACAGCATCCCCTCTCCGGGCGTCATGGGCGTGGGCCAGTGCCTTCTCTCAGCTGCTTCCTCTCTCCGTGCCGCGAGCGGTGGCGACCCCGTGGCGCGGACAGTGATCAACGCCGCGCTCATAGCTCTTCTTGGGTGGCTCCCGTCCCTATGCTACGAGACAACTGGGGTAGCGGTGTACTGCTCGGACCGCTTTGCGAGGCAACTAGGCTTCGACCAAGGGATACCTGGGCCTGTCCCCGCGATGCCTTCCTTTGTGGAATCCCAGCACCGATTCATGGCGGGCCAGCTTTCCCCAATCCTGGCACAACTTGGTGATTTGCCCATCCCTGACAGGGACATGGTCTCGAGTTATACTCCGAAGTTCCGCGCGTTTTGGAGGAGGAACCTTGACTCCTTTTTAACGTTCGTCCGCTGGCAGGCCGTGGTCCCCGTGGCATCAACAATCCGCATTCGGGACACTTCGCTGCGGGCTATCACTGGAGTCTGGGCAGCTGAATGGCGCGGACTCCGCAGCCAATGGGCCGTGATCCATACCGTGCCCTTGAACAGGGTATTTCCTGCGGTGGTCCCTGCACCTCCTCAAGCTGCCCCGGGGCGCACTCATGCGCGGGGACCTCGCGTGAGGACACAGCCTCCGCCACCAGCGGAACCATCTCAACCGTCCTCATCTCAGGCGCCCGCGGCGGGGGAGACCCGTCGCCCAAAACGCATTCGAAATGTAAGTATCTTCCCCCGTGCTGAATCATCTCATTACAATACTTCATCTCTTCGTTTTCTGGGGCTTATTCCCTTTGTTTTGCTCTTTCTTTTTCTCAGCAGCGGGAGCGGGATGCTAGCACCTTTGTGGCTTTCGATCTAGAGGCGGCCGCGGCAGCGGAACAAGCAGCGGGCGGAGCGGAAGGGGATGCCCCAAACGCCGCCACCTCGATGGTAAGCCTTGCCTTGCTAGAATGTCATCTCTGTCATTTTGCATTTTCTGATCTCTAACTTTCATTTTGCCACAATTTCTCGAAAAGCTGTGGTGGAGCCCGACGATGGGGAGAACGAGGACGCAGGGGCGGGCAATGATGGTGACGGCGATGATGATGATGATGAAGACCAGCTCCCCTCAGCGTCCACTTGGCGGCCCTGCAAGCCCGGTCGTCCATGCCCGCGGGGGGTCCTGCCGCGGAAGATGTCGTTGTAGTGGACATCTTCGACTCCCCGGAAGAACAGAGGGAAACAGAGGTGATTCAGCCTCGGGCGGAACCAGTTCCCTTTCCTCACCCGGAACCGGAATCCTCCGCGGTTATTGGAGGTATGTTACCTGATGAGCCCTCCATTGTTGACCTCGGGGGAGATCCCAACACAGTTTCTTCCGAGTCATCTTCTTCCTCAGAGGAGTCCGAAAATGTAATAGTTTATTCTGCTGATCGAGACCTTTCTCCATCCAATGCAGCACCTTCTGAGGCCCGCGAGCCCCCGCCATCAACGGACACTCGCGAATCTGTGGGCCAGGCCGACATTACCGTGGAACCCATCAACGCGGCGGCCGCGCAACTTTTGAGGGAGGAAGATAAGGATGACGTTGAAGAGCTTCCTCATGCTGCCGTGGGGGGTCCTGCCGCGGACCAACCTGGGGCAGGCTCAACCTCTACTCCTTCCGGCTCTCATCAGCAGTCCACCAGCGTCCGCATCCGTTCCACGGAGAGCTTTCTAGGCTGGGTCACTGGCAGCTCCCCAGAGGTCTCCAATGCCTCGTTCCTTCAAGGTCCTGGATCGAACGCAGGGCAGGACACGGCTGTGGACGCCGCCAGCCCCCATTCCCCGGCGTGTTCCACCTCGCAGACCCACTCTCCTCATCAGTCTGCGAGAAGTACGCCGACTCCGCGTGCCGAGCCTACCGCCTCTCCTTCCGATCGACAGCTGGAGGTAAACGAAGAGCTTCTTGGGGGGCCCACCTCCATTACTGACTCAGATCTGAATTCTTTATTTAAAGATATAACCTTCTTGCCAACTGACGATGTTTTGGGGGGACAGGGAAGCCAAGCCCTTGGAGACTTCGAGCTTGACCTGAACTTGGAAATGGGCGAACAAAGAGAGGAAGTTGAGTCCAGGGAGCAGTCTCCACCTAGGCAAAGCCGACCTGTTCCAGATCTGGGGAAAAGCCCCATGGATACCGAGGCCGCGGAGCCAATCCGCCTCTTCCCCGCGGGCTATCCTATAGACGAGGCCCGCTACCCGCTGCTGAATGCCATAGCCCGGTCTCACCCAGAGACATTCAGCTCTTTCAACCTGCGGTCTGTCCGGATCGGGGTGATTTACCTTACCAGCCTCCACGATGTGTGCTTACCCCTTGGGGGCAGCTACGCTTCAGGGACTTCAATCCCGAGACGGAAGCCGCTCTACTGGAGGTTGCCCAGGATATGCAGGTCTTCGGGTTTGACCTGGCCTGGCTATGCGCGCGGAGCTCTGCCCTGAGGGCCGCGGGGGAGAGGGCTGCTCTGAGGCCTGAGATCCAGGACTTGGCTGCCCAGCTGGAGTCCGCTCGACATCACATGGCTAATCTGGAGGCCAGGTTTGCCCGGTGATGCAGCGTGACGCGGAGCTGGCTGCCATTGCGTTGAACCTTGAAGATCCTGACCTCGAGGGGCTTGTCTTCGCGGACTGGCAAACTTAGGGCTTTTCCTTCTTGTCTTGTCGTTCTTTCTCCTTTTTATTTATTTATGAAACACATGTACTATTTCCCTTCTCTTTTTTTTTTGAATAAAACTGGCATTATTGGAATAAGATCGTCTTTGTGTCAATGATATCATCTGAACATAATACATGTACTCTTGCCTGAATTCGCGGGCCATGTTCTGGCCGTCTGAGACTTAACATTATCTCTGTTTGACAATCACTAAGTATGAATCCCGCAGGTCATGTTCTGACCTCTCGCAACTTAGTATCATCTCTTTTTGATAATCGTTAAGTTTGAAATCGGGGGCCATGTTCTGGCCATTTGAAACTTAACATTATTTTTGTTTGACAATCACTAAGTATGAATCCCGCGGGTCATGTTCTGACCTCTCGCGACTTAGTATCATCTCTTTTTGATAATCGTTAAGTTTGAATCGATGAATCATAAAAAGGGGTGACGGTTTCGCGGAAATGTTCTCTCCGCGTGACCGTATCGTTTCGTTTCAGCCTAAACATCAAGGAAGCAGTATGAATTAGGAACTAGTGCCAACATTCATTAATAGATGATCAATCCAACAGTTACAAGTTTTAGCGTAATTCGCGGTATGATGCCACTCTTCATTGAACTTCAAACAAGATTACAAGAAGGAAGAAAAAAAAACAAACAGAACGGAAGGGGAGGGAACTGGCAGGGTAGGACAGAGGCTTGCGAGCTCCTAATGTCTTCCCTTACGAGTAGAACCTCTTGACATATTTGGCATTCACTGCCCCTGTCTTGAAACCATCTTCAACGCGTGCCAGGTGGTAGTACCCGCTAGCAGAAGCACTGATTACTTCGTAGGGTCCTTCCCATCTGGGCGTGAATTTTGGCGTCTTCAGATCCCTCATCACTGCCTCGGTGGCCTTCCAAACTAACTCCCCGACTTTGAACACCCGTGGCACCACGCCCTTGTTGTAGTAGCGTGCCACGGATTCCCAGTATTTGTCGTGGGCAAGGGCCGCTGCCGTCCTTCTTTCCTCGAGGGCTTCCAGATCTGCCTTTCTTCCTTCTGCGGAATTCTCCATTGCGAGGACCATTCGCGCGGAGGGGACACTCAGTTCTGCGGGCAACACCGTTTCTGCTTCGTATACCAGGCTGAAGGGGCTGGCGCGGGTAGACTTCCTGTTTGAAGTGCGATAAGCCCAAAGGGCTATCGGTAGATGATCAGCCCAAGTACCCCCGCGCTCGTCCAGCAGCTTACTCAATGTTCTGATCAGGGTCTTGTTTGTTGCTTCTGCCTGCCCGTTTCCCTATGGGTAGTAGGCGCTAGAGGTACGGTGATCGATCGTGTATTCATCGAGGAGGCTTCCCACGTGGTGATTGATGAACGGAGTCCCGTTATCAGAAAGAATCACCTTGGGTATGCCGAACATGCAAATGATGTTTTCCTTGATGAACGCTGCCACCGCATCTCCCGTGGCCTTATTCAGCGGAACAGCCTCGACCCACTTAGTGTAAACCTCCGGAGCCGCAAAAATCCATCTGTTTTTCCGTGATGCTGGCCTAACTGGTCTGACCAGATCCATGGCCCAAGTGTGGAAGGGATAAGGGGCACGGATGGAATGCAACTCTATAGAAGGAGCGTGGACCAAGTTTTCGAATTTCTGACAGGCTTGGTAGCATCTTTGTATGTGCCGCTTCGAATCCTTCTCCATGGTGGGCCAAAAATATCCCAGATGAACCATCTGCTCATAAAGCTTCCTCCACCCCTGGTGCTCGATTCCGTGAGTCTTGGCTGGAACCTCTTCCGCCTCCTCTTTGTCTACGCATACTTGCGGCATTCCGTCGAGGGTCCTTCAAAATAGGAGTCCCTTTTCCAATAAAAAGTGCCGGGTTCCGTGGACAACCCTCGCGGACTCAGTCCGCTCGATGGGCAGGGATCCCTCTCGCAGATAGTCGACGTAGACTTGTCTCCAGTCTGTCTCCTGGTTGTCAGCACTTGCCATTAGGCATTCTGGTTTGGCCGCGTACAGGGAGCACCAAGTGCAATTCTTTGCGATCAGATCAGCATCATTCTTCATGCTAGGCCAATAGTAACCCTGCCTCTGAATTCTTCTATACAGGGCTATCTCATTATCCGCACAATTGTCGTTGTGAATCCTGTCTAAGACTTCTTTTGCCTCATTCGAATCAACACATCGTGCGAGCCATCCCTGCGGACCACGATAATACAACTCTCCGCGCAGAACTATGAAACACGAAAGCTCCGCAGTGGATAGGTGCCCTACACCCGTGACTAACTGAATCTTGATAGATCCTCGTCAATCCTCCGTTGACTCTGAAAAGTCTCCCACTGCGGATGGCTCAAACATCTTGACAATCTCAATACAGGCTCTCTTTTCCTCAAATTTCGTCTTTGCCCCCAGCGTTGCAAGAGCGTCCGGGAAGCGATTCTTTGATCTGGGCTTGTGGACGATGCTGCCGCTTTTGAAGAATTTCTCAGTTTCTGCACCGTCGTTCGGTACGGTGCCATGGTTGATTCTTTCAGCGCGTAAATCCCTTCTGTTTGTAGGACTACCAGTTTTGAGTCTCCCGCTATCTTCAGGTGCTTGATTCCTCTCTCCTTTGCTGCTATCAGACCCAAGATCAATGCTTCGTGTTCCGCTTCGTTGTTGGAGCACGGGAAGTTCAATTTGTACGCCAAATAGATTCTGTCTCCCTCTTCGGTTTGTAACACTATTCCTGCGCCTCCTGATCCTCTACCCGCGGCCCCATCGAAGCTGAGCGTCCAGTGCTGTTCATCTGTGCTGGCCGCGAGAGCTTCGAAACCATCTCCGGGTAGACATTCTTCGAGCGGTTCGCACTGTCCGCTTGGGAATTGAGCCAGGAGGTCCGCTAGGGCTTGACATTTGATTGCTTTTGGGGTTGCGCATGCGATGTCGAATTCCGCAAGTGTTAGCAACCAGCGAGCGACCCATCCTGTGAGGGCGGGCCGAGACAGGAGATATCTCACCGGGTCACACTTAGTGATTATTTGGATAGGGAAGGACAGGAAGTAATGCCGGAGCTTCTGTGCGGTGCAGACTATGGCTAAACAATGCCTCTCGATGGCAGTGTACCTTTCCTCCGCTCCCTGTACCTTCCTGCTGATGTAGTAGACCGGGCGCTCTGTTCCATCTACCTCTTGCACCAGCAGGGCCCCAATGGATCTCGGGGTAGAGGTCAAATTCAAAACCAACTCCAAAACATTAAATTCCTTCAAAAACTTAGGGCCTAAACCCAGGCAAGTATCTTATCAGCAAAATATTCCCTACAATCCACTTCAATATAGCCCAAGCAATCCACACACTCTCATGAACTCTACATATATTGTCGCAACCTACCAAACGGCCCTAACCATTCTAAAACTAAAACCTCAATTGATGACCAAGTTCTCCAAACCTAAATGGCAATCATGAGAAAAATCGATCAAAGTTCCACAATGACACCAATCAAATCATAAAGTCTCTCGAAAATCCTAGATTCTAACATGATACCTATCGACAACGAAAAATAGGATTCCTATCGACTACCATTCACCTCCAGATGAACATCCGCAAATCCAAATAATATTTCCTTAGATGTTGTAAAATCATTTATCTTTCCCAATAAACCAATAACAAAAAGTATGAAACATACTTAACATGGGTCTAAAGCAATGCAACACGAACACGCAACAAGAGACTAACTTGAACATAACGAACTATATGAAATCACTAACTGTTTCAAATATAATACTACTTAGAGCAACTAAGGACTACCCTAAAAGTAATTAAGTACCCTTAAAACTAAATCAACTCAAGTCTCCAGTCTACAACCAAACCTTGAACTCTCATTTACAAGTCAAGTAGTTTGATCCACATACCAAAAACCACTTCCAATTGCCAAAAACATCATGTTCCTATTCAAAACATCTAACTAACAACATTAGATTTATATTCTACAATAAAACAAGATTCTTTGTGTATATCATATACAAGCAGAAATAAAACAAATACACCACCCCAACTCACTATGTACAGTCACACATATACACACGTCACCAAAACCACCAATACTCAACAATATCTTTGTATTCTACAATAAAACTAGATTCTTTATGTTATGTATACTGTATATAAGTAGAAGTCAAAGACACACACCACCCTAACTCACCATGTACAGTCACGCATATACACACATAAACAAAACCACCAACACTCTACCGTCTCTTTATACTTTATAATAAAAGTAGATTATGTTTGTATACTATAGATTCTTTATGTATACTACATATAAGTAGAAGTCAAATACACACACCACCCCCACACACCACGTATAGCCAAGCACACACACACATCACCAAAATCACCAACACTCCACTCTCTCTCTCTACCATCCTACACCAAAATCATAGATTTTCCGAAATAAATTAAATACCAAAATATGCAACCCAATAACTTGATCCGCTCTAATAATGTTAATTCTCCACAGTAAAAAAACAAACAAGAATAATATTACGTACCCCAATGGAAGATCGAGAACGAGTTCGAAAACCGTAGTGTAAGATCAGCTCTAAAGAACCCTAAGACTATGGCTACTGCTCTCTCCCTTCCAAAGCCTCCTCTCAATATTCTATCAAAATATAACCTCGTATGTTGTGAATATCTCCTTGAGAGTAACTTTATTAAACCACCCATAAGTCACAAGACCCTTATTTCTAGCTGATTGATTACCTAAAGTGCTTAATTATGGCACACCATTAATTACTAAAATTAATAAGACTTATACCCTCAAATCCATAATAATGACAATTATACCTCTAATGTGTACGAAATTGTCAAATGGGATCGTACTATAAATGCCGAATTTTTAGCAACTGACCTCGAACGAAATGTCCCAACAGTGACCAATCTATCAATTCCCCTAAGACATACAAAAATCCACATATATCAAACCAACCCAGTGCTCATCCCTCTCTTGAACTAACGCATCAAAAAACTACCACATTGATATCTCTTCTCCGGAAAAATAAATATTTTTTCTTCAACAACTTACCACATATGATTTCCAATCTTATAACGGAATTCAAAATACAATACTCCACAAACTAACCTTGGTCCTCAATACTCCTTTACTTTATGGATCACAAAACAAAGCCTACTTATTTCATTACCAAACTAGTACCCCAACATGAATGGCTAAACGAGATAAATGCCTATCTTTAAAACTGACTTTATTCTTCAACTCCGAAGGATGTCAAACAAGCCCATTTACGACAATGAAAAGACTTCATATTCACTGACTGCTTACTATATAATACCCTTATGTTCGCCAACTACTATGTACGTTCAAAGCAATTTCTCTATCACTTCATCATATAACAATGAATCCTCCTAACCGACACAAATCACCCCAGAACTAAATTGAAGTTTTTTTTTTTTTTGACATTCAAGGATCAAAAGTATGTCCACAAAGATATCATTGTGCATAAATGTTACCATAAGGAACTCACTCCAGGATAAAAATTAAAAACCGAAAGAATCAAAGTCTACAATTAGTCCAAGGTCTGATGATTAGACAGTAATAATATAGATTCCACTCAGATACGAATAACAAATCTCCACCGCCAAAGCCCTTAAACTTCATATCTTTTGATAATTGTCCCCTTTTTTCGCATACTACACTTCCAACACAATAATTCAAGCAAACTCTCAAATCCACTGCCCTAGTTACCATAAACAATTGACCACTCCAATTTAGGACTAATACTGAGTAAGCCTCACTAATCCAATTCTCTGCCAGTGTCAAACAAAAAGAGTAGTGCGGCCACAATTCTTGAAGTCAAATTACTTTACTCCATCCTGATACATAGATGTTCAATATCCATTTTCTAGCTATTAGATTCTCTCTTCTACATCTGACTCCATATAAATTCTAAAAGTACATATACGTCCTCCTTCTAAAGTTTTTGTTTTTTCTAGCTATTACATTCTCTCTTCTACACTCGACTCCATATAAATTCTAAAAGTATATATACGTCCTCCTTCCAAAGTAGTTTTTATCGGGAACAACTTACTAAGACCCATACCAATAACAATAAGCAAATCCATGAAAATATACCTCAAATTATAATCCAACTTCACCCAAGTGTTACTCATTCAAAATAGAAAAGAAGATAATCAACCAAGTCATGGAAAGAATAACAACAAATCCTTGCCAAAACCAAATAAGCCAAGTACTAATGAATAAACTTCTATTACTAACTAATACTATACATCGAGCCTCAAAACCCCAAATCTAACTTATTTAACACCTTGTACACCAATGATGCTAATAAAATAATAAACATTTACCAAAATCCGACTACAAATCCGAGTCCCCTTATCCACCCAAAGAGATGATAAAGTTATTGATGATCATCATATAGACATGGACACCCTAATCAATTTCTAAAGTTCAGTATGGTCATGAAAAGTAATACCTCCAAAAGAGAAACCCATAGTTCAATATCCCAATTAATAGTAATAGTCAAGACCAACTCCAAAACTTTAAATTGCCCCAGCACTTTAGGGCCTAAACCTACGTACCGAAGCATTAAAATATAATTTTACAGAATTTTGGACACTACAAATTCTATCCACAATCACTGTAAAATCATGTGTCGAAATTATCAAACGAAGTGAATGACACCAAAATACCAATAATCAAGATCAGTATTAATCCACATTCACTTGAACGTCACAATAACAAATCTCATCTCATAAGTTTATTACGACACAAACATCTAGTTACAAACTACCCATAACCACAAGATAGTAACACTAGCTCATTGGTACAGTAAATTTCATAATTGACACCTAAACGTTTCATGCCTTCACGCAAGTGTCTTATCAGCAAAATATACCCAACAATCCACTTCCATATAGCCCAAGTAATCCATACACCCTCATGAACTCTACATATATTGTCGCTACCTACAAAACAACCCCCTAACCATTCTAAAACTAAAACCTCAATTGATCACCAAGTTCTCCAAACCAAAATGGCTATCATGAGAAAATCGATCAAATTTCTACAATGACAACAATCAAACCATGGAGTCTCTCCAAAATTCTAGATTTCTAACATAATACCTATCAAAGACGAAACATAGGATTCCTATCGACTCATGCTACCATTCACCTCCTGAAGAACATCCGCAAATCCAAAGAATATTTCCTTGGATGTTGTAAAATCATTTATCTTTCCAAATAAACCAATAACAAAAAGTACGTTACAGGCTTAACATGGGTCTAAAACAACGCAACACGAAAACGCAACAAGTGACTAACTTGTACATACCAAACTGTATGAAATCACAAACTGTTTCAAATATAATACTACCTAGAGCAACTTAGGACTACCCTAAAAGTAATTAAGTACCCTTAAAACTAAATCAACTCAAGTCTCCAGTCAACAACCAAACCTATAACTTTCATCTCCAAGTCCTACAAGTAGTTTGATCCACGTACCAAAAACCACTTCCAATTGCCAAAACTTCATGTTCGTATTCAAAACATCTAACCAACAACACTAGATTTATACTCTACAATAAAACTAGATTCTTTGTGTATACTATAAACAAGCAGAAGTCAAACACATACACCACCCCAACTCACCATGTACAGTCACACATACACACACGTCACCAATACCAGCAACACTCAACCGTCTCTTTATACTTTACCATAAAAGTAGATTCTTATGTATAATTATATAAGTAGAAGTCAAATACACACACAACCCCAACTCACCACGTATTTCTATGCACACACACACATCACCAAAATACCAACACTCCTCTCTCTCTCTCTCTCTCTCATCCTACGCCAATATCATAGATTTTACCAAGTAAATTAAATACCAAAACATGCAACCCAATAACTTGATCCTCTCTAATAATGTTAATTCTCCAAATTAAAGAAACAAACAAGAATAATATTACATACCCCGATGGAATATCGAGAACGAGTTCAAAAACCGTGGAGTAAGATCAGCTCCAAAGAACCCTAAGACTATGGCAGCTGCTCTCTCTTCCAAAGCCTCCTCTCAATATTCTATCAAAATATAACCCGAGTATATTTTGAATATCTCCTTGAGAGTAACTTTATTAAACCACCCATAAGTCACAAGACCATTACTTCTAGTTGATTGATTAACTAAAGTGCTTAATTGTGGCACACCATTAATTACTAAAATTAATTAGACTTATACCCTCAAATCCATAATAATGACAACTATACCTCTAATGTTTACAAAATTGTTAAGTACAATCGTACTATAAATGCCGAATTTTTAGCAACTGACATCGAACAAAATGTCCCAACACTTACCAATATATCAATTCTCCTAAGACATACAAAAATCCACATGTATCAAACCAACCCAGTGCTCATTCCTCTCTGGAACTAACGCATCAACAAACTACCACATTGATATCTCTTCTCCGGAAAAATAAATATTTTTTCTTCAACGACTTACCACGTATGATTTCCAATCTTATAACGGAATTCAAAATACAATACTCCACAAACTAAACTTTGTCGTTAATACTCCTTTACTCTAAGGATCGCAAAACAAAGCCTACTACTTTCATTACCAAACTAGTACCCCAACATGAATGGCAAAACGAGATAAATGCCTATCTTTAAAATTGACTTTATTCTTCAACTCCAAAGGATGTCGAACAACCCCATTGACGACAATGAAAAGACTTCATATTCACTGACTACTTACTATATGATACCCTTATGTTCGCCAACTGCTATGTATGTTCAAAGTAATTTCTCTATCACTTCATCAAATAACAATGAATCATCACTAAACTGGTTTTTACAACTACTGTGTATCATGTGTGGATTGAGAGGAATGTGAGGAAATTCCAAGGAAAGTCCTCCTCTTGGGAGGTAGTTGTTCACAAAATAAATTCCATGGTTAGAGCAAGACTTTTATCATTGTCCAAACTTCCAAGGATTCAAGCACAATGGATTGTAAATGAGTGGAATATTAGTGGGAGTTAAAGCATTTGTCATTAACATTATCTTGTTGTTGTCTTCATACTGTACTACTGTCTGTTCTTCTGGGCAGAGTTTGGCTGTTGTGTTGCCGCTACTATTACTGCTATTTAACAGGTATATATCTTACTCTCATGTGTGGAGTGATTTGGCTTCTATCCTTGTGTTGAGGGCCTTCGTATATTGTGTGTTTCCCGGTTAGCTGTGCGATTGAGCTCCATCCTTTTTTTGGAGAGGAGGTAATAAATAGCGGGGGAATCATGTGAGAACAAGTGGAGGGAGTTGGTGAATCCTAGCCTTTCTGCATTCGAGTGAAAAGTAGAGTGGGAGTTGTGAGTCTTTCGAGGGTGTTGAGGTTTGAGCACCATAATGCAAATAGGAATTGATTTTGTCTTTGTTCTGTTAGGGGGAGGAAGGAGCTTTCAGTTGCTCTACTAAACTGATGCATTTTGCCTTAGTTTGGTTTTCCTCTTGGCTGCACCTGCATTTTTGCAGTTGCTCAAGTAGAATTGCACTTCCTTGCTCATGTTGTTCTGTTTATATAAGTGTATTGGGCTACTTGGCTGTCCATATTTCTGTTAGTAGCTGCTGTCCATTTCTGTTAGTAGCTGCTGTCCAGAGTATATGCGAGAACATGACATTTGCATAAGTGCGTATGAACATCTCTCTTACTAGTATTTGCTTATTGGGGTCTATACCTCTTGAGTAGCTGACCAAACTAAATCCATGTGTTTCTTGTTGGCCCAATATTGTCTGGATCAAAGCATTGGCTTGGACTATAATTCCGAAGGAACCACATATCATAAGTTTGGTTGGAACTTATGTGACTGATGGGCAGTCCAGTTTCTAGCTGTTTTGGTGCTCTTTTTTGCTGTTATTTATGCTTAACCAACTGGGGATGTCGTTGGGATCTCCCTTCGCAGAGGGGGACGTCCTCTGCATGTCTATCTTCTATTTTCTTTTGGGATAAAATGTGTACATGTCAGAGCTTACTGCCATGAGAATGCTAATGGATGCTGTATGGATCAAATGTTGCATCTATCTTCTATTTACTTTTGGGACCAATTGCTGTTGTGGTTTCTTTGCTGCTGTTGGTGACTGCTACGGCACCATTCTGAAATCAAACAACTCAAAGCCATTCTGCACACTCATTGGTAGCAGATTTTGTAGCTGTCTGTAGTAGCACTCAGTGGATGGTCCATGTTTGGTTTGGTAGCAGATTTGGTTTGGTCCATGTTTCATGAGCATTGCTGGTTGCTGTCCCCATTTCTACTGTTATGCGTGAGGAGCAGCCCAGAAATGGAGCTGCATGCATCAAGGCATTCGGAAGTTTTGTTTAAGGCTTTCGACTTGAATTAGTTCTATATTTAGGCATATCTCGGTGGTATGAAAAATGTTTTCTCATTGTGTCATTTTGTCTCTTTCATTTTAGTCAGGTTACACTAAGTGTACCCCTTTTGCCATCTGTTTTTTATCTCTATGCTAGATGGATAGAAAACAGATGATCCATTTTCTTCTAGTCCTATGTAGCCATTTGGCATAGGCCTTCTCTGTCTCTTATGTTTTATTTATTTTCTTTTCTTTTTCCTCCTGGGGTATGCCCCTTGTAGGTTGTATATTCGATTAGCCTCTTTTTTATTTCAAGCTGGTTTAACCAAAAAAAAAAAAAAAACAATGAATCCTCCAAACCGACACAAATCACCCCAGAACTAAATTGAAGTTTTTTTTTTTGACATTCAAGGATCAGAAGTATGTCCACAAAGATATCATTGCGCATATATGTTACCATAAGAAACTCAATCCAAGATGAAAAGTATAAACCGAAAGAATCCTAATCTACAATTAGCCCAAGCTCTGATGATTAGACAGCAAAAATATAGATTCCACTCAGGTACGAATACCAAATCTCCACCGCCAAAGCCCTTAAACTTCATATCTTTTAATAATTGTCCCCTTTTTTTTTGCATACTGCACTTACAACACAATAATTTAACAAAACTCTCAAATCCACTGCCCTATTTTTACCATAAACAAATGACCACTCCAATTTAGGACTAATACTGAGTAAGCCTCACAAATCCAATTCTCTGCCTGTGTCAAACAAAAATAATAGTGCAGCCACAATTCTTGAAGTCAAATTACTTTAATCCATCCTGATATGTAGAGGTTCAATGTCCATTTTCAAGCTATTAGATTCTCTCTTCTACATCTGACTCCATACAAATTCTAAAAGTACATATACGTCCTCCTTCCAAAGTTGTTGTTTTTTCTAGCTTTTACATTCTCTTTTCTTCATTCGACTCTAGATAAATTCTAAAAGTACATATACATCCTCCTTCCAAAAGAGTTTTTATCTGGAACATCTTACTAAGACCCATACCAATAACAATAAGCAAATCCATAAAAATATACCTCAAATTACAATCCAACTTCATCCAATAATTACTCATTCAAAATAGAAAAGAAGTTAATCAACCAAGTCGTGGAAAGAATAACTACAAATCCTTGCCCAAACCAAATAAGCCAAGTACTGATGAATAAACTTCTATTACGAACTAATAATATAAATCGAGCCTCAAAACCCGAAATCTAACGTATTTAACACCTTGTACACCAATCATACTAATAAAAGAATAAACATTTACCAAAATCCAACTACAAATCCGAGTCCCTTTAGCCACCCAAAGATAGGATAATGTTATTGATGATCATCATATAGACATGGACACCCTTATCAATTACTAAACTTCAGCATAGTCATGAAAAGTAATACATCCAAAAGAGAATCCCATAGCACAATATCCCAATAAATAGCAATAGTCAAAACCAACTCCAAAACTCTAAATTCCCTCAAAAACTTAGGGCCTAAACCCATGCAAGTATGTTATCAGCAAAATATATCCTAACAATCCACTTCCATATAGCCCAAGCAATCCACACACCCTCATGAATTCTACATATATTGTCGCTACCTACCAAAAGGCCCTAAAACTATAAAACTTAAACATCCATTGATCACCAAGTTCTCCAAATCTAAATGGCTATCATGAGAAAAATCAACCAAAGTTCCATAATGACACCAATCAAACCATAGAGTCTCTCCTAAATCCTAGATTTTCTACCATAATAGTTATCAACGATGAAACATAGGATTCCTATCGACTCATGCTACTATTCACCTCTTGATGAACATCCGCAATTCCAAAGAGTATTTCCTTAGATGGTGTAAAATCATTTATAAACCAATAACCAAGTCTGTATTAGGATACTAACAAAAGAAGTCTATAAAAAAGAATAATAACAATTGATCTCACCAAAAGTTACCGCATGCCTATTCAAAGAACAAAATATAAACATTTATATGTTTTCAATTAATAATTATGAATTTTTCTAAAGAATAATAAAACGGACACGACAAGTTCAAAAGTACGTAACATGCTTAACATGGGTCCAAAGCAAATACGCAACCAGAGACTAACCTGCACATAACGAACCATATGAAATCACCAACTTTTTCAAATATAATACTACCTAGAGCAACTTAGGACTACCCTAAAAGTAATTAACTACCCTTAAAACTAAATCAACTCAAGTCTCCAGTCAACTACCAAACCTAAAACTCTTACCTCGAGGTCCTCCAACTAGTTTGATCCACGAGCCAAAAACCACTTCCAAGTGCAAAAACCTCAAGTTCCTATTCAAAACACCTAACCAACAACACTAGATTTATAATCTACAAAAAAAAAAAACAAGATTCTTTGTATATACTATATACAAGCAGAAGTCAAACACACACACCACCCCAATTCACCTCGTACAACCACGCATACACACACATCACCTAAACCACCAACACTCTACCATCTCTTTATACTCTTCAATAAAACTAGATTTTTGGTGTATATTATATATATAAAAAGAAGCCTAACATGCAGACCACCCCAACTAACCATGTATAACCGTGCATACACACACATCACCAAAACCACCAACACTCCATCATCATATAGACAAAGACACCCTTATCAATTACTAAACTTCAGTATAATCATGAAAAGTAATATATACATCCAATAGAGGCCCATAGTACAATATCTCAATAAATAGCACTAGTCAAAACCAACTCCAAAACTTTATATTCCCTCAAAAACTTAGGGACTAAACCCAGGCAAGTATCTTATCAGCAAAATATTCCTTACAATCCATTTCAATATAGCCCAAGCACTCCACACACTCTCATGAAATCTACATTTATTGTCGCAACCTACCAAACGACCCTAACCATTCTAAAACTGAAACCTCAATTGATGACCAAGTTGTCCAAACCTAAATGGCTATCATTAGAAAAATCGATCAAAGTTCCACAAAGACACCAATCAAACCATGAAGTCTCTTGAAAATCATTGATTCTAACATGATACCAATCGACATCGAAACATAGTATTCCTATCGACTACCATTCACCTCCAGATGAACATCCGCAAATCCAAAGAATATTTCCTTGGATGTTGTAAAATCATTTATCTTTCCCAATAAAACAATAACAAAAAGTATGTAACATGCTTAACATGGGTCTAAAGAAAAGCAACCCGAACACGCAACAAGAGACTAACTTGAACATAACGAACTATATGAAATCACTAACTGTTTCAAATATAATACTACCTAGAGCAACTAAGGACTACCCTAAAAGTAATTAAGTACCCTTAAAACTAAATCAACTCAAGTCTCCAGTCAACAACCAAACCTATAACTTTCATCTCCAAGTTCTACAAGTAGTTTGATCCACGTACCAAAAACCACTTCCAATTGCCAAAACTTCATGTTCGTATTCGAAACATCTAACCAACAACACTAGATTTATACTCTACAATAAAACTAGATTCTTTGTGTATACTATAAACAAGCAGAAGTCAAACACATACACCACCCCAACTCACCATGTACAGTCACACATACACGCAATTCACCAAAACCACCAACACTCTACCGTCTCTTTATACTCTACAATAAAACAAGAATCTTTATGTATACTGTAAATAAGTAGAAGTCAAAGACATACACCAGCCAAACTCACCGTGTACAATCAAGCATACACACACATCAACAAAACTGCCAACACTCAATCGTATCTTTATACCCTACAATAAAAGTAGATTCTTTATGTATACTGTATATAAGTAGAACTAAAAGACACACACCACCCTAACTCACCATGTACAGTCACGCATACACACACATCAACAAGACCACCAATACTCAACCGTCTCTTTATACTCTACAATAAAAGTAGAATCTTTACGTATACTATTTATAAGTATAAGTCAAATACACAAACCACCCCAACTCACCACGTATAACCTTGCACACACACATCACCAAAATTGCTAACACTCCTCTCTCTACCATCCTACACCAAAATCATAGATTTTTACAAGTAAATTAAATACCAAAACATGCAACCCAATAACTTGATCCTCTCTAACAATGTTTATTTTCTAAAGAAAAAAAACAAACAAGAATAATATTACGTACCCCGATGGAAGAACGAGAACGAATTCGAAAACAGTGGTGTAAGATCAGCTCCAAAGAACCCTAAGACTATGTCTGCTGCTCTCTCTCCCAAAGCCTCCTCTCAATATTCTATCAAAATATAACCCAGTATGTTGTGAATATCTCCTTGAGAGTAACTTTATTAAACCACCCATAAGTTACAAGACCCTTATTTCTAGCTGATTGATTACCTAAAGTGCTTAATTATAACACACCATTAATTACTAAAAATAATTAGACTTGTACCCTCAAATCCATCATAATGACAATTATACCTCTAATGTGTACAAAACAGTTAAATAGGATCGTACTACAAATGCCGAATTTTAGCAACTGAGCCTGAACGAAATGTACCAACACTAACCAATACATCAATTACCCTAAGACATACAAAAATCCACATATATCAAACCAACCCAGTGCTCATACCTCTCTTGAACTAAAGCATCAACAAAGAACCACATTGATATCTCTTCTCCGGAAAAATAAATATTTTTTTTTCAACGACTTATTACATATGATTTCCAGTCTTATACCGGAATTCAAAATACAACGCTCCACAAACTCACCTTTGTCGTCAATATTCCTTTGATTCAATGATCACTAAACAAATGCAACTTATTTCAACATCAAACTAGTACTCCAACATGAATGGCTAAACTTGACAAAAGCCTATCTCGAAAATTGGGTTTATTCATTAACTCCCAAGGATGAAAAACAAGGCTCCGTTGACGACAATGAAAAGACTTCATATTCACTGTTTTGCTTACTTTCTGATACCCCTATGTTTGCCAAATACTATGTATGTTCAAAGCAATTCCACTATCTCTTCATTATATAATAATGAATCCTCCTAACCAACACAAATCACCCCAGAACTAAATTGATTTTTTTTAGACAACCAAGGATCAAAAATATGCCCACATAGAAAACAATGCGCATATACATTACCATAAGGAACTCACTCCAAGATAACAAGTATATACCTAAACATTCCTAGTCTACAATTAGCCCAAGCTCTGATAATTAAACAACAATAATATACACTCCACACAGGTACGAGTACAAAATCTCCACTGCTAAAACCCTTACACATCATATCTTTTGACAATTGTCCCTTTTTTCGCATACAAAAGATACAATACAATAATTTAACCGAACTCTCAAATCCAGTGCCCTAATTACCATAAAGAAATTACCATTCCAATTCAGGACTAATACTGAGTAAACCTCGCAAATCCAATTCTCTGCCAGTATCATACAAAAAGAGTAGTGCGGTCACAATTCTTGAAATCAAATTACTTCATCCTGATATGTAGAGAATCAAGGTCCATTTTCTACCTCTTAGATTCTCTATTCTACAGGCGACTCCATATAAATTCTAAAAGTACATATACATCCCCAGTCCAAAGTCTCTTTTTTTTCCGGAACATCTTACTAAGATCCATAACAATAACAATCAGCAAATCCACACAAAAAATGCCTTAAATTATAATCCAACTTCACCCAAGAATTTCTCATTAAAATAGAAAAGAAGATAATCAACGAGGTCATCAATCGAATTTAGAATCAGGAAAGTCATGGAAAGAATAACAACAAATCCTATCCCAATCCGAATAAGCCAAGTACAGATGATTAAACTTCTATTACTAACTAATGCTATACATCGAGCCTTAAAACCCCAAATCTAACTTATTTAACACCATATATACCAATGATGCTAATAAAAGAATAAACATTTACCAAATTTCAACTATAAATCTGAGTCCCCTCAGCCACCCAAAAAGATGATAAAGTTATTGGCGATCATCATATAGACATGGACACCCTTCTCAATTACTAAACTTCAGTATGGTCATGAAAAGTAATGCATCCAAAAGAAAAGCCCTTAGTACAATATCCCAACAAATAGCAATAGTCAAGACCAACTCCAAAACAGGCCCCAGCAATTTAGGGCCTAAACCTACGAACCAAATCATTAAAATATAACTTTATAGAATCGTGGACACTACAAATTCTATCCATAATCACTATAGAATCGTGTGTCCAAATTATCAAAAGAAGTGAATGAACCCAAAAACACCAATAATCAAGATCAGTATTAATCCATATTCACTTGAACGTCACAATAACAAGTCTCATCTCATAAGTTTATTTCGACACAATCTTCTAGTTACAAACTACCCATAACCACAAGATAGTAACACTAGCTCATTGGTACAACAAATTTCATAATTGACACTTAAAAAACATTTCATTCCTTCACGCAAGTGTCTTATCAGCAAAATATACCCAACAATCCACTTCCATATAGCTCAAGCAATCCACACACTCTCATCAACTCTACATATATTGTCAGTACCTACCAATCGACCCTAACCATTCGAAAACTAAAACCTAAATGGTTATCATGAGAAAAATCGATCCAAGTTTCACAATGACACCAATCAAAAACCATGGAGTCTCTCGAAAATCCTAGATTTCAAACAGAATACCTATCGACGACGAAACATAGGATACCTATCGACTACAATTCACCTCCTGATGAACATCTGCAAATCCAAAGAAAATATCCTTGGATTTTGTAAAATTATTTATCTTTCCCAATAAACCAATAACAAAAGGTACGTAACATGCTTAACATGAATCCAAAGCAACGCAACACGAACACGCAACAAGAGACTAACTTCTACATAACGAACTACATGAAATCAAGAAATGTTTCAAATATAAAACTACCTAGCACAACGTAGGACTACCCTAAAAGTAATTAAGTACCCTTAAAACTAAATCGACTCAAATCTCCAGTCAACTACCAAACCTATAGCTCTCATCTCCAAGTCCTCCAAATAGTTTGATCCACGTGCCAAAAAGCACTTCCAATTGCCAAAACCTCATGTTCCTATTCAAAACATCTATCTAACAACACTAGATTTATATTCTACAATAAAACAAAATTCTTTGTGTATATCATATACAAGCAGAAAAAAAACAAAATACACCACCCCAACTCACCATGTAAAGTCACACATACACACAGGTCACCAAAACCACCAACACTCAACTATCTCTTTGTACGCTACAATAAAACTAGATTCTTTATCTATACTGTATATAAGTAGAAGTCAAAGACACACACCACCCTAACTCACCATGTACAGTCACGCATACACACACATAAACAAAACCAACAACACTCAACCGTCTCTGTATACTCTATAATAAAAGTAGATTCTTTATGTATACTACAGATTCTTTGTGTATACTACATATAAGTAGAAGTCAAATACACACACCACCCCAACTCACAACGTATAGCCAAGCACACACACACATCACCAAAATCACCAACACTCCACTCTCTTTCTCTCTCTCTTTCTCTCTCTCGCTCGCTCTCTTTCTACCGTCCTACACCAAAATCAAAGATTTTTCCATATAAATTAAAAATACCAAAACATGCAACCAAATAACTTGATCCACTCTAATAATGTTAATTCTCCAAAGTAAAGAAACAAACAAGAAAAATATTACGTACCCCAATGAAAGATCGAGAACGAGTTCGAAAACCGTAGTGTAAGATCAACTCCAAAGAACCCTAAGACTATGGCTACTGCTCTCTCTCTTCCAAAGCCTCCTCTCAATATTCTATCAAAATATAAGCCCAATATGTCGTGAATATCTCCTTGAGAGTAACTTTATTAAACTACCCATAAGTCATAAGACCCTTACTTCTAGTTGATTGATTACCTAAAGTGCTTAATTTTGGCACATCATTAATTACTAAAATTAATAAGACTTATACCCTCAAATCCATAATAATGACAATTATATCTCTAACGTGTACAAAATTGTTAAACAGGATCGTACTATAAATGCCGAATTTTTAGCAACTAACCTCGAACGAAATGTCCCAACAGTAACCAATCTATCAATTCCCCTAAGACATGCAAAAATCCACATATCTCAAACCAACCCCGTGATCATCCCCCTCTTGAACTAACGCATCAACAAACTACCACATTGATATCTCTTCTCCGGAAAAATAACTATTTTTTCTTCAACGACTTACCGCAAATGATTTCCAATCTTATAACGGAATTCAAAATACAATACTCCACAAATTAACCATTGTCCTCAATACTCCTTTACTTTATGGATCACAAAACAAAGCCTACTAATTTCATTACCAAACTAGTACCCCAACATGAATGGCTAAACGAGATAAATGCCTATCTTTAAAACTGACTTTATTCTTCAATTCCCAAGATGTCAAACAAGCCCATTGACGACAATGAAAAGACCTCATATTCACTGACTGCTTACTATATAATACCCTTATGTTCGCCAACTACTATGTACATTCAAAGCAATTTCTCTATCACTTCCATCATATAATAATGAATCCTTCAAACCGACACAAATCAACCCAGAACTAAACTGATGTTTTTTTTATTTTTTGACATTCAAGGATCAGAAGTATGTCCATAAAGATATCATTGTGCATAAATGTTACCATAAGGAACTCACACCAAGATAAAAAGTATAAACCGAAATAATCATAGTCTACAATTAGCCCAAGCTCTGATGATTAGACAACAATAATATAGCTTCCACTCAGATACGAATACCAAATCTCCACCGCCAAAGCCCTTAAACTTCATATCTTTTGATAATAATCCCTTTTTTTCGCATACAACACTTCCAACACAATAATTCAAGCAAACTCTCAAATCCACTGCCCTAGTTACCATAAACAAATGACCACTCCAATTTAGGACTAATACTGAGTAAGCCTCACTAATCCAATTCTCTACCAGAGTCAAACAAAAAGAGTAGTGCGGCCACAATTCTTGAAGTCAAATTACTTTACTCCATCCTGATACATAGATGTTCAATGTCCATTTTCTAGCTATTAGATACTCTCTTCTACATCTGACTCCATATAAATTCTAAAATTACATATACGTCCTCCTTCTAAAGTTTTTGTTTTTTCTAGCTATTACATTCTCTCTTCTACATTCGACTCCATATAAATTCTAAAAGTACATATACGTCCTCCTTCCAAAGTAGTTTTTAACTGGAACAACTTACTAAGACCCATACCATTAACAATAAGCAAATCCATGAAAATATACCTCAAATTATAATCCAACTTCACCCAAGTGTTACTCATTCAAAACAGAAAAGAAGATAATCAACCAAGTCATGGAAAGAATAACAACAAATGCTTGCCAAAACCAAATAAGCCAAGTATTGATGAATAAACTTCTATTACTAACTAATACAATACATCGAGCCTCAAAACCCCAAATCTAACTTATTTAACACCTTGTATACCAATGATGCTAATAAAATAATAAACATTTACCAAAATCCGACTACAAATCCGAGTCCCCTTATCCACCCAAAGAGATGATAAAGTTATTAATGATCATCATATAGACATGGACACCAATAAACTTCAATATGGTCATAAAAAGTAATACCTCCAAAAGAGAAACCCGTATTACTATATCCCAAATAATAGCAATAGTCAAAACCAACTCCAAGGCCTAAATCGACTCATCGAAGCATTAAAATATAATTTTACAGAATTTTGGACACTAAAAATTCTATCCACAATCACTGTAGAATCATGTGTCTAAATTATCAAACGAAGTGAATGACACCAAAACCATCAATAATAAAGATCAGTATTAACCCACATTCACTTGAACGTCACAATAACAAATCTCATCTCATAAGTTTATTACGACACAAGCTTCTAGTTACAAACTACCCATAACCACAAGATAGTAACACTAACTCATTGGTACAGTAAATTACATAATTGACACCAAAACGTTTCATGCCTTCACACAAGTGTCTTATCAAGAAAAATATACCCAACAATCTACTTCCATATGGCCCAAGTAATCCACAAACTCTCATGAACTCTAAATATATTGTCGCTACCTACCAAACAACCCTAACCATTCTAAAACTAAAACCTCAATTGATCACCAAGTTCTCCAAACCAAAATGGCTATCATGAGAAAAATCGATCAAATTTCTACAATGACAACAATCAAACCATGGAGTCTCTCGAGAATTCTAGATTTATAACATAATACCTATCAAAGATGAAACATAGGATTCCTATCGACTCATGCTACCATTCACCACCTGAAGAACATCCGCAAATCCAAAGAATATTTCCTTGGATGTTGTAAAATCATTTATCTTTACCAATAAACCAATAACAAAAAGTACATAATAGGCTTAACATGGGTCTAAAGCAACGCAACACGAACACGCAACAAGAGACTAACTTGTACATACCGAACTATATGAATTCACAAACTGTTTCAATTATAATACTACCTAGAGCACCTTAGGACTACCCTAAAAGTATTTAAGTACCCTTAAAACTAAATCAACTCAAGTCTTCAGTCAACAACCAAACCTATAACTCTCATCTCCAAGTCCTCCAAATAGTTTGATCCACGTACCAAAAACCATTTCCAATTGCCAAAAATTCATGTTCCTATTCAAAACATCTAACCAACAACACTAGAATTATACTCTACAATAAAACTAGATTCTTTGTGTATACTATATACAAGCAGAAGTCAAACACATACACCACCCCAACTCACCATGTACAGTCACACATACACACATGTCACCAAAACCACCAACACTCAACCGTCTCTTTATACACTACAATAAAACTAGATATTTTATGTATACTTATAGCCATGCACACACACATCACCAAAATCACCAACACTCATCTCTCTCTCTCTCTACCATCCTATGCCAAAATCATAGATTTTTCCAAGTAAATTAAATACCAAAACATGCAACCCAATAACTTGATCCTCTCTAATAAAGTTAATTCTCCAAATTAAAGAAACAAATAAGAATAATATTACGTACCACGACGGAAGATCGAGAACGAGTTCGAAAACCATGGAGTAAGATCAGCTCCAAAGAACCCTAAGACTATGGCAGCTGCTCTCTCTTCCAAAGCCTCCTCTCAATATTCTATCAAAATATAACCTGAGTATATTGTGAATATCTCCTTGAGAGTAAAATTATTAAACCACCCATAAGTCACAAGACCCTTAATTCTAGTTGATTGATTACTTAAAGTGCTTAATTATGGCACACCATTAATTACTAAAATTAATTAGACTTATATCCTCAAATCCATAATAATGACAACTATACCTCTAATGTGTACAAAATTGTTAAGTACAATCGTACTATAAATGCCGAATTTTTAGCAACTGACATCGAACAAAATGTCCCAACACTTACCAATATATCAATTCCCATAAGACATACAAAAATCCACATGTATCAAACCAACCCAGTGCTCATCCCTCTCTTGAACTAACGCATCAACACACTACCACATTCATATCTCTTCTCCGGAAAAATAAATATTTTTTCTTCAACGACTTACCGCGTATGAATTCCAATCTTACAACGGAATTCAAAATACAATACTCCACAAACTAAACTTTGTCATCAATACTCCTTTACTCTAAGGATCGCAAAACAAAGCCTACCACTTTCATTACCAAACTAGTACCCCAACATGAATGGCTAAACGAGATAAATGCGTATCTTTAAAATTGACTTTATTCTTCAACTCCAAAGGATGTCGAACAACCCCATTGACGACAATGAAAAGACTTCATATTCACTGACAACTTACTATATGATACCCTTATGTTCGCCAATTGCTATGTATGTTCAAAGCAATTTCTCTATCACTTCATCAAATAACAATGAATCCTCCAAACTGACACAAATCACCCCAGAACTAAATTGAAGTTTTTTGTTTGACATTCAAGGATCAGAAGTATGTCCACAAAGATATCATTGCGCATATATGTTACCATAAGAAACTCACTCCAAGATAAAAAGTATAAACCGAAAGAATCCTAATCTACAATTAGCCCAAGCTCTGATTATTAGACAGCAATAATATAGATTCCACTCTGGTACGAATACCAAATCTCCACCGCTAAAGCCCTTAAACTTCATATCTTTTGATAATTGTCCCCTTTTTTTGCATACTACACTTACAACACAATAATTTAACAAAACTCTCAATTCCACTACCCTATTTTTACAATATACAAATGACCACTCCAATTTAGGACTAATACTGAGTAAGCCTCACAAATCCAATTCTTTGCCTGTGTCAAACAAAAAGAGTAATGCAGCCACAATTCTTGAAGTCAAGTTACTTTAATCCATCCTGATACGTAGAGGTTCAATTTCCATTTTCAAGCTATTAGATTCTCTCTTCTACATCCTGTGTTACTCGGATCCGCCAAAAATGGTGGAGTACCCGTGTCGACACGACCCGACACGGGTACGGGTGCGGGATCTGTACCGGATTCGGCTGTTGAAAATCGGATATGCTGGCGTCATCACTTGTCGCAACAGTCAGATCGCCGACGTAGAAGAAGAAAAGAACAAGAGGAAGAAGAAGAAGAAAGAGGAAATGTTTTTTCCTGGTTTGGCAATCTTACTGTGCTGAAGACGAGGACGATCGATCAGTCGGTGATCGATGATGACGACCGTGAAAGGGTTGAAGACGATTATGGTCTACGATGACGCCTGAAAGAAGAAGATGAACGACTGTGGCTGCTGTTAGGGCTGCTGCTATCTGCGAAGACGAAGAGACGAACCATGGCTGCTGCTTGATATGTTTATACGAGTAGTGGAAGACAACTGTTTACGAGTAGTAATTTTAAATTGTACCAGTAGTGGAAGACAGCTGGATGTATGAAAGGAAAAAAAAAGACACGTGTGCCTCTGATATCAAAACATATGTATTCTCTAGTTGCATGTGACCGGCACATGCTTCAATAACAAATGCATTCGTTATTTCCTTACCCTTTTTTTCATATTGCTTTCTTTCTCTCATTTTTAATGGGCAGGTTATTTAAATACCTATAAATAATACATATACTTCTATAAATAAATAAAAAATATTTTTATATATACATCGACAACGTAAAAAATATTTATTACTTGACATATTAAATTTAAAATATAAAAAATATTACAAAAAAAATATTATATGCCGTATCCCCGCACCCATGTCCAAATCTGGGTTCGTATCCCCATATCCTCTATTTTTTGAGTTCACGTGTCCGACACCTAGATTCGTACCCGCACCCGATACCCGCACCCGAGTCCGAGTAACACAGTCTACATCTGACCACATACAAATTCTAAAAGTACATATACGTCCTCTTTCCAAAGATGGTTTTTCTAGCTTTTACATTCTCTCTTCTTCATTCGACTTTAGATAAATTCTAAAAGTACATATACATCCTCCTTCCAAAAGAGTTTTTATCTGGAACATCTTACTAAGACCCATACCAATAACAATAAGCAAATCCATAAAAATATACCTCAAATTACAATCCAACTTCATCCAAGAATTACTCATTCAAAATAAAAAAGAAGATAATCAACCAAGTCATGGAAAGAATAACAACAAATCCTTGCCCAAACCAAATAAGCCAAGTACTGATGAATAAACTTCTATTACAAACTAATAATATAAATCGAGCCTCAAAACCCCAAATTTAACGTATTTAACACCTTGTATACCAATCATACTAATAAAAGAATAAACATTTACCAAAATCCAACTACAAATCTGAGTCCCCTTAGCCACCTAAAGATATGATAATGTTATTGATGATCATCATACAAACATGGACACCCTTATCAATTACTAAACTTCAGTATAGTCTTGAAAAGTAATACATCCAAAAGAGAATCCCATAGCACAATATCCCAATAAATAGCAATAGTCAAAACCAACTCCAAAACTTTAAATTCACTCAAAAACTTATGGCCTAAACCCATGCAAGTATCTTATCAGCAAAATATACCCTAATAATCCACTTCCATATAGCCCAAGCAATCCACACACTCTCATGAATTCTACATATATTGCCGCTACCAACCAAACGGCCCTAAGACTATAAAACTAAAACATCCATTGATCACCAATTTCTCCAAACCTAAACGGCTATCATGAGAAAAATCAACCAAAGTTCCATAATGACACCAATCAAACAATAGTCTCTCCTAAATCCTAGATTTTCTACCATAATACTTATCAACGATGAAACTAAGGATTCCTATCGACTCATGGTACTATTCACCTCCAGATGAACATCCGCAAATCTAAAGAGTATTTCCTTAGATGGTGTAAAATCATTTGTAAACCAATAACCAAGTCTATATTAGGATACTAACAAAAGAAGTCTATAAAAAAGAATAATAACAATTGATCTCACCAAAAGTTACCGCATGCCAATTCAAAGAACAAAATATAAACATTTATATGTTTTCAATTAATAATTATGAATTTTTCTAAAGAATAATAAAACGGACACGACAAGTTCAAAAGTATGTAACATGCTTAACATGGGTCCAAAGCAAACACGCAACCAGAGACTAACCTGCACATAGCGAACCATATAAAATCACCAACTTTTTCAAATATAATACTACCTAGAGCAACATAGGACTACCCTAAAAGTAATTAACAACCTTAAAACTAAATCAACTCAAGTCTCCAGTCAACTACCAAACCTAAAACTCTTACCTTGAGGTCCTCCAACTAGTTTGATCCACAAACAAAAAACCACTTCCAAGTGCAAAAACCTCAAGTTCCTATTCAAAACACCTAACCAACAACACTAGATTTATACTCTACAAAAAAAACAAGATTCTTTGTATATACTATAAACAAGCAGAAGTCAAACACACACACCACCCCAATTCACCTCGTACAGCCACGCATACACACACATCACCTAAACCACCAACACTCCACCATCTCTTTATACTGTTCAATAAAACTAGATTTTTGGTGTATAGTATATATATAAGAAGAAGCCAAACATGCAAACCACCCCAACTAACCACGTATAACCATGCATACACACACATCACCAAAACCACCAACACTCCATCATCATATAGACATGGACATCCTTATCAGTTACTAAACTTAAGTATAGTCATGAAAAGTAATACATCCAATAGAGAAGCCCATAGCACAATATCCCAATAATTAGCAATAGTCAAAACCAACTCCAAAACTTTAAATTCTCTCAAAAACTTAGGGCCTAAACCCAGGCAAGTATCTTATCAGCAAAATATTCCCTACAATCCACTTCAATATAGCCCAAGCAATCCACACACTCTCATGAACTCTACATATATTGTCGCAACCTACCAAACGGCCCTAACCATTCTAAAACTAAAACCTCAATTGATGACCAAGTTCTCCAAAGCTAAATGGCAATCATGAGAAAAATCGATCAAAGTTCCACAATGACACCAATCAAACCATAAAGTCTCTCGAAAATCCTAGATTCTAACATGATACCTATCGACAACGAAAATAGGATTCCTATCGACTACCATTCACCTCCAGATGAACATCCGCAAATCCAAAGAATATTTCCTTAGATGTTGTAAAATCATTAATCTTTCCCAATAAACCAATAACAAAAAGTATGAAACATGCTTAACATGGGTCTAAAGCAATGCAACATGAACACGCAACAAGAGACTAACTTGAACATAACGAACTATATGAAATCACTAACTATTTCAAATATAATACTATCTAGAGCAACTAAGGACTACCCTAAAAGTAATAAAGTACCCTTAAAACTAAATCAACTCAAGTCTCCAGTCTACAACCAAACGTTGAACTCTCATCTCTAAGTCATCCAAGTAGTTTGATCCACATACCAAAAATCACTTCCAATTGCCAAAAACATCGAGTTCCTATTCAAAACATCTAACTAACAACACTAGATTTATATTCTACAATAAAACAAGATTCTTTGTGTATATCATATACAAGCAGAAATAAAACAAATACACCACCCCAACTCACCATGAACAGTCACACATACACACACGTCACCAAAACCACCAACACTCAACCATATCTTTGTATTATACAATAAAACTAGATTCTTTATGTTATGTATACTGTATATAAGTAGAAGTCAAAGACACACACCACCCTAACTCACCATGTACAGTCACGCATATACACACACATAAACAAAACCACCAACACTCTACCATCTCTTGATACTTTATAATAAAAGTAGATTATGTTTGTATAATATAGATTCTTTATGTATACTACATATAAGTAGAAGTCAAACACACACACCACCCCACACACCACGTATAGCCAAGCACACACACACATCACAAAAATCACCAATACTCCACTCTCTCCCTCTCACTTTACCATCCTACACCAAAATCATAGATTTTCCCAAATAATTTAAATACCAAAATATGCAACCCAATAACTTGATCCGCTCTAATACTGTTAATTCTCCACAGTAAAGAAACAAACAAGAATAATATTACGTAACCCAATGGAAGATCGAGAACGAGTTCGAAAACCGTAGTGTAAGATCAAGTCCAAAGAACCCTAAGACTAAGGCTACTGCTCTCTCCCTTCCAAAGCCTCCTCTCAATATTCTATCAAAATATAACCCTAGTATGTTGTGAATATCTCATTGAGTGTAACTTTATTAAACCACCCATAAGTCACAAGACCCTGATTTCTTGCTGATTGATTACCTAAAGTGCTTAATTATGGCACACCATTAATTACTAAAATTAATAAGACTTATTATACCCTCAAATCCATAATAATGACAATTATACCTCTAATGTGTACAAAATTGTTAAATGGGATCGTACTATAAATGCCGAATTTTTAGCAACTGACCTCGAACGAAATGTCCCAACAGTAACCAATCTATCAATTCTCCTAAGACATACAAAAATCCACATATATCAAACCAACCCAGTGCTCATCCCTCTCTTGAACTAACGCATCAACAAACTACCACATTGATATCTCTTCTCCGGAAAAATAAATATTTTTTCTTCAACAACTTACCACATATGATTTCCAATCTTATAACGGAATTCAAAATACAATACTCCACAAACTAACCGTTGTCCTCAATACTCCTTTACTTTATGGATCACAAAACAAAGCCTACTTATTTCATTACCAAACTAGTACCCCAACATGAATGGCTAAACGAGATAAATGCCTATCTTTAAAACTGACTTTATTCTTCAACTCCCAAGGATGTCAAACAAGCCCATTGACGACAATGAAAAGACTTCATATTCACTGACTGCTTACTATATAATACACTTATGTTCGCCAACTACTATGTACGTTCAAAGCAATTTCTCTATCACTTCTTCATATAACAATGAATCCTCATAACCGACACAAATCACCCCAGAACTAAATTGAAGTTTTTTTTTTTTTTGACATTCAAGGATCAGAAGTATGTCCACAAAGATATCATTGTGCATAAATGTTACCATAAAGAACTCACTCCAAGATAAAAAGTAAAAACCGAAAGATTCATAGTCTACAATTAGTCCAAGGTCTGATGATTAGACACCAATAATATAGATTCCACTCAGATACGAATACCAAATCTCCACCGCCAAATCCCTTAAACTTCATATCTTTTGATAATTGTCCCCTTTTTTCGCATACTACACTTCCAACACAATAATTCAAGCAAACTCTCAAATCCACTGCCATAGTTATCATAAACAAATGACCACTCCAATTTAGGACTAATACTGAGTAAGCCTCACTAATCCAATTTTCTGCCAGTGTCAAACAAAAAGAGTAGTGCGGCCACAATTCTTGAAGTCAAATTACTTTACTCCATCCTGATACATAGATTTTCAATGTCCATTTTCTAGCTATTAGATTCTCTCTTCTACATCTGGCTCCATATAAATTCTAAAAGTACATATACGTCCTCCTTCTAAAGTTTTTGTTTTTTCTAGCTATTACATTCTCTATTCTACATTCGACTCCATATAAATTCTAAAAGTACATATACGTCCTCCTTCCAAAGTAGTTTTTATCTGGAACAACTTACTAAGACCCATACCAATAACAATAAGCAAATTCATGAAAATATACCTCAAATTATAATCCAACTTCACCCAAGTGTTACTCATTCAAAATAGAAAAGAAGATAATCAAACAAGTCATGGAAAGAATAACAACAAATCCTTGCCAAAACCAAATAAGCCAAGTATTGATGAATAAACTTCTATTACTAACTAATACAATACATTGAGCCTCAAAACCCCAAATCTAACTTATTTAACACCTTGTATACCAATGATGCTAATAAAATAATAAACATTTACCAAAATCCGACTACAAATCCGAGTCCCCTTATCCACCCAAAGAGATGATAAAGTTATTGATGATCATCATATAAACTTGGACTAATCAATTTCTAAAGTTCAGTATGGTCATGAAAAGTAATACCTCCAAAAGAGAAACCCATAGTACAATATCCCAATTAATAACGATAGTCAAGACTAACTCCAAAACTTTAAATTGCCCCACCAATTTAGGACCTAAACCTACGTACCGAAGAATTAAAATATAATTTTACAGAATATAGGACACTACAAATTCTATCCACAATCACTGTAGAATCATGTGTCCAAATTACCAAACGAAGTGAATGACACCAAAATCACCAATAATCAAGATCATTATTAATCCACATTCACTTGAACGTCACAATAACAAATCTCATCTCATAAGTTTATTACGACACAAGCTTCTAGTTACAAACTACCCATAACCGCATGATAGTAACACTAGCTCATTGGTACAGTAAATTTCATAATTGACACCTAAACGTTTCATGCCTTCCCGCAAGTGTCTTATCAGCAAAATATACCCATCAATCCACTTCCATATAGCCCAAGTAATCCACACACCCTCATGAACTCTACATATATTGTCACTACCTACGAAACAACCCAAACCTTTCTAAAAGTAAAACCTCAATTGATCACCAAGTTCTCCAAACCAAAATGGCTATCATGAGAAAAATCGATCAAATTTCTACAATGACAACAATCAAACCATAAAGTCTCTCCAAAATTCTAGATTTCTAACATAATACCTATCAAAGACGAAACATAGGATTCCTATCGACTCATGCTACCATTCACCTCCTGAAGAACATCCGCAAATCCAAAGAATATTTCCTTGGATGTTGTAAAATCATTTATCTTTCCAAATAAACCAATAACAAAAGGTACGTAACAGGCTTAACATGGGTCTAAAGCAACGCAACACGACCACGCAACAAGAGACTAACTTGTACATACCGAACTATATGAAATCACAAACTGTTTAAAATATAATACTACCTAGAGCAACTTAGGACAACCCTAAAAGTAATTAAGTACCCTTAAAACTAAATCAACTCAAGTCTCCAGTCAACAACCAAAACTATAACTCTCATCTCCAAGTCCTCCAAGTAGTTTGATCCACGTACCAAAAACCACTTCCAATTGCCAAAACTTCATGTTCGTATTCAAAACATCTAACCAACAACACTAGATTTATACTCTACAATAAAACTAGATTCTTTGTGTATACTATAAACAAGCAGAAGTCAAAAACATACACCACCCCAACTCACCATGTACAGTCACACATACACACACGTCACCAATACCAGCAACACTCAACCGTCTCTTTACACACTACAATAAAACAAGATATTTTATGTATACTGTAGATAAGAAGAAGTCAAAGACACACGCCACACTAACTCACCATGTACAGTCACGCATACACACACATCAACAAAACCACCAACACTCAACCGTCTCTTTATACTTTACCATAAATGTAGAATCTTATGTATACTATATATAAGTAGAAGTCAAATACACACACCACCCCAAATCACCACGTATTGCTATGCACACACACACATCACCAAAATCACCAACTCTCCTCTCTCTCTCTCTCTCTCATCCTAAGCCAATATCATAGATTTTACCAAGTAAATTAAATACCAAAACATGCAACCCAATAACTTGATCCTCTCTAATAATGTTAATTCTCCAAATTAAAGAAACAAACAAGAATAATATTACATACCCCGATGGAATATCGAGAACGAGTTCAAGAACCGTGGAGTAAGATCAGCTCCAAAGAACCCTAAGACTATGGCAGCAGCTCTCTCTTCCAAAGCCTCCTCTCAATATTCTATCAAAATATAACCCGAGTATATTGTGAATATCTCCTTGAGAGTAACTTTATTAAACCACCCATAAGTCACAAGACCCTTACTTCTAGTTGATTGATTACCTAAAGTGCTTAATTATGGCACACCATTAATTACTAAAATTAATTAGACTTATACCCTCAAATCCATAATAATGACAACTATACCTCTAATGTGTACAAAATTGTTAAGTACAATCGTACTATAAATGCCAAATTTTTAGCAACTGACATCGAACAAAATGTCCCAACACTAACCAATATATCAATTCCCATAAGACATACAAAAATCCACATGTATCAAACCAGCCCAGTGCTCATCCCTCTCTTGAACTAACGCAACTACACATTACCACATTCATATCTCTTCTCCGGAAAAATAAATATTTTTTCTTCAACGACTTACCGCGTATGATTTCCAATCTTATAACGGAATTCAAAATACAATAATCCACAAACTAAACTTTGTCGTCAATACTCCTTTACTCTAACGAACGCAAAACAAAGCCTACTACTTTCATTACCAAACTAGTACCCCAACATGAATGGCTAAACGAGGTAAATGCCTATCTTTAAAATTGACTTTATTCTTCAACTCCAAAGGATGTCGAACAACCCCATTGACGACAATGAAAAGACTTCATATTCACTGACTACTTACTATATGATACCCTTATGTTCGCCAACTGCTATGTATGTTCAATGCAATTTCTCTATCACTTCATCAAATAACAATGAATCCTCCAAACAGACACAAATCACCCCAGAACTAAATTAAATTTTTTTTTTCAAATTCAAGGATCAGAAGTATGGCCACAAAGATATCATTGTGCATATATGTTACCATAAGAAACTCAATCCAAGATGAAAAGTATAAATCGAAAGAATCCTAATCTACAATTAGCCCAAGCTCTGATGATTAGACAGCAAAAATATAGATTCCACTCAGGTACGAAGACCAAATCTCCACCGCCAAAGCCCTTAAACTTCATACCTTTTGATAATTGTCCCCTTTTTTTTGCATACTGCACTTACAACACAATAATTTAACCAAACTCTCAAATCCATGGCCCTATTTTTACCATAAACAAATGACCACTCCAATTTAGGACTAATACTGAGTAAGCCTCACAAATCCAATTCTCTGCCTGTGTCAAACAAAAAGATTAGTGCAGCCACAATTCTTGAAGTCAAATTACTTTAATCCATCCTGATACGTAGAGGTTCAATGTCCATTTTCAAGCTATTAGATTCTCTCTTCTACATCTGACTCCATACAAATTCTAAAAGTACATATACGTCTTCCTTCCAAAGTTATTGGTTTTTTCTAGCTTTTACATTCTCTCTTCTTCATTCGACTCTAGATAAATTCTAAAAGTACATATACATCCTCCTTCCAAAAGAGTTTTTATCTGGAACATCTTACTAAGATCCATACCAATAACAATAAGCAAATCCATAAAAATATACCTCAAATTACAATCCAACTTCATCCAAGAATTACTCATTCAAAATAGAAAAGAAGTTAATCAACCAAGTCGTGGAAAGAATAACTACAAATCCTTGCCCAAACTAAATAAGCCAAGTACTGATGAATAAACTTCTATTACGAACTAATAATATAAATCGAGCCTCAAAACCCGAAATCTAACGTATTTAACACCTTGTACACCAATCATACTAATAAAAGAATAAACATTTACCAAAATCCAACTACAAATCCGAGTCCCCTTAGCCACCCAAAGATAGGATAATGTTATTGATGATCATCATATAGACATGGACACCCTTATCAATTACTAAACTTCAGCATAGTCATGAAAAGTAATACATCCAAAAGAGAATCCCATAGCACAATATCCCAATAAATAGCAATAGTCAAAACCAACTCCAAAACTTTAAATTCCCTCAAAAACTTATGGCCTAAACCCATGCAAGTATTTTATCAGCAAAATATACCCTAACAATCCACTTCCATATAGCCCAAGCAATCCACACACCCTCATGAATTCTACATATATTGTCGCTACCTACCAAACGGCCCTAAAACTATAAAACATAAACATCCATTGATCACCAAGTTCTCCAAATCTAAATGGCTATCATGAGAAAAATCAACCAAAGTTCCATAATGACACCAATCAAACCATAGAGTCTCTCCTAAATCCAAGATTTTCTACCATAATACTTATCAACGATGAAACATGGGATTCCTATCGACTCATGCTACTATTCACCTCCTGATGAACATCCGCAAATCCAAAGAGTATTTCCTTAGATGGTGTAAAATCATTTATAAATCAATAACCAAGTCTGTATTAGGATACTAACAAAAGAAGTCTATAAAAAAGAATATTAACAATTGATCTCACCAAAAGTTACCGCATGCCTATTCAAAGAACAAAATATAAACATTTATATATTTTCAATTAATAATTATGAATTTTTCTAAAGAATAATAAAACGGACACGACAAGTTCAAAAGTACGTAATATGCTTAACATGGGTCCAAAGCAAACACGCAACCAGAGACTAACCTGCACATAACGAACCAAATGAAATCACCAACTTTTTCAAATATAATACTACCTAGAGCAACTTAGGACTACCCTAAAAGTAATTAACTACCCTTAAAACTAAATCATTCAAGTCTCCAGACAACTACCAAACCTAAAACTCTTACCTCGAGGTCCTCCAACTAGTTTGATCCACGAACCAAAAACCACTTCCAAGTGCTAAAACCTCAAGTTCCTATTCAAAACACCTAACCAACAACACTAGATTTATAATCTACAAAAAAAAAACAAGATTCATTGTATATACTATAAACAAGCAGAAGTCAAATACACACACCACCCCAATTCACCTCGTACAACCACGCCTACACACACATCACCTAAACCACCAACACTCTACCGTCTCTTTAGACTCTTCAATAAAACTAGATTTTTGGTGTATAGTATATATATAAGAAGAAGCCTAACATGCAGACCACCCCAACTAACCACGTATAATCGTGCACACACACAAATCACCAAAACCACCAACACTCCATCATCATATAGACATAGACACCCTTATCAATTACTAAACTTCAGTATAGTCATGAAAAATAATATATCCAATAGAGAAGCCCATAGCACAATATCTCAATAAATAGCACTAGTCAAAACCAACTCCAAAACTTTATATTCCCTCAAAAACTTACGGCCTAAACCCAGGCAAATATCTTATCAGCAAAATATTCCCTACAATCCACTTCAATATAGCCCAAGCAATCCACACACTCTCATGAACTCTACATTTATTGTCGCAACCTACCAAACGACCCTAACCATTCTAAAACTGAAACCTCAATTGATGACCAAGTTCTCCAAACCTAAATGGCTATCATGAGAAAAATCAATCAAAGTTCCACAAAGACACCAATAAAACCATGAAGTCTCTCGAAAATCATAGATTCTAACATGATACCTATCGACGACGAAACATAGGATTCGTATCGACTTCCATTCACCTCCAGATGAACATCCGCAAATCCAAAGAATATTTCCTTGGATGTTGTGAAATCATTTATCTTTCCCGATAAACCAATAACAAAAAGTATGTAACATGGGTCTAAAGCAACGCAACCCGAACACGCAACAAGAGACCAACTTGAACATAACGAACTATATGAAATCACTAAATGTTTCAAATATAATACTACCTAGAGCAACTAAGGACAACCCTAAAAGTAATTAAGTACCCTTAAAACTAAATCAACTCAAGTCTCCAGTCTACAACCAAACCTTGAACTCTCATCTCCAAGTCATCCAACTAGTTTGATCCACATACCAAAAACCACTTCCAATTGTCAAAACCTCATGTTCCTATTCAAAACATCTAATCAACAACACTAGATTTATACTCTACCATAAAACTAGATTCTTTGTGTATACTATATACAACCAGAAGTCAAACACATACACCACTCCAACTCACCAGTACAGTCACACATACACGCAATTCACCAAAACCACCAACACTCTACCGTCTCTTTATACTCTACAATAAAACAAGAATCTTTATGTATACTGTAAATAAGTAGAAGTCAAAGACACACACCACCCTAACTCACCGTGTACAATCAAGCATACACACACATCAACAAAACCGCCAACACTCAACCGTATCTTTATACCCTACAATAAAAGTAGATTCTTTATGTATACTGTATATAAGTAGAACTAAAAGACACACACCACCCTAACTCACCATGTATAGTCACGCATACACACACATCAACAAGACCACCAATACTCAACCGTCTCTTTATACTCTACAATAAAAATAGAATCTTTACGTATACTATATATAAGTATAAGTCAAATACACAAACCACCCCAACTCACCACATATAACCTTGCACACACACACATCACCAAAATCACCAACACTCCTCTCTCTCTCTCTACCATCCTACACCAAAATCATAGATTTTTACAAGTAAATTAAATACCAAAACATGCAACCCAATAACGTGATCCTCTCTAACAATGTTAATTTTCCAAAGAAAAAAAACAAACAAGAATAATATTACGTTCCCCGACGGAAGAACGAGAACGAATTCGAAAACCGTGGTGTAAGATCAGCTCCAAAGAACCCTAAGACTATGTCTGCTGCTCTCTCTCCCAAAGCCTCCTCTCAATATTCTATCAAAATATAATCCAGTATGTTGTGAATATCTCCTTGAGAGTAACTTTATTAAACAACCCATAAGTTACAAGACCCTTACTTCTAGCTGATTGATTACCTAAAGTGCTTAATTATAACACACCATTAATTACTAAAAATAATTAGACTTGTACCCTCGAATCCATCATAATGACAATTATACCTCTAATGTGTACAAAACTGTTAAATAGGATCGTACTATAAATGCCGAATTTTAGCAACTGAGCCCGAACGAAATGTACCAACACTAACCAATATATCAATTACCCTAAGATATACAAAAATCCACATATATCAAACCAACCCAGTGCTCATACCTCTCTTGAACTAAAGCATCAACAAAGAACCACATTGATATATCTTCTCCGGAAAAATAAATATTTTTTTTTCAACGACTTATTACATATGATTTCCAGTCTTATAACGGAATTCAAAATACAACGCTCCACAAACTCACCTTTGTCGTCAATACTCCTTTGATTCAATGATCACTAAACAAATGCAACTTATTTCAACATCAAACTAGTACTCCAACATGAATGGCTAAACTTGACAAAAACCTATCTCGAAAATTGGGTTTATTCATTAACTCCCAAGGATGGAATCAAGGCTCCGTTGACGCCAATGAAAAGACTTCATATTCACTGTTTTGCTTACTTTCTGATACCCCTATGTTTGCCAAATACTATGTATGTTCAAAGCAATTCCACTATCTCTTCATTATATAATAATGAATCCTCCTAACCAACACAAATCACCCCAGAACTAAATTGATTTTTTTTTGATAACCAAGGATAAAAAATATGCCCACATAGAAAACAATACGCATATACATTACCATAAGGAACTCACTCCAAGATAACAAATATATACCAAAACAATCCTAGTCTACAATTAGCCCAAGCTCTGATAATTAAACAACAATAATATACACTCCACACAGGTACGAGTACAAAATCTCCACTGCTAAAACCCTTACACATCATATCTTTTGATAATTGTCCCTTTTTTCGCATACAAAAGATACAATACAATAATTTAACCGAACTCTCAAATCCAGTGCCCTAATTACCATAAAAGAAATGACCATTCCAATTCAGGACTAATACCGAGTAAACCTCACAAATCCAATTCTCTGCCAGTATCATACAAAAAGAGTAGTGCGGTCACAATTCTTGAAATCAAATTACTTCATCCTGATATGTAGAGAATCAAGGTCCATTTTCTACCTCTTAGATTCTCTATTCTACAGGCGACTCCATATAAATTCTAAAAGTACATATACATCCCTAGTCCAAAGTCTTTTTTTTTCCGGAACATCTTACTAAGATCCATAACAATAACAATCAGCAAATCCACACAAAAAAATACCTTAAATTATAATCCAACTTCACCCAAGAATTTCTCATTAAAATAGAAAAGAAGATAACCAACCAGGTCATCAATCGAATTTAGAATCAGGAAAGTCATGGAAAGAATAACAACAAATCCTATCCCAATCCGAATAAGCCAAGTACAGATGATTAAACTTCTATTACTAACTAATGCTATACATCGAGCCTTAAAACCCCAAATCTAACTTATTTAACACCTTATATACCAATGATGATAATAAAATAATAAACATTTACCAAATTTCAACTACAAATTCGAGTCCCCTCAGCCACCCAAAAAGATGATAAAGTTATTAGCGATCATCATATAGACATGGACACCCTTCTCAATTACTAAACTTCAGTATGGTCATGAAAAGTAATGCATCCAAAAGAAAAGCCCTTAGTACAATATCCCAACAAATAGCAATAGTCAAGACCAACTCCAAAACATTAAATTGCCCCCGCAATTTAGGGCCTAAACCTACGAACCAAATCATTAAAATATAACTTTATAGAATCGTGGACACTACAAATTCTATCCACAATCACGGTAGAATCGTGTGTCCAAATTATCAAAAGAAGTGAATGAACCCAAAACCACCAATAATCAAGATCAGTATTAATCCATATTCACTTGAACGTCACAATAACAAGTCTCATCTCATAAGTTTATTCCGACACAATCTTCTAGTTACAAACTACCCATAACCACAAGATAGTAACACTAGCTCATTGGTACAGCAAATTTCATAATTGACACCTAAACATTTCATTCCTTCACGCAAGTGTCTTATCAGCAAAATATACCCAACAATCCACTTCCATATAGCTCAAGCAATCCACACACTCTCATGAACTCTACATATATTGTCAGTACCTACCAAACGACCCTAACCATTCGAAAACTAAAACCTCAATTGATCAACAAGTTCTCCAAACCTAAATGGTTATCATGAGAAAAATCGATCCAAGTTCCATAATGACACCAATCAAACCATGGAGTCTCTCGAAAATCCTAGATTTCAAACAGAATATCTATCGACGACGAAACATAGGATACCTATCGACTACAATTCACCTCCTGATGAACATCCGAAAATCCAAAGAAAATATCCTTGAATTTTGTAAAATTATTTATCTTTCCCAATAAACCAATAACAAAAAGTACGTAACATGCTTAACATGAATCCAAAGCAACGCAACACGAACACGCAACAAGAGACTAACTTCTACATAACGAACTATATGAAATCAAGAAATGTTTCAAATATAATACTACCTAGCACAACGTAGGACTACCCTAAAAGTAATTAAGTACCCTTAAAACTAAATCAACTCAAATCTCCAGTCAACTACCAAACCTAAACCTCTCATCTCCAAGTCCTCCAAGTAGTTTGATCCACGTGCCAAAAAGCACTTCCAATTGCCAAAACCTCATGTTCCTATTCAAAACATCAATCTAACAACACTGGATTTATATTCTACAATAAAACAAAATTCTTTGTGTATATCATATACAACCAGAAATAAAACAACATACACCACCCCATCTCACCTTGTAAAGTCACACATACACACAGGTCTCCAAAACCACCAACACTCAACCATCTCTTTGTACGCTACAATAAAACTAGATTCTTTATGTATACTGTATATAAGTAGAAGTTAAAGACACACACCACCCTAACTCACCATGTACAGTCACGCATACACACACAAAAACAAAACCACCAACACTCAACCGTCTCTTTATACTCTATAATAAAAGTAAATTCTTTATGTATACTACAGATTCTTTGTGTATAGTACATATAAGTAGAAGTCAAATACACACACCACCCCAACTCACCACGTATAGCAAGCACACACACACACATCACCAAAATCACCAACACTCCACTCTCTCTCTCTACCGTCCTACACCAAAATTATAGATTTTTCCAAATAAATTAAAAATACCAAAACATGCAACCCAATAACTTGATCCTCTGTAATAATGTTAATTCTCCAAAGTAAAGAAAGAAACAAGAATAATATTACGTACCCCAATGTAAGATCAGCTCCAAAGAACCCTAAGACTATGGCTACTGCTCTCTCTCTCTTCCAAAGTCTCCTCTCAATATTCTATCAAAATATAAACCCAGTATGTCGTGAATATCTCATTGAGAGTAATTTTATTAAACTACCCATAAGTCATAAGACCCTTACTTCTAGCTGATTGATTACCTAAAGTGCTTAATTATGGCACACCATTAATTACTAAAATTAATAAGGCTTATAACCTCAAATCCATAATAATGACAATTATATCTCTAATGTGTACAAAATTGTTAAATAGGATCGTACTATAAATGCCGAATTTTTAGCAACTAACCTCGAACGAAATGTCCCAACAGTAACCAATCTATCAATTCCCCTAAGACATACAAAAATCCACATATCTCAAACCAACCCCGTGCTCATCCCACTCTTGAACTAACGCATCAACAAACTACCACATTGATATCTCTTCTCTGGAAAAATAACTATTTTTTCTTCAACGACTTACCGCATATGATTTCCAATCTTATAACGGAATTCAAAATACAATACTCCACAAACTAACCTTTGTCCTCAATACTCCTTTACTTTATGGATCACAAAACAAAGCCTACTTATTTCATTACCAAACTAGTACACCAACATGAATGGCTAAACGAGATTAATGCCTATCTTTAAAACTGACTTTATTCTTCAATTCCCAAGGATGTCAAACAAGCCCATTGACAACAATGAAAAGACTTCATATTCACTGACTGCTTACTATATAATACCCTTATGTTCACCAACTACTATGTACATTCAAAGCAATTTCTCTATCACTTCATCATATAATAATGAATCCTTCAAACCGACACAAATCAACACAGAACTAAATTGAAGTTTTTTTTTTTTTTTGACATTCAAGGATCAGAAGTATGTCCACAAAGATATCATTGTGCATAAATGTTACCATAAGGAACTCACACCAAGATAAAAAGTATAAACCGAAATAATCATAGTCTACAATTAGCCCAAGCTCTGATGATTAGACATCAATAATATAGAATCCACTCAGATACGAATACCAAATCTCCACCGCCAAAGCCCTTAAACTTTATATCTTTTGATAATAGTCCTTTTTTTCTGCATACTACACTTCGAACACAATATCTCCTTGAGAGTAAATTTATTAAACCACCCATAAGTCACAAGACCCTTACTTCGAGCAGATTGATTACCTAGAGTGCTTAAACATGACACACCATTAATTACTAAAATTAATTAGTCTTGTACACTCAAATCCATCATAATGACAATTATACCTCTAATGTGTACAAAACAGTTAAATAGGATCGTACTGTAAATGCCGAATTTTAGCAACTGAGCCCGAACAAAATGTACCAACACAAACCAATATATCAATTCCCCGAAGACATACAAAAATCCACATATATCAAACCAACCTAGTGCTCATCCCTCTCTTGAACTAACGCATCAACAAACTACCACATTGATATCTCTTCTCCGGAAAAATAACTATTTTTTCTTCAACGACTTAACGCATATGATTTCCAATCTTATAACGGAATTAAAAATACAATACTCCACAAACTAACCTTTGTCGTCAATACTCCTTTACTTTAAGGATCACAAAACAAAACCTACTTATTTCATTACCAAACTACTACCCCAACATGAATGGCTAAACGAGATAAAAGCCTATCTTTAAAACTGACTTTATTCTTCAACTCTCAAGGATGTCATACAAGCCCATTGAAGACAATGAAAAGACTCATATTCACTAACTGCTTAATATATGATACCCTTATGTTCGCCAACTGCTATGTATGGTCAAAGCAATTTCTCTATTACTTCATCATATAACAATGAATCCTCCAAACCGACACAAATCAACCCAGAACAAAATTGAAGTTTTTTTTTTGGACATTCAAGAATCAGAAGTATGTCCACAAAGATATCATTGCACATATATGTTACCATAAGGAACTCACTCTAAGATAAAAATTATAAACCGAAAGAAACCTAATCTACAATTAGCCCAAGCTCTGATGATTAGACAGCAATAATATATATTCCACTCAGGTACGAATACCAAATCTCCAATGCCAAAGCCCTTAAACTTCATATCTTTTGAAAATTGTCCCCTCTTTTCGCATACTACACTTACAACACAATAATTTAAGCAAACTCTCAAATCCACTTCCCTAGTTACCATAATGAAATGACCACTCCAATTTAGGACTAAAACTGAGTAAGCCTCACAAATCCAATTCTCTGCCAGTGTCAAACAAAAGAGTAATGCGGCCACAATTCTTGAAGTCAAATTACTTTACTCCATCTTTATACGTAAAGGTTCAATGTCCATTTTCTAGCTATTAGATTCTCTCTTCTATATCTGAATCCATCTAAATTCTAAAAGTGCATATACGTCCTCCTTCCAAAGTTGTTTTTATCAGCAACATCTTACTAAGACCCATACCAATAACAATAACCAAATCCTCGAAAATATACCTCAAATTATAATCCAACTTTACCCAAGAATTACTCATTCCAAATAGAAAAGAAGCTAATCAACCAAGTCATGGAAAAAATAACAACAAATCCTTGCCCAAACCAAATAAGCGAAATACTGATGAATAAACTTCTATTACTAACTAATACTATACATTGAGCCTTAAAACCCCCAAATCTAACTTATTAACACCTTGTATACCAATGATGTTAATAAAATAATAAACATTTACTAAAATCCAACTACAAATCCGAATCCCCTAAGCCACCCAAAGAGATGATAAAGTAATTGATGATCATCATATAGACATGGACACCCTTATCAATTACCAAACTTCAGTATGGTCATGAAAAGTAATACATCCAAAAGAGAACCCCATAGTACAATATCCCAATAGTCAAGACCAACTCCAAAACTTTAAATTCCCTCAAAAACTTAGGGCCTAAACCCATGCAAGTATCTTATCAGCAAAATATACCATAACAATCCCCTTCCATATAGCCCAAGCAATCCACACACTCTCATGAACTCTACATATATTCTCGCTACCTACCAAATGGCCATAAAACTATAAAACTAAAACATCCATTGATCACCAAGTTCTCCAAACCTAAATGGCTATCATGAGAAAAATCAACCAAAGTTCCATAATGACACCAATCAAACCATCAAGTCTCCCCTAAATCCAAGACAAGATTTTCTACCATAATACTTATCAACAACGAAACATAGGATTCCTATCTACTCATGCAACTATTCACCTCCTGATGAACATCCGCAAATCCAAAGAGTATTTCCTTCGATGGTGTAAAATCATTTATAAACCAATAACCAACTCTGTATTAGGATACGAACAAAAGAAGTCTATAAAAAAGAATAATAACAATTGATCTCACCAAAAGTTACTGCATGCCTATTCAAAGAACAAAATATAAACAATTATATGTTTTCAATTAAAAATTATGAATTTTTCTAAAGAATAATAAAAGGTACACGGGAACTTCAATAGTACGTAACATGCTTAACATGGGTCCAAAGCAAAAAACGCAAAAAGAGACTAACCTGCACTTAACGAACCATATGAAATCACTAACTTTTTCAAATATAATACTACCTAGAGCAACATAGGACTACCATAAAAGTAATTAACTACACTTAAAACTAAATCAACTCAATTCTCCAGTCAACTACCAAACCTAAAACTCTTACCTCCTAGTTCTCCAACTAATTTGATCCGCGTACCAAAAACCACTTCCAAGTGCCAAAACCTCATGTTCCAATTCCAAACCCCTAACCCACAACACTAGATTTATACTCTACAAAAGAACAAGATTCTTTGTATATAGTATATACAAGCAGAAGTCAAACACACACACACCACCCCAACTCACCTCGTACAGCCACGCATACACACACATCACCAACACTCCACCATCTCTTTATACTCATCAATAAAACTTGATTCTTGGTGTATACTATATATATATAAGTAGAAGCCAATCACGCACACCACCCTAACTAACCACGTATAGCCATGCAAACACACACATCAACAAAACCACCAACACTCCTCTCTCTCTCTCTCTCTCTCTCTCACACACATTACCATCCTACACCAAAATCACAGATTTTTCCAAGTAAATTAAATACTAATACATGTAACCTAATAACTTGATCACCTCTAATAATGTTACTGCTCTAAAGTAAGAAAACAAACAAGAATAACATTACGTACCCCGACATAAGATCGAAAACGAGTTCAAAAATCTTGGTGTAAGATCGGCTCGAAAGAACCCTGAGACTATGGCAGCTACTCTATCTCCCAAAGCCACCTCTTAATATTCTATCAAAATATAACCACAGAATGTTGTGAATATCTCCTTGAGAGTAACTTTATTAAAGCACCCATAACTCACAAAACCCTTCTTTCTAACCGATTGATTACATAAAGTGCTTAATTATGGTACCCCACTAATTACTAAAATTAATTAGACTTACGCCCTCAAATCCTTAATAATGACAATTATACCTCCAATGTGCACAAAATAGATAAATAGGATCGTACTACAAATGCTGAATTTTTAGCAAAAATAAGTATTTGGAAAAAGAAAAGGTATGGCGTAACATCCAACCAACACTAACCAATATATCAATTCCCCTAAGACAAACAAAAATCCACATAAATCAAACCAACTCAGTGCTTATCCCTCTCTTGAACTAAAGCATCAACAAACCACCACATTGATATCTCTTCTCCGGAAAAAGGAAAAAAAAAATTCAATGACTTCCAATCGTTTTACGGAATTCAAAATAAAACGCTACACAAACTCACCTTTGTCGTCAATACTCCTTTAGTACAAGGATCACTAAACATAGGCTACTTATTTCAACACCAAACTAGTACTCCAACATGAATGGCTAAACGAAACAAATGCTTATCTCGAAAATTGGGTTGCTTACTATCTGTTACTCTTATGTTTGCCAAATACTACATATGTTCAAAGAAATTTCTCTATATCTTCATCATATAACAATGAATCCTCCCAACCAATTCAAATCACCCCAAAACTAAATTGAAGCGTTGTTTTTTTTTTTTTTGACAACCAAGAATTAGAAGTATATCCAAAAAAAATCACTGCGCATATATGTTAACATATGGAACTCACTCCAAGATTAAAAAAAAAAAAAGTATAGAAAAAAGAATCCTAGTCTACAATTAGCCCAAGCTCTGATGATTAGACTGCAACAATATATACACCCTCAGGAACGAATACCAAATCTCCACCGCCAAAGCCCATACACTTCATATCTTTTGATAATTGTCCATTTTTTTCGCATACTACACATACTACACTTACAACACACTAATTTGAGCGAAATCTCAAATCCACTACCCTAGTTACCATAAACAAATGACGACTCCAATTTAGGGCTAAGACTAAGTAAGCCTCGCAAATTCAATTCATTGCCAGTGTCATACAAAAAGAGTAGTGCGGCCACAATTCTTGAAGTCAAATTACTTTACTACATCCTGATGCAAAGAGGTTCCATGTCCATTTTCTAACTATTAGACTGTCTCTTCTACATACAACTCCATATAAATTCTAAAAGTTAATATACTTCCTCCTTCCAAAGTTTCTTTTTTTCTTTTCTCTGGAACATCTTACTCCGACTACAACAATAACAATGACAATCAGCAAATCCACACAAAAAAATACGTCAAATTATAATCCAACTTCACCCAAGAATTACTCAATCAAAATAGAAAAGAAGATAATCAACCAAGTCACCAATCGAATTTAGATTCAGCTAAGTCCTGGAAAGAAAAACAACAAATCCTAGCCCAAACCGAATAAGCCAAGTACTGATGAATAAACTTCTATTACTAACTAATATTATACATCAAGCCTCAAAACCCCAAATCTAACTTATTTAACACCTTATATACCAATGATGCAAATAAAAGAATAAACATTTACCAAATTCCAACTTCAAATCCGATTCACCTTAACACCCAAAAAGATGATAAAGTTATTAACGATCATCATATAGACAAGGACACCCTTATCAATTACTAAAATTCAGTATGGTCATGAAAAGTAAAGCGTTCCAAAAGAAAAGCCCATAGTACAATATCCCAATAAATTGCAATAGTCAATACCAACTCTAAAACTTTAAATTCACTCAACAACTTAGGGCCTAAACTCACACACCGAAGCATTAAAATATAATTTTACAGAATCTTAGGCACTAAAAATTCTATCCATAATCACTACAAAATCATGTGTCCAAATTATCAAAAGAAGTAAGTGATCCCAAAACACCCAATAATCGAGATCAGTATTAATCCATATTCTCTTGAACGTCACAATAGCAAGCCTCATCTCATAAGTTTATCCCGACACAATCTTCTATTTACAAACTACCCATAACCACAAGATAGTAACACTAGCTCATTGGTACAATAAATTCCATAATCGACACTTAAACATTTTATGCCTTCGCGCAAGTGTCTTATCAGAAAAATATACACTAACAATCCACTTCCATATAACCCAAGCAATCCACACACTCTCTTGAACTCTACATATATTGTCGCAACCAACCAAACGGCCCTAACCATTCTAAAACTAAAACTTTCATTGATCACCAAGTTCTCCAAACCTAAAGGGCTATCAAAAGAAAAATCGACCAAAATTCCACAATGACACCAATCAAACCATGGAGTCTCTCATAAATCGTACATTTTCTAACATAATACCTATCAACGACAATACATAGGATTCTTATCAACTCATGCTACTATTCACCTCCTCACGAACATCTACAAATCCAAAGAGTATTTCCTTAGATGGTGCAAAATCATTTATCTTTCCCGATAAACGAATAACCAAGTCTGTATTAGGATACTAACAAAAGAAGTCTATAAAAAGAATAATAACAATTTATGTCACCAAAAGTTACTGCATGCCAATTCAAAGAACAAAATATAAACATTTATGTGTTTTCAATTAATAATTATGAATTTTTCTAAAGAATAATAAAAGGGACACGGGTAAGTTCAAAAGTACGTAACATGCTTAACATGGGTCCAAAACAATGCAACACGAACACGCAACAAGAGACTAACCTGTAAATAACGAACCATATGAAATCATTAACTTTTTAAAATATAATACTACCTAGAGCAACTTATGACTACCCTAAATGTAATTAATTACCCTTAAAAATAAATCAACTCAAGTCTCCAGTCAACTACCAAACCTAAAACACATACCTCCAAGTAGTTTGATCCACGTACCAAAAACCACTTCAGAGTGCCAAAACCTCATGTTCTTATTCAAAACAGCTAACCAACAACACTAGATTTATACTCTACAATAATACTAGATTCTTTGTGTATACTATATACAAGCAGAAGTCAAACACACACCACCCCAACTCACCACGTACAGCCACACATACACACACATCACCAAAACCACCAACACTCCACCGTCACTTTATACTCTACATTAAAACTAGATTTTTCATGTTTACTCTATATAAGTAGAAGTCAAACACACAACCCACCCGAACTCACCACGTATAGCCACGCTTACACACACATCACCAAAACCACCAACACTCCGCTCTCTCTCTCTCTCTTTCTCACATTACCATCCTAAACCAAAATCACATATTTTCCAAAGTAAATTAAATACTAATACATGTAACCTAATAACTTAATCCCCTCTAATAATGTTACTGCTCCAAAGTAAGAAAACAAACAAGAATAATATTACGTACCCCGACGGAAGATCGAGAATGAGTTCAAAAATCTAGGTCTAAGATCGGCTCCAAAGAACCCTGAGACTATGGCTGCTACTCTATCTCCCAAAGCCTCCTCTCAATATTCTATCAAAATATAACCCCACTATGTTGTGAATATCTCCTTGAAAGTAACTTTATTAAACCACCCATAACTCACAAAATCCTTACTTCTAGCCGATCCTTGAAAGTAACTTTATTAAACCACCCATAACTCACAAAATTCTTACTTTTAGCCGATTGATTACCTAAATTGTTTAATTATGGTACCCCACTAATTACTAAAATTAATTAGACTTACACCCTCAAATCCTTAATATTGACAATTATACCTCTAATGTGCACAAAATAGTTAAATAGGATCTTACTATAAATATCGAATTTTTAGCAAAAATAATTATTTGAAAAAAGAAAAGGTATGGCGTAACATCCACCCAACACTAACCAATATATCAATTCCCCTAAGACAAACAAAAATCCACATATATCAAACCAACCCATTGCTCATCCCTCTCTTGAACTATAGCATCAACAAACCACCACATTGACATCTCTTCTCCGCAAAAATAAATATATATTTTCAATTACTTCCAATCTTATAACAGAATTCAAAACACAACGCTACACAAACTCACATTTATTGTCAATACTCATTTACTACAAGAATCACTAAACATAGGCTACATATTTCAACACCAAACTAGTATTCCAACATGAATGGCTAAATGAGACAAATGCCTATCTCGAAAATTGGGTTGCTTACTATCTGTTACCCTTATATTTGCCAAATACTACATATGATCAAAGCAATTTCTCTATCTCTTCATCATATAACAATGAATCCTCCCAACCAATGCAAATCACCCCAAAACTAAATTGAAGCGTTTTTTTTTTCAACAACCAAAGATTAGAAGTATGTCCACAAAAAAATCACTGCGCATATATGTTAACATAAGGAACTCACTCCAAGATTAAAAAAAGTATAGACCAAAAGAATTCTAGTCTACAATTAGCATAGACCAAAAGAATTCTAGTCTACAATTAGCCCATGCTCTGATGATTAGACAACAACAATATATAAACCCTCAGGCACGAATACCAAATCTCCACCGCCAAAGCCCATACAATTCATATCTTTTGATAATTGTCCCTTATTTTTCGCATACAACACTTACAACACAATAATTTAAGCGAAATCACAAATCCACTGCCCTAGTTACCATAAACAAATGACGACTCCAATTTAGGGTTAAGATTGAGTAAGCCTCGCCAATTCACTGCCAGTGTCATACAAAAGGAGTAGTGCCGCCACAATTCTTGAAGTCAAATTACTTTACTACATCCTGATGCATGGAGGTTCCATGTCCATTTTCTAACTATTAGACTTTCTCTTCTACATACGATTCCATATAAGTTCTTATACTTCCTCCTTCCAAAGTTTCTTTTTTCTTTTTTTGGAACATCATACTCCAACCCATAACAATAACAATCAGCAAATCAGAAAAAAATACCTCAAATTATAATTCAACTTCACCCAAAAATTACTCATTCAAAATAGAAAAGAAGATAATCAACCAAGTCATCAATCGAATTTAGATTCAGCCAAGTCCCGGAAAGAATAACAGCAAATCCTAGCTTAAACCGAATAAGCCAAGTACTGATGAATAAACTTCTATTACTAACTAATACTATACATCGAGCCTCAAAACCCCAAATCTAACTTATTTAACACCTTATATACCAATGATGCTAATAAAAGAATAAACATTTACCAAATTCCAACTACAAATCCGATTCCCCTTAGCCACCCAAAAAGATGACAAAGTTATTGACGATCATTATATAGACATGGACACCCTTATCAATTACTAAACTTTAGTATGGTCATGAAAAGTAATGTGTTCCGAAAAAGAAGCCCATAGTACAATATACCAATAAATTGCAATAGTCAAGACCAACTCCAAAACTTTAAATTCCCTTAACAACTTAAGGCCTAAACCCACGCACCGAAGCATTAAAATATAATTTACAAAATCTTAGGCACTAAAAATTCAATCCAAAATCATTGCAAAATCAAGTGTCCAAATTATTAAAAGAAGTAAACGATCCCAAAACACCCAACAATCGAGATCAGTATTAATCCATATTCACTTGAACGTCATAATAGCAAATCTCATCTCATAAGTTTATCCCGACACAATCTTCTATTTACAAACTACCCATAACCACAAGATAGTAACGCTAGCACATTGGTACAACAAATTCCATAATCGACACCTAAACAATTTAAGCCTTCGCGCAAGTGTCTTATCTGCAAAATATACTCTAACAATCCACTTTGATATAATCCAAGCAATCCACACAATCTCATGAAATCTACATATATTGTCGCAACCTACCAAATGGCCCTAACCATTCTAAAACTAAAACTTTCATTGATCACCAAGTTTTCCAAACCTAAATGGCTATCAAAAGAAAAATCGACCAAAACCACAATGACACCAATCAAACTTTGGAGTCTCTCCTAAATCGTAGATTTTCTAACATAATACCTATCAACGACAACACATAGGATTCCTATCGACTCATGCTACTATTCACCTCCTGACGAATATCCGCAAATCCAAAGAGTATTTCCTTAGATGGTGTAAAATCATTTATCTTTCCCGAAAATGAATAACCAAGTCTGTATTAGGATACTAACAAAAGAAGTCTATAAAAAGAATAATAACAATTGATCTCACCAAAAGTTACCGCATGCCAATTTAAAAAACAAAATATAAACATTTATGTGTTTTCAATTAATAATTATGAATTTTTTTAAAGAATAATAAAAGGGACACGGGGAAGTTCAAAAGTACGTAACATGCTTAACATGGGTCCAAAACAATGCAACACGAACACGCAACAAAAGACTAAGGTGGTGTTCCAGTAAAGTTCTTTTTTTTTCAAATTTCAAACTCAAATATAATGAAAATGAAAAATAATTTTTTAATTTTTTTTGCACCGTATAAAAGATCTCAATGAGATCTATCAAACAAGATCCATATTGGTAGGAAAATTATTTGCGTAAACACATAATTTTTAAGCTTGAAATTACCTTCGTTTGAAAAAAAAAAAGAACTTTTAAGGAAAAAGAACTTTACTGGAACACCACCTAACCTGTACATAACGAACCATATGAAATCACTAACTTTTTCAAATATAATACTACCTAGAGCAACTTAGGACTACCCTAAAAATAATTAACTACCCTAAAAACTAAATCAACTCAAGTCTCCAATCAACTACCAAACCTAAAACTCTTAACTCCAATTAGTTTGATCCACATACCAAAAACCACTTCCAAGTGCCAAAACCTCATGTTCCTATTCAAAACAGCTAACCAATAAAAGCAGAAGTCAAACACATACACCACCCCAACTCACCACGTACAGCCACACATACACACACATCACCAAAACCACCAACACTCCACCGTCTCTTTATACTCTACAATAAAACTAGATTCTTCATGTATACTATATATAAGTAGAAGTCAAACACACACACACCACCCAAACTCACCACGTATAGCCATGCATACACACACATCACCAAAACCACCAACACTCCTCACTCTCTCTCTCTCACATTACCATCCTACACCAAAATCACAGATTTTCTCAGGTATATTAAATACTAATACATGTAACCCAATAACTTAATCCCCTCTAATAATGTTAGAGCTCCAAAGTAAGAAAACAAACAAGAATAATATTACGTACTTCGACGGAAGATCGAGAACAAGTTCAAAAATCTTGGTGTAAGATCGGCTCCAAAGAACCCTGAGACTATGGCTGCTGCTCTATCTCCCAAAGCCTCCTCTCAATATTCTATCAAAATATAACCCCATTGTGAATATCTCATTGAGAGTAACTTTATTAACCACCCATAATTTACAAAATCCCTACTTTTAGCCGATTGATTACCTAAAGTACTTAGTTATGGTACCCCACTAATTACTAAAATTAATTAGTCTTACACCCTCAAGCCTTCATCAACATGATCAGCCGTAGGAAAAGGTTTACACATCACAGAAAAACCTTAAATAGGCACAACCCTTGCATTTACACGTATTATATGTGACAAAAGAAAAAAGAAAGTGGAACAGAGCTTCAAAACCGCAGTTGTCCAAGAAATTGAAAGCTGGATGATGATTATTGTCATCCGTTAAAAATCATCCACAAGGCAAGGAAAATAGGAAAAGGTTTAAACACCCAAAATAATAACACATCACAAAAAAACCTTAAATAGGCACAGCCCTTCATTTACACGTATTATATGTGACAAAAAAAGAAAATGGAACAGAGCTTCAAAACCACAGTTGTCCAAGAAATTGAAAGCTGGATGATGATGATTGTCATCCGTTAAAAATCATCCACAAGGCATGGTTCAGATACTCAATTTTCCGTTTGAAACGAAATAGAAGTACCAGAATTTGAAAATTGGTTCCAACTTCAACTCCAAATTGGCATCCTAGGAAAAGTTCAGGTTGGAATAAAAACAAATGATTATCCATAACCACAAAGCCTTCTAAAGTAGTTAAGCATGATCCCAGCTCTAACTTACATGGTTCAAAGTTAGAAATACAAAACATTTGGAGCCCTAGCCCATAAGGAAACAACTGATAAAGTACCACACTTCATAATTCAGCAAGTACTCAAATGAGAATATAAGAAGACGCTCAATATCAGTCACCTTTTCAGTTGAATATAAGAAGGCCCTGAATTTGTGGTTGTTGAAAAAAATAGACCATTGTTTGATGTTTGGATGAAGAATTTGCAAAGGTGATGAAAATGATAGGGAAATCAAAAATTAGTTTTTTCACTTCACTAGCTTCATATCAGTCACCTTTTCAGTTTACTCCATAAAAGCCAAAGAGTGACAATATTTCTAAGGAAGTAAGAGAGGTACTAACCTCTAACCCTTGTGGTCATACTGCCCTTAGACATGAGGGGATACACCAGAAGTCTCTCGTTCTGGATGGTACAGTATCCGATTAAGCCGAACAAAGTCTGATGGATAGCAAGCTAATCATCTCCAATTCAGTCCTAAATTGTGATTCCCCAGCTGTTCCTACCACATACTTCAAGCGTTATACGGCCACCATAGTCTCATCCGCCAACTTTCGCCTGTAGACATTTCCAAAACCCCTAGCGCCAAGTATATTCTTAGAGCTAAATAGTCTGTAGCAACTTGGAGCTCTAATTCCTGAGAATGCCAAAGCTCATCAGACCCTCTTGCAAGTCTACAACAAAGTTAAGCCCCTGTTAAGGATCTTGTAAAACACTGATATACACCGTATGTGTACTTATCAAAAGAAAAAGAAACTGTTTCTTTCTTTCAGTGCTCTTTTCAAAAAACTTCACAAAGGTTAAACATGTTTTGAAAACTCATAATGGGAAGATTTTCCTGAAATAGTCAACTTGAAAAGGAAAAATGTTTCTGAATTTTTAAGAACTACTCCATTTTCTTAGATAGATGAGAACTTTATTCCAACAACGAGGGCTTCAGGATTTTTTATATGTTTTATTCTAAAGCACAAAACAAAAACAAAACCAAAACCAAAAACTCAAAGTCAACCAAACAAAAACAGTTCTAAGCATTGTTTGTTACTAGCCAGTGATGTTAAGAACTGTATGCTTTTTTGATCTATTTCTCCTCCAATATATATAGGAACACAAATGCGTACGTATGAGAATGAGACAGGCAAACCAGCTACTTTCTCGGAGCTGTCTTTTCCTGAAAAAATTACTATAGTGTAAGAAATGTTTGGATCAAGAAAAGAAAAATAGAGAGATAGAGAACTGACCAGGGGATGACCTGAGAGAAAATGAAAGACAAATAGGAAGGATGATCCAGAGCAACATTAATCCAAAAATCAGTGAGTTACCCTACAAACTGCAACAATACATGGAAAACCCATGTCAGAATAAGAGAGAAAACCAAACAGAGAGTCAAGCTTCTGATTAAAAAACCTTATAATATCCATTATTTGATAACAAATGTTTATGTAGATTGATACATAATAAATGCTCTGATTTCTTACATTTGGCAAAGATTGTCCAGGATATTGGAGGAGAGAGAGAAGACGGGCCAAGAATCCTCAAATCCCTAGTCAAAATCGACACGCGCTTGATGATCGTGCTCTTGTTGCACTCGATCAGCTCCGACTGCCTGAACCAGTCGAACCGCATCCACAGCCTCGCTCCGCCAGCCTCGCCGGCTTTCTTCTTCGCCTTCCCTGCCGCCCAACAAAAGTGAATGATAAATCCCCTACCACAAAATTTGTCGCCACGTAAATGGTTGGGGGTAACATGTAGACAGCTAATTTGTATGTGTATAAAGCCGTAAAATCATTCTCAAAAAACCCTAAACAAAAAAACCAATTTGTAAAGATACATGTGCTGCATATGAAAAAGTGCATGTGTTAAAAAATCCCTAAACTCAGTTGCACAAATTCCCAATCGAAAGGCCAATTAGTTTATCTACAATACACTGTTCATCACGGAGTTGTAACACACACATACACAGGCCTCGGCTTTGGTTTAGGTCAGCGACGGACGGACAACGGCGAACGACAAAGAACAGCACGGACGACGGCCGACGGGCTTCTCCAGTCTCGACTACGACTCTACGAAATACGTATGTGTACTTTTGAGGAAACCCTGTAGTTGCAGTTTAGGGGTTTTGGCGTCGACGACCAGACGAGGAATCGGGGCTCTTGTTGCACTCGATCAGCTCCGACTGCCCGAACCAGTCGAACCGCATCCACAGCCTCGCTCCGCCCGCCTCGCCGGCTTTCTTCTTCACCTTCCCTGCCGCCCAACAAAAGTGAATGATAAATCCCTAACTACAAAATTTGTCGCCGCGTAAATGGTTGGGGTAACATGTAGACAGCCAATTTGTATGTGTATAAAGCCGAAAAATCATTCTCAAAAAATCCAATTTGTAAAGATACATGTGCTGCATATGAAAAAGTGCATGTGTTAAAAAATCCCTAAACTCAGTTGCACAAATTCCCAATCGAAAGTCCAATTAGTTTATCTACAATACAATATTCATCACGGAGTTGTAACACACACACAGACCTCGGCTTTGGTTTAGGTCGGCGACGGACGGACGAAGATGGACGGACGACGGCGAACGACAAAGAACAGCGACGGACGACGGCAAACGACAAAGAACAGCGACGGACGACGGGCTTCTCCAGTCTCGACTACGACTCTACGAAATACGTATGTGAGGAAATCATTTAATTGCAGTTTAGGGGTTTTGGCGTCGACCAGCAGACGAGGAATCGGGGCTGCTTGCATCGGTTCCTTCATCTGCTGCCCTCTCAATCCCCTTCACCCCCTTCCCCTCCAATTCTCTCTCTCTCTCTCTCTCTCTCTCGGATTGATACGGGATATGTAACTTCGGCCGCAAGTCTGGCCTTTCAGCGCAATGTTTAACGGGCCCACTCAGGCTCTGTTTGAAACTTTGACTCTGTTCGGAACTTTTCAAAAAGTATTTTCCAAAAAATTCTTCCTAAATTTTTCCTACTTTTAACATTTCTTTCTCTACTTACTATTTTTACTATTTTTCAAAAAAAGATTTCAAAACACAAACCAAACACAGCAAACAAGAGCTTAGTTTAGGAAGAATTTTAAAAGAGGAAAGAAGAATTCTAGTTTTGAGAATAGTACTAAAATTTTCCTCCCATTTTTTCCCAATTTTTCTTTCATTTTTTTTTCCTCATTTTTCCTTAATTCCAAACAAAGCCTTAAAGAAAGGAAAGAAAAAAAAAAGGAAAACAAAAAAAAAATTCCTCCTATTGTTTGGTTGGAAGAGAAAGAGAGAAGAAAAAAAATTCAAATTTTGTGAATAATAAATTTTCCTTCCCATTTTACTGTATTTTCTTTTCCTTTCCTTTCCTTTTCTTTTCCTTCGGTTCCCAATAGAGCCTCAATTTTTAAATGAAAAATGGGAAGATTTGATCAAGAACCTGCATATATCGAATTAAACTGATTTTTCACGAGCCCACTCAATTTTTTTTAAAATTATTGAGCAGCTCAAATTTGTCGTGCGGAATCCAAAATGGACCCGCTCGACCGTCGGTGCAATATTGGTTCAAAAGTGGTCGGTGTCCAAAGAAGGGTTCTTTGCTTTTGCCTATCTCTGTTTCAAGCCCAAAAGGATTGATGCAAATTCAAAACAATCTTTGATATCTTCAAATATAGAGTTTTTTTTTTTGCTGAGTAGCCCAAAACATGTGTTTGTCTTGTAAAAGTAATCCAAAATAAATGTTTTGAAAACTTGTTTTCTAAAAATTTTTTAGAGTCCATCGGTTCTATTACAATTGTAATCCCAGCATTGTGAAATTGTAGTGAATTTCATTTTTATCTCTCTTGTTAAAGATAATACAGGAAAGCATCTTGATTTAACATTTTCATGCATGTGAGAGTGCTTACCAACGGTAAGAAAATGCCTCATCTACCAAATTTTATCCATTGTAGGGGTTTAAATCACTCGCCCAAAAGTAGGGCTCAAAGTTCAAACTAAACATCACTCCGTGATGCCCCAACGGGAAGAAACCTACTAGTTCTCTTGAACTTAACTTAAGTCTGAAAATTTGGTTCTTATTTGAATTTTTTTCGCATTTGTTAGTTTTGCGCCAAACTTTTAACTTTTGTGGGTTATTGATTTGTCTCATTGAAAGGAATCGGAAAAGTAGATTTTTTTTTACTTTTATTCAAATATTTTGAGAAATAACCACTTTTTAGCACCAAAAAAAAAAAACATTTTGACACTAAAAAGTGGTCATTTCTCAAAATACTTGGGTAAAAGTAAAAAAAATTTACTTTTCCGATTCCTCTGCTTGAGACAAATCAATAACCCACAAAAATTTGGCGCAAAACTCACAAATGCGAAAAAAATTCAAATAAGGACAATTTCCAGATTTAAGTTAAGTTCAAAAAAACGCAGAAACTTACTAATACAAAACATAATATTCTTCAGCAGATCGTATGATCTTAAGACAAAACATGATGAAAGAATACAATCATCAATCCACTACAGTTCCTCTTTCCTGCAATAGCACGGATCAAAGACAAAGAAATCACAAGTCAAATGCTCGTTCGGAAGATAAGAGAACAGCCAATTTTCAATGATCATTGCCTACAGTATTTGTATCCTAGTATAGGCCATGAACACGAGGATATGTATGTGTAGTGGTGCGTCTCGGCGATCTTGAAAGGGCTTTATGCAGTGGATACCGGTTGCGATTTCTGTCTGGGTGGTATGTTAAGCGAAGACTTCATTGTGTCGTATACTGTGAAACCAATTGCAACAGAAGGAACGATCTGGGAACAAAATCACAAAAGCTATCATTAGTCATGGTACCTCCTCATTGAGAGAATTATTTGAGTATCACTAGTGTTATACCAACAATCGGAGTAATATAATACATGCTTCTCTTCTTCGATATAGTATGCAAAACATGACTTAGGGCCGGGTACGACACCCTAAATAACCTTCTGTTGATCTTTTGAAAATGGTTTCAATTCATACAAGAAGAAAAGGTACACCCAAAGGATGGGCTATGAAAATCTTATAAAAAAACCGCCTATTATGAACAATCAAAATTGAAGGAGTTGAGAGAAAAGAACAGAGAATAATCGTTACGTCATATATATTTATAAGTGAAGCAGTTAAACAAAACTGAAGTTGTTGAGATATCAAATCCTTAACTATCTGACACAGAGCTGAATTAGGTTTCTATCAGTTTTTTAATGGCACTTTTCACGTTGGAAATAACATTCCATGGTCTTAACACGGAGGAACACGAAAATAGAGTTCTCCCTATGTATTTAAATAGATCAAAGAAAAGTACCTTAATGTAGTTAATGCTTAGCCCAGCAAACAACTGCGTCCACCCTTGATTACGGACAATAGTAGCAAGGCCCTGCATGGTGCTCCTGTATCTGGCACCTCCTTGTATTGAAGGTCGCAGATGTTCAACCTAAAAACAAACAAAAAAAAAGAAGCCAATTTAGTAAGCAAAAATTTATATAGTAATGATAGTCCCGGCCTGGCACCATAATTATCCCGAGATTCTAAAATCAAGTTGTATCTTACTATTGCAGAATAGGAAATGCACCAAAACCTTGGGTTGACTAGATTTAATCTACTATCAGACATCAAGCTAAGTTGCATTCTGAAGTAGCCCCTCCAATAAGTAAGGTCCAGCTTGAGTCCCAAGTCAAAGTTTCAAATTGGTTTCATAAATCCTATGAACTCCTAAGGAAAAGCACAATCATGCCTTGTTGAGTAAACGACTGCTAAAAACATAATACTTGTCCCTTCAAACACAAATGCAGAAGGAAGATCATAGAGCCTGACAAAGGCAGCCTAGCCTGGTTAAACAGTTTAATTTAGGGTAAATTTTAGAGACACCTCTAGTTTGCGTGAAATCTCAATTTCGTCCCTCTAGTATTAATTGTGACATTTTTTTTCATTGGATTTATCTTGATTTTTACAATTCCATTGTGTTCTTTTTTATGCAATTAGAAAAGAAGAAAAGTTGTTATGAAATCTTCTGTTAATCTTGTTATAAAACATTTTTCTTTTTTTCTAATCGCGAAAAATAAGAAAAAGTTTTTTTGGGCAAATAAAGAAGCAGCTGTCATGAAATATTTTGCTAATCTTGTTACAAAACACTTTCCTTTTTTCTAATCGCGTAAAAATGAACATAACGGGATTGTAAGGATCAAGATAGACCCATTGAAAGAAAACCCGATGCAAAGTTATATAACTAAGGGATGCTTTTCAAATTTCATAATATTATCTGTAATATATTCCAAAATAAAAAAATTTCCTCAATATATTTTGAATATTCAATCAAAAAAATAATTAAGGTGAAAAAGATATTAGGTATGAGTTTGTCTTTCCAAAAATCAACAATCAAATGTAAAATTTCTGAAATAGTCCATCTAGTTTGCATTTTGTCTCAATTCCGTCCCTCTAGGAGGAAAATGTCAATTTTGCCCATGAATTCCGTTAGTTCTAAAAACACCGTCAATGAGAAGGACCAAATTGAGACGAAATATAAACTACAGGATTAAAAATGGCACAATCAATATTAGAGGGACGAAATTGAGATTTCACACAAATTAAAGGGACTATTTCTAAAATTAACCCTTTAATTTAACATGTGGAAGAAATGAAAAACAACAATAAAAATGAGGGAGTGCAGAATAGAAAGAAGGAAATTCTTATTCAAAACCAAAGGAGCAAGAATAAGCTCAGAAAATCAATAAGACTTGAAAGCAATATTGTTGGAACTTGTGGCTCGTATGTGAGAGGTACCGAGAAGTTCTACAATAAAGGCCAATTCAGAGCGGAGTGAAGCGAAACGCAACGAAGCAAAGCAACTGGCCCATCACAGATCCAAACTAGACTGGGCCGAAGGCCTAGACATTCCATAATTTTGGGGGGTGCGGGGGGCGTATGGTACGGTGCAAAGTTGTGAAATCCGTTCCGTACCGGCCGGTACCGGCCGTTCCGTACCGTACCGGCCCTTAAACGGAACACGAAGACTCGTGATCCGTTTCGGTCAAAATACCGGGCTGTTCCGGCCAATACCGGATGTACCGGACGATACCGATCTGTTTCGGACATTTTCCGGTGTTTTGTTCTGGTATTTTTTTTTTTTTTTTTAAAAACTTGTGGGCTCTAAACTAATATATATGGTAGATATATATTAAATATATATAAAATATTAATTGCGGTAAATCCGGAACGGTACCGAGATACAGTCCGGTACCGGTACGTACCATTCCAGAAGTGAAAACGGTACGCTGGCCGGTACGGGATTGACAACTTTGGTACGGTGTTATTAGGGCAGGAATAGAGGAGGTATAAATATGCCCTATTGTAAAACCCTATGTATTGTGATCATCAATAAGAGACTGCTCTCTCGCTCCCGTGGACATACCCGGTTTTGAGGAACCACGTATATTGTTGTGTTAATTTCTTTACTGCTTTATACTCGTGAATCGTGTGCATGTGTGTTTCGATCCTAACAAATATAAACGAGGGATGTCGATTTTTTTACATTAGCATAAAGAAATTATGTCTTGTCAAGTTCAATCTTTCACTCTATCTCTGTCCCTCAGTCATCAACTATGAGAGAGAGAGAGAGAGAGCAGCTCCAAGGTGTTTCAAGCTCTACACATTACAAAGGGGTCAATACCAGGTGTAGTAAGAAGAAATCATCCTACATGCCACCAACCTCCAACCAAACCTTCCACAAACCTACCAAAACGAACCGAGGGCATAAAACAAATCCTAACATGATGCGGCAAGTTCCGGGTCAACTCATCCAAACTCGATTCTGGTTGGTGTTGCTCGTATTCCTTGGCAACCTATTGAAATTTTTTTTTTTTAACACAAGTATGGCCTGAAGAACAAGCATTTTATGTCAGAAAGAGAAGCCCTGCTTGTGCAGCATTGAATTAGACTTCATTCGCTGGTTTTTTTAGACACGATGGACTACAAAGGCTTTGTAATCTCCGTTACAGACTTGAAATATGGTTTGTCCCAAAAGCAAATTGTATCAGCATCCCTCAGTGACTATCCCATTATAAAACCCAATATGTCGATTAGCTACAGAGATCAAAAAGCAAAGGAACACAACGCAACTCTACTGGATGTGTAAAGGTGTATGAAGCAATACCTGCATCTGCCTCCTGACAACATCCAAGGGGTATGTCAAAGTTTGCCCAAATAAACCAGCCAAAGCTCCACACGAAAGTCGCATCGTAATGGACTTTTGTTGGTCTTCAGGAACATGCCTCTTCAGTTCTTCATAGATGTAAAACTTCAAACCAGCATAAGGAAGGATACCGATCAGTGTTGGACCTGCTTAAAAGTACAGCTTCAGTCATTTGGACCACATGGAGAATTAGCAAAATACATAACAAACCAATGCAACAAACGATCAACTAAATCCAATCAACAGTATCACACAATGAGATAAGCTATGTGAAGGACTAATACTCGCATCTTCTTCACCCAAAACATATTCTTTTTGTGGTGCATAAAAACTGGATTACTTTCGGAAAACATCTTACAAAATAAGCTTCAAAAATCATCAACCAAACAATTTTTGCAAGTTTCAGAACATGAGTCCAAAATATAATTCTGAAACTGAAATCGAACAGGTCGTCTGAATCTTGGATTTGAACAATTCTCTTCCACAAATCCAAGTTGTGTTTCTCTCATCATTTAGTTTAAAAAACCAGCAAGTCTCCTCCAAATTCGTCTCAAACACAAGAATCAGCTTGAATTTAATTCCCGCCCCATGGCATAACGAACTACGTATAGAAAATGCAAGTTTATTGCAAATCTATTGAACAATATACGACAAAATAAAAACTACATACATGCTCATAAGATTTCAAATAATAGCCATCCAATGTTTTCAATAAAGGGGAACCGTATAATATACCTATACCCCGATACAATGCACGTACTCCCCCTTCTTTGTAGACACTCTCTAATACATTTTTTATGCCATTGTAAGCAGGCTGCACGTGAGTACTTCTCGCACTATTCTGGAAACTTCCTCTTGTATCCACAACCTTTAACAAATGAAGTATCAATTTAATATAAGAAAGATATCATGTGAAGGCAATCCAACTCTTGGGCAGGTGTAAAAAGAAAGAGAAAAAAGATGTACAACATAAATGCCATATCACAAATCCTTGAACATATCAACAATAGAAACAAAACTTGTAACTATTTAACACATGCTAGCTAGAATAGACCAGTACCCTATGGATTACATTTTCGTAATGCACATTCAAATCATGATCTTATTGTGTTCAAAAACACCAAACTTTGCTATCCTCATCCTTTTTCTGTTAAAAGCAAATAAGAATTAAACCGTAACTATATAGAAATGCTAGATCGAGAGGGGGATAGCTTTTCCATTGAATATTAAACCGACAAATTAACTTCTAATTCTATACAAAGAACTCCCTACGTAGTGGAAGTGCCACAGGTTACTTTCACGTCGTATGAGCCTCATCAAGCAGAGTGAGACCATCAACCAGATATCCAACTTTTGCCTACCTTTGTCCTCACTCCTCACCAAAAATAAAGAAGCTCCATCACCTAGTTTGCTGGATGCACCCAAACTACACCAAACCGAGAATTGATGGAAGTCAGAACTTCCAAGCCACTGACATTGCAAAAGCAAGTGAACTACATACTCCGCATCCCTCTTGGCCATCCAACACCGCTTGACGAAATTTTTCTTGCTCCAATCAAGTTACCAATTGTAATAATCTTGCCTTGTGTTGTGAACCAAGCAAACAAATCTACCTTAAGAGACTTTCTGACAGGAAGTAGGCAGTAGGCACTGCTGCTGCCAAACTACTTTCGCAACATGTATTTATTGGAATGAGAGAAGGCTAGACGCCATTTCTTAAAGAATCATCCTTGGCCCAAAGCTTGGCAACCTATGAAGCCTCTCAACAAGTGCCATTAACTGTCCATTTACCAATTTTACACCTTCCTGCGAAGCAAAGTATCCCGTGTGACATGATCCCGATCCCTATGAAGGTGGTTCCCCACGAGGCACTCATACTATGGCAATTGACGCCAACTGTCATCAATATCCATCCCCAAAGTCGACCAGTTAACCATGCCCACACCAAACCCAATGTAGCACACAGTATCTTTCCACCCCTCCCTCGAAAAGTTACCTTTCGAAAGGCCCCCTCAACAACAACAAAACTACCTTCTGCAAATCATACTAAATCCCAATCCATCAAATGATACTTAAGTTCTTCCCCGACTCCTCCCCAACGAACATTCTTGAATAACTTCTCCTACCTCTTGGCAACACATCGTAGAGAACCATGTAACTTATACAATTATTCTTTTTACAGATGTAGAGAAGATTCGAAACTACAAAAACACATTACTCATCCCTGAAGTCAGTACAAGAACTGAATACATGAAATATTTTCGATCATCTTACACAGCGTGTTTATAAAAGTTACACCTAAAAGAGAAAGATTTATAGCATCAAATGAGTATTGCAATGGAAATACTAACATACAATTCATTATTTTAAGTTACCTTAATGTCACAAAGTGTCCCAAACCATCCACACGAGAGAGAAAAAGGGAAAAAAAAAAAAACTGACTACAACCAACATACCTGGTAAGCAAGTTTGGTACGAGCCAAATCCAATGGATAAGTGCACAAAACTGCTGTTCCTCCAGATGCTGAACCAGCTAAAAGATCTATAATGGGACCCGTTCCCAAGGCAGAGTAGTTATCCAGGATCCAATCTCGATACCGCTCATATGTCATGAAATGTAATGCCGCATAGGGAACAATCCGAAGGACGCTAGCTCCATTTCCTCTGGAAGAGATGATAAAAAGAGTTTAAACATCTTTGTCCGAGAAACAAGTCAAGTTGAAAATGACCAAATATTGTAACTTAGAACTTACTTATAGAATCCTAAGCCACCTTCATGCTTTAGTACTTTCTTCAGTGACTGATAGACCCCTAGAGAATGGAACCCTTCGGTTCTAGTCTATACATATCACACAAGATAGGGAGGGTTAGAAAAATATTTAAGGTATTTGCAGAGGCAACAACTAGGTAAAACATATATCTAATATAAGTAAATCATCAAGAAGAAAATACGACGGATGCCTAACAAGCACCAAACTTGTAAATTCAATAAAGAAATCATCCAAAACATAAGAAACCTTTACATAAGTACTTCAATTACTTACTAAAGGAAAGTAATAGGAAGAAGAAAAAGAAACCTAAAAATAGCTAATTTGGGGGTTATGCCGTTATGGTGCAATGGCATTAGTTTGTAGAAACAAGTTTTGTGTTTTTCAAACATCCTTTACAATGAGAAAACTTTCTTCAAGTCTCAATGTGTAACACCAAAAGACAATCCACACACTCCAAATATAAGCAGAGAGAAAAGATTACACAAAATCTGTAACAAGCTTGAACCCACTACATTTAAACCAACTTATCATGAAAAACAAGGTTCACCTGCAAGAGTATTTTAATCCGTTCCAAAGGAGCAACAGCAGTTTTTGCAAATGCTCCAGCAGCACCTCCTGCGATAAGTTCCCTGACATATATGGGCAAACAATCAACCAATACAACCTCTCTATCCGCCGCTGACCCATCAACAAGCCCTGCCACATTCGTGGACAAAGCAGACCTTTGTGACGAAGAACCCATCTCAAATTCCAGCGAAAAGAACAAAAATCTCTATATAAGAACTCGAATACGATTCGCTATCCGCTCTGCAGTTTGAAGAACTCCTTATCCCATCTATCTCGAGGGATACAAAATGAGAAGACGTTATAATCCAGGTACAAAGACAATGGCCTGGGAACACCCCGAAATGAGCTGGGAAGGTTCACAAGCCGATCCTCTTCTTCGATAACCCCAAGATACATCAACAAATGAAGATAAATTGACCACAAAGATCAAGTAAAGCAGTCTTTCTTCAATTCAACCAATACCCCCATGGATCTATATCAAATTCATCAATGCCCATAACAACTTATTCACCAATAAAATCAATAACTTCACCCAAAAAGATATCGGAGTTCGAAACCCGTCAACCCGAACGGCACACCCAAGTAAATCAGATACCAAATCACCTCAACCCTCTTGAAATTCTTCTCTCCTGCTCTCTTGTAATGTTTTATTGTTATCAATGAAATGTTACTTTCTTCGCTGATAACAAAAAAAAACAACCCTCTGAAATTCGAACCAGAATTGTTGAGAACTCCAAACAGAAACAATGCTATTGTAGATTGATCAGACACCCACGTAAATCTAAGACCGAATCACCTCAACCCACTTGAAGCTAAAAATTCCACACCAAAAAAGACTATATCTGTAGAATAAAGAGAACCAAATTTAATACTCCAAATGAAAACAATCAAAGCCCACGTGAATCTAAGGCCAAAGAAAAGATACCCAGTTGGAATTGATGATTTTATCGGTGATTCGGGTCGAAAATCAACAGCAGAGAAGGTTGGGATTGAGGAAAACCTGGGGGCGGCCGATTAGGTTACAAAAGAGCGGAGATAACGAGGATCTGATAACGAATGTGAACGCTTTGACCCGTTCTCCTTGGCCGCGGGAATGAGGTTTTTTCCTTTTTGTGGGGGTTTCTTCTCTTTTTCGTAGAAGGGGGCTTTTGGAGCCTTGCAGAAACTACTTGGGCGCACTTTGTGGACGCGTGGGCGTGTTCAACGGCGAGTATCACGTAGCGCACGAATTGAAAGGTGACAGATTATTTGATGACGTTGCGAGAGGTTGGAATAGACACGGGTCTGGTCTACTTTGCATACGTTTGGTTTGACAGGAACGATGGTCTTTACCAAATGGATAGTGAATGGAGGTTAGAAAGTGGAACAGACACGGGTCTGGGTTTTGGCCAATTTCAGCTTCAACAGTTGAAAAGGGGGGTTGACGAATTGGGGATGTTTTCATCCCAGTCCTTTAGGATTTTGAGGAATTTCACTACAAACTCAAGAACATTGTGGTATTGGAGATTTTGACGAATTTCATGCAAAACTCAAGAATATTGCTACCCATATAGGGGTTGAGTGGATTAAAGGGCTTGAAGTAGTTGGTCTCAGACGAGCAGTAAAATGATGTAGTGAACGGAGGCGTCGCAGATAACGACGGGCTTACTTCCTCCGCCTAAAAAAGGATAGACAATTTTTAAAATTTGTGCTATTTTTTGGCTTTACAAGAGCATGTCAACAATGCCTACAATTGGATCTTCTCATTAATGAGGTGGCAAATCAACAACATAAGTCTCATAAAATCCTCACAGAAAAATTCTCATAGAGATCCATATCCGACCTTATCGGCCATTGGGGTTGAAAACTGCATGGGTGCATAGTTCACCCCCTTTTCATTCACCCCTAATTTCATAATAATACCAACCATTCATATTTTCGATCTTGTTGCAATACTTTCTCATCACTAAAAATATGGGCAGATATATACATGATCCAAGTATATTTTAGACTTGAAAATTGGAATTTTTTTTTTTTCCAATTCAATGTGCACAGAACCGGTTTACCGACCCAAAGTTGTTCGAATCATGTACAGCGTACTTATATATGTCCAATTAAAGTAATTATAACGATGACAAGCATCTCGACAAATCTAAAATATGAATGATTTGAATTATGAAAGGGAAATGATTGTAAGTTATTTATCCCAACAACTTTGGGTCGTTGAACCAGTTCTATGCGCATTGAATCAAAAAAAAAAAACCCAATTTTCACGTCTAAATGTACTTGGATCTTGTATTTATACACATGAATTTACAATGTTGTCCTTGGATATATAAAAAGTGTATTGAAAATTGGGCACCATAGTAAATTTAAGTGGCCATAAAGACCAAAAAAAAGTGTTAGATTGTAAAAATCACTTTCCATTATGAAATTATGACAGATATAAGGACGCAAAGAGGTGAAGTGCACCTCTGCAATTTCAACTCCAATGACAAAGAAGCCGTATCCTTTTCCAATAGCTGCGGTTCTGTTTCCAGCAAATCATGGCGGCTTTACAGTCAACTTTTTTTTATTGTAATAATCACAATAAACAATAGTATAAAATTATAAATCTATAAAATTGTTTAGATTATACGTGCATGCAAAATAAATTTTGCGATAGAATAATGTTAGGCTATAATTTGAAGAATAGATTATGATTTGTGTTGTCTACCATGTTTTTCCTTTGAAGGATTTACGTACACCATTTTTTTGAAACATAAGTGATAAATCTATCTTTTGATTCTTTTAGTTCAAAGGTGCTTGAAAAAATGTAAAATAAGACTACAAAAGCTCCTCTAAAATTGATTCTCAAATTGTGACTTTATCCTTTAGTTTTGAAAGTTATTTATGCCAGAATGCATTTTCTATCTCTCTCTCAAGTAAAGTAATGCTCTCAAACACCTCCTCAATCTCCTTTTTAGACTTTGGTTAAGTTCCACTAAGATTTTTGGACTTTTTTCTTATTTTATCTTTATTCAAATCGCGTTTGGTAGTTTTTCACCTAACTTTTGTGGATTATCGATTCATCTTGTCAAGACAAATATTTACTCCTAGTTTGAAATGTTAACATTTTTCTTTGGATCACATGTTAAAGAAGAATTTACACTTAACCCCAATCCCTTCCCAACCCATCATTTTGCACCAACACCTCCATCTGAGACTACCTGTATCCGAGACCATGGAGTAGCATACTGTCGTAAAAAGGGAACCTAATAGTATGAAATTCAAACTTACATCATTGAGAGGGAACCCTATCTTTTATATCACAACCTACAAGGGGTTTGGCCTGCAAAGTGAAATAGGATTAAAGGCACTGCACATGGGTTGGTTAGGATTTAAGGCACATGCACATGGGTTGAGCTTTGATTCCATAATCGCAGTTCCAATACAAACCTCAACAATAGGAAAATGGTTATCATCGGCCACAAGTACAAAAGATTTTGTTCATAAAAGAACTTGGCACACACAAATAGGTTGAACTTGATCCCAAAATCCGAGTTTCATCACAACCGACATCATATAGGAATTCGGTATTAAAATTGAGCAACAGGTCGACAAGATTTGGTCATACAACAATTTGGCACACCCACACGAGTTGAGCTTGATTCAAGAATCATAGTTCCAATATGAACCTCAACATTACGAAATGAGTATTAGAATTGGGCAATGAGTAGACAAGATTTGTTCATATAACTATTTGGAACACACACATGGGTTGAGCTTGATTCAAAAATCGCAGTTTCATTGCATCCATCAAACATAGGAATTGGGCACGCGCACATGGGTTGAGCTTTTTCCCATAAGCGTAGTTCAACTTTAGGAAGTGGAATTCGAATTTGCTTACAAGTAGCCTAGCTTTGTTTGGTATAAAAGACTGAAGGATGAGTTTTAAGCACATAGATAACTTCTCAAAGGAAAAGGATCAAGAGCTCTTACTGATATGCTATGGATACTATGGAGTGAAAAAGAACTTCAAATGCTATGTAGCAAGGCACACTCACTCTAGATACCATGAGAAAACCAGAAATATGTCAATTACACCACTTACTACACGGTGGTTATAATTCTCAGGCAGTCGATAATACGTTACATTTGCCTTGAGAAAAACAAAAATTTGCGCACCAATAATAAGGAGAAGAAAAGTGGACAAGTTTCTGATTCATCCAGTGTTGCGAAACTGGGAGCAAATTGGAAACAGAACAAAGAGACTCAGAATTGCTAACAGAAGGAAGTTAATTACAACTGAAACGATTCCAGAATGAATATTAATGATGGTGATATCAACGTTTAAGGTGTCAACAAGCCTAAGCAGGATGGTATCTTGGGGGTGAAATCACACACAAGTTAACAATTCATGAAGAGAACTCCATTTTAGTGTGGCCTACTTTTCTCAACCAAGAAAAGGAAGGAAAAATTTGAGAGATGAAGCTGGTTAAGCTAAAAAAAACACCCAAATACCAATCCCGTTCGCACAAACGGAGAAAATTTCCCAACCACTGGGAAGAATCAGATGACATATACAGAGAATTGGTTTAGCTAACTCATAAATGTTGCCGAAGTCCCATCTTTAAGAAACCAATTGTCAAACTCTTAACTTACGCACAAAAGCAACAATAGATAGAGAGGAATAAGGGACACCGGCAATTCAAACAGCCAAGACAGAAATCTTGAGACAATCAAAGATTTATCCCATTTGGATCAGATCCTGTTAAACCAACACTCCCAAAAAATCAAGAATAACCTTGCTAACAAGAAAGTAGTTCATTCCAACTTAGATAACACAAACCTTGATTTTATGGTAACGGACCGTAAATCTAGGATTCGGCAGAAACAAAACTATGATTTAATCACATAAGAGAGCCACTTGAAGCTCCACTCCAGAATCAGCATATCCTTGCAACTAGCAGTCTCACAATATACACATACACCAACTAAAAAAATCATCAAGTTGTTTCTCTAGTCGTATTTTTTACTCTAGTTAATAGTGAGTAGCTTGTATAGCTGTTGGTTCTTTGTTAGTTTTTGTTTGTAGAGTGCTCTGCTGACCAAGTTTTTGGCCCTTGTTCCACTCGGGAATGCCCCTTTGATTTTATATCTCGTAAAATCTTCAATTACCCCCAAAAAAATCAAGTTTAAAACCCGAAATTCGGTAGAAAGTGAACAAAGAGAACGTTGAAATATGCAAACAATTAAGATAAATATAGAAAGATGATATGGTCATGTGTGTGTGTACACAATTCCATAGACCACTAAAGATGAATTCATGTATTTCCCAATATCAAGTCTATTAGAGCATCTCCATCTCTTACTCAAATTTGAGTAAAAATATGAGTAAAAGCTTCATTTAGTATTGTGTGCTCCAATGGGTAAACTCATACCCAAGCACAAGTAGGCACAAATTTGAGTAAAACTTCATTAATGACAAAGTCGTAAATTTAAAGATTTGAAATTTGCCTTCAAATATTTGAGTAAGGAAACGTCAAACCAAATTTGAGTAAAACTCAAATTTGGTAAAGGTTTGGTTAAGAAGTGGAGGAGGGTTTTGGCTGATTTTTACTCAAATTTGAGAAAGAGCTGAAAATAAGTATCACTTCACAAAAAAGAGAAAGAACGAAGTTCATTTCTTGGACAAACACACCATGGATTTTGACAACAAAACCAGTTTACAAGAAATCCCAATTTTATCGAACAGTGTCCAAGCAGTCAAGCACAACACATGAAAAGCTGAAGTATTAAATGAAAACTCACTCAATCATCACCACAACCCATTGACCACCTGGGTATACCTATTCTTAATCCACCTGAAGCTCTTCCTCAGGGACCCTTTGACCTTCCCTTCAACAGAGTACACCTTATAGCTAGCAACCCTCTTCTTCCTCTGGAACTCAGGGTCACTCAAACCCCAAGATTTCGAACCGGACGCACTCGTGCTTTTCGCCTTCTTCAGCTTCAAATCCTTCACGGGTACAATCTGGTTCGGTTGTGGGGGTCCATAAGCATAAGAAGAGTCGTATGAAACACTCTGAGACCTGGAATGATTGGGGGGTTTGTACCCATAGGAGCTCTCCTTTTGTTCTGTTGGTCCATAAGCATAAGAAAAATCATATGCAACACTTTGAGACCTGAAATGATTAGGGTTTGAACTGAGTTTGTTTCCATAGGAGCTCTCCTTCTGTTCTGGTGGTCCATAAGCATAGGAAGAACCATATGAAAAGGTTCGAGACCTGAAATGATCGGGGTTTGAACTGGGTTTGTACCCATGGTAGCTCTCCATCTGCAGCTTGTCATCACCATATGGCTTTGATCTGTAATCTCCCATGGGGGTTTCCTGAGAGATTTTGATCAAAGTTGTGGAATTGGAATTTTTTTGGTATATTGGGAGGAAGGGAGAGAAAGGGTGTTATTATGTGGGCTGGGGGACCATATACTGAATGAGAACCGCAAGTTTTATTTCAACCAAGCCGTCAGGAATATGTTCCCTGTGCAGAGGGGGCAATTTATTTGTTTTCTTGAGTGGCAAATTGATTCTGAAAGAAGAAAGTGATGGCTTTTTTTTATCAAACCACAAACATAGTAGAGTAACATAAAGTAATGGCCTTGAGTGTATGGTAGTGATGTTATGTAGATTTTTTGTATACGGATATGTATGGATATCGTGTCGTATAAGTTATACTAACATTTAACTATGCGTTCTTATAGTTGGTTATGAATTTCATATTTTTTTTGTTCGATAAAGTTGGTTCCTTACGAAACTAAGTGTAATTTTTGGACTATTTTGATAAATTTATTATTTTTAAGTTTAATAATTATACGTAATTTCGTGAGAAACCAACTTTACGTGACGGAAAAAGTAGTGTATAGTTTGTTGCGTGTTTTTAAGTTTGATTATTAGTTGCTTGTTGGTTTTCATTTGTTACGATTTTGGTGTCAGTAATGGATAAATATTACGATTTGTACTCCCTCCGTCCCTTTATTACGGTCCAGTATTCCATTTTGGGCTGTCCCTTAATAAGTGTCCATTTTGTAAAGTTAGTGGGTAAAAGTTGGTGAATTGTCTATTTTGTCCCTAAAAGTAGATTCCACTTTGAAAAGTTAGTGAGTAAAAGTGTAATAATGATAGGTAAGTAGGAAAAGTGGAGGAAAAAGTTGATGTGAAAAGTATAATGATGATGTCTTTTTAATAAGTTGGAGTTACGAAGCAGGACATTTAAAAAGGGACGGATGGAGTACAAAAAGTTTAACGAATTATTTTTGCTAATTATAAAATATTATTTTTGTTAGTATAGTATCTTGGTTGAGTATAGTATTATTAGCATAGTATAGTCTTCCTTACAGCTGTACAGTATAGGCTTCACCGTAGAATAAGGGATATTCCGGGAATTGCATTGTCTGCTCTGTTGTTTTCAATGCGGTACCTGAAACTCTGTAAGCCAATTTGACTCTTCTTACTTGATGGGATGCTTTATGCCTCTTTTTTTTTCTTAAATCGGATGTCTGAGTCATCTTGCACGAACTTTTACTAATTTTGTGACTCTAAATTTACCGATCAAATGAACCTCCTGTGGCCCCCGTCCCAAGGTTTGTAATGTTTGAATTTCGTGACATTCAACCTTGTCACCTCTTAAAAAGGTTGCTCTTTAGTTGTTTTCGCGAATTGGAGGTGCCTATTGTCCTGTGTGTTGGGTCAATTCGGGCTGTCTATGCTAGGCCGGACAGCTCAGATTACATTTCAACTAGGGGTGATACCGGTCCGGTTTCGGTATATTTTTCGGTCGAAACCGGTAATCCGGTTTGAGATTTTTAGAAACCGGAACCGGTTGAGATAATCCGGTCCGGTTTCGATTGGCTCAACCGGTTTTCGGTCCGGTTTATCCGGTTTTCATTCACGGGATATATTTTGGGCCCAACACATCAAAAAATCCACAATTCAACCCACAAAATATCAACAAAAAACCCATAATTCAACTCATTTTTTTGGGCCCAACAAAAAAGGATCAATTTTGAACCCAATACCTAAAAAAAACCCATAAAAATATAATTAAACCCATAAAAACAGTTTATATATGTATATATATGGTTGATTTTATATAATAAATATATTTATTAGACCAATATACATATATATAACCGGTCCGGTTTCGACCGATTTTTAAAACACATAAACCGGATCGAAATTATTTTTCCGGTTTATAAAATTTTATAAACCGGAACCGGATCGAAATTATTCAACCGGTTTAAAAAATTTGGTCCGGTCCGATTTTTTCGGTTTCGATCGATTTTCCGGTTTCGACAAACACCCCTAATTTCAACTGAACAGATTTCGACGGTCCAATGTTGTTCGGCTGAGATGCACTCTGAGTCGTTCATTATCAAGTACGGACAAACTTGATCGACCCAACACGCATGTTGTCCCTGAGTGACAACACATACCCCAGACATACCCGCCCGCTAAACCCCTTCGCCTTGTCCCTTGGGGGTGGATGGCTATATGCCTTGCTGTTCCATTCGCATAACAGCGTCTTACTCTTGCATGATTCTAGAAAATTTATGAAAGTTCAAATTATCCTTTTAGTTGACTAAAATAATGCTAGATTTTCATTGTTTGGTAATCTGACTTCTATAAATGTCACTTCATTTTTCACAGAGTTACTGATTAGCCCTTGTATCATAAAATCATGATTATAATACCAATAAAAATAATTTTGCCGTAGCTTAGAATTCATTGTTCCATTTGACAGGCAATTAGTTTTGGATGTGTTCGGCTTCAACGGCTCGATCCGACAGAGGAAGTGTGCAGATCTTCGGGAGCCATGGGTGAATCAATTAATTGGTGTTTGCTCCGGCAATAGAACTGTACTTTTCTTTTGTTGTTTCTTAGTTGTTGTTTTACCAGATTTCAGCTTTGCTTGTTGTTTATTGCGAGTCTGAGTTGGGGATCTGTTGGAGTTCTCTACTACCTAAACCTATATTAGTTCCTAATCTAGGCGTTTCGTCAGTCTTGCTTCTGCAGGGAGTGTCTATGTCAAAGTCTTGGTAGTTTTGGTTCATTCTTATATCTTTTGTTAGAATATGTACTGCCTTCGGGCTTGTTATGAAATGAATTTGACATTTTCAAAAAAATATAAATAAAAAATAAATTGACCAGTCAATGTTTGCACACCCTTATTGCAATCATTTTAGCAGTTGAGAATTAATGACTCGCCAAAATAATGAGTCGAGTTTGAATAATTTATTAGGAGTACTAATATTTGATAAGTCAATGGATATGGCAAAGTCAAATGTACTGTTAAAAAAAAAAAACTTAGCAAGAAAAATAGCCAACCATTAGAGATTTTGTAATAGCAGTAACAACCTGGTGCAGTTTTCCAAATTTTCATGGCTCGACGTGGATCTCTCAACGTTTCAATTAATCTAGGAGTACCATTTTTAAGAAAATGGTAAGAACCATGACCAGAATACCGGTAATAAGCGAGACGAAGGTAAAAATGACATTAAATATGTACTGGGTAACACACATGCATACTACAATGGCAGTGACAGTGAGAAAGGGGCTGGGAAAGCTTGATGCTAATTCCCACAGTCATTCACAATTGAAATCTTGAAGAGTAATACATTTGTGTATCGATAAGACTGCTTACTACTCTTCTTGAAAATCGAATGTTTCTCCCAAATGAATCATATGATCGAGAGAAACCATGAGTCAACTAAAAATAGAAGAGCTTGCCCCACAAACTACTTTTATAGCGCTCCTGAATCTTATCCAAATTAAGGGATCACTAGGAGGCGAGCCGCCTCCTAATTATCTTTCCTTCAGTTAAAAAAAATGTTAGATGGGCTGGAAAAATGCAATAGAAATTACCATCTTGGTGTGAATGAAAAAGGTCATTCTAGAGAGTAGTTACCTACACACTACTGTCATCGAGTATTTTTTTTGAATTCTCTCCCAACACCTCTCCGTAATTACATAACAAGTGACGCATCATTAGAACACATTACTTGGTCATTATTACGTGACTAAATTGCAAATATATGTAACATTCAAAATTATTCTTACTTTTTCGGAAAATATATTTCCCTGTTATGCAAGTTTTGAAATTAACACAGTCTTCTTTTAGGAAAAATAAGTTGAATTAGAATGGTGTCACCTCCTTCTATTTCATTGACTTGGCCAACTTGAGCCGACGTCGTTGGCTACCCAAAAAAAAAATAAATAAATAAAGCAAAAACTTGAGCTGATGTCTAACAAGAAATAAGGTTAATATGGAGTATGAAAATGACATGGGGGTACACCCACGCGGACACCCGTCAAAACAAAGCTTAGCGTCGTTTTCATGGATTAGGTGTACTAATTAAACTGTGAACATCGATCATTGAATCATTCAAAATTTCAAACTTCTTCTCAAACCATGTCCAAAATTTAGGCTGACTTTCGGCAAACTTTCTCAAAGGTTTTTTTTTTTATTAGCAACCCAAAAAGCTAGGTTTCTTTGTTAGAGGTTTTGACGGAGGGATTTGAGATAATGAGTGGAGAGATACAAATAGAAAAATGAGGATAGGAACCTATTGGAAACCTTGCACAGGAAAAAGAAGAGGGAGAGGGGTCTTGTTCTTTTGGTTTGTCGGACAGATAAGATTTTGAGTGGATAAAATGTGGATATGTTATAAGGAGGAATAATTTAAGGAGGGGAGATTACCTCTAATACGTACTTGGTTTGGATAGTAGTTGGTATGGGTGGATAAGAGTGGATAGTGTGATAAATTATTTGGTTGCCCTCATTTAATCATTTTATCAAGAAGACAAAATGATTTGAGGGGTAATTTGGTCTTTTTCCCACCCGAATAAGTTAACCCTAGGATGGGGAGGTGTTGTTAGCTAACACCCTTGAAGGGATATAAGCTCTTCCCCTCCTCCCTTATCCCCCTTCTCCCACCAACAAACACCTTTCTTCCTTCTCCCCCTCCCTCCGTTATCCTCCCAACAAATAAGCCTTGGGGTTTTGAGGTAATGAGTGATGAGAGAAAGATAAAAAGATGGACAGAATAAATATATAGAGATAATTTATTGAAAGCCCTGCACAAAGAGAGAGAGAGAGAGAGAGAGAGAGAGAGCACTTTGAAACCCCAAGAGAATAAACCTAAGTCTACATGCAAAGAGCCTTTGCCCTAACTTTTTAAAGGGTTTTTTTAGCATAGTGTTTTTGGTTGTTTTATCTTAATTTTTATTATATTAGAGTCAAAATTTAACTTCACATTGTTCGTCCTGGTGAGAGAAATTAAAAATATATAAAAATATAGGTCAAAGTTGAAAAAAAATTCGTACAATTAAAAAAAAAAAAAAGGGACCCTGAACGACTGACTTCTTCGAAAGACTGAATTTAGCCCGCAACTTGTCTTCTATTCAAAGCCAACTTTTGCAAAGTAATCAAAAAGACCCTCAAAATTGTTCGAAGGCACTCTAAACAATGTATCAACCTTCAAAGAGACTTCTTTTCTTGCATGAGTATAAGCTAATGAAATGCAAGAGCAGAGTTAGGATTTTTGTTCAAAGAAAACTTAACACAAGAGAAGAGAACGAGAAGCCGATTCAATAAAATATTCTTCGTTTTGGCCACGAATGTGGACACTAAGTTGACACTCAAAACTACGTCATTCTGTGGAGGATATTAATAACCCCTGTAGCGCACTTCAAAATCCCAATAAACTTGGGAAATTTGAATAAGAATCAAAAGTAAAAAATGCAGTCAACCACCCTCTAATATGTCCACTCACCGCAAAATTGAAAAATAGAGTCATTCACGATGAATTTAAATACTTGATAGAAATTGGACAGATGGTAAATTTAAACACCAACATGTGTAACACCATAATAAGTGTCTCACCCAAAAAATTAAAAAACAAGTAGGTTCCTTACTGAAACATTAAACAAAATTCGACCCCTCATCCATAAATATTGCCCTTACATTACACTTAAATTTTGCATAATCATTCAAGAAAATTATTATTATCAAAGAATGAAGCGACCCCTTGAAAAGTGACTTGTTAGATCATATGGCATCTTGTGATCGGAAAAAAATTGAAAGAATAAGTTGAAGCAAATGAATTGAATAACGCTAGTTTCTTTTTCGGGAATCAACAACAATAATGTAAAAACACCTCAAAAGTTATGAAGACAAAGGTATCAGATGACAATTATCTTTGTAACTCATCTTTTATGGTAGATAGGGGATTTCAACATCCGAACACAAAATATATTCAGAAGTATATGAAACATCCTACCATGTTATAACTTAGGCACAAATAAAATAACTTATCGGTGATTGCTTCAAAATAATGCACAATTGTAACATGATCAATATGCGATGAAAATTACAGTATATATAGTTAGAATTATAACTCACAAAGTTAAAAAAAAGCCTAGAAATTTGAAATAAAGTATTTTTTGAGTGCCAATGTGGTTTCCCCATTAATAAAGTTTGATCGTGGAAGAAACAAGAAAGAAAGGTTAACTTTCCAATTGGTACCCCTCCTCCTTTTTCCTCACTTTTCTTTGATATCTTCCCCATGAAAAGAGAGAAGAATCGTACCGTAACAATTGGAGCAAAAGATGTACGCAAGATAAGAACTTAGGCCAAGGTCCTTAACCAAACCGAACACACATGCAACAACATACACAAGGAAAGGACTACACAGGGAACGCAAAACACAATACTAGTGGCACTTGGGAAAAAAATCCATCCATCCATCCTTCCTTAAAAGACTATTGTTAGCACCTTGATGGTCAAAGCTTGCTAAGTTTGGTTAGCGGTGGTGGCATCTTGCACCCTAGCCAACTGGTGGAAACAAAGGCATGAGGCAGACATGTCTTTACAAGGTGACTCGATGATATCGGTTGGTGTCAGCACTGGTTCCTTAGGCAAGTGGCAGTCGTAATGTACGTCAAGGCCCGATGATACCGAGGCAAGAATGCTAAACGAGAAGCAAGCTTGTGGGACAAGGCAATCAAAAAATTAACTAAGTATTGGGAGCTAGGGTTGGATCACGAAATGGCTAGACAGGCTTGAGTTGGATCAGACAAAATGGTTAATGACGGTTACAGATTTTTGCATTTATTGCTAGCAGCAATGGACAGGTGTCCCGAGTAGAAACGAAACAGTTGTTGGCAGTTATCAGTGACTCAGTAATTCTGCACATGTTGCTGAAGTCGTGGACAGGTTCCAAGGCAGAACAGGTAGAGGCAGTTACGAGTAGTTCCAGGCTGATTCGAAATCTAGTGTGCTGACAGATTCTGGCTAAGCCAACACACCCCTAGGTCAGTTGGGGGTGTCAACTGCAAGATCATGGGTTGGCCCCGTGATCTCATGTACTTAGTGGCCACGTTTTTATGATTGTAAGCCTATTTAGGCAAGACATTTTCGTGGCCTAAGGCAGAGGGATGTTCTGTCTAGACTCTTGAGTGTTTTCCTTGTATTGTTGGTGCAATAAAAGGTTGGGACGGTTCCCATAACTCTTATGTGTGTTCTATACATTCTCTCAAACACGTGTGTGTGCGCATTGTGAGTTGACTGAGACCAAATTGTTAGCAAACTTGATGCCATTGGACAAAATTTCTAGGCGAAAAACAACCTCATGACAACTATCCTGTTTCTCGACTTCTGTCTATAGTATACCCAAATTACTCTTCCAACACACACGCACCGATTCTCTCGAGTAACTCTCAAACGACGCATCCCAGAATCCACCGGCTCCCCCAACTATACCATCACAACTGCCGACTACTTCAAATGGAAACTCACCCCGACCCCATTCCGCCCACATCTCCAACTCCGACCGCCGAAGGCCAAAGTTCCTGCCAATTCTGTTGGGATTAAACGCGGAAGCACCCAAGCGCCGAGATTCGAACACAACCACAATTGCAACCAATGGAAGTTCGATGAAAAATAAAATAGAGACACACGCAAGAGATACGTGGTTCGGCAAAAATCTGCCTACTCCACGGAGAGGATCCCGTTCTTTCACTTATGAGAATTTCCGTACAAGTACACTTGAGTATGAAATAACCCACACCCAACCCTTATACACTCATTCATACAAGAACACGCTCTCACCAAGTACTAGACTTGACCCTTGCACACACAAACTTGCAGTAGAAAAACCCGTGTACCCGGCAGCTCCCAAAGGAACTGCCCCACACACACAAACTGTTTTTCTCCTCTCTCACTGCCTGCCGAAAAATACCTTCCTCATGCCAATATATAAGCACCCATCAACCCTTATAATAATAAGGGCTCGTTTGGAAGCAGCAATAGGAAGGGGTATTGGCAAATACACCCTGATAATACGTGGGGCCGGATCTTTTGAGTGGTTTGGGAAGCCTAATCGCCGGGGGGATTCCGCAATCCACCGACTCCATAACCCCTCCTAATCCAGGCTGAGGGGGGATTGCAGATGGCCAGGGTTTGAGGTAGCAATGTCGAATCCCCCCTAATCTCAGACGATCTTACCCCTCGTAATCCCCCTTTTCCCACTCTCCAGGCTCCATTTTCTGTCGCGCAGTCTTCTCTTGGTCTTGTTCGAAAAAGAGAAGAAGTGTGGCGATTTGGGTGCTTTGGTCGATTTGGAGTTCGATTCATCAGGTAAATGTTGTTCTTCGACTTTTTCCTGTTTCTGTAGATTTTTTTGTACGAGTTGTGTTGCTTCCAAACGAGCCCTATAGTGTTTCGGCAGTGTTTTTGTTTGATTTGGTTTGTGGGTTTTGTGGGTTTCGACTCCCAGGTACCATTTCTGTCGCAACTCTTCTCAGTAGTGTTTTTGTTCGAAAGAGAAGAAGAGGTTTGTGGCGATTTGGGTGCTGGTGGATTTGGAGTTCGATTCACTCAGGTATATTTCTTCCTTGTTCGATTTTGGAGTGTTTAGTTCCTGTTTCTGTAGATTTTTTTGTACGAGTTGTGTTGCTTCCAAACGAGCCCTATAGTGTTTCGGCAGTGTTTTTGTTTGATTTGGTTTGTGGGTTTTGTGGGTTTCTACTCCTAGGTACCATTTCTGTCGCAACTCTTCTCGGTAGTGTTTTTGTTCGAAAGAGAAGAAGAGGTTTGTGGCGATTTGGGGGCTGGTCAATTTGGAGTTCGATTCACTTAGGTATATGTCTTCCTTGTTCGATTTTGGAGTGTTTAGGGCTCGATTATGTACTGTTTATGTTCGTTTCGTGTGCTGGTCGATATGAGTTCGATTCATTTGGGTGCTTTGGTGGATTTGGTTGAATTTTTTGTTCTATTTAGAATGTAAATGAATTTTCTGATCGATTTGTGTGCTGGTCGAAAGCTCAAATCTTCATATGGGGAAATAAGTTTATAATTTTCGTGCACGATGGTAAACGGATTTTTATGACAGCAAAGCTTGTACATGGCAGTTTCTTGACACTTTCTTGAAAGTTGATTACAATTGATTTCGAGTTGGTGCCTCATTATACATGGCTAACCGAATATAAACTTATGCGTAAAGGGTGTCGAATAAACCAAAGCTTGTACATTGATATTACTAGTAAATTAAATATGTCAAGCACACACCATCATTACAGATTTGACGAAACACTTCTTGCACAAAATGGCATGCCTATGCTACAAAGCAATTTAGGCGGCCTCTAATCTCCAAGTTCAGTCTTACTACTCCCTACATTATGAGATTTGAGACTTTATAGCAAAGCCACATCTGAACATAATTTTCTCCAAGAATGATTGCAAATTAGACATCAATAAGTGTTAGAAGAGTGTACAAAATGACTTTGCTACTTCTTTTCTCCTTTCTATTCTTCCAGAAGTCATAAGATTATAGACACGTAGGCTAGCTGCCATGGCCACCAAAAAAATCTGCCTTGTGTGGATTTTGACAAACTAAGAATTAATAAGAAATCCATTGCAAAAATAATGAAAAGAAAAGGAAATGGATCAATCTTAAGTGTTTGACTATGTGTAAAAACAAGATCACCAATGGCAGTTTATTGCTAGTCATTTGGGTGCAACTTCTACATGTGTAAAAACATACCTCCGTATCAACTCCCAAAGGCGTGCCAATAGTTTGAGTAGTCATTTGGGTTCATTGCTAGTCCTTATGTATCCAAGATCACCTATGCAAAGTTCTGATCTTGGACGGCGTCATTACACGAAGTGTCTTATCCCCTCCCTTCACATGCTCCATGCAAGAAAATAAGTATTGCTAAATTAGGTCCTCCCTCATCATTTTGTAGTGTGCAGCCAACTCGAAATCAATTGGTAATAAGTGGAGAGGTTGACAAGGATAATATACTAGTTTAGGAGGCACCAGGAGAGGCTAGGAATCTTTGTGGATATTTAAGGTTCTACAGTACATTAGAGTTATGAAAACAATTTTAATGCTCACCTGACATTACTTAATAGATGCCCATTAGAATTCCAAATGCGAGCAATGGCCCATTAGTCAAAGGTTTATGGTTTGCCAATCTAATACACAACACATACATAAAGAGAGCTACATGGTTTTGGAATGTTCTGTTGAGGTTCGAATCTGGTTCTGCAGTTCAGTTTCTGTTCAGTTCAGTTTAGTGTGTGTGGGTACTGTATTCTGCACATCTGTTCAGTTTATATTCAGTTTCTGTTCAGTTCAGTTTATGTTCAGTTCTGTTCAGTTTCTGTTCAGTTTTTGTTCAGTATGAGTATGAGTATTTGTATTTGTACATAGTAGATGAGTATGAGTTGTGTTTTTGTAGATGTTTATATCTCCATTGAATTTTGTTGAGTTTTGGTGAAAAACTTTAAACCCTACCTAAAAACCCTAAACCCTACTGATACGGCTTTGATTTTATAAGGTTATTTAGGGTTCATCATTGTTAGTTAGGATCCCAAGATTAGGTTGTCATGAAAAACCCTAAATCTTGTAAGTGTTTTTTAGGATGCCAAGATTAACTAGGAAACAGAAAAGGAGAAGAGAAGAGCAAGAGGGATTGATGGCATTACAGGCCTTTATGAACGCTGTCATTGGTGTTTTTCGTCTGTACTTGTTCATCACGTCCACGTTTCGCCCTCGTCGTCCGGAGTTGTCTCCGAATCCAGACTATTACCAGACGCACATTAACAACATCAATAGGCTTGTAAGGGGTAATGATGTGGACTGCCATGAACAGGTGAGGGTTAATAGGCATACTTTTTTGAGATTGTGTTGGTTAGTCCGAGGTGTTGGGTTAAGCGACTCACGAAACGTATGTCTCGAGGAGAGGGTAGCAATATTCTTGTGGGTCCTCGGTCACCATACGAAGCAGAGGCGTACAAAATTTCAATTCTATAGGTCTACTGAGACAATAAGTAGGCATTTCAATGCTGTAATCCAAGCTGTCTTGCGCCTTCACCGAATGCTCCTAGAGACGCACGTCCCTGTACCTGCTAACTACCAAGACACTAGGTGGAATTGGTTTCAGGTATAGTCCTCTTGAGTTGTTCCTACTTTGTCCATTCTAAAGCTTTCCTCTACTTTGCCATATTAACTTACGTTAATACTCTTGTCCACTTTTGTTAGAATTGTCTTGGGGCATTGGATGGGACGTACGTGCCAGTAAATCCCCCGGCCGCTGACAGGGCACGATATAGGTCGAGGAAGGGTGAGATTGCTACAAATGTCTTAGGTGTTTGTACCCGGGACCTTAAATTTGTCTATGTATTGTCTGGTTGGGAAGGATCGGCCACAGACTCTAGAATCCTTGGAAACGCCATGGAAAGACCCCACGGTCTTAGAGTTCCCCGTGGTATGTTCCATATCCTAAGTTGATATTTACTTTGACTCCATTAAACTTATCCACCCATCAATATGTTGTCTTCCATTGGTTACAGGGAATTATTACCTTGTTGATGCCGGCTACACCAATGGGGACAGTTTTTTAGCACCATACCGTGGCCAGCGGTATCACATTAACATTTGGAGGCAAGGTCACATGCCAACAACCAAAGAGGAGTTCTTCAACATGAAACACTCCGCCGCTAGGAATGTCATTGAGAGAAGCTTTGGGGTTCTCAAGATGCGGTTTGCCATTTTGAGATCTACCTCGTATTACCCCATAAGGACTCAATGTCGTATCGTGTCAGCATGTTGTCTGATTCATAACCTAATTAAGAGAGAGATGCCTAACGATCCCATTGAACACGAGTACACTGCGTGGGAACAAGCACATGTGAACGATGTCCCTGTTGATGATAACATAGCTAACGTTGAGAGTTCCAATGAGTGGACTGCGGGGAGGGATGCTCTAGCGGCGGCCATGTACAACGATTGGTTAGCCAATGGTGGGGGACAAGTGGAGGGCATCCTTCCGTAATTGTATTTTCTTTCTGTTGTATGAAACATTGTAATTGTACTATTTGGAACTTGATTGTAACTTTTATTTTTGAACAACTTGTAACGTACAATTGTAGGTCCCGGTGTTGTTTCATAACGAAATGTTTAAGGTCGTACTTTTACAATTGTACCACACTTTTAAATGCATTTGCAGCTATGGCTAGTAACGATGTGGAAGTAGTGGTGGTGGAAGGGCCTACAAAGGCAAAACGTAGGAGTTGGAGGAAAACTGAGGAGGATGCACTAATGAAGTGCATGCTAAGTGAAGCGGCGGAGAGGTGGAAGGCTGAAAATGGCTTCAAAACGGGTTACTTTACCCACTTGGAGAAGGAGTTACACAAAGTGCTCCCGGGGTGCACCCTTAAGGCAAACCCCCACATTGACTCCAAGGTAAGGTATTGGAAATCTTTATGGGCTAGAATTGTAGACATTACGAACCTAAGTGGTTACGGGTGGGATGCGGTCAACAAACGCCTAGACGTGGAGCAACCCGTATGGGATGCGTATGAAAAGGTAAGTCCCGATCTTGAATTCCAATGCTTTAATTTAATATTAAGGCATGCGAATTCATAGTAAAATTGCAAATGTTTGTGTAGGCCCATCCCAAAAAGGCCCAAGGCTTGTACGGGAAGTCTTTCCCGTACTTTGAAGATTGGCAAACCATATTTGGCAAGGATAGGGCTACGGGGGCCGCCGCCGAAGATTACGATGAAATGGCGCGAGAGGATATTCCCAATGAAAGTGTGGAGCCACACAACTCCAATGACTTTTATGAAGTCCTATTCGATAACTACGATCAACCTCTCCCCAACACTCCTACAACTCCCATAACTCCGACAACTCCCGTAACTCCCACACCTCATTCGTCACTCCCCACGTCCGCTCCCCGTGGCTCAATGCCGGCGGCCAATGCCGGAGTCCCAAACAAGAGAAAGAGGACTAGAATGAGTGATGCAGAGGTGTCCATCCATGAGAGCATGAACACTTTCTTCAAATCAAGCTCCACCTATATGGACAAGATGGCCAATTCGTTTGGCTATGACAAAGAGCTATCCGCCCGACGCACGATGGTGAAAGATGAGTTGTCGAAGCTTGATATCACCTTGACGGAGAAGTTCAAGCTCAGTGCAGTAATCGTGCAAGCGGAGGAGAGGGTGGATGACTTCTATGGGACTAAGCCCGAGGAGAGGCAAGCTTTTGTGGAGGCCATCCTTGCCGGTGAAGTATATGGTCCCATCTAGTGGCAATGAGAAATGAATGCCTTTTTGAAGTGGCTAAAGTACCATTATAAGCAAGAATGGTACTTTACCCACTTTTTTGTGTAGTGGCATAATTAGGAAGCCTTTTGTTCATTCCTAATCAACATTTCGTCCGTTTTGTAGGAAGAATAGGGTACAATGGATGCATAGTGGATGCATAGTTTTTGTTAATATTTTGGAATGTAATTTTAAGTTTGTGAAATGTGTAATGAACGATGGAGGATGTCTATGAACTACGAACTATGATGGGTGTATCAAGTACACATGAACTAATGCACTATATGATCTTAAACTTCGCAAATTCTTACATTTGATGCATACATTTTGTTCATCTTTCGAAATTGTAATATCAAGTTTGTTTGCATTACAGGTTGTTCGCAACTTAAGTGAGTCTTAGTAGGGCAATGATGAAGCGATTAAATTCTTAGTTAAGGTAGATACCGTGGCGGGGTAACGATAGTTGCAGCCATGAGTACCCTTCTGATGGATTTTTATTGTCGGAGCCCATGGAAGGCAATGATGAAATTTTTCTGAGCCTCTGTCCACTTTCTACCAGCTCTGTGGAGCATGTGCAGTGTATGTGTGTTGGTTTCTGCAGTGCAGGTTCTAATGGCATATAAATGAATCAATCCATGTGGGCTATGATGAAATTTTTCTGAGCCTTGTAGGTGTTTTTGGCTGCTCAGTCCAGTTTTGACCATGCTGTTTCTGTCCAGTTCAACTGTCGTAGTAATCTGAGCTGTTGGTTTATGTGTGTGTGTGTGAGGTTCATTTGTGTAGCAGGTTCAGTTTTGGCCATGTTGTTTCTGTTCTCAACTCTGGTTCAGTTTTGGCCATGTTAGTGTGGGTTGGTGGCTGTGTGGGTGATGTGCAGGTGTGTGGGCTGTGTGGGATGTGTCCAAACTGCACTGTCCAAACTCTTATTTAGGGCAATGATGAATTATTTAATTTGTTATTTAATGTCGATACCTTGGCGGGGTAACATTTGTTGCAGCCAAGGTATCGACCTTATATTATCTGAGCCCAATCCACTTATTAGCTGTGTTGAGCATCAGTTTTCACATAATGGCTATGATGAAATTTTTCTGAGCCTCTGTCCACTGTTTCTGTTCTGTTATGGTTCTGTTCTGTTCTGTTCTGCAGTTTGCTGCATCTGTCCACTGTTGCCTCATTTGAATGGTTTCTGCAGGTTCTGTTTTGGTTTGGAGGGGGTGTAGTGTGTGTGTGTGTAGCAGGGTATAATGCCATGCTGTTTTGCAGTTTTCTGTTAGTGCAGTTTTCTGATCCCACTACGATTCTGATCTGTCCACTTTTGGAGTTGAATGGTTTCTGCAGTTGACATTATATATATGTTCTGTTCTGCTTCTGAAGGTTTGTTCTGTTATGGTTCTGCAGTGTGTTAAGTTATGGTTATGCAGTTTTGGAGGGGGTGTAGTGTGTGTGTGTGTAGCAGGTGCAATGTGCAATGTGTGTGTGTGTAGCAGGTGGTTCTATTTTGGCCATGTTCAGTTGTGTCAGCAGGTTCAGTTTTGGCCATGTTTCTGTTCTGAACTCTGGCAAGCTATTTTGTGCAGTTTTGGTACCCCTAATAGGGCAATGATGACAAATTTAGAATGTAAATGAAGGTAGTGCCTTGGCGGGGTAACTTTTTGTTGCAGCCATGCGTACCCTTGTGAATTAAAATACATGGTCTGAGCCCTATCTCTCCAGTTTTCAGCTGTGTCCAATGGTGTGTCCAAACTGCAGTGTTTTGGTATGTGTGTGTGTGAGGATCAATGGTATCACAGGTTCAGTATTTCGTTTAGTTAGTGTGTGTCCAAGGTGCAGTGTTGGTGTGTGTGTGTGTGTGTGAGGAACAGTTGTGTAGAAGGTTCAGTTTCTAGATTGGTTAGTGTGTGTGTGAGGTGCAGTTTTTGTGTCCAAACTGTTAGTGTGGGTTTGGGGTGGCTGTGTGGGTGATGTGCAGGTGTGTGGGATGTGCAGTTTTTGGCTAAGTGTGTGTGTGTGTCATGGGAACATGCCACAATCCAGTTTTGGTCCCTGTTTTCTGTAGTTTTTGGGTGACTGTTTTCCTAGCATATTATCAGGGTGTATTTTGCAATACCCCTTCCTATTGTTGCTTCCAAACGAGCCCTCTTTTACTGCTTGGTGGCATGTTTGCATGTTTTACCTGGGCTGTATGTTTGGACTGTGCAGTACATGCCAGTGGTAAAAAACTGCTATTTTTGGACTGTTTTGAGGGTTTCTGAAGTGCTGTTGGTTTTAGGCTGAACCAAATGGGGTGTTAGAAGTGAAGTTTGGTGGACCATATCTGGGTTTGACATGTTTCTGGGGGGGGGGGGGGTTGGCATGCTGGCTTGGTAAGAACTTAGTTTAGGTGGCTGTTTTCTGCAGTTTTCTGGGTTGCAACATGCTGTAATATGGCAATGATGAATGTTTTCTGAGCCAAATGTCACAAATGGTTCAGTTTTCAGTTGTGTCCAATGGTTCAGTAGCATATCTGGGTTTGCAGTTTTGGTGTGTGTGTGGACCAGGTTCAGTTTGTGAGGAAAAGTGAGGTCCACTCTGTCTGCTTAGCTGGTTTGCCATGTTTTGGCATGGTTATGAGGAAATTTTTCTGAGCCACCTATTATTGAATTCCCAAGTGCAATTTTTTTGGGTTAAAGCTGTGTCCAAATTGGTGTTCTTCCTGCTTATGTTCCAATATGTTTGTTGCTGCACTTGTTGTGTGTCCAAGAGCAATATTCTGTGGTGAAAGAATGCTGTGTGTCCAGCTTGGTTTTTACAAACTGCAGTTTTGGACAGTGATGAAAAACTGCAGTTTGTGGACAGTTTTGACGGTTTTCCAACTCCTGCTGCTATTTTAAGGCTGTTTTGTTGTCCAATGGTCGATTATATTTAGGCCATGATGATATAATACGAGACAATTTTAGGCGAGTCACTTGCTTTGGCGGGACAAGCTATGAGGGCCAACGGTTCAATCACCGTTCGGCAACATAACTTGTAGCCAAGTAGTGCACTATGTGCCGGTCAAATATATCTGAGCCATATTCATTTGTAAGCTTACTCTTACTATTGTTTCAAATTGAAATATCGTAATTGTTGTATGTTAATAGATTTTCCATGGGAAGTGAAAATCAAGATAAGTTTTGGGTGGTTTTCGTTGGCCGTGAACCGGGTATATATACAAGTTGGGCGGCCGCGGAACTTCAAGTTAATGGATACGCGGGGAACTTGAAGAAAAAGTACAACACATTAGACGAAGCGGAAGAAGCATTGTTAGCATTTCATGAGGAAAGATACCGGCTCATGGAACACATGCAGTTGGCTCAAACCAAACATCAATCAAGTGACGGCGCTTCCACATCCACAAGTGATTTCGAAGTGGCACAACAAACTAGTCTAACAAAGTACTTTATTGTAACTTTTTTTTTAGGTTTCGTATGTTGTATTTTATTGGCATTTCTGTTTGATTCGGAATGAAGTTGTAGGTATTTTATTTTCAGAATTTGGAAGAATTAGGTTGGGAAGACTTTATCAAATGTAAGAATTTCATCAGTTGTATGTTTTTTATTTCATAAATCACTAGTCTAACAATATTGGTTTCGATATTCAATTCAAAATTCACGTATGGTGGTTTGCATTTTCACTTGAAAACAATGCTACAATACGAGGACCAACACAAATGTACCCTCACACATATACATAAAACAAATTAGGAACCCACGAAAAGGCAACTCCATTCATTTCACAAGACAGACATAAAATGAAATACTTCAGATACATTAGGAAGGCTACTAATTTAATCGTCAATTCATTTATTATCACAACTTTCAATTTATTCTTCCAATACCCGCCTTCAAACTTCGAAGTTCTAGTTCTCATCTGAAACAAAGCAATAGGCCCATCGATTAAAATGGGAAAATTGCTTGTCCCGGAAATGCCTCTGATGTCGGTGATCCTACATATAAATGGTAGGAAAACATTATCAAACTTTACAAACCAATACTTTTTACAAAATTGAAAAAAAATTGAAGAGTACTTACTTGGACAAATTCATTCCAAATTTCATTTTCCACCACTAGTTTGTTTTCATTTGGATTCCACCCGAACCCAGGACGCCTAAGCATAGCGTCTAGTTTGCGATAATCACTCTTCCATTTCTTGATCTTTTCTTCAATACGAATTTCGTTCATATCTCCTCGAGGGAAAGCAACTCGCATCTCATTTGTAAGAACTCCCAAGTAGGAAGGTTTGAACCCTCCGTTGTCGGTTCGCCATGTGCCCTGATCGACAAGGGTCGTAAGGTTTGTTAACAAAGTATCCTCCTCCTCCTCTCTCCAACGCCGGTGTGCCATTCAAATGATGAAAACAAACAAAATTATGAATTTTGGAAATTAAGATGAGATGTGGGATGGGATATGGAAAATGAGTGCTATTTATAAAAAAATTTGGAGGCAATAATTTGTTCAACCTACTCCTCACATGAATTCAACTAACACCCACATGTTTCCAACCACCATCTACTCCCCATTCATTTTATAAATTTTGGTTTTTTATAAAATTCTTAAAATTTCGGTTTTAGTAAACATTTTTAAAAAATGATAACATTTCGTACGTTAACCATTATTAAGTATTTTCATTATAAATTTTAAAAATGATATGACATTTGTTTATTTGTTTTATATAATTATTATATTAGTTAGGCACATTTTCACAAAAAAAAATATTGTTCGGCACATGTGAATTCACCTAACAAAATTGTTGGACACATTTTAAACTACCAAACAATGCATTTTTCCAACAAAATAAAAATAATCAGATTTTTTTTTAATAAAAAACACGACTTTTTCCAAAGTAAAACTGACTTTTTCATTTTGTAATTTTATTAAATTAGTACATTTGTTAATAAAAATAAATATTACGGCTTAAAGATTAATTATATTTGTAATTATACATAAAGTAATACATATTTAAGTTTGGGTCTGCACAAGGGCAAAATAGTCATTTGACAGCTTTTTACATTATCAACCCTTCCTAATACCCCCTATTTATCCTCCATCCAAACCACGTACTATTTTATCCCCCCTTTCTAATACCTCATCCAAACCAATCACTATTTAATCCCCCATCCATAAACATCACATCAATGTGGGCCATCCCGTATTAACCAATACCCCCTACTATCTAATCCCCCCTTCTTACATAATACCTCCAAACCTAATACCGCATCCAAACGAGCCCAACATTATACATGTTCCAAGGGAGAAGATGGAAAGACACGGCATAAAGAAGCAACAGCTAGCAGTCTAGCACTTCGGGATTCCACGAGGCCAACAATCCTTGCGCAAGACATTGATTTTGGTGGAATTCGAACCAACACCATTGGGAACCCGAACCATCCCAACAATCTCCACCTTGGTGAAAAATTCCACGCACCACTGCATCACCACCAAGCCGCAACAACTATTGGCCTTTCAACATATCTCCAGCTTCACATAACCGAATCAGCAAACTGGTCCTTTCTTAACCTGATTCAAAAAATGGCCAATCACATGTGTAACTGAACTCGAGCTAACAATCAACAGTTAACTCCAGAGTATGGACTCGATTCACCCATCCTCCACCAGCAAGAAAATTCCCTCACATCCGTCTGCACCCTGGAAATTACAATTGCATGCATCCCATTTCCAGCCACCATCGAGTATATCCAGACGAACCCATCTCTCAATTCATCAAGGACCGAATCGTCGTGTGTGATTTTCATGGCTCCACCTACAGAAAAACTGTATCACATGAAGACCATCCGACAACAAGAGATTTTTCCTCCTTTAATGCTCCATGGGACATATCACACCACCCAAAGAGCCAATACCTTAGAAATTGTGAGGACACCTCCAAGATATTTTTCTGCAACAAAAACGAATTTCATAAGCTGTGCACCAAGAGCCGCACCAATTTGACTTTGCTCAACACACATCAACCGTATGGAGTCACCAAAGCCAAACAATGCTCTTCTACAACATATGTTCTGAGCCCATGTGGAGCAACAAAAAAAACCTTTTGCTACTCACATACATCAAGAACAATATGTGTTTACACGATCACCTCTCCTTGTTGCAGTCAATAGCCATACCCGCTCTCCACCGATGCAAACACGCACCGTCACTTCTGGAACTAGATTTGGACCTGCTGCCATCCCAAATCTACCATCAGAAAACTACACCCGCTGAAACTCCACAGCGACCACATTGGATAATTTTTCCTCCAATGTCATGACAACCCAAGCCGTCTGCCTGGCTTTCACCGAACAATCCGCCTCCTACTGCAAAGCTGAGCAGTACTCGAATCGTTGCCTTCATTGTGGATGTAATGGAACCCGAATCTCAAAAAAAACCGGTCAAGAGCCGAGCCGGCTCTGATACCACTTGTTGGGATTAAACGCGGAAGCACCCAAGCGCCGAGATTCGAACACAACCACAATTGCAACCAATGGAAGTTCGATGAAAAATAAAATAGAGAGACACACGCAAGAGATACGTGGTTCGGCAAAAATCTACCTACTCCACGGAGAGGATCCCGTTCTTTCACTTATGAGAATTTCCGTACAAGTACACTTGAGTATGAAATAACCCACACCCAACCCTTATACACTCACTCATACAAGAACACGCTCTCACCAAGTACTAGACTCAACCCTTGCACACACAAACTTGCGGTAGAAAAACCCGTGTACTCGACAGCTCCCAAAGGAGTTGCCCCACACACACAAATTGTTTTTCTCCTCTCTCACTGCCTGCCGAAAAATACCTTTCTCATGCCAATATATAAGCACCCATCAACCCTTATAATAATAACATTATACATGTTCCAAGGGAGAAGATGGAAAGACACGGCATAAAGAAGCAACAGCTAGCAGTCTAGCACTTCGGGATTCCACGAGGCCAACAATCCTTGTGCAAGACATTGACTTTGGTGGAATTCGAACTAACACCATTGGGAACCCGAACCATCCCAACAAATTCAAACTCCCACCGTCCACCGTACCTTCCTACACCGCTAGAGTTTCCGCCGCCGGATAGAATCTCCCGGTAAGTCCAACTTAATCATTGTCTGACCCCTCCCCTATCTACATTCATATACATCTGCATTTAACTGCATTTATCCGTGTACATTTTACTGTTGCAAATAATTTGCATTCCATGGCAGCAAGCGGCCACGAGCCTGAACGTGTCTTTATTATTTGCCTACTAACTGTTTTACACAATGTTTCAATGTCAATTCTAAATTCAAGTAGATATTTTCCCCAAATGATTCTAGAAGAGAGAGGAACTTGGGTCCCTTTACTCCTTTGGAACTTTACGATTCTTAAAAAGAATGAAAAAGAAAGGGACTTGGGTTGTTCTATCTTACCTTGAATGGATGACTATGTTGTATTGACTGCCTTTTTTGAATTGGTTGAATTTGGAGCAACACAGTTGGTATAAGAGGTTTTGTAGTAACTCTTTTCACGACAGAAAAACAGAAAAGTTCAAGCAACTATGCAAATCTCCTTGGATTTAACAAAGTATTGTTGGGCTCGATTCCAAAACTGGAAAGAAAAAGAAAACCTTAAGAGCTCTTGAAAAGGAGGAGGATAAGAAGCTTAGTAGGAGGGGAGTTGCTTTATTTGTGTGTGTTTGAAATATAGGATTTGAGGGCCTTTTATAGGCAGAGTTGCTTTATTATCTCAATGAACACTCTCTGGATGCTGTTAAGATGCTAACGGCTATTGGTTTTGCTAAGTTATTACTTTACTAATCCGGGTATGTTCAAGGTAGTAACTTTAGGTTTTGCGTTGTTCTTGTTGCATTTCAAGTGGCCAGATGGTCTGAACCGTGAGCCAAAGCTGGGGGGGGAACGGGTGAAAGAGTGTTGGGGAATTGGGTTTTGACTGTAGAAATGGGTCAAGTATTTCCCATCTATGATACTTACATCTACATGATAATATTAAGCAAATCAATGTCAAAGCCTCAAGGTCATCAGCCACTTTAATTAAGCCTTCAGGTACTTAATGGGGTGTGCAAGTTTCATTCAATACTACTGAATTTATGAAATCATTCTAACAATAGCTTTTTATGGTTGATAGTTCTGTTGTTGAGTTCGTTGACAGGTTTATTTGTTTTATATTGTGCACTACTTTTCGAGAATTCATCTTTATTTATCTTATGTGACCGGTTTGTGAATCTGTGACTCAGATATTGGTGAATTATTAATTGGACAACCTAGGAGCGATGGGGAAGAGAAAGAGCACTTCACAGTTCTATTGATACCCTCAATGCACATGAAGTGAGTATTCATGCAAATCTTAGAAGTGAGTCTTACTAAAGAACAACTCTTGTTGCTCAACAAGTTAGTGGTTTAGAGGAGGAGGAAGAAGCGTTGAGGAAAGATTCTGAAGTTGAGAAGCAGGTCAAGGCTTTGAAGGAGTTTGAGGTGGTGGAGCTAAAGAGGAAGAATAAAGAGCTTCAGCATGAAAAGAGGGAGTTGAGTATTAAGTTGGATGCTGCTAAGGCCAGAATTAGAACACTCTCGGGGATGACAGAGGTAAAATTCTCATGTGCTCCCTTTGCAAACTCGAGGACTCATATTGGGAGTTAGACTTTTTGTTTCCAATACTATTTCATTTAAAAATTGAAACCTAGCCCGGAAAAAAAAAACCCCTCACCTCCCAAACAATGCCCCTCTCTTCCCCAACCCGCAAACATATTCAAACAAATATTTGAAAAATAACTTTTGGAAGAAGAGCGACGAACACAACGACGTGATGTTTGCCTGAACCTGAAGTCTCAAGTGGTGTCATCCTAAACGGGTGCTCGAATGAGAAATCCTAATGGCCTGATTATATAAATTGGCAACTTGCCAATCAAATTGTCTTCGACCTCTGATTCCTACCATAAGAAACATAACTATCATTTTAAAACCCTGTATTTATTTCGTTTGGACCAATTGTGATGGTTTACACTGAGATTCTTAGGACTGTTGAGAATTGAGAAAATATATATAGGTACATGAAATATGTTTGAAATGCTTCGTAAGGGGAAAAAGAGTTTAATCCATTAGATGAATATATTGTGTTTGGTTTTCTACTGTTGGCACACATAACTTTATGCAAATGCACCTCTTGATTCATGGTCATACTATTGCAATGAAGGCGTTGCTTCTTAGAGCAATTAAATAAAGACAAAACTCAAAAAACCCCAAAAGCTCTTAGAGGAACAAGGTAGTCTGACAGTTAAACTGGCCCTTAGAATTGAGGGTAGTTCTCAAATTAGAAATTAAATTATAGCAAGACAAAATTCAATCGATTTTATACAATTCATGCATCTTTACTGTTCACTTGGATCAAATCACTTTTCTCGTTGATACAGTTAGACATCAAAAGTGTACCGTTCATTTCAGTTTCATGGATGCTTTCATGTTTTCTTGTCATTTATGTACCCTTCTATCCCTCGTTAGACATCAATATTGTTGTGTAGAGCTCCGGTTCTTCTCATACCGGTCGTATGCAGGCCGAGTTCTCAAAAACAGCAACACACTTGACGCCAGTCCCACAGTAGATATACACCCCCACCCAACAAACGTCAAGAAATAGCACTGTCGACCCATGCACACGACCGACTCGGTCATCATTCCGCTTGGGGCTGCGTTGGCATCGTAGATGAGCGATGCTAGGAGACCGTAGACTAGCGACCCAATGGGGATGTTGGTAATGAGGATGTTGTGGTTGACGCCAACGCTGTTTGGTCCGAACAGCTCGGAGGTTACGGAGACTGCAGCGGCAAATATGAAGCCGGAGCTCAGACCGATGAGAGCTGTCCCTGCACGGAGGGCTCTCGCGGTGCCAGAGGCTGCTAGCATGAAGAAGGCGATCGGGGTGGGGATGAGGGCGATGGCTAGCCACCCCGTCCTCGCAAAATAGACCTTCCTGTACAAAAAAAATGAACATATATAGTATCTTTGTTTAGTGCCATAAAATTGTATTGCTGCACATTCATCTTGTGGTTACTCACAGTCTATTGATCTGATCATAGCTTTAGTTTTGTTTTGCTGCTAAACGTGCAAATTAAACTGATTGTGAATCTTGAATTCGTTAAAAAGAGAAAACAACAATCCAAACATATTTAGATTACTTACACACGCATGAAGTCCGGAGCAGCAGAAAGCAACCTCCCGAAGAATGAGAACGACGAATACAACGTGATCAAGGTCGACATCTCCGGTCCGTGCGCAAGAGACTGCGCAATCTGCCCTAAACTATTACTGTAAACCAACCCAATTGTTCCTCCACAAAAGTACGCCAAAAAATACAACCAGAAATCCAATCTCCTCAACAGCATACCAATGTCATGTTCTTCCCCCAACATCACAATCGAATCTCTCCCCAAAAGTATCCCCTCCCCTGTTTTCACACGATTCAATATTATCCCTCCTCCAGTTACTCCCGCATCACCGGCGTTTCCTAACCGTAAGCTACTTGTTTCGCGACTGATGAGCTCTTTGTGAAGCTCGAGATCTTCGACGTCTACGAGAAGGAATCCTGATGACCGTTGGATATGGGAATGGATTGCGCGACGGAACCAATTGCGGGCGTAGATGATGCCTGGGATGAATAAGGGGAGGATTAGGAGGAATAAGGCTCCGCTGAAGAGGAGGCGGGAGTTTGTAGAGGAGGTGGAGGAGGGGAGGAGGAGGAGGTAGAGACCGGTGACGATGGCAATGAGGTTAAGGAGGAGGAAGATGAGGGAGTCGCGGCGGACGGCGTCGACAGGGAGGGGAGAAAGTAGGGGTTGGCGGAGGATCGGGACGAGGGCAAAGAGGGAGGTGATGAGGGGGATTAGGGAGTTGAGGAGGAGGTACAAGGGGGTGGAGGAGGAGGAGTCGATTGCGGTGGCGGCGAGGGCGTATAAGGCGGCGCTGACGCCGTTGAAGCTGACGGTGAGGGAGATGGCTAGGGGGCGGTTGGAAGGGAAGTTTCGGTTGCAGAGGACGAAGCAGACAGTGTTGAACCAGCATATGCTGCATCCGGATAGTAAGCAGAGGAGAAATACCTGTTGAGAGGAGTTGGAAATGGGCAATTGTTATCAGTAAAATTAGAAGAATGTTTGGAGATGCATGAGGAACTCTCATCACATGAAATGCAATGGGAGTAGATTATGATATTGGAGCCTTTGATCTGCTGTGGCAGTACAAAGTAAAAACCAAGGCATCAGCTGTAGTCAAAGAGAAACACTAGTACAAGGCAAACTATACTCCATAATCAAAATGTTAGGAGGAACTTGCGGAAAGCTTATTACAGGATGACAATGGCGTGACTTTCGGCCGCTGCCAGAATTTTCAGAGCTAGATTCGACTTAACGAAGCAACTTGGAATCCCATTGATGGAGAGATAACTCACAAAGAGTTGGCACTCACCCATATTAATTAGCATGTTATCAATTGCAAGCCAAAACTTCCCACAAATTCCATCACCTGCTTCACTAATATAGTGAGCATCTCCAACCGGAGGCTTCAAATTGAAAATGCCAATTTTTTTAAAGATTTATGTGGTGGCATTTTAGCATCTTCAAATTTGACATCAACAAATGTTCATCTCCAACCTTGATATTAAAATCTAAGTAATTAAGAATAAAACACCTAATTTTTAAATTCCAAAATGGCAAAAATAGATTTGGAATGAGGAGTCAAATTTAAAGCAAATGTTGTGGAGCCAAATCCATGTAGAATTTGACACTCTATTTGACATCTGGGTTGGATTAAAGAAGGATGCTAAAGTTATAAGCATTGAAGCCATCTTTTGGACATGCTCCACTTGTGGATACCATCCCCCTAAAATAAAGGGCAATTTCCAAAACCACCCCAAGGTTTTTGTAAATTATAAATTGCCCCCTCATATTTGAAAAATTGCAAAATACTGTCTGTCTCGTAACAAATTACTCGCTTATCGTGATGTAGCCACTAGAAAACCTACAGAATCTGTGAAACGTCATCAAATCATAATTAAAATGAACCAAACTATCTTTTTCTAATTTGTGAAAAGTTGCAAATGTGTGAAAGTCAAAAGTATAGGTTGATCCACTATAATTAGGATTTGATGGTGTCCGACAAATTTCGTCGAATTTCCTAGCAGCCACATTACGACAATGGAGTAATTTGCTATGCGAAATGAGGTATTTTGTAATTTCCCAAATGTTGGAGCAATTTGTAATTTTTAGAAACATGGGGTGATTTTGGTAATTTATGCTAAAATAAAATTGAGTCTGGTTGCACACTATTTTCACAAACGGAAATGCTGAGGGTACTAACCAATTGGATACATACGATGTCCCCACTACGGGTTCTATACAAATGATTCGATTCGTTGATAAATTTTAAAATATTTTTTCAAGTGATCCCGTAAAATATCAACTCAATTAATTACAGTATGTATAAATACTTGATCCAATCTTTTGACTTTTCATTCAGAAGTTAGGCCCTAACTTCTAAATGAAAAGTTAGAAAATTGTATCAACTACTTACACATACTGTAATTAATTGAGCTGATATTTTACGGGATCACTTGAAAAAATATTTTAAATTTACAAATGGATTCGATCATTTTTGTGGGACACGTACTAGGCCCCACACGGCATATGTACACTGTATGTACCCCACATGTCGGTACCAATAGCAGGTCTCTTTCACAAAATCGTGAAGGGAGGCAAATTCGCGCGTGTGCCTATAAGTTACATAAACATTATTTATCCCCCCCCCCAAAAAAAAAAAAAATTAACAAAGTACATAAACATTGAAAATTCTAAGCCATACTAGGAATGCAGCTCAAAAAAGAGTTGTGTTCAGAATCGTTTGATGCAGGTAGACCAACATACATCAAATGGCTCCAGACGTTCGAAGTCGTATAAACTTTTTTCAAAAATCTTGCTTGCAATCGGAGAAAAAAGTTTCTATGTTGATATCTACTCAGATATCTTCTAGTATTTATTTTTTTAGAGAAAGGGCCTTTTTGGTGTTCTCCTTTTTTGAAATTGTGTATACTTTCATTTTTCAATAATGCCCTCACCAAAATCAGTTAATGAACCACTTATAACCTGGCATGAGCATTATACTTGGATAAAAGTGGTAAAATTGCATGAGCGAACTATCCCACTTCCCATGATCGATCGGGAAAAAAAAAAAAAACTATCCCACCCTCGCAACCACGCACGTAACAATTATAGACATTTACACAAACACACTACATTTTCATTGTGTGAGACCCACAAATTTTTGCAAATAAATGTGAGTGTGTAAAGTGTATTCTAGGGGTGCCAAACTTCTAGGAAGAGAGAGAGAGAGAGAGAGAGAGAGGGGGAAGTTACCACGAAATAAGGCAAGGCAACGACATTCCGAATAACAAGCCACTGGAGGCCGTAACCGAAAAGACCCATGAAAGCGGAAATGAACATAACCACCCACAAGGGTAGGCATTTGGAGGCAAGGCCGGAGGACCACCCGAATGCCTTCCCGAGGTCCGACGCCACCGCAAGGTAGTTGAGCTGCACCTGAGAAATCCCCAGAACCGACTTCATCGTCGATGAGTAGGCCGAGAAGTCGAAGTTGGTCCCCGTAAACGCCTGGATCCATATCGTCGCCACCAGAATCATCCACTTCCGAGATTCCCCTGCCATCGCACCACCACCCGGGTTTTTATTTAAAAAGAATCCGTTAAAAAAATTATAATAGCGAAATATATCCGATTTTGCATCCTCAAACTTGGAATTGAAGATAACGCGGCCGCCGCCTTCTTCTATGGTGGTTGTTTCCGGCGAGGAGTTGGGTTTTTTGGGCGGGAAAAAAGGGGAGAAACAGAGAACGGTGGGTGAATAGGTAGGTAGAGGAGAGAGAGAGAGAGAGAGAGAGAGAGTTGTTGGCTGTTGGGCCGTTAGAGAGGAATTAGGAAGATTTCAAGTGACGGAAATGCCATGTAATGATTCTCTGTGTCTATCTACCCCTCTCCAGTGGAGTGGAGTGGAGTGGAGTAGTGGGTGTGTTGATTTTGAGTTGTGTGACTCTACGTGGCCTCATTTATATATGATTATGAAGGGCCACACAATTTTCATCCTCTCGTTTACAGCCGCATGCAGGGACAAAAGAATTCGAATAGAGTAGAGGTTACAGGAAGGTCCTGGTATATACTACTATATGTGGAGAAATTACCAAATGCTTTTGAAGCAAGGTGATTTGCCACTCCAAATGTGTTGTGTGGGTGAGCCCATTTAAAAGGCAGCCTTTGAGTGTTCTGGAACATACACAGTGGGGATACGGTTCTTTTGAGAAAATAAAATTATAGAGGGGGACTATCAGAGAATATGCCACCTTTTCATTGGTACAAGTACCGGAGTATTTTTGTTTTTTTTTTTGTGTGCGGAGAACCTATGGCATGTTTAAAGTTAGATTGATGCATAAATAATGTAGAAAAAGAGAAGGGAAATGATATTGTCACTCCTTATTTTACCAATGCCATTCTCATTTTTTGTCTTGTAGTTGTGAATTTCCAAAATGGTCTATGGATTTTGTGAAAGTTTATTGCATTAATGGGTAAATTAATAAATTCACCCAACTAAAAGATAAAAGAGGAGTGCCATTTGTAAAAAGGGAGGTGGCAATATCATTTCCCAATGAGAAAAAACATAAAGAGTATCATTCTAAGTATACTCTCTCCACTCACATAACATGTGGGGCCTATATATGGGTCCGGTGTAGCCCCCACATATTATGAGAGGGGTGGGAGTATACTCTCGGAGCATTCAATAATTTTCCATCATTTATCTCTACGTGGCAGCATGTGAGTCATAGGGAAAAAAAGACAATCACCTTGTTTGGTTCAACTTTTTGAAAGTTCTCTCTCTAGCTTTTTTTTTTTTATCTATTCTAGTACTAATACGTAAGCAAAGCACATTTTCGTGTGTACAACTTTTTGAGATTGACTCACGTTTTGCTCATCAAAATTGCCCCTAAAAAAATTGAATATATATTCTTTTTTTTTGGGTAAACTGATATATATATATATACAGTCCGGATCCCCTAAGGGATCCCGGACGGAGTATTTGGTGCGGGACTCTGCCCAGAGCCGTTGGATCTAATCCAACGGCTGGATTATAAAAAGTGGGAGCTCGCGGGTTATAAGGGGAAAATGGGTCGGGTTTAAACAAAACCCTCTAGAAAAATCCGGACCCCCCCCCACTCGTTCAGTTCCAGACGCGAAGAGAGAGAGAGAGAAGAGAAGAACCCTATGCAGAAGACGAAATCGAAAAACAACGAAGGAGGTGAAGAAGATCCAGGGAAGAGGAAGACCGAACAAGGTATCTCTCTCTCTCTCTCTCTCTCGATTTCAATCGATCATAGAAAGGGTTAAGGTTCGATTTTGTTTTGAGAAACCCAAAAATTAGAAAGGGTTTTCGATTTCGTTCCATTTCGATTTCAACAAGGTCTCTCTCTCTCTCTCTCTCTCACTCTCTCTCTCTCTCTCTCTCTCGTCCTGTGTCTCTCTGGATTTTGGTTTCGTTCGATTAGGGTTCAATTTCGTTTTAGAAAAATGAGGATTTTTTGTAGTTCGATTTAGGGCTTAGAACGAGATTTTTTTCTGCGTTTTTTTGGGAGATTGATTTAGGGCTTCGAAAGGCTTACGTCTTCATTTGTGAATCACAGAAACTGACCGACGATTTCATTTGGCCTAGGGCTTGATTTCGATTTTTGTTAGGTTTTGACAAACCGAAAAAATTTAGATAATACAAAATCCATTTTTGTATAAACAATTTTTTTGGCTAATTTCTATATGTCTTGCTGTTCAAGTTCTCATTTCATTATTTTGAAGGTCATACGTGTAGAACTTTTTGATTTTTTTATTTTCTTAGCTCTTCGCATTTTATTAAGGTTATAACTTGTGTTGCAGGAGGTCAAGTTTCTATACTCCGTTATGCTTCACACACTTGAAGAACTCTTTCCTAACTAGGACATGCATCGCAAAAAACACAAGTTAACTTGAAATCCAACAATCAAAGTAGAGCAGTGCAAATTTATGTGTATTATCCTCCTTTAGACTGGACAATAGTAGTGTTACTGTGTTGCATTTCATTTTCTATCTTTTATCCAAATATTCATGGGATATAGACATATAGTGATTTCCTTGTAGATTACAAAGTACCAAACGATGAGTACATACATAGATGTTTGGTGCATCTCACATGTATCGTGTTCTACACTTATTTAAGACATTGTCTCATTTATCTATTTTCACCACCACTAGAACTGCACTTAACTTCAAGTTCCATATATTTTTGCAGATATTTGCGAGCCCAATGTACGAGTACTTGGACACAAGAAATGGCATCAAGGGAAGTGCACTGGCTTTCCTCTTCAACAAAAGATTGTGTGCTAAGTTGCTAAGTAGCAGTTCTTTTGCTGGTTGAAGGAACATCACCACCTCTCGTGACAATATTAGGCTACTTAATGCTTGGGATTTGCCTAAGGGCTAACTGTTCTTTTTAGCTTCTCCTGCATTGGGTCCAAGGCAATCCCCTTGCCCCGGCTTCTTCTTGGTTTTTCATGTACCAAAAAAAGAAAGAAAAAGAAACCGCATACATGTAATGTCGAGACCACTCCGCTCATTGTATTTAACCATGCAATTGTGTGTTTTGGTTCATTTGACTGTTGCTACAATAAAATGGGAGTTACGTAGCTTTTGGAGTTGATGTAGCTTCGTTTAGTCATTAAGGCAGTTTTTGGTTCTTCAGAATAAAGCTGGAATGGACTGGTAGTTATGTGCAAATCTATTTGGCATATAGAACCTACAGTATACTGTAATTCTGCACTAATTGGCAAACTAATGGCTTTGCTGGTAGTAGGGAAGTAACATTTCAATTTTCCAATCAAATCTGCCAAATCATGGAGCAGATCCTCCTTATCAAGCAAGAATGCAATCTCAGATCTATCCTTCATGCTTCTGGTGGTTACTGGTTATGCTGCTGTGGTGGTTATGCTGCTGTCTTGTCTTGACTGGTCATTACAGTCACTTACAAATAACCCAGTACCAAAAAGCCTCGGAAACCATCACAAACACACAAAACACAAAAGAATATTGAACACCATACATAGGGACCCCCATACATATATCAAAAGATGATGAAATTTATTGAACGCCATACAACCAAGTCAAAAACACATTATATTTCAATTTTGTGGAGAATATTGTGGATCACCCATCTTTGATTTTTTGGACATCAAACTAGTATGTATCCAAAAATAAATAAATAAATAATATCTATCCCTAGAAAAAAGAAGAAAGAAATGGATTTGGTCTTGAACAGGTCGGCTGCGATGCTACTAAATGCTCTAGTGACCATATTTCTGGAACTCCCATTCACTGTTATCTGCAGAGTGACAAGACACAAAAGTAAATTAGAGTTCTCAAAATTGTGGTGCAGTAACAACAACAACTGAAACAAGAATTCGAGAAAATATACGAATTGGACTCTGAAAAGGCTCAGAGCATGAAGATAATTGTCAGCATGAAAAGGCTCAAAATTGTGTGTGTACCTTTGGACATGACCTACAACAATGGTTTTTTTTATTTTTATTGAGCGATCGCAGTGGGAGCTACTGCATGAGTTTCTGCGAACCAAGGTTGGTTTTAAGGCGGATGATATAACATAAGTATATGAGTTGAATTTGCAGAAATTGGAAAAGGATTCTATATATACTTGTACATTTTGGTTTGCAGAAACCCCTGCAATAGGTTGTTCAATGTTCAAAACAAATTCATCTAGCAAACACCAATTGAAATCGAAAAACCTATGAAAATGAATCTCGTTCGCAGAAAATGAATGTCGTTCGAAGCCCTAAATCGAACCCCAAAAACCCTAATTTTCCTAAAACGAAATAGAACCCTAACCGAATGAAATCGAAATTGAGAGAGAGACAGATCGAGAGGGAGAGAGAGAGAGAGACCTTGTTGAAATCAAAATGGAACGAAATCGAAATCCCTTTCTAGTTTTTGGGTTTGTCAAAACAAAATCGAACGCTAACCCTTTCTATGATCGATCGATATGGAGAAAGAGATAGAGATATACCTTGTTCGGTCTTCCTCTTCCGCAGATCTTCTTCACCTCCTCAGTTGTTTTTTGATTTCGTTGTATGCGTAGGGTTCTTCTCTTCTCTCTCTCTCTCTTCGCGTCTGGAACTGAACGAGTGGGGGGTCCGGATTTTTCTGGAGGGTTTTGTTTAAATCCGACCCATTTTCTCCTTATAACCCGCGAGCTCCTACTTTCTAATCCAGCCGTTGGATTAGATCCAACGGCTCTGGGTCGAGTCCCGCACCAAACACCCCGTCCGGGATCCCTTAAGGGATCCGGACTATATATATATATATATATTCTACTTTACATTTGCGGCAAAAACTGATTGGACAAAGTAGTAAAACACCAGGAGCTTTGTCGAGTTCGAGCTCGGCTCGTATAATAAATTGAGCTCGACCTTGGCTCGAGCCTAGCTGAGTCATTTACTAAACGAGCCTCTTTAATCGAGCCGAGCTACCCAGTAAATGAGCTGAACTCGGCTCGGCTCGTTTACTAAATGAGCTAAAAACTCGAGCTCGGAGCGAGCTGCTCGGTTAGTTTATAGCCCTGCACGTGGGTAATCTTTGGGTGTTGGGTGGGTACCACGTGGTGCTCAAGCAGCCCCGGGCTGTTCAAAAGTGTGTTAGACGACCCAGATTGAAACTCTCTCTTTTCTCTCACCCCATCATACACTTTTGGACGGTTCGAATGAACTGTTTGGACACCGCGTGATACTGTTTGGCTGGGATTTTAAATGACCACTTGTCACTTTCTGATTGGGCCATTAAATTTCTCATGCGAACAGATACCACATGTACTCAAAAATTTCTCCTCAACAATTATCTCCCTCCTCTAATAGAAAGTCTGTGGACACAACAAATCTGTGCACATATCGTGCACGGATCCCACACAAGTAATTCGAGCCGTTCATTATATTTAAAACATTTTTTCAAGGGCTCTCACGAAAAATCAGGTCAATCCGATACCTATAAATACTTGATCTAATCGTCTAACTTTTCATTCTCTAAAAACCTGAATGAAAAGTTAGATGATTAGATCAAACACTTATAGGTATCGGATTGAGCTATTTTTTCGCAGAGGCCCTTGAAAAAATGTTTTAAACATAATTAACGGATCAAATTATTTGTATGTGATCCTTAATGGGCCCCATAACGTATTCTGTGCACAGATTTACTGTGTCAGTAGCAAGGTTCCTCCTATAAAGCGAATCCCGAAAAATCATGGCTGCCTTCGTCATCGGGTAAAATTCCATACCGTAACTCTTTTTTGGGTAAAATTCCATACCGTAACTCTTGAGATAATCTATCTACCACGTACGTCCACAAAGAGAAACTTTTGTGTATCCCGATTCACGGGGATATCAAGTTCCTTGATATTTCATTTGGTCTATTTCTCATTTTTTGGCCATTTTCGATCACATTTTGATAATCGGCTCCGTTCATTTTGTAGAGTTCGGTGAGAACCGCATTCATACCAAAAATTGCGTTCATCGGACTTTATTTGATACATGATCGGCACACGTGAAAATCGCAAAAAAATCAAAACAAGGATATTACAGTGTACTTTACCTCTACATCCAAAGGAAGCTTCGTCGGTGCAATGTGATTCCGTAAAGCTCTTGCTTCAAGGTACAAAACCCACTTTATGGTAAAAAAAATGTCCGATGCATTGAACTAGGATTGAACATGTCAATGTACGTATTCCTATTGAGTATCACATGTGCTTCTTGATATGCTGGGAAATTCTATTGTGTGTTTGTGTAATAAATTTTGGCGGTGGAAGCGGGACATTAATTAGCACTAGAGGCCGGGGCACATATGATACGCGTGCAAGTTAAATTTTGCGTATTTAGCAAGTTGTATTATGCATAATAGCTTTCCGCCTATTGTTTGATCCAATTTTAACCAAAATTTGATATGTGTGTACCCGGCCTCTAGTTTTTTGAATAAAAAGACAATCATTCTTCTTGACCCAATCTTAATATATTGTTGCAAGAGACATTTTTCGTGAGAAGAGTTCTCACCCTCAACAAGTGACAACAATTGGTTAGATTGTTCAATAGATTTTTAGTGAAGTAGGTGGCATAATCATATATCACCTAAAAAAATGTCATAACTCTAATTTGAATAATCCATATCACCTAAAACTAGTGTCTTATTCCTAGCATCTTTATTTCCATAACAAAATAGAAAGTACTATATGGATAGGAAAAATTCTAAAAAAAGCTTCATGACTACTTTATTCTTTATGCCAACTTCATGCTTTTACGCATATACTGATAGGCTCAACTGCTCAAGTAAAAAAAAATACTACTTTAAAAAATATTTAGAATTACATAAAATAACATACTCCTTTCGTCCCGATTTAAGTGTCCTCTATGAGAATTTGAGCTTTTTAAGATGTCAAATTTTTTGCTCTAAATTTCCAAAATTAACCTTAAAAAATTGTGAAGTTAATTATATTTATATAAATTACTTATATTTTTCAATATGGATCTCAAAAAAATGTAATAAAGATTTTGTTTGATAGATTTTAATTAGTTTTATTATAAAAAAAATTAAAATTATGATATTCCTACAACGGAATCCGGTAATGGCGGCGATTAAGAGAACGAAAGCGATGTGACTCAATCTTAGAACCTCAACCATTCTTGACTGTTTTGATGTCGTCCACTCTCGTTTCTAAATATCAATGAAACGAAAAATTGATGACGACGGTGCCGTTCCGGGTTCTTCTTCAAGATCAATGACTACGATGACGCTATTTTAGAACGTCGCCGTCAATTTTTTTTTTTTAATAACCTTGATGCGTCGCCATCGACTTGAAACCCAGATCTGGAGTGGTTCGAACTGGTGGGTCGCTGCGGGTGTGGAGTGGGACGAACGGGGTGGACAATTGGGACGACATATCCAAAAAAGATGTTGCGGAGTCGGAGGAGAAGGTAGCGTGTTTTGGAAGCGAGGAGAGAGAAGATGTTAGTAAGGGAGAAGCACAAGAGGACGAATAGAATTTGTCCTCCCCATTCCTCATTCTCCATGAGAGTGTGGAGAGAGAGTAGAGTATAATTTGGAAGGGTTTTTTTTTTAAAGCGAGAAAAGAGGAACAAATTTTGTTACCCTTTCAAATGGGATTGTATCATCCCGGATTTTGGGCCCATGGCAACGACAAAGGATATTATTAAGGTAAATGGAAATAATATATATATAAATAACTATATCGATATATACTAGGGGTATAATGGGGCAACAATGTATTTTGAGGATGAGAACATAAGTATTTAAAACCCTTAGGATGGACACCTAAATAAGTCTAGTATATAGGATGCCTATTTAATTTCTTCATTTTAAAATTATCAAATCAATTAGGAAGGAAATGGTACTTTTTAGGGGTAAAATTGAAAGTTTGGCATGTTTGATGGTTATTTTTAGAAAGTGAACACTTATTTTGGGACATTCCAAAATAAAAATATGGACACTTAAAATGAAACAGAATGAGTATTAGATTACCACCATTGATTTGTGAAAGTTTTTGAAATTGGGTACAACTGAAAAAAACAAAATCCATTAGGTTCCATCTAGACTTCATCCACATCCTTTTTCGCTTCCCTATTGAAGTAAATATTTTGGAAACTGAGCCTATTCGTTTTGGGTTTTTAGAGCATTTGCAATGGTAATAATCAAAATCAATTACCAAAATATGCCATGTCAGCATTTGATTATCCATTTAATCCATAATCAAACTTAACAACCTTTACCTCCACATTGGTTTTTTTTTGCATCCCTAACAAAAAAAACCTCCCATAATCACAAATGAATTCCAATTAGGCACCCTACCACACCAAATTATTTGTCTTGATGAGACGATTCCAATGTGGGGTGGTTATGAGTTTTTGAGTTTTGATTATTGGTAAAAATTGTTAAGTTTGGTTATGGAATGGGTGGAATTTGGTTATTTGCTAAAAGACTCGTAACTTTGCTTATTACAATGTGGGGTATTTTTTGAGCATTGTTGTTAAATTTACTTATCCACACCCATTTACCTATTACAATGGAGATGCTCTTAGGGAGGTTTTTAAGATTGATGAGTGGAGAAAGAGAGGGAAAATTTTTTATTAAAGACCATGCGCAGGGGTTTTGAGACCCCCAAACGACCAAGCATATGTCGTTCAATTCTGCCCCATATTTACTAGGTATATTTTTTGCTTTCATTTTTTCCCCTCTCTCTCTCTCTCTCTATATATATATATATATTAAAACACATTTTAGACTTGGACTGATATAATAACTGGAGAAGTTGACTGAAATAGATTGTAATTTTATTGAGATTGTGGTGTTTGTCTTGAAATAGAGACCGCAAGAGACTACTCCTACTTAATTATATAGGTATAAAAAGTTAAAATACTTTAGAAAACACAAGGTGAAGAATTTAAAATAAGTTATTTACTGTACTTCTTTGTTTTTTGTGTATAATTTCCGTACCCGGTGGTGCAGTGCACAGGTTTACTGCTTATACTATATTATTATCAACAATGCTACTCACACAACGATCCAAACACAACAATTTACACAACCTCTCACATATATGTGGGGTCCGCACATAGTAGTGTGTGTGGAGTCTACATGTATGTGAGATGTTGTGTTTGAATTGTTGTGTGAGTATCATTTTTGTATTATTATTGCGGTGACACTTTTCGTGAGGAGTGGTCTGAGCGTGCCAGGTGGCATAAATTGGTTGGCCCTTCATTAGGATTTAAATGACCGCATGCATGTGAGATAATTCAATCATAAATCGAACATCTTACTACTATTTGGCATCTTATTCGTGATTCTTTGACTTTCTAATTTTTATTTTTTAGACGGATCTGAAAAAGTCACATATTTGTCCATATCTCTAAAAGAAAAGTTAGCTTATGTAGGAAAGATAACCCAAGCTACAAAACAAAACAACAACTTCCGTCCGATTGCGAAAGGGGGTTTTGACTATCAGGATGAAAGATCGTGGGCTTTACTTTATGGCCTGGCCTGAGATCTTCTTCTCTTCCCAAAAATGGTGTGTATAGTATAGGCCCTACTAGAGCTGCTCTCAGGATCATCATCAAACTATTCATCTTTTAGGCCTTTCTGTGTATGGTTGTTAACTTAACCTAAGATTTACTATATTACTCTCCCGTCCCAATTTAAATGTTTCCTACGATTTTTCGTGCATTTTCAAACTCCCCAAAAATATACTTCTGCATATTATTATTTTTATTTCTTACACCAAATTAAAGTTCTCATTGAGTAGTTTAAGTTGTTGTAAGAAAATTAAAAAAATAATACGTAGAAGTATATTTGTTTGGGAGTTGAAAATACACGAAAAAATCGTATGGGACATTTAATTTGGGACGGAGGAGTATCTTTTAGGCCCTTTATCTTGCTGTTTTGGAATCGAAAGACCTTTCGACACAGATACATTTTTTATTTTTTTTTGCTAAGCGAGTCAAGCGACACAGATACATTTACACATATCAACGCACAATACATTTTTGTGGGCCCCATCTCGGGTCCCGCAAAGATGATCCGAACCGTGCATCTTTCTTTAACTATTTTTTTGAGTTTGCCCTATGATTTCTGAAAAAGCTCTTACCGATATCCGTTTGGTGCAGATTTTTTTACAAGAACACTCAAAAAATTAGTTTAAAAAAGATGCACGGTTCAGATTATCTTTGTGGGGATCCGAGATGGACCACAAAAAATGTATTTGCATGATATGTGTAAAGAAGTATGTTTGCCTGGGTCTAGAAAACCAAGGGGATGAAATGGCGATAATAGATTTCGATAAGTCAATATTCATTACTCATTAAGACAAGTTTATAGGTGAACCTAATCACGTTCTTACCGTGAAGACAATCCATGTGCTTAATGACTCGTGGTTTTAACTTTTAAGGAATGGCTGGGTTGCCAATTAGGGAGATGTTTTGCCAACTGATTGCACAGATCCTTCCACCTTTGCTTGTCAGTGCGGTTTTTTGCCTGTCTCATTTTCCTTCTTGGTGTCTTTTGTGGAAAATTCTCAAGTTGGGTATTTTTCCACTTACTAATTAGTAATAATGAATTCCTTGACAATAAGGAGAAAAGAAAGGGGGTTGGAACTTGGGACTCGGGGGGGATCGATGGAGGGCTTTCCGCCAAATTCTGAGAGACGAGCTAATGCAGAATCTAGCAAAAAAACGATTTTCGGAATTTGGACTACTGTTCTCATCAAAATCCAACAATCGCCGATTTTCAGGTATTGGACTAGTTTTTCTACTGTCTCCTATGCAGCCAGTTTTTAGTATCTTCCATTCAGTGGTTTGACCGTTTGAGTAATTTTATTGGGGATCAAATTAATTAGTGTAAGCTTTCATATTTGGATCAGCTCTTACATGTGGACTGTATAAATTGACAAATATAGAAGTTCTGTTGTTCTTTTGTTACGTATATGCGGCTTGCCTGAATATTTTACATTGAGCTCATTTCAATTCTCCCGCTTGCTATTTGCATTGTTTTGATGATTCTGGAATAATATTATTCTTCACAGAAATGCCATTTGTAATTGGAATACAAACGCCATTCTTATGGTCCATGGATGTCTAACTATACGACGGTTATATGAATTTTACAATGAAACAATCTGCTATGACTTCCCTGGCTGCAATAATGATGCGAAGATAGAAAATTACATGCGGCTTCTTTATGAGAGTACAAAAGAGCATATGCAAGGAAGACCACCAGCATAATGACTTGTGGGTTCAAAATAAATCAGTTCTCATTCATGGATGCAAGTGATGGCCAACATTCGAAGATAGCAAGTTTTAAGGCATTTGCGATTCTGATCAGTGTGGTGTTTTACCCTTTTATTTTCTTAGTTGGGGTCTGACTTAATTGGTTATTTTCAACTTCGCAGATTCGTTCATTAATGAATAATGAAGTCTTTAAAGCTTGTTTGCCGTCTTTTTATTTAAGAATTTTCTTTTAAGCTAACCATTTGCTTTGGTCACTGAATGAAGTTCTTATGATTGCTCTGGTGATTCTTGCTATATAGTCGTTGTTATGGATGTCTGACAATTTCAATGCTATGGATTTTACAGGTTAGCTTTAGAAGCACCATGTGGTGTTACCATTGTAGTCTCTTGGCTTACTATAACTCTCTTTTAACCTCGAATGTTTCTATGCCCAGTCACTTACCTTATGGAGGCGAAAAATGAACCTGCAGCGGGAATTCCCTGTTATTGTTTCCACAGCAAAGCATACGAGCTCTCTTTTTCAGAAGATGATAAAGACTCCCGGTAATTCATTATGGCACACACTCTTGCTCGAAGTCGTTTGCGCCAGTATAATATATGGTTACTTGACTAACTCTTCTTTTGTTCTTGTTTGTTTTTTCGTAAAAGGATGCCAAGAAGAAGAAGAAGAAATTAATTCCGGTCCGCCCATTTGTTTCTTTGTCTATCAAAGAGCAACGTACTTCAGCAAAATGTCTTGTGTATTACGGAGTATAGTGTATAGGTTAAGGTATGTAACACCTGGTTTTGGTGGGATTAGGTCGTTGATTGATAAAATGAAGAATAGTAGAGGGCATACACTTAAATTTTTTTACCTATCTGTTGCTTTCAAAGTAGTATGATTTTCGATTGGGCCCGTGTGATTACGGTTTTTCTTTCTTTTTCGGTTCGACGAATCGACGGTGAGCTTACGTGCACATTGACTGATCGCTCTTTTGGTCTGGTCAAAGGTAGGCCATCGTTGATTCAAAAAACAAAAGGCAGCCATACACGCTTAAATTAGGGGATTCTAAAGAAATTTCTTGTGTCATGATCCCAAGAATCGAACCATCGTCAATTGTGTGGGGAGCAAATCCACCAACTAACCGGACTAACCCTTGGGGCTAAGCAGCAGCCAGCTTTTTCACACTTCAAGCTTCAACTATTACTAAGAACTGAAGGGCTTCCAAAGGCACCGTTCGAAAAATTGTTCAGATCATTATTCCTCTACCCGTAATTAGAGTGTAACGGCTCCATTTTCTAGTGTGCAGACCGCAAACACCTTTGCTAGAGGCCTTTGGCCCATGGGCATTTGAGGGTGCGCTTAGATTTTAGGAGTGAGGAGATAAGGAGTTCAACTTTTCTAAGATCTAAACTAACATTAACTAAAATGAATAGTTATATATATATACTAGTGAATGCCCGTGCCTTCGAACATTCAACACACACAAATAAATATTGGATAAATTCAACCAACTAAAACGCATAGAACAAATTTAAACTCTTAAAACTTGATGAAATAATGATATTTATCTCGACAAATTACTTGGTCGTCACTTAATTTTTGTAGACGTGTGAAGTACACTCACATAACGATACAACGTTTAATTTTGGTGTCCTTGTGACAAATGTTTATTAGCGCTAAAAGAGTGACCATTTTATGTTATAGACCGATGTCGTGATCTTAAAATTATGTTTCAATTTTTTTTACTCTTAAAGTATTGTTTCATAACAAAATGGACAGAAGCAAAGTAAATTCATATAAAATAAAATAAGCAAAGTATAGGTAAAATTTGTTGTAAATTCATAAATCACGCAACACGCGTACTAAAAATTCAATAATGTTAAATTGACTAAAATGTTATTGGACCATTACACGATGCTTTAACAACGATGTTTTCACGATGATCTCCTTTGTTCTTTGTCAGTCCTCGACATTCCTGCATAAAGAATATCGAGAATTATTAGATTTATCACAATTTATAACCCATTTTATGTAGAATCTAGGTGTGACAATGGAAGGAGAGGACAACTTAGTACCTTTGAAAATGTGCAAATATTCTTTGGACCAATCAACTTTTAACACGAAGGTTTCCACAAAGGCACAATGTTCATGGTACATCGGTTGTGTAGCGGGAATAATAAACACATATGCGCGTCCATAAAATTGAGAAAGATACTCTTTGAGTATCTGCACTCCATTTTCCTGACAAAACATATATATTATAAAGTATTGCTATATTTTATAGACAGAACATCACATTAATTTTTTATCTCACCTTTACCATTAACATTAACTTCTTCAAATCGAATGGTACACATCGCAAGATAAATTCCACCTTCGTGTCCTTCACCAAGAGCTCCATTGAGCCAGTGCAGTCTTTCACAACCATCTTTACATTATACCTAAAATGTATTACAAATAAATTATAGATATAAGTAGACTTTAAAAAAAACCCATAAAAGGCATAATTGAGTTGAAATACTGTTATTTTTAAAAAAATTAACCTGGTTGTTATTTCCACATCTTCTCCGCATTGACTGCATAAAAACCAGCCGTACTGATTTTCAACTTCCCTAAAGCACGTCTTGCATTTATAAATCCATAGGTGTTCTTCGTATATTTTCTCAATGCGGCCAAGTATACGATAATGTTGCACCTATGAAAAAAAATTCAGAAATTCCAACTTTAAATATATAATGGGAAGAAAATATTAACCATTTTTCAAGTATGAAAAAATCTTACATTGGGCATGGGAACAAATTGTTTTATTTGAACTCTTTTAGCATTTGATATTATTAGCGTCTGTGGGATTGAGAATCCACATGTGCGATTCCATGATACCAACCTTTGTGCATCTTTGTTATCGCTAAACCTAGATTAGCACATAATTTGTTTAGAACAATTAAACGAATAAATAATATCCATCTCGATCTATGGACAATTTTCCAGTTTTCTCAACTTACCATTTAGGAATGCCATCAGTACGAAATGGGTGGTTCACATATAGTTTGCTCTTCATGCAAGTGGTAAGGTACGGACCTAGAAGATAAAATATTTAAATTATTAGATTACATTTTTTGGGAAAAAAATGTTTAAAAAGGTTGAGAGTATTATTACCGTCAAAGTCATCAACCTTCAACCCCGTAGCAAACAAAATATTATTATTGTTCAGATCATCAAGCATACGCGTCCCTTCTCTTGTTGCTATTTCATTCCATAAAGAAAGCCGAACAAACGTCATACTGTTTTTGAAATAGAAAACAAAGATTAACTTCAAATCGTATGAATACATGGTATGGAAAAATAAGTCACCATACCTTCGGTCAAGTAACACCACGTCTCTAACCATAGAATTTCGTTTTCCAGCAATTCGACATTCCATGACGTTAACAACCAATCCAACCACATCTGCATAATATATAAAAGAGATATAAAACAAATCTATGTAATATTGTAGACACCCCAATCCGGACCTCGAAGGGTCTTTGATCTCCCCGATGATGAAATAAAGGAAACAAAGCCTTTGTGAGCTTGAATGAAGCATTCCCTCCAGCATCCGCAGCCCAAACCAACCATCAGCCCAGAAAAGCCCAAAAACTCAAAAGCCCAGAAAGCCTTGGACCGAACCTAAAGTACCGTGCGCGACACATCTACACCGCACGGCGTATCGAAATTTAATACGCCGTACGCAGTCATGACGTTAACCGCACGACATTTTGGATAAAGTTCTGACTGGCTCAGAAAGCTGTCGGCCACGCCTATTTGAGCCACAGCTGCAATACGGCTCAGCCGAAAGCACACTTCTGGCCCGCCCAGAAAATACCTCAAACTTTTGAAATTCAAAATCCAAGGCTCTTGCCTATAAATACACCCCTCCACTCAAGGGAAAATGGCCCTTGATCACCATTATACCCTTTCTCTCTCTTCTTGCTTTCACACCCAATTTCCCATTTCCAAGCCTTGAGAATGTTGTTCTTAAAAGACATTCTCTAGGCCTTTTGCTCCATTTTTCTCCTCACCATTGAAGTTAGTCCCTTACTAACTTTGAGGTCCCAACTACCTAATATATCCATCTATTACACATACCCACGCTTCTACTTTCTTTCTTCACCGCCCGACGTCCATCCTCCTTCATCAAAGCTCATTCAAGCTCCGGATCCAAGGTAAAAACCAAGTTTCCTTGGGCTAGGCTCTGTCCAGGCCCTGAGGGGACCTTTCTGTTCTCAGGCTTGACCCTTTTGGTTAAGATCTGACCCAAAACCTCTTTTACAAAACAAAACCAGAGCCCTGTACGAAGGTTTGCTAAACCGTGCGGCTCTTTAGAGCGTCGCACGGCAGACCAACGCGTACGGCATTTCAAAAGAACACTGTTTATTTGTTCAGACTGTCGGGATCGCGATCGTCCGTTGTTGGGTCCTTTCTGTATACCAAAAGCTGTCTCAGAATGAGACCATTTCTACAAGCCATGTTTTAAAACTCCATAGATCTTTCCAAAACAAGCAAACGTGTCAAAAATGGTTTTCCCTTCATGGTTTGAAAGAATGGTGTAGATCTGAGATGATCTGACAGCTGTGAGTTGTCTGTAGCTTTAAAATAAAACCGTGCGATGTAATGGTACACCGTGCGAAGCTTTGCAAAACTATAAAAGTTTGGTATCGGGATCAGAACCACGCACGGCATATTGTTAAGCCGCGCGCTACAAGCCAATATGCCGTCTGACAGAGGATCGTGTTTCAGACAGTTTATTTCCACATTTTTCCCTGTTTATATCATCGCCATGTCATCTTTATCATCTCTGTACAGCAAGCACCACTAGCACGGCAACGTGAGATGATCTATCTTGTTCCCCTTTCCCTTTATGTGTTTTTCAAGGTTTTCCGAGTTGTATTAATCCCCCATTTAAAATGCTTAGTAGAGACCGGTTTTCACCGGGCGAGCGGGGTGCTTTTCAACAAAACCTTCCCCGTTCGTAACCTGGCTCCCGGATCCAAAATCTCAAACAGTTTCGCTAGATCTAAAAGCCTTTTTCCTTCAAACAACAAACCCCTCGGTTTCTCGGATCATCCATCTCAAAAATCCGGGTGGCGACTCTGTCACAAATCGCACCATCGGGCGCGGCACAGTGGCGACTCTGCTGGGGACTTTTATTCAAAACTTCTTTTTTTTTTAAAAAAAAATACATAAAGAAGTGTTGGATAATCAAGAGGGCCAAACTTGAAAGGCATTTTACTTGGGGGACTTAATGCAATTTGAAGAACTTAACTTTTTTTACACTTTGCACCGCACAAGCCTCGCTAGTGTGTTTCGGCTATCTTGCCCGGTTTATCGCTGACAAGCTCTCCCGAAATGTCTAGCAACCCTCGACTATGATGGGCCATCGTGCTGTTCGACCATTGTCTTGCAATACACTCGACATGGGGTAGTACATCTTGGCTCTAGTCCGGGGAACCCCTCTCAAACCAAAATCGGCCTTTGCACTTGTACATAACCATAGTACTTTCCCAACTAAGACAGGAACCCATGGCTAGGACTTATGTGATATACCCTGTTTATGTGTATTTCTTTGTACATACATATCATTCACGCATCATTGCATCTTGCAGGCTAGAGGATTAGGCTCCCTTAGAATTCTTTAGGACTTTTCGGTCAGTCTAGGAGACTATAAGTCCATGGAGGTTGCGATACCTCCGGTGTTTGCCGTGCCCGAACGGCTCCCTTGACATGGGAATAACCTTGGAAGTATGCGTATTTGGATTCTGACGTTCACATTGCTTTGTCTCTGATGGTCAAGATAAGGAGATTGGCTCTGGTTCCGAAAACGATCGGAATTTAACCTGCCTGACAGCACCTACCCGGATCGTCAGAAATCTTCTGTATGAATGCTCCAAGTGAAACTCAAGTCACGGTAGGTTCTAGGACCTAGAAGGAGCGTAAAAGGTAGAATAGACGCTCGGGGTGGATTTTGAGTTGTTCCCCTTTTGCTTTGCTCCAAGTTCAGAAACATTGGACACCTGCAAAAAGAAGAGGCTTTACCCAATTGGTTTCGTCCGTCTCGAAGACTGGTTCGCGTAGATACCCTGGAAGAAACCCAACTGGTTGAGGTCCACGTAGAGCAGGAAGGCCAGTCATCATTAGCAGTTTCACTAAACCCAGCCATACAGGAGCCTCCGTTACTTGATAGTCTACTACCCATGGCTGACCAAGGAAACGGGGTAGAAGAGATTAGGCAGAACATGGCTACTATGGACGCTCAGTTTAGGCAATCCCTCGCTGGGATGGATGCGCAACTCAAAGTTTCAATTGCATCCATGAAAGGTGACATGAACATGATAATGGAAACCATGCAGAAGGTTTGCGACAAACTTTTGGTTAAGACTGATGTGCCCAAGGAAGAAACGCCATCCAAGGATGCACCAGCAATCGATCCTAATATGGCTGCCCTTATGGTTAAAATCGGGAAGTTGGAAGAATCAATGCAAGAAAACAAGCGGTTAGGAAGAGGAGAAGTTGACATGAACAAATTGTGCCTGTTCCCTAACGCGAAGCTACCAGAAAAGTTTAAAGGCGTGGACTTCGCAAAGTTTGACGGTACCGGAGACCCAAAAGCTCACCTCCAAGGGTATGTTGGCTCACTCACCATGAGAGGAATCGAGAAGGAAGCCATGGCCCAACTATTCCATGAATCTCTGTCGGGACCTGCTTTGTAATGGTTTCTTACCCTAGAACCCGCTAAGAAAAGGACTTGGGAAGATATTGGGACGGCGTTTGTAGCTCAATACGATTTCAACGTCGATCTAAAGATGACCACAAGGGAATTAGAAAGCACCAAGATGGGTGAGAAAGAAAGCTTTGCCGACTTTGTAAAACGTTGGAGGGCTAAGGCCACTCAGATGCAAAGCAAACCAGATTTAAAGGAACAGATAAGGATCATCACCAAGAATCTCCCAAGCTCTTTTGCTCCATACATGGTTCTTTCTCAGGCAGCCCCAAATTTCGAAACTTTCTATGACTCAGGCCTGGCTGTAGAAGAAGCACTGCGAGACGGAACATTAGAAAGGAAGGAATCGGCGGCAAAGCCCAAAAGGGTATATTCAGGCAACAGCAACGTCCTCTACGGGAATTCCAATCAGACTGGGACTTCATCCGCCAAACCAGCAGAAGTCAACCAAATTTCAGAAAAACCAAAGTCCCAACAAAGAGCCTTTACCCAATTCAGTACTCCTAGATCCGCCTTGCTCAAAAAGCTCACGGAAGTAGGAGTGCTGAATCCCCTTCCGCCACCACAGAACATTCCACCCAATCTAAACCAGAAAGTCTACTGCGATTTCCACCAAATGCATGGCCATACCACTGATAATTGTATCCGTATCCGTCTCCGTCATGAGATTCAAAACCTCATCGACAATAAAGTCATTGATACCCCTCCTTCCGACAAACCAAACACCATGACAAATCCCTTGCCACAGCACAATACCCCATTCCATATCAACCAAATCACCCAAGACAAAAGCCAAGACTTTGATCCTACTTCTTTCATCATTCCTGATACCGAACCAAAGCCTGTCGTGGAAATTCCCGAAGAAATCGCCCTCTGTTACCTCTGGGATTGGGGAGATTTGACTAATGATTGGAAAGAGTGTGAAGTCGCTAATTTCCAAGAAGATATAATCCCGTTCTTTGAGCCAGAATGGGAAGTTGATTGGCAAAACATTTATGCTGACCCTCTCGATGGATTCTCTTTGAATATGATGTTCAACTTGCCGGAATTGCCCGAATGGGAATGGAACCCAATTCCAGATGAGTACCAACTTCTGGCCTGGAATGACCCTTTAGATACCTTCTCTGTACCCATGCTGTTTGCAGAAGAATACCAACCCCCGGCAGTGATCTATGACTGGCCTGAACCGGTTCCGTTTCGACCAGACCTCTCCTCCTACTTCCTTGATCTCATGGCCAACGACCCATACAATAACGTGGGTCTTGCCCCATGCCTAGAACCGCCTGGTCCCGAAGAAGATGTGGCTAGCAACGGGTTCAACCCAATGGACTACCTGGTCGATGAGGTTAAGTCAGAGTCATCGGTTACCTTCCTAAAAGATGCTGATGTTGCCATGATGAACTTGTGGGAAGACGAACCAGGTGCTAAGACAGACCTATGGGGTGATACGGATATCATCAACATAAAAGTGGGGAATGAAGAATGGACTGTAAACAGGACGGTAGTAGAAGCTGAAAAATGGAAGCCCGAGGACCTATGGGAGGACCTGGTCGTCGCTGACCTGGCCGCCAATCTCCAAGACACTACCACTGGAAACAAGCGCAAGGCCCTTGCGGATTTGTGGAATGAAGAGTCCAAGTACCAACAGATTGGTCAATTAACCAGGAGTGGTCGAATATACCAACCTCCTAATCTTCAAATCGGAGAATCATCCAACCCTCCAGCTCCACTGACCAAAGAACCTTCCAACCCGTTTGCTACCCCAATCAAAGATACTTTCCAACCCTTTGCCCCGCCAATTAAAGAACCCTCACGTCCTGAGAAAGACCCAGAAAAAATGATCAAGCGCCAACTCGAACAGACTCCAGCCAAAATGTCTGTCTGGGACGTGCTTGTTCATTCCACCCGCCATCGCGAAGGATTCATCCAAGCTCTCTCTCACCTAAAAGTCCCCTCCGCCATAACCCCTGACGAACTTGTGGCGCTCGTCAAGACCATACCCGTCAAACATGCTATCACCTTCACTGATCGAGATTTGCTCGTTGACGGAACTGATCACAATCGGCCACTCCATATCACTCTCAAATGCCACGGAAAATGGGTGCCGGTAATCCTCATTGACAACGGGTCGACAATCAATGTCTGCCCACTTCGTGTCGCTTACTGCCTGGGATACAAAAATAGTGATTTCTCCCCATCAGAAGTCAAAGTTCGAGCATATGACAACACCCGTCGGGATGTAACTGGCACCCTCATGCTTCCTATAACCTTTGGGCCCTACCAAACAGATGTGGAATTCCATGTGGTAAACATTCCCGCATCCTTTAACCTATTACTGGGTAGACCTTGGCTGCATCGACCTGATATCATGGCAGTTCCTTCGACACTCCACCAGAAAGTTAGACTGGGACTAGAAACTGGGATGCTCACTATTCACGGCGATTCTGGGATTCGTGCTCCTGTGGAAGACAATGCACCGCTTTTAGAGATACAACATGGGGAAGATGACGTTGCTCTGGGCGGTTTTTCTCTTGACACCTCTCCTTCTGTTTTCACTGTCAAGATTGATGATGATTTCGTCGTTAGCAATGTGGCCATAAAGATAATGAAGAAGATGTCCTACATGCCAAGATTAGGACTAGGAAAGAATCTTCAGGGGCTCGCCCAGTTTGAAGAGCCAGGAACTTTAACCCGCATAACAGGAGTGGGGTACCACCCTTCCAAGGATAAGAGGGAAAAGAAAGGAGACAGGCTGGAAGATTACTTTGTCAAAGAAAAGGCGAAGCAGGTTTACCAAGGGCAGCCGGAACCATTTTGGGACAAAGAAACCAACACCTTCCTACCAGGGTTTGAGATATTCGCCAATGATATCTGGCCCGAAAGTGATGAAGAACCAGAAATAATAATCAAACCAAAAGATGCCACATATTGGGTTGAAACTCTTGCCTTGGGTAGCTTGGCAACCTTGTTCGAGGAGGACGAACCATTGGGTATAGTTGTGGAAGCAGAAGTGCAAATGCTGGGGCAGGAGGCCCCCAAAGACCCAACTTCGCTCATCATGGATGCCGCTGGAGATTATAAGAATTGGACTTTCATACCGAGTGCAACTAGTCATGAGTCTGAATCTGAAACTGAGTCCTTTAAGTCTTCCGAGTCTTTCGAGTCTTCTGAGTCTTCTGAGTCTGTCGAGTCTGAGTCGGTGCCTCTTGGCCCAACTCCTCAGAGTCTGTATTTTGAGTTTGAATCTACCCGTGTGTACGGTGCCCTCGGGGCCTCTGCTAATGATGAAATAAATGAATCTGATTCCGCTTACCTCCCTGATTTTGAAATAAATTGTGTCGACCCCAATGATGAAGAGATCAATTTCGAAGGGGAAATCCCTGAGGAAATTCGATCCCTAATCGAAAGGGAAGACGAAAGGCATGCTCAGCTTGTAAAAGAAGAAGTTGTTTCAATAAATTTGAGGGACGAAGGGAATCCCCGCATGGTCCAGATCGGTTCCGCGCTGTCAGAAGAAGAGCGTCAGGCTCTTATGGAGTTGTTAAAAGAATTCGAAATCGTGGAACATCGGATTCCCCTTCACCCTGACGCGAAACCAGTAAAACAAAAATTGAGACGCATGAGGCCCGACTGGGTGCTCAAAATAAAAGAGGAGGTAACTAAACAAATCAACGCGGGGTTCTTAATGGTAACTAAATACCCTCAGTGGGTTGCTAACATCGTTCCCGTCCCAAAGAAGGATGGCAAAATCAGGGTCTGTGTAGACTTCAGAGACTTAAACAAAGCCAGCCCCAAGGATGACTTCCCTCTGCCCCACATCGACGTGCTAGTCGATAACACCGCAGGACATGCCTTACTTTCCTTCATGGATGGCTTCTCAGGGTATAACCAGATTCTCATGGCCCCGGAAGACCGAGAGAAGACCACGTTCATTACCGAGTGGGGAACCTATTGCTATCGGGTCATGCCTTTCGGACTGAAAAACGCAGGTTCCACTTATCAACGAGCTGCTATAACCTTGTTGCACGATATGATCCATAAAGAAGTGGAGGTGTACGTTGACGACATGATTGTTAAGGCGAAAGAGCGAGAAGGTCACTTACCCGCGTTGAGAAAGTTTTTCGAAAGGATAAGGAAGTACAGGATGCGTCTCAACCCTGCTAAATGTACGTTCGGAGTCACCACCGGAAAAATGCTCGGATTCATGATCACCATTCGTGGCATCGAAATCGATCCATCCAAGATTAAGGCCATTCTGGAAATGGAGCCGCCACAAACAGAGAAAGACGTAAGGAGTCTCCTTGGCAAAATACAGTTCATCAGCCGGTTTATCGCAAAGCTGACTTCAACATGCTAGCCCATATTCCGACTGCTCAAAAAAGGAACACCCTTCGCATGGACCGACAGACGTCAGCAAGCTTTCGAGGCCATCAAAGCCTATTTAAGGAATCCGCCAGTCTTAATGCCGCCATAACCAGGAAAACCTTTGATCCTATACCTGTCAGTCACCTCGTCTTCCATGGGGTGTATGTTGGCACAGGAAGGAGATGATGGGGTTGAAAGAGCCGTCTACTACCTCGGTAAAAAGATGGTTGGGTCTGAAGAACGCTATACTCCCTTGGAAAAGACCTGCTGGGCACTTGTCTGGGCTTCACGAAGATTAAGACATTGCATGTTGGCTTATTCGGTGAGATTGATATCCCGAATGGATCCCCTGAAGTACTTATTCGAGAAGCCAGCACTCACAGGAAGGATGGCACGATGGCTATTGATGCTGGCAGAGTTCGAATTAAAATACGTCAGCAGAAAGTCAGTAAAAGGAAGAGCCGTCGCTGAATTTTTTGCCGATTGCCCGGTCGAAGGAAAAGAAGACGCCGAATTTGAGTTCCCGGACGAAGGCATATTGACCATAGTTGAGGACGTGTGGCGGTTGTATTTCGACGGAGCAGCCAACCAGAGAGGATTCGGAATTGGTGTGTTGCTAATTTCACCGGATGGGTCGCATATCCCGCTTGCATTCAAGCTCAACTTCGAGGTCACCAACAATCAAGTGGAATACGAAGCTTGCATTGTTGGCATGGAAGCAGCCATTGAAATCGGTGTAGAAAAATTGGAAGTCGTGGGAGATTCCAACCTGGTCGTTTCTCAAGCAAACGGTGATTGGAAGGTCAGGGAAGAGAAGTTAAAGCCGTACCATCAAGATCTTGAAGATCTCATTCCCCATTTTAACAAAGTAACCTTTACCCATGTCCCGAGACTCAGGAATCAGTTCGCTGATGCCTTGGCAACATTAGCCTCCATGGTTGAAATCCCTATCGGTGTGAAGTTAAGGCCAATTATGATCGAGCAAAGGGACGCTCCGGTACACCAACATGTCATGGCCATCAATGAACCCGAAGACGGTCATCCTTGGTTTTACGATATCAGGAGATTCGTAGAAAGAGGAGAATACCCCTCTGAAGCAAGCAAGAAGGACAGGATCGCCCTTCGGAGAATGGCAGCTCAGTACATCATTTGTGGAGGGAATCTATACCGAAGGTCTCACTACGGAACCCACAAGCTGTGTATTCATGGTGAGGAGGCCAAGAGGGTGATGGAGGAAGTTCACGAAGGAGTATGCGGTCCTCACATGAACGGCATGATGCTTGCCAAAAAGGTTTTAAGACAAGGCTACTTCTGGTCCACTATGGAGACAGAATGTGTGGAATACGTACGACGTTGCCATAAGCGTCAAATTCACGCTAACCTCACGCATGTTCCACCACATGAGTTGCAGCAAACGACCTCGCCATGGCCTTTCTCGACGTGGGGTATTGATGTCATCGGAAGGATTGTGCCAGCAGCTTCTATCGGCCATAAGTTCATCCTGGTGGCCATCGATTACTTCACGAAATGGGTAGAAGCAGCCTCGTATGCAACCCTGACCGCGGTTCAAGTCGCGCACTTTATCAAGCAAAACGTTATTTATCGGTATGGGGTCCCACAAGCGCCAAAATATCAGGGCCGGCCCTGCTCCCGTTATAATCACTGGCAACTAACTCCTAACATCGTATCATGTCAAAAAAAGAAAAAGAAAAAAGATAGCGGAGTGTGCATGCATCGTGTCAAAAAAAGAAAAAGAAAAAAGATAGTGGAGTGTGCAACTGTGCATGAATAGCTTGCTCTAAATACACTTTTTGGATAAGATATAAAACTTTTTATAAAATTTTGGGTCTCCAAGTCCAAAATAGAGAAATGGAGAGAGTTGGGTTGGAGATGCTAATATGTGCTAAAAATGGAGTACATCAAAGTTTGAGAGTGGCTCCACCCGATACTTTTGTTCTGCTCCTGAATAAAGTCTGAGCAGTGTTGTCAATCCTCTAATGTATCGGACCGAGAGTTTCTGCAGTGCAGCAGTGCGGGTTGTAGAGCAGCGATCGGGTTATTCATTTCGGCAATGAATGGCTCAAATCAATCGGAGCTCGGAATAAATCCAAGCTGTCAGCGTTAAAATGGATGGTCGGATCGGCCGCCCTACAACCACTGCAGTGCGGGCTACATAGTTGGATTTCCCATTTTACCAGTGGTAAAACAGAGCACATAGCTTGGTGATTCGTTTTGGCCAAAATATTGGCATTCGCAGTTAATATCAGGGTGTACAACCTGTACTAGGCCTATTCTCGAATCTCGGCCAATATAAAAATACTAGGAGTAGTATATTTATTTCGCTAGAAAAAAAAAAAAAAGAGACTTGGATGATAATGCTAATTTGATGTAGGAACAAATCTTATGCAATGTCGAAGTGTTAGAATTTGTTTTAGTAGCTCTACTTCAAGTTCTGCAATTATACATAAATATATGATAGATATATTCATTGCTGTAATTCAAACGGCAACGAGATAAACATCGATACCAATAATACATACCATCTAAGTAAAGAAAACGGTTCGCTGTTTAGTTAGAAGATTTACATAATGATTCTAAGCCCCTTATCAATGGCCAAACTTTTGAGTAATATTTTTCATTTGATCACTTCGAAATCTTGATTTTTACTTTGGTCCCCTTAAATTTGAATATATTTCCCATCATCCGTCTAATGTCAAAATAATTTTATATATGTCCCCATATTTAATAAATTCTTGCTCGTCCCACTCCTTGCATGGTCCTAACCTTTGATTGCCACATTTTTTTTTGCTTGTAACAACCTTCATTTAATTCTTTACGCACGATAACAACACACCAATTCATTTGGCTTTGGCAAAAAGTCAACTTGGCTTTTTAGTTTGTCCTTATTTAATTTTTTTCACAATTACTAATTTTGCATCAAATTTTTGTGGATTATTGGTTCGTCTTAAAAAAGTAAGAAATTATGATTTTTATCCTAATATTTTTGGAAATATCCAAAGAAACCCAAAAGCCCAACTTTTAGGGCATTTTCTTAGATATTTACAAAAATAAATTGGGTAAAAGTCATAATTTTTAACTTTTTAGATTTTCCTTGTTGAGACAAACCATAACGGAAAAAGACAAAAGAAAAAGGCAAGTTGGTTTTTTAAGAGAAACTACCCACAGCGGTTAATAGTAAAAATCACATGTTTTTTTATCATCAAAAAATTAAAAACACATGTTTGATATGCAAAAAATAGATGGCTATATTTGACCTCGCTAAATTACTGTATAGTCTCATTTTACGATTGAGAGCAAGAACATTTCTAGAATTGACGTAGACTTGTTGCCTATTCCTGGTAGCTAGAATCGAATGATTGTTCAAGTTGTTAAACATCTGAAAACTATGCGAATATGGTAAGTTTCGATAGTGTGATTGCCATCTACCTCGGTAGAAAAAAGAGAAAAAAAGAAAGTGATGGACTACCAAAACCATGTCATTTTCATCTATTTAGTGGTGAACTGGTGAGCAATAATTGGATTTGAGAACAACATCTGTGGAATTCTCACTTCAATGCATAAATCAAAGCCAACATCATGGAGCAAAAAAGAGAGAGACTGGTTTTGTGCTTTGTTTGGTTTGCTTTTTGAAAAAAAAGAGAGATTAGTTTTGGCTATTTGAGTAGTAATGATCAACACATTATCCACCCTATTGGATGGACTGGGAGTGGACAGAACATCCTTGAGCATAGGACACTAATCTTAGGGTTTTTTTTTTTAATTTATTTATCAAAATGCACTCTTTTTTTGTTTTGTAGTAATACTCCCTCCGTCCCTTTTTAAATGTCCCGCTTCGTAACTCCAACTTATTAAAAAGACATCATCATTATACCTTTCACATCAACTTTTTCCTCCACTTTCTTTACTTACCCATCATCATTACACTTTTACTCACTAACTTTCCAAAATGGAATCTACTTTTAGGGACAAAATAGACAACTCACCAACTTTTACCCACTAACTTTACAATATGGACACTTATTAAGGGACAGCCCAAAATGGAATACTGGACTGTAATAAAGGGACGGAGGGAGTATGAAATTACATGACTACCCTTTTCATGTGTGAAGGAAAAAATGTAAGAAGGGTAGTTTTGTAATTCTACATGAATGAAGACAAAAAAAAATGGAGTGCTTCTCTCAATTTTATTAGATTCAGGTCAAATCTCTTAATTAATCGTTCATCTCGACTAAAAGAATTAGAAAAGTATGAAAATATATACAAAAGTTGAAAAAAATCACTAAAGACAAAAGAAAGTTTAGAAAAGACGAAAAAGATAGTATTTTAGAGTCGTCTGCACCGTTTTATGCGATTTTTTTCAACTTTAGTCTACATTTCTATATTCTTCCAATTTCTCTCGTTGAGACGAACGATGTGATATGAAATTTATCCCAAAAACTAAACGGAACAGAATGTAATTGAAAATTAAATAATACAGTCTGTATTTCACAAGAGTCCGATATCTTCGTAACGCTCCAAACACGGCCCTAAAGTGTTGTAGTAAGAACTTGAACCTTCCTTTTGTCATGTGACATGGACAAATGACCTAAAAGCGGCCTTCATTTTGGTACTGTGTTATTTGAAGGTCCAATTTAATTGTTTAATATTTGTATCGATGACAATTTCACCATTTTAGCCTACTTTCGTTTTATTAATTAATTTGTATCATATAATATTAAGAATAGAAGTCTTGATATGTATTTGTTAGCAAATGCAATGTGTCAATTATTGTTGTGATGTTGATGATAAATATTATTCACAAGAAGTAAATTTTGACTAATGTGTATATACCTTCTTTTTTTCTTCCTAATAATACTGTTTTATTGAAAATTTATAAAAAGTAAAAGAATAATTACCAATTTTCTATAACAATAAGAAAAATATTTTATGAAAGTTAATTATCACTTTTTTACGTAATTATTGTCATAAGCGGTCATCCGAAAATTAGAAATCATACTCTAAATTTTAGGTTCTCTACTACACAATGTCTCACGAAAAGAAAAAAAATGCATAGTAAAGATAGTTTAAAATGGTGCAATTCACAAAATTCCCAAAATAACCCAAGAAACTGACGATTTTTTACTTGTCCATTTGTGTGTAAAGAATGATTTTAATAAATGTAAATGGTACTTGTAGCCGTAAATTGTCATAAGTTTTGTCAAATGGTATATATAGTTAATTAATTTTAATGGTACGTAAAATGATGATTTTAGAGAAGAAAAAACCCACCTGTTCATGCAAAATAACCTCCCTTTTCAATAACATGGTCCATATTTCATGGGACACCAATACCCAAAACCACCCTCGAGTCTCATATACTGTATAAAAATCCTTCATTGGGGTTGAAATAAGTGCATTAGCATCTTGGTCCCTACAAAACAGAATAACTTCTTTACAGCTGTTACCGTAAATAGGCGCTTAATCGCGCATGGCCAAAAGTATTTTGGATGGTTCGGATTGAAAACACATCTCAACCATTGATTGTGTGAATGGACGGGTGAGATTGCGCGAAACCGCAACGAAATTAAGTTTCTCTCCCTACAAAAACCTGACTATTTTATTTTTCCGTTTCAAAATCCAAATAATCGAATGAGGTATGTACTTGTGTACCCTAGTTTTTTCCTTACATGCTTGGAACTTTGTCCTTAAAATTGTCAAAAATGCTACTTGCACAACCGTTGTATTGGTTGTGTGATTCTGACCGTCCAGATGTATTTAGACGGTCTAGATTTTAAAAAATTGTATGGAAAAGGCGGCAGATAACTAGAATTCAACTACGGAAAGTCTATGGGTACATACATTCATGTGTACACTACATACATACGTACTTTAGATCCGTCTTGGGTTCTAAAAAAATGATCCGAGCCGCTCATTTTGTTCAAAATGGAGTAGTTTGTTTTCGGTCCTTGTAAAAAATCAACTCAACCCGATATCGGTAAAGAAGTTTACGAGACATCCAATTTTGCTTTAGAATTCAGGCCTGGATTCTGTAGCAAAAGTGAACGCTTAGTAAACGCCTTTACCGATATCGGATTGAGTTAATTTTTTACAAAGATCGTGAACTAACTATTTTGAACAAAATGAGCGGCTCGGATCTTTTTTGTAGGACTCGAGACGGGTTTAAAATGCGTACATACGCGGTGTATGTACCTATAACAGCACTATAGGTACATTCTCCCTAAGAAGGCTAAGGGTCTGGTTGAAAGTTGAGGAAAAAAAGAAGAGAAATGATGAAAAAGAAAAAGAAAAAGATAGAGAAAGTTTACTGTTTGTTCTTCCCTATTTTTTCTTCTCTTTTTCCATTGCTAACAAACAAGAGAAGGGATTTTTTTTAAAAAAAATTCTCTTTGTTTCTTTTTTCTTTCCACAACTTCCAAACACAGCCTAAGAACCTATGTAAGACTATAGCGACAACTTTGGTCATTGCATCCGGCCAACCAACCCCATAATTTCAGAAATTGGACCACTAATAGTCTTCATGGATATGCAGAATCGAATGGAAAACAATGGTTTTGCTGTGCTTAATTATGTTCCCAATGAATATCCACCGTACCAATAAAGAAAGGCATTCGAGGTAATTGGTCGACTTTCAAAAATAGAGAAAGAAGTTATGTACTAATTAAATATATATGCGCTGCAGGTTTGAGAAGAACATTTCTTTGTTCTCTTCCCTTTTCAAAAAGAATTTTTCAAAAAATTCTCCATACTTCCAACATTTCTTTCTCTATCTCTCTCCACTTATTACCCCTACTATTTTTCAAAAAAAATTTCAAAACACAAACCAAACACAGCATAAAGATTATACTATTTTCGTAAAAACAAATCTCTGTGATTTTGCCTCTACATTGATGAGTAATTTTGAAACTATACGGCATGTACGTAGTAGGTAACAAATTTTCACAAATGACAAATAATACTATAACTAAGAGTTTCCTATATTAGTTTTTTTTTTTCTTCTTCTTAAGAATCATTCTTTTTGCAAGAAAAGTTATAAATTACAGAATTCATATGTTGAGGACGGTGTGAAACCCTTGTTGAATCGTTTATAACTTCTTGTTTTGGTTTACTCTCTCCGTTCCAAATTTTTAGTCTCTCTAATTTCTTAACCGGATAAAAAAATTGACTATATTTTTCAGTTGATGATACTTTTTATATTCTATGGGGATTTTTTTTTTAAATACGGAAGGAGGAGGATGGATCTTGTTTGATATATCTCAATTAGTTATTTAAAACATTGTTTTAAAAATCACCTAAAAGGTTGTAGATAATTATAAGATATAATCAACTGAAAAATGACACGAACTCTAAAAAAGAACTAATAAATTAGGACGGAGAGAATATTTGCTGATGTTTAATTTTTATTTTATATTGGGACCATAATTGTAAATTGTGGCAACATGAAAGTTGATACTTGATACTACTTGATTAGTACATAACAATCTTTAGTTTACAGGTATTCAATTAACATTTCTGACCTACTAAAAAATCATAACTGTCAAAATGCTTCAAAGACTCATAAAAGGAGCGTAACAAAACTCGGCCTCGTTTGATTCGCGGATTAACTGCCTGGGATAATAAGACAAACTGTACCTAATCTAGAGTTATCCCACATTTGGTTCCCAAAATGACTGTCAGAATTATTAATTCCAGTATTAATTTTATCCCTATATGATGAGGGGTACTATATTAATCCCAAGACTGTTAATTCCATCTTTTTCAGTCCGCGAGGGAATTGCTTCGACGAAATTAAAACAAATCACCGACTTACGTCCTTGTTTTCTTCGATTTGGGACCACCCAAAACGTTACGTATGACCCTACCCCTTCAAGCATTCGCCCTTTCCTTCTCTCTACAATCTCTATCCTGGAGAGAGAAATTAAAAGCATCCGCAATGGGTTTAGTATGTTTGCGTGTTTAATAACGCCCATGCGGCACTACCACTTGGTGCAACGGCCACAACCTTTTTTAATACCACACAATCATATGAAGTTCAAGTGGTGTCGTCAATCTCGTACCGTACTAGTAACAAAGTGGTACCCGTGCCTTGGTGTTTCGTACGGGCAAAAATACCCTTATGTATCGGTCGAACCGAGAGTACTGATCGATACTTAACTGCACCGGACTTGTATTGAAATCTCGACTGGTAAAAAAAAAATAGTGTATTTCGTTTTCTCTTAAAAAAAAGGCTTGAATTTAAGACAATTTAATGAAATTTGAAGTGCATAATATGTTAATCATATCAATTTGTTATTACAACCAATGTTAAGGTATATTTAAGTGTTCAAATTTATTTTATCTTTTCTTCTTTTCAAGTTTTCCAGTTATGCATAGATATATTAAGAATATGTAAAACATATATTGTGATAACTATGAAATACCGAGATGCCCGCCAGTACTGGTACTTACCATTCCAATAGAAAAAAAAACACAATACGTTAGCCAACACGAATTGACTAACTTTGGGTCCAAGACCAAATGCGCAAATTCCATGTAATTGTGAGTGGAGATGGGGTGCCCTGAACCCTAAGAATTGGAGCAATATAAAAATATTACTCCATCCGTCCCATAAAATTGGTCTTCTAAGAACTACGCGTCATTTTTAAACCTAAATATAATGTATCTACTAAATTTTTTTGATTTGTTTTTGAACCGTTCAAAAGATCTCATCGAAAAACTATCAAATATGATCTTGCACACAAAACTATTTCGATAACTACATTATTTTTAAACTTAAAAATTATACGTAATTTCGTAGAAGACTAACTTTACAAAATAGAGAGATGCCCTTAAAAAAGATGTTACGTTCCATTTTAGGGCCTCCACCACTAAATATTCATGAACGCGGAGGCCAAATACAACGGTTCTGTCTCCGGTTGCCATCAATAATCACTTCCCACCTGTCATTCATTTATTGCAGATTGATGGAATGAACGCGTAAAATGGATAGGGGGCTCTCTCCTCATTCTCACTCTCTCTCCTCCCTCCCTCCCTCCCTCCCTCTGTCGCTATTTTGGGAGTGAGTAATGCTAGCCGTACCGACCAATCACCTACCGAAATCGTACCGACGGCCACTAGAGGGTCGTCTCCGGCCACCGGACGGCTGATCCGAGCCGTCCAAATATTCAAAAAAATAAAACCGAGGGGGCCTACACAAGAATCAATGGCATCTTAAGTGTGTAGGGTGCTTGGATCAAGAACTCTTTTTTTCGTGTATATACATATAGACATATATACACGAAAACAATGGTGCTTGATCCAAACACCCTACACACATCGGATGTTATTGATACTCAAGTAGGGCCCCCTCGGTTTTAGTTTTTAGAATTTTTGGACGACTCGGATCGGCAGTCCGGTGGCCGGAGAAGGCCCGCCGGCGGCCGTCGGTACGATTTCGGTGGGAGTGGTCGGTATACATATCATTTTCGCTATTTTGGTGTGGTGCTTTTACTGTTCCAAAGTGTCGGTCGGCCTTTGAGTTATTGCCCTCTTTTATTGGACAGTTTTAAAATTGATTTTTTTTTTCCTATCAGAAAATCTATTTCTTTTTGGATTCGTTTGATTAACAAGATAATGATAGAAAATGCAATTTTTTTTATTTTGCATTATTTTTATTAATGATATGGAAATATTTCTTTGCTGATTAAAAAAAGAATATATCTTAGAAAGTGATAGAAAATAAACTTTCCTGTACAATCTTCTAAAATATGAGAGTTTGCTTTATTTTTTCTCACAAAATGTGCAGGAAAATTTTATTTTTCTCAAAAAAATCAATAATAATTACTAACTTCTTTCTTTATCCTCTTCCCTCCACCTTTTTTCTTCTAATTTTGTCAATTTTATTTTCTCTATTATTTTCTTGGAAAACTTCTATTCTAATCAAATGGATGTAAGATTTTTTTACTTTTACTTCACTTTCTATCATTTTCACTTTCCATTTTATTTTTTTCGGTAATCAAACGGGCCCTTCAACTTCTTTTTATATATAAAAAAAAATTGTTCGTTTTCTTTAACATTTTTCCATTTTTGTTTCGAAGATAAAATCCGAAAATATTATTCACTTTTAGAAAGTCCACTAAAGAAACAAGAGAACCATAATTTTGCACTTATCTTTTTTGCTTTCTTTGTCTTTAATGAATTCTTTTTTCTTCATATTTGGTCATATCCGGTTTGACGTTTCTATTCATCTCATCTAGTTAACTCAAATCTGGAAACTACAGTAATAAATAAGTTTGACCAAAGACAATAAAAAAATTCCTCTTTCGTTTTCTCTAATTTTAAACTATCCCAAACAGGACCATAAAAAACTAAATCATTCATTCCCATCCTCACGTATATAAACAGAGACATTTCCCTGTCCAAACCACTCCTTACTTGCTCACTGTTAGGACTGGGGACTCCAGGTCCTGATAGTATTGTTCGCCATTACTTGGGATTGATTTCTCAAGCTTTTAAAGAGTTACAAAATCAAAATACTGAACTGGGTTCGATTCGGATTGTATCAAAAAGGAATAAGATTCCCTCTCTCAGTCTCTCTCTCTCTCTCTCTTCCCGTTTCAGGTACCTTGTGAGCACTTGGGTCGAATCTGCTTATGCTTTACAGCCAAATATCGTGATGAAAACTGCTTGCTTTTCGTATTATACCTTCTTACATAATCAAAAACATTCTAATATGCTCGTATTACATCTTACACACAGGTTTGTGCGTATTATGTGTATTTTGTTATATATATATACTTGTTTGTATATGTTGGTATATGCACTGAACTTTTGTCTAGCTCTCTGTTTATTGCCCTCTTTTGTTTTTCAGATCAGAAAGCTTACGCACACTTCTTTAACATACAACTCCGGACACAGTAGTAATGTCCGGAACCATTCGATGCATGTGGACCCGCGTGCATCGAATGGACCTGAACAGAGTCGTGTCTGGAGTTGGGTTTGAAAGGACTGTGCATAGCATTGCTCTTTTCAGATTGGGTTTGTGATTTTCCTTTTGTCGGTGTCTATTGATAGGGTTGTACGGAATGGGCAATATCAGATTAGGCCAATGGCTATATGCACTAGTTGGTGTACTATTGTTGGTGAAAACACAAGGCATCGACGTTGGAATAACTTATGTTCAGAATGCTGTTGCGAAAGGGGCAGGTGAATTTTTTTTTGTCTCTCAATAAGAACTTAAATATACACTTTCTAATTTTCTCTCTTCAATTTTTTGATAACTGGAAGTCCGAACCAGTTTGCGCATATCTTGACTAATTTACAAACGCTCGTTTCAACTGTGTTGTTGTGCAGTTTGTTTGGACGGGAGTCCGCCGGCATACCATTTTGATAAGGGATTTGGAGCAGGGATTAACAATTGGTTGGTTCATATTGAGGTGGGTACAATTTGCTTTTACTTACACGGTCTATTAGTTTTTAACAAGATGATTGGAATGGATATTAGAAATGTTTTTTTTTTTTAATCAAGAAGTAAGAAATGTTCGGATCTCTAAACTGGCAAAGGACTCAGGTCCTATCCAGTGTGCCTCCCATCAAGTCCAGTCTAGTTCTGATTTTTGTGGATCCATCTCGAGCTCACAACAATGATCGGAACGGTTCATTGTGTAGTGCTCATCAAGTTCATTGCGTACGAGAGTAATCATGTTCTGTGGATACTACTGAACAATGACTTATCAGTTCACATTTAGCTTGAAACAAATTAGTGCGAATCAATATGCACAATGCATTTGTTTCAAGATAAGTGGACCCATTTCTTTCAAGATAAAATGTGATCCGATAAGCCATTGATCGGTATCCACTAAACATGATTTTTTTTGAACCGAAAGAGCTTGATAAAATGAACTGTTCCAGTTATTGTTGTGATCCCGGGAAGAGCCCACCACAAGAATCAAAACTGGACCCGACTGGATGGATGGGAGGCAAACTGGACAGGACCTCAGTCCACTGGCAAATGGTTGTAACTTGTAAGAAACACGGTTTCTTCGGTTGAAAAATGATAAATTATTTGAGTTTAATGATTGCAATTATGTGATTGGGTGCTCAAATAGCTACTCTTGACACTTTCCTCTATGTTCGTGTGGGACTTGGGGGGCGTGGTGTGACCACCGTCATGGGCCGAAATTGGGCCCATTAGTGTGATCCAAACTACTCATTTTGTTCTGACTCATCGATAATCTTGTAGGAAATAAAGTTTATTGGATATCAATACCTATATGAACTGAACAAGTCCTTTTTTTCGAAAATTTTTGATACATGATTTGGACTTTGGAGAATAAACTTTTAGGGAACATCAATCATTAACTACTGATATCTGGTCAATGTCATTTTTATTCAAGTCTACATACTCGACGAGCAGAATAAAAAGAGATTCAGGTCAAACAATGTGTCCGGGATGAGCTCAGGATGGTGCTCACAATCTCAACAGCCCGTTGTGTCTTCGGCCCCATAGTCTGTTGGGGTACCACCGCTCTAGAAACTGACTAAGCTAGCGTGATGTCAAATGTCGTACAAGACATAAGCGAAGTACTTCCTAAGGCCAACTGGGTTTGGGAGAGATGGTAGAACTCAGTCCGACAAGAGCTCTAAGATCCAAAATGCCACAGACTCGAGTTGTGAGACTGTCATCGTACAAAATCTATGATTGGTCGATGCATATTTCTCTTACAAGTACGAGCTAACAATACCGGATATGTATTTTCAGGGAGGAGGATGGTGTAATAATGTCACTACTTGCCTTGCTCGAAAGAACACTCGTCTTGGTTCATCTAAGCAAATGGCTACAGAGGTTGTTTTCTCTGGGATTCTGAGCAGCCTGCAAAAGTTTAATCCAGGTTCTCCAAGATTTCATGTTTCCCTCCAAAATCAAAGAATTACAAGTTTTTTTCCTTATAATGGAATAATTCTCTTTTCATTATCCAGACTTCTACAATTGGAATAGGATCAAGGTTAGGTACTGTGATGGTGCATCATTCACAGGCGATGTGGAAGCAGTCAATCCTGTGAGTTAGGAATCAGAATCTGTAGCTTTCATTTGGTTGACGGATTTCAAAAACCCATTGTCATGAGAGTAACAAGAAGCATTTTTTTTCAAAACTTTTTCGGCTTAAAGCTAAACGCGATATGAAAGCAATGAGCGTTTATGTCCTCAAAACCAATTTTAAATCGCTATTGAAAACTATTTTTGAGAACAACCAAAGAGGGCCGAACTCTTTTTGTGGTGTGTAGATTTGGTGTAAATACTATTTTTGTGAGTTTCTAACTATATGTGATATGTCTATTGTTGCTAGACTACTAATCTTCACTTCAGAGGTGCAAGGGTTTTTGTTGCCATTATTGAGGATCTATTAGCAAAAGGATTGAAGAATGCTGAGAATGTATGGTCCATACATTTAGTATGATCTAATGCATACACTTTGACTCCCTTTCCCTCCTCCATTCTTAGTCTAAATAGCATCTGTCTTTCGGAACAGGCTATGCTCTCAGGCTGTTCAGCTGGAGGATTGACTTCCATACTGCATTGTGACAACTTCCGAGCTCTCGTGCCTATGGGTACCAAAGTAAAATGCCTCTCGGATGCTGGTTATTTTATCAACACGTAAGCTCATAAATTTGACTTGCTGTAATTTTATAGTCAAGAATTGATCCATTTGAAATGGGTTTTTTATAACTTGATTCCATTGTGCTGCATAACAGGAAGGATGTTTCTGGGGCGCTACACATTGAAGGATTCTACAACGAAGTAGTTACCACACATGTACCCTCTCTCTCTCTCTCTCTCTCTCTCCCCCCCCCCCTCCCCCCCTCCCAAATTGTTACCGTCCACAGCATGTATGTGTTTTGCATGCCTTTATCTTGCTTTATTTTTGTTCACGTTTAAGGATCGCACATAGAACAAATCCATATAATATCTTGTGATCTTTTTCTTCATCTCTGCGAAGGGGACGTTTTCATGATTAAGTTAGAGTTTTCCCCCCTCTATGTATGAGATGTGAGTTCAGGACTTCAGGTTCTAAGTTTTACCTATCTCTGCTGCAGGGATCAGCAAAAAATCTACCATTGTCATGCACTTCGAATAAGAGACCTGGTTTGGTAAGAGTTATGTCAATGTTTTTTATCCCCCTTCCCCATTTTCTTCTCAATCGTATTAACCATCCACTCCGTGTTGCAGTGTTTTTTCCCCCAAAACATGGCGCAGCAAATTCGAACTCCACTTTTTATAGTGAATGCAGCCTATGATTCATGGCAGGTTAGCACACTCCTATGAATCAAAAAAAAGCTCAAATTTATGCTGTTGGTTTCTGTTATTTGTGTAACTTCCATCTCCAATACTGCTGTTACTGCAAATATTGTGGAGTACCGAACTGTCATTATTCAAATTAAACGTATGGCCTAACAAAAGAGAAGAACCAAAAACGAAAAAAAGTCCAAGACTTAAACTTCATTTATTTCAACTTTTCAAAACTGTGAAGGTCACGCCGTAGCCTCTGATAATTTCAAGATACCTTTAAGTAGTTGCAAAATGCATAAGGAACACACTTGTGAATCTGGTATTTTTTCCTTATTACGGCTTGCTTTTTTCTTTTCTTTTCTTTTCTTTTCTTTTTTCATACTATATCATTGATTTTCTATATTTGTTCAGATAAAGAACATCTTGGCACCAGGTGTTGCTGATCCCCATGGCATCTGGCATAACTGCAAGCTCGATATAACCAAGTGTTCATCTACTCAAATCCAAACCATGCAAGGTTACTACCATAAGCTCTTTAGTGCACCTTGTTCTGGCTATTGTTCCATTACTTAGAAATTTCATACATTTCTTTCTCCTAACGTTTCTATGACTCAAGCTTATAGTTTCCCGTGATACATTTCCTGAGGCCTTCAGGAAAAAAATGAGGGGAGCTTGACATCCTATATAACCTTTAGGTTTTGAATCTTGGATTTGTAGAGGCTTTTGTGAATGAAAAAGATATGGCAATGGATTCAAATTCATTAATTTTCTTTCCCTATCTAATCATCAAGAATCTCTAACCTTGATCTTTCCCTACACGTGCCCAAGATCCAAAAACAGTTTGTATTTGGATGTTTCCCTATGTAATGAACAATTAGCCCTTGATCGATTAGTAGGGAGAAAAATCAGGTGAGGAAGCACAACTCTTATTTGTGAAGGGAAAATCACACACATTTTCTTTTCTCTTAACAATCCCAAACGCGAAACCTTTTCTCCACTTTTTTGCCGTACCTTGATTTTGTTTGGGGGTACTTGCCTGATCTGAAAGAGCCTATTTGGTAATTTTATTGCCTTTGACAAAAGTTCATGAATTTCACTGACATTTTTTTTTGTCCTGAATTTCCAGAATTCAGGTTGGCATTTTTAAGTGCATTGACAGGACTGGGAACGTCTTCATCTAGAGGCATGTTTATCAACTCTTGCTATGCCCACTGCCAAACTGAAATGCAGGAGACATGGCTGAGGGCCGACTCTCCAGTACTCGGAGGAGTTGTAAGAAACTGCTTTTAACCATCATGCTTATCATCTTTTGTTTCATTCTTACCAGTTTTTCATGCATATAAGGAATTTCTGACTTCTTTGAAATATAACATATTTTGCAGACAATTGCAAAGGCAGTTGGCGACTGGTACTATGACCGGAGCCCATTCCAGAAGATCGATTGCCCTTATCCTTGTGACAAAAGTTGCCACAATAGGATTTTCGATCCAAATGAGCACCCATTGATCTAGATTTTTATACGATCATGTAGCCATTCTTATTGATAGAATGAGCAACCACGATCATTTATCAAGTCATCAAAATAAGAGAAAAATCGCCAGTGCACCAAACCTTGTGCTTGGTGTTCAGATTATTCTTATTTATAGTGAACACTATTTCATCAAGCACTAAACCCTTGTGCTTGGGTATTCGTACACATATTTATATGGACAATTCTTCACCAAATAAAGTATTCAGTCTTATTGCTGTTGGAGAATCATTGAACTGTAGAATCATATCTTTCCTCTTATGGATTTCCCTTTGATGTACTTGTATTTTTTGAGACACAAGTGAAGACTATTGGAAACTACTCCATTGTTAACATGTGTTTCTCAGTTGATTTTACCATATTCGTTCGATCTTCAGTATTGGGAATCAAGATGTAACCAAGCTCTATTGTGTGGAGGGTTGGGGATGGGATCTGATTCAGTTCTCTCATTCTCTATCTATGTTTTCATGGGTTGTATGTAAACCTAAATATTTTTCCGCGAACTGATGAGAGATATGCTTTGACTTACAAAGAGTATCTCCAATAGTATTCCATACTTGTAGTAGAAAAGCGCTTGATATCAGGTTTTTAAGAGCCTTCATGTTATCATTACTAAACATAGTGCGATACTAAACATTCCAATCTTCAGAAATTACATTAACACCGGAAGTATAGATATTGACAAAGTAAATTCATTTCTTCAATGCTCCTTTGCCAAAGAGTGTGGAGAGCATCTCCTCTCGGTTTAGATTTTGACGTGGGAGATGCAATTCCAGTGGACCAATGGTTTGCAATATGGATCAAGGAGGCCCCAAGTGAAGAAGTAATATGGGATTCTGTTTGCTTAATGTGGACCATTTGGTGTATGAGGAGTGATGTGTTGTTTCGGGGTGTGTGGGGGCAAAATGATGTAGATGAAGCATTAATCCGTACACTTTGATGGGTTGAGAAGCAAAATCAAGGACAAGCTGGTGGCACCGAAGGTCGATAGGCGGGCCTGTGGTGGATAAGATTGACAAGCAAGGGTGGTGGTAGTTGTGGGGCTGGGTCAAGAAAGAGTGTTTCACAGTTGGAGGTCTCAATGCAGGAGATGTGAGATTGAAGCCAGGTGTTTTGGTCACAGATGGAGCATAAGTAATGGGATTGAAGCAGTGACCATTTGCACAGATTGCGTGGTTTTTGTTCAGGGTCTGAGCAACCCCAGTAGTGCTAACCTAGCTTTGCAGCGTGCTCTTCTGGATTTTCGTTATCTATGTAATTTTCTTAAATTTGTGTAAGAGTTAGAAATGTGACTAGACTGGAAGTCAAGGCTGCTCATGATGTTGCTAGAGCAGCTTTGTAATCCTTATTTCTTCTATAGGATGATATTGTTTGTCAAAAAGGAAAAAAAAAATTAAAGAAGATTGAGCATCATGAGATTCGCATTCCAAATCATTGTTTCTAAAATCAGATGCGCATGAAGATATTATGAGTCCTTAAGCGAAGACATTAAAGTGGTAAGATAAGGTTGTTGACATGACTGCAATCAAGAAGTTCACATGGTGACAATGATGCTACCTCATCCGAAGATAGAAGGCCTACACGCGGCAAACAAGGCTGGGTGAAATTCGCGAGGTACTAAGATCTTCGTCTAGTAGTATTTTTTCTTTTTTTCTTTTTTAATGTTCTTTCATTTCCTTTGCACCAAAACAAAAGATATGCATTGACGAGGTTTAGCACAAAACCCACTACTAGTTTAAAGTGATTGACTAACATGATTCTTGTTCTAAATTGCATGTGGATTTTTACTATTTCAAGTAACCTTAGGTATCATGTGGGGGCTTTCAATAAGACTGCCTTGAGGCCTGAGGGTTTGTTTGGAACATAGGGCAAAGAAGAAAAAGAAAAGGAAAAGAAAATTAAAACATTTCCTCTTGTCTTGTTTGGTTGGAGAGGAAACAAGGAAGAAAATAACAAAATAAAAATCAAGCACAATAAATTTTCGTCCACACTTTTCTCGAAGTTTCCTTCTCAATTATTTTCTCTTCATTTTCTTTCTTTTCCCTAAGTTTCAAACAAGCTACGAATGTTTTTGGGGTCCCAAAATGATTCTTCATGATGACCCCTACTTGCATTTCGATCGTCAAATAATTATTACTCCCTAAATAGAATTTTTCTACTTGATATCTCCAAAATTGGGTCACATTCCTTTATGAAGCCTTCCACCTCCTCAATGGTTGGTTAAGATTATTTTGACCCTATGATGAAAATAAACTCTCCCGTACCATCCTAAAAGATATTCCTATCTAGCAAAATATTTTTGGATTTTCCTTTTTGCCTTCTAAATTTTTTTTAGTATTTCTCCACTCCAAAAATAAGTTCATAATAATAATTCGGATTTAGACTTTGACCACTTTAATAGTATTTAACAATTTTTTTAGGAAGCCTCTAATGCCACGAGCATTTAATGCTCTCCTGTGTAAAATGACCCACTTGTACTCATGTGGTCAAAAGCTGTCAGCCTATAAAATTTGTTTCCCAAATTATCAATTCGTGAATGGACAATATTGAATTACCTTATTCCGCTTCTCCCCCGGGCTCCTCCTCCTCCATCTGCTCTCCTCTTTCTTCCCCCTCTTCCCTATAATTTTTTTTCTTTTCGTTTTCTCCTCCCTCAGATCTGACCCTCTTTGTTCGGCGGGCTTCGCCGTCACTGGAGTCGTTTGTCCGCATGTAATCCGTCGCCGGAACCCTTGTGGCAGCAGTGGTGGAGGCAGTGAGGGTTGCGATCCGTTAGGCGGTTTTTGGGCGGCTGGATTTAGAGCAAGATCTGGAGGAGTTTTGTCTCTCCATGTGGGAGTTTTTCTCTCCTTGTGAGAGTAATAAAATTCGCCTTTGGGCGATTTGTTTACTGTTCGGGCTCAAGAAGATTAATATGCATCTTTTGGTGGTTTGCTAGAAATTCATTAGTGTGCTCATTTCTGGTCGAAGTTCATCTGATCGTCTGGGTTCTTGTTATCTTTTTTTATTGGCTAGCAATGTATCTCTTTTTGAGATTGCTATAGGATATATGAATTTTCCGCTCAGCAGAAGATGCGTCAGGCCATGCTTGGGCTGGGGATGAAAGACATCAATTGCCTCGTTCTTTCTCGTTTTGTATCAATTAGATGATTAGTTTGGCTTTGTCCAAATTATCTGTAATGAATTTCGTTGTGTAAGTGCCGTTGGGCTTTATCAATACAATGCCTCTCACTTTTGTCAAAAAAAAAAATTACCGGTGCTTTTCGACTTCAACTCTTCATCACCATTTTTGTTTTTGGTTTTGTCTCTTCCTTATTTGACTTCTCAACCATGTCAGCTTTCACATATTTGGAGTTGTAATTCCAAGACAAATTATCCTTTTGTGAATGGACAATATTAAATTACCATATTCGGCTTCTCATATACTGGTGCTTTTCGACTGTAACTTTTCATCACCATTTTTACTTTAGGTTTTGTCTCTTCCTTATTTGACTTCTCAACTATGTTAGCTTTCATATGTTTGGAGTTGCAATTCCAAGACAAATTATCCTTTCGTGAATGGACAATTTTGAATTACCCTATTCGGCTTCTCATAAACCGGTGCTTTTTTACTGCAACTTTTCATCACCATTTTTTATTTAGGTTTTGTCTCTTTCTTATTTGACTTCTCAATCATGTCAGCTTTCACATGTTTGGAGTTGCAATTTCAAGACAAATTATCCTTCCGTGAATGGACAATATTGAATTACTTTATTCGGCTTCTCATATACCGGTGTTTTTTTACTGTAACTTTTCATCACCATTTTTGCTTTAGGTTTTGTCTCTTCCTTATTTGACTTCTCAACCATGTTAGCTTTCACATGTTTGGAGTTGCAATTCCAAGACAAATTATCCTTTCGTGAATGGACAATTTTGAATTACCCTATTCGGCTTCTCAAATACCGGTGCTTTTTTACTGCAACTTTTCATCACTATTTTTTATTCAGGTTTTGTCTCTTTCTTATTTGACTTCTCAATCATGTCAGCTTTCACATGTTTGGAGTTTTAATTCCAAGACAAATTATCCTTCCGTGAATGGGCAATATTGAATTACTCTATTCGGCTTCTCATGTACTGGTGTTTTTCGACTGTAACTTTTCATCACCATTTTTGTTTTAGGTTTTGTCTCTTCCTTATTGTAGACACCCCAATTTAGACCTATTAACTATCCTTAATTTGTGCCCTCGAGGCTTCCCGATGATGAAAAGGAATCAAATTGGGACTCGGCTAAAGCTTGGACGATATTTTTTGGTCTTTCTCAAACCAAAACTATCCTTTTTCTGACACTCTAAGAGTAAAATTGACACACATTTCAGTGTATAAAATATATTTGAATCAAACTAATTGGGTTAGAAAGAGGACTTAACGAGCTTTTCAACGCTTCGAAAAACACCAAAATCCGAGTTCGGGAGTGCCCGTGGCGCCCTTCTGAAGTTGGGCAGGCACTCTTGAGCGCTTGGGACTTCATTCTTGAGCGCTCAGGAGTACTGACAGACCTTGGGTGTTGAGCTTGATCTTTGACCACCTTTTTTTCAAGCTTTCAACCTGCAGTTCAACACTGCATGTGCCAGAGGTCTGCCTTGGCCAGCAGGAATCTGTTCAACACATGTTTCCCTCCCAAAACCATTTTCTCTCTATTTTTTATTTTATTTTCAAACTAAAACCCTAATTTTGGGCTTGCCTATATATACCCCCTCATTTCAGCATCAAGAGGGGCAAGAAATCTCTCTCTAACTCCTCCCCATTTTGCTGTCAAATCTCTCTCTTTAAACCCTCTTAAACAATTCCTAAAAGTCTATTATTTTCTCAAGTATTTTTCCAAGAAAATCACAAAAACATTTCTAGTCTTAGATACATCTAAAACTCTTTTCCTTACTGTTTTCAATCCATTTCCAAGCAAACATATCAGTCCAAGAAGTAAAGTTCAAATCAAGCAAAGGTATAAAGGCTCACTTTATACTTCAAATCTATTGTTTTTCTACTTCTGAGGGGAATCAAGGGTCCATACCAGTTCCTCATACTGGTTGTGAGCTCGTTTGATTTTAGTTTAAGCAATAAGAGCAAGAAGAGCATAAAAGAAACAAAACATTTTCTGGGCATTGTGTTCACTCCTGAGTGCTCGGAACCATTCTTGAGCGCTCAGGAGTGTTGCTGCTCACCAAAATCTTATTTTGTCATCAAATGCTGCATTTTCCGTTCTTTGTAGGCACTGGTCCTTCCAGAGCCCAGTTAGGTTTTCTTTCAGTTGCAAGGAAGCAAGGTTTGGATGGTTAGAACTAGTTCTTAGCTGTTTAAACCCTTTGCTGAGTACTAGTGTATGTTAGTAGTTTTATATTCCTGTTCTAAGTATCATACTGCTTCTGTTCTAACCAAGGCTTGCAAGATGGTTCAGCAGAGCTTCTGAGTGCTCAGGTTCACTCCCGAGCGCTCGGGAGTGAATCCAGTGGCAATAATTTATTTTCTGTCATCGTTTATTTCGCATTATTTCATTATCATATATTGTACACTTGCACAGGCATACACTCTTTATTTGATATATTTGTGGAAACTTGCTAGTTGCTTTAATGAAACAAAATATTTTTAATAAAATCCCACAAATATTGAGTAGAGACCGACATTGCGTCGGGCGAGAGAGGTGCCGTAAAACCCTTCCCCTCTCGTAACATGGCTTCCGAACCTCAAACAAATCTCTGGTTTTCAAATTCAAGCAATCATTTTCAATCAAAACGGTTTCTCGGATGGCGAACCTTAAATCCGAGTGACGACTCTTTCAATTTTTTTCAAATCCGGGCGGGTAGCCCACACTTATTTAACTTCTCAACCATGTCAGCTTTCACATGTTTGGAGTTGCAATTCCAAGACAAATTATCCTTTCGTGAATGGACAATATTGAATTGCCCTTTCAGCTTCTCATATACCAGTGCTTTTCGACTGCAACTTTTCATCATCATTTTTGCTTTAGGTTTTGTCTCTTCCTTGTTTGACTTCTTAACCATGTCAGATTTCACATGTTTGAAGTTGCAATTCCAAGACAAATTATCCTTTCGTGAATGGACAATATTAAATTACCCTATTCGGCTTCTCATATACCGGTGCTTTTCGACTGCAATTTTTCATCACCATTTTTGCTTTAGGTTTTGTCTCTTCCTTATTTGACTTCTCAACCAAGTCAGCTTTCACATGTTTGGAGTTGTAATACCTTCTTGGAGTTTTCCATCACCATTTTTGCTTTAGGTTTTGTCTCTTCCTTATTTGACTTCTCAACCATGTCAGCTTTCACGTGTTTGGAGTTGCAATACCTTCTTGGAGTTTTTCCATTTGTACTTCATCAGATTCATTCGAATATATATACATTCACAGTTTGTGTGTCTATATATATATATATATTTGGAACCTACACAATTTGTATTTTTTATTCGTTGTGTACTTGTACACTTAGGGATTACTTTTCTTAAGTATATGTTCATGGTTTTTTTAGGATATACAGGAACTACTCCAACCTCAAGGGCACCTTGTGATCAATGTTTGAGATTTATGGGTTTACTCCCTTCTAAGATCTCTGGTTCGAAATCTCTTAGGTGCTAGTATCAACTTCTTTAAGGTTAGTCCATACAGAGCTTTGCTCTAGTTTTATTTTTTTTTCTTGGTCAAAAGTTTAGGATTTCCATTGATAACGAAGAGCTTACAATATAGGGCATATTCTTTCCAACGGAGAAAACAGCCGAACAGGAAGCTATAGGTCAGAACATTGATTACATTACAATATTAATCTATATATATACAATAAGATAGAGAATCAGAGTAGGCAATCCAAACGCCTACACTTCCAAACCCCATACACACATATAAGAAGAGCATTAGTGCTATACCACACACCAACTATTACATCTCACATAATCCAACTCACACACACCAATACCAAAAAACAACGACACCCCTGAACGGTGGGTGATGAAGACTTCCATAGGGGAGAAACATAGGGACAAAACAAACCAAACCAAAACAAACAAAACCATAACAAACCCCAACAAAATTATACCCCAACAATCGGCATGATCAGACACCAAGAGACCACGTTGACCATGCCACCTTTGGAGAGAATGAAGAAGACGATCCAGTGGTCAAGAGACCGCTGAGGAAGAAGAACACCGACACCATCGTTGATCGTCACCGTCGCCGCAACATCCCACACCATCGCTGTAAAGAACAGTTGATGCTGGCACCGAGCTCCAATGCAGAATAGATCTGGGTTTGGGGTTTCACCCAAACAGAGAAAATAAATCAAACAAATCCCAGATGGGGGGGGGGGGGGGGGCGCCGCCTCAATTAGGATAGAAACCCTAGGGGGGAGGGAGGGGAGGAGGGAAACTATTGGCTGTGGCTAGGGTTTTACTTCCCCAGAGAGAGAGAGAGCGCACGACTTGGAAGATGTATACAATCGCTCTAGCTTTAATTGGGACTTGCAAATGGGTGGTGGGATTCGTCCCCTAGGATTAGTTGTGTTGCACAGTATGATATGGTGTTGTAACTCGTAGTTTAATTTCAACAAGTTAAAAGGGTCAGATACAATACACCGTGTGTGTTAAATCTTGTCTCAATAACGTTATAGAAACTAAGGGTGTGTTTCCGCTAAATTTATTTGTCTTTGGGCTAATAACAATAAGGGAAAATTAAAAAAAATCCATAAACTTTTAGGAACTTTATAAAAAAACACCTGGACTTTAACTTATGATAAAAAGACACCTGAACTTACCATTCCGCTAACAATTAGGCCCCCGCCATCTAATTCAATCAATTTGTAACAGACGGAGCTAACAGAAGGTGTTAACCTTCCTCTCTTTTTTTTTCACTTTTTACTTTCAAAAATTACTTTTAACTCTTTATTTTATTTTAATAGTAAATAAATATGTAAGAAAGTTCTTTTTTTTCTTATTATTTATTAAAAATTACTTTAACCCCTTTTTTACTATTTACAAAATAACTTTAATTCTCCTTTTTTTTTACTTTCAAATTTTACCTTTTCCTCTCTCTCTCTCTTCCTCTCCCTCTTTTTTTTTTTTAGAAATTCAACCCCATACCACTAATTAACTCTACAACCAACCACCAAAGCTCAAGCCCCAATTTTAGAAATTCAAAATTACTTTTAACCTCCTTTTTTTAACCTTCTTTTTTTTTCTTTTTACTTTTAAAAATTACTTTTAACTCTTTCTTTTTTAGTACTCCCTCCATCCCTTATTTAGAGTCCAGTATTTCATTTTGGGCTGTCCCTTAATAAGTGTCCATTTTGTAAAGTTAGTGGGTAAAAGTTGGTGTATTGTCTATTTTGTCCCTAAAAGCAGATTCCATTTTAAAAAGTTAGTGAGTAAAGTGTAATGATGATGGGTAAGTAGGAAAAGTGGAGGAAAAAGTTGATGTGAAAGGTATAAAGATGATGTCTTTTTAATAAGTTGGAATTACGAAGCAGGACACTTAAAAAGGAACGGAGGGAGTACTAAAAAAATATGCAATAAAGTTTTTTTTTACTATTTATCAAAAATTACTTTAACCCCCATTTTTATTTTCAAATTACCTCTCTCTCTGATTTAAGGTTTGAATTTTGGGGAAACCTAAAATGTAAAGACCCGGATTTTCGACCCAATTTTTTTTTTTTAAATAATAGGGTTAATATTATTAGGTCTTAATTATTTTTGTAACAACCCGTAATTCCTTTCATTAATAATAATATTAGAAAGTATTATTAGTAATAATAAAATTCTTTTTCTTATTAGATAAATACAAAAAAATAAATATCTCATCTTATTTATCTCTTTTTATCTTTTTAAAATTGCATGCATGCTTAAAACTCTTCCATCTCTTCCTCTCCTACTCCTACTCGATCTCTACCTCTTCCCTAATCAGAATTTTCGTCCATATCACGCTCGTGTCAAAACCCAAGGAATAGAAATCCTTTTTGAATTCAAACTCATCACCCTCTTCCAAAATTCCCTATAAATATCCCATAACTTTAACCTTAGGGTTCACCACGAAATTTTCCACACCCTACCAGTCCAGAAGAGAGAGAATTCGAAGAAAATCGAGCTCCAATCCATGGAGTCTTAGAGAGAGAAAGAAAGAGAGAGAAAAGTGGGTTTCGTATCTACGATCAACCGAAACTCAAATTGATCGTTCCGATCTCTTTCTTCAACCCCAAGCATCCCCAAGCATCGTCCAATTCGAGCCCAAGGTCCCCCGATCGAAGAAACCGAAGTCGTCTTCTCAAAAATTCAAGTTTTGTTTTTAATTCAATTCGATCCGATTCGAGGTACTAAAATCTATTCCAAACACTCCTCTATATATATTAAATGTTTTTAGGCCTAACTCAATAGCCCCCGTGGCCTCATGCATCGAAAACCACGTTGAAAAACCAAAAAAACCGAATCTGGGATGGACCTCGCGGCCGCAACCTTAGGGTTGCTCCAGCCGCATGCACCAGTGAACTGAGTTTGCGGGCCGCAAGGTCAAAATAGCCAGACCTTGCGGCGGGTTCTGCTTTGTGTTGAATTCGTTTTGCGACGCTCCAAACACCGTTTTCGACCCCCGATCTATTTTTCCTAGACTTCTAACACCTCAAAGATCATAATTTGTTAATGTCATATTTTTTTATTATCTATTTATTAGTTATTTATTTGATTTCTTGTAAAAGTTTACAAACGAAAAATCTTTGCGACCTTATAAACTATTTTATTAATTCCCGAAATATTTTTTTTAGATCCTTTACATTCTAAAGATGATATGTTGTTAATCTCAACATATTTTATTTATTAAATAATTTATTATCCATTTATTTTACTTTTGACAACCTTAAACGTCATTCTTATTTTAAAAATGATTCTGCGACCCTCCGGACCCACTTTTTGGTACTTGAACTCAATATGTTAGACCTTTAGGATTCTTAATAAAATCATGTTAATTATTCTTACATTTTCACCTATTTAATGTATTAATTAACTTATTATCAATCTAATTACAAATTTTAAATAGTTAATAAGAACCTAAAAATATTTCTCAAATTATTTTTAAGTTCTTACTTTAATTTTGACATCGTAGCCATATAAGATTAAGGGCAACGGCCCATCCATAACAAGTGGAGTGATTTCATTGCTTGATAATTGTTTAATTATTTCCACTTATTGTTTATTTATTTATTTATTACCGTGATTATTATTTTTGTGTTAATTGATTTAATGCTAGATTGGACCCTAGAAACATGGGGTGGTAAGCGAATAGATTTCACATAGACGATGCGGAGTTAATGGGAAAATGGTAAAGTGATTGGAATTGTGAAATGTGGATTGTGAAATGGGTGACCTGTTGGGCCCTGGATTGAAATGGGTGACCTGTTGGGCCCTGGATTGAAATGGGTTACCTGCGGGGCCCGGTGATGCTATTGTGGTGACCCTAACGTATGGTACGCCATGGGAAGTTCCAAAGGGTAATCGTGCCTTGCAAGGCTAGCAAGGGGGATTGTCCCATGACACGGTCATAGTTAGTGGCTTAGGAATGGTGCGACCTTAACGTATGGTACGCCATGGGAAGTCCCAAAGGGTAATCGTGCCCCCTGCTATGGTTATAAATGAATTCATACGATGTACATAACTTAGGTGAATTCATTTAGGACCCCGTGTGCAGGACAAGCAAGGGGGGGATTTTCCATGACACGATCATAGTTAGTGGTTATGGGAGGAAAGGATCTCGTGGATGAGATCTTAGATTTCACGTAGGGTTAATGGATAGTAATAAACTGATTTGTGTGAAAACTCTCTGTTTTACATCCTTATTATATTGTTTGCTTGCTAGCTGTAAAGTAAGAGGGGTAGTTGGGTTGGATTATTTACTGGGTGATTTATCACTCACGGATACGCTTGTATCCTGGTAAATCGATTGCTTCGGCGATCAATTTGCCAGAGGGCGCAGGATTCAACGGAGGAGATTCAATGATGGTGCAGTTCGACATTGAAAGAATATCAGGAACAGAGATCGAGTTGCTGTGGATTCGTATTAAGCCTAGAGTCGGCTCTGAAGATAATGTATTTTGAATCATTAAATTTATCTTGAGATTGTAATAGCAAAACCTTTATTTCGGAAAATTATGTTTATTTAGCAAATTTTCTTAAAAAAATCATTTTATTTTGCTTCCGAAAAAGCGGGGCGTTACAAATGGTATCAGAGCATAGGTTCAAACCCTCGGACTTGGGTAGATTGGGTAGACCACATTCTAGTAGCGTAAATCCGAATAGCTAAACGTTTACAATATCTACTACTCTTTTAAACTACGATATAGCCTACCTAAGTATATCCTATAAATATTCATTTACCTGTTGCGACTCAAAAGGAAATACAGAATTCGCGTTGACTCCATCCCGAAGGAAGCGATAGAGGAGCCGTTCCTTTTATAATTCGTTGGCCGATCAAAACGAGACGAAGAATCCCAGTACGAAGAAGGTAAAGCGACAAAATCTCGACAAAAGAGGATAAGGAGGCTACTCAATAAATAGAGTACCTATCGAAGAAGAATTTCATTTCTCTAGGCGGATAATGATCGAAAATAGGATAGGATCAGTGTGAGAACGTTATTACAACTCACTCCCTTTTTAGAACCAGATATTTAGAAACCCTTAAAACCCTGAACCTAACCTCGTGAAGCAGTCGTTACAAGATTGGTACCAAAGGTCAACGACGTCACTTTCTACGGTCATTTTGTCAACCTCGCCAGCAAGGACAATACGCGTAGCCCTAATGCCAACGACAACATTGCCGACGTCGATAACAATGATTTTGTGAATCTCGAGATCAATGCCAACTCAAACCCCAACGCAATACGGGTATCAACAAAGATATGCAACTCATACGAGCGATTATTGCCATGACTACGCCTAAACTCCCACCTCAAGCTCCGAACGCCCCTCGTCCCTAAAGATAGATAGATCATAGTAAAAGGAGTTTTAGCCCTACATTTGACTTGTGATTCTTAGGTCACAAAAGGAATTGACTTTGACATCAATGGTCGACTAATAGCCAGTCGCGTTATTATCAGAAGTGATAAGAAGAACAAACAATCACTTTCGCAAGTGAGGCCTTACTCATTTAAGGGGGGTAGATAAGACCCTTCTACGACAAATGCGCACAAAATGAGGTGGCATAAAAAGCTCTCTAAATGATTAGTGAGCCTCTCATCGGAAGAAACAGATCATATGAAGTTGGGTCTTCCTCATAATGACCTACGAATACAAAGACGTGTCCCCTGAAGAGTTACCAGGATTACAGCCATCAAGAAAAGTGGATTTCACTATCGAGTTACAGCCCAGTACGGCCCAGTTCCCATGGCCCCATATCGGAAGGCTCCGACAAAACTACGAAAGTTGAAAACGCAACTGCAGAAACTTTTAGAAAAGGGTTTTATCCAACCCAGTACCTCACCACAGGGAACCCCTGCCTTATTTGTCGAAAGAAGGCAAGCTCCGACCTTATATCGACTATCGCTAATTCAACAGAATCACGATTAAGAATCGATACCCTCTTCCGAGAATAGAAGACGTGTTCGACCAATTGAAAGGGTCGACTTGTTTCTCGAAGATTGATTCAGAGATCATGACATACCTAAGACAGTGTTCCATTCACGTTATAGACACTAAGAGTTCGTAGTCATACCTTTCGATCTGACCAAAGCTCCTACCGTTTTCATGTGTTTGACGAACAAGATTTTCACACCGTACTTGGACAAGTTTGTGGTAGTGTTCATTAATGATGTTCTTGTCTATCCGCCAATAGAGAGAAAACACGAAGACCACTTGAGAATTGTCTTACGAGTACTCCGGGACAATCATTGGTATGCAAAAGCTAGCAAGTGCAAATTTTGGATAAAAGAAGTCAAATTCCAAGGACACGACAGCAAGGTAGAAGTAGTCATGGATTATAGAAGACCCTCCACGGTTGCTTCGCAATTCTCGATATATATCCACGAGATCACCCCAAGCGTAGGGTATAAGCGTCCAATTGAAGCATAATAAATCCGGAAGCCCGGGATCGTACCCACAGGGATAAATAATACGGCTTGATGGATTGTAGATGCAAGTACGGGCTTTCGGCTTTTAGTCAGCCAACTTGGTTTTTCGTATGCGGTGGAAAGTAAAAAGGCTAAATTAAACGAGAATAAACTAGATTAAAAGAAGGTTAGGTCTAGGAATCACTAGCTCCCACGACTCAAGCAAAACCACATTTTTCACCCCAATACACTGTTTTACCCGGAAGATAAGAAGGTTCGAAAATCAAGCTAGCTATAGAATTTATTTAGCAAACACCTCGAGCGACCGAGCTCCAAGCATCATGTGTGGTAAGTAGGCGAAGCTCTTACCTACACATGATCAAGGAGGTTATCACCTCGGTAATTTGACAAACAAATCCAAGCCCCACATCAATTTCCAAAACAAAGTTGCAAACTTTTTGGTGAAAAATGCAATTTTTACTCAAGCCATGGGGTGCTAGTCACCCCATGACCTAACCTTATGAAACTACTCACACATATCTAAAAAGATAAGAGCAAGCAAAAATCTACTTAGCATAAGTGTAAATACAACACTAGAAATAAACTAGCTAGAAAGATAGATCGGGAGAATTTAAACAACTTTAATTAAGGAGACAAGAGTCAAAACTTACTTACTTAAGTTGAAAATGCAGAAATTACGGGCTGAAAAAATAAGAACACTCAAGAACACGAAGAACAATTCAAATCTAGCTCTAGATCTAAAAACGGGTACAAATCTAATTTTCTACGTGTTTGTAAAAAAAAAGCTATTCTATTCTATGACATCACTCCTATTTATAGGCTCCAAGTGCACGGAATATTCCTCAAAAGATCCAAAAATTCCCGTTAAGCTTTCGGTACCGATGGCAATGGCCTTAAAATGCGGATAAGCTACTCGGTACCGATGTCTACGAAACTTCCCATCGATGCCGAAGTGCTTAGTAGCTGCCAGGAGATAAGAGCTCGGTACCGATGTCTCTAATTCTTCCCATCGATGCCGAAGTAGTTAACTTGGCTGCCGTCACATGGGATCATCCGGTACTTGTTTGGAATAAATTAATGTCCATAGATGCCAAGATGAATTGAGGCTGTCATGAATGGCTCGGTACCGATGGGCAATAATCCTTTCAATCGATGCCGAGAGGCTTGACCCTGTTGACTGCTCCCCTTGAACCATTTCGGTATTGATTGAAATAATTCCATGCTACCAACTGCTTGCTTGACTTGTTGACTGCAATTGAAATCCACTCCGGCACCGAAAGAACTCTTAAACAAATATCAAAACCGATTGAATTAAGTCCAGCCCTTGGTCTTTTAATCCTTGGCTTGCTTCCTCGAGCCGACGGGTCCTTGAATGCTTTGGCTTTGATTCGATGACTCCGAACTTGGTCATTTTCGAACCTCGAATAATCTTGACAAGCTTTGGACTTTAAACCTCCTGCTTTGAATGATTTTTCTACAAAACAACACTAAAATACCTTACGAGCAAAAGTAACTAAAAACAACTAATTAAATGACAAAAGTAACTAATACTAGACACTAGCGCACCCTTTATTACATTCTCGGGTGCTTATCAACGGTGTCCAAGATTAAATGTTTCTTGGGATTAGCTAGCTGGCTACTATAGAAGGTTCAATCAAGATTTCTCCAATTTGGTTAAGCCATTGACTCGACTGATCGAAAAGGGGGTGAAGTTTGAGTGGAACAAGGTATATGAGAAATCGTTCCAAAAACTTAAAAAGAAATTAACCAGCACCCCTATATTAATCATTCCCGAATGAGACGGAGGACATACAGTGTACTGCGACGCATCCAAGGATGGAACAAGTGCGGTACTCATACAAAATGGAAAGGTAGTCACTAACGGATTCCGACAATTGATGCCGCAAGAAAGGGACTATCCAACTCATGATTCGAAGCTGGCAGCAGTAGTGTTCGTCCCAAAATCTTGGCAATATTATCTATACGGAAAACAATTTGAGGAAAGGCAAATGAGGTCAATGATGCGCTGAGTCACAAGAATCGAAGACTAAATTAGGAGGAGCAAGCCTTTTAGGACAAAAAAAAAAAGGGGGTCAAAATCATTCGCCAACAACTTCTGGCTGCGCTAAATCGACAAAAGAGGTACGCCAACAAAAGGACCAAACCGTTGACCCTTCAAACTGGGAAAACATCGTACCTAACAAAGACATCCCCTTCGAGGAATAACCAATGGAGATCAAGAATCGTAACGGGAAGTGTGTCCAAGAGCAAAGTCATCCAACCTGTCTAAATTCTTTGGCAATATCAAGGAACTGAAGAATCAACTCGAGAACGAACCGATACTAAGCGCGCCGAATCTAGCACGCCCTAATTTCGAGGACGAAATTATTTTAAGGGGGGTAGGTTGTAAAGACCCGGATTTTCGACCCAATTTTTTTTTTTTAAATAATAGCGTTAATATTATTAGGTCTTAATTATTTTTGTAACAACCCGTAATTCCTATCATTAATAATAATATTAGAAAGTATTATTAGTAATAATAAAATTCTTTTTCTTATTAGATAAATACAAAAAAATAAATATCTCATCTTATTTATCTCTTTTTATCTTTTTAAAATTGCATGCATGCTTAAAACTCTTCCATCTCTTCCTCTCCTACTCCTACTCGATCTCTACCTCTTCCCTAATCAGAATTTTCGTCCATATCACGCTCGTGTCAAAACCCAAGGAATAGAAATCCTTTTTGAATTCAAACTCATCACCCTCTTCCAAAATTCCCTATAAATATCCCATAACTTTAACCTTAGGGTTCACCACGAAATTTCCCACACCCTACCAGTCCAGAAGAGAGAGAGAATCCGAAGAAAATCGAGCTCCAATCCATGGAGTCTTAGAGAGAGAAAGAAAGAGAGAGAAAAGTGGGTTTCGTATCTACGATCAACCGAAACTCAAATTGATCGTTCCGATCTCTTTCTTCAACCCCAAGCATCCCCAAGCATCATCCAATTCGAGCCCAAGGTCCCCCGATCGAAGAAACCGAAGTCGTCTTCTCAAAAATTCAAGTTTTGTTTTTAATTCAATTCGATCCGATTCGAGGTACTATAATCTATTCCAAACACTCCTCTATGTATATTAAATGTTTTTAGGCCTAACTCAATAGCCCCCGTGGCCTCATGCATCGAAAACCACGTTGAAAAACCAAAAAAATCGAATTTGGGATGGACCTCGCGGCCGCAACCTTAGGGTTGCTCCAGCCGCATGCACCAGTGAACTGAGTTTGCGGGCCGCAAGGTCAAAATAGCCAGACCTTGCGGCGGGTTCTGCTTTGTGTTGAATTCGTTTTGCGACGCTCCAAACACCGTTTTCGACCCCCGATCTATTTTTCCTAGACTTCTAACACCTCAAAGATCATAACTTGTTAATGTCATATTTTTTTTTATTACCTATTTATTAGTTATTTATTTGATTTCTTGTAAAAGTTTACAAACGAAAAATCTTTGCGACTTTATAAACTATTTTATTAATTCCCGAAATATTTTTTTTAGATCCTTTACATTCTAAAGATGATATGTTGTTAATCTCAACATATTTTATTTATTAAATAATTTATTATCCATTTATTTTACTTTTGACAACCTTAAACGTCATTCTTATTTTAAAAATGATTCTGCGACCCTTCGGACCCACTTTTTGGTACTTGAACTCGATATGTTAGACCTTTAGGATTCTTAATAAAATCATGTTAATTATTCTTACATTTTCACCTATTTAATGTATTAATTAACTTATTATCAATCTAATTACAAATTTTAAATAGTTAATAAGAACCTAAAAATATTTCTCAAATTATTTTTAAGTTCTTACTTTAATTTTGACATCGTAGCCATATAAGATTAAGGGCAACGGCCCATCCATAACAAGTGGAGTGATTTCATTGCTTGATAATTGTTTAATTATTTCCACTTATTGTTTATTTATTTATTTATTACCGTGATTATTATTTTTGTGTTAATTGATTTAATGCTAGATTGGACCCTAGAGACATGGGGTGGTAAGCGAATAGATTTCACATAGACGATGCCGAGTTAATGGGAAAATGGTAAAGTGATTGGAATTGTGAAATGTGGATTGTGAAATGGGTGACCTGTTGGGTCCTGGATTGAAATGGGTGACCTGTTGGGCCCTGGATTGAAATGGGTTACCTGCGGGGCCCGGTGATGCTATTGTGGTGACCTTAACGTATGGTACGCCATGGGAAGTTCCAAAGGGTAATCGTGCCTTGCAAGGCCAGCAAGGGGGATTGTCCCATGACACGGTCATAGTTAGTGGCTTAGGAATGGTGCGACCTTAACGTATGGTACGCCATGGGAAGTCCCAAAGGGTAATCGTGCCCCCTGCTATGGTTATAAATGAATTCATACGATGTACATAACTTAGGTGAATTCATTTAGGACCCCGTGTGCAGGACAAGCAAGGGGGGGATTTTCCATGACACGATCATAGTTAGTGGTTATGGGAGGAAAGGATCTCGTGGATGAGATCTTAGATTTCACGTAGGGTTAATGGATAGTAATAAACTGATTTGTGTGAAAACTCTCTGTTTTACATCCTTATTATATTGTTTGCTTGCTAGCTGTAAAGTAAGAGGGGTAGTTGGGTTGGATTATTTACTGGGTGATTTATCACTCACAGATACGCTTGTATCCTGGTAAATCGATTGCTTCGGCGATCAATTTGCCAGAGGGCGCAGGATTCAATGGAGGAGATTCAATGATGGTGCAGTTTGACATTGAAAGAATATCAGGAACAGAGATCGAGTTGCTGTGGATTCGTATTAAGCCTAGAGTCGGCTCTGAAGATAATGTATTTTGAATCATTAAATTTATCTTGAGATTGTAATAGCAAAACCTTTATTTCGGAAAATTATGTTTATTTAGCAAATTTTCTTAAAAAAATCATTTTATTTTGCTTCCGAAAAAGCGGGGCGTTACATAAAATACCCCTATCGGTTGGTTGTGGGACTGATTAGTGGTGTGAGATTGAATTTCTAAAACATAGTGGGAAAGAAAGGGAAAGTTAAAATTTAAAAATAAAAAATGGGGTTGATCATAAATAGTTTAAAAATGGGGTGAAAGTAATTTTTGAAAAATAGTAAGAAAAAAAGAATTTTATTGCATATTTATTTATTACTAAAAAAGAGTTAAAAGTTAATTTTTGGAAGTAAAAAGTAAAAAAAGAGAGAGGTTAAAAGTAATTTCGAATTTTTGAAATTTGGGCTAGGATTTTGGCGGTTGGTTGTGGGATTGATCATTGATGATGTGTGGTCAAATTTCTAAACAAAAAAATGAGGGAGAGAGAGAGGGAGGAAAAAGTAAACAAAAAATTGGGGTTATGGAGTAGTAATTTTTGATAAAGAGTAAGAAAAAAAAATTATTGTATAAGCAGGATAATGTCTTCCGTTAGCTCCATCCGTTACAAAATGACCTGTCTAGAAACATGTATTAGAAATCTGTAAAAACATATGTTTGAGTCCACTTAATTTAGCGGAAACTCACCCTAAGTAGGAAATAAGAGGGTTTGAAATTGTTGCTGAATTATAAATTTTTATGTTAGAGCATGTACACAAGCCTAGCTATACCTGCTCTTTTAGCAACTTTGGCTAGGAAAGGCCCAAAAGTGGGCTTGCACCAGCCTAGGTAAACCCACATGTATTTTACATTTGTGGAAAAACCTCTCCAGATATACCGAGGTACTGTTCATCGGTACCCAATTTTTTATTCCTTTTTCTCCTCTCTCTCTCCAACGAAGAACACCTCGTGCTCTGCACGAACGAAGAACACCTCTGCACGAATGAAGAAAGGCTAGGTTTGGTGTTCTTGAAATCAATCGACTGCAACGGAGGTCCGGGGATCTGGGTGTATCTCGCCGGAATCGATCTGGGTCCGGCGAAGAAACGAAGAAAAGCTAGGTCCGGCGATTTGGGTTTCTCTCGAACGAAGAAAGGCTGGGTTTCTGTCTCTACTGTTCGCCGGAATCAAGCATTCAACGGAGAAAGGCTTGGGTCCGGACGGTTCCGGGAACCTCGATCGCGATCTCAGGTTTGCAGTATATATGGTTTGCAGTATATATAATATATATGAACGTATAATATATATACATAGATAATATATATACTGTGTTTGTATTATTTTCTAGTAATATTTAATTGATAGAGGGAAAATTATAGAGAAGCTGCTGTGTGTGGAAGGAAAAAATGGATAGGTAAAGTAGAAATCATACCTTTTTGAGTAGGTATTTTACCTAGTGTTGGTGTACATGCTCTTATAACAGGCTAGGTAAACATGCAATTTTAGCTATTTTAACTAGGAAAAGGGTCAAAACTGCTCTGCACCAGTCTCGGTAAACTCCAATGTAAAATACATACGAGTATGAGAAAAAACCTCGCTACCTATACCGAGGAACTATTCATTCGGTTTCCAATTTTTTATTCTTTTCCTCTCTCTCTCCAACGAAGAAGGCTGGGTTTGGTGTTCTTGAAATCAATCGACTGCAACGGAGGTCCGGCGATCTGGGTTTATCTCGCCGGAATCGATCTGGGTCCGGCGAAGAAACGAAGAAAAGCTAGGTCCGGCGATTTGGGTTTCTCTCGAACGAAGAAAGGCTGGGTTTCTGTCTCTACAGTTTGCCGGAATCAAGCATTCAACGGAGAAAGGCTTGGGTCCGGACCGTCCGGTTCCGGTTCCGGTTCCGGAGACGTCGATCGCGATCTCAGGTTTGCAGTATATATGGTTTGTAGTATATATAATATATATGAACGTATAATACATATACATATATATACTGTGTTTGTATTATTTTCTAGTAATATTTAATTGATAGAGGGAAAATTATAAAGAAGCTGCTGCTGTGTGGAAGGGAAAAATGGATAGGTAAAGTAGAAATCATACCTTCTTGAGTAGGTATTTTACCTAGTGTTGGTGTACATGCTCTAAACTGAAACAAGTACAAGTAGGAGTACTGTTTGACGCGAATGAAGTTCTAGGGTTTTGTATGTAGTTGTTGCAACTATTTATGTTTGGTTTGGACCCTCAAATATCATCTATCGGATCCGAAACCAGCCCAAATCTTAATTCGAACTGGTACCCCGCTCTCTCTCTCTCTCTCTCTCTCTGTGTTTGTTGTTGTTGCTGTTTTTTAAATTCTGGGTAATTGAAATGCTTAAACAGAAAATGTATGGGGTCCAAGGAAAAAAAAGAACTCAACTTCAGGAGTAGAAGGATGTCCGACGAACCAGGAGTTATCCATTCAAGATTCAACCCAGATGTAGGACTATCATACATTTAGGGCCCCCTTATTTTTAATACTAGTTTTTTGGGAGTAATTATTCAGTGCCCCGGGCACCGCATGCCCCATCCCTCCAACAACACACATTTACATGAATTCATATATTAAATTGTGAGGCCCAGGGGCGGTAATCAAGCGAAGCAAGTCAAACCCAGAATTGCTTAGGCTTGGCTCAGCTCCTTGTTATATGTGTTCAAGTTCGGCTCGAGCTTTAGAACTTTTGAAGACTAATTGTTCAAGATCGGCTCACATTTGAAGTTTAGTGATGGTGATAAACTTGGCTTGGCTCATAAAATATGCAAGTCAATCTCAAGCTTTCACGCCTGAGGTTGAGCTCGCGAAATTTCGAGCTATCAAGCTTGAACTTAAGCTCGTGACGTTCCATGGAAGATTTTTATAGGGTTTGATGAAGCCCTAAATTTCTATATCTTACTTAAAACGTTTCGAATGGATGCAAAAAGTATTGAAAACGTACTGGTGATAGGTGAAAAGATGTAAATGGAAGGGAAGATCTCACATATTTGGATATTGTTGATTTATTCATATGTTTGCAATATTTACGGAATGACCTATTGTTCATGAGCCTATCAAGCCAAACATCCATATGCTCAGGCTTGGCTTGAATTTATAAACAAGCAATAATAAGTGATTGAGCTTGGCTTATAATTTGTTTGAACAAGTTCAAAGGAGCTCAAGTTGCTTGGTTCGTTTAACAGCCCTAGTGAGCCCCATGTAAATATGTGGTGTTCAAGGGCTATGGGGTGCCCAACGGCACTAGATAAATTTTCCATTTTTGGGCCTAAACTAGTGGTTTTCTAGGCTCCTGCTGAGGGCCTGTTGGAACTAGGACATTTTATCACTTTTGTGGTAGATGTTGAGAATAAGACTTTGCGTTTCCTATTTGTTTTTGTGAAAACAGAAATGTTATTGCATCCTATACATCAGGAAAACTCAAAAGGAACACAATGGGGGTGAGCCACACCAAAGGTGTTGGAGCGCCATACCCATTGTCTTTTTGGTACTCTATGCAACATAGAAATGTGGTATCTGTAGCAGTGTTGCTACGAGTTTTTTTTTTGTGCAAAAAATGCAGCATAAAAATGGATTGAGCGGGAGAAATCGCTTGTTCAACAGCTGAGTTTGTGGTCGGTATCTAGTTTCGATGCAAAGGGATCTTCCGTAGCGCTTTACAGAACTTTTATTGTAAAACACTAGTGCCTTGTTAAATCCCAACTTGGGTAGTGCGCTAAATCCCAACTAGGATAATGCAGCTTTTTATGTTCTTTCGATAGTTACATTAAACGTGATTAAGAAGATCATGGTTTGATGGGACTCTCAAGTTTTGCTGTCTCAAACAATAGGACGCGAAGCTGATGTTTGTTGTTTTCTGTGTTTCAAACTTTCACGTTGTAATGCATGTTGGCCCCTGGGGTTTGCAGCTATTCACAACCTTAATGGATTTGGCCTTTGTGCATAAAATTTGGGAGAAGTGGGCATCTAACCATGTTGGTTCTTCTGGTGAGCAAGCTAAAGCTGTTTATGAGTCTCATTCCTTCCTCTATTTTTATACATCAATAAATAGGTACGACACTTTTCTAACTTGTAGGTCAACCGTTGAAGGCTGCTTTGCTGATTAACTATGACCCAACTGGACCATCTCGTCTGTTGTCTACAATGTAAGAACTTTGTTGGAGTATTATGTGTTCCTAACTTCCTATTGTGTAGTTGTATGAAATGTATGATAAATTTTTATCTATCTTGTTTACGGTTTCTTAATTTCATTAATTATAGTGCCATAGCATAGGCTTAGCATCTTCAATTGATAGCATTTACTTGGTAGGAACTGAACAATTGTTGTTTGTTAAGCTTTTGTTTACGGTGCTCTAGAAAAGAGTCTTAGGAAGTCTACTTGCATCATTTTCTTCAAGTAGAAGGTATAATTTTTTCCCAACTTGTTTAAATTGCTGATGATGCATGAGAAAAATGAAGTGCACAAATACCACTATTAGGCTTCTGTTAGAAGTGAAAAACTAGAAGTTAAACCAGTTTAATTGATAAATGGAAATTATTCTTCGATGTCGTCGTGAAATCTCCTAGTAATCATAGCTCCAGGGGGGAGAGGATGCAGGTTCCTTGTTGTTTCCATAATCTCTCAAAGTTTTGGTATGAGGTGTTGCTTAGGTTGAGTTTTATGTCTAACAATTGATAAATAGATTAATAGTGAGGGGATAATGAGTAGTTGTAAACAACTTTGATTTGACAGAAAGAGAGTCATGTTTTTTTTTTGGGTGCATTAGAAATATGAGTATTCAGGGTGTCTTCAAAATGTTAAAGATAAAGTGTATGTTCTGCTCACAGGGGCGACACTATAGCTTAACTTGTGGGGTCGGCTGATCCCATGCAAGGAATTAAACTGCTACTACATAATGCTATACATATATATTGGCCAATATATGAACCCATTAACAATTGATAATGACCCCAACCTAGCGTGCAAACTGCAAAATACTCGATAATTTTTCTTTCCACACCACACATCTTCTTTGGTTTTTTTATAACTCTATGCTCACCTTAACTAATTCTTAGGGACCCAATCTCACCATCCACAAGTACGGAGTCCGATTAAAGCTAGAACTATATCTTGTAGAGCCTGATCCATAAGAGTTGATAGCATCTGGAAGGTTTTGAACATGAGGCGAGGTTTCAAACCTAGGTCTGATTAAAGCCATTACAATGCTCTGTAGGGTTTAACTCATAAGAGTGTCTAACACATGATAGGGTTCAAACCCGAGGCCTTAGGAGGAAACAATACTCAGCTTTTTTCAGAAAGAAGCAAGAAAGTTTCAGCGCCTTATAACTGTTTGTGTATAGAAAAACTAGGTTTTGATGTTGACAAATAGGCATCTAAGACTAAATTCAGTTTTTCAAGTGGGTATGAATCTTCTTATTTACTTGTTTAAGACCAATTTAATTGTTTAGTGTATTATTTGAGAGCTAATTTAGAGTGTGAATTTTTTGAAAAACTTAAAAGATTAAATGGACCTGTAAATAACAATGTTCGACATTGGTTGAGTGTGATTAAAACTTGAGTTCAACCCCACGAAATAATATTCATGGAGTCGTCACTGTCTGCTCATGTAGTTTGCTTTTAACATATGAGACAAAGCTTCGGGAGGGATAAACCTTCACTTTCAACTTCTACAGTGCTTCCGATTGGGAGCATGTTTATGATCAAGTTACAACAAAATAACACATTTTTTGATCAACCTATGTGGAGAGCCGTTAAGTTGATGTTCTGTTAGTGGTAAAACTGTAATAGATACTAGCATTTTCATGTAGACTTTTGTTGCTATCTTTATGTACTTATTCCTGAAACAGATCATATGCTAGCTTCATTTATTTCGGCAAGAGAAAATGGTTAATCACAGCAATGTATACTCTTGGCGTGTGTTGGTCATTATTTTATGCTGGTGAGAGAATAGGCTTTGATCTGGTGCTTACAGTGCAGAGCAAGAAGGGATAAAAGCAGATCCTGTTGAACTAAGCCAATTTATTGATTTCTTCAAACGGAACAAACTCCAATTAGAGAGCTTTTTTGTTGGGACAAACCAATGTGAGTTCTACAGCAGCTTCAATGAAATGCATTTATTTAGCTTTCAAAATAAGCATCTAAGTATCAAGTATCTTACCGCTCCTTAGACCATAAGTCTTAAACTGATAATGAGAACGGTCCTCCTTCTGTAGTCATGTTCTAACAATTGCAGAGTTACACATAATACTCCATTTTTAAATTTCACTTTACTTTCTCTATTGAGTTTGATTCTACATGGCAAGAGATTTATGTAAAGTTCCAAGTGCCATAATTTTTAGGTAGCACCAATTGTGGACCATATGGCTATATGCTCGGAGATTTCAAAAATGATTTTTCAATGGCAAGAATCTGGAATTAAGAATTTTAATTTTCCGTGGAGGCTGTTCGAGAAATTCCTCTTGATAATTCTGGCCCAACTTTAATTTTCTGGCCAAGTCAAGAACCGGTTGATTTTTCTCTTATAGGTTCCCACTCAAATGCTCCTTGGAAATTGAGTAATTATTTAGTAGTTCGGGAGTACTGCCACATGGTACTCCGGACCACTTTACAACCACACGTTCCTATGGGGTCCATAGTGTATGGACCCCACAGCAACGTGCGGTTGTAAAGTGGTCCGGAGTATGGACCACACAGGAACGTGTGGTTGTAAAGTGGTCCGGAGTACCACGTGGCAGTACTCCCGGACTATTGTATAATTTCACTTGGAAATTTATCATTTGTTTCTTGAGTACTTGTTCGTCTCATGAAATTCTGTTCATGATAATGATAATTTTGTGATCTTAAGCTTGATGTCCTGAATTTTGCGGCAGACATTGTCACATCAATTCATGAGAATTGGTTTTGTGCAAGGTCCATGAACACTACCAAACCCGCTGGTGAAGGTGCTATCGTGACGCAGACAGCAGCGTTTCTCTTGGTTGCATTGTGAGTATTTGCTTATTTCATTTTAACAATTTAACATTTAGCTACTTGCTAGATGTACAGGCCTTGATTGTGCCTTCATATTGTACTGGGCCTTCAATAGCCAAGTGGTTAAGTTCTGTATTTTCTAACTTGTTATTGAGGTATCACAGATATGATGGTTCCATTGGCTCAGCATCCCGTGCTATGGTGGTGGTTGATCAGCTTGCGTGGCAGTTAGGTCGAAGAAACCTTTGATGTCTGACATCATTTGCTCTATGGTACTGCAACTTTGTCGCATGTATACAGAGGCTCCTCTTATATGTTTCACTTTAACCCTTCTTTTATCTGTTTCATGTTTTGGATGTAGGTGCTTTGGGTCACACGTCGATTACTCGTTGCAAACCAGGTCTTTCTGGGAAACTATTCAAAACCAGACTTGCTGAGAACCTCATCAACGTTAGGATATGATGAGAGGAACCCTGTTGAATTTTGCATTGACGAAACAGGCTGTGTGATAATGATGTACGGAAGTCGCTTCTTGGATTCTGGTGTAGCTGCTCTCGTGGTTTCAAAACATTAGTTTGGAACCATCGGGGAATTCGACAGTTTTTTGTTTAGTTGATTCCAAACTTGCCTGCAGGCTCATTGTGTTTTGTTGTAACGATGTTGATAACTTGTGTACTGGTATTGGGAGGATATGAGGGTGTGGCTTTTAGCAGGTAGGGGTTCCGGTTGTGTGATTACAAGACATGGTTTCTTTTCAAGTGTCTAACTTTATCTTTCGTTTTCTCTCAACAAGCCAAATGCAGCATTCATTGCACAAGGTGTCTGCTACCCCGTGATTGGAGTGATCGTTGGTAAAAGCATCTCCATTAAAGCTCAAAATGCATCGTTAGCATCAGAAACGGCTGTTTTGTTTTACACATTTTCAGCTCCACGGGGGCTGTTAAAGACATTGTCAAAGGGATACTGTAATGTGCTCTAACTGTGGCCAACCTCTTGCGATGGTGGGGAGAGAGAGAATAGAGAGGGAGAGATCTTGTTTGAGTTCCCTTTGTATATTTAACCCCTAGTGATAGGTGCAAAACACTGCATAGGGATCTCATAAGTCGGTTTCTAGCGTGGTGAACTCTCTGTACTTGCAAGTTAAAACTTGACACCGGTGTAGTGCCGGCCAACACCCGGCGTGGTGAACTCCGTGCAAGCTTGTACTTGCAAGTTAGAACTTGACACCGGTGTAGTGCCGGTCAACACCCATCCAATGCCTTAGACAATATATTTGTAGAAAAACGTATGTTAAGCTCAAGTGGATTGTGGTACTAGAGTTGCGTACCTACCCTCGTTGGAGGGGGAATGAATATATATGGGTTTTGGAGGTAGAGTCCTATGAGGACTTCGCCGGCAAATCATTAGGCATCGATAAGGATGGCCTTAGGAGAGTCCAATGACCGAAGTACCCTTCTCCAAGAAGAGTGATGCCCTGAAGAGGGTTGGACTGTTTGTAAATATCGTTTACCGAAAAGTTGGACTAGGGTAGGAGTACCCTAGCTTATCGTTATCCATGGGATATTAGGTATCCCAAAGTGTTTGGGATGCTTGGAGCTTATCCCTTGGGGATTAAGATCCTCAAGGTGGTTCTTCATGCGTTTAGGAGTTTCCCTTGGGATATCCAGTACTCACACCGTGCTGGTTTGTGGCCTACTGATGTTGTTGGTTTTGTCAGACATTCATGCCGAGCAGGGTTGGAACGGAGCCAAGCAGGTGTGGTCAGTTTATCCTTATTAGGATCAATTACTTAATTTTTCTTTAGAGGAACAATTATCTTTTATAGTGACTCTGACAGAGGGGAAATGTAAACTGAAAAAAGAAGGCAATTTTCTAATATTAGCAAATTGCATTGGTCTTTAATGAATTTTCCTACATTTCTTTACTTCAACTCTTTTTGTCAAAGAAAGAAACTTCGATTCATATATTGATGGGAAAAGAATTCCATTCAAAGATCCACTCATGTGAAATCTTTTCACGGAACACAAAATGAGACACATCGCTGTCTGACTTTTGATAGATTAAACCACATGTAAAAGATCAGGTTGATCGGACATCAATAATGACTTGATTGAATAATATTAGTTATGAGAAATATGAACCCATTGACCGGCTATTTCTCGTGAGACAATAATGCTTTGTTCAGGTTGATACCGATATCCAATCAATTTAATTTTTTGTTGTATAACCATTGAACATATTTAGAATTAAGAATTAGCAACAAAATGGCTCGCATCGTTAAGTAAGATCATAGCGAGTCTAACATTACATGAGGATGGAGAAGATCTGCAAGGGCTGTAAATGAGCTGAGCTGAGTTTTGTCGAGCTCGAATTTAGTTCGTTTACTAAACGAGTCAAAAATTTGAGCCCGAGCTCGGCTCGAGCCTTAACGATCTGAGCCCTTAACGAGTCAAACTTAGTTATTTACCAAACGACCTTCTTTCATCGAGCCAAGCTTCCCTTAACGAGCCAAGTAATTCACGACATTCGAACTGAAAAAAATAGGGGAAAAAAAGAAGAAAAACAAGAAAAGAAGAAGAAAGTTGTCTTTGAATGCGTAAAAACCAGACCGAGTCTGACTGAATCGTCGTTTCTCCCCGTCCGGTGTGTATTTGGGTGTGTAAAATGGGCGTGGTTATATAATTATTGAAAAGGAAAAGCAAAACATCTTTGGAAACACAGTGGACCCAAAACCTTCTCTCTTTTTCTCTCTCCTTTAAGAAACATACATACACAAACATGTAAATCTACCATATACAGTATGTAGAAAGAAACAGTAAAAGCTGTGCCCTAATAAAATCTGGATCTAAAACTGGGCGGGTCTTTGGTTTTTTGGTTGTGATGTTGAAGATTTTGGTGGATCTTTGAAAGGCATTGGTGGGTCTGAGATGGGATCAAGCAGTAGCAAGCCCAATGCTGCTGGCGAATCGTCGTCGGCGTCGTCGTCAAGAAGTCGATGCAAGGGAAGCGGAGTGTTTCAATCTTCGTGTCTATCTGGATCCCACCACACTGACAATGACGATCAGGTCACTTCATCTTTGCTTTCTCAATTCTCTGCATTTATATATACAAAAACATGTATTACTTATGAAGGTAAAGAAGAATTTTATCAAGAAAAGGATTGTTTCATACATCACTTTTAGTTAGTATGTTATTGTTTCTTTGAAGTGAACTTAAAAAAGAAATTCTTAAAAGTAAAATCCCTTGTAGTAAAATTTATAGGTGAAGACATAGGTCATTTACGTTATGATAACTAGAATGGAGTTTGCGGAGAAAAGAAAGGTGTAAAATTTACCTATCTAAAAAGAAGCTTAATAAATAATTTAGTGTAATTTTGTAGGACACTATCACAGTTTAAGATTATATTAGAAGGTACCGAAGTTATTTGGAAAATTTAAACCCCAAGGAGTTGGTCTGGTGGTCAAGGCATGAGACTTAGGAGTTTGTTTCCTTTAAGATCTTAGGTTCGAAATATTACAGGTGCTATCAACTCTTATAGGGCCAGTCCCCCTGGTAGTGGACGGTGGTCTTGGTCTTGGTCTACCATAGATTAATTGAGGTGCATGTAAGCTGGTCCGAACACTCTGGAATATCCAAAAAACAAAGTTATTCCGGAGAATTGGGTGGAGGCACGTGCCCCCATGGGACCCTTAATGGGTCTGCCCGTGTATGTTTGTGTGAATAAAGATACATAGGATGAGTAATTGATGGATGTTTGGATTTGTTAACGAAAATGCCATATGTTGACTATTTGCATTTAGCATTTAAATTTTTGCTTGTTATAAAAATGGTGAGAGCAGATGGCGACTATGCCATTACTCTTTGTTAAATTGTGACTAGCTGTTTAGTTGGGGTTGAGGGAGTGCAACCCTATATTGGATCAATTCTTTGACATGTAACATGTTAGATAGTTTTGGAGTTTAGGGTAGGTCCTTTTATAATTTGGCCTTTTCTTTTTTATTGCTCGCTTTCTTTTGTGCATGGGCGGCATTCAATTGATGCCTTTTCAATAAAATTTAATTACTTATCAAAGTTAAAAAGAAGTTAAAATTGTGATTAACTGTTCTATTTGATTTTGCTTGTTTATGATTATTAAAATGGGGTAGGTTTGGAACTCTTGTGTGTGTGTGTGCGCGCGCGCGGGTGTAGATGAATGTGGATGATTGATGGGAGTTTTGATTTCTTACCACTGTTTTGTTGACCTTATGAATTTTGGTAGCAGAATGTCACTATTGCATTACTCTTTGTTAAATTGTTTAGTTGTTGTTCTATTTGCTTTGGTTGTTTATGATAACTCTATTCCCATGGAGAATGTAGAAGAAAGACTTGAATTTTGATTTTTGTCTTTTGGCAGAGAATTTAAGGAACAACTCTTTTGTTTCATAATGGAGTGATCAGTGTGAGTGCACCGTGACTTTGTTTTTGGAACTTGGGAGTCTAAGTTGATTCCATCAAAATTTGGCTTTTTATACTGATTTATAGGTTTAAATTAGGCTTCTTCTAGGTCATACATTTGCGGTGAAGGATGTCTGTTGCATTGTGGCTGCTTGAAGAATGTTGAGTTTCACAATTTTCATTCAAGGTTGGCAGTAAAAAAAGAAGCATAGTGTGTGCACTAATATGTAATCAATGCGCCAAGGACAATCTTTGTGTGTACAATTTGGTTGTGAGGTTGGCCCAAAAAAAAACATTGCGTGTACACTCAAATGTAATCAATGTGCTAAAGACAACTTTTTCTGTGCTTCACATATGATAATGTGTCACGAGCTATTTTTAGACGGGGTTACAAAATAACCTATAGCAATTGCTTATCCACCTTTATCATTGGTTCAGGAAAATTTTGGGTTTTTAGTGTTTTTTTTCCATTGGTGTAGGGAGACTCAAGAAGAATGTTAGTTGTTAACAAATGTAGCATTCCCGGTGGAACAAAGTTGATGACTGCATGCACTCACAATTTAATTATTTTGCTGTTTGTTAACTTCTTAAAATACTGCCTCTAATTTTTAGCACTGCATGAAATATTCGGCATCTTCTCTCTGACCAAAGGATCAAAGTACATCTTGTTTCATTTCCTTAATTATCCTTCAAGCCTTGGCTTTTGAGTGTAGTAGTAAATTATGTTTAAGGTAGGACCAATATAACCTGTTCAATTTCACTTAAGATATTGTGTGCTTGACAGAGTGCCTGCAAACATGAGTACCATTTTCAAGATTAAATGGATTAGAATATGTAGATGATCTTTACTATTTCAGCTTGGAAACTGCAGTTCAAAAGAAATTTAAGTGGACTCTTTTATTTTTCAGCTAGTTGTGATAGGAACGAAACAGTAATGGTGGGCATGCATGGCTCATTTCAAATTTCTAGTGTTATTAGCCAACCTGGACATTCCTTTTTGTGTAGGATCTTGCAATTGGTAATTTCTTTGAACTTTATCAAACACGTAGAGTGTACGAGCAACGTCGCCGTAATTCCTTAACAGTTATATTGATGTATATTTCTTGCTTTTGGAATCTGATCATCAGAATGAAGAACATTCTTGTAAAGGGCCCAGTGAGAACCAGATTAAACTACACTCAGACCAAGTTAAAGCTGATTGTTACGGTAAATTTCAAGCTGAGCAATCTGATGAAGCAGCCTGTATGCCTTCCAACTCTGATCTTCATGAGTGGGGTCAATCAAACCTCATGGATACTATCCCCAGAGCTGGCAGTAGTTCTTCCCAAGCTTTCTCAAGTCGATCATTGCACCCTTCAGGTCGATTCCTTTCTCGCTTCAACTTCATTCCAGGGAATGTAAGCTTCAGGCTAAGCAGGGCAACAAGTTTAGGGTCATCCAGGCAGGGTTTAGACTACGAAGATTTCGGTTCTCGCAACTTAGAGTCGCACCCTACTGCTACTGGATTTTCTGAAAGTTTGCAATGTGATCAGAATACCTCCGGCCTAAATGTAGCCAGAGACATCAATAACGGAGTCGAACTCAATTTTTTTAATTCGCACTCTCCAAGAGTGCAAAATGATGTAGAGAGCATGGAGACAAGATTTCCTGATAGGCGGATTGTAGCTCGAGAACCTCTGGAAAGGAATGTTCACTTTAGTAGAACCCGAAGTGTTGGAAGGCTTCGTGAACGAGTTCTTCGCAGATCTTTTTTTCCCGACTTGACATTTTCTCCTTTGCAACAAGAGAGCGATGTGACTGGTGCCAGTCGGCATGGTGGGACAGATGCATTGGATGGTGGGACAGGGGATTTGGCATCCAACGAGAATGCTTTGATCTCATCCACTTCTTCAGCTTATCCTTCTTCTGGTATGTCTAACAGCTCATCCAGTGGTCGAGATTTTGAAGGGGAAACCTCACGTGTAAGAGAAGTCAGGTATCACGATCTCTTGGAACATAGATCAAATTTTCTTGAACGGAGAAGAAGAATACGATCTCAGGTATGTAAATTGGCGCTATCAAAATTTGGACAAAGATTAGGGCTATTTTGTTTGTCAGTAAGTGGAAAAATGGATAAAAGGATATAAATTTTCTGCTTGCAAGGATATTTGGAACCCTTGGAAGATGCATGGTCCTTTTCGCCTATCATTCTGGCCTCCAGGACATAATGCTGCCAAACTACAACCCGCTTGTTTGGATATGACCTTTGATAATTATTGTACGCTTTCAAGAGAGCCAAAAAATGTATTACCGATTAACCGTCTTTGCTACAGTTTTATATTTTGAAAATTTTCATAAGATTGTCTGCTATGATTTTATGGCCCATTGAGCTCTGTTAAGGCTCTTTTGAGTTTTAATGGTATCTTTTTGTGCCTCTGTGTCTTTTCTTTGTGCCTGTGGTTTATTTATTGACATACTGTTTCTAAACAACGACACATTCTAGGTTCGTGCGCTTCAGCGGTTGGGTAGCCGGTTTGAGAACTTGTCTGGACATGAGAGGTCTTGTATCATATCTGGTCAAAATCGGAGTGGTCGCTGCAGTTGTCGTATTAGTACTCGAGATGCTAATTCAAATGATGACACTGGTGCTAGGGCTAGCATATCAAGAATTGTCATGTTAGCCGAAGCTTTGTTTGAGGTAATGTTGCCTTTGTTGAGGGTGACGCTGTTTTTACTATATATACTTGTATGTTTTACTATAAAGAGCAATGGCTTATAGGTATTCTTGTTTAGGTTCTGGATGAAATTCACCAGCAATCTGTAGTTTTATCTTATCGACCTTCTGTGTCTTCAATTGGTTCCGTTCCTGCACCAAATGAAGTTGTGGAATCCCTGCCTTTGAAGTTGTACAGTAAATCTCGAAATCATCTGAACGAGGAGGCTGCACAGTAAGTATTCATGTTTCTCTTTTAGTCAATGCTACGGTCTCCAGCTTACTTTGAAATCTTCAAGTGGAGGAGATTGGTTTTGGATTCAATACGCCAACAGTTTCTGTAGATTGAGGCCATTTGTTTGCTGCCGAATTTTCCTTTTCTTCTGTGTTCTATCATCAGTCAGAAGGATAATGTATTTTCTGACTTTGTTAGTCATTATAAAAATCAATTCATAAGATAATCTTACAAAATCTGTAAAACAAAATTCTGCAAGAGGCAGCTCTGGATTGCTTGATTTAAATGATTTACATAGGAGGGAAGAATAGCTTGATGACCATGCAAAACCAGGATGGTGAATTGATCAAAGCAATCAAGAGAAAAGTTACTTTTTAGCTAAACTTATTTATGCTGTGTTTGGTTTGGTTTTTGAAAAATAGTAGGGGTAATAAGTGGAGAGAGATAGAGAGTGAAATGTTGGAAGTAGGGGGAATCTAGGGGGAATTTTTTGAAAAATTCTTTTTGAATCTTAAAGAGAACACAGCATAATTAGTTGTGTAGAAATAAATACTCAATAACAGAAGATGTATAGAATTGCTCAAATGTGCAATGTCCATCTCAATTACTGATTTGTTAACATATGCTATGCTATCCCCCATCGCTCCATCTTCGTTTGATTAACTCTCGTTCTGACTTGATTACCTTGCTTAACATTTGTTTTGCACACATGCTTGATTACACAGATGCTACATATGCCTTGTTGAGTATGAGGAAGGAGACAATGTGAGGATTCTACCTTGTCACCATGAATTTCACAGAACATGTGTAGATAAATGGCTCAAAGAGATTCACAGGTATGCCCTAACTTCATTTGTTGAGCAAATTCTTTCTCCTATTATGTCGTAGTGAATAAAGGATGTTGTATCCTCATTGCCCTGCCAAGGCCTAAGTTTACACCCTACCATCGGAAGTTGTAGTGCAATTGCTAAAACTAGTGCAGAAATTTTCATTAAATTGAAATTTTTTTTTTTTTGGCTGACTTGAATAACGAACACAGGGTATGTCCACTTTGTCGAGGGGATATCTGCAGAACTGATTTAGTGCCGGATAGGTAAGGCAGTGAATTGCAGTTGATTTCTTGGCCCCTGGTGACCGACCACCTGAACATTAGGAACTGGAACCTCGGGTACAGTAAGAAGTTATTTCCTTTACCAGCATGGTTTGAGAAGTTCTTTTCTGCTGGTATGGTTTTTCTTGCCTTGTTTAGTTCTTTGGTTGCACGATGAAAACATTAAATGAACTTGTACAAATGGTCTGAACTGTTCATTTCATGATTCTTCCTCCTTCCAGAATCTTGAAAGCTGCAAACACACACATACTCACACAGAGAGTGACACAATGTTGTGAAAATTGTCATCAGACGCGTGTAATTCAAAATTCCTATCTGGGTTCCTACACGCACCTTGGTGTTAGATATTTTATGCTACCTGTTGAACCAGCTTTGCTATTCTATCACTCTGTGTGCGTGTGTGTACATTGGTTACTATGTATGTTATCTTCACTAATTTGTAAGTGAACCAGGCTAGAATTCTTAAGCTTTCAAGATTTATGAGGTTCATAGTAGAGTTTCCAGAAAATATGCTTGTTATTGAACTGTTAACAAAAGGACCACTGGCTGTTGAGAGTGGATTTCTAGGGTAATGAGATGGTTGGAGTCGTGGTTTCTAGGAGCTGAATGTTTGATGTGATACCGCAAGTGGGAGTACGAGTACCAGAATCGTGCTCCATTATATACCAGTTAGTAGTCCCACTTGCGGACTATTATACCAGTGAGTTTATGAATTATGGTGCTCCATCTCCAGCTTTAGGCATATTATTCCAAATTGTAGAGAGAGATTTCAGTCACTGTCATCACAGGATCAAGACAAATTTATTTTTGGTATGTTGTTGCGATGAATGACTAGAAGAAAAGTAAAATGAAATGTAAAACGTTATTTAGCTTCGGATGGTCATTTTTTGTGTGCATCAAAAGAGAACATCAATAGGTATAAATGAGAGTTTGATACAACCCTAAACAAAGAGTAGATTACAAACAGTGAAAACTACAAAGCAAACGTTACCAAAAAATACTACAAACAGGCATAAACCATGGGATGCAACTTGTGAGACAAAGCCAAAAGGGATCCTTTAGAGTTGATAATAACTCAACCATAACCAAATGGAAAGTCATGTTTACCTCCAAAGGAATCCCAGAAGAAGTTGCAAAGCTGGCAAAATGATATGCTCGGCTAATGCTGCTTCGATTACAGAAGGTAATTTCGCTTAAGTGAATGGATTGCATAAGCAAACAAAAATCAAATTTTGAAGGGGCTGCTGAAGCTGAGAATTCCTCAATGTTCCTTTGTTGCTAGAAAACAGAGGAATCATTATGGATATGTAGATTTTGATGTCTAATAGCCTTTTGCACCCCATCAATAAGAGGAACAATTGCAGAACGAATGCCAAATATCATAAAGATGATCCAACAACGTTATAGTATATTAAGGAGGTAATGGCCACAACCACTCTCCAATGATGCAAACTGAACACACTTGCATAGAAAATGTCCAAAGTGGGAACATACGAAGACAAGGACTAATCGAAAATGAAACTTGTATGTGAGCTAATGAGAAATGGGAATGATGTGCCTGGACTGACTGATTTGATGGAAAACTGAAGAAGAGCTGAGAGTGGTTTAAACCAAGAGAGCTTTAGAGATGGAAGAACTGAGTGGACGACATGGAGAATGACCTAAACATGAGATCGAATAAGAGCATTGCTAGTGGACTTTTTCTAGCTAACTATATACACCACAAAATGCAGATTGATTTGGAGAATGATTCCCCAATGATGATTAAGGTCAAGGACATCCTGAGATTGTTGGTGTATGTTTGAGCTTTGAGCGTTCCGAACCTCATTCAAACCTTTTTTGAACCCCTCTCAAACCTTCCAAGCCAGAACCAAATGGCTTCAGCAAAACCCTACTTGCATACGCTGGTACTGTACTGGCGTACGTTGGTAAACTGCCACGTGTCAGTCATCGACCGTTGATCCAGTTTCCACTGGCGCACGCAGGTAAATCACCGGCGTACACCGGTCAAAGCCAGTCAAATCGCCTTTATTCAATCACGTACACGAGACTTTTGTAGCCACCCCGACGTAATCTACAGTTCCCTAATGATTGCGGACGTTCAAAGCTACTCCCCACTCTCTCCTACAAGATCCATCACCTAGTCTCATGCATTTAATGCATGGAGACCCTCTCCTAACCCAACCAGCCCCAAACCAGCCTGGTTACCAGCTTCTTCAACTGCATTCTTTGGCTATAAATACCCCCCTTGCATTTATATGCAAGGGGTTACTCTCATTAAGAGCTCTCAATCCTCTTCTTCCATTTTCTCAAGTTCTTTGCTTTCTATTCTTTCATCCATTGAAAGAGTAAGCAAGGAACACTCTCCAACATACCACAGCACCCTCACACTCATCATCATCCTCCAAACCTCAAGTTCAAAGCTCAAATCCATCATCAAACTCAATCTTAAAAGGTATACCACCTTTTATAAGCTTTCTGTTCTGACCCCTGAGGGGGGCTGGCAGGGTCAAGGCTGGTAATCAATACCAGTCGTGGCCCTAAAGCTGGCAAGGTTTCAAAGATCGTGTGTAGTGGTAAGTGGCGCACGCCAGTAGTTTCAGGCCGTATGCCAGTAATGGCTGTATGTGCACCACTGGCGTGGGGATCACAGATCATCTACTTTCTATTTTCTCTTCATTTTGACACCTTATTGCATGTTAAAACCAGTTTACTGCTTTCTGTATTTAGAACTGTGTAGTTGTTTATCTATTATTTCTGTTTTAAAAGGCCTCTGGGATCCTTCTGGTCATGATTCAGAACCCAGATGATGCAAAGCCAAAGCACTGGATAAGAGATCTAACCGGCGTACGACCCTCTTCTAGTGGCGTACGACAGTTAGACCAGGGTCTAGTGGCTTGGCCCTTGCATGGCAGTTAGATCTTGGCCTTTCTTACTTCCCCACATTGTTTATGGGGTATTCTGTCTATTTTCATGGCTTAATGCCCTTGTATTTGTCTGAAACTGCTTAATATCTGTGATATAAACTGCGTGGTTTGTCCTGGATGTGCACTGGTCCTTTCCAAAGCCCAGAGGATTGAGAATAGAAGTTGTGGGTTTAAACCTACCGGCGCATGCCAGTACTGAAGCGGAGTACGCAAGTCATCTCTGTATGCGGTGGCACGGCCAGTGCATACAGGCTTGTTCCTGCGTGCCTCGTTCCACATCAGCGTGCTCCAGTTTGTTTAAATATCCACAGGTGTTTGTTCTCAATCTATTACATTTGTTTAGATCAAACATCCATCACTTTTTGTCACATAATACAACTTGTCATAGTTTTAATCTCCTTTAACTGCTCCCCCGTCCTAATTGGCTAAAAAAATGATCAATGAGAGAAAAATGCAAACATTTTACAAAATGCCTGAGTAGAGACCGATCTCCGGATTGGGCGAGAGGGGTGTCATAAAACCCTTCCCTTCTCGTAACCTGGCTCCCGAACCTCAGATATCGAAGGTGACGACGGTCCAGTCTACAAGCCTTTTTCAAATCAAATAACGTAGCAAACGTTTCAAGTTCGGTTCCTTGGGTGTTTTCCGCAAAACCAGAGTGGTGACTTTGAATTGTAAGCGTTTCGCCGCGCTTTCCAAAAAGGGCGCACCCGATTTTATTTCACAAAAAATAGAATTTTCAGTGGTGTGTGCCCACAGATAGTTACAAGAATAGGTGTTGGATTGTGTCCCACATTACCTGGACATGCCCCCTCTATGCTAGTTATAAGGATCTAGCTTCCCTCTCCTTAATACCTGGGTTTGAAGGAGACTTTATGAGCTAAGCTTTTCTAACATGGTATTAGAGCTTTGGTTGGGCCTTTCCATGGTGGACTATTGTACTGTTGCCGTGCTTCCTAGGCCAGGAGGGTGTGTTGGATTGTGTCCCACATCGCCTGGACATTGCCCTCTCTATGCTGGTGGGTTTTAAGGAGACTTTATGGGCTGAACTTTTCTAACAATAGGAGATGGAAACCAAAAATCATTTCACAAAGAGATCCATTATACGCCATCTCTGCCATGCAATATACTTTTCCAAATTCAAAAACTTGATGTATGGTTTTTTTTTTTTTTTGGGAACATGGTAAATTTCATTCAATGCCTGAAGGCATTGCAAACAATTTCATCTCATAATACAGTAATGAACCAAAAAACCAATCATCTAGCCACGATCACTTTTACATTGCTGACTCAAATGACACATATTACAAAAGCAGATTGGAAAACAAGTCTTGATACATACAGGGCCAGTCACAAATGTGGTAGTAGAGGGTCCCTAAAAGAAACCTAGCTTAAACCATAGGAAAAGCCCAAATGAAATCGCAGGTCAATGTATTAGCGCATATTTGTGATCGACCACCCACCCACAAAGGGGTGAAAAAGTTCCAAAACACGAAAGAAAGAACCTCAACATGGGAGGAAAAGATCAGATAATAAAGTAAAATACGGAGTAAAAAACTCCAGCCATCGTCTATACTGTAGTTTAATAGCTAGGAAAGGGATGGAATGACAAAATTTGAGAGAAAGAAAGATGAAAATAGAGAATTAGGCTGATCCAGAATCCTCCAGTTCCGCTTATAAAGCTTGATTGCTACGGAGAGTTGTTAAAAGTTGATATAACTGCTCAAAAAGTACTTACTGAAAAAGACAACAACAGTGTACGAAACATGCTCCTTTGGCATTTGACCAAATGGTGACAAAGAATGTCGCTGCTGCATAGGAGACCATTCCAATTACAAGCATTGTGCTTTTACAACACAGCTCTTATAACCTCACCAATTTGCCCTGAACCCGGGACCGAACCAAACAAAACTTTTATCTCAGGAAGCATATAGCAATATCATTTACAAAGAGGACATTTTGAAATTGTTGTGTTATTTAGGGGAATCTTGAGGAGACACACCGCTGCAAACCTTTTTGCACGCCAAGTGTGCGCCACACTCCGCTCCAGCTAGGTGTTCCAACCACTGAACTAGTTTTTGGTTCAGAACACGAAAGCTCAAAAGAAGCAATGTTAGAGCTTGAGTTGTGAAACTCTCCTCCATCCACCTTGTTCATCTTCTCAATAAGGGAGTGCCTAACGCGTTGACCTAGCACCGGAGAGTTAGCATTTTTGGTGAAACTCGTTCCAGGAAAGCAATATGTTGGCACATGCAAATGTGGATTGCGCAAAACATCCTCTTGCAAAATATCTCTGATTCTAGAGAGTATTTTGAATGCCAAGTTTCGAAGAACTCGCGAATATGCTTCTAGAATTGAATGCCCTACGTCCTACATATCAAAACCCATTCCTTAGATTGTACAATTAATTAGAATTTCCGCTATTAGAAAAATTTACACTTAATTCGTTTAAGAATGATGGAAAAAATTAAATGAGGGCTTAGTCTTGTTGTAAACCATGAGTACTATAGAACTGATTCTACAATTAAAACTCATGTAAGGAAAAGAAGGAAACACTTCAAATTTTGGGACCTAGAGGTTGGAGAGAACGCAAAGAATAGATATAAATCTTAAAGGTGATGTTTTGGTGATGCTGCCAGTTGGTCTCCGTTGATGTTAAGCTATTATGTTTTGGCTGATGTTGTATTTTAACAGAAAATACGTATGTAATATGTATGGCAATGCATATGTTAAAAAAAAAAAAGGGCAATGGCCAGTGTTGGGGTTGCCGGAGGTGGAGGTGCAGAGGGTGTGGCTAGAGGTCGTGGCAGAGTGAAGAGAAAATGACAGCTGAAAACACCTTCTTGGTTTGTTTCCCTTTTTTGGAAATCTTGTTACTACTATTTTTTTTGAAAAGATTGGAGATGCTATTTACTGTGGCAATTTTCATATGCATAAGCAAAAGCAGTAGGGCAACATGCTTTTATGTCCAATTCAAGATTTTCAGCGAAAACAGAAAACTGAAACCAAAAACATTACCAAACAGGACCATAGCCCTTTATTGTCCAGACCAATGGCATTTTACTGAACTCACCCTGCCATATTGGATTTTCACCACTTCAAGAAATGTTTGAGGAAGGTTAGGATATATGGTCCTCAGCAGCTGTATAAGAGCTTCTGCTTTGTCCATTAGAACCTCTATCTTCTCCAGTTCAAGTATCGGATTGGTCTTGAAAGACCATGCCTTTTGAACTGGACTTTTACCACCATTTTGTTTTGTAACTTTCTCTTTCCATGCAAATACTGCTGCTTCCAACCTGTTGATGGTTTCAATTGCACTGTGTTCGGATTTCAAGTTTAGGGAATTGAGCATTTGACCGACTGGTTGTGAATCCACACTCAAGATTCTGTAAAGTTCTTCACCAAGGCTTTCCTTTCCAGACTGTAAACATGTGTAGAAGAAGATAGTCAACAGACTCAACACTGACAGTAAAGAAAATAAAAAATGCACATATATAGGAATATATGTATGTATATCATATGCATCTGCACATACGGATAGTAGTTTAGAACCCAAAAGAGGGATACTGATTGCTTGAGCCGGCCATAGTAATTAGTATGACTTGGCCTTTCGGGAATATGGCAGGTACTCTTCCCACTTTGTAGATGTAAGTAGTGGGAAGAGTACCTGACGTGGCCTTTCGGGAATATGGCAGGTGCTAAAAAGGCTCGAGACTACTGGAGGTAGAAGAGGAGAGAGCTCAGGACAACCTTAGAGAGAAGGGGGGGTGGTTTGGGAGGGGGGGGGGGGGGTGGGGAAATGGTCCACCAGAGGGTTAATGGTTAATGCGTATGGAATATCTTGTGGAGCCTCTTTATACAACCTAGGAACCTTGGAGGGGAAGGTAGCCAATTGTTTAGCCTTCCACTCATTTGTTCACTTAAGTTTAGTAAACCCAAATCCTTCTGTATCACGGCATCTAAAGTTAGTTTAGGTCTTCCTCTTCCCCTATTCCTACTACACTACTATCATGTCTCTCTTCTTGACTACTGTGTCTGCACAGTAAATATGTCCACACACCATAATTTATTTTCTCTCAACTTATCCCATATAGGTACAACTCATACCATCGAATAGTTTTGTTTTTAATTCTATCTCTCCTTGGCTTACTCCATATCCATCTCAACATCCTCATTTCAGTTACATTTGTCTTACTCATTTGTTTCTTCTTGATCAGAAAAAAATATGAATGATAGAACAAGCACAATCAGAAATCACAAATAAATAATTCAAAAATCAAAACAAAAAATGATTGCAGAAATAAATGTTATTTAGAATTTAAAAAAATGTTATTCATAATAAAAATAATAAAACAAGTTCGAATCCTAAAAGATTTGAATCACTAAAAAAGATTTGGCAAATATTAAAAGGAAGATATATTCAATTAATATTAATCCCTACACTGTGTCCCGTGTGTCCCGTATAGCATCGCTGGTCGTATACTAGTCCTATAAAAAAAAAATCTTTCAATTTTATAGGTATCCTTCCATTACACAATACACCAGAAGCAGCTCTCCACTTGAGCCACCTAATTTGGATCCTATTAGTTACATCGTTAGTACATCCTTTCTAATAATTGAACCTAAATACTTAAAATGCTCACTTTTTGGTATCTCCTAGTCCTGAATCCTCACTTCTTCTGCCTGGGCACTTCTATTATCACTAAACTTTTTCTGGATATATTTAGTTTTACTCCTACTTATCCTAAATCACTTGGACACTAGTGCTTCTCTCCAAATTTCTAATTTAGCATTAACCCCATTGCAATTTCATCCACAAAGACAATATCATCTGCAAAATCTTGGCTCCGTCCCTAAGGGAGATTTGTATGATAGAAGCAAGTCTAGTGTTACGTATGATACAACTCCCTAAATATCATGTGGTAATTGTGATACATATTCCAAGCCACATACCTCCTTAGGTCCTGAGCAAGGTACTCGAGCCCTGGTCCTGACCTTAGTATTGTGGAGTGAGGAGTCGCCAGACTTGTTAGAGCTTTATTTAGTGGGTAGAAAATGGGAGACGCCATGAGGGCCTCAAGCATCATAGTGCTATGCTTTGGATGTGGAGGTCCTTTATGAATGCATGGAGGTTCATGAAGCCTAAGGGCTTGCCTGAGATGAGGAGTCATCTGAATCCGGAGGAGCATACTTTGCCTTGCCTGCGGGATTATTGGGTCTGCTCGTAAGTGCCACGTGGCGGTGTCCCTCCGGACACCCACATCTCTTGTTTGCGTGGAAGGTGACCTTTTTTAGGCAAAAAGAACAACTGTCGCCTTGTATACTTCAACTCGGATGCAATTATAGGAGCCTAAGAAGCATAGACACTTGTAGACTTAACAGTGGTGTGTCGTGACATACGAAGCAGCAGCACGGGTATGACATAGGGTACTCGACATTACGGATACGGCATAGGGGTACAGTATGTTACGGTTACATCGATTAGTGTTCTCTTGCGTTCTATAATATTAATATTATCTTGTTATAATTTCATATGCAAGACATTGCCAACATTGCTCAATGCATCCTGAGCGTGTCGTGACCTACATGTTTTTTGAGTGTGTCGCCGTAGTGTCCTTTGAAGTCTATGATATTTCAATGGGAGGTATTTGCATTACCAAATGATGTAGAAAACCTAGCTTTAATCAAACCACTTCTTAACTTACCTGGGGAGAAAGAAACAAGGGAAATTTTGCAAGGTTTACTGTGAGTTAGAAGTTCTTTGAACTGAAAAAAAAGTTACTTGCCTTGGGAAGTGCATCTTTGATAAGGGTTGGGATGGGCAATTGAAGCAAGACAGTTTCGTTGATAGATTTAGCAGCCTTGTATATTTGGTGCACCACTTTACCCAGGTTTAGCATTTTTGCCCTTTCATTCTGGGAAAGGCCAGTGATTGGCAGTTGGGGCAAAGGAACCAACCAGCGTCTCATCGAACTTGTGTGTCGGCTCCTTCCTTCAGCCCAGCTACCTCCTTCCGTGTACCAAAACTCAGCGCTAACCATCGAGTCTAGTGTTTCCTGTCAGTTTCAGTCTTTCAGATGTGTAACAAGGTGGAATTTGAATTATAAATGCACAACTAGTTCATATGATTTTTGATGGGAGCGGAGAAACACCCTACAATGAGCATAGAATCCAACTTCTGAAGCGCTGGAAGATTCGCCTGAATGTCTGCACGAGGTTTTGGAGTCATTATCTGCTCAAAAATGAAATACATAAATAACGAGGACAAAATTCGATGATAATGTTGAGGCTAAATCTTGCTGCACGCATATACGTAACTGCTTTATCTGGCTTTCTATGAACCAGAAACAAGTGATAAGTACCTCCGTGGTCTGGCCATTAGCACCGATGCGCTTAGAAGGAACCAACTCAACCATGTATTTAGTAGGGGTGAGCAACCAGTCCATTTCTGTTCGCCATTTACTCTTTCTTTCCTCGGGCAATGGTTCCAATCTCCAGAGTTCCCCAAAAACTGATGCTGAAAAATCCATTCCTAGTTTGTGATATTTTTTATAAATATGTTTTAACAATACTGTTTTGCGATGCTATATAGAAACATGCCAGAATTAGTTTGTGAAGAGCACAATAATGCGAAATACGTTTAGTCAAGGTCAGTGGGGGCTCCAGAAATATTTGGAAGGGTGTTCAAAAAAATCTTAATCCCTGCTAACTCTGTTCAACAAGGCTGAAATATTAGTATACACAGAATTTTACTAGATATAATCCAGTATTATAAATTTCTAATTGTAATTGATTTTGTATATTTTAAAACCGTTGCATAATAATCTCATGATCAACCCATTGTAAGCCGGTTTTCAGGGGTGAGTTCTACCCCAATGGTTGTAAGAATGGTATCAGAGCCAGCCACCACTCTCGCGCAGACCAGCCTCCACGGGCCGGTTGGCGGCTTATGCACCGTGGTCGTTGCACTGCCTGCTAAGTCGGCCACCGTAGTCGGTGGCAGCGGAGCGTGGTGGTTTGTTATGTTCCAAAGTCCCACATCGGCTAGTATGGCCGGCCATGTGCTCATATAACCACTGAGGCTTCCTTCCCTTGTAAGCCGGTTTTCAGGGGTGAGTTCTACCCTAGTGGTTGTAAGAATGGTATTAGAGCCAGCCACCACTCTCGCGCAGACCAGCCTCCACGGGCCGGTTAGCGGATTATGCACCGTGGTCGTTGCACTGCCTGCTAAGTCGGCCACCGTGGTCGGTGGCAACGGAGCGTGGTGGTTTGTTATGTTCCAAAGTCCCACATCGGCTAGTGTGGCCGGCCATGTACTATATTTGGTACATCTTTTAAATTATACATTACCATGCAATCATTCATCTATCTCTCCGCTAAAGTAGTTCAACTAAATAGAAAATTAATTAACTGAACATAAGAAATGACGGAATTTGTTTTTTTCTGGCATTGATAGTAGTGGGGTATAGTGGGTTGCTAGGTGTTCAAATGTGAATTTTTTTTTTATAACTCAAGTGTTAGCTTACGCGCACCTCAATTAATCATGTGGCTCAATTTCACCGCCCACTTGCTAAGAGCCCAATTAAAATCGAAGAAAGTTTTCAAATCTGAGTTGATTTGTGGCTCTCTCAGGTAGAATGAAAACACATGCTACTCAATGTACCCTAGAAAATTTCTAGGGTGTTCAATTGAATACTCCTCTGGTCAAAGGTCACAAATTGGGCACAAACCAACAATAAGGAGATAAATTTTGTTACTCACCAGCAAGATTTGTTATGGCATTCGACAATGATAATGAAGCGGAGAGACCCTCGCGGCCCCCCGTAATGTCTTCCCCCAGTAACAACTTCGCAAATCTTTCTTGCATGGGTTCAACATCCGGTGCGAAAACCCTATAAACAGGATTTTCTGTCACATCGTAAAAATCTAGCGGCGGGATTTCTCTGACCTCCCACTCATCGGCCATTTCCTGCTCAAACCCCTTGATCATGTTCCAATGAGAAGACACTACTGATCCAAGAGCATTTTTATTGCTAGAACGACGACAGCATGAGGCGGCCTCTTCGTTAATGGAGTCGGTTGTTATACCATCTCCTCTGCTCATGCCGCTTTCCTTGTTGTACGCAGGAGAGTTTTGTATGCAACTCTCGAGACCGTTATAAGTCTCTATCACTGAAAAAATCGAACTATTATTATTCTGTTCAGTCGCAACTCTCAAACAAAGAAAAATTAAGCAATATTTTCCATTCCTATGTATATCCGATCAAACTGATTTTTTGCATAAATGTTCAACTCGACGAGCTCTACGAAGTGAACGTTTTCGATCATCGGAGTGGGACCCCCTCGACCGGGACAGCACGCTGCTGTCCCTTCGAGGGACAGCAGCTCCCCCCAGTCCGTCTTTCATAGACCAAACAGGATTATATGCTTACAATCCCAGGTGGGAATTCAAAATGTAACTATTTACCTACTACAGCAATTTCCAGATATTTTGGGAATCGCAATGCATTTTTGTTGTTCAACAAAAAACGTTGAAATGTTTTTTTTTTTTTAATCGGCAGAAGTGATATTTTATTAAAACTCGGTAAGAATACATCGAGCATTCAATTGAAAATTGGATGGAACACCTAAGATGTTGAAATGTTTGTCCACTTGTGAGCACAAGACATGATTTGTCTCCACTATGGCTGACTGTGTTAAAATCATTGATCCAAGGAACCCATCAAATAAACGTCCCCACACAACAATCATCGTCGAGAACATTAACCACGTTGGCATATTTAATATAGATTCAGATTCAGATTTTCCCTTCAACTATGGGGACGTACAAACTCCCCGTTTAGTCTATTGATTTCCATTTAATCTTCTACAAATTTGAATTTTTGATATAGCTAGTTATCGATGCCCGTCAAGCTAATGTTTTGCAAGAATGTACTTCTTTGTGAGGTCTACAAAATAACAGGTTTAGATCACGATTGTTGATCCGGAGTGTGCCCACAACCACCCAAGGTTGGACCAAAGTGGAGAATAATAGAGTGGACAGAGCCTGGTCCAAAATACAAACTTGAAAGGAAACAAAATGAAATGGAATTTTGTAAAAAAAAAATAAAAATGAAATGGAATAAGATAATAGAGGGAATCCCCAGGATAGAAACCATGTGAAAATTTTCAAAAGAAAAGTGACCCAAACAAAGGGTTGCTTGTTTATCAATATATATATTTTTAAATAGGAAACATGCAATAAAATAGTTTAAGAGTACATAATTGGTACTGAAATGTAATCATCATTTTCAGTCATCAATGCATTTCTACCTGATTTCTCCAAAAAAAAAAAAAAAAAAACGAAAAAAAGACTTAATTGGTACTGAAACGTAAGAAATGAAAGAGTACTCCCGCATAGAAAGGGCTTCTCTTGCCAGTAGATTGGCATATTTGTTGCATTCTCTAAATTAATATTAATTTTTGCTAACTTTACCATAAATTTATGTATAGCAGAAATTTGTCCAGTATTCATAATATCAATTAAGCTGAATAAAAAACTATATATAGGGTGTATAAACTATTTATGTACGTCGCTTTTATAATAACTTAGAAAAGTTCCATGCACCATTGATCTCAAACACGATCACATGTGAGCAAGGACAGTGACGGAGCCAGAATTTTGGCCTGAGAGAAGTCGACACAAAGAGAAGTATTTTGAGGCAAAAATGCTGTCCATGTGGTAGGTATGTCACGGAAAATTATTAGGTGCTCCACGTGGTGCTTCAAGGATTCTATCATCACATATTTACTTGAGATCCAGGACTAAATGTAAAACCCCATGTGAATGTCCATTAAAGCATCACGTGACAATACTCTAGGAGCACTGTATATTTAATCACTAATATGTCGCTGTCGGGAGCAGATTAGTTTGCTAGCGTCCAATCCGATCTAGTTTGGACCATTTATAGGCTCTTTTCGAGCCCACAACAATGATCTGAACCGTTCACTTTTTAGAGCTCTTCAAGAATATTGACCAATTAATGTATCTCATATTTGGATGGACGTCTTGTGAATAGGGTGAAATGTCAAACATGTATCTCATGCTAGTTGAAATTCGTCGGACAAAATGAAATGACGAAGATATATATGATATTTGCAAAATGCGAGAATATATTTTGAGAATGTCGTATTACTGATCGCTACACAATCGAAACGTTTACTTTTTCTCTGAGAGATAATATATACTATTACGCCACTCAAATCAACATAGAAATATGTGTACATTGGCAAAATTTGGATCCTATTATAAAAGGCTGCAAAACCAGTATACTCTCCCGCAAGGCCGGCTCATGAGGTAAGCCGGGGAAGCAGCCACTTCCGGCCTTTGAATTTTAGTCCAAAATTGAGGTTCAACTGTAATGTAATTTACATATTAATATTAGAATGTTTCTAAATAAAAATACAATTGTATCTTATTTTCTTCAAAAACTCTTGCAATAATATCTTTTTACATTTATATTGTCATAATTGTATCCTGTTAGTTTAATTTTTTTTGTTATTTTCGTACTTTTATCATTTTTAAAAAAAAATCATGAATATATAATGGGCTCAATATAAGGATTTCACTTCGAGCCTCCAAAATATATGAGCCGGCCCTGCTCTTCCGAGTTTCATCTACCCATTTCCCATTGACAGATAGGATACGGGTATGATATTAGGATGATATTGCATCACACAATCATTTAAATTTTTGAAAAACAAAGAAGACGCGATTGGCAATTTTTTTTTTTAATTTGATTTGTGGTGTGCTTAGGCTGTGTTCCAGAAATGGAAAAAGTACTTATTTTTTGTCCAATAAGAACCCCTGTTCCTGAAAAATAAGAAGGCTTGGAAGAAATTATATAGGTTCCATGAGGGCCGGCGGACGGAAATCGTACCGGTAGCCGCGCCGGGCCGTTTCCGGCCACCGGACGGCCGATCTGAGCCGTCCAAAAATTCTATAAAAAAAAACCACATGGAAAAGGGGTGCTCCGATCAAGCACCCTACACACCTCGGATGCCGTTGATTCCCGCGTGGGCCCCCTTGGTTTTTTTTTTTAGAATTTTTGGACGGCTCGGATCGGCCGTCCGGTGGCCGGAGACGGCCCGGCGCGGCTACCGGTACGATTTCCGTCCGCCGGCCCTCATTCTCATACCAACAGTCCTCTTTTTTGTATATGGTAACTTTAAACTCAAAAATCATGTGTTTACGCAAATAATTTTCCTACCACTATGGATCTTATTTGATAGATCTCATTGAGATCTTTAATACGGTGCAAAAAAAAAAATTCATTTATGTTATATTTGAGTTTGAAAATGTGGAAGGAACTTTTTATTTGGGAAAAATAAGAAGGCTGGATTATTTTTGAATAAGAAGTAGGGGAATAAGTACTTATTTTTTAAGAAGGTTTGCGGAACGGGGCCTTAGGATCTTATGTGCATATATGGTCGTTGGTAGATTAGATTAAAAGAAGAAGGGCATTTTTAAGCATATTCCGATATCTATCATGTTTATCCAGATTCCTCATTGATTTCAAATTGTAATACCAACAATAATAAATACACCCATATGGAGTATTATATCTTTAACATACGAGTAATAGATTTGACTTTTGTCATTGAGAAGACAAAAAGACCATACATAACCTTTAACATGACTCTAATATTGCGTACGTATAACTAAAATAAAATTTGAAAATGGAGAACTCAAATGAACAATGAGTGGGATCGTTGGGCTATGGATGTTTTAGACTGAAAAAGAGCATAAGAGCGTTTCGGCCTAAATTACTTTGTCTTAAAGACAATTGATATTGTGTATTTTTAGTGATAATTAGTGCAAGATCAAAACAGAAGAAACACCAAAAACAAAATTTACGCCGAAGCTAGTAAGATTTAAGTTGTTCAACAATTATCCTGAGAGAGAGAGAACATACTCTCTCGTTCATCAACGTCTTGAGTTTCTTGAATAATCTCTCTGCCTTTGAAACAGCAAGCGAGTCTCCAACCCATATCCTACCACTTGATGATCTCTTCACAACCAATTTAAAGCAAACCAAGATGATCGATCCGCACGAAATTCCCAAGCTCTGATCGATCTACAAATCAAACAGATGTCGCAAACAAGTTTAAAAGAAAAATTGGCTTTTGAGTTATGCTAGCTAGCTTCTTGAGATTAATTTCCTCTTTTGTAAAAGACCTATGAGATTTCCTCTCCCCTGCCTTCAAGTGTCCTCCAAACGGAGAACACAAACAACTTAACCATGGGACCTTATCTGAGGAAAGGATAAATAAAACAATCGTTTGATTTTGAAAAGGGAGATATGTGATATTGAACATGCATGTTCACACAAACATGTAATATGAATCTTGTTTGATAATTTTCGATGAGTTTCATTTTTGAAATATATGAGCAATTGTAAAATGACACGGACATAAAAAATAGACAAACAAATTGGGACGAATGCAGTATTAAACAGACATGTATACATAAGGAAGGAGAGAGAGAGAGAGAGAGAGAGAGAGAGAGAGAACAAAGTTGGTGATTTGTAAAGTATATAACGAAAGAGACAAATATGGGTAACACAAATTGAAGCTTTATTTGGGTTTATTTGGATTTTGTTCAAACGCGAAGGTTCATGGGAAAACAGATAGCCTTTGTTTGTGTTGAAATAGACGAACAAGCTTAGCTTGTAGTGCAAATAAGAAATGAGAAGAAACCTTTGGGCTGAAGCACCACAATCTCTGTACTCTGTAGCTAATCAGATACTTCAATCTCTCTCTCTCTCTCAACCTTTGGGCGACTACAATTTTGCTCCCAGGAAGGGGCTGCACGTGAGAGGTCCCATTTTAGACACCATCAACTCGTGACATCGGCAAAAAAAAAAAACTGACTCCACTTCACTCCACACCGTTTTTTTGGGTAAATACATGAAAGGGACAGAGTCAGGATTTTAATTCGGGAGGCGAAACTAGGAGACAGATTTTCATCCAAAAAAAACTCTCAAGATTACGTAAATGGCATGGTTTTAGTATAATACACTTTGACTCAACGCTAAATAATCATATCATGAAATTATTATTTTTGGGTAAGTACCAATGCAATTATTTTATTTCTTCTTTAGGTAACTAAACAATGTGTGTATATTTATAAAAAGTTGAAAAGAATAAATTCTTTACACCGCCGGTATAAACATTTGTTTCATTCAAATCAATTACATTGCGATACGTTGCAAAACAGTGGTCTCAATCAATAAAATATGGCAACGTGGCGCAATATAATTGATTTGGAAGAAACAAATGTTTACACCGACGGTGTAAAGAATTTAATATATGTGAAGGATAGAAAAGAATTTTGCATGACAATATAAGATCACTTGAACTTTGCCTTGATCTAATCAAGCTTATGTGAATATCAAAAATAATAATAATCAAGCTTATATTGAATGGAGTATTTTTTAAACTTTAACGTATTTATTAATTAGAATATAAGAGACTAATATCTACCCATATATCGTCTTCTATAGGCTGCGTCAAATTCTAAGTTGTGGATACAAGAACCCTTAATTCAAATTCAAAACCATTTTTACAGAAGTTACAAAACACCAATGAAACACGAATACTTCAAAATAGGCCCCGTACGCGTATCAAAATCAAATTCGATAATCCAAGTATCTAATAGTTATTTTTATTGATTTGACTTTTGCGTTTGTTAGATATTCTACTACATCGACTCTAAAAAGCGATCAAATTTTGATCTATTATTAGAATTTTTTCTATAACTCAAAGTGTGTATGACAATTTATGTGTACCTCAACATAACAATTCTTAAGGAACCAATCTCTCACTGGTTGCCAGAGGGTAGATTCATTCTTAGTTGTTATTACTTGTTATGCATTGAATGGTAGATGGTGATAACAAAATTAAATTTACCCCTATATTTGGGTTTTACTTTTATAGTTAATTTCACACTAACAATCATGAGTAACATTATCTTCTAACTGTACTGACTTTCGCCGCCGTTAAAAAAAATATTTCACCGTATCTAAGAAATTACGGATATAAGACGAATAAACTCCTGAATTTCAAGATCTGGCCACGAAGGGGGCAGGGATCTTTTCGGCATCCTATTGCCATCAAATTTCACTACAAAAACAAATCCCAATATGAGAACTCCACTGTCTCCAATTTCCTTGAAACCAACATGGGGCTCTTAGGAATCTTTTCGGCATCCCAATATTCGTGCTCGGTTTCCATGTGAAGGTAAGAAATTCCTTGGAAACAAAAACAATTGATTTTTGTGAATTCTATATTTAACACTTGGTGCTCAGTTTCCTTGTTTGTCATTTGCTAGGGATCAATGTGTATAAGAAAATCAAAATCACCAATGCAAACTCAAGCAAAATGCAAAGTACAAGGGAAGGATGGATCGATGTAACTCAATAGTCAATAGACTCAATACCACACAAAATTCTGTTTCATTTCCTAGGGAGCAATATATATATAGTCTGAAGAAAAAGCAATGAACGCGCTACAGGACCAACATGGCTCTCTTTGTTCTATCTTTTTAGTGTAGTTTTTAGGATCAAGCAGTACTAGAGGAGTAATCATCTCCTTGTTGATAAATCCCACCTTTCGAATGAAAATGGGATTCGAACTATATTTTCATTACCCAGAAAAAGGAATTTAATTTACTGATCGATGTTATTATATTCACTACTAGTTTTATGATCACTCTGCCCGTAAAAGCAATGGTTGACCTCATTTCAAGAAAAGTCAATATACCAATAGTATCACGCCATTACTGACCCATGGTATCACCCTTGTGCTTAGCTCCGTAAACCTTGCCTTCGATAAGGTTTTAAACCCCAAGCGTAGGGCTAAGTCGTTGGAAGCATAATATCCGGAAGTCCGGGATCGTACCCACAAGGAATCGAATTCAGCTTAGATTGGATTGAAGGTTTATGTAATGGATGGTGGCGTTTGAGACGGCCAACTGAGTTTTTCCTTTGAGCGGAGTAAAAACTAAAACGAAAGACTAGAAATGAGTTTTAATGAACTTTGAAAAGGCAAGTCTAGGGATTATCTCTCCCGTGACTAAGGCCGTTACCGATTCCCAATGATAACTCAAGCAAGAGTCACGACCGCGCGCTCTTGCCCGGAGGATTTAACTTTAACACTACGTTTGTCACAAGATGAGATTGACCGGAGGCGAACCAACTTGGTTGAAAACTTTTATCAAACACATAGAGGGCCATAATCCCTTGGTAAGCCGCTTGCCAAGACCGCTTGACTAAACACCTTACCAAGTAGTTTACACCCCTAGTTTAGACCAAAAAAATACAAGTTAGGCTCTATTCCGGAACCCATGATTTTAAGCCCGAAGATTTGAGAATCGAATAACCACCTAAGTCCTTGGGATTGATTAGCCCAAGACTTAGCCAAACGACTACTCACACATATTGAAAAAGGCTAGAAATTATGCTAGGAAAGATAAACATATTAAACCGATAGAATTGAAAACGAACTAGATATTATTAAGGATCTACACCGTAGCAACAACTTTAGTACTTGGAAAATTAACAAACAACTTAAACTTACCAAGTTCTTAAGAAATTTAGGCTAGAAAAGCTTTGAAACTCAACAAGACATTAATGGAGGAAAGTTCAAGGAAAGTAATTAGCTAGATACCAAATGAGGGAGAAAGGTGGCTCTATTTATATACAAGAGACACTCTCTCTCCTCAGAAATATCTTTCTCACGCATAAAGAGGTAACTTGCTGTAGGCGCGGTCAAAATTATTGACATGTCATCAGGGAAGACCTTTTGACCAACCAATGGACCATGGACACGTGGCCGCCAGGTCCACGCGGAAAGTCAACCTTAGCCAAAACACCTTTTGAAGAAGACGTTTGACTGCCCAATGGGAAGGAAACACATAGCACATTAGGATGGATGCCCGCGGAACTGACCCGCGGAAGAGAAGACCCCGCGGGACCCCCCCCCCCCCCCGCGCGGGCCCCGCCAGGGAGAACTGAAAGATGTACCGGAATTGGTACGGGAGTTACAAGAAGACCCCGGGATCCTATTCGGGCCTAAAAGGCAGGCCCAGAAGGGATCCCGCGGAAGGCAAACGATCGCCGCGGGTCGCGACCTCGCTCTTGCGGGAATTGGGGAAGCTCTTGTGGCTTGGTGGCTTGGGATGGAGGTAGCGTCGCGGAAGTGCGGGTCCTCCCCCGCGGAAGTCCTCCGTGGGAGGACAAGTCTTCCGCGACCTGGAGGTACGGGAGAGACACGTGTTGGGGTCTTATAGGAGCGCCGTCCTAGGCCTGACCTAGGCCCATGTGCCCTATAAATACCCCTGACATTCCCAATGATTGAGAGGCGGACTTTCTGGAAAAGGAGATAGAGAGAGAGCACTGATTCTGAGGAAGGAGAACATTCTTCCCCGGAGAGAAGGTGACCTCACTCATCTGATTCCAGAAAGGCCAGACGTCATTCACCCCCGCGGAGAACAAAGGAGACACGTTGCCTTTGTCTTTTCCGTACCTCTCGCTCCAGCCCTCACCCCACGAGATTATTCCTCTTTTCCCCTTGGTACTGATTATCGGCCAATCGCACCTCTCCAGCTCACTTTTATACACGTAAGCGACCTCACAGAACCCGCTTTCACTCACACTTGCCAATTAAAGAAAGTTAACAGCTGTCAAAAACGTAAGTCGGTCTTCTCTCGTATCGATACTCCAATCCCGTATCGATACCGAGACGGCTTGCTTCAAAATCCAAGTTTCTCCGTAGATGACCCGTATCGATACGCTGAAGCCCAGGAATGGTTCTGTTTTCGAACCGTATCGATACGCAGATTGCCGTATCGATACGGTGAAGCTGGGAGATCCTTCTGATTTCAAACCGTATCGATACGCTGAAGTCCGTATCGATACCGTGTCTTCTTCATGCAGCTCAAGCCCTTGTGCCTTGTCTTGACACCCGATGGATGAATCCTTCGAGGCACCGCCTACGTGCTTACCCTCAAGGTTTGTCCAATCAACTCAACAAGCGCACTTATTCGCGTAAACCTGAAATGCTTCAATAGAAAATCTTACGCGCAAAAACACTACAAAAGGCAACTAAACAGAAAATAAAAGACATAACACGGAACTAGGCGCACCAAATATCTACAATATTGGGTGCTTATCACCTTGGATAATAAAATACCACATGAGATGGTGGGACGCGGGGTCCTTGTAGCGACTGGATATTGCAGTGCCCAAAACGACGTCGTTTTGGGGCTTTGTTAGGTAGTGAGTTTAGGGACCAAAAACAGTGTCGTTTTGTTCCCGTTTTATTTCGTTTTCGGCGATGGGGTACGCCAAAATCAAAGGGAAACTGAGAGAGAGTGAGACGAAGGGAGATCGAGATTGAGAGAAGAGAAAAGGGAATATAGACACAGATTGAGGGAGGGATGGAGAGATAAGAGAGAAGGGGGCAAACCAGAAGCGGCGATGTTAATTTACCCCACATTTTAGCATTTTCCTTTCCTGTTGAGATAACACGTGTCGAGGATAACACGTGGCAGAAATACCAACATACAAGTGGAGAACAAGATGAAGAAGACAACGGTAGTTACAACGGTTGTCCGATTTAGAGACAAGTTTGGATTAGATCAACTGCCCAAGAAGATGTTCGCCAAAAACAGTTATCCAAGAGCAAGAGGGAAATTTTGAAAGGTTCAAGATTCAAACCAAGTGAAGACCGAAGTTGGAGGCCCCTAGATGTCAGAAAAGCTCTCCTCAACCATCAGACAAAAAGTCTTTTATTTTCCAAGTCATTTACACTACTTTTCTTGTCATCTACTTTTATTGTCCTTTAAATTCCAGTTTTAGGAGTACTTTGTAGTGTAATATTCTGTCTATTGTACTACTACTTTTGAAGATTAATACGTAAAAAAAAACGGCAAGGAACCATTCATCCACTTGGTAACAAACTACATTCCTGCAATCTGCATTTGTTTTCCTCACAAAACTCCGTCGATATTGGCTGGGGGAAAAATAGGTAAAACTAAAACTCGCCGGAGAAGATAATGGTGGTGCAATCTGTCGAAAGTAAGTAACTACGTAATGAACGAACAAAATGAATGACGGGCCAGCATTCGTTGGTTGCCCATGTAGGCTCTACGCATGGATGGTGATACATGCAGGTGCACCTTTGGCTCACCCACCACCTTTTCAAGTCAACATAACCACACATACCTTTCAAATTTCAATGACTTAACTACAGTAACTAAATCTTCCATACCAAGCGTTTCCTTACATGTTTCCTCATTCTCAACACTATGGAGAACAAAAATCAGACGTGTACAATCTTCATTCATCAACAGGACGGTTTCAAGTATCAGACCATAAGAATCATCAAATATTATTATATCTAAACTACCTTTCATGCATTTAGAAGTTTATCATGCTATACGTACGCTTGGATCTTCACGCATGTAAACTTCGCTATTGCACCCATGTTCCATGGGAATACATTAGGAAAACAGGGCCAGCTATTTTTCTGGAAACAAGGTGACATTTTGATCTTTGATTGAAAAACGTGGAAAGGTGAAAAATAAACACGAAATAAAGATAATAAGAAAATAACAGGACTCCAACAACGTTGGCCTTCTACTACACAGTGAAAAACAAAGAAATAAAGCAGCCAAAAAGGGAAGACAAAGCAGCCAAAAAGGGAAGACAACAAAAACTAACTAAAATGGACATCGATCGCAGGCAAAATTTAGATCCACCAACTAAACCACTGCTCCAGCAGCTACCAAGAGTCACTAAAATTCAAATTGAAAAAGCTGAAGCATCCCTAATATGTCTACATGTGCGGTCTGATGCGCTTCGGTCCTTGGTTCTTTGCATAAGAATACGAGGTGTATGAAATCCATCATCAAATCCAGAACTGTGTCAAATAACATCATTAAGAAACCATTGACATCTAATAAATCCCATAATTACCAAAGGAAGAGCTTTCATGCATTCAACTCAACCATAAAAAATTACCAAATGAAGACCCAAACCTGGTAATGAAACAATTAACAAGATACTAACCGCAGAGTCATGGAAACTATTTACACAAATCAACAATCTGACCTGGTGCCCAATATAAACAACGCAACCTTAGGGGCCATTACGTTCAGCTAGGTCTCAAGACCATACGAAAAGCAGAAAAGTGCCTTTTTAATGATCCAAGATATTTCAAAGTGCAAGAGGGCTCGTGCCTTTGAAGTTTGAAGATGAGGCAATGTGCCTGGCTCGAAGGTGACTCTAAAGCGATGAGCTCGTAATCTTCACTCTCAGAACATCTTGCAATTCCAACTGCCATAGGATCACATCCCTTGTTCAAACACTTCCAAAACTTGTACGTCTATGAAAAAACTGGAAAATGGGAAAATAGTGGAATGACAAGGACAAACCGATAAAGTTAGTTAAAGCCCTAGGCAGCCCTAGTAGAACGGGTGAAAGGGTTTTCAGCAATGACACCCACAAACACTCTGAATTTGTTCTCAATTCAAACATCAAATTTAACAAGTCCATATTATTAAAATCAAGAATCAAGAAAAATGCATAGATCTCACAAGAATATAATAGGCAAACACAATTCAAAATACTATCAATTTGTAAAGTAATTTCATAGCATCAAAACTCGGAGTGCGTGAAAAACTAACAAGCATGAACATGATCCAATCTTCAAAGTGTGAGACAACCCGGATTTCCATCAAAACTAAGCTTCAACTCAAAGTTCACCGGATATGCGCTCAACAAAGAAAATAATTAGAAACAGGTGCATTTTGGCACTCTCAATGTATATGAGGTGGGATAAATGTAAAAAAATCTAAATACTCCACATAACACGACACATGAACAAAGCTTACTCAATAAAGACCTGTAGCCTCTTTAATGGAATGCCAAACACTGGAGAGTTTATCAAATTCACACTAAGCAATCAACCATATGAACAAGTGAAACCATGTCATCCTTGGGATCAATTAGGACTTGAATTTAGGTTGTTGTGTTAAGGAAGGCAAAGTATATGGGCAAGGGTCAATGTAAACATGTTCGAGATTAGGATATACCTCCGATACCTCAAATTGATGATCAAGAACCTCAGATCTGTAAATCACAACACCATGAACAACTACCAACTGTTGATCTGAAGAGATTATAAATCGCTCTCAAAGATAAGCACCACAACAATATCGCCCACAGCCAAAAGACTTCTGGCCCAAGCTCATCCCATGCATGTTTTGGAAATTGATTTCTTTAAAATGGCCAACTATATAACTGGTTTGTGAACTTGTGTAGAGAGCATTTGTTATACGCCTCACGCATGAGCTATGAGTCCTCCAATGCTTACTGACATCCTGCCTTTTCTTTATTTCTTTGTATCATTCACCATCACATGCCTCATACCAACTAATCCCATCTCGAGGCCCATACATCAAGGGCATTTCATTTGCAAACAAAAAAAAAAAAACTATTCTCCTCACCGGCAACCCCTCTTGATAATTTGCTTCATCTTTATAAACCAAACCCATTTCTCGAATCATTTGAATCTTGGAGCTCAACAAAGAATGGCTTACATATAAAAGGCTCGAAATGGCGAACTAGGGATGATAAGTGTATATCTGAATCGAAACGAACAGGCTCAATAACAAAGATAGCCTAAAATCTTTTCTCAAGTACAACATGGTTCTCCAAGTTTCAAAGATCTCAAGACAAAACCAATGTGACACAAGTAATGCATTTCCGGGCATTTAACCAAGCAAGAATTGACAATGAGACTACCCAACTAATATTATGTGTGATCAATGAACATGTAAAAGTAAGTGAATTTGAAACCCTCCAAATGAAAGAATGGATCGAAACTCACTATGGGTAAAAGTCTCCACAAGTGTTTCTCAAGATTTCCGGACTATCCACACTCATCAATCAGAACCACGATCATGCAACTAGTCATGAAGTGCAAAGTGCCGAGTAAAGGATGCCGTAACAAAAATAGAATAGGCTAGTACAATGAACTAAGATGCCAACAAAATATCTAAAACACTAAAATTTACACTTATACTCAATTGCGATTCTCGATTCAAATGGAGAATAAACCCAACAATTTTTCGTTTTTCATTTTTTTCTTTATTGTTTTCAACCGAGGGGTGAAATCTGTCTTCACAACTTAAACTTGACAATGCCATTGGCACAAACAAAACAAAAAAAAAAGGCATAACAAGTAAAAGAGGGAGGAAGGATATCACCTCAGGGTCGGAGTTACAAAAGCAAAGTGAAACAAGGGGATGAGGTCCATGCACACTACAGGAAATCAGAGATACCTGCAAGTGTTAGAAACCAGGACAGAGACAAAACATAGAACTAATAGAAAAAAGACAGATTGTTTTGAATGGCTGCGTTTCTTGTTTTTCTTTTTACCAATGTTTAAACTCTTTATTTTGTCTTTTTTTTCTTTTTCATTTTTTGAAAACACTGTTCACTTTTTAAAAGATTTTTTAATTAATAAATACAACTTTAGTGATAATTGACAAAATGCATGAATGATAAGAAATTCATAGTGATGCATGCACGGAGCCCTTTAACTATATCTAAGAGTGGCATATCCAAGGCTCAATTTCACTACAAATCTCAATCTCCCAGCAAATCGAACAATCTGCACTAAAAAGATAATGTCCAAAACAGCAAACTAACAAACCACCGTCAAACTAGACTACTTATTTACATCAATCAGACTATCACTAAAGATTTGCGTAGTATAGTGACGAAGTCCGAGTCAATCAACAGGGTAATAAGTGTGTCAATTCTCAAAATCAACTCTTGCTTTAGTTTGAACAAAAAATAATGTTTTTGGATTTCTAAATACAAAACGCATAAATTGAAATAACATAAAATAAAGTGGAGGTCAAGATAGAGGTCCAGGAATTTCGATTCCATCCTGACTTATTATTTTAAGGACTTATTCAATTCATTCAACCATGATCCTCCGTGGCAGCTACCAGCCCCACTAGTATCGTCAAGAGAATAAATATAATCATTATCCGGCATAGCCTATCTTTGATTAGCACGGATTGTCTATGCTAAACTAACACTAACCGGCCATAGGCACAATCTGTCTTCTCGTAGCATAAGCTATCTCAGCCCTCTAATTATACTTTCTGTGAAAACTATAGTATAAAGTAGTGTTTGAATACTTGCGAAAATCAATTCAACAAAATGAAAGTAACCAAAAATAAAATGAAATAATTAAGTTACTCGACCAGGATTTAATCTATATTCCAAGAATAAAACGACAGAGCACTGTTACAGATTTTTGGAACAGAGGCAGAGCCTATGCTCCTGCGTGGAGCACAGCTCCTTCCCCTTCTCTTCTCTGGCCTTCTGCCGCAGTTACCCTCCCCCTTTTCTTTCTGACTACTCCCTCCTTATGCAGAAACAAATGTGAAAATAATGTTACATGCATTGGCTCTTGAGGGTCCATGGTTTGGTGAATAGCTTAAAAGCATTCTGCTAAGCTCCAATTTAAACAAAGGAGCAATATGCATATGCATAGCTGTGATATAGAAATAAAGATTGGTGACAAGAGAACATGTGGAGACATTAGAGATAGGTGGAGAAAATAAAGAAGCAAAAGGTAAGGAAGTAGTCAGCAAAGAATGTAAAAAATGATTAGGAAATGTTAATCAAGTAATTAGTGCACCCAATTCTTCCAAAACATCCAATTTTAGGCCAAGTTTGATACACACTCTTGCGGCCTACAATCACCAATATATAACAAAAGACACTAAACAAATAAAATAATTATGAAGGACATAACATATATAAGTTAGGCAGCCTAGATGTGTACATTTCGGCACTTACCATACCCCCAACTTACATTTTGCTAGTCTTATCATATCCCCAACTTACATTTTGCTCGTCCTAAAGGAAAACAAACTAAAATCAAGAATCAAGCAAGTCCATATTATTAAAATCAAGAATCAAGCAAAATGCATAAATTTCACAAGAATATAATAGGCAAATAAAATTCAAAATACTATCAATATGTAAAGAAATTTAATAGCATCAAAACTCGGAGTGGGTGGAAAACTAGCAGGCATGAACATGATCCAATTTTTTTTCGAAGGACAACAAATTACTTCCTACGCATCTACCGCCCTAGATATCTAGGGCGGTATTATCTACCATGGATGCATGACTTAGAATATTTACGAAAAACGCCAAAACTTTTTTTGAAATCAATCTTGATGGTATGAATCTTGGGCATACTATTGAGGATAACAATACCACATCTTTTGAAGACACAGGCTAAGCGATGATTTTCATCCATCACCACATCCACGAAGATTAATAATCCGAGCATCTTACAAGAGAGACCAAAAACTTTTGTGGACCGATTTAAAAGAAGATTTGAACATCAGAAAACTTTGATTCTTCCAAAAGCACCTTTCATGCAAAAGACTTCAGGATTTAAAACTGTCCAACAATATTATTCTGCTCTTTTTAAAATTGTTTCAATTGTGTTGACAGACAATTACCGAGTATGATATTTTAGAACAAAACGTTGTCCATTTTTCACGCCTCTAAATTGCTTCTTCGACAACAATACAGAGAGTGGCATTTACCAAGTTTTCTGAACTGAGTGAAACAATGACATGTTACTTAAAAAATCACAAATTTTGCTTTTAGGTTGCCGATAATGCCCATCATCTCACCAAAAATGGAACAACCACCCTGAACCATCCCACAAATATGCCATAGCGCCCACCAAAGAGGGAATAATGACCCAGATCCAAGGAAAAGGGAAGGGGTACAGAATAAACCTTCTAATAATTATGAAGATATATGTTATCACTGTGGGATGAAAGATCAATGGTCGCGTACATGTCCTATGCCTAAACATTTGATTGACCTCTATCAAAGATCTGTTAATAGGGGAAGGGGCATTGAAGTGAATTTTAGAGATCAGGACGACTGACCTTCTGATGATACCTATCTTGAAGCTGAGGACTATATCATTAAACTGGACGAAACATTTGATCTCCAAACTGATGATGGAAATGACCGCATTAGTTAATGCATCGACTCAAGGACTTGTCATGCAATGTTGGGGCCCTTGAGGGGGAGCAAGTGCCATAAGGTTGATATGTAGATATTACTCTTTTTCCTTCGTCCAAGGATTTATCCCACTAGCTTCTACTTAGCGAAATTGTAATGAGGCAATCTGAAGACACAAGTCACTATTGCTAGACACAAGAATAGCGCACTCTTTTTTCTTCATCAAAGGTTTTTCCTATTGGGTTTTCCTTGGCAAGGTTTTAATGAGGCATATTCTTAGTGTGTGATCATCCAAGGGGAGGCTTTTCTCATGATCAAAAATAAAATAAAAATTCATCCAAGGGGAAGGTGTTATGAACTCATTAATGGTTGTCTGAGCACAATTGGACTAGCCACCCAAATGATACTGTCTTAGTAGCTTAATTGCTGAAACATTATTTGTATTAAATGTTTCATCTGGTTCAATGATATAGTCCTAGACAACAAGATAGGTATCATCAGAAGGTTCGGTTGATCTATAAAATTCACTTCAATACCCCTTTACCTTCTTGTACGCGACCAATGACCTTTCATCCCACAGTGATAATATATATCTTCATAATTCGTAGAAGGTTTATTCCGTACACCCTTCCCTTTTCCTTTGGATGATTTTGGGTAATAATTCTCTTTTGGGTGGAGTGTTATGACATATCTACGGGATTGTTCAGGGTGGCTGTTCCATTTTTGGTGAGATGATGGGGCATTCCTGTTGGCTTGTTTCTATATGTATCCCCCACAATTTTGGGGACACTGATTTCTACCACGTCCCCATGCATGTCCGCGATTGCATCCCCGTTGGCAACCTTATAAAGAAACCTTATTTGCCTCAAAGACTGGTACCTTTGTCATTTTCGTAGTTGCACTTGTTTGAAAGATAATCTTCAAAGAATTGGAATAGCAACAGAGGCAGTGAGTTGCTTGAGGATGTGAATGCTTGAAACTGATGCAATGGGTATACAGATTAAATCTGTTATTGCTACGACAACCTTTTTATTACTGCTGCTCAAAATCTGTTGCTAATATTTTTTTATTTTTTATACATGAATAGATATAGACTTTAAACCAAACCAAATCGAGCCTTGTATCACAATCAATTGGGGGCGGCTACATGAATCATATTTTTCCATTGAGTTCTCTGCTACCATGTCACTTAGATATATACTTTATTAATAAAAAACATTTATTGATAAACAAAAAATGAGTAATGGCAATGTTAACTCCTACAATTCAATGGGCTTGAAATAACCATTGAAGAGTTCCAAACAGACTAATTTATTCACAAAAGTGTAAGTGTTGAATTATTTAACCAAGTATAGCCTGCTAATTGTATTTTCAGCATTGCTATTATTTGATTATAAGGATGATTTGTCCTTCAAATTCAGTATATTCTACCAATAATTCCCAAATGTCCACTTTCCACAAAAGTGATTTTCTCGTTTTATGCGCATTTCTCTCTTCCCTCCAATCAACAACTATTAGCATACCAGCAAAAGAAAAGGAAAAGACAAAAACTAATATATCATGCCTGAAAAATGATCTGAAGTCGGCCTAGGAAGACAAGATGGACTCACATAAGGGAAATGCTCCCCACACACTGAAGAGACAAAATAACGGTCATGGGATACGCCAACCCACCATTAAGCCAAGTAAAGCTGCCACCCCTTGTTGGTAGATAACAAGAGATCAATCAGCTATCAAATCGAAAACTTCTTCATAGCCCAAGAGATAGACTAGCATCTCATGAGGGAACCTCACCACATTAAAGTTCCTGCTCACACACCCGGGGCTATTCCGAGAGGAATCGATAGAGGACAGCTCTCCGGCTCTCCCCACGATCTGCTTCAAGATGCATTATCTGAAGGACCATAAACGCCGGGGGAAGCCCAGATGAAGTTTGTCTCCATATTGGAACTTTTTTGGATTTCCTAGTTTTTTGGGGGGTTAGAAGAGTTTTTTCCTTTTCTTTAGATTCTTTTCTGGGTGTTTGGGAGATCTATACCCTGCTGATATATAGGTGGTCACTTTGTTGAGGGAGATATTTCCCTGCCACATAGATAGCTGGGTTCTTTTTGGTTCTGTGCATACTTTGTGTGTTCAAGGCTAGCGCCTTTTCATATAGTAATAGTAAATTTAATGCTGCTCATAGAAATAATAACAGATAGCAAGCCCTTGTACATGAGAAAAGCCCAAGTCAAGCCTCATGCCAAAAGCTCTCCTACATTGATGCAGCAATCAAACTGAATCAGCTTAACCACGAAAATGCAAGAACGACTTCCTTTTACGCTTCAGTGGAAAAAAGAAAAGAAAAGAACAACTCCAAACAATATGAGGGAAAAAAGATGGCCTAAGGAATGGAAATATAGATGAAATAAAATAAGTGCAGATTAGCACATTAGCACAAATTTCGACTAAAAACTTTTTTTTGTAAATATCAACCTCTAACAAAAAGAGAAAAATGGAATAGAAAACTACAGTCTAGTTGCAGCAACTGGCTTCCTTGTGAATCTCACATACCTAAAGCAACTAACAATCTCAAAACAATATGAAGGACACCAAGGACCCAAATTGTTCTAGGAACTTATTCTGAATCCCTGCACTGACTTTTTCTATCCTATAATTACCAAATTTAGTACTAATTGCACCACAACTCGCTTTGAAAAAAGAATATGCACCCGAGCATGCGAATGCGGAAAATCCCGTTCCTAGTCAATTAGCTACGGAATCAAGAGAAAACCCAGATCCACGATCATGTAACCTCAAGTCAAATAATAAACCACAATATCCCCTAAACATAATTGAAGGGCAAATAACCAAAAAAGGCCTTTAGATTGTGAGAGAGCCAGGGAAAGAAATGGCAGTAGTGGTTTCTCACTAGATCTCATCAAAAACCCACCTTTTTGCTGAGATTTCTGTGGAAAACAAAATCGGATCAATTAAAACCCATTCTCCCCCCCTCATTTCCCATCTTTTCTAACAATTTCTCACCACTTTTAATTGCATAAATATGATTCTCCTTTGATTTCTTTTACCACCCTACCTTGGCAATACAAATATTTACTCAATTTTACAGCAAGATATAAAAAAAAAAAATAGAAAACGGAAAAATCAGATCCAAACCTAGAAATGGGTGAATCCGCTTTGAATTCGGATGAACCGGTTCGAGATACGACACGTCCGCACCTCCAACGGCAGCATTTTCGCGGCGGTCTCCGATTCAGTTGATGCAAGGCGGGATCCAATTCGCCACCTTTTCCCCCCACCCAATAACCAAAAATCGATTTTTTTTTTTTTTTTGAGGTGCTGACATCAAAACTCGAATTAAGACGAGACAAAAAAAAGTAGTTAAAGTTAGTAGCAGACGGCGAAGTAGTCCCGACCTGCACCAAGCGAATTAGAGAACACCGCAACATCACCACCTATTCCGAGAGAGAGAGAGAGAGAGAGAGAGAGAGAGAGAGAGATACCCTAATTGAGCTCAGCCATACGGAACAGGAAGAGGGAGAAGACGGTTATTTATAGCGACACAGACGAACGTACTGCTGACACGTAAGGGGGGCACAGATATTTGGTGCTACTGCGTGTGTATCTGTGTGGAACCCTGTGTATCTGTGTGGAACCCTGCTACATAAATACACTATACACGCACAGATTGTGCACAGATTTTTCTGTGAGACCTACCACAGGTTCCGCAAAAAAATCTGACATGTTCATTAAATGTAAAATATTTTTTCGAGGGTCTCTGGAAAAATTATCTCAATCCGATACTTATGGATACTTGATCTAATCATTTAACTTTTCATTCGAATTTCAAAATAATAAAAAATTAGATGATTGGATTGAGTATCTATAGGTATCGGATTAAGCTAATTTTTTTGTAAGAACCTTTGAAAAAATGTTTTACATTTAACGAATGGCTCGAATCGCTTGTGTGGGACCTATGGTGAGCTCCAAAAAAAAACACAATCTATTCGTGTATAGTCTGTGTGGACAGACTTTCTGATCTGTGTGTGCACGCTTGGGTCAACAGTGAGTGCACATGCATATGCGCGTGAGCTGGATTGGGGGACGTTTTTAGGGGAGGAGTGGTAATGTTGAATTTGGATTATTCATTTCTTTTCATAGATTGTTTCATGGATCGCGAGTGTTATGTATTCTAACACTTTTATTTTGGAAGAGAAAAGGTATGGTGGTCTTCGAATTGGACTTTGCCAAGTAAAGGCTCTGGGGAAAAAGGGAAAGCATGTTTTAAGTGGGATTTTGTTAATGATATGTACGAAACGGTTCAAAGGACACCCAAATAAACACCTAAAAAAACACTCCAAATCGGATCAAAAAAAAAAAAAAAACACTCCAAATCTCAATTTCATAGTTTCCGATCAAATTTTTATGATCCGAACCGTTCAATATGTACAGAATGAGATTTTAAGGGTGTTCGCGTGAAATTAGCAAAACATACGACAAGGAAGTGATTATTTTGAGCAGTTTTTAATTGAACCGTTCATTAAATCTAAGTTAAAAATTGCTCAGATCAAGCCTTTTTCGGTCATTTTTTTTGCTAATTTCTAGCGGATATCCTTAAAATCACGTTTTGATCGCATTGAGCGGCTTGGATCATCAAAATTTGATCGGGAACTATGAGGTGTTTTTTTAGGTGTCTAATTAGTTTTCCCCGGAACCGCCCCGATATACGTATATGTATATGTATCTCTATTATAAAACAGAAGAGTGTGGGGACAAATTGTTAGAACGGCTTAGATTCATTTGATCCAAAGGTTGTAGTGCATTCTCCCACTTCCTGGTTAAGTGCCCATGGTTTTCACCTAAATCATACAACTGTCATCCCCTTCCAACCGGGATGCGTAGTGCCGTAGGCACGGGCTAGCACTAGTATATATACAATTCGGCTCCTATCTACACCTCATACCGTCCACACCGTTCGCACCTTCCCTTTTCCGATCGAATTTCAATGATCCGAGCCGCTCAATGTGATCAGAATGTGATTTTAAGGGTATCCACGTGAATCGGCAAAAAAAATGATCGAGAAGTGCTTCATCCGAACAGTTTTTTATTGAACGGTTCAATAAAAAACTACTCAAATCAAGCCTTTCCTAGTTTTTTTTTTTTGCCGATTTCTCGTGAGTACCCTTAAAATCACGTTCTGAACACATTGAGCGACTCAGATTATCAAAATTTGATCAGAAAATGAGAGGTGCGGATGGTGTGGACTTGATCAGAACTGTATATATATATATATATATATATATATATATCGGGGCGGATCCGTAGACAACCAAACAAACACCCAAACAAACACCCCATCTCAGCCCTTTATTTCAAGGGCTGAGATTAAATCCCAACCCATCTTTTAAACAAATTACACGCACCCCCTTCTCCTTCAATCTCTCACGTCTGATTGAAAGAGAACCGGTAGCCCCTCCACTCCGACTCCACCTCCTTCCACTCCGACTGACGAGCTCAGCCCCTGCCACCGACAACCCTCTCTCTCCACCGACAACCCACACCCGACGACCTCTCTCTGTGGTTGAGGTAACGATCTCCCTCCCCCTCTCTCTGTCTTTGTCTCTCTCTCTCTCTTCGTCGATGAGCCCTAGATTCTCCATCTTAGGGTTCCAAAATTTGGGGACCCCCAAAAATTAGGGTTTGTGATCCACTACGAAATTGGGGATTTTTTGTGGTCCACTACGAAATTAGGGTTTGTTTCAGCTATATACAACTGGATTGCAAAGTTTGTTACTGGAGAACATGAATTCCACTGGTATACCATTATTATCCAACCATCCCATTGATTATTGGGTCTATAACATGTGTTAGGTTGTAAATTCCATCCATACCAGTTGTTATATTGCCAAGTTCTGTAATTTATATACTTCGAGCGTCTCCAACTATCCTTCAAATCTTCAGGTTGAGCATGTGAAAGCTGAAAGAAATTTGCTTGCAAGGTGGATAGCAATTGCATTGTCAAACTATACTATTTTTTCCAAGATGAAGAGTTTTTGTATCTAATCATGGAATACCTACCTGGTGGAGATATGATGACTTTGCTTATGAGAAAGGATACATTGACTGAAGATGAGGCGAGGTTTTACATTGCGGAAACAGTTTTGGCGATTAAATCCATTCATAAGCATAACTACATCCATAGGTTTGTAACTAGCAGTGTTAGATGCATAAATGTTATTTGTATTTTAAAGTTTTATTGTGATTGCTACTTTTAAATAATCTGATTCCTTCTTTTCGCTTGCTATAGAGACATTAAGCCTGATAACTTACTGCTTGATAGATATGGTCACTTGAGACTATCAGATTTTGGACTATGTATACCCTTAGATTGTAGCACTCTCAAAGAGAAGGATTTTTTAAGGGCAGACAGTTTTAATGGAACTTCACAAAATTGTGAACGCTTGGTTTAGACTTCTAGTAGACTTATGATTGGTGCTTTTTTAGGTGGTCGCTTGGTGCTATTATATATGAAATGCTCGTGGGATATTCTCCTTTCTATTCTGATGATCCCAAGTCAACATGTAGAAAGGTAAAATTGCATATGCTGAATTATATCTTTATCCAATATCAGGTGGATCTACTAACACTATGCTCCTTACAATTTTGTTTGCTTTTGTGGTTTATATGCTCTGGGGGGTTTAATACTACCATTATGACAAGAAAGATGTAGCATTCAAAGGTTGTATAATAATTTCATGTGTGGAATGAGTGAGCTATTGGAAAGAGGAAGTTAGGTATCGATTATTGCAGCTGAATTAGAATGTAGTATTCTCCAAAAGCCAAATTTGTTTTTTAGCAAATAGTAAAACTCTGGTCTTTCAACTATGTTGTCTTTCTTATTGGAAAGAGGAAGTTAAGTATAAATGTAGCAATGATGCTTTAAACTTTGTTGTCTTTCTCATTCCGTTTTCTGTTTCTAATATTGCTAGATGATTTAGCTGTTGATGTACTGATCTTTTTATTCTTCTTCAATTTTAGATCCAGAGAAAAGTTTTTGCTCTCTGACAATGCGCTTGGCTGTTGTCTTGACTGATGTCAAGGGATGGAAATGCATTGCGGATGATAATCTTCATGACGCAAAAATGGCTATGAAGGATTTGATTGATTTTATGGGAAGCAAGAAAAGTGGACTGTACAATTATGTTAGAAGATACATGAAAAATTGGATGCTCCTATTTCTTCGCAAATTGAAAAAAGTCTCATGTCTTCGGGAAGAGGGAAGGATGCATCATCAGAGAGATGAATTTTGTAACATATACTCAGATGATGTAATTACATTAGAACTTCAATAAAAATTCAATTTATACATATTTTCTGGTGTTCTTCTACTCATTTGTACATATCCTTCACTTGTCCAATATGCCTATGAATTCTATTCTATTCACTTTTCCATTATTTAGTTGTTGTGAATGTGGCTTGTGAATGAGAAATGCCAAGCGTGGGCTTGTGCATAACTTGATGTGGTGCCTGTTGTTATTGCTGTACTTACTGAGACGCGAGGCGTCGGGTTAGGACCAAAAATAGGGGAGACTTTGCCGAATTTTTTTCAAAACCTACTTTAGTGAACGGACACTGGCACTTCCAAAACTCAATTTCAGCGCTCCTAAAACTCAATTTTGCAGCACCTAATGAAGCAAGTGTTACCAACATTGAAACTCAAGATAACATTGAAACTCAAGATCATTCGGTGCAAGACTGGTGCTCGAGACATAAAAAGAACTTTCATACATTGATCAATTCCATCCCAAAAAAGAACTTTCTTACATTCAATTCCATCCTAAAAACTGATCCATAAGAATAACTTTCTTAAATTTCATTACATCCCAAAAACTGATCCATAAAATGAATTTTCTTACAATTAACATATAAAAACTGGTCCATCCCATTACATTTAATTCCAAACTAAAAGCACAATAACTACAAAACATTACGAAACAAAAGCCAACATGCCAAAATACTCCGAGATCATTCGGAGCAATCTGAGCCTTCCTCTTCGTCACTATCTGAGCCTTTCGCTTGGTCACTATCTGAGCCTTCCGCTTCCTCTTCCAAGTCTATTGAATAAAATTGATAATTAAAAAAAATAAGATTAATAAATAAGAACATTTATGTCAATAAGAAAAATAGAATTAGTAATTGAGTTACCTTTGTTAGTTTTACACACTAAATTCGAAGGACAAGTTCTCTTATCAAAGCACATGTGACACTTTCTTTTCTTCTTATTTAATGACATCTCAATACCACTTTTCAATCTTTCAGACTGTGTAGTAGCGGCTTTGCCTTTGACATCCTTTTTCCTACCCTTGCATTGTGAGATGTTCGGATCCAAAAGCAATATCTCAGCCCGCGACGGCTCGATAGATTTCTCATTATCTTTGTCAACACAAATTTCAATTGGAGACACCTTAGAAACTTTTTGGATCTTCTCGAATAAATCATTCATACCTTCAATAAAAATTGTGTATGCCTCATTTGATGGGGCGGCCAAACAAGCCAATTTTGTAGCTTCTTGACACATATGGCTAAGTCTTAATGCCTTATATTCTTCTTTGCCGTCGTCATGCACCAATCCTTGGGAATCAATTATCCTAAATTTGTTGGCCTTTTGCCTCCATCGTGGAAGAATAAAATATTTCGGGATTTCATCAATGTCTAGTCGAACAAACACTTTCAAAATGTGTACACACAATATCCCAACAAATTCAAATTGTTGGCATTCACACTTACCATCATAGGTTTGCGAATCCAATGTCACCTCGAACTTTTCAAGTTCATCATCTTTTGACTTCACTATGAAAGATTGAAAACCATTGGCATCTCTCACATTTTCAACTTTGTAGTGAAAGACTTAACTCTATTCATCCTTGAACTTGTTGAAGACGTTTCGAGTATACACTTTTGCCGCATGCTTCAACAAAAATTCATGGTCATTAACAATCCGAAATTTATGTTCGGACTCAAAATCTTCATCATTTTCCCTTTTCACAATCCTGTTTAAGGCTTTCTTATACTTCACCACAAATTCTTTGAGATTTGACGTGTGAGATGCAAAACCATCAAAAAATGAGTTGATGTCCTCACTACGTCCGGTAGTGTTCATACCGGCAAAGAATGTACCACGACTATAAACGGGCACCCATGATTTACGAATATCAAACAACCTTTGAAGCCATTTATTGCTTTCTAACTCGTTTTCCTTCATCAATAACATCCATCTCCCTTCAAAGTCCTCTTTCTTGTATGTCTCCTTAATACATTTTTTCATATCCTTCTTGAATTTCGATCTCTTGTAGTACACTTGTGACAATTTTTCAACAAATTTCTTCTTAATATGCCAAAGACAGAGACAATGACGAGTGTTGGGAAAGACTTTAGCAATAGCTCCTTTCATTCCCAAGTCTTGGTCAGTGATGATAGAAATTGGAGGACGTCCTCCCATAGCGTCAAGCCATGTTCGAAACAACCATTCAAACGTCACATATGTCTCGTCTTGTAAAAGTGCACATCCAAACTGTATCGACTGCATGTGATGGTTTACTCCCGTAAGTGGTGCGAAAGGCATATCATACTTATTTGTTCAATATATTGTGTCAAATGTGACCACATCTCCAAAATAATGGTACGCCATGCGAGATCGAGAATCCACCCAAAAAAAATTAATTGCCCTCCCACTTTCATCACATTAAATCGCATAAAAAAATTGTGGATTCTATGCTTGTTTGTTCTTAAAGTAGTCAAGAACTGATTGTGCATTCCCGCAATCTAGGTCTCTATGCCTCACATTCCTCGAGTGATTGTAGCAGTCCCTATTATCAAAGCCAATGTACTCCCCACCAAAAATTGAAGGAACTTTCGCAATTCCTATATTTTCTCTATGAAATATCTCAATCAAATCCTTAACTGCATTGGGCATGTTTCGATTTGAGTTCATTTTCATCCTCTTAGATGGAGTCACTAGTTGGTGGTTGTGACTTTCATCATGACCTGTTACTTTCCATTTGTAAGCATAATCTGCAAATAAGCTTTGCATCCACATTTAACGGTTGAACAACTTCTAACTATTTTCTTTGATATCACTTTCTCCTCATTGACTGTTTGATCATTCACCTCCACGATAGATTTCTCCTGTACATTTTTCGCAACATACTTTCCTTCTTTTCCGCAAACAAATAGCACCTTAGTGACTTCATTCGACCAGTTTCGTCCTTTACCTGAAGCCCGAGTACGAATCCAAAATCCATTTTCTTAACCATAACGTTCATAGTAATTTTGTGTTTCTTCAATTGTCTCAAAATACATCCCAATTGTCGGTGTTGCTAAACCTTCCAGAATATTATCTACATTCTCGGTATCATCTACTTCGACATCATCTAAACCCACTAACTCCATTGTTCACCCTTCAGTTGCCTGCAAGAAAAAGAAAAGAGATCCATATAGTTATAAGGCAAATGATACTTTTTTGCTTCTTTGTAAAGTAATTAAGATGTGTATTATTTCTTTTAAGGTCTCACGTTCGATACCTCTCATGTATCATCAACTCTTATGAGTTCGTCTATACAGGGCATTGCCCTAATTTTAAACGGGCTATGTGTCAATGAACGGTGAAATTGAGTCCCTAGAAAATAGTCGATGTATGCATAAACTAACACGAATACACTGAGTTATCGAAAAAATGTGCAACAGTGTATTGTTTTAACAAAAGAATTGTTTAAGACTCTGCCGTTGGATACTAGTGGGGTCATAAACAATCTTTAATGGGTTCAATCTTCGTTAATTTAATAGAGATTTATAGGTCAATATTATTTCTATTTCTTTTCTTAATTCAAGTAGTAAAATCCTGATTATGTTTCCATGTTAGGGTTCAACAACATTGGGTGGCATAACCAAGAGATTTTGAAATACAGTCATATTCACTAGCTACATTAGAGATAAATAGTGACCTCGTGACTCATAGAATTATTCAGGAAATGCTTATAGATATTTAATGATTAGCTGTACTTAAATGGTGCTAATGGTTGGCCCTCCACGTATGTAGGTATGTATATTGGTTTATTACCTCATGAAAATTGAATATGAGTATGTCATACATAGGTAAAATCTTTTTGAGATCTAAAGATAAAATCATATTCAACTAAATATAAGGGGTTGGCCCGGTGGTCAAGATCTAGGAATCAATTGAAATTATATAGCAATTTAGCTAATCTATCCCTGCAAATTCGACACTCGAATTTCACTACTATTCTTCTGAGTACGACAGTACAACACGATCACCTCACCTTAATCTATTTTTGACTCGGTACGACATGATCACCCCGCATGGAGGGGCTTGGGTTGAACAATCTCTCCTTAAATCCACTCCAGGTTTTGAATTTGGGCCTAAGAACCAGTTCAAAAGTAAAACTACCTACTCGAAAATGAGACCCAGCCCAATTTAGTTTTCTATTGTTAGCCCGTATTCCTCTTTCACGCCGTTAACGTAATAACGTTTTCCATATGTACGCGCGCATTTTTTGAAAATCCCTTCTGTACCTCGTGTAGAAAGGTGGTGGGTCTGTGGCGGCGGCGTCTCGTCGATCGTCGGTTGGAGTGCAGGGAGAGAGAGACCTTTGTGCGTCCCGATTTGAATGCAAATCGCCAGGTGGGTCTACGGCGACGTGGTGGTGGGTTATCGGTGGAGAGAGAGGGTCGTCGGCGGCGGGGCTGAGCTCGTCGGCCGGAGTGGAGGGAGGTGGAATTGGAGTGGAGGGGCTGCCGGTTCTCTTTCAGTCAGACGTGAGAATGGGAGGAGAAGGGGGTGCGTGTAATTTGTTTAAAGGATGGGTTGGGATTTAATCTCAGCCCTTGAAATAAAGGGCTAAGATGGGGTATTTGTTTGGTTGTCTACGGATCCGCCCCGTATATATATATACACACACAGAGTCCGGTTCCTATCCACACCATTTACCGTCCGCACCTCCTCTTTTCCGATCGAATTTTGATGATCCGAGCCACTCAATGTAATCAGAACGTAATTTTAAGGGACCTGTACGAAATCGGCAAAAAAAATGATCTGGAATGGCTTGATCCGAACAGTTTTTATTGAATGGTTCAGTAAAAAACTGTTCGATGAAGCCCTTCCCTATCATTTTTTTTGCCGATTTCTCGCGGGTACCCTTAAAATCACATTTTGATCATATTGAGCGGCTCAGATCATTAAAATTCAATCGGAAAAGGGGAGGTGCGGACCGGAATCAGGTCAGGGATTCCTGACCTGATTCGGACTATATATATATTGGTTAGAATCCAAATTATTTCAAATTTAGAGAGAGAGAGAGATCAAATAACCCATTGCCCCGTAAAAAACAATAGAAAGTTTGTTGACACATATAGTATGTGCACAATCAAACAAACGATTTGAGCTGTTCATTAAATTTAAAACATTTTTTTAAGGGCTTTCGCGAAAAATCAACTCAATCCAATACATATAAGTAAACGATCTAATCATCTAACTTTCCATTCTCCAAAAATTTGAGTGAAAAGTTAGATGATTAGATCGAGTACTTAAATGTATCGGATTGAGCTAATTTTTCGAAAGAGCCCTTGAAAAAATATTTTAAATTTAATGAACGGCTCGGATTATTTATGTGGGACCCATAGTAGGCCCCACATCAAGATCTGTGTACGATAGCATGGCTGAAAAAACAATGCCAGCTGGCCCAGTTGGTTGGGTGCTTGTTCCACGTTCACCAAAATCCCGAGTTTGAGACTTGACTTCTACTTACTTAGGGAGTGAATTTGGTAGTAAAAAATTTGTAGATTTTTATTTGTGGTTGAGAAGTTGTTAGGTATTTTCAGTAGTGAATAAGTTGTTGAGATGTCAAGTTGTTTCTGTTAGTGAATAAGTTGTTAATAGGTTTGTGAGTAGAGTTACTGTAGCGAAAAAAAAAATTGTTGACAACTTTTTTGTTAGTAGAAACGAGATGGAAAAATGTTGAAATTTTTTTGTTAGTAAAAACGATATGATAAAATGCATTAAATTTTTATTATTTTTTTGTTGGTGGAAACACCCCCTACTATCTAACCTATATTACATGAGTTTCCTTGAAAAACACTCATTCGTAAAAATTAGAGCAAATTACAGATTGTCCCTTAAACTATCATCATGGTTCAATTTACCCCCTCAAACTATCAATTAAACCAAATGTAGAGATCCGTAAATTTCTTTGTTTAATTTTAATGTTTGTAATTGAGGAAAAAAGGGTGAATATGACTATGGAGGTTAAATGTGCAAGTGTTTGGAAAACACGGGCGTTAGTGTATATAGTGCATGTGTGTATATGTGTGTGCCAGGGGAAATTTTCCCCATTTTCCTCCTCCCTCTCACTCTCGGTCTCTCACTCTCTCTCGGCTCCCTCCATCTCCCTCCCTCCTACTCTCAAACTTCACCTACAACCTTAAAACCCAAGAATATTGACCTTCATTCCACCTTCTACGCGTGATTCGGAGCTCGTAATTAGTTGGGTTTGGCTCGGAGAGGAGTATTCGGTCGAATTCAAGGGTTTCGGAGTTTAGGGCTTGTGCTATCTTCGGGATTTCACCTTCCGGACTTGAGGTAGGGAATTCTACCTTTCTTTATATGTTTTATGAGTGATTTGGTGTTTGAAATCGTGCTTGAAATGTTGTATTTGGGTTTTGGTTGAAATCTGTCGAACTGTCAAAATCATCTGAAATTTTCAGGCTTCTACCGGTACAACTTTTTACCTACCAGTAGAATTGGTCTCCTACCGGTAGAAAACGTGTGTGCCCAAATTGTGTCCTTTCTGCCTTCATTTTGTACCGGTAGAACAACTTCCCTACCGGTAGAACTTGGTTCCTACTGGTAGAACCTTCTTTCTACTGGTAGAACTTCAATGTTTTTCCAGCAATCGATTTCATGGCTCTTCTGGATCGGGATTGTACCGATAGGACTTCTCCCTTACCAGTAGAGCTTCCAAAATTTTCTGAAAAATTTCTCTAATGCACGTCTCAAGGTTACAATTCACCATATGAGTTCTTGATATCCTAATTTACAAGTCCAAGAGTGACTTCACATGTTATAACATCTTAAATCTAGATTATTGGATTTACCAGGCTTAATCGAACTTGGAGATAAAAATAAGGAATGAATATTGTGTATGAACGGACACTTGGCACTTAAACGAAAAGCGAACACTCAGAATCCATCGACGGGTGGGTGCATGCCTGGCAGGGGGTATCGGGATCCCTTAACTGAGCCGGCAGGAGCAAATGCTCGTTATCTATTCAGGACCTACCAACAGGTGGGTGCCTGGCAGGAGGTATCGGGATCCTTTAATTGGCCTGGCAGGAGCTTTATGCTCATGACACAAAGCGAAAAGAGTTTGATGACACGAAAATGGTTGAAGGATTTCCAATGTGTGATTGGGAGTCAAGAGAATGACTGGGAACTGAAATTTGTCTAGAGGTGGTTACTTCTTATGTCTTGATTGTTATCCTTATCCTTGCATTCATGTATCTAATCATCTCATGAGCATATAATGTTAGAGTAGACTTGATATTTATGTTAATTTGGAACGTCGAACCAATGATGCAGTATTTGGAAATTTTATGGACTTGGAACTGTGATTATGGGGAATGAAAATACTATAATCTTTTGGGTATCGTGTGGAATATTGCGAGAGATTATTTATGAAAATCCATTATATTTATGCTACAAATCAAAGGCGGGACACCAAAGATGTCCCCCCCTACAACTATTCAAACCGAAAAGTGGGAGTACCCCGTAGTTGGCGGGAATACAAGATGTCATTGGAGGGAATACAAGGCATCGGGAATAGAAGCTAACCCAACCATGGTTGGTCTTAACCAGATGAATATATGTACCCAAAACATTTTTCAATTCTTAAACCCCACCCTTTTTCTCATTTCATCTCTCTTGCAAGAGAAAACTTCAGGACACATTTGAAGCAGGAGGGACATAATACCCTAATCGAGAAATTGGGACCCTTACCATTGTTATAATTCCTAAAAACTCTTAACTCATTCTTGAATATATTTCTCAATAATGTTCAATATTTATCTTGTTACGTGAAATATCTGATGTTTCCAAAGTTTCACTAATTTATGGCATAACTATGTAAAACATGTGATGTGGTGCCCTGATGTGTTTCTTTTATTAATTTTTTGTCTTTAATTCAAGAGGAAATGGTTAATGTTCGGTTCACTTTAGAGATTTATCATGGGGGTAAGTCTGTGGAGATGCCTCATAAGCAAAATTTTGGTGGGCAAGTATATCATTAGTTTCTAAAGATCATGATCTGATGTCTTACTTTGAGATTATTGGTATGGTTGAGGAATTAGGTTACCCTGGAAACTATTCTGTATACAATAAACTAGAAGACCCATCCACTTTGAGCAATATTTTTTCTCTAACTATATATACTTTAAAAAGTAAAAATTGATAAAATGAAATTAATAGTAAAAACAAGTAACCTATAACCAATTATTCTAGAAAATAATTTGAGTATGGTTTAATGAAATTCTTCAAATATCTTTTTTTTTTCCCCTTGAAGTAGAATACTGCAGGTATCTATGAACTATAATTACTTCAAATACTTGTTTAATAAAAAATAAAACTTCAGGTATTAGGGGTTTATTACTTCAAGTAAGACACCCTTTCTCGTTAGAGTTTCGTACTAATAATGTGTTATGAAATTAAGCATATAATAAACGAAAAGTGCAAAAACGTAAAATAAATATTTAACAATATATATATACGGATATATATATATAGTCAGTCTCCCATGAGGGGGTCCTCATTTTAGTTAAAATGCGGACCTCCTCATTTCTCCCATTTCCCGATCGAATTTCGATGATCTGAGCCGCTCAATGTGTTCAAAACGTGATTTTAAGGGTACTCGTGCATCAGCAAAAAAAAAGATCGGGAAGAGCTTCATCCGAACAATTTTTATTTGAATCATTCGATAAAAAACAAACAAAAAATGCTCGGATGAAGCCCTTCCCGGTCTTTTTTTTTTGCTGATTTCTAGTAAGTACCCTTAAAATCACATTTTGAACACATTGAGCGGCTCGGATCATCGAAATTCGATCGAGAAATGGGAGGTCTGCATTTTATTAAAATGAGGTGGTTCTTAAGGGAGACGGACTGTGTGTGTATATATATAGCCTGTTTCAAATGAGGCCTCTTAACATGTGGACCGTGCGGACCTCCCATTTCTGGATCAATTTTTGATGATCTGAACCGTTCAATGTGTTTAAAATGTGATTTTAAAGGTACTCGCGAGAAATAGGCAAAAAAAAAAAAAGACTGGAAAAGGCTTGATCCGAGTAGTTTTTGATAAAAACGCTATTTTGGATCATCAAAATTTAATCCAAAAATGAGAGAAATGGGGAGGTCCGCATTTTAACTAAGAATTGTGTTATTCACATAGATCGTGCACAGATTTTTGTGTGGGGCCCACTTCGGGTCCCACACAAACAATCCGAGCCGATCATTAAATGCAAAACATTTTTCCAAAGGCCCTCGCGAAAAATCAGCTTAATCCGATACATATAGATGCTCGATCCAATCATCTAACTTTTCATTTGGATTTAGGATAATGAAAAGTTAGATGATTGGATCAAGCACCTACAAGTATCGGATTGAGCTGATTTTTTGAAAGAGCTCTTAAAAAAATATTTTATATTGAATGAACGGTTCAGATTGTTTGTGTAGGACCCGGATTGGACCCCACACGAAAATTTGTGTGCGATCTGTGTATAATAAGTCTATGTCAACAGACTTATTGTTTAACTAATATGAGGAAGTGCTCATTTAAAACAGAGACTATCTGTGTATTTAGTACACATATGTAGGAAATAGTTCTTCAAAAACTATTGGAATCGATCTTTAAAATTCCTTTGTTTCGAACTTTCTTTTCTCTCTCTTCTCTGAGTTAATTTTGTTCGGAGATGATTCTCCACTCATACATTTTTATAGAGAAGAGAAGCAGAGACTTAGCAAAGAGAGAACCCTATAAAAATTGATTGAATGTTCCCAACTAGTACAAATAATACTATTCCAACTAATATAGCTTTGAAAGTGGTCAGACCTTGCATTGTGAAAGAAAAGCTTCTAAATGAGTGCAAGTTTATTTCCCTTCCGTCCTTTTTTTTTTTATAGGCAAATTTTTTTATTAAGAAGACTTGACAAATGGTACATCAAGTTAGGAGGAGGGGAGGGGAGGGGAATCCAACCAAGGTTGGAAGACAGTGGACCGAGGTCCAAACACTTTACGGGCAAAAGTCCAAACACCTAAAGACCTCAAAACGCCCCACATCTGAAATAATAAGTCCAGCCCTAGAACCAAAACCAAAACCTAAACCTAAACCTAACCCTTAAAATCACGTTTTTTCCCTTCCGTCCTTTTGGCAAGAGGATAATTAAGGGTGATGTATGTGGCCCTGCAACAAAGCTAAACAGACATATTACTAATTGCCATATCTTTTTGACCTAATAATAGCAAAGGATTTAAGAGTGGAAGCATAGTTTATAATTTATGTACTGCACATGCCTATTCAAACTTGCAAATGCTTATTAGCTAGGAATAGGGATTGAGATTTTTGTTTGGTATCATTTCATCACAAATATTATAAAAAAAAAGACAAGTTGTAAAGCTGGAGTTATTTGTTCGTTTCGCATTTTAACTTTGTTTTAGTTTAGTTTTCTAATCAGTATCCTATTACTCTCTCCAATATTATCATATTTCTCCAATTATTACTTTCATTTCTCTCTCTATCTCTCCCTACTCATTACTCCTCTCTCCAATCATTATCCTATTTTTCTCTCCACTTACTATCAAAACTAAAATACCCGGCCAAAACTAACAAACGAACAAGCGCCTTATCATTTCATAACTCAAGAGACAAGGAATCTGTGCTAGTTCTTTGATACACGTAGGGATGGCAAAGTGAACCGAACCGAAAAATTCCCCGTGGGTATGGGTATGGTTGAGGCCTTGGATAACCGAACGGGTATTGGTGCGGGTATGGTTTAGCAGCTCCCCGAACCGATCCCCGAACCGAACCGAACTGAAACCATAATATATATATATATAATCAAAGAGACTAGGGGTCGAATTGAAAACTTCCAAAAATTTAGGGAGCAGTTTGTTTCATGTGTTAAGGTCTAAGGACCTAGAGTGTGATAACCCTTTATATTTAAAGGTTGGTGACTGCTGACTAGGGTTCTGGAACGCCAAACACCTCTCGCCTCTCTCACCTTTCTGCCGTTCATCGTCATCTCTCTATCTCGCTCCGCCGTTCATCGTCATCTCTCTATCTCTGGGCGTAAGACTCTCTCTCTCTCTCTCTCTCTCTCTCTCTCTCTCCGTCTCCCTCTATCTCTCACTCTCATTGTTTGACAGGCTATCAATTTGAAGCAGTCTCTCACGGCCGGATAGCCTCACCCCTCCACCGTTCGTCGATCATCACCCCTCCACCGTCGATCATCATAGCCCTCTGCCGTACACAGTCGATCTCGCTCTCTCTGGGCGCAGAGCTCTCTCTCTCTCCCTCTTCTGTTCTTGAGATCTGTACATCTATTTCGGTCACCCGATCGGTTCAGTGATTACCCGAAACCCATATGGTTCGGTTATGGTTCACCAGTCTTCTCCCCGTTCGGGTATTGGGGCGGATATGGTTAGGGTTTCGGTTTCTGGGATCGGGTACGAATATGCCAATATCCGCCCCGATCCGCCCCGTTGCCATCCCTAGATACAGGGGGTGCTTGGCAACATCTCTGGGTCCGTGTGTCAAGTCAGTACTACTACAGATTCTTAATGGAAAATCTTTTCACTTTAGTTAAAGTATTTAATCTGGTTTCTTTAATCATAGTGCTGCCGCAACCTTGACAATTTGTAACACAAAGGGAAAGCTCACCTGCCCAAAAAAAGGGAAAAGGATACGGTTCAACGCATTCATCGAACAATATGGGCTGGAAGGTTGTTATTTTAATTGTTTGAAATAATTACACGAAAACTATACAGATAAAAAACTCATCACTACCTAAATAAAGATCATGATAATAAAAAAAACATAAATAAAGATCAACCATACATATTATATACTCCCCTCCCTCTGTCCCTTTTTTATGGTCGAGTATTTCATTTTGGATTGCCGTTAAATGAGTGTCCGTCTGAAAAAGTTAGTAGGTAAAAATAGATAAATTTTTCATTTTGTCCTTGAAAATTGATTTTGGCACTTCAGTTTTAGCCACTGGCACTCCACTTTGTGTCTTCATCATGTGAGATTGCGAAACAAAAAGTGGAGTGCCACTGGTTAAAACTGGAGTGCCAAAATCACATCCCTTTGTCCTTTCGAGTTGAAAAGCAAGTGAAAAAAGTGTAATGATGATCTACATAAAGGGTAATTGTGAAAAGTTAGATTATTTGAAATGTTATGATGATGTCTCAATAAAAGTTGAATCTATGAAGTTGAACACTTAAAAATGGATGGAGAGAATAGACTAATTAACAATAGAGAACCTTTAATCCTAAGGGATTGACTTGATGGTCGTAATTTGAGAGTCATTTACTCCCTTGTTAGATCAAGTTCGATTCTCCTTGTCAGCAAATCTTGGGGCCACCTTATACGGGACACACTTTTTAAAAAATAAAAAACAGAGCACCTTTCATTTATGATAGTACCAACTTTTATTGAAGAGGCTTCTCACTGTTTTCATTCTAGATGCCTATAAAGTACTCGTTAAAAAGTGAGAGCACAAAAACACATGACATCACTACTAATCCGTATTTGGCCTAAGCCAAATGGTTTATTTTTTCGTTTTTATTAAAAAAAATTCGCATTTGTTAAGTTTTTAATCATTTTTTTTGCGGATTATTGCTTTATAATGACGAGAAGAATCTAAAAAGTATAAAATTATGAGCGAAATCTAATTTTTTTTGAATAATGACAAAAATAAGCCAATAAGCCATTTTTTGTCTTTATTCAAAAAAAATTCGATTTTGATCATAATTTTTTATTTCTTTGATTTCTCTCATCATGACAAAGCAATAATTCACAAAAAATTGACAAAAAACTAATAAATACAAAAAAAATTGAATAATAACAAAAAAATATGCCATTTGACTTATTAGGCCAATTGAGCACCACATTGTCCCTTAATAATGACATGACATAGCAGTCCCTGAGAATATAGTTACTACTAGTATTACATAAGAGTTCGGCTAAAGCAAGTTTCCAGAAAGCCGAAGGCTAGGTTTGGCTTTGGATTATTTTTCTTTCTATTGAAATCTTTATTTATTTGTTAGTTTTACATTAATTTTTTTCGAATTATACATCCATCTCAACTAGAAAAATCTAAAAAGTACAAAATAGTGTTCAAACTAATTTTTTTTAATAAAGACAAAAATAGTCCAATACAATCAAAATTTTTGATTATTTTTGTCGTTATTTAGGAAAAAAATTTAGTTTTGAATATAATTTTGTACTTTTTAGATTCTTTTCATTGAGACAAACTAATAATTCACAAAAATTAATGCAAAACTAACATATACGAAAACAAATCGCATAAAGACAAAAACAAATTCAAATGGCTCATTAAGCCAAATCTAACCGAACTCTTTCTCTAAGACGAGTTTTCCATTAGCTACTGAACTACTAATCCCAAGTGTGAGCGGAACACCGTCAATGAAAAGACAAATGATAATGCATGGTTGACTCATAATTAAATTACCTCTTGCACCGTCCACTCAAGTCAAGCCGGTGTATATTTGGTGTCCACCAAATGAAATTTTCTTCGTTAGAGTTTCAAGTAAAATATAGGAAGTTCATGAAACCACTTTGTTTGGCAAAAAAGACCACTATAACCTTGGCTTCGTTTCCATGCCCATTTTTGTTGCCAAATGAAATGACCATAACATGTCAGTATCAAAACCGTCTAAGAAAGAATCTAAATGATTGCATTTCCACGTCATGAAACTAGGTACAGAGCCAAGATTTTACATTAATTGTAGCCAACATTAAAATAAAAAGATAAACCACAATATGCATATTCATTGGCTTTAGAAAAAATTAAAAATAAAATACTAAAATAATAATAAATGATATTTGTCACATGCACGTACAGTACGAAGAAAGAGTAAATTCAATTAAATCTATCAACTAAAGTGAGGTATCATGAATTGTGATGCTCTTTCATATTGTTAAAATCATCGATGATAGAATCGGTATCAAAAGTTCTTGCAATGCCCTTCTCAATGTATGAGTCCTCTTGACTTTGAAGAAGATTTCTTTGCAAATCTCAACGGCGCTCACTCACATCGGTAGATACGTTGCTTCCTTTCTTTCTGCTTACTTTTAGTTTTTTTTTCCCTTTTACTTTTTTTGTCTTTTCTCACATAGTTTGCCTAAAAACATAGTGTAGAGTTTGATTTTTCTTAATTTAGACCTCATACTTCATAATATTCCACTTAGCCTATTGAATTTGGTTTTGGACTATTTTTTTGGACCTCCTTTTTTGAAGAAAAAATACAAGAGGATTAAAGAACAATGGTGGCAGTCCCATATAATGTTGGAAACAAAATATAATATATTTTTCAATATATATACTAGTACTAATGGAGTACTACTTATCATTTTATGAAATCGTTGTGGTGGCAGCCACAACCCCTTGTCCCCCTCCTCCATCCTTGCATGAAAACAAAACATATCCAAGCTTTTTTGAGTTGAGTGGTCCAAGCACCAGCATCAGACATTTAATTGTGAGGGAGACAATCCAGCTAATGATAACCACAAACATTTTCTAAATCCAGAAAGTGGAGTACCAAGTTACTAGATAACAACGTATATACCTTCAATTAAAGAAAGAAGGGCGCCTCTACCCTGCACCATATAATATACCATACATACAGCTAGCTCTACGGACCAACTGCCGACACTAAAGCTGACCGGCCCCTTGAAATACAAGTGTTAATTAAGTAGTACAAAACACCCTAGCTATATAGCAAAGCACAAACTTGTTTTAGGTGACCAACTTCTTGAAAAGAGCTGTTAACTCTTGTTTATGGACAACTTCAGGCCTTTGTGTAGACTTGAGGTTGCTGTAGAACTAATACTTTGACTAAGAGAATATTTAGTTACTCAATAGAGAAAATCTTCTTTACGGACTCAATCGTGACTGTCCAAAAGTGTTTTGAATGGTCAGGATGTTAATGAAACTTTTCCAGGGAAGAAGAGTTAATTGTGACCGATTATAATTGAAAACGAATCTCAGCCATTGACTGTGCGAATAGACAACTGAGATTGCGCCGCTCCGTGAACAGGTCGTTCACAAAGCCTCCGTGAAAAAGACTATCTCTACTCAATAACTTCTAAGGAAAGTAGGAACTATAACATATCAATATTAACCACCATAAACAGTGGAAAATAACATCAAGAACATTCCATGACGAGTTACTAAATATAGCAAATTTGAGTTGATTTATCGACTTAACAAGTGTGGGGTTTACATAATTGAAGGGTCTATGTAATCAAAGCTATAAGTACTCCCTCCATTCCTTTTTTAGAGTCCAGTATTCTATTTTGGGCTGTCCCTTAATAAGTGTCCATTTTGTAAAGTTAGTAGGTAAAAGTTGGTGAATTTTCTATTTTGTCCATAAAAGTATATTCCATTTTGAAAAGTTAGTGAGTAAAAATGTAATAATGATGTTTTCATAGAGGGTAAAGAGAAAGTGAAAGTAAAAGTTGATGTGAAAGGTGTAATGATGATATCTTTTTAATAAGTTAGAATTACGAAGTAAGACACTTAAAAATGGACGGAGGGAATAGTATATTTGGCTTGTGGGTCTTTGCAATCCCCTGGGTGGCGACCGTCCTTAGTGGGGTTGAAACCTCTTGGCCCTGTTGGCTGGCTGGGCTTAAAGGTCTACTGAAGGCCAGTGGGCCATCTACCCACACCAAAAATAGAAAAAAAAACCCAAAGGAAAAGGTAGAATAGATTCGACAACCATAAAGTATTCTGCTTTCATCACTCACAACCCACCAGCCTTGCCTTTTGTCCATCACAACCCAAATGGGTTGTTTACAATAGTCCATAAGGCCACCCACAAAGAAGATGCTTGATACACAAGGGTGGTGAGAGAGAGAAGCACCGACCATGGATCTGATTCCGTCCGCTTTCAGTATTATTTTCCTGCAACTGGATGAGGAAACGAGAGAAAACAAAATAATATCGCGCGTAAAAAAGTTGAGAACTTCGATCATGTACCATGGCAAGAAATTTACAATCGTTACAGTAATCAAAGGGTCTCTGGTTATCTGAAAAACGGACCAAGTCAAACATATCAGAATTATAAGCAGCATATTGTATTTCAGTCATACTCGGTACATCACACTACTAATATAATCATTTGATCTATCTATCCAGAGTATGGAGATAACTAGGAATCATCCACAAACTATCTACAAGATTGAGTAATCAAGGAGGAAGATAAACACAAGACACAGTAGCATCTATTTCTCGTCCATGAATACATCTAACGCGTTATTGACTAGTGAGACCCGACATTATCTAGATAAGAACACAATATTACATAATCAAATCCCCTCGCAGACATCAGTGAGCGCTCTCAAGGTATCATAGATTTGTGGAGATAAATTCAGCTTATGCACTTCGTTACAAAGGTCAAAGGACAGATTTTGACCCCACTGGTGATAATGTGATATGCAATGTTGTGGAGGGCGTGGTCCGGCGGAGGGACCAAGGCAGTGGCCACGTTGCACCAATTAGCCGGACCAGTGAATCTACTACCCATGGGTCGGCGGGCTGGGTCGGTAGCCGATCCGAGTCCAGCCGGGCCTGGTTAAGTTACGGTTTGGTTCGGCGTACGTATTAATCAGTATGATCTAGTTCGGCGGTTCCCCGCCGAACGGGTTGGAGATTGCCCCTGTTGAAGCAATTAGTGCCGTACCAGCAGTCCGGCAGAACTTGTGCTCGCCGAGCCTCCTGTCCCCTAGCTTGGAGAGGAAGTTAGGAAGAGATGGACAGGAGCAGGCAACCTCGCGTCTTATCACATCCCTTATCTTTAGGAGCGGAGTATGGGGGATTGGATAGGTCCAGGACTGGAAAGTCTATCTGGGTCCGATGTTGGCAGGCTATCATACAACGTGTGGAAGTCTTGTGGGAGTTGGACTCTGCACTTCCTTAGGCTATAAAATGAGGTATTCCCCTCAAGAATGAGGTAACACCTTTCTCAAACCCTAACTACATTTCGATATCTCCTCTCCTGTTCACTGACTAGAGCGTCGGAGTGCCAGCCCCGGACCACCAAGCCTCAACCATCCAAGCCACAAGGTCCAACCGAAGAAAGCTTGCCACCACAAATGTGATGACCGGCCATGGATAGTAATTCAGAGAGACAGACGTCCCAACGATCGAAAGGTGACAATCATGGAGGGACCATCCAGGCATGACAATGCTAAGTTATTAACTTAACAGTTATAGTTCGACAGTACTAGACCTTAGGCATGGCTACCTTTCTTTGTTTTTTCCTATCGGGTTTGCCATAGCTACATGACAAGGTGCTTCTTTCTTACCGACCATGGATAATTTGAATCAAGAGCAAATACTGACCTTCGGAGCACGGACAGAACCAGAATTTTACCTTAGTAGTGGCGAAATGTATACTAAAAAAATAAAAAGATGAATTACAATATTAGTAGTCATTGACTCTAAAAAAATTTAAATAACATAACAAAAACTATAGTAAATGATATTTATCATTTGCACAAGGAGTACGAAAAAAGACTAACTTTAATTTTTAGGTCAAGTTATTTTAGGGTTGAAGTGTGGAGTTTTTTTTCCCTTAATTATACCTCATCCTTTATATTATTTCACTTTGATCCATTAAATTTAGTTTTGGAATACTTTTTTGAGTCTCCTTTTCTTGAAAAAAAGTAGAAGATTTAGGACTAGTATATAACAAAAAATACGAAAAAAATCTAGCGGTGGCGAGACTGTATATGTTGGGGATAATTTTTTTTTATACATATACTAATTGCAATTTCTGAAATTCTTGTTGTGACAGCCGCCGCCACTAGACCCCCTTGGTTCCATCCATGCTCCAGAGGAGCCATGACAAAATTACAGCTCCCCAGTACCACCTAAAACTTCTATTGCCCGTGAAATACAGGCTCAACTTGGACAAGTCCATGCCCATGTAAGAACATCCACTGTGAAAACTAGTCATATAATCCAAGAAATTAGCAGTTTACAATAGTAGAATATGGGCAAGAAATGTGTTTAAACTTCTATAAAGCTTCTGTACAGACTGCTGCTGGATTGTGAGATGATTTTTGAGAAAATTTCAAATTAAACACCCCTTACAACAGGGCATTCATCAAAAAATACCGTAGCTTCTAATTTTCAAAGCCAAGATTATATTACTTCAATGACAATCACACAACTCATTGTGGGCTACCAGAGCCCAAGAGGCCTCTTTTCGGAGGACTCCCTGCGCGCTGCCTGTTTTGAGGATTTATTGAAAATTTGAAGAGTCGCCATCCGAATTTTTGTAAAATAGTTTGCCACCCGAGAAATCTCGAACTAGAAAATGATATTTGAGCTTGAAGATAAACCAGAGATTTTTAGATTCGGGAGCCAAGTAACGAAAAGGGAAGGCTTTTGTTCAGCACCCTTCTTGCTCGATACGAAGACCGGTCTCTACTAAATACTTATATTTTAACTTTTTAAACACATAGCAAGTTGAATGTGCAGTGTAGGCATGTGTTGGAGTGTACAGTATATACAAAGATAGAGCAAAACAGAAAGTTGCATGTGATGTATGAAAAATTTGCATACTGTCGAAAATCTGCAGAAGATAGGGGAAAACTCTTTTGCGCTGGGGAGTTAGTGCCCAGCGCAAAACACCTTCTGGGACAACTTCTTTGTGCTGGGTGTCAGTGCCCAGCGCAAAGTAGTTGTCCAGATCAGTTTTTGAAAATGTTTTTCTTTTTTATCTAAACAGTGGATTAATTAGTAAAATGCATGAATAAAAGCTTTGTGAGAGTATTTTGAGGTATTTCTAGATGAAACAGTAAAAAGACAATATTAAAAAGTATTGAAAACGAATAATAAAGGCTAGAAAAGGACGTAAAGGCCCTTAGACTCTACTGATATGGCAAAAATTAGCAAGCCCCGGAGAGGATGCCCAGCGCCCAGCACAAAGCACTCGCGATCACATTTTTTGCGTAACAAGAGCCCACCATCGCGTTGGCCTGCTTGTAGCCCTGCTTTGGATTCCTGATTTCCTCAGATGAACAGAAACCAGAAAAGTAGGTAGCTTGCTACCTTTTGAATGCTTGATCGAGACTTTGAGCTTTGATTTGGATGGTTCGATGGATGTTTTGAGTTGGAGAATGATGAAGGGGATTTTTACAGTGGAGTATTGAGGCAATGGAGATTTTTGAGATAGAAATGAGATTTTTCTCTTCTAATATAAGATTTTTCTTCAAGTATATATGAAGAAAACCCAAAATATATAAATATAAGAGAGAGAAAGGGAGCCCCAAACTTGAGAGAGAGTTTCAAGAATGGGGGGGGGGGGGGGATATAATGTGTGTTGTTGTATATTGGGGTTGTGTATGTGTGTGTCTTGAAATGACTCTAGGCACCTCTACTTATAGGGAAAAACGGAGGAGGAGCATTTATGCTGGCATAGAGTCGGCTACATGCTTAGTAGGGTCATCATTAGATTCTTGCAGCATTCAAAGCTGTCAGAAACAAAAAAAGATTCCCAGCGCTGGGGAGTCTGTAGAACTGTTTTGTGTTAGGCAATTGATGCTTTGTGCTGGACAGTTGATGCTTTGTGCTGGGCAGTTTTTGAGTTTAGGTTCTGGGGGATGCGTAAAAATCATTGATCAAGTCTTCGAATTCATGGTTCTGTCTTGTATCATCATTGGAGATCTAAGGTAGTTCGGGGAGTCTCAAATTGGGGTGTCTACACTCATTTTGCTTTTGTTTGGAATCCAAATGCGCAACCCAATGATTGCATTTCTATCATAACATCATTGACAGTGGCCGCTCAAAAAAAACATCGATAGTGATGGAATTAGCACTTCAGCATGAAAAAAATTATATAAACAATGGACAAGTGCAATCAGGAGTTCAGGACTGACCTTTCCACAGCTTCTCATGGCCCTTTCCTTGGGCTTAGGCCCCACGCAGCTCGAAGTGCAACAGCAAAACTGTAGGGGCACATCATAGACTTGCTATTATGCATAACACATACCTGAAACGAATGAACACAAAAACGAAACCAAAATTTATGCTTACAAGTTGGCAACCCTAGAGGTTATGACATTGATCACAAAAGTTGCAAGATTCAACTAAGCAAATGATCGACAACCACTGCCCAGTGCAGTTGGTATGTCATCTCTCCCCTATGCCCACTAACCCCCGCTGATGTATGACGTTTGAAAAAAAAAAAAAAACTAAGCAAATGATCAGCTACTGACAGCCAGTCCACCCAAATAGCATTAAACTCTAATCACCATATGCTTCGTAGTTCGTATGATAGAATAACTGCAGCATATGGGATAGCAGGAAATAAGAGTGATACTTAACGGTCATCAAATAGATTACAGCAAGCGCACACTCAGAAGAACACATATTTGACCTCTTACAGATTAGGGAAAACACCTCAAGTAAAACACCTCAAGTAGCAAAATTGCAGATTACATGACCCCAAATCCCATAGGAAAACATACTCAACAACAAAACAATGTGTCCACAATGGACAAACAACTGTACTAGACAAACTTAACGGTACAAGCTGTAAAAAGGCAAACAAGAGCCAGAACAAAACTTCATGTTTCGAAGTATATCGTACATGTTTTTTGTATATAAATATTCCAAGAACTAGGTGACTTTAGGAGGTGAAACCAAGCCAGTTTGCTGACTGCTCCAAAAAGCTCAAGGCCATTGGAGTCGACATATGAGCAATTCTAGGCAGTACGGGATATGTCAGAGTGCCAAGTATGAAGCAATTGAAGCTTAAAAGAGCAACTGCATCGGACACCGGCTTATTGTTGATGGTGGAGAAGAACTGTATAACACTCTTCAAAGACATGCCAACCACAGTAAAGAGAGCTACTACAAGAGGCGTACAAGGATCCTCTGCCTCCCAGATAATCATTCCTACTATCAATGACAACACTGCGCTGAAAAGGCTCTGTAAAATTGCAATTTCCCTTTGTTGGACAAGTACTTCATTCATATATAAACTTCTGGAGATTAAACCAGGTCTAACTTCATGTGTATCCCCTCTGGCTTTCATTTCTGTTCTAACAAAACCAAGCAACTCTGTTTTCGTTTTGCCATCATCTTCCCAAGACTCTTTGTGCTTCCGGACATCTTGAATGATAGTACTACTCCCATTAGAACTAGATTTCAATGATTGGATCCCATAAGAAATGCATTTTTCTGCAACAGCACTATCACGGTCATTGCCTTTGCCAGCATCATCTTGACTTGGTAAGCTCCAACGACCTTTACCCTGAATCTCCTTCAGCTGAAGATTTTCTTCTTTAATGCCCTGCAACTATTAGAGAGCGCACATGGTGATAACACACAACATATCATGTCCAGATTCCAAATGTTGTACATTTGTGACGCTATGAGTACAGACACACCCAAAAAAATCAGCACATATTTACACTATACAAAATTACATACAATTAAGTTTTTTTTTAGGTAAATTTTTTCTATTGAAAAGGCATCAGAGGAGATGCCACCCAAGCAGCAATTCACATGTATCCAATCCAGTTTTTCATGAGAGGACTAAGCATATTGAAGTTGAATGTCATCTTGTGCGGGAGAAGTTAGCTGGTACTCCCTTTTTGTCTACACGTGCCACCAATTAGCTGACATTTTTACTAAATCGTTATTCAAGCCACGGATAGAGTTGCGCTATGTAACAAGCTGGTAGTTAGTATCCTGTGTAGTAGTGAGTGAGGGTAACTTAGACTTTTTGTTTCTTGTACCCACACACTCTATAAATCAGTCATGTGTGTTAGGGTTGATTAGATTAACACCCTAAAACACTTTCCTTCATTTCTAATAACAACAGCTTCTCATAAATTGTTTCATATAATTTCCAATACCAAGCAAATTGCTTTTTATGTATTTCATTTCCTTGTTTAAGCATAAAAGAAATCACTGCCTCATTTTCTAAAGGAACACATGGTAGCAATGAAGCACATATATGGATACAGGATACGGATACGACACGATTATGGGAAAACCTAAAAAAAATAGGATACGGATACGTCGAGGATACGACTGTATATATTTTACATCTTTATAACTATTAATCTCCTATGCATAAAAATGAAGCCCTATGTTACATGGATCCTTCATTTTGGCTCAAGTACCCATGTCGATGTGTCTGACACCCGTATCCCTTTGGACACTCGGATCCTCTAATTGTTAAGATACTTACGGAAAAGGAATATCAAATTAGCTAGAACAGCGATATTTCGAATATTTCACATAGACATGAAATAGGGAAATAGCAAAAATATAATTTTCTTAACCCTTTCTTGTTTAAATACATTTGTAAACATAGTTTATGGTACATAATCTGAAAAAATTATGCAATATATGATACAAACAAGAGTTCAGGACATGTCCCCGTACCCGTACCCAAGTTGGGGACACATATCCACGTATCCTAAGATTAAAATTTAGGAAGGTCCGACACTTGGACTTGCACCCGCACCCGGTACTCGCACCTGAGTCCATGTAACATAGATGAAGCCATAAGAAATAAAAGAGTAGTTGAATTGCCAATACCAAGCATTAAACATGTCAATGTCAAAAGTCAAAATAGTAGGAACTGATCGTCCAAAAGATTAGAATTTGTAAAAAAGGAAAAAAATACACATTAGTAGGTAATAGACTAATAGATATACATATAATATACTTCATATTGTATATGTAAAAAATAGAAACTCACACCCGTAAAACAGAGAGAGAACCTTGTGAATCAAAAGTTCAAGCGATCTAGGGTTGGGAAAATATCGACTGGTTCAGGGAATGGTCTATCAATGTGCATAATTTCCTAGGTTTTATATGTTTAGTGATATTATTACAATTTTTCCCTTTTAGTTTGTACTTGATTCTTTAAAAAAAAATTCATTTTAACCCCCGCCGTATCCTTAAACGTATCCTACTGTATTCCCCGCGTATCCGAAATAAAAAATATTTAATTTAAATGCTGGATACTTATTTGCCGTATCCGATACGTATCGGGGCTTATCAGGCACGTATTTGTATCCCTCGTGTATCCGATACTCGTATGTGACTAGTTTTAGAGTATCCGTGCTTCATAGCATGGTAGGGAATTTTCCTCCAAATGACTAATACATCCATTCAAAACATCATCCCAATTACACTTGTCTTCAATACAAGGATTGTAAAAGAGTTGGACTTAGATCCCCCATTCTCAAGCCCTACAAAAGTCGATATCATGCTCAAGGAATTTGTGCAATGGTCGAAATTTATAGGCTCCTTCCGCAGGGAAATTATACAATTAGCAGGCATGAGCAATGTAGCATCATATTTGCAGAATGGTCAGGTATAAACAATATAGTCTCAGAGCTGAAAATGATCAGTTGCATACTAACAAGCATGAGTTGCAAAATGATCAGAACAATTCTACCTGTCTCTCCAATAGTTCAATTTTCACAATGGCCTCATCATGTTCGTCTTCAACTTCTTCTAGCATTGCCTCCATCATTCTACATTCTTTAATGGCCATATGCAGACGTTCCTCAAGGTGCTTCCGGTTCCATACAAGATTTTCCAGCTCAATCTGCAGCTCGTGCAGATGAATTTGTAGCTGCATATCACATACATTACGTGACGAAACTTAAAACGCACCTCAACCCATAAGGAAAGGCAAGAAACAGAGACAGGAGAGGAATAAATAGACACTAAGCCAGAGGTCTCATAATCTCTTAGATCCACAAATTCTCCGACAATATTAAGCAGTTTGGAAACAGCTAATGTATGTCATGCTGTCTATTTCCTGGTCACTAGTGAACCATTCTTACACATGGATAGGCAAATAAACTGAACTTACCACGCACACAAACACAGAGGAAACAGAGTGCACAGTTATCGGTAACAGGTATAATAGAGGAACAAACATAACAAGACCTAACCCAAGACCTCTCTGGAACTAGATCTTTTCAACCATGTTAAGTCACCAAATGTCTAAAAGCCTAAGCAGTTAGAAAACAAGTCCAAATGCATATCAAGCTATCTAACATTATCCTTCCATTTGATCGCAACAAAAGACTATCTAGCATTGTCCTTGGTAACCAATATTTTAAGTTTCTGTCGAAAAGTGGCCGAAAGTCAATGTGAGAGGCTTGGTAAAGATCTTTATTGAAAGGTAGCAAACCGTGTCGAGATATTTGTGATAACCAAGTAGACGCATATTACTCCATAAGAGGACAATGCATATTTAACCTAACTATGACTTCTGTTCGCAACGAGGCAAATTTTATTAGAACAAGTTTTCAACACAAATAAACACTTGTAAAACTTTCAAATGTCATAAAACATAACATGTCAATGGTTAAACGAAAGTACCAAACACTAAACATAACATATCATCCATGAAAAGCTAACATAATAATGTTTAGCCTTAGAGACATAACAAAAGGATTAAAGACAATAAAATCTAGAGGCATGCATAGACATTACTAGAATTTTCAGATGTAATAACAAGTACAAATAAGAAGTATACTGGAAAAGAAAGAGGTGAGAGGAGGAGGAAGAAGAGTAACGTAAGTAGGAGAAAAGAAGGAACTAGGGTTTACTCCCATTATTGAAAGGTAGCAAACCGTGTCGAGATATTTGTGATAACCAAGTAGACGCATATTACTCCATAAGAGGACAATGCATATTTAACCTAACTATGACTTCTGCAAGAAATGGCAAATGATAAACCAAACTACACTGTTAAAAAAAAAAAAAAAAAAAGAGGATAAACCAAACTACATTCTTATGGAGGTCAGGAAATCAAGTGGGAGTAACTTCTCTAAAGACTTGAACTAAGCTCAAATCTTTGGTGCAAATTGCAAGTTGGCGATGCAGACACATATGCTCTTGCTTGAGCAGATTTAACATTTAAAAGATTATACCCAAAAGGTTTACGAATGCAGGGGAGTTCTGATACATGAAGGATGGCACACACATTGTGTGCGCACAATTTTATGAAGGTTGTGGATAGGGGCGGTCTATGAAGCACCGACACCTCTAGAGGTCAAAGTATCACGGTGTCAGGACACGGGGACACGGCGGGACACGTACGGGACACGCCACGTGGCGTGTCCCATAATTTAATATTAAATTTTGAGGGGGACACGGCGGGACACGGCTGGGGACATGGGAGGGACACTGATGGGACACGGCAGGGGCCAAATTGTAATTTTAAAAAAAATTTGGGGGTCAAACTGTAATTTTTAAAAAAATTGGGGGTCAAACTGTAATTTTAAAAAAATTTGGGGCCAAATTGTAATTTTTTAAAATTTCTGGGTGTCAAACTAAAATTATTTATTTATTTATTTATATAAATAAATATACACGTGGCGTGTCCCCCGCCGTGTCCGTGTCCCCATTTTTTTAGAATTCCCGTGTCCCCGTGTCCGTGTCTGTGCGGTGTCGGTATCCGTGTCCGCGCATCGTAGGGGGCGGTGGTTATGATTAATTAGATTACCATTTGGCCCATAACAATCATTCAATGGTACATTTAAAGTGGTGGTAAAAACTTATTTTTCGAGGGATACAAACGGAAACTACTTTCATGACGGAGCTTCAAATATTGTTGACACCAAAATGACTTCTGCCTTTCTATATTAGAATAGATGTTGACTGGAAATGAAGAGGTTGCGCCTCCGATCTGTATGGGGTTGTTTGATAACCAAATTCAGCACTTAAAACTGAATGTATTTAGTAATAAAGTTATTAAGATGGTTAGATAACCGAATTTCCTCATACTTAATATTTTAAGTGCCTCCTAAAATGTAGGCTTAAAAAGTTAGAAAAATTAAGTAGCCTCGTACATAGTTAATTTAGTAGTTGCATATCACCCATTCCTTTTCCACCACCACCTTCCACCTGCCACCGTGCAACCACCCTCCCCCGCTGCCGCCACTACCACACAACAACCACCACTCCACCGCCGCCACCGTCACTACCACTATGGCCACCATTGCCAATGACGTCACCACTACTCCATTGTCGCCACCATCACCACCACTACCATTATCACCACCATTGCCGCCGTCGTCACCACTATCACCACCACCACTATTCTGCTGACACCACCACCACTCTACCGCCACTACCACTACAACCACAATGCCACCGTTGTCACCACTATCACCGTCGCCACTACCACCACCACAACTACTCCATCGTTGCCACCACCATCTCCACTCCACAACTATACCACCGCTCACTATTGTCATTACTTGCACCGCTCTCAACCACCGCCGTCTCTGGCTCTCTGCACAACTACCACCAACATCATCTTCCTTCCACCACACTATCTCAGTTACAACCACTAGGGATGGCATTCGGGGCGTTCGGGGTGGATTTGGGGATTTCCGTCCCCGATCCCCGAAGCCGATATGCCACCCAAATCCGCCCCGATAACCGAACGGGGAGGGGAAAATCAAACCATAACCGAACCATTCGGTTATCGGGTAATCCCCGAACCGAATGGGTAACCGAACCAAATCAAAAAAAAGGAGAAAAAAATCAACATTCACTGCAATACAACATTCATCACAAAATGTCATTAATTCCTTAAAGCACAGTAGATTTCTCCATAACTACATACAGTAAAGGTTTGTATATACCACGAAAAAATACCCTTCGGTGGAAGACAGGAAGAGTGATGGTGCTTTCTGGGTTTCTTGATCCCGTTCCTGTGAGCCTCGTACGACTGGTTGTGAGCCGTGTGGTTCTTCGACTTGGCCATCTCTGCTTCAAAACCCCAATCAGAAACACAAATCGGTCACGGATTGTGTGTGTTCGTCGTACTCCGAAACTAACGCCAGAGAAGCCGAACACTCCAAGGGGAGTCGTCGGACGAACACAGAGAGAGAACCTCAAATCTGGAATCGCTGAGATGAGAAGTCGTACAGGTGTGGAGGCCGCCATGAGAGAGAGAGAGAGGGGGCGAGAGTATAATTTGAGGATATGTGGAGTTGTGGACACAAAACCCCTAAGGGGTAATTATATATACTAAGGGGTAATTATGTAATTTCCTGGTTTCGGTTATTTCGGTTCGGTTCGGGTATCGGTTCGGGTAGCAGATGAACCATAACCGAACCGATACCCGTTCGGTTATCCAAGGCCTCAACCATACCCATATCCACGGGGAAAATTTCGGTTATGGTTCGGGGAAATTTTCGGTTATCGGTTCGGGTACCCATCGGTTCGGTCCAAATTGCCATCCCTAACAACCACCACCATCACCATCACCACTCCACAACTATACCACCGCTCACTATTGTCATTACTTGCACTGCTCTCAACCACCGCCATCTCTGCACAACCACCACCACCATCATCTTCCTTCCACCACACTATCTCAGTTACCACCACCACCACACCACGTTTGCTACAACCATCGCCACTACACTACCAACTTCCGTCACCACCATCACCATTCACCATAACCGCCATCTATCCACCACCACTACTCCACCACTATGATCACAAACACAACATTCTTGAATAAAATTAAAAGAGAACAATCACAAACAATTTAAGCTAAATACATTTATCTTTATAAATAACCAATTATTTTAGTTCAACTCTTAATGTTTTTTTATCAAACAGCTTTTCAGCTTCAAATATGGATTCATTTTTCAATACTTAATTTTCCGGTTTTCAGCTTTAATTTTCAGTTTTATCAAACAGCCCCTCACTTTCTATCTATTTTTTCCTTCTTTGCAGCTCTAACAGCAAAGTTGAAGAAACCATTGCATTTCTTAATTTTTGGCCCTAAATACCTAGAAATAAAAGGTTGTGGGTTAGAACATGGGGAAACCAACTTTGAGCATGTAATTGCACATGGTAGGTCTTTACTCAATTTTCCCCTACCAGGCCCCATTAACGGTAACTGAAGCGGGCTATGTTCTTTATATAGAAATGAAGGCAAGATTCAACTGTCTACCTCTATTCCTTCCTTCCTTTGACGTGTTATGGTACATTGCTACCTATTTCTTCCCCATAATCCTAAAATGAAAGGATACACAAAGGGAAATAATTTTAGCACTCCCTTTCTGTACAACCAATCTCCATTTTTTTGTATTACGCGAATATACAATATTTCCCTTGCAGTCGCGATAGTTGGAAGGATCTTTTTCTAATTTCATTTAAAAGAGAAAATAATGGAGTGTATTGGGTAGAAGGAGACTTAAAATCATTTCCTTAAATAAATTTCATCAGTATCTTCCCCTATCTAATTTACAACCTGCACCCACACCCTCTGTCACATTGAGAACTCACTTACAAAGATGAGAGAATATTTATGTTAGTCCTATCCACAATCATTCTGTCTATAACAAAATGGTTTATATGAGCATTTTGGTGGATAGACATCCTTACTTCCACAAGTTTAAGTACACCTGTATCCCTCTGTATGCATGTATCGACAAAAAAAGGAGCATACCCTAAACGGAAAAACGAACAAGAACAGGAAAACAAAACTAATCTTCACTACATGCAATCAGAAAAAATACAATAAAATAGACAAGGAAAAACTAACCAGCCTCTCCCTCTGTAATGCAGCCAAAATTCTTACAGGAAGAGATATAAGAGCAAAAGTCCAAATCATAAGCCTCCTGATTATATCTACATGTATGCTGATAGCAGCTCTCAGCAGCTCCACCCAAGTGTAAACAACAATACAGAAGCTTCTCATGACAAAGATGCATGATAGTTTAAGCAGTGAGAAAGGCTTTGTCACCAAGATCATTATGGTATCCGCTAATTCAACAAACAGTGCCATAAGATTCATCATTATTTAGCAAACTACAACATTCCTCCAAATAAAAGGTACAAAACGGCAAGCTACATATCCACTACTTGAACACAGGTTGATGGTTGATTCAAGCCCCCTATATCCTGCATAGGCAGTATAAGCAGTTAGAGATGACTAATTCTTCCCACAAACCAGATGCACTAGGATCATGTGAGAAAAGAGCAGAGCAACATCAAACTCAAAACAATTAGCACAAAACAATATATGTATCTTAATGCAAAAAGTGACAGTTGGTGTGATGAAGTGATCTCTTCATACAAAGACCAAACAGATGGAGAACTCATCACTGAAAATTTGAAAGCAGTTATGCTAATTCGGAATTCCAACCATGGAATGAAATTTTAACAAGACAATGATGAAAATATTTGAAGTACCTTCTTACCCGAGCTAAGATGAACATTTAGATGAAAAACTTCAAAGGATTTGGCTTTTCAGTGAAGGAATGATCTCTCACGTCCTCATAAATACTTTCCCAACTAATCTTGGAAAGTATCATACACACAACACCCAAACTTACGAAAACCTAAAATAAAATAATAAAAAAACCTCCAAGACGGATAACTGACCAAGTGTCTACTGATATTCATTAGTCAAATCCAAAAATTGTAGTATCTGAGTTTTTCTTGTTCCCGTAAGTTGTTATATTCACCTTGGCTTGGAACTCCTGGGTATCAAACACGATCAAATGGGCAGAGAGTACCTAACTTAGTATGGTCATCATTCAGAGCTTGGTGCCAGGACTTTATCTATGCTCAGATGCATAAGTAAATATTCGAAGACATACATTGGCACAACGGATGTCTAAATCAATTGGAAAGAACGTAATACACGGAGAATTCTTATTTTGTTTAGTATTAGCCTATCAGGTGTAAAGTGTCAACTCAACATAGATTTAAATCCCCAAGCAATTTCTGTTTTGGAGCACCCCTTCCGAAACACTGTAACAGTCATAGACTCATACCAAATGATGAAGTTATATATCCAAATTTGCAAAAAACTACTATGATGATTCAAGCATAACTGGATGCTGATTGTTTGAAAGCAACAAATTCTACTATTGCAACTTATAAAAGTATACACCAATCGTACTGCAATCAATGGCACAAGGGTTCCACATTCCCATTGATGCTCCACAGACCATGACTATCCGTGCGCCGAGTAATGTGCATCCATTTCTCTCCCCCAATATCCACTCTTTTTGGATTTTTCACGTATATCTTTCAACCAGATCAAACTAAATTTAAAACAAAATACCACTTTTTCGTAATGCAGCCATTGGCCTCCCACATTCCCATACCATTGCATGTAAAGCTTGGTTAGGAAAACCATACACTATACATTAGGCCCCTAAAGGAGTAACTTGGCCTACAAAGTACTATGCAGTCCGTGGTGGTTAAAATCCTACGATTCGGGATACGTATCTTCTGATTCATATCGTCTCCTTTCAAAAACTATACGTATCTGACCCCGTATCCTTTTTGTATAAAAATCCTACGATACATTCATGCATCCCGACTCGTTACGTATCCTACGATTATTTATTGAACAAAAGTTATACCATATTTCAAGAAGCGTAACTCCAAAAGCGTTCTAAGTCCTTTGATCTAATTGTGGTGACATTGAAATCATTTAAAGAAAATCAAAACTCAATCCATTAGAGCTCGAATAGAAGAAAAAAGGTATTTTGATCATGTTTTACATGAATCAGATAAGGGCTATTCTTCTCTTTCCTTAACCAAGGCACTTGAAAGCTTCAATGTGTATCCCGATTTGAAAACACTAGTATGGTCATGCCTGTATATCTTCGACTTTTCGATGATGAGAACCAACTTGGGATTTCCATAATACTTGTCAAGAAAAATTCCCGAGATATCCATAGCCCCAAATTGCAAACCACAACAATTGCAAGGGAAGCGCTGAGACATAAATGATAATCCAAGTCTTAACTGAAAACATAATCAGTGGAAATGTAGAATCACAGAATGTTTCCACCTCCTATCCTCTCTGGTTGATCGCTAAGACAACAGGGGAAGAGACCATGAGTTACATTAAAGAATGTAATGTTTATTAACGAAAACTTGAAAGCAGAGCTCTCAACTATAAAAAAATAAAATAAAAAAAGTGCTTTTCAAAATCTTTCTCCAACACGATCTCAGCAATCAAAGTTAATCGAACAGAAAAACAGAATTAAGAAATAAAAAACGAAGAAAATTCGTAACGAGGCACGAAAAGGAGGAGCAAAAAGATACTACAATCGTTCATTCGTTTGAACCCTAGTTTTCCCCAAATTCTGTCTCCGCTTCAAACATGTAAGAAGCATAATGTGAATTACCAAATGTTTTCAGAGATATAACGGATAAAAACCCATCTCACACATCTACATGCGTCAATTAAAAAATAGGGTTTTCTGAGAGAGAGAGAGAGAGAGAGAGAGAGAGAGAGGGGGGGAAACCTTCTGCCGTTTCTAAACTCCAGATTTTTCGACAGCGGCGACAGGCGCTTGGAGTTCGTCTCTGGAGATGGACGCATCGCCGAGTGTGTGTGTGTATGAGAGAGAGAGAGAGAGAGAGAGAGAGAGAGAGGGAGGAGGAGGGACAGGTGGCGACATGTGGAGTTGCATGAGGTGACACGTCAGAGGAGAGAGAGAATAAGGTGACACGTCAGAGGAGAGAGAATAAGGAAGTGGGAGATTCGAGTGAAGTTTGTTTTTAGTAGTAGTATTTATCCATTTTGGCGCCAAGTGTTTAACGAGATGGAGATTTGGATAATGGTTAGTTTTTCTGTTTAAGTAACACGGGATTTTGATTAGGGAAATGATTTTGCCACACCATTTTTTGATAATGTCACACCCTGTAAGTATATTTTTTGATGCATTAAAGAATGTAATGTGTATTTTTTGGTGTAAAAATACATTTGCAGAGTGTGATATTATCAAAAAATAGTGTGGCAAAATCACTACCCTGTGATGAATGTTACTCCACTAAATCGGTACTATTATTGAAATACCATCAGATAGCAATTACTACTAAAATAAGTTCAAAACATTTTGTTTCGATTCAAATCAATTTTGACGATTTAAAATCTATTTCTGAGGATAATTACTTTTACTATTATTTCAATTGCAACAAACACCCACAAGCGCTCTAGGAGTTTTAGTTAAAATAATCCTCCAAGATATTATTAATAAATAATAATAGTACTTTTTTATTATCACAATAATAGTACTTCCTTTATCCTTTTTTAGAGTTTAGTATTTTATTTTAGACTGTCCCTTAAAAAGTGTCAATTTTGTAAAGTTAGTGAATAAAAATTTGATATATTTTTCATTTTGTCTCTAAAAATAGATTCCATTATAAAAAAAAAATAGTGAATAAAAGTGCAATGATGATGTCTCTATAGAGGGTAAGTAGAAAAAATAGAGGTGAAAATTGATGTGAAAGGTGTAGTGATGATGTATCCTTAATAAGTGGAAGTTACGAAGCTGGACACTTAAAAAAAACGGAGGGAGTACTACTAATAGAATAGAAATGTCGTCTTTGTTTCTTTGATCGGTTGATATCACAAGCTTTTATGTACAGTAATTAATCACTTTTGTCCCCCAACGGATGAGTACCTTCTCCAGATGTTACACGATCAAATGTTATATGTTAATGAGGGAGTATATTACAAACAAAAGATCTAGGGTTGAAATTCGAAAACCAAGGGGCTTAAAAGTCATATCTGGGTTATCAACTCTCTCTTTTTTTTTTTGATCCGCTGTTATCAACTCTCTTTCTCAGCGTTCTTAAATCTGAAAATTGTCCTTATTTGAATTTTTTTCGCATTTGTTAGTTTTGCGCTAAACTTTTGTGGATTATTAATTCGTCTTGACGGGAAAAAGTAAAAAAATTTCACTTTTATCCAAGTATTTTGAGAAATAATCATTTTTTAGCGCAAAAAGTGGTTATTTCTCAAAATACTTGGGTAAAAGTAAAGAAATTTTATTTTTCCGATTCCTCTCGTTGAGACGAATCAACAGCCGTCAAAATTTTGACACAAAACTAACAAATGCGAAAAAAAATTCAAATAAGGACAAAATTCAAGGAAAAAGAAAGTTTCAAAATTGGCCAAGTTTGTCAGTTGAAACAGGTTAGGATTAGCTTGATATAGCCGAAACACTTGGAGCATTTACAACCAGAAAACCCATATGCATGTAATGTGCTTCAAATTCATTAATCCGAAATTATTGCGTAGGCACTCCTAAATTACCAGCAATGGTGACTGCATAGTCTGCATTACATGCAAGCTTCAAAAATGTGCCATTTTTATCACTGGTGAAAGGTTTCTTATTTTACACAAGATTACACCCTTAATCGAGAAATAAATGGAGCAGAATTCTGTCGAAAATAAATGCACAAGCCTTCCCAGCTCTCACATCTGCAAAATGAAATCCGAAGATTTCAATGCACTTTGTTCATACTTGCTACGAATATAAGAGTACTCCTAAGCAAACAAGATCCCGAAATTGTGAGTGATGGCGTCAAGAAATAGCACGAGATTGTACCACTTTTCTCTTTTCACAGATCAAAGTCGACCAATTAACGTAGGATTAGACTTTTGGCTCAGATCTCATATGGATATTTTGGCAGCGACAAATCTAAACCTTTCAAATGCAAAAAGTGCTAATATTGCACGTATCGCTCCATACCCTTACCGGAGGAACCACTTGAGTTCATGAACTTGTAAGGCTGGCTACCTCTTCTTTGTGTGATGTGCTATCCATTTCCTCTCATTTTGACCTTTCTGCCATTTCGAACAAAGAATTAAGTCCAATCATGTCCACTGAAAGCAAATTTGCCCCAAAAAAAAATGTATCACCCCCCCCCCCCCCCGCGCAATCACAAAGACAATACGATTAAAGATTCAAAACCAAGAGTAAACAACTATCAACCAAATTGTTAGCTGAAGCTCAACAAGCCGGATTCATGAGATCATGCTTCCAACAACGAAAGTGTATGAACGATCAAGGTAAAGTATACGTGTCTGTGCTACATAGCTTATAGCTAAGTAGATTGAAGATTAGAACATGCAACCTGTTTGCTTGCGTCCAATATGGCACTTGCCGAGCCAACATCTGTCGTCACTGGAGATTTACCATGCTCAACTTTATACCACCCAAGTGAACAAGACTGAAGCCATGAGCTATAAATCCCAGATAACAAGAAGGGCCACATTAACTCAAAAGATCACCTCCACAAACAAGTGGTTAGGGTCAACCTGCACATGTGGAGACAATGTAGCAACTTGGGCAGGTTGAACCCGATCAACCCAAGTTTTTATGAATTAGGGGAGAATTTCATTGGCCCAAACTCAATTCAGGCCGAGCTTCCGAGCCAATGCGAGCCCGGTATCTGTATGCTAAAGTGTCCAAACTTCCAATGGAACATCTTAAACATACTAATCAAAAGCAACACATGAAAAGCTACAAAGCACAAGATTTCGGCATGGCTCCCATCTAGAAACAACCGCATTCCTAATGCTGATAGAACCTCTTATAATTACGAATCCAAAAGTAATCAAAGAAAAGCTACAAAGCAAGAGAAATACAGTGAGCATCAGATACAAAAAATAATAACTAAACTTTTGTCTCATATGTCACATTTACGTATTACCGGTTTTTATTATAAACACGTACTGGGGAACAACGGCGACACACATTAAACATCCAAGGCTGAAGTCATGAACATTGCCAGCATGTCACTGGCTTCATAGCTTCGTTTCCCACAGGATCCCCTAGATAACTTTTCATCCATCCTCTGGTACAAATATTTTAAACCTCAAAGTTTCAAGGGAGGGAACATCAACTACGCCAAGCATCATGGTAGCCTCTTCCAGAGCAGCACATGTCTGATTCCTGGTGACGTCACTATAAACCCACACCCTTCATGAAGCAGCTATGGTCTAAGCTAGAAGTTTCAAAATACAATGTCACAATAACTAGTTCGCATTGTGAAAATTATAACGTACAAAAAACTGTCACCAACACTTCAGCACTGTGCCAACCACAGAAGATAAGATGGAATTGTCATGCTTTCATACTATCTAAAGGAGTAGGTGTTGAGGACCAAATAACCCATGGTCATAAAGGGAGCAGGAGTGAAGCCCCAAAAGCCATACGAATTGTGCAGGCAAACGAGGAAAACACCTATGCAGCTTTAGAAAGCAAGATGCATTTTGCATCCTGAAATTTGTGGACAACATAGGTAAAAGTGTTCAACAATACTGAGACCCAAAAGGGCATGGTTAGTGAGGACTGAGGAGGAATACAGCTACAAAAATTATATAGCACATCACAATGCAAAGGTACGGAGAAGAAAGCAAATTATTTACTATAAACTAGATAGTCAGCTCGTGTTCATAGCGTTTCCACCTATTGCTGACACATATCTAAAAAGTCTCTCATACTACTACTTCCTTGTAAGAAAATTTACAAAAACCCATCAAAACAAGTTCACCTGCAACATCTAGGAAGACTTCCACTTCCTTATAAGACTATCATATGCATCACGTGTAGTACTTCTGCCATCCTTATTGAAAGCATGTTTCAGCTTAGCCATTGTTGATTCCTTTATACCTATATTTCTATCAAGCATTTTTTCTGCTAACCTCCTCAACTCTGTCAGCCGGCCCATGTCACAAAGTCCAATAAGAAATGCATTCGAACTCTCCTCAAGGGGCAGAACATGATTCCTAAACATATAGGTCCAGATCTCACCCGCCATCTGAGGATCATACCCGTCAAAGAACATCTTGATGGCCGCAGCACAATTTGAATGGGTTGGAGACCATTCATTCTTGACCATCTCGAAGAAAAACCCACCCGCTTCGTGAACCTTCTTGTTCTTGATCAAACATTGGAAAATTGTGTTATAGGTTAAAGAATCGGGGAAAACGCCATAGAAGACCATCTTATCAAGGAAACCGAAGGCGCCATCGATGTCATTGTTGTCACAAAGCAAGGCAATTATTGAATTGAACATTCTCAAATTCGGTAACAATCTGCTACTGGCCATCATATCCCACAAGACCACAACATGAGCTTTATCATTTAGCTCGATAAGAGTATCTAGAGCATCAGAGAAGAATTTCAAACCTGGAGAGCAGTTCTTCCCCTTCATAATCTCAAGAAACTTGATTGCCTCATCCACCTGGGACCCACGAACAAGAGTTGTCAAGAATGCATTGTAAGCTGCCACGTTTTGCGGACTCCACCCAACCTGAATCACCATCTCGCCGAACGTTTTCTTCGCCTTGGCCATGTTCCCTTCCTTCTCCCACCCTTCCAACAGAATGCCGTAAGAGTCCGCATCAGGCGGAATTCTAGTCTTAATCCGCTCGAAGAACTCAAGTGCTTTCGTCGTTTCATTATCCTTTCGACAAATAGCACTCAACAGAGAGTTCACAGCCACTACATCCGCCTGAATTCCGTACCTCTCCATCAAATCGAAGGCCATAACAGCTTCATTAAACTTACCTAAGCTACAATAACCTCTGAAGGCTGATACAAACGCCGCCATTGAAAGCACCCCTTCTTGCTTCATCGACCGGATCACGTCCCACATCGACTCAAACAAACCATTCTTGCCCAGCAAATCCACCATCAGGTTCCAACAACTAGCAGAGTGCTTCTGGATCATCCCCGCCCACCGGAAAAACACCACCGCAGCCGAGGGAGACCTGAAGGAGAGATTGAGTACTTCTTCTACAATTTCCGGCGTGGGTTTGATTAGGGTGGATGAAAGGGCATTCTCAAGGCCTTGTGGTGGGGTCTTGGTGAGAATTTCACACAAAATTCTAGCCATTGGAGACACATCTGGGTTTTCAAGATATGTTGGGAACTGGTGTTGGGGTTGTTGGGTGGGTGTTTGTGATGATGAATAAGGGATGATTCGAGATGGGTTTTCCAGGGGAACACTAGTTGTTAGACTGTAGCTAGGTTTTCTAGCAATTGCCTCCATTTGAGGAGCTGGTGTGAATTGAAACCCTAGGAAAAAATTACGTGCAGACGTTACACCCTTCGTTACCTCAAAAGATTATGGGAATTTCGCATACCCATAATGACTAGACTAGAAGAGGCAAAACCCAAAGACAACACAGCACAAACACCCAAAATTCAATCATGAATCACTCATACACATACATATACATATGTATAATATATATAGAGAGAGAGTGAGAGTGTTATTATAGATGAAGTATGAAACCTGGGTGATGGTTGAGCCGCCTGTAAGTCAGTTTTCAGGCGAGAGAGTCGGATACGGAGGGGGGTCGACGGGGTGTTTTATGAGAAGCAGAGCTTTTCTGTTTTTGGACAAATATTGGGCAGGATCAAAGAGGGAGAGGGAGAGAGAGGGAGAGAAAAAAAAAGGCCTAGTTCCAAAAAAAATTCTCCTTTGTTCTTATTAGGGTTAATTACTTGTTGCCCCCTTTATCTATACACATTTTCACTTTACCCCCTCTTACTATAGAACGCTACAACCTACCCCCTTTATCTTCCAATTCCTAACACATAAGGCCTGCCGTTAGTCTGGGATCCAAAAAATCGTCAAAGGGGCATGTGCATGTCACATGATCTATAAAAAAGAAAAAATTAAGTGCTCTAATTTTCAATCCGTTTCAATCGGTGAGAAGATCTTATTTCTCTGATCATTTTATCCTAAAGAATCATAGTTAATTTTTGGCTCTAGGGCTCTAGTTAGTCATAATTAATTTTTGACTCTAAAGCTCTCGTTAATTAGTTCTAAGAAAGTAGTAGAACCAAATATTTCTTACGGCTAACTAACGAGAGCCCTGGAGCCAAAAATTAATTATGATCCTTTAGGATAAAATGATCAGAGAAATAAGATCTTCGCATCGATTCAAACGGATTGAAAATTAGAGCACTTAATTTTTTCTTTTTTACAGATCATGTGACATGCACATGCCCCTTTGACGATTTTTTGGATCCCAGACTAATGGCAGACCTTATGTGTTAGGAATTGGAAGATAAATGGGGTAGGTTATAGCGTTTTATAGTAGGAGGGGGTAAAGTAAAAAAAGTGTATAGATAAAGGGGGCAACAAGTAATTAACCCTTCTTATTATTCAAAAAAATTTGGCATTTGTTAATTGGCAAATGATTTTGGCACTCCAATTTTTTATGATGACACTCCAAAACTTATCTTTTAATGTAAAAATTATACATATCAATATACACTAAAAAACAAATTTTGAAGTGCCATCATAAAAAATTAGAATGCCAAAATCATTTTCCTTGTTAATTTTGTGTAAAATTTTTGTGGACTGTTGGTTCATTTCAACAGTATAAAATTACATAAATTTACCCAAAAAAATATTAGAAATAACCAAAATTTAGCACTTTTAGCCCAAAAAACTGAGCTGAAAGTGCTAAATTTTGAACATTTTCAAATAAAATTGGGTAAAAGTCATATTTTAACTTTTTGGATTCATCTTATTTAGATGAATCAATAATTCACAAAAAATTGATACAAAACTAAAAAAATGCAATAATAATAATAATAATAATGACAAAAAAAAGAAGAAGCCCAGACTTGTTTTTCGGAAACGAGGCCAAATTATTGGGCCAAAATAAGCAGTGACCTATAATTCCTTCTATTTACTACTGTAGATAACAATTTCTTGTAATCCAGTTGAACAATGATGCTGTAGGTATTTTATATGGGAAAATGACGGCCAATGACGTGTTTTGATTATTAATACCTGCTAAGGACATTTTCAGCATTAACAAATGTTCTCAGAATCTCAACATGTCATTCACGGGTATTAATTATCAAAACACGTCATGGGACGTCATTTTCCCATTTTATATCGCAGAGTTTAATGCAATTCTCAGTTCCATGTCAGGAAAGCCAACCCCGTTTGTTTAAGGGTTTTAGATTTTAAATTTTAATCATTATTCTAGGGAAATGATTTTGCCACTCCCTTTTTTTGTTAACGTCACTTTCCTGCAAGTGTATTTTTGGCAGATGAGTGGCGTTAACAAAAAAGAGAGTGACAAAATTAGCAGCCTTATTCTATTTCTCTTAAATTATTCCTCTAATTTTTCTCTCTACATCTCTCCAATCATTATCCCTATTTTTCAATTATTACTTTATTTCTCTCTACATTTATTACTACAAATCCAAATTCAAAATCCCAAAACGGCTCCGGAAGAAACTTATTCACGGCAACTCCCTCCCAAATTCTTCATTTGTGGATTATCCAAATGATGAACTTTATTTCAAGGGTAAATTTCAGATACACGCCTTGTACTTTGACCGATTTTCAACCACACCTCCTCCACTTCATTTTGAAACACTCACACCCCTTGCACTTCAGATTAGTTTGGAACCATTAGGAATTCCGTTAAGAGTAATGAAAAAGCAGCTAATGGCCTAATGGCGGGATCTTTTCCTCCTAAAACATATTCTGTAAGATCAGTTTGCCCCTAAGAACTATTTACATCCTATATATTCTATTTTTCCAACAGGCACAACTAAAAAACAAAGCACCAACGCCCACGCCACAACCCTTATACCCATCCTTTGCCATCCTCTCATCTTCTCCGTCTACTGACATTGTTATTTCAAAAATCACTGCAGAGATCTTTATTATAGTCATAAACCACAAGTAATCTCCATTTAATTATCCCTAAAGATGAAAAAGGGTAGAAGGATAGGTGGGGGCTGAAACTAATTTTTAGTTATGAATTATGATACCGGAAAACTGTGTTGATTTCTAGGGGTGTTTCATAAATGGAAGGAATGCTCATTTGTAAAACTAACTTCTAACTCCATAGGCCTTTGAAAAGTCGAGAGTCGGCGTGGAGGCAAACTCAACTAAAAAACCCCTTCAACCCCTTCTCGATTTGGTCCCTCTTTTCTGGTGTAACCTCAACACAGGAAACCCTGTCGCCTTGTTAAAGCACTCCAAATCGGCCAAAAAAAAAATGTAAGATGGGGGGTGTAGACACCCCAATCCGGACCTTGAAGGGTCTTTGTCCACCCCGATGATGAAGTAAAGGAAACAAAGCCTTTGCGAGCTTGAATGAAGTATTCCTCCAGCATCCGCAGCCCAAACCAACCATCAGCCCAGAAAAGCCCAAAAAAGCCCAAAAGCCCAGAGAAAGCCCAAAAAGCCCTGAACCGAACCTGAAGTACCGCGCGTGACACTTTTACACCGCGCAGCGTATCGAAATTTAATACGCCGCATGCAGGAGGTTAACCGCACAGCATTTTAGGTAAAGTTCTGACTGGCTCAGAAAGCTATCGGCCACGCCTGTTTGAGCCACAGCTGCAATATGGCTCAGCCGAAAGCACACTTCTGGCCCGCCCAGAAAATACCTCCAACTTTTGAAATTCAAAATCCAAGGCTCTTGCCTATAAATACACCCCTCCACTCTAGGGAAAAGAGCCCTTGATCACCATTATACCCTTTCTCTCTCTTCTTGCTTTCACACCCACTTTCCCATTTCCAAGCCTTGAGAATGTTATTCTCAAAAGACATTCTCTAGGCCCTTTACTCTATTTTTCTCCTCACCATTGAAGTTAGTTCTTTACTAACTTTGAGGCCTCAACCACCCAATATACCCATCTACTACGCACACCCATACTTCTACTCTCTTTCTCAACCTTCCGACGGCCATCCGCCTTCATCAATACTCATTCAAGCTCAAGATCAAAGGTAAAAACCAAGTTTCCTCGGGCTAGGCTTTGTCCTGGCCCCGAGGGGACCTTTCTGTCTTTTGTCTTAACCCTTTTGGTTAGGATCTGACCCAAAACCTCTTTTACAAAACAAAACCAGTGTTCTGTGCAAAAGTGTGCCACGCCGCGCGGCGCTTTGAAGCGTCGCACGGCGTAGTAAGCTTGCACGCACGGCATTTTAAAATGACATTGTTTTCTTGTTCAAACTGTCTGGATCACGATCGTCCGTTGTTGGATCATTTCTGTATACCAAAAGCAGTCCCAAAATGAGACCATATCTAGAAGCCATGTTTTAAACTCCATAGATCTTTTCAAAATAGGCAAACGTATCAAAAATGGTTTTCTTTCCATGGCTTGAAAGAATGGTGCAGATCTGAGATGATCTGACGGCTGTGAGTTGTCTGAAGTTTTAAAATAACACCGTGCGATGTAATGGGTACACCGTGCGAAGCTTTACAAAATAATAAAAATTTGGTATCCAGATCGGAACCACGCACGGCATATCAATAAGCCGCGCGTTGTAAACCGATATGCCGCTTGACGGAGGATAGTGATTCAGACAGTCCATTTGTATATCTTTCTTGTTTATATCATCGCCATGCCATCTTTATCATCTCTGTACAGCAAGCACCACTAGCACGGCAATGTGTTATGATTTATCTTGTTTCCCTTTCCCCTTTATGTGTTTTTAAGGTTTTCCGAATCGTATTAATCCCCCCATTTAAAATGCTTAGTAGAGACCAGTTTTCACCGGGCGAGCGGGGTGCTTTTCAATAAAATCTTCCCCGTTCGTAACCTGGCTCCCGGATCCAAAATCTCAAACAGTTTCGCTAGATCAAAAGGCCTTTTCTTTTCAAAACAAAACCCCTCGATTCATCGGATCATCCATCTCAAAAAATCCGGGTGGCGATTCTGTCTAAATTGCACTACGGGCGCGGGAGCCCACAGTGGCGACTCTGCTGGGGACTCATTTATTCAAAACTTCTTCTTTTAAAAAAAAAAAATATATATATATATATACATAAAGAAGTGTTGAATAATCAAAAGGGCCAAACTTGAAAGGCATTTTACTTGGGTGACTTAATGCAATTTGGAGAACTTAACTTTCTTTTACACTATGCACCGCACAAGCCGCGTTAGCGTGTTTTGGCTATCTTGCCCGGTTTACCGGTGACAAGCTCTCCCGGAATGCCTAGCAACCCTCGACTATGATGGGCCATCGTGCTGTTCGACCATTGTCTTGCAATACACTTGACATGGGGTAGTTCATCTTGGCTCTAGTCCGGGGAACCCCTCTCAAACCAAAATCGGCCTTTGCACCTATACATAACCATAGAACCTTCCCAACTAGGACAGGAACCCGTGGCTAGGACTTATGTGATATATCCTGTTTATGTGAATTTCTTTTCTGTACATACATATCATTCACGCATTATTGCATCCTGCAGGCTAGAGGATTGGGCTCCCTTAGAATTCTTTAGGACTTTTCGGTCAGTCTAGGAGACTATAAATCCATGGGGGTTGTGATACCTCCGGTGTTTGCCGTGCCCGAACGGCTCCCGTGACATGGGATTAACCTTGGAGGTGTGCGTATTTGGATTCTGACGGTCACATTGCTCTGTCTCGGATGGTCAAGATAAGGAGATTGGCTCTGATTCCGAAACGATCGGAATTTAACCTGCCTGACAGTACCTACCCGGACCGCCAGAAATCTTCGGTACAAATGCCCCAAGTGAAACTCAAGTCACGGTAGGTTTTAGGACCTAGGAGGCACGTAGAAGGTAGGACTGACACTCGGGACGGATTTTGAGTTGTTCCCTTTTGCCTTGTTACAAGTTCAGAAACATTGGACACCTGCAAAAAGAAGAGGCTTTACCCAATTGGTTTCGTCCGTCTCGAAGATTGGTTCGCATAGATACCCTGGAAGAAACCCAACTGGTTGAGGTCCACATAGAACAGGGTCCACATAGAACAGGAAGGCCAGTCGTCATTTGCGGTTTCGCCAAGCCCAACAATACAGGAGCCTCAGTCACTTGAAAATCCCTTACCAATTTGCTGACCAAGGAAACGGGGTAGAAGAGCTTAGGCAGAACATGGCCACCATGGATGCTCAGTTTAGGCAATCCCTTGCTGGGATGGATATGCAACTCAAAGCCTCGGTTGTATCCATGAAAGGCGACATGAATATGATAATGGAGTCTATGCAGAAGGTCTGTGACAAGCTTTTGATTAAAACTGACATACCCAAGGAGGAAACACCAGCCAAAGACACACCGACAATCGATCCCAATTTAGCCGCCCTTATGGTTAAAATTGGGAAGTTGGAAGAATCAATGCAAGAAAGTAAGCGATTAGGGAGAGGAGAGATTGACATGAACAAATTGTGCTTGTTCCCTAACGCTAAGTTACCAGAAAAGTTTAAGGGCGTGGATTTCGCAAAGTTTAACGGTACCGGAGATCCAAAAGCTCACCTCCAAGGGTATGTTGGTTCACTCACCATGAGAGGAATCGAGAAGGAAGCCATGGCCCAACTATTCCACGAATCTCTGTCAGGGCCAGCTTTGCAATGGTTTCTTACCCTGAAACCCTCTAAGAAAAGGACTTGGGAAGATATTGGGACGGCATTTGTGGCTCAATACGATTTCAATGTCGATCTAAAGATGACCACGAGGGAACTAGAGAGCACCAAGATGGGTGAGAAAGAAGGCTTCGCTGACTTTGTGAAACGTTGGAGGGCTAAAGCCACTCAGATGCAAAGCAAACCAGATTTAAAAGAACAAATAAGGATCATCACCAAGAATCTGTCAAACTCTTTTGCCCCATACATGGTTCTCTCCCAGGCAGCCCCGAATTTCAAAACTTTCTACGACTCAGGCCTGGCTGTGGAGGAGGCACTGCGAGACGGTACATTGGAAATGAAGGAATCAGCAGCAAAACCCAAAAGGGTATATTCAGGGAACAGCAATGTCCTCTTCGGGAATTCCAATCAGGCTGGAACTTCATCAACCAAACCGGCAGAAGTAAACCAAATTTCGAAAAAACCAAAGTCCCAACAAAGAGTCTTTACCCAATTTAGCACTCCTAGATCCGTCTTGCTCAAAAAGCTTACTGAAGTAGGAGTGCTGAATCCCCTTCAGCCACCACAGAATATTCCACCCAACCTAAACCAGAACGTCTACTGCGATTTCCACCAAATGCATGGCCATACCACTGACAATTGTATCCGTCTCCGTCATGAGATTCAAAACCTCATCGACAATAAAGTCATTGATACCCCTCCTTCTGACAAACCAAACACCATGACAAATCCCTTGCCACAGCATAATGCCCCATTCCATATTAACCAAATCACCCAAGTCAAAAGCCAAGACTTCGATCCTACCTCTTTCATCATCCCTGATACCAAACCAAAACCTGTTGTGGAAATTCCCGAAGAAACTGCCCTCTGTTACCTTTGGGATTGGGGAGATTTGATTGCCGATTGGAAAGAGTTTGAAGTCGCTAATTTCCAAGAAGATGTGGACCCGTTCTTTGAACCAGGATGGGAAGTTGATTGGCAAAACATTTATGCTGACCCTCTTGATGGATTTTCCTTGAATATGATGTTCGAAAGTCAAAATGGGAACTTGCCGGAAATGCCTGAATGGGAGTGGAATCCAATTCCGGATGAGCACCAACTCTTTGCTTGGAATGATCCTTTAGATACCTTCTCTATACCCATGCTGTTTGCAGAAGAATATCAACCACCGACGGTGATCTACGACTGGCCTAAACCTGTTCCATTTCGACCAAACCTCTCCTCCTACCTCCACGATCTCATAGCTAACGACCCATACAACAACGCGGGTCTTGCTCCATACCCAGAACCGCCAGAAGATGTGGCTAATAATGAGTTCAACCCAATGGACTACCTGGTCGATGAAGTTAAATCGGAGTCATCTGTCACCTTCCCAAAAGATGCCGATGTTGCCATGATGAATTTGTGGGAAGATGAACCGGGTGCTAAGGCAAATCTGTGGGGTAATACGGAAATCATCAACATAAAGGTGGGAAACGAAGAGTGGACCGTAAATAGGGCAGTAGCAGAAGCTGAAAAATGGAAGCCCGAGGATCTGTGGGAAGACCTGGTTATCGCTGACTTAGCTGCCAACCTCCAAGACACCACCATTGGAAACAAGCGCAAGGCCCTTGCTGATCTATGGAATGAAGAGTCCAAGTACCAACAGATTGGTCAATTGACCAGGAGTGGTCGAATATATCAACCCCTTAATCTTCAAATCGGAGAATCTTCCAACCCTTCAGCTCCACTGGCCAAAGAACCTTCTAACTTGTTCGTTGCCCCAATCAAAGATACTTTCCAACCCTTTGCCCCACCAGTTAAAGAGCCTTCACGCCCTGAGAAAGACCCAGAAAGAATGATCAAGCTCCAGCTTGAACAGACTCCGGCCAAAATATCTGTTTGGGACGTGCTTGTTCACTCCACCCGCCATCGCGAAGGATTCATCCAAGCTCTCTCTCACCTAAAAGTCCTTTCCTCCATAACCCCTGACGAACTTGTGGCACTCATCAAAACCATACCCGTCAAACATGCTATCACCTTCACTGATCGAGATTTGCCCGCTGAAGGAACTGATCACAATCGACCACTCCATATCACTCTGAAATGCCACAGAAAATGGGTACCGGTAATTTTGATAGACAATGGGTCAGCAATCAATGTCTGTCCACTCCGTGTTGCTTATTTCCTGGGATACAAAAACAGTGATTTTTCTCCATCAGAAGTCAAAGTTCGGGCATATGACAACACCCGTCGGGATGTAACTGGGACCCTCATGTTCCCTATGACTTTCGGGCCTTACCACACGGATGTGGAGTTCTATGTGGTAAACATTCCCGCGTCCTTCAACCTACTGCTGGGTAGACCTTGGATGCATCGACCTGACATCATGGCAGTTCCTTCAACACTCCACCAGAAAGTTAGAATAGGACTGGAAACTGGGATGCTCACCATTCATGGCGACTCTGGGATTCGTGCTCCTGTGGAAGACAATGCCCCACTTTTGGAGATACAACATGGGGAAGAGGACGTCGCCCTGGGCGGCTTCTCTCTTGACACCTCTCGTTCTGTTTTCACTGTCAAGATCGATGACGACTTCGTCGTTAGTAATGTCGCCATAAAGATAATGAAGAAAATGTCCTACATGCCAGGATTGGGGCTGGGAAAGAATTTTCAGGGGCCAGCACAGTTTGAAGAACCAGGAACTTTAAACCGCGTAACAGGTGTGGGATACCACCCTTCCAAGGATAGGAAGGAAAAGAAGGGAGATAGATTGGAAGATTATTTTGTCAAAGAAAAGGCAAAACAGATTTATCAAGGGCAGCCGGAACCATTTTGGGACAAAGAAACCAATACCTTCCTGCTAGGGTTTGAGATATTCGCTAATGATGTCTGGCCTGAAAGTGATGAAGAACCAGAAGCAGTGATCAAACCAGCAAAGACGACAGATTGGGTTGAAACTCTTGCCGTGGGTAGCCTAGCGACCTTATTCGAGGAGGACAGACCATTGGGTATAGTCATGGAAGCAGAAGTGCAGATGCTGGGGCAGGCAGCCCCCGAAGATCCAACTTCACTTATCATGGATGCCGCTGGAGATTATAAGAATTGGACTTTCATACCAAGTGCAACCAGTCATGAGTCTGAATCTGAAACTGAGTCCTTTAAGTCTTCTGAGTCTGTTGAGTTTGAGTCGGTGCCTCTTGGCCCAACTCCTCAGAGTCTGTATTTTGAGTTTGAGTCTACCCGTGTGTATGATGCCCTCGAGGCCTCTGCTAATGATGAAATAAATGAACCTGATTCCGCTTACTTCCCTGATTTTGAAATAAATTGTGTCGACCCCAATGATGAAGAGATCGATTTCGAGAGAGAAATCCCTGAAGAAATTCGGTCCCTAATCGAAAGGGAAGACGAAAGGCATGCTCAGCCTGTAAAAGAAGAAGTTGTTTCAATAAATTTGAGGGATGAAGGGAATCCCCGAATGGTTCAGATCGGTTCCGCGCTGTCAGAAGAAGAGCGCCAGGCTCTCGTAAAATTGTTAAAAGAATTCGAAAATGTTTTTGCATGGTCACACGCTGATATGCCCGGAATTGATCCTGAAATCGTGGAACATCGGATTCCCCTTCACCCTGACGCAAAACTAGTGAAACAAAAACTGAGACGCATGAGACCTGATTGGGTGCTTAAAATAAAAGAGGAAGTAACTAAACAGATCAATGCTGGGTTCTTAATGGTAACTAAATACCCTCAGTGGGTTGCCAACATTGTCCCCGTTCCAAAGAAGGATGGTAAAATCAGGGTCTGTGTGGACTTCAGGGACTTAAACAAAGCTAGCCCCAAGGATGACTTCCCTCTGCCCCACATTGACGTCAAGTTGATAATACCGCGGGACATGCCTTACTTTCCTTCATGGATGGTTTCTCAGGATACAACCAGATTCTCATGGCCCCGGAAGACCGAGAGAAGACCACGTTCATTACTGAATGGGGAACTTATTGCTATCGGGTCATGCCTTTCGGGCTGAAAAACGCTGGTTCCACCTATCAGCGAGCTGTTATAACCTTATTGCATGATATGATTCATAGAGAGGTAGAGGTTTACGTTGACGACATGATCGTTAAGGCAAAAGAGCGAGAAGGCCACTTACCCGCATTAAGGAAGTTCTTCGAAAGGATAAGGAAGTACAGAATGCGCCTTAACCCGACTAAATGCACGTTCGGAGTCACTACAGGGAAAATGCTCGGGTTCATGATCACCACTCGCGGTATCGAAATCGATCCATCAAAGATTAAGGCCATTCTGGAAATGGAACCACCACGGACGGAGAAAGACGTAAGGAGTTTCCTTAGCAAAATACAGTTCATCAGCCGGTTTATTGCAAAACTGACTTCAACATGCGAACCCATATTTCGCTTGCTCAAGAAAGGAACACCATTTGTGTGGAACGACAGATGTCAGCAAGCCTTCGAGGCCATCAAAGCCTATCTAAGGAATCCGCCAGTCTTGATGCCGCCGGAACCGGGGAAACCTTTGATCCTATACTTGTCAGTCACTCCGTCTTCCATGGGGTGTATGCTGGCACAGGAAGGAGACGATGGGGTTGAAAGGGCTGTCTATTACCTCAGCAAAAAGATGGTTGGGTCTGAAGAACGCTATACTCCATTAGAAAAGACGTGTTGGGCACTTGTTTGGGCTTCCAGAAAGTTAAGACATTACATGCTAGCCTATTCGGTAAGATTGATATCCCGAATGGATCCTCTGAAGTACTTGTTCGAAAAGCCAGCACTCACAGGAAGAATGGCATGATGGCTATTGATGCTGGCAGAATTTGAATTGAAATATGTCAGCAGAAAGTCAGTGAAAGGAAGAGCTGTCGCTGAATTTTTGGCCGACTGCCCAGTCGAAGGAAAGGAAGATGACGAATTCGAGTTCCCAGATGAAGGCATAATGACCATAGTCGAGGACGTGTGGCGGTTGTATTTCGATGGAGCAGCCAATCAGAAAGGATTCGGAATTGGCGTGCTATTGATTTTACCGGATGGGTCGCATATCCCGCTTGCATTCAAGCTTAACTTCGAAGTCGCCAACAATCAAGCGGAATACGAGGCTTGCATTGTTGGCATGGAAGCAGCCATTGAAATCGGTGTAGAAAAGTTGGAAGTCGTGGGAGATTCAAACTTGGTCGTTTCTCAAGCAAACGGTGATTGGAAGGTCAGGGAAGAGAAGTTAAAGCCATACCATCAAGATCTCGAAGACCTCATTCCCCATTTTAACAAAGTAACTTTCACTCATGTCCCGAGACTCAGGAATCAATTCGCTGACGCCTTGGCAACATTGGCCTCTATGGTCGAAATCCCTGTCGGTGTGAAGCTAAGGCCAATTATGATCGAGCAAAGGGACACCCCAGTATACCAACATGTCATGGTCATCAACGAGCCCGAAGACGGTCACCCTTGGTTCTACGATATCTGGAGATTCGTGGAAAGAGGAGAGTACCCCTCTGAAGCAAGCAAGAAAGACAGGATCGCCCTTCGGAGAATGGCAGCTCAATACATCATTTGTGGAGGAAATCTGTACCGAAGGTCTCACTGTGGAACCCACAAGCTGTGTATTCAAGGTGAGGAAGCAAAAAGGGTGATGGAGGAAGTCCACGAAGGGGTATCCGGTCCTCACATGAATGGCATGATGCTTGCCAAAAAGGTTTTGAGACAAGGCTACTTCTGGTCCACCATGGAGACGGAATGTGTGGAATACGTACGACGTTGCCATAAGTGCCAAATTCATGCTAATCTCACGCATGTTCCACCACATGAGCTGCAGCAAACGACCTCGCCGTGGCCTTTCTCGACATGGGGTATTGATGTCATCGGAAGGATTATGCCCGCAGCCTCTAATGGCCATAAGTTCATCCTGGTGGCTATCGATTACTTCACGAAATGGGTAGAAGCAGCCTCATATGCAACCCTGACGGCAGTTCAAGTCGTGCACTTTATCAAGCAAAACGTCATTTATCGGTATGGGGTCCCACAGGCATTCGTATCCGATAATGGGGTTCATTTCAAAGGCCGAGCAAGGGAAGTCTTGGAAGAGTTCCATATCCAAATACACAAGTCAACAACCTACCGACCGCAGACCAATGGGGCCGTAGAAACAGCCAACAAAACAATCAAAACCATCATGGAAAAGACCATTCAATTTGCAAGGGATTGGCACGAGCGACTACCTTTGGCATTGTGGGGATATCGCACGTCTGTACGTACACCAACAGGGGCAACTCCATACTCCTTGGTTTATGGCATGGAAGCCGTACTCCCCATAGAATTAGAGGTTCCATCCCTCCGAACCATGATCGAATGTAATGTCCAAGAGGGAGATTGGCTGAGCAATCGGTTTGAAGAACTCATGTTGTTCGATGAACGCCGCTTAAGGGCACTTTACCACATTCAAGGATATCAAAGGAGAATCGCGCGTGCATTCAATAAAAAGGTAAAGCCCAGGGACTTGGTGGAAGGCGACATGATTCTGAAGGAAATACGAGCACCAATCTATGATCCACGAGGAAAGTTCCGACCAAAATGGTCTGGGCCTTATATCATCAAGACTATCCTATCTGGAGGAGCTACGCAACTCATCGATCTGGACGGAAACGAATTCTCAATTCTAGTCAACCTAGATCAACTCAAGCGCTACTACCCCTGAGAGAAGCTCGCTGGACTGAAAGCTGCAAGGGCAGTCAGTTCCAGGCAAAAATTAGAGCAAAAAGGCCTGCTAGGATGAAAACCCGCAAGGGCATCTTAGGCAAAACTTAAGGCATACAATGAACGAGCTCGCTAGGCCGAAAACCCGAAAGGGCGATACTAAGCAAAAATTAGAGCGCAAAAGGAGAGTGTCAAAACCAGAGTGAACCCTATCCTTGAACTACGTCATGACCTGATTCCCTCATCAAAAAGGATACGTAGGCAGTCTTACTATGGGACTCGGTCACAATCAATCAAAACAAAAATCCAGGTTGACAGAACCCAGAAAGGCAGAATCAGAGAGGGGGAGACCCTCTGTAACTCACTTTATTAAACTAACTGCTTCTAATACATAAGGCTTAGCATGATCTTCGGAAATAAAAGTGCAATACAATAAAAGGAGGTCCATGATTTATTCAATGATCAGGGTAGTAAGATCGAGTCAGTTTCCTTGGGCACCCGCCCTTGCAGCAACGTCCCTTTTGAGCCATTTCCTGTAACTCCCACGCACTGCAACAGACGGATAAGGATGAGCATCGGTCACCTCGCGAGACCTCCAGAATCGCTGGTAGTTACAAAGAACTGAATGGCGGAAGAAAGGCAGAACTACATCCACCAGGATCTCTGCAGGAACCTCCTGTCTCAAACCAAGCTGACGCTGGATCCGATAGGGGATGTAGAAGGTAAAAGCCTCCAGCCCAAGAAGAACCACCCACTGGGAACCCATATAGAGTACAGTCATGGGCGGAAGGTCAAGCCATGGGCATCTCCAGGAAATAGTCTCAGCCCGCTGACGCTTGAAGAAGTTGACCCACTCGGAAACTCGCCTGTCCGCAAATTCAAAGCACTGGGAGGATGGTAACCTAGCCCCATACGCCAAGTTGCCAGGAGGGAGGGTCAGTACGTTCACCTTGTCACACAGCCAAATCTGCCAAAGAGGGAAAACAAGTGAGAAACCATAGAAAGCCAAGCCCAACGTCAAAGAAAATAGGAAGAACTAGAAAGAAGAAAGATAAGGCGAAAACTAACCTGTAAGAGAAGGGGGCTGCCTCCAAAAGTCTCAGTCTCTCCAGAACGAACCCTGTCTAAACCCATCAGTGTCTCAGCCAATACCATCGAAATCACGTCCTTCCGAGCTCCAATCTGCACTGCAATGCTAACCAATGCCAAGTTAGCATGACCAGTGGAAGGAACCAAAAAGTAAGCAGCAAGTAAGCACATACAAAGAGCAGTCATGCGCCGAGTGTGGTAGGTTGCGTCCGCCAGGTTACCAAGAGGAGAAAACATCTCAATGAGGCGCATCACGTTGAGATGACCATTGCTAACCAAGTAACGAGCAACATCGTCATTCAGACCTAGAGAGGCAGCAAGAACCTTGGACATGTTCTCGCGCACGGGAGGAACGATGACATCTCCAGAGCCGAAGCCGCCAAGATAGGCGCGAAACTCCTCAATTGTAGGGCAAAGCTCCTGTTCACCAAAGCGGAATACGTGCACCTCCGGATCCCAAAAACTTATGGCAGCCTTTAGGAGCTCGGGACGAAGGCGGATGTTACGAAGGTATCTCATGGAGTAGAGACCATGCGCCCGAAAGTTGAGCCAATCGACCCCCTCCATGGAAATCAACCACGGCCGTAGCGAACCGGTGAGAGAAAGAGCCATTGGGAGGGGATGGAGATTTGAGGAAGAAAGACATGGTTAATATGGGGCCTAAGGCCTGAATTTATAGAGAAATAGATGAGACAACGTCAATTTTCAAAAGAGCCTTGGGTTCCAAAAGTATAGATTTTCCATGAGTCTTGCATAGGGAAAAGCTTGGTCATGCTCTAAAAGAACAAAGTAGACATGCATTGGTCCGAAAATGTTGTAGGACAGGTCAAACTTCAACCTTCGTGCAATCTGTCTTGGGAAGCAGCAAATGGCAGAATGTCAGGAAAATAGTGCCGCGCAGTATACCGAGGCAACGCACGGCATACCAAAACCAGGAGAAAACCACGGCATAGCACGGATACGCCGTGGAATCGGATGAAGCCACGCACGGCACTTTGTAGACCCGCACGGCATATTAAGTCTGCATTTCTGCAGACTTTGACAGCAGAGGTTTGAAACCAATTCGAGGCACCCGCAAGCATCACCAACCCTCAGAATACGTTTCAGTAGGTATTTGGGACTTTGGGGAACTCCCGCTTCGAGTCAACTCTCAAAATTCGACGTGAGGACGCCAAAAAGTCAATAAAACCCATTTCCTAGGTCATGTCATGGTATCGGAGTCCGTTTCAAGCCATTTCAGGTTGATCTTTCGAGTCCTGCAGGTCATAATGGCCAAAGGTGACCTGGTCCAAGTTCCGTTTCACGGTCTATGTCAAAATCTGAGAATGTCACCCTCAAAAGTCAAGGTTTTCTTACTTTTCAGGCATGTTTTCAAGAAGTTTTCAGTTTTCAAATGAGAGCTTGAGTTTCATAATCAAGTGTCAAGTATCCAGGGTCATTGTTGATGAACAAGAGTCAGCGACAGGGGTAGTTTCGTAAAGTCTTGCACAAAGGGATCAATTTTTCAGAGTTATTCATTTATCTTCTTTGATTTCTATTCCAATGTCGATAAATCTTTGCCCCAACATAATACTCATCGAAAAACTCGAGTTCGCTTCAAATTATGACCAAAAGGATTAGTCGCATGCATGCATTGGTTAGTGTTTCTGTTATTCAATCTTTCTTAGACCAACGACAATAAGGGAAGTTGAATGACGTAAACAATGAAAGAAATAAGCTTCTATATATATATAATCTCCAAGATATCCATGAGTCGAAGTACCAAAAGGCGTGCAAGCCCCAAAATCCTATCTACTGAGGGTAAACAGGCATCCTTCCAAAAGAAGCACGCAGGCTCCACCAAAAGGCAAAAGCAAAACAAAAGGGAACTCAACTCTCATCCCCGTCCTCGTCATCGTCCTCCCCCTCCACGCCGTCCTCCCCAGAGGCCTCCTCTACCTGAGAACCGACCGCCTCCTGAGTACCTGACACCCTAGGCACCGTACTCCCCAAGGTGTCTGCAAGGTCGACGTCCGTCGGCTCCTCAGTCTCGTCAGAAATGTCGACCGGCTCGTCCTCTGTCCCCCCAGAAAGCCGCTGCCTCTTTGACGGAGGCTCCTCTCGCGAGCTTGCAGAGGAAACCTGTGGCACCTGCATGCGCACAGACTTCCTGCGCGGCCCACGCGAAGTCCCTCCTCCAGCCTGCAATAACATGGTATTCATCATTTGCATTGTAATCATAGTATAAGCGGTAGGAAATAAAAGCAGAGGGTCCGAAAGCTTTACCATAGTCCCACCAGCACGAAGAAGCACCTCTGGGGCGTGGCCCATGGCGTACTGCCTCACCAGCTGCTCTAGGCCCATCATGGCCCCGGCCATCTCTCTCACGTACTCCAGAGTCGCCTGCACAATAGGTCGATTGATTAGAACATACAGTGATACTAACAAGTGCATGCAAATGGGCGAAAGAGTGCAAATTATACCTGAGCAAGGAACTTCGAAGCTGCAACTGTGGGACGTGGCACCACCACTACACCAGAAACCCCCTGGGCGATCGTCACGTCCACGGTCCAGGAGAGTCGAGGCAAGCTGGCCCCGCTCGGACCTGCACTGTCACCTCTACCACCACCACTACCCTCGCGTCCTCTTCCTCTCCCTCCTCTCCGTCCTCGTCCGCCTCTACCACCTGCACCACCTGGCACTCGAAGCGTCGCCTCCCAAGCAGCAGCCCGTACCTCGAAACTCGGCATCAAGTACCGAGCCCGGTACTCAGAGTAGTCCACGCCCGCCTGGAAGAGCGGCTCCAGCTCAAGGTCCGGTCGTACGAACCGCTCAACCTCCCCCTGGTGTACAAGCTCGTCCTCTGCACCAGAGCAGGACGGAGACCAGGAACTTTAAAAGCGTCCAGCCTCAACGACTGACGTGACACCCGGTCACCCAGGTACCACTGCCAGCCGTAAGGGGACTCGAGTAGCACTTTCCCCCTCGTCACCTCCCTACTCCGGACCAAGTAAGGAAGCTTGCAGCGGTCCCACACACGCCAGCGAATCTGCAATCAAAGATGAATAACATCGGCATGAGACTTGAATAAGAACTGTCAAACGAATGAAAGCATGCCAGATGTAATCATACCCTGTCAGGACGAAGCTCGTCTAGGAAGAGGCGGTAGGCGTTCAAGTCGCCCTTCCCCTTCTTCACCCCCCGGAACTCCTTGGACCAACGTAGGGCCCGGGGAAGCACTATGTCACTAGGGCAGGAGGTCTCGGGAGGGTACATATCCAGTACCTCGTACATCCACAGCTGCAGAATCAAACATCAAGGATTAGCACAGGATATGCAATAAGCGAATGGAAAGACAAATAAATGCAAGAGAAGTTCGAAATGTACCTCCCAGACCCTCCAGTAACCGCCGAGGCTCTTCCCCGCTCCTCGGGAAAGAGACCCCATGAAGGCGTAGCACGCTCCCAAAGCTGCACCGCCCCAGTCAAAACGGGCTATCTCCCCGACGTCCCTCAAGGCCGGTAGGAGCGAAAGGTGTACTCGGTTGCGCCTGTTGGGAAACAGGGACGCACCGAGCAAGTACAACAGAAAGCACCGCGCCATCTGCTCCTCCTGCACCCTGTCAGTCGGGAGCTCCTCCGTCCAAAACCCCAACAGCTGAGCGTACTGAGCGTCCTCCTTCTCCGCCCTCAGCACGTACCCCAGTGTCTCCCGCTGGAGCACCGCACTCCTCCCCGTAACGGCGTCGTAAGGGATAGGGTCGCCCCCGACCCTCAGACCAGTGATCGCCGCAAAGTCCAGCAGCGTCACCGTCAGCTCGCCAAAGAGGAAGTGGAACGTGTTCGTCGTGTCCCACCACCTCTCAGCTAGTGCCCTCACCACCTGGCGATCGTTGCTCGCCCTTCTCAGCACGCTCACAAACTCCCCGAAGCCCGCCTGTCTCACAATCTACCTCACAGCCTCGGGGAGTCTCTCCCAGAACGTCGGCACGTCGGCCGCACCACCGTAGCACGAGATGGTGATCGCCTGTTGCAATAAGTTGATAACATTCAGTAAGCAGGTATACTATTTAAGGCAAATACGACATTCAAATAAGGAAATGAAAGTGCGATGCATTGAAATTTGAAATGCAAGTGTTTAAGGTATACCTCGTCTCGGCGCAAAGAAAGGTGCTGCTGTGGGTCCCTCAGGACCAGAGCCTCGTCGTACGTGGGCCGCGCCGGTCTGTAGGCGTCCAAAAGTGTAGGGACCACTACGTGCTGAAAGGGCACGTAGGACTCCGCCTCGTAAGCTCCGCCCCCCTTCAGGGCCACCGTCGCCTCCTCCACAACACTCCTCCTAGGAGCTGTCTCAGCTCCGGCAGCCTCCTCCTCTACTCCCTGAGGCCCTCCGGTAGCCCCTGCCTCCACCTCAGCCTGGAGCTCCCTCTCCCGAGCCTCCAGTAAAGCCTCCGCTAGCCCCGGCACCCCTCGGAAGGTCTCAACCAGGTCGTCCAAGGATGCCACCTCCAAGTAGTCGCTCAACCCTATGGGCCGCAACGACCCTGCACCCTCACCACTACCGACAAACAGAGCCGATGTCTCCCTCTCCTCCACCAACTCCTCCTCGACAATGGGGGCCTTCCCCAAGTCGACCCGAGGCTCCCTCACAGGAGAGGCCTCTGTCTCCACCTCCACTCCGTCAAGCCCGTCACCACCACGAGCCCCTGTGACCCTCCCCTCCGAACCAACTACACCCTTTGTCCGGCCCGTAGCCTCGTCCTCACCCCTAGGCTTCACTGCACTCGGAGTCTCCGTCTCCTGGCCATACCCGGCCAACACCCTGCTACCACCGTCACCGCCGCCACTGCCAACTGCCGCGGCAGCCGAGGCCGAAGCCTCCTCGGCCAATGCCGCCGGGGCCGAGACCCCCACGGTCTCCGGCCCCTCCCTGACTGTCGCGCTACTCTCCGGGACCACCGTGGCCAGTGCAACCTCGACACGTGGTGGATGGTCATCCCTAGGTGTATCTATATCATCCATGGTATAAGAGAGAGAGAAAGAACCGAGAGAGAGAGAGAGAGAGAGGGAGCAGCGAGAGAGAGAGACAGGAGAGAGAGGGAAATTCGAAACGATCGGGGCGTACTATGTACGCCCCGTATATATATATATATATCCCCTTGAACCGGTTCGTTTGAAATTAATTCCAGACCGGGTTCATCATTCATACGCCGCACGGCACATTGGAGAGAAGCGCACGGCGTAATAGCCTGATTGGATGAGAATTCTCGAGTTTCCGCGACGCACGGCATTACCCATACTGCGCACGGCATACTGGGTTAATTCGACAGTTTAGATTCTGAAGGCAGTCTTCTGACAAGGTTACTCGCATTCGATTTCGTTCGTGAACAGTAAGCAGAAAAACAGACAAACGATGGCAAGAAAAGGAGATTTCTTTCATTCCACGAAGCCCAAGGTAATCCCCCAGGATTTTCATTACATCGTTCAAAGAAAAAAGAGAGAAAAAAAAGAAGAGAGAAAATCCAAAAAAAAAAAAAATCCTACTGCCCCCTTTTCTTCTTCCTCAGTCCTAGCCCTCAGTCGCTCCCTCCGCTGGACGCACCGTCCCCTTCTCCAGAACGGTCATCCGAGCCATTCGGATTCCCTTCCGAGTCCTCTGCAGTCCCATCCGAGTCGTGCCCCGGTGCATACTCCGGGTCGTGCTTGTTGTCTAGTTGATCAAAAGCGAAGTCTTGAAGGTTAGACACCACGCGGCGAAAAGTGCGGATCGTTGATATGAGCCTCGCGATCTGACGATTCAGTTGCTCGATCTCTTCATGATAAAAACCCATCTCAGCCTCGAGGGAAGTCACTCGTGCAGTCAAGTCGCTGTCCGCCATGTCGAGTCTCGAAAGTAGCCTTTTTCTTAGAATGGGGAGAAGGTAGAGAGACTTGGGAGAATGTTGCATAGAATGAGGCACCACCATCCCTTTAAAAGAGGTCCTGACCGACGAAAGGGCACGCCTGTATTAATGGGCACCCTTAAACCAGCCAACTGATCTCAGAAATCGAAGAGGTGCATAGGAATTAGAAATGCCGCACGCCGCATCGAACGCCCGCACGGCATTATGGCTTCAGAGGAATAAATGTGTTTTCTCAGAAATTGAACACTCTAGCCACCAAAATCATCTCGGAAACCAAAAACTCCAGCCGTTTTGCAGCAGAAATCCTTTGGAATAGCGTGCATTAATGATAGGATTATTTGATCCTAGTTCCCCGGGACTCGCAAAATTTCCCCGTCCCCCGAGGACTGGTTGTATTCACATTTGCTCGCAGTATTTGCTAGATTTGCGCTCCCCGTCTCAGTCTCGAATCAGTTCCAAATCAAATTTCGCCTCCCGAAGGCTCGTCTCAAAATCAAGTCTCAATTTCAAATCAGTCTCAAATCAAATGTCGCCTCCCGAAGGCTCGTCTAAAAATCAAGTCTCAATTTCGAACCAGTCTCAAATCAAATTTCGCCTCCCGAAGGCTCGTCTCAAAATCAAGTCTCAATTTCAAACCAGTCTCAAATCAAATTTCGCCTCCCGAAGGCTCGTCTCAAAATCAAGTCTCAATTTCAAACCAGTCTCAAATCAAATTTCGCCTCCCGAAGGCTCGTCTCAAAATCAAGTCTCAATTTCAAACCAGTCTCAAATCAAATTTCGCCTCCCGAAGGCCCGTCTCAAAATCAAGTCTCAATTTCAATCAAGTCTCAATTTCAAATCAGTCTCAAATCAAATTTCGCCTCCCGAAGGCTCGTCTCAAAATCAAGTCTCAATTTCAAACCAGTCTCAAATCAAATTTCGCCTCCCGAAGGCTCGTCTCAAAATCAAGTCTCAAATTCAAACCAGTCTCAAATCAAATTTCGCCTCCCGAAGGCTCGTCTCAAAATCAAGTCTCAATTTCAATCAAGTCTCAAAATCAAGTTCCAAATCAAGTTTCAAACCACATTGCGCCTCCCGAGGGCTCACCTCAAATTTTCAAAAGGCTTACTTCAAACTTTTTCTTTACATTGTTTGCTGCAATTACATTGTCCCAATTGAACTATGTTGGTCTGATCCCTACAAACGGGGTACGTAGGCAGTTCCACGAACGCGACCACCATTGTCATTTACTTGCATTTTCGAGTATTTTGTCTCTGTTCAAAGACTTTAGAGCAACGGATCGGGATGCCTATTCTTTAAGCGTCACTCGTATCAAGACAATGATATCCGAGTTACGTTAAAGAGGGACTACTGTAGACACCCCAATCCGGACCTCGAAGGGTCTTTGTCCGCCCCGATGATGAATTAAAGGGGAAACGAAGTCTTTGCGAGCTTGAATGAAGTATTCCTCCAGCATCCGTAGCCCAAACCAACCATCAGCCCAGAAAAACCCAAAAAAGCCCAAAAGCCCAGAGAAAGCCCCAAAAGCCCTGGACCGAACCTGAAGTACCGCGCGTGACACTTCTACATCGCGCGGCGTATCAAAATTTAATACGCCGCACGCAGTCATGAGGTTAACCGCACGGCATTTTAGGTAAAGTTCTGACTGGCTCAGTGTGGGCTGCATGCCCGAAAAACAAAGAAAGGCCGTTTTGCTTTGGTATTTTCCCGCCGCTTTGAAGAGAAATACGCCGTTTGAAGAGTCGCCACCCGGATTTGCGGTACATCACCCGAGAAACCGTTTCGTTTGGAAAACCAATTGATTTGAAGTTGAAAACCAGAGATCAGTTTCAAGGGTTCGGAAGCCATGTTACGAGGGGGGAAGGGTTTTAAGGCACCCCCCTCGCCCGATTCGAGATCGGTCTCTACTAAACGTTTGTGGGATTTTTCAAAAGGGATTTTGTCTCATTAGATCATTTAGCAAGTATCCACAGTTTATAACAGGTAAGAAGTGCATTCACGTGCAGTTGTACAAGGGGAAGTGGAATGGTGGAGTAACGGTGAGCAAATGCATGAATGACAGAAAACTAGAGACTGCCACTGACTTCACTCTCGAGCGCTCGATATCAATCCCGAGCGCTTGGGAGCTCTGACACCCAACCTGCAAGCTTTGTTAGCACAGACAGAATACAATGCTAAACTGGAAACTGAAATGATATTAAGTACGCTACTGGCTCAGCAGAGGATTTGAAAGACTGGAATGCACCCTCAATCTTTCAGATCATGCATCCCTGCCTTAGCAAAGCTAAATCTATGAATTTAAAAGAACAACAGGCCACACTAATGCATGCAGAGACCAGGTAACGCAACAGAATGGGAAATGGGGAGCAATGGCATGCATGCACTCCCGAGCACTTTGGAATGGTTCGGAGCGCTTGGGAGTGAGCTGCACATCAGCTTACTCTCAAACAGGAAATGGCACTGATTTGGCATGCAAAATACCCTTGTTTTTATGTTTCCCAAGAGGAGAACATCTTTTAGCTTTGGAAATACCTCACTTTGCATGAAAACTTGAAGGAAATACTTCTGTTTTGGAGAAAATAGTTTTCTGTGCATGCATGCCAAAATGAAACCATTTCTTTTAAGATCACATATCATTTCCAACCCACTGTGTTACGAAGGGCCATGCATGAAACTGGGAACAGTCCCGAGCGCTCAGGAGAAATCTCGAGCGCTTGGGAGTGGTTCCAGTGAGGGTTTTATGAAAACATTTTCTTGCGCCCCATTGCTCTTGTTTTTACACTAGGGTCTCCCAACCATGCACCCAGTATTGAAGACTGGGTTAGGCTGAGAGACCCCCCTCAGAAGGGATGAATAGCCTTTAAGTTGTGACCAAAGGTAAAGTTTTATACCTTTTCCTTGAACCTTGCTCCTTGGAATAGCTTTGAAATGTGGATGAAGAGAGGAGAGTGCAAGAGATCAGAAGAGTATTCTGGATTTCTTGCCCTTTTCCTTGGTGATTTCTAAAACCTTTGAAGTTTGGAAGATGAGTTTTGGGTGTTTTTGGTTTTGAGCTAGAGAGAGAGAACAGAGAATAAGAGTTCTTCTGGAGTGAAAATTTCGTGGTCTTTTTTTCTAGCTGAAAAGCAGTCATATTTATAGGCAAAACATCAAATGGTTTTTGAAAATCAAATGGTTTTGGTAAAACATTTTTTAATAGGTAAATCTTGGGCTGAATATCTTCCTACCAGAGGTTGAGTGTGGACTGAGCCATCGGCGGGCTCAAGGTGGCTGTAATGATGATTTGCAAGGTGAGTGGGTGATACTGCCATCCATTGGGCAACAGAAAAGTCTCGAGCGCTTGGGATTACTCCCGAGCGCTTGGGACCTTACTCTCGAGCGCTCGAGAAATAGCCAGGCCAGAGGTTTTGTGAAACAGTTTTGAGCGCTTGGAATTGCTCCCAAGGGCTTGAAAATGCCCTTTTTACCATTTTTAATCCTTCTTCCATCTTTCAAGGAGCAAAGTTCCGATCGGTACCAGGCTTGTTTCGATCCAAAGTCATCATCGGGGAGCCTCCGGGCCACAAATCAAGGAATTTTGAAAAGTCCAAATTGGGGTGTCTACAGTTGCCCCTCTTTGGGCGACGCTCAGCATCACATCTAGATACGAGTGCCGTCCAAAGATTGAGACAGCCCAATTCGAGCCAGATCAAATCCTCAATTCAAAATCAAATGCAAGTAAAAACACAAACATTTAATGCATGTGGTCGCGTCTTTTCAGACTGCCTACGTACCCTTTTCTGCAAGGATCAGACCAGCGTAGTTCTTTGGGGCAAATGCAGACATGCAAGCAAATGATAGAAAGGTGTCACTCGGGACAGTGCCAAATCTATGGCGGTGGAAAGAGGGGTGCCAAATCTATGGCAGACAAGATGGGTGCCAAATATATGGCGGCGGAAGGAGGGGTGCCAAATCTATGGCAGACAAGATGGGTGCCAAATATATGGCGGCGGAAGGAGGGGTGCCAAATCTATGGCAGACAAGTAGGGTGCCAAATATATGGCGGCGGAAGGAGGGGTGCCAAATCTATGGCAGACAAGTAGGGTGCCAAATATATGGCGGCGGAAGGAGGGTGCCAAATCTATGGCAGACAAGTAGGGTGCCAAATATATGGCGGCGGAAGGAGGGTGCCAAATATATGGCGGCGGAAGGAGGGTGCCAAATCTATGGCAGACAAGTAGGGTGCCAAATATATGGCGGCGGAAGGAGGGTGCCAAATCTATGGCAGACAAGTAGGGTGCCAAATATATGGCGGCGGAAGGAGGGTGCCAAATCTATGGCAGACAAGATGGGTGCCAAATATATGGCGGCGGAAGGAGGGTGCCAAATCTATGGCAGACAAGATGGGTGCCAAATCTATGGCGGCGGAAGGAGGGGTGCCAAATCTATGGCAGACAAGATGGGTGCCAAATCTATGGCGGCGGAAGGAGGGGTGCCAAATCTATGGCAGACAAGTAGGGTGCCAAATATATGGCGGCGGAAGAGGGTGAAACCGGGGATGAAGGGTGACGACGATGACTAGAGCGACGAAAGAGGGCCTGAGGGCCACCAGCGGAGAGGGATTTGTCGTGTCTGAGCCTTAGGTTTTTGCCTTGCTAGCTTACTCACACCTAGACCCGAGTGCCGAGGTAGTTGTAACTTCCAGGCCTGCGTGCCTTGATTTTGTTTGGGTCTGCGTGCCCCAGTAGCTAGGATTGGGCGCGTGTTTGCCCCAGCTTTTGTACTTCCTTCCTTACACATTGTGAATACCGTACTTGTTTACGAGAATTTGCACTTCATTCTTCGGTATTCGTTCGCTCTTCCTTTAAGAATTGTATTTTATGAAATATATACGTCTAGCTTGCAAGAAAGTAGAGAGCACGCGAATTTCAACCGATACTCTCAAAGTAAGAACGAAAATCTGACTCCGGCACACAGTTAATAATGTACATTGCGACTTATCGTAGGGTTCAATGAAACATGCTTTACGTGGTACTCGAGAGACGAAAATCTTGGGAATTTTAACATTTTCTTATGGAACGAGAACAGATACGCAAGAAAACATGTAATGGAAACCGCTGTATCCCTCGAGAATACGTTGAGAACTTTCTGATTGGAGTTGGCCGTATTTGTGGCGTTGAACTGAAGCTGGAACACCGGGATCAGAATCCTCTGTAAAATAGTAAAACTCTCGAGCGCTTGGGAGAGGTCTCGAGCGCTTGGGTCTTCACTCCCGAGCGCTTGGGACTTCTGTCATTGGCAGTTTCAGAGTTGTTTCCCAATGCCACTCACTAGCTATTCCCATGTCGTTTTCTTCTGCATGCACCCTTCCAAGACGTCTCGTAACTTTGCACCATCTGTTTCCCAGCAGAAAACATCTTCCAAAGCAAGACTTGGGCTTTCCCACCATTTTTTCAAATTTTCAAAGTTTTGAAATTTTGAAATTGTCTTGGAAATGTCGAGCTTTGAAGAGTTCCAAGGCTGATGAGGGCTGGCATTGCATTCTCCAGACCTCTATAAATAGAGAGCTCCTGCCTTGGCCATTCCCTCACACTTCATTTCAGTCTTCTCCTCCCAAATCCTTTTTCCTTCCAAAAATCCATTCCTCTCATGGCCTTGCTAAACCAAGCCTTGCTCCGTCCCTAGTTGGACAGCCTCGAAGGCATCGATTGGCTGAACTTCCGCGGTCACCGGCTTTACGCTCTTAGGCACCTTCGGGAGATTGCCATTCGTCCTGTCTTGCTACATGCGGCGGTGCGCTTTTGGGATTCTGAAGCGCACGTCTTTCGCTTTGGTTCTCAAGAGCTATGCCCTACTGTCGAGGAGTTCCATGCTTACCTTGGAAGTCACGACTCCATGGAGCCCATTGCCCCAATGCTTAGAGAGAGTATGAAGAATATTCTGAAAGCTAAGCTGGGTGTTAGCGGAAACGTCGCTGAGTTTCTTACTCGGGGCAATGCCATCAACATCGTGCAACTGTACGAGAGATTCAGCCCCCCCGGGGATTTGACAGACTTCGAATACCAAGGCCGACGAATGGCGGCCTGTTGTATTTGTCTCTTGGCGGCTTTTCTGTTGGTTCCCCCAGTTGGTCAGCCCAGTTCTCTATTGGTGGGCGTCGCTTCTCAGATTTGAGGCTCGCAAAGATGTCGCACCCTTAGTCCCTGCCGAGACTTTGATGGGTTTAGACGCGGTCAATGCTGGTCGGACAAGGGTTTTTGGTGGTAGCCCGCTGTTGCTGCAGGTTAGGGACCTCACTCAGCTCTCCTTTTTCTATTTCTTTCATTCATTTTACCTCATCGCTCGGCTTAGGCCTTATTCTGACTTCTTACTTGTTTTCTCTCTTTTTGGGTAGATGTGGCTTTGTGACAAGTTGAGCCTGCTGACACCTCCGACGAATGACTGGTGGTATCGTGCAAGTGGATGGAACCGCCCTTTTCAAGTGAAGTACAGCAATGAGGATGACTGGGCCGATTTCTTTGCTTCTGCCGAGGAAGATGACATCGTTTGGCGGTGCCATTGGCTGAGGCTCCCTGTCATGACCGTTGGCAATATGGGTTCGATGCATGTCCTTGTGGCTGGCTTATCCGGCTTCTCCTTCTATTCACCGTTTCGCATCCTCCGTCAATTTGGACTCAATCAAGAAGTGCCGCTGTCGGGTTCTGAAGTGCTTCGTCTCCCTCCTTTCACCATTCCGAGCCTTCGGAGTTATGTTCGATCATGGGAGGCTCGTAGGACTGAGCCCTAGTGATCCACTTTTCTCTATTGCTACAACCGGAAGGTATCGCAGATGGTTGAGGAGAGATGTGGAAGCAAGGATGGGTTGACCACTTACTTTGCCGCTTTTTGGAATAAAAGGCGTGTATTAAAAATGTGTGTTTTTCGTTTTCATGCTCAGCTTGTAATAAAGAAATAATTTGAATAAAATCGGTTGATTAAGGGTTTTCCCCTTTTGGTTGGCTAATCGCATGCGCCTCTGAGGAAAACGTTTTGATTTGTCAATTTGGATTTGGACTTTAGATATATTTAGGACCGAACCTCAGCGTGAGATTGCCTACGTATCCCTCGTGAAAGGGAATCAGGTCATAACGTAGTTCGGGCCAGGGTTCGCTCGGGTATTAACGCTCTCATTTTGCGCTCTAAATTTTGCCTAGAGCCGCCCTTTCGGGTTTTCGGCCTAGCGAGCTCTTTTTCAGTTTTTGCCTTAACTTTTGCCTAAGCCGCCCTTTCGGGTTTTCGACCTAGCAGGCTTGCTCTAAATTTTGCCTGGGACCGCCCGCCCTTGCGATTTTCGGTCCAGCGAGCTCTCTCAGGGGTAATACCGTTTAAGTTGATCCAAATTGACAAGACTAGAGAACTCGTTGCCGTCAAGGTCGATGATTGAGGCCGCTCCTCCAGAGAGTATGGTCTTGATGATGTATGGCCCTGCCCATTTAGGTCGGAACTTTCCTCGCAGATCAAACACCGGCGCGTGAATTTCCTTAACTACCATATCCCCCTCTTGCAGATCCCTTGGCTTCACTTTCTTGTTGAACGCCCGGGCGATCCTTCGTTGGTATCCCTGAATGTGGTATAACGCCCGTAGCCTTCTTTTGTCGAATAACATGAGTTCTTCAAATCTCCCACTGATCCATTCAGCTTCATTCACTCCGCTCTCAGCCATGACTCTCAGCGATGGAACTTCTAGCTCGATGGGGAGAACGGCTTCCATACCGTATACCAAAGAATAGGGGGTTGCCCCCGTCGGTGTACGAATAGATGTCCGGTATCCCCACAGAGCTAGCGGTAATTGTTCGTGCCAATTCCTAGCTGACTGAGTGGTCCTTTCGAGGATCGTCTTGATCATCTTGTTCGCTGCCTCAACTACCCCATTCATTTGTGGCCGATAGGTGGTCGAATGATGGACTTGGATTTTGAACTCGTCGAAGAGTTCCAAAACCCTTCCCTTGAAGTGAACTCCATTATCAGACACGAAGGCTTGAGGGACTCCATACCGATAAATGATGTTTTGCCTGATAAAATGAGCCACTTGAATGGCCGTCAATGTCTTATACGAGGCTGCCTCGACCCACTTGGTGAAGTAATCCACTGCTACCAGAACGAACCTGTGACCATTGGAAGCCGCGGGAGTGATCTTTCCGATAACATCGATGCCCTAGGCGGAGAATGGCCATGGTGTCGCCATTGAGTGTAACTCTGAGGGCGGGACATGGATAAGATTGGCATGAGTTTGGCACTTATGACATCGGCGCACATACTCGATGCAATCTGTTTCCATGGTTGACCAATAGTATCCCAGCCTAAGAATCTTCTTTGCTAGCATCATTCCGTTCATGTGGGGTCCACAAACACCTTCATGTACTTCTTCCATTACTGCTCTTGACTCATCATCGTGAACACACAACTTGTGAACTCCGCACGGAGATCGTCGGTACAATTTCCCACCGCAGATGATGTATTGAGATGCGAGCCGCTGCAAAGCGATCCGATCCTTCTTAGTTGAATCCGCGGGAAATTCTCCTTTCTAGATGAGATTCCAAATATCATGGAACCAAGGGAGATCATCATCTGGTTCGTCGATGTTCATAATATAGTTGTACACACGTTTCTCCCTCTGCTCAATCATGACGGGTCTTAGCTTTACCCCGATTGGAAGTTCCAGCATGGATGCTAAAGTAGCCAGCGCGTCTGCGAAGCGATTCTTCATCCTCGGTACATGCGTGAAAGTCACCTTCTGAAAGCTCGGGATAAGTTCGTTGAGTTGCTGATGATATGGCTTCATTTTCTCATCCCTTACTCTCCATTCCCCGTTTGCCTGTGATACGACCAAGTTGGAATCTCCGACAACTTCCAGTACCTTGGCTCCAATCTCCAATGCAGCTTCCATTCCCACGATACATGCTTCGTATTCTGCCTCGTTGTTTGTGACTTCGAAGTTTAGCTTGAATGCGAGGGGAATGTGCGACCCCTCAAGCGAAACTAGCAGTATGCCAATCCCAAAGCCCTTCTGATTAGCGGCTCCATCGAAGTACAACATCCACGTTTCGTCAACTGTTGTAATTACATCCTCGTCGGGAAATTGAAATTCGGTGTGTTCCGGGCCCTCAACCGGGCAATCCGCCAAGAATTCTGCCACCGCTCTTCCTTTCACTGACTTGCGAGTGACATACTTGATTTCGAACTCGGCCAATAAGAGCAACCAACGTGCTAACTTACCGGTAAGTGCTGGCTTCTCGAATAGATATTTGAGGGGATCCATTCGAGAAATCAGTATCACCGAGTAAGCCAGCATGTAGTGTCTCAATTTCTTTGTGGCCCATATCAGTGCCCAGCACGTCTTTTCCAATGAAGTGTACCGCTCTTCGCTTCCCACCATCTTCTTGCTCAAGTAGTAGATTGCCCTTTCAACCCCATCTTCTCCTTCCTGTGCCAACATGCACCCCATTGACGAGGGCGTGACGGACAAGTACAGGATCAAAGGTTTTCCCGGGATGGGCGGCATCAAGATTTGAGGATTCTGGAGATAAGTCCGCACTGCTTCAAAAGCCTTCTGACACTTGTCATTCCACTCGAATTTCACGTCTTTCTTGAGCAGTCGAAACAGTGGTTCACAGGTCAAGGTCAACTTGGCGATAAATCGGCTAATAAATTGGATCTTCCCTAAGAAGCACCGGACCTCCTTCTCGGATTGGGGTGGCTCCATCTCGAGAATGGCTTTGATCTTGGAGGGATCCACCTCAATCCCCCTGGTTGTGATCATAAACCCGAGCATCTTTCCGGCTGTGACTCCGAACGTGCATTTCTGTGGGTTGAGACGCATCCTGTATTTCTGAATCCTTTCCAAGAACTTTCTCAATGCTGGGAGATGGTCCTTCCGCTCATTTCCTTTCACTATCATGTCATCGACGTATACTTCGACTTCCTTATGAATCATGTCGTGGAGTAATGTCGTGGCACCCCTTTGATATGTAGGACCGGCGTTTTTCAACCCAAATGGCATAACCCGATAACACTATGTCCCCCACTCAGTGATGAATGTTGTCTTTTCCCTGTCTTCCGGAGCTAGGAGAATCTGATTGTACCCTGAGAAACCATCCATGAAAGATAGTAGAGCATGCCCTGCACTGCTATCAACAAGCATGTCTATATGTGGCAATGGGAAATCGTCTTTAGGGCTTGCTTTGTTTAGATCTCTGAAATCAACGCACACTCTAATTTTTCTGTCCTTTTTGGGGACCGGAACGATGTTTGCGACCCAAGTGGGGTACTCTGTTACGATTAGAAAATCGGCATCAATTTGTTTTGTGAGCTCTTCTTTTATCTTAAGCACCCAATCGGGCCGCATTTTTCTCAGTTTCTGCTTAACGGGTTTTGCGTCTGGGAAGAGAGGGATTCTGTGCTCGACGATCTCCGGGTCGATTCCGGGCATGTCCGCGTGAGACCAAGCGAAAACTTCTTTGAATTCTTTTAGTAAATCGGTGAGCTCTTGCAGCTCATCGGGGGACAGCCCGGAACCAACCTGAACCAATCGAGGGTTCTCCTCATCACCCAAATTTATAGAGATTATTTCTTCTTTTAAAGGCTGAGCATGCCTTTCATTTTCGCGATCGATGAGGGAACGGATCTCCTTGGGGACGTCCCCATCGAGGTCTATTCCTTCATCGTCGGGATCTAAACAATTTATTTCAAAAATCGGCAAGTAAGCGAAAGCGTCATTCATTTCATAAGCAGCCTCCTCGGAAGAGGGGAATACAGCGGTTGACTCAAATTCAAAGTAAAAGCTACGCTGTGGAGGGCCGATAGGCACAAACTCCGACTCTGTGCTAGACGATGAACTAGTGTCGGACCCGGATTCAGACTCAGTGTAGGTGCTGTGAGTGCGAGTTACATGTGGTACGAAAGTACAATTATCATAAACGCCTACAGCCTCCACGATGAGTTTGGAAGGATCTTCAACCTCTTCTTCCTCTCCAAGCACCAGCACAGCAGCGTCTCCGACCATACCCTCCGGATCTTCACCCTCGAACAGGAGTTGGAGACTGCCCACTCCAAAAGTCTCTAGCCAGTTGAGTGCCTCAGATACCTCTTCTACCTTGGTCACTACTTCATCTTCTTCCCAAGTGTCGTTAGCAAAGATTTCAAACCCCGGATGCTTCATCTTCGTTTCAAGATCCACAAAGGGCTCGGGTTCCCCTTGGTATAGTGCTTCTTCCATTTTCGGCTTAATCCCGGCTGCATGAGCCCGGGCACGGTTGCGCCACTTCTTTGCTGGATCGCTCTTCTTGGCCTCATATCCGAGACCAAAGCGTTCGTTACTTCCGGGAAAATCAGGGAACTCCGGGACTCCTTGGCCATAAAGACCCAAACCCATGCCCGGTAGATATTTCATCCTTTTCATGATTTCCAGCGCTGCAGAGCTCACCAAGAAGCCGTCCTCGGCCCGGATGGTGCACACTTTTGAAGTCATAACTGCAAAGCCTCCCATGGTAATGTCTTCCTCTCCATGCATAATCTCTAGTAGTGGGGAGTTGTCTTCTGAGTGTGGACGGATGCCTGAGTCTCCATGGATGATGAGGGTTCCAGAATCTAAACCTAGAATGAGTTTCTGATGCAGCGTTGAGGGCAAACCCATGACATCCGACCTGTGCAGCCACGGCCTCCCTAGCAGGAGGTTGAACGATGCAGGTATCTCTAACACACAGAATTCGATAGAGGTTTTAAACTTCCCCGTCACAAGTTCCAAGTTGATTGTCCCCAAAACATCGCGGCGCGTATTATCATAGGCGCGGACACCCAGATTCGACGGTGCAAAGTCCTTGTTCTTGAGGCCCAAGCAATAAGCGGTGCGCAGTGGGCACACGTTGATGGCTGAACCATTGTCGATGAGGATTGCAGGGACCCATTTTCCGAGACACTTCATCGTCACGTGCAGTGGCTTGTTATGGTCAGCTCCCTCCGGCGGGAGATCCTTTTCAGTGAACGATAGGGTGTGCTGGGTGAGGTTCATTGGGGTTATGAGGGCAACAAGAGCTTCTAGGGCTATATCAGAGGGGACCTCGAATTTAGAGAGAGTGTTTACGAGCCTGCGGCGGTGCTCGCGGGATGCAGCTAACACTCCCCACATAGACATACGAACAGGGGTTTCTTGGAGCTGTTGGATTATGGGGTCGGTGGTGGCCGCTGGGTTTTGTTGAGAGGCATCAGGGTTCGAACTTATGAAAGGGTTGGGATGGACAGGCGAGTTGGATCGAGGTGACGGGTTTGTGGAGTTAGGAGGGTTGTTTCGTGGAGCTTGAGGGGTGTTCGGGTTTGCCGAGTTGACGGGGTTGTTCTGTCGCGGCGGAGGGGCTCGGGACGAGCTTCCCCGCTGAAGGTTGGTTGGTTGGTACACTCTTCCACTCCTGGTAAGATTGCTGATTGTTTTGGGAATGGGCTCCCACCAAGTGCCCTCCCAAAAGTTGGAGAAGTCAGAGTTGCAAGAGTCAGCCTTACGTTTTCCTTTGTCAAGTGTAGTTTTCTCCAAGGTTTCGTTGAGGGTTTCCATTTCCAGAGCGTGCCACATATTTCCTTCCTCTAGGGAACTCCAAAAGTTGACGTTGTTGTTACCATTGTTGTTGTTGTTGTTGTTGCTGTTGTTGTTGTTAATCTGCAGAGAGCCTTCATCTATCATGGCTCTATTGACGGTCAGTTCCTCGCCATCAACCCACACATTCACCAATTCAGATTTTCCCCACAGATCTTCAGGGTCCAATACACAGATAGCGGGCTCATCAGGGATTTCGACTATGGGTTGCGGAAAGTGCTCCCCAATAATGTACTCCTGCGGGATGAAGGCCTGATCCATGATATGGTTCAGAGCGTCGGACCATCTAGCAATATTGATGATAGCGCTGACAGTGAGCCCCGAAAACATGCGGGGGTTCATGAGGTACATTTCTTCACGAACTTCTTCCTCTAGGAAAAGGTACGCCAATGACGTCTCGTCTAACGGGTTGGAATCATCCATCCACAGCCATCCATTGGGTTCGGGCTCCCATGCCCATTCATCCTCTTCTTCAATTGGTTCTGGTTCCAAAAATAGAGCAAACAGGGAGTACCCATCCAGCGGTTCGGTCAACACTTCTTCGAATTCTTGCCTCCAATTCCCTTGTTCCAATTCTGCGACTTGGTGAGCATCAAGAGCTACAGGCCATATTCCAGTTACGATAGCCCGGTTTTCTACCACCAGAAAGTTACTTGCCAATTCTTCCCATCTTCTTAGGAAATCCCAATCTGCAGATTGAAGGGCACAGACTGTATCCTCGGTTGGCAACTCAACAATTGGTTTGGGTTGGGTGGTAGGGAGGATGTAAAGGCTCGGGTCAAAAGGATGGTCTAGGGAGATATGGTGGGTGCGGGCGTTAGTGTGTTTTGGGAGTGGGTTTGAGACGGTGTTTGGTTTTTGTGATGGCGTGGGGATAGTCTTATTGTCTATGAGGTTTTGGATAGCATGGCGCAGGCGGAAGCAATTGTCGGTTGAATGGCCCGGGCCCTGGTAGAAGGCACAATATACGTTAGGGTTGTGGGATGCAGGGAGTTTCTGTGGTAGAGGGGCAGGGGCAAGTGGTTTAAGCATACCATCTTTGACCAACTTCTCGAGCACAGCAGAGAGGGGTGCCGAGAATTGAGCAAAGGCGCGGGATTGGGTACGGGGTTGACTGACTTGGGTCACGATCTGATTGACGGGCTCGGCTTGAGCTGTGTTTAAGAAAGTATTCGGGAGGTTGGTGTAGTTCGAGTTGCCAAACAGGGTGTTGCTATTTCCGGAGAAAACCTTCCTGGGCTTGGGTGTAGGCTCGGGTTTGTCAAGGATCCCCAATTGAACTGCCTCTTCGACGGCTAAGCCTGTGTCGAAGAATGTTTTGAAGTCCGAGCATGCTTGAGCCATGATCATGTGTCGTGCGAGGGTTGGCTGGAGGTTCCGGACAATCATCCGGATTTGGTCCCTGTCACTTGGCCTGTCTTTCATCTGCGCGGCCTTGGCCCTCCACCTTTTTACGAACTCGGCGAAGGCCTCCTTTGCTTCCATCTTTGTCGATTCTAATTCTCGGGTGGTCACCTCCAACTGAATGTTGTAATCGTATTGCGCCACAAAAGCCGCGCATATGTCTTCCCATGAGCGTTTCTTCCTTTCATCCAGCGTGGTAAACCAGTGCAAAGCGTGCCCCACTAGAGTCTGCGAGAACATCTGTGCCATAGCATCTCTCTCTACTCCCCACATGGAGAGTGCTCCGATGTATCCCGTCAAGTGAGCCCTTGGGTTTCCTGTTCCGTCAAATTTAGCGAAATCAATCGGCCTGAATTTTTCAGGAAGCTTTGCATTAGGAAACAAGCAAAGCTTGCTGATGTCAAAGCCTGTTGCCGCTATCTTCTCATTTCTTGCCACAGACTCCTCCAACAGGGTGATCTTGGCCAATACTGCAGCCATCTCTGGGTTTTGTGGGGTTTCCAATTCAACGGTCAGCTGCTCTAGGTTCGGCATCGGATTCGGGTTAGGGTTGAGGTTTAAGTTGAGATTAGGATTCGGATTCGGAATCGGATTCGGGTTCAGTGGTGGAAGACGTCGTGCGACCCCTGTGATCATCATCATAAGCTGAGCGATTTGGTTATCAGTGCGCTCGCTAAGATGTTGGATACCTTCCCTTATATGTCCCATTCCTCCGTACAAGTTTTCCAGACTGAGGTTAGGAATGGGGTTAGGATTAGGAACGGGGTTAGGATTTGGGTTCGGTTCGCCTTCGTTTGGGTTACCTCCATTTGGGTTTGGGTTTGGATTGCCGGCATTTGGGTTTAGGTTGCCCCCGTTTGGGTTTGGATTGGGGTTTGGGTTTAGGTTGCCTATCAATAGATCCATCTCCTCCCTCAAATCTGATGTACCGACAGAAACTGCTTGAAGCCGTTCCAATCTCTGTCCCAAGGGTCTGGTCCAGGAGGGTATGGTGTCCTTCTTCTTCGGCCCAATTGCTCAGTACTGACAGCAAAGCAAAAACCGTGCTCAGACGCGATTCCTGTTTTTATTTTTTTATTTTTTTATTTTTTTTTGAAATACGTGCATAGGTTTTTAGAAAATGTGCGTCATCGTCACCGTCATCGACTCTGATTTTCCAAGAATGATCGAGTATCTTCCATGCGAGGTTGCCTTGATCCTCGGATTTCTTTTAAGATGTATCCTTCGTTCAGAATGACAAATTCTAAGAGATGTCAAAATGAACTAAGTATTCAAACTAGTCCTCATTCGAAGTCTCAATTTTGAACTTGGAATAACTTAGTATAGACGGCGTGATACCCCAACCATCGTGGTGTCAGTGACACTGTCATTAGCCAAGGTGGTGTAAGTAAAGTGACATCACGGCATCGTTTTCCTTGTTATTCCTTATTCTCCGTTGAAATTTCGATTAGGCATTAGTCAAGGACTTAGTATATTCTGATTTCCCAAAGTCTCCTCGTTCTAAGGACTTACGTATTTAAACAACACGCACATGGAGTGCGTGACTCTTCATTGGACCTTGGCAATCTCGCGAAGACCGCGCAAGCGAGTCTCAGAATTCTATATGAGACACAAAAGGAAAGCGTAAGATGCAAGGTGCGATGTGCAAGGATGATAAGATTACGGTCTTTCGAAGGTCGCCTAATTCCTCAGAATTTCTTTTTAGGGTGTATCCTTCGTTTAGAACGACAAATTCTAAGAGATGTCAAAATGAACTAAGCATTCAACTAGTTCTCATTCGAAGTCCCAATTTTGAACTTGGAATAACTTAGTATAGACGGCGTGATACCCCAACCATCGTGGTGTTAGTGACACTGTGTCATTAGCCAAGGTGGTGTAAGTAAAGTGACATCACGGCATTGTTTTCCTTGTTATTCCTTATTCTCCGTTGAAATTTCGATTAGGCATTAGTCAAGGACTTAGTAACATCCTGATTTCCCAAAGTCTCATTGTTCTAAGGACTCATGTGGTTTAGACAACGTACACCGGGGTGCACGACTCATCATCGGGCTTCGGCAACCTTCTACAGACCGTGCGAGTGAGATTAAGAGCGCATGACACGAAATTGACCGGACAGCATGACGACATGACATGGATGAGATGCAGAAAGCAGTTAACATGTAGACAGGATATAGCATATAATCCTACCCTACGGGTCCCTGTCCTAGTTTGGAAGGTTCTATTGCTTTCTAAACACGCATGAAGGCTGGTTTTGGTTTGGAGTGGGTTCCCCGGACTAGAGTCAAAGTATACCTCCCACTATTGAGCGTACACCCAATAACGGTACAAACGGTAGGGATGACTCATCACGGTCGAGGGTTGCTGAGCATTCCGGGATTCCCCATCACCGGCAAGCCGGGTAGGATTGCCGAAACACAACAGCGGGGTTGCACAAGATATATACATACAAGAAATAAATAATGAAACAAAATCCCTTTTGAAAATCCCACAAACATTTTTCAAGCCTGGCTCACAAGTTTAATTGATATTCAAGAAAAGCGGGCCGTTTTATCAACAAACCAACTTTTTCTCAAGTATTAATTAAACTACTCCCCAGCGGAGTCGCCACTGTGGGCTGCATGCCCGAAAAATAAAGAAAGGCCGTTTTGCTTTGGTATTTTCCTGCCGCTTTGAAGAGAAATACGCCGTTTGAAGAGAAATACGCCGTTTGAAGAGAAATACGCCCGGATTTGCGGTACATCACCCGAGAAACCGTTTCGTTTGGAAAACCAATTGATTTGAAGTTGAAAACCAGAGATCAGTTTCAAGGGTTCGGAAGCCATGTACGAGGGGGGAAGGGTTTTAAGGCACCCCCTCGCCCGATTCGAGATCGGTCTCTACTAAACGTTTGTGGGATTTTTCAAAAGGGATTTTGTCTCATTAGATCATTTAGCAAGTATCCACAGTTTATAACAGGTAAGAAGTGCATACACGTGCAGTTGTACAAGGGGAAGTGGAATGGTGGAGTAACGGTGAGCAAATGCATGAATGACAGAAAACTAGAGACTGCCACTGACTTCACTCTCGAGCGCTCGATATCAATCCCGAGCGCTTGGGAGCTCTGACACCCAACCTGCAAGCTTTGTTAGCACAGACAGAATACAATGCTAAACTGGAAACTGAAATGATATTAAGTACGCTACTGGCTCAGCAGAGGATTTGAAAGACTGGAATGCACCCTCAATCTTTCAGATCATGCATCCCTGCCTTAGCAAAGCTAAATCTATGAATTTAAAAGAACAACAGGCCACACTAATGCATGCAGAGACCAGGTAACGCAACAGAATGGGAAATGGGGAGCAATGGCATGCATGCACTCCCGAGCGCTTTGGAATGGTTCGGAGCGCTTGGGAGTGAGCTGCACATCAGCTTACTCTCAAACAGGAAATGGCACTGATTTGGCATGCAAAATACCCTTGTTTTTATGTTTCCAAAGAGGAGAACATCTTTTAGCTTTGGAAATACCTCACTTTGCATGAAAACTTGAAGGAAATACTTCTGTTTTGGAGAAAATAGTTTTCTGTGCATGCATGCCAAAATGAAACCATTTCTTTTAAGATCACATATCATTTCCAACCCACTGTGTTACGAAGGGCCATGCATGAAACTGGGAACAGTCCCGAGCGCTCAGGAGAACTCTCGAGCGCTTGGGAGTGGTTCCAGTGAGGGTTTTATGAAAACATTTTCTTGCGCCCCATTGCTCTTGTTTTTACACTAGGGTCTCCCAACCATGCACCCAGTATTGAAGACTGGGTCAGGCTGAGAGACCCCCCTCAGAAGGGATGAATAGCCTTTAAGTTGTGACCAAAGGTAAAGTTTTATACCTTTTCCTTGAACCTTACTTCTTGGAATAGCTTTGAAATGTGGATGAAGAGAAGAGAGTGCAAGAGATCAGAAGAGTATTCTGGATTTCTTGCCCTTTTCCTTGGTGATTTCTAAAACCTTTGAAGTTTGGAAGATGAGTTTTGGGTGTTTTTGGTTTTGAGCTAGAGAGAGAGAGAACAGAGAATAAGAGTTCTTCTGGAGTGAAAATTTCGTGGTCTTTTTTTCTAGCTGAAAAGCAGTCATATTTATAGGCAAAACATCAAATGGTTTTTGAAAATCAAATGGTTTTGGTAAAACATTTTTTAATAGGTAAATCTTTGGCCTGAATATCTTCCTACCAGAGGTTGAGTGTGGACTGAGCCATCGGCGGGCTCAAGGTGGCTGTAATGATGATTTGCAAGGTGAGTGGGTGATACTGCCATCCATTGGGCAACAGAAAAGTCCCGAGCGCTTGGGATTACTCCCGAGCGCTTGGGACCTTACTCTCGAGCGCTCGAGAAATAGCCAGGCCAGAGGTTTTGTGAAACAGTTTTGAGCGCTTGGAATTGCTCCCAAGCGCTTGAAAATGCCCTTTTTACCATTTTTAATCCTTCTTCCATCTTTCAAGGAGCAAAGTTCCGATCGGTACCAGGCTTGTTTCGATCCAAAGTCATCATCGGGGAGCCTCCGGGCCACAAATCAAGGAATTTTGAAAAGTCCAAATTGGGGTGTCTACACTCAGAAAGCTGTCGGCCACGCCTGTTTGAGCCACAGCTGCAATACGGCTCAGCCGAAAGCACACTTCTGGCCCTCCCAGAAAATACCTCCAACTTTTGAAATTCAAAATCCAAGGCTCTTGCCTATAAATACACCCCTCCACTCAAGGGAAAAGGGCCTTTGATCACCATTATACCCTTTCTCTCTCTTCTTGCTTTCACACCCACTTTCCCATTTCCAAGCCTTGAGAATGTTGTTCTCAAAAGATATTCTCTAGGCCCTTTACTCCATTTTTCTCCTCACCATTGAAGTTAGTTCTTTACTAACTTTGAGGCCTCAACCACCCAATATACCCATCTACTACACACACCCATACTTCTACTCTTTTTCTCAACCTTCCGACGGCCATCCGCCTTCATCAATACTCATTCAAGCTCAAGATCAAAGGTAAAAACCAAGTTTCCTCGGGCTAGGCTCTGTCCTGGCCCTGAGGGGACCTTTCTGTCTTCTGTCTTAACCCTTTTGGTTAGGATCTGACCCAAAACCTCTTTTACAAAACAAAACCAGTGTTCTGTGCAAAAGTGTGCCACGCCGCGCGGCGCTTTGAAGCGTCGCACGACGTAGTAAGCTTGCACGCACGGCATTTTAAAATGACATTGTTTTCTTGTTCAAACTGTCTGGATCACGATCGTCCGTTGTTGGATCATTTCTGTATACCAAAAGCAGTCCCAAAATGAGACCATATCTACAAGCCATGTTTTAAACTCCATAGATCTTTTCAAAACAGGCAAACGTATCAAAAATGGTTTTCTTTCCATGGCTTGAAAGAATGGTGCAGATCTGAGATGATCTGACGGCTGTGAGTTGTCTGAAGTTTTAAAATAACACCGTGCGATGTAATGGGTACACCGTGCGAAGCTTTACAAAACAATAAAAATTTGGTATCCAGATCGGAACCACGCACGGCATATCAGTAAGCTGTGCGTTGTAAACCGATATGCCGCCTGACGGAGGATAGTGATTCAGACAGTCCATTTGTATATCTTTCTTGTTTATATCATCGCCATGCCATCTTTATCATCTCTGTACAGCAAGCACCACTAGCACGGCAATGTGTTATGATTTATCTTGTTCCCCTTTCCCCTTTATGTGTTTTTAAGGTTTTCCGAATCGTATTAATCCCCCCATTTAAAATGCTTAGTAGAGACCGGTTTTCACCAGGCGAGCGGGGTGCTTTTCAATAAAACCTTCCCCGTTCGTAACCTGGCTCCCGGATCCAAAATCTCAAACAGTTTCGCTAGATCAAAAGGCCTTTTCTTTTCAAAACAAAACCCCTCGGTTCCTCGGATCATGCATCTCAAAAAATCCGGGTGGCGACTCTGTCTAAATCGCACTACGGGTGCGGGAGCCCACAGGGGGCTTTCCACTCAATCAGAAGATGTGTTTTTGCTCGAGTTCGTCATGTTCAAGACTAGCGATTGGCGCTCGAGTATTCTTTGACGGCCAATTTGTCGTAAAAAGAGAGTATATTGAAATTTATGGTTTTTAGGTGTAGGACTCATTCAATTTAGGAATTTGGGGTGCTTCTAATTGGGAATACATATTGCTGTTCAAAAATAAAATTGGGAATACATGTTGCATGAAATTATTTTATGTTATGGTTTGAAGTAAATGTTGTGATTACTGTGAATTACACCATTGAGCATTGAGCATTGAAATTGTTTTGTGCTAATGTTGAATTAGTGCAATGTGAAGCATTTACTTGAATGATGGAACAACTAGCGTTAGTCTAAAATGAATTGTGAATCCTTCTCCTTTATGTGAATTCATCCTTCAACTCTTGCTGCTTCTTTTGGTTTTGAAAAAGAAGTCCAACGATTTTGAAACAGAGAAAGAGAAGAACTGGGAACAAAGACAAAGGAGTGAGAAATGGGTTGAAGGGGTAATTAGATTTTTTGTGCAACTGAGAAGAGTTTTTTCCACGTCGGTGGAAGGGAAAAATACCGTAGAAAAGAAAGTGGGACCCATAAGGAGTTAAATTGGACTTCACGTATGTTTTTAGGAGGTTTTCGTGAAAAGAGTAGCTTAGATTGAAATACAAGTGGGTATTTGAGTATTTTCGTTACTTTTAACGGAATTTCTAATAGTTCTAAACTAGTCTAAAGTACAAGGGGTGTGAGTGTTTAAAAATGAAGTGGATGAGGTGTAATTGAAAACCGGTCGAAGTACAAGGGGTGTATCTGAAATTTATCCTTATTTCAATGAATCCTTTAGGCTTTGGGAGAAACTAATTCACGGCGATTCACGGCTGCTGGAGATCACTTTTTTTACACGGAAAAAGAAGAGAACGGGGCTGCCGTCAGAGGACTTCTGGAACGCGAAACAGGCAACGACAGAAGTTTTCGAATTAATAGTAGCAGTTTTTTTTACTTACATTCTTTTTCTTTCGGAGCCTTTTTCATTGAAGTTTTGGAGTTTTATTCAAGTTCTTGCGTTCCGGTAACTCGTTTCAATTTCCGTTTTTAATTAAAGTTGTTCGTTGGTATTCATTCAGTTGATATTTCTCATTTATTTTTTTCCTTCAGTACTAAAAGCATGATTCAAATTAGGGTTTTTCTTATTTTGCGCATAATGATTAGTGAGTAATCGTTTAGGTAGGGTCGTGGGGTGATTAGCACGTCGTGATCAGTTCGGGCATTGCTCCTGTATTTAAACAATGAAAAAAAGCAATTTTAGATTATTAAAGAACATTCGTGAGACGAACCCAGGCATCGTCGGAGCCCATGTGAACGGGGGAATGGGGGTCCAAAACTCATTCTTCCCTACGCATGGGTAAACGGCGACCATGAGGTTTCGCATCTTGCAGGGTATCTTTTCCGAACTAAAGTTGAACGTTTTTAAGAACACCGAATGGAGTAGGTTAATCCGGACTGGTTGCGAGTGCTATGAACCCTACGACCGTACCTTCTTTTTAATTATTTGAAAACTACAATCAATTTCGTAAGTTTAGTTAATCTCAACCGATCAACAAGGGTGGCTACCTAAGAGCCCGTTAAATCAGTTTAGCCCGAGTTTTTAGTCAGCACACATCACCGTCTTTGTGGATTCGACTCCGGACTTACTGGATATTGTGCTACGTCGGTCTCCGCCCTACGCTTGGAGCAACCCATTATTTTAGGACTAGGAAATCGTCAAGCAGCAATCTCACCCGTCCATTTGCGCAATCAATGGCTGAGATGTGTTTTCAGTTTTGACTGGTAAGAATTAATTCAAAATTGGTTTTCAATCAGGACCGTCTAAAACACTTTTGGACGTGCGCGATTGAGCGCCGTAAATACTACTCCACTTACCGTAACAGCCGTAAAGAAGTTTTCCTGTTAGGCTTTTAGCGGTATTTTACTATTTACACACTTCAACCGCAAGTTACTGTTAGTATTATTTTTTAATTTTAAAAAATTAATCAATTTTTTCCAAACTCAAAATTTGTTTTCCCGTTTTTCTTGTAGGTTGTTTACAGTTTACACCCGGTTACTAAGAACTAACGATGCACGGGACAAAAAAATTACATTGGTGTTTTTTTGTGCCTTGTGTATTAATGGATGGACACAACGCTAGTTGATGATAAAGATATATAGTTTATTTTTTTTCACAGTCCCATATTCGATGCGTGGTAGCATTTTTTCCATTGTACCGATGGGTTAATATATATATCTACTATTATGACAATGTAAGATAAATGAAACAAATACAAAAACAAAAAAGTATGATATTTATTTATCAAATACTCCTAAAACTTATTCCCTAAATTCTCTCTCTAGTCTCCATACACATCATCTGCCGGGGGAGATCTAGCGAGATCTTCCTCGGCATGAAGTGAGAGGCCTCATTGAAAAGGGTTCCCTAGGGTTGAGATCACCGCCGGGCTACGAAGGAGGACCGCCATCGTTGGGGGTTCGGGCAGTGGGCCACGGCCAAAGACGGCCGTGGGACCTCGTTACTATTCGAGATTGAAGTATTTTTGTGTAGAGAATAGGCCATAGGGAGTGGTGTGCTTTGAGAGAAGTAAAAGAACAACCAGAAAGGGCATCAGAGTTACCTGAAAGTCCTAGTGTTGGTCGACGGTGAGCGGCAGAACGACGACGGACTCTGGTGGCGAGGGCAGTTGTAGAACGAGAGCGAGAACGAGAGTAGGAGCGAGAGCATAAAGTGATTCTCCCTCGACCCCCCTCCTCTTATATAATGGACGAAGTGGGAGGGGGAGGAACCCTATGGATCTCGCACTGGAACCGAAGCGACGCCACGCCGTCCACTCTCGTTGCGCCACGTGGAAAGTCTGCATCGACCCATACTCGCGGCGTTCCCCTTTGTGCCACGTGTCACCCTATGTCATCCTAGGTTCAACCCCAACTGCCCGATTTCTAAGCCCCAACAGTCCCATCAGCCCCCTTTGCAGTAAATACATCATTACTCCGGGTTCAAGACGTCTCCTCGTTTCCTCTTGATTGCCCGACGAAGGCCGCTCGGCGTGTATACATCGGGATGCTCCCTCATGAAAATGTTAAGGTGAACCACTGGTCAACCCCTCCCACCTTTTACCCGAGGTTGGAAGAAGTTGAGGGGCTATTGTGGCGGGCATGGCTCGGTGAAGGGACCAAGGCGGTGGCCACACCACGCCTATGGGCCGGACCCATGGACTCGTCGTTCGTGTGGGTCGGCGGTGCAACGTTCGGCGGATTGCCGTCGATCCTAATATTTCGAGCCAGGTTCGACCACCCGCGGAAGAATTGAGGATCCCAATAAGGGTCGTGACTTACAGCTCGGCAGGATCCCACCAAACCGGTAGGCAATCCTATAGAAGCTTGAGTAAAGTCGTACCATTCGATTGGCGGAACCGACAGTAGCTGAGCCACCTATGCTCCCTGACTTGAAGAATAGACACCCCAATTTGGCCTAACGATTATTTCAAGTTCCACCTTGGGGACCATCCCGATGATGAAATGGATACAGTGATTGCTGATTGACTTCTTGTGAACCTTAGGACTTTCCGTAAGTACTTTTAGCCACTTAGAGGACCCAATTCAGAGCCAAATAGCCTTTCAGATAGAAATACAGCATCCTAGGAAAATACATCTATCAGCCTTAAGATCGATTCCTCGGCCACCAGATCCATTCATCGGCCACCAGATCCATTCCTCGGTCACCAGATCCATTCCTCGGCCGCCAGATCCATTCCTCGTCCGCCAGATCATCTTTTTCCAGAATTCTGGAATGTTCTATCAGTCGTTTGATCGATGCACCAAAACCCTAGCAGCCTTTTTCCGATGCGTTCGGGCTACAAAGTAGATCGCGTCTAGAGATCTTTGAACCCTAGAATTCCTTTTTGATTCACGCCATTTGATTGGTCTGAGTGAGTCATCAATTGCCTATATAAAGAGGCCTTAGGGTTCCGAAATTAACATTCAATTCCTCCATCTCATACCTCCAAGCTCTGCAGAAATCATCTCACATACTCCCTCTATAGAAGCCATAACCTTCCGAAGGCAGCCGCATCCCGAGCGATCAAACCCCGAAGTACAAACCCTAACCCTAGGGTTTTCGAGAAGTAAATCAGTCAATCCCTTCTAATTCGAAGCAATCAAGCAAATGAGGGATCAAGGTGGTGAGGCTCAGGGGCCTATGGTTTGATCTCTTTTACGTTTTTATGCATTAATCATAGAGGTGGCAAACGGGCGGGTCTAGGTGGGTTTGGGCGGGTTGAAACGGGTCGTGGGTCAAATATGGGCGGGTCAAATATGGGTCAAAAGGTCAACGGATTGAAACGGGTCGGGTCAAATATGGGTCAAGTCAACCCCAAACCCGCCCAACCCGACCCGTTTTCCTTTCTTTTTTTTTTTTTCCCTCCTCCCTCCCCTCTCTTCTTCCCCACCCCTTCTCTTATTTGTCTCAAATTTTCTTAGAGAGAGAGAGAGAGAGGATCATATAGACTGGCAGAAATAGTGACGAGAAGTGGGAACTGGGAAGTTCATGAACATGAATGATGAGGAGATAGAAACAAAGTGTTTCTTCATTTACTGTATTTGTATTTATTTGTTTTGTGACAAACTTTTTATCCCTATTAATTCGTCTCGACGAGAGAATCGAAAAAGTATTTTTTTTTATTTTTACCCAAATATTTTTGTAATATTTAAGATAAATCCCAACAATCGACTTTTTGGGCTTTTTCTTGGATGTTTTCAAAAATAGTTGGTCCACCTGCCAGTGAGCGACTTGATTAGTTGCCCAAAAAAATTAGCTGAGGGTGCATGAAAGTCGGCTTGACGTAAAATTAATAAATGCAATTTTTTTTTTGTCTTTTATTAGGGAATGCGAAAAGAATAACTGAATAAATGTGTGTGTGATTTGTAAGTTTTGCTGGTTCCATTTCATTGGCCAAAAAAAAAAGTTTGGCTAGCAAGAGTGTGGACCCCATTTTAAAATTTTTTTTGAAAATTCCTTTCCTGGGAGTAATAAAAGAACGAGAGGTCGTACGGGAAATGCCGCCTTTTCTTTTTCTTTTCGTTCGTGGGCTGTACTACGTGAAAAGCCTACATACAGGATAGATTATCTTTGGGTTTTACTTTCAACCCATATTGAACCCATTTTTAACCCATCTAAACCCATATAAATATGGGTTGATATGGGTTCAACCTATATCAACCCATTATGTAATATGGGCGGATTGGGTTGGGTTATAAGTGGGCAGATTGGACGGGTCAAAAAAATATGGGTTAGGATTGCCACCTCTAATTAATCATAGTGTTTTGATTATCTGTTAAATATCTGTTCTGGTGTGAGGAAAATTATCGGTTGGGGGATCAATCATTCGGCTGATATATCAATCCAGTGGGATCCCTCGGCCGTGAAATCCATTCACCGGCCGAGAGATCGATTTTCCTGGGACAGCCTGTCTGTTTTGTTTATTTCTGATGCATGATTTAATTAACGTACTGGCTCACCATTAACTGTTTAAAAACTAATAAAACATATTACGTGTTTAAAATTAAATAAAGCATGTATTAATCGTATGTCGAATGATTATGGACTAGTTTTACGACTGGACAAAGAAGGGTGCCTAACACATTCCCCTTATTGTACTTTTGGCTCCTGTACCCGAAATCTCTATCTCTTTTTCTAGTTTTTATAAACTAGGTGGCGACTCTATTTTGATGATAACCGTCATCGTGTGGCGATGTTCCTAGCCATGAGAATATCCACGATCCTGGTTTATGAAGTGGAAAGCAAACAAACACGATCAATCTGTATGGCGATGCCCCGTTTGGGAGGTGTCTACAGTCAGGAAGAGTTGGGCATGGGTGGCCAATCTCACCTCCTATTCCCCCTATTATAGGAGTGGATCATGGGAGTTGTAACAAATCCAAGATTGGGATGTCTATCCAGCGCCAAGATTAGAGGACTCATCACCGAGTGCGTGACATGTACGCGTGGGTTGAACACCACGCGTCCTCTGCCTATAAAAGGAGGAACCCTTCTCAGGAAGAAGGTATTGAAACTTTGCTCCCCTTAAACCCCAAACTCATTTCCGAAGCTCCTCTTCCCTTTTACTTACTAGACCGTCGGAGTGCCTATTCCGGACCACCATGATCCGGGCTTGGGCACTAACGCGGGTGTTTCACATGCAGGTCTTATCCACGCTCAAGATACACAACCCTAGCCACCTTAACACCCAGGGTCTGATCAGAGAAAGCTCGCCACCACATTTTGGTTCGCTTCTTGCCCTTCCTTTGGGTTCGGTTCTTGGGTGGCGTATGCCGGTGTGCCTTTGATCCGTTGAATCTTTATAATCCCTTTTAAAGATTAATTTATAAAAAAAAATTCCTGGTCAAAACAAAATAACTCTTTTGTTAGCGTGAACAAGATGGTACGTAATTCTGAAACTTGTTGATTAGTATAAATGAATTGCAAAAAACTCCTAAGTTTTTCCCCCTTTTTCATGGGTGGAAACACCTAATAGGAGTATATACCTTCAATTAAAAGTACTCATGGTGAATCGTTGAAGGGGACAATAGTAGGTTCCATTTTACTTCACATGTGATCACAAAATATATTACTCCATCACACATCAAAGAAACACGTGGAAACAAGGAAAGTATAGTCCAGGATATGTGCTTGCAGCAAAGAGGCCTAACAGCACTAGCTAGGAGGCAGGAGTGCACTTTAGGTGCCAAGAAAAAAAGAATGTCAAAAGTTCAACTCATCTTCTAGTTTGTTAATCTAACTACTCTAACAATATCGATTTTTGCCGAGCAAAAAAAAAGAGAGAGTAGGTCAGTCTAAATAAACCAAAGTTTGCAAACAAGCTGCAAATCAACTAACTGTGCCTAAGGCTGCAAATTAATGAATCTAACAAGTGCTTGTCCGCCATGACGTTGCATGTACAAATTCCCCGGAAGCTAAACATTCCAAATCTTCGGGCCACTGGATGATTTACTCGGTTATTAACTTTAAGGCTCAAAATTAGTTGAGGTGTGCGCAAAGATGACCTAGACATGAAGTTATTAAAAAAAAAAAAGGAAGGACCCAAGATACGAGTATTGGGCGTGCAAATATTACAAAGAAAATTTATAACGAAAGAAAGACTGTTTCAATCATGCCGAAGCATATTCCAAAAAAATATTATCAAAATAATCATGATATCATATATATAAAACCTAGTGTTCTATATCATTATGTCAACGTCAGAATCTAAAATTTTCTTTTGACGCTTTTTCATCATGTTAAATGCATTTATAATGGATCTTGGATGGACTTGTATTATGTTTTTGAAACAAACCGTTAGATGAACAAATCAATATAGTTTTACAATTTTCACAAAAAAAAGAAAAAGAAAAGAAAACTACTACAGTTGAAGACAATTTAAAATCAGGGTAGGGTGTTATCCGAGCTCATTCATCCTCGGTCTGTCCTAAAAAACAAAAAATTTAATGGTTGAAAACTCCGGCATATCCGCGTGAAATATAAATGGTATTCTAGGCATTAATTGTAATTGTGGGTCATGAGTACCATTTTTTCCTACTGTACTTTTAATTCTAACTGAGGACTCATAGGCACTATTGTTTCCTATATATCGTATTTTCTCTTACTTTTTGGTTTCCTTTGCCATGGGGGTAAAGGCATATTATTACATTTATTAATAGAGCTAGGGGTAAGTACACAAAATATGCACCGATTTAAAAAAATTGAACAGCTCCGATAATTTGTGCGAAATCCTGAAGTGGATTCCACAAAACCGGGTGTCCACCAAACGGTGCACCCATAGTCAGACTAGCAAACACTGATCAATTGATTTATACCATCACAAATATAGAGTGAAAATAAGATTTTTCGAATTTTTTTTTCAATCAAGTATTAAAATTCCAGAAGTATACTCATAAATAATTCTATACATGTATGCAATCTTATGCCTTCATTCTAAAGAGTAAAATATTGAACATGGTGTTAACTTTTTTATACTTGCCTACAATTTTAGGAGGTCGATTTGATGAATTTTTCAAAAAAAACAAAAAACAGGCATGCAAAGTTATATAATTTCGTCGTCTTTTGGACAAGAACAGCGGAATTTCGTATCCGCCAAATGGTAATTTTCAGTGAGAAAATAAATATTTCGTCACCAATATTATTTGGCCACGAATTTGTCTTTTCTAGCCAAAAAGCAACAATTGGCGACAGATTTTGAAATCAATATTTCATCGCCAATGGATACATTTCGGCGACAAAATTTGAGTTTCCTTGCCAAAAGGTACTCATTGGCGACAAAGTAACAATTTCGTCGCCAATTTTAATATTAATCAAATTTTAAAATTCAAAAAAATCATGTTGTTTAAAAAAATAATACGTTTTTGTGTATGTATTAATATATATTATACTCCATAGGTTAATTTGAAAATTTTGGAAAAATGTCTATATATATTTGCTTTTGTAATATTATCAATTAACTAATGTCAACTGGTTCAATGGTGGGAGTGTTTATTAGGAACTAGCTCAGTGGTGGGAGTGTTTATTATGAATCTGAGGTCTCCAATTCGAGTAAACACTCTCACCACTTAGGGAAGCCGAGAGAAAGCGAAAGAGAAAAATTAGTCACGAAGAAACTCTCAAAATTTGACATCAAGAGAGAACCCTAGCTTACTGAAAAGGGAGGAAGAAAAACACCCATCATAGGTGATGTTCTCCCCTCCCGCCGTCCTATAATGGTGGTAAAACCCTATAAGGTTTTTTTTTTTTAAAAAAAAGAAGATTGATCGAGATGCTCTAGGTTAGGGAGATAAAGTTATCAATTAATGAACAGTGCTATTTATTAGTAGTAGTTCTTCATTTGGGTTTTCAACGGGCCTACATTGACATTGATGATCGTTTTCTTTTATTACAGTAGGCCAATAAAAGCGTTACTATTAAAGAGTCTACGAAATGTTTAATTTCATTGTTGTAAGCAGAGTGAGTCCGGCTCCTCTCCAATTCCGGTTCGTAAAAATTTCTTACTATCTCACATTAAAGATCAAAATAATTTATTTTATTTTGCTCATTTAGAACATGAAGTATGCCAAAAATGAAATTTATTGGACATCATTAATTATATAGTATAACTTTGGAACACATTTGAAATACATTATCATGCAAAATACTCCTATAATAATGCAACAAATAAAGGTAGGCAACATGCACCATGCAATCTTCTGGTGGCACATAAAGCTGACACGTCATCATTCTTATATAATGCACATTAAGCTTACACGTCTATATATATAGGTATAAGTTAAATGTTGTACATCAATATTTATTGCTTGAAAGGCACGCTCCAAATCTCATTTCAAATAACCATAATGAGACCTATCCAAATACTATAACAAAATAATTAAAGAAAAGAGAAAAAGAAGGACGTGTAAATACATGTATATAGCATTTGATTCAAAGAATATTTGAGTTTTTTTTTTTTCGTGAATATTGACGAAATTTTTTCAAAGATTTATAAATAAAAAAAAATTTGCTGATCTTTTTTTTTGTTTATGCTTATAATTTTTGGGGGGATATAAGGAAAACGGTGTGCGGTTAAAAATATCAATTTGTTGATAAACCGCCTAAATCATTCCGAAGCAGGTAGTTTTGAGGAATTGACCGTTTTGACACTAACAAAACCAATATTAATTTGAGATTATGATTGACCCACTGCAAGATTTTTAAGCTTATCCCAAATGGATTTGACACAACTATACTAAAGAAGTGCATCAACTACTATCTCCTAATTCTTTGGTTAGACAAGGGTTTTGGATCAAAATTGGATCCTTAACCAAACCAAACCTAGCCTTATATTCCAATCACTTGGGGTCAGCTACATGAATCATTTTTCTCCATTAAGCTTTGTCAAGGGCCACTTGTTTACACAAACCTACTATACTCATATCTTTGCGCACCACAGCATCTAAAGCTAAAATCGCTAGGTTGTATGTAATATCTTCTTCCCAAAGGGATGCTAGAGTACACTACAAGGAAAACAAATTTTTGGGAGGAATTGATCATTTTTCGTCGCTAAATAATCAAATCTGCTCAGCAAATTAAAGTATTAGGTTACGAATATTTTTGTCGCCTAATAGTAGTAACACTTTGGTGATGAAATAATTTTCATCACTACAAGCAACCAAACTAGAAAAATAACATTCAAATAGCTGGAATAGCTACCGTTCATGTATGTTCAAACCCACGACATCTGGTTCCTAAACTATCACTCTTTCCGCTAGGCCACCTAACAATTCATTGATACTTTTGCTAAATTTATTTTTATAAATGGCTTTTATGAATAATTTTTTAATTAATCTAATGCATAATATAAATATATCAATAATACATTATTTATTTTAAATAATATAACTTTTTGAAAATAAAAATTAATTACTCTTAGATTTGGTGATGAAATACAAATTCCGTCAGTCTAAGGTATTCTCTCGGCGATGAAATATGCGTTTTGTCGCCAAAAGCTATCCATTGGCAATGAAATAAAATAAAAATTTCGTCTCCAAATGTAACCTTTTGGTTAGGAAAAGAAGATTTTGTAGCTGAAGGGATACTTTTCGGTGACAATTTCGTCGCCAAGTAGTATGTTTTTCGAAACAAAATTCTTTTTTCGTCGTAAAAAAGGTTTAATTTGCCGATCGACCAAATCCTATTTCGTCACCAAATTAAAGACATGAGGAAATTCAGATTTCGTCACGAGGTTGTCACAAAATGTCATTTTAATTTGTTGTAGTGGATGATATAGGTGATGTTATTTTTGTTTTGTTTTCATATCATGGCTATGAATCCTGGCAGCTCCGATTCAGAGAAGAAACTTTGGTTTGTATCGGAAGAAGGAATTATTGGAGGAATTGAGGCTGCAGGCCCTTTGGCAGGGATCACATTAGATAGAGATGGAACAAGAGTAACTGGTAGTACTCCTATAGGGGTTGTTTGGATGCCGGCTTATCAGGGGGTGTTAACAATACCCCCGTTTTAAGCCTGGTCCCACAGCCGAAGCTCTGCTTTGGGAAGCAGTTTGACGCCTGGGATTATCTTCTTCCGTTCTTCGCTAATACCGGAGAAGGGGTAATCGGGGGTGTTGCTGATGGGTAGGGTTTGAGGTGTCCATATCTTATACTCCCTAATCCCTCTCAAAAATTGACAGAGAACACCCCTCCTTATCCCCCTTCTCCCAGCCACTTCTACTTCTGTTCGAAGAGACAAGAGGGAAAGCTGAGCAAAAGCAAAAAAAATTAAGTGTTCCAAATTTCAATCCGTTTGAACCGATGAAAAGATTTTAGTTTTCTAATCATTTTATCCTAAATGGTCATAATTAAATTTTGACTCTAGGACTATCGTTGATTAGCCCTAAAAAAGTCATTTAACCAAATATCTCTTAGGGCTAACCAACGAGAGCCCTAAAGTCAAAAATTAATTATAATCCTTTAGGATAAAATGATAAGAGAAATAGTATCTTTGCACTGATTCAAACCGATTGAAAATTGGAATACTTAATTTTTCAATCTACAGTTTATATATTATAAAATATGGTTAAAAAATATAGTGCTCTAATTTTCAATCCGTTTGAATCGGTACGAATATCCTATTTCTCTGATTATTTTATCCTAAGGGTCATAATTAATTCTTGGCTCCAGGGCTCTCGTTAGTTAGCCCTAAAAGATATATTTGATTCTACGACTTTCTTAGGGCTAATCAACGAGAGTCCTATAGTCAAAATTTAATTATGACCCTTTAGAATTAAATGATCAAAAAAATAAAATCTTCCCACCCATTCAAGCGGATTGAAATTTGGAACACTTAATTTTTTTTGCTCAACATGTATTTATTCTAATTATAATGAAACTAACAAATTTTGTCATAAAACGCTTTATAAGGGCAAAAAAGTTATTTAACAGTTTTTTACATCAATCCCCCTTTCTTATACCCCCAATTAATCTTCCATCCAAACTAAGCACTATTTTATCCCGCATTTCTAATACTTCATTCAAACCAAGTACCATTTAATATCTCCTTCATAAATGTGGGTCATCGTTTATTAACCAATACCCCCTACTATCCAATCTCCTTTATTACACAATACCCCCAAACCTAATCTTGCATCCAAACAAGCCCATATATTCTACAAAATCATAAGTATCATAGACTGCTGATTTTGCCAGTTCCTTTTTTGTTAACGCAACTCTCCTGTAAATTTTTTTTTTTGTGCAAAAACATATTTATAAAGAAGTAACGTTAACAAAAATGAAAGTGACAAAAATCATTTTCAGTATCATATTCTTCTGCATGAAAAAGTGGGAAGAGGTACACCCCGTATTCAATGATAAATTTGACCAAGCTGCAACTACATCTAGGAAAACGGTTGTACCTCCCAAGGTTGAAATATCAGTCCTTCTATATACTCCGCCCAGGAGGTCGTGAGTTCCATGGCATAATGAGAGTCCTTTCTGTAGTGTGTCAGGATAAAAGCACTGGAACGTCAAATCAGTGCAAATCCGTCCTTTCGATTAGCATTTGTGTTTTCATAGGAGAGAAGTCACTGTTAATTCCTTGTACTGAGTACATCTTTTTTCAAATGGCAGTTTCACCCCTATTCTCTTGGTAATGGGTTTGACCAAATTCGTGCGCCTATCCCCCCAGATCTCTCTCTCTAATTGAAGGCTGGGAGGAGGAAAAATTCAAAATACCCCCCAACCTTTACACCAAAATTTAATTAGATTCTCAACCTTTTAAAACTTCAATTTTATTCCCAACGTTATCTTCCGTTAATCAAAATGCCCCATTCCGTCCGAATGACTAACGGATTTCGTTAAAGGCTCCGTTAAATATCATCCCGATCGAATTTTGATGATCCGAGCCGTTCAATGTGTTCAAAACGTGATTTTAAGGGCAGTAACATGCAATTGGCAAAAAAAATGACCGGGTAGGGCTTCATCTGAACAGTTTTTTATTGGATAGTTCAATAAAAAACTGTTCAGATGAAGCCCTTCCCGATCATTTTTTTTTGTTGATTTCTCGCGGGTACCTTTAAAATCACGTTCTAATCACATTGAGCGGCTCGGATCATCGAAATTCGATCGGAAAAAGGGAGGTGCAGACCGAAGTAAAATCCGAACGTTTGGACTTGAACAAAATCCAGATTGATCCGCACCTCCCCTTTCCCAATTGAATTTCAATGATTCGAGCCGCTCAATGTGTTCAAAACGTGATTTTAAGGTTACCCGCAAGAAATCAACAAAAAAAATGATCGGGAAGGGCTATTCAATAAAAAACTGTTCAGATGAAGCCCTTCCCGGTCATTTTTTTTTTGCCAACTTCTAATGGGTATTCTTAAAATCACGTTTTGAACACATTGAGCGGCTCGGATCATTGAAATTCAATTGGGAAAGGGGAGGTGCGGATCAATTAACGAAATCCGTTAGTCATTCGAACGGAAGGGGGCGATTTGATTAACGGAAGATAACGTTGGGAGTAAAATTAAAGTTTTTAAAAAGTTGAGAGTCTAATTGAATTTTGGTGTAAAGGTTGAGGCGTATTTTGAAATTTTCCCAAAAAATTCCAATAAGTCCAGGTACAATCTCATCGATTGTTTCTCTCTCGTATATGTGTGAAGTTCATCTCATACTTTATTGTATTAGGCTGATACATATGTAAGAAAAGAGTAATCGATGAGTGATCAGTAAGAGTGTACGTAATACTGCTTAATTATTGCATGTCTAATCACTACATTTTCACATTCTACCTTGTCATTGCTTTATAAAATTTATTATTCATTTAAAAGTAGATGGGTAAAATAAAACTTTCATTAACGATAGCCTTTTTGGTTTGGAAGTGAGACAATATTTTGGAACACCATAAGTGCTAACTCAAACTAAAAAATGTGGACGGATGAAATATTTTACTGAGAGAAATGAGAAATAGAATGAATGGATATTCAAGAGGCAGTGAAATTAGCAAAAGACTTTGCTAAAGAAAAATGACAAAACACCAAAATAAATACAAGAGAAATATGGAGGAGTCAACGAATAGGAACATTTACTGTTAATCTCATAACTTTTTTAATTCTTTTGTCGAGAATAGTGTATAATCACATCAGAAATTGATACGAACCTAAAAAAAAGCGACAAAATGAATAAAGACAGAAAAAAATAAACAAATGACGACTTAAGAAATAAAAAAAATTGATTTTTTAAAACCTTTTTGTCAAAATTGAAGTGATCTTTTTAGTTTTTTGTCAAAATTTTAGGGAGCAATCATTTGTGTCAATGAAAGGAATTAAGAAAGTATAAAAATTGAACCAAGAAAAAAAATTAAGATAAGAGAACACTTAAAAACAAAATAGAAAATTGCTTTAAAAAATTGTCTTTCGTGATCTTTTATTTTTTTCATAATATTTTACTTTTTAAACTCCTTCTACCGAGATGACTAACTACTTCTAAAGAGTTGACATATATTTATAAAATAAAAAAGGTAAAAAAAAAACTCTCGAAATAAGTTAGGTGGTATTCCACTTTAAGAAAAAATGCTTTTTTTCAAACGGAGGTAATTTTAAACTCAAATATAATGAAAGTGAAAAATATTTTTTCAATTTTTTTGCACCGTTTAAAAGATCTTAATGAGATCTATCAAACAAAATTCATATTGATAGAAAAATTATTTGCGTAAACACATAATTTTTGGGTTTAAAATTACCTCCGTTTGAAAAAAAAGTACTTTTTCTTAAAGTGGAATAGCAATTGAAATATTTGACCTGAATGACTGGAATTGGTCAAAACAAGGGGAAACACATGGATAAGGCTAGTTTGTAATTTGGCTTCACTGCATAAAGCATTGCGTCCAAAGCCTGACAAGCATTGAAAGACGGAAAGGAGACTCCTTTTTACAGCGCGTGAGTTCCACTGCTGACCCTTTATAGTCAGCCCTATAGGCTGATTTTAGCTTTTGCCTTAGATCTAATAATGGCTGATGTGTATTCATCTACTCTTAAGAACGTATAGAATATGGAGTACTAGCGAATGAGCCCGTGCCTGAAGGCATGGCGCAACACGTTGTGAGCAGAACTCAGTTGAATTACCCTTTTTTGCTTTTAACAACCCAATAACGAACCTGACTTTTTCAATAACAAATTGTCTATTAACTTTAAACATGTTACATCTAATCAATTTCAAGCAAGTGAATTTCAACAAAAAAAAAAAACCTACCGGTTTACAACTACCGACAAAAACAAAGTTATCTATGTTTCGCCAAAAAAATAAATAAACACAACCTAAGCCAATTAAACCACTGCATAATGATCCGCTCTTTCAACCTCCCTAACCTCCGCAAAATATGCGTAGAAAAGTTTTAACAATTCATCAATTAAATTAAATAAATAAAACTTGCACATTTCATCACGCCTCTTTAGAGAATGCTAAGTAAGAATGAATTCTAATAGCAAATGAGCCCGTGCCTGAAGCACTTGTTCAAAAGCACTTATCAACGGCCCTGGCTCACTCAATTTTCAAAAATTCTAGCACCACACAAACACTCACACACACCCACTGTACATAGGATCATCAAAATTTAGGCAATTGAATTCCAAAACAATCAAACATTCTTTTTAAGTTAGGGAATACAAATCAAAGAAACTGACTACAGTACAATTGCATGTGCTAAGGCTCATACCAACCTAAATCAACTACTCTATTTTACAATTGCATGTGCTAAGGACCCAATAGCTTCATCTCCAAAATTATTGACACCTGAAAAAATAAAATAAAAATTAGATTCATGTTAGTAGAAGGGTTACCTATTACTGGCGTCAAATGAGAACAAAATATGGTTTTGTTAATACTTCACTTCATGAAAGAGTTGCCATAGTCAAAGAATGCAAATCAATCTTGTGTATTTGATGTGTATTATAGAAAGCTAGGGGGGCCTTGAAATCTTTTAAGGCTAATGCTCATGTGTTTTGAGGGTCATTCCAGTAGCCGATTGGTGTGACCTTTTAGTTGTGCATTCCTTAAGAGGCTTGATTGACAACCCCACACAATCAACTTAGGTGAACAAAGGAAGCTTGCATTCAGAAATCATGTTTTCATCCCACCACACAATCAACTTAGGTGAATAAAGGAAGCTTACATTCAGAAATCATGTTTTCATCTCATCCTTCATGGGCACATTATACTTTCTGTTCTAAGTTAATTCGGACATGAGGTCTAATAATCTTTGCATTTTAAAACCAAAAGCAAAACTAACAATTGGTGGATTAAAAAAAGAGGTCATGGTCGTGCTTAAGACATAGATGGTTATATAGTGGGAGCCTGGAACTAATAATGCAAAGTTCTTTTTTCATGCTACCCCAGCATAGGGTTGATTGGCCCATCAGTTCCCAAGTCCAAATGCACATCAAGTCTCAACATAGGATACGCTTTCCATGTTAACCTAAAAAACACAAAACTAACAAATGCCATGTGTTGGACACTCCGGGGACGTGCACCACGTCGAGGACACCTATGAGACACATATGAGGCATGCCCATTAAATTTTAATGCTTGTAATCACGGGACACGCTGACACGTAGGGGACACGATAGGATGTATGTAGGCATGTACAATCAGTCGATAATGCACTCTAGAGGAATCTTATCCTAATTAATTAGTGACTAAACATAGGTTTGCATAACTGAAAAAAAAAAAAAGTATAAAATTTTCATGTACCTAGCCATGTCTGTGCTCCCCTTTTTGTAGAACTGTAGGGCCTAGTATCTGTCTGAGTCACCCGCTGTTTTTGTCTCCGAATCTGTGCATCATAGTTTATCACTCAACTGAATATGGTAAAAAATGCATGCAATCATTTGCTAAGAATACGTTTCAAAGCAATGCAAAAAAATCACACATCATAGATGCAACAATTAAGAACACAACACACCTAGCGTATGTTACCAATATTCAAGCTTCTTTGTAACCAAGTAAGCAACAATCCATATAACGGTTAATGTGGTACTCCCTCTCCATCGTGTAATCTAAGCCATTACCACAGCCCTGCACACCCCAAAAATCTTAATGTGACTCATACAGCTCTTTACTAACATAATGTGACTCCTCCCGCTCCATACTTGTTCCTTCAGAAGCTAATAATATCCTATGCCAAGATAAATGGCCAAAAAATTGTTCATTCTAATTATTCATCACAATATTCCATATACTAATCATGGCAATCTGTACAACACTATTGAGGCTTTTGTACATAATGTGTTACCGCTCTATGGGCTTTTATATGAGTTCTTATCATAGTTTCATTTTCAGTCCAAGTTAGAAAGTTACCTTTCCACTCATTAGTGAGAGGACCATTTTTTGGGACCGGTTAGAACATCCACCATGCAGATCCTTTCCTCATTGATCTGAAAAAAAGAAAAGCAAAGGTTTTCACTTTTCACATTCTTGTACAGGTTTTTTCCCACGAAGAAGCAAGCCCGCATATTTAAGAATTAAGACCAATATATAAAGGCATAAAGCTATCATCCAATATTCAGGGTTTTTTTTGTTGCGAAAACCAATTTGGCCAATGAAAACCCATAAAACAAACCATTGGACAATTAATCGTGTTTAATTTCCTACCTGTTTCGGCAAAATGCTATAAGGTAATGCAATTTCAACTTCATTATTCCTAGGATAATACTAATCGAGTATCCTCGAAGTTTTTACTAATCGAGTATACTTGAAGGAAAAAAGCTATCTTCTCGCAACCAATTCTATGTGAAAGAAGGAAATTAAAACACCAACTCAAGCAGTTTATATGTACGAACACAGAATGAATCCTCAGTCGTACTTCTACCTGGAATGGAGGTTATGGCTTACATCTAATCATCCAATATTTCAAACTACTCAGGATGCAACTTGGCTAGCCACAGTGTTTCAAACAGGTCATGGAGAAGCTATATATGTTTTCGTTTCAAACTCCCTTTTATTTTCATAGAAATTATTTTCATAGAAAATAAAACAATAAAATCAAAACCAGGTTAATCGTGAGAAATGTAGTAGTCTGATTGGCAAAAATAAATCCCTAAAAGACAAAATCGTTACCTTTGATTTCTCCGACTAAAATTAAAAAAACCAAACTTTGACGGCAGATTAGTTGAGCAAGCAATGTTATAGTTTAAAAAATCAGACCATTACGAAAAGAATGAAGGGAATTGGTCTCTTACAATGTCTCCTACGAAAAGACTTCAAACTCTGACCGAAAATTAGTCCGCAATACAACACAAAAACGCAAATCATCAGCCTAACAAAGTCATTAATCATTAATTAAAGACCAACCAAAACACAAAAAACACAGATATCTTAAAAAGGAAAAAGTTGGCCTAATCAAAAATTTTACGCTTCGTATAAAAACAAATCATTGGCCTTTTCACTTTGAATGGAGAAAAAAGATCTCAATCAATTAAATTAGGGCCATTGCACAAAAGTTGAAGGAGTCGTTGTAAGAAAGCTACCTAAGATCAGCAAAAAAATCTGCCATCATGGAACAAATATATATAGAAGAACGAAGTATTTACCTTTGATAATTCAAATTACCCGAGGAAGTTATATGGCCTGCAGCAAGGAAAAATATAAATTAAAAATCCTAGTTGAAGGATAGAAAAAATCAAAACAAAGAGATGAGTACGTACCCACAAACATATATTCTCTATACTCGGTAGAAAACGGGTCGCTCGATTTCTTGTTGAGAAACCCACGTACATGCAAAATCAGCGATGTCACCCAAAAACCAATGGTTTAGATACCCAACCAAACAATAGATGAGCACCAATCAGACTTTCATAGCCCTAGAAATCAACTTACCTGACTGTGTCCATTTAGTGAGTGGGGAGGGAGGGGAGAGGGAGGAGGCAGGGAGAGATCAACGGTGGTGGTGGGTGTGGTTTGAATTTTGAAATGGAGAGAGAGAGAGAGAGAGAGAGAGAGAGAGAGAGAGAGAGAAATTTCAGATCTGGTTTTGGAATGAGCAAAGCTACGCCCACCGCATGGGGTGGGCACCGCACGGCCACCGCACGCCGCTGGGCCCACTCTGGCCACCGGACGGCCGATCCGAGCCGTCCAAAAATTCTAAAAAAAAAAACCGAGTGGGCCACCGCGAGAATCAACGGCATCCGACGTGTGTAGGTGCTCGATCTGAACTTCCAAAAAAAGATGATCCAAGCCGTTCACAAAGCTACGCCGGATCGAGCACCTACACACATCGGATGCCGTTGATTCCCGCGTTAGCCCACTCGGTTTTTTTTTATAGAATTTTTGGACGGCGTGCGGTGGCCGTGCAGTGCCCACCCCATGCGGTGGGCGTAGCTTTTCCGTTTTGGAGAACGACGTGGGTGAGGCGAGATAGTGGAGTTGAGATGTCTCTACTTTTGTCCTTAAAAATGTCAAGTATTTACAGAACTGCCATCCTAAAGTTAGTTTGTGAGAGGGACATTTTTTGAACCCTTGGATAGATAGGATTGAAGGGTTGAGATTAAAAGAAAAGGAATATTATTTTGAAATCTTGTAGATACCTCCCCTCCATGTGGATTACACAACTGCCATCGGGAATCCAACTGGTGTTTCTCTTTCTTTTTTCATCTGCAACACTTTCACCATTTTGTAAATCTTTTGGTAACTCCATTCGCAATTTCAATTTGGAAATCTTTTGGTAACTCCATTCGCAATTTCAATTTCAGATTTAATCTATATGGACTCTATTACTTTGTCGATTCCAAAAAAAAAATAAAAATTATAAATCGCCATGTTTATGGTGGGAAAAAAATTTCTAAATTGTAGTTTAATCAGGTCTCTATTGAATGTCTCGATAAGAAAGAAAGAAAAATATGCCTGGCTTCCCATAGTGCGCCGATGCCCTACAGGGTATAGGGCGCCTCGGTGTGGTCAACTAAATTTTTCGTTATCGTGACACTACAAGAAAAATCAAAATTGGTGGCGAAAAAGTGGCGACGAAATTTAATTTTGTCACTAAATGAGTATATTTGGTGATGAAAAAATAAATTCGTCACCAATTATATCTGTTTAGCGACGAAAAAATATTTTCGTCACCAAAGGTACCCATTTGGTGATGAAATACATTTTTCGTCGCCGAAAGCTTAAAAAAGGAGACAAAATTATTTTTCATCGTCAAAGATAATCATTTGGTGACAAAAAATATATTTCGTCGCCAAATGAGACCAATTTAGTAACGAAATATTTTTTCCGTCACCAAATGCTTAACTTTGGTGACGAAAAATAATTTCGTCACCATTTTAACGCTTTCAGCGACGAAAAATATATTTCGTCGTCAAATGGGTACCTTTCGTGACGAAATTCATGAATTGCGCTTTGTCACTAAATTTATTTCGGAAATAACTCTTTACTAAAAACTCCGATTGAGATAATTCAAATTGGGTTGAACAATAACTCAATTGCCTACAACTTTCATGTTTATCAAAATTGCTAATTTTAATGTTTAAGGGTTCAAAATTACATTCAAAATATATTTTCATGTTAAACATATATGTTATATATTAGATATATCAAATATTTATTGAAAAGTGTGTGTGGTGCAGTTGGTTGGAGCTTGTGCGAGAAACTTAAGGGACTTGGGTTCGAAACCCAGCAAGAGCAAGAAGAAGGATTTTTTTTCCATATGAAAATGTCTTTTGCAACGAAAAATTTCGTCACCGATTTCTTATATTGGTGACGATTTCTTTTCGTCGCCAAAAGGAATAATTGATGACAAAAAATTTCGTCGTCAAAAACCACAATAGGCGAGGAAATTTTTTTTGTCACCAATTATTCACTTTTTGGTGACAAAAATATTTTGTCATCAAAAGGCACTATAGGTGACGAAAAATAGATTTCGTCACCAGGTAGGAATCCTCGACAACCTTTAGTCGACAAATTTTTTTTCGTCACCTATATTATTTGTGACGAAAAACATGCAATTTGTGACGATTTTCATTCGTCACCCAATGTGATTTTTCTTGAAGTGTGATCTAAACAATTCAGTATGCAGAGTTCACCAATTAAATCATTCAGAAAAGAATTAATTAATTGAATGTCATTAGTCAATTGGGCAGATATCAATAGCGTTATACAAAAATGAATTCTCAGTATATATAATTTCAAAAAATGTACTGATTCTATCTTGATCATGAAGATATCAATGTCCGGTTAACTTAATTTTTTTATTCAAATGTATTGTTAAGTGGCACGGGCAATGCTACGTGGAAGGTAAGAAACTATAGTTTGATATCCATGCCTCTACGGGTCAGGGGGCCGGGTTTCTTTGGGTTCTCCATGTTCAACAAATTAGACACAGATTCGTTCATTTCTTTCACGCGATAGTGTAGGCATTATTAAATAAATTATTGGACACATCACGTGGCATGTCGTACACGTGTCCCATGCATGTCTCCGTATCCAGACACAATGATAACTCGACCTCTAGAGACATTGGTGCTTCATAGATCATTAGCAATATGTTATCTTTCCTTCGGCTTTTTGAATGTTGTTAGGTGGTTGTGCATATTCATAATGGCGCACTTTAGATGTAGTACATAGGTATTAATACAAAGACTTTTTGGAGAATGATGGGGACAAATTTTCAAGATAGATGAAGGGTGATGGACAAGTGTGTAACGCCCCGCTTTTCGGAAGCAAAATAAAATAATTTCTTAAGAAAATTTGACTAAACAAATATGATTTTCCAAAATAAAGTTTGGCTATTACAATCTTAAAATAAATTTACTGATTTAAAAATACATTATCTTCAGAGCTGACTCTAGGCTTGATACGAATCCTAAGCATACTCGATTTCCGCTTCTGATATTCTTCCATGTCGAACTGCACCATCATTAAATCCTCTCCATTGAATCCTGCGCCCTCTGGCAAATTGATCGCCGAAGCAATCGATTTACCAGGATACAGACGTATCCGTGAGTGATAAATCACCCAGTAGAATAATCCAACCCAATTACCCCTCTTACTTTACGACTAGCAATCAGCAAGATAAATATGGTATGAATAAGTAAAACAGAGATATATCACATTAATCAATTTATTACTATCCATTAACCTATCGTGTAGTCTAAGATCTCAATCCACGAGATCTTTCCTCCCCAACCGCTAGCCATGCTCTGTCCCATGGGGTCACTTTCTTTTGCTATCGCGGATTGCACCTAAGTTATGTACCCAGTGTGTATCCCTCTCATTACAACAAAAGAAAGCTTACTATGCCTGATTCACAACTAGGGTTCGCATATCTTATGTACCACTTCACAATCATCACTGGGCTTACTTTGCCAGTTTCAAATCATCACTCAACACTGGGCTTACTTTGCCAGTTTCAAATCACATCACTCAACACTGGGCTTACTCTGCCAGTTTCAAAATCATCACACAACACTGGGCTTACTCTGCCAGTTTCAAAATCACGCCTGCAGGTAATCTAAAACAAAAACTTTTCCAATTCATCCATTACTTATCATCGTCTAGGTGATTTCTATTTCGCATACCACCCCAAGTCTCTAGGATCCAATCTAACATATCAATCAGCAGTTGGAAATAATAATTAGGCAAACAGAATAATAATTGAAATAAACAATATGCATTTAAATCACATAACCTTTTATGAATGGGCCGTTGCCCTTAGTTCTGTATGATCAACAAGTCATTAATAAGGTAAGGAACTTTTATTAAATAAAAGTTTAAAAAAAATATAATCTAAGCTTGTATAAATTTTTATTTAGGAAAATAAATTGGCTAACGATCATAATAAATACAATAAGTAATTAATAACACTAGAATAGGTAGCATGGCTCTAAAGGAGTCCTAGTGTTCTACGTAACATGTTCGAGTATCATCAAGTGGGTCCGGAGGGTTACGGAATTGTTTTTAAAATAAAAATGATTTTTAAAGTTGTCAAAAGTAGAATAAATAGATAATAAATTATTTAATAAATAAAATATGTCAAGATTAACAACATATCATCTTTAGTATGTAAAGAATCTAAAAAAAATATTTTGGGAATTTATAAAATGGTTTATAAGGTCGCAAGGATTTTTTTGTTTGAAAACTTTTGCAAGAAATCAAATAAATAATTAATAAATAGATAATAAAATAAAAAAAATATGACGTTAACAAGTTATGATCTTTGAGGTGTGAGAAAGCTAGGAAAAATAGTTCGGGGGTCGAAAACGGTGTTCGGGATGTCGAAAAATCAATTCGGAACGAAACTGGACGAACCGCAAGGTTGGACCGGGTTGACCTTGCGGCCCGCAAGGTCAGAGACCTGGTTCTCGCGGCTGGAGCAACCCTAAGGTTGCGGCCGCAAACTCCATGTCAGAAATCGTTTTTTTGATTGTTTTGGTTCGGTTTCGATGCATGGGATCGTAAGGGACTATGGGTTAAGTATAAGAATATCAAATATACTTAGAGGAATGTTTGGAAGGGATTATAATACCTCGAATCGGATTGAATTGAAAAAAAATGGATCTTGAACTTTTTGAAGAAGATGACTTCGGTTGGAGCGAACGGGGGACCTTGGGCTCGAATTGAATGATTTTAGATGATTCTAGGAGTTGTAGGAAGAGATTGGAATGGGTAATTCGGATCTCGGGAGGTTCTAGAGCACAAACCCACTTTTCTCTCTCTCACTTTCTCTCTCTAAAACTCCATTGATTGGAGTTCGATTCTCTTCGAATCCTCTCTCTCTTCTGGACTGGTAGGGTGTGGGAAAAATTCGTGGTGTGCCCTAGGGTTCGACTAATGGGATATATATAGGGAATTTTGGAAGAGGATGAATAGTTTGTATTCGAATAGGATTCCGATTTCTTGGGTTTTGATAGGAGAGTGATATGGACGAAAATAAGATCGAGGAAGAGGTAGAGACCGAGTAGGAGTAGGAGATGGAGAGATAGGAGAGTTCGCATGCATGTATGCAACTAAAAAAAAATTAAAAGGATTAATTAGGATAGAATAACTAATTTTTTTGTAATTATATATTTAAGGAAAATAATTTTATTACTACGATTAATACTTTTTAAAAGACATTATTAAAAAAATTGGGTCAAAAATCCGGGTCGTTACAAAGTGCGTGTGCTTTCGAATCGTTCTGGGCTCGACTTATTGTTAAGTGTCAAGTGTTTTTGAAGTTAGTATATATGGTTTCGATCATCGTTGATAGTGCTGTAAGCTCGGGCAATGCTCTAGTACGAAAAACCGTTTCACTACTTATTATAAGACTGAAAAATCCCAAATTTTAAGGTGTTCTTCAAAGTTTCACAAATTAAGTTAATAGAGTTTTCCACACTTCATTAATTAAACCATAAGAAAAACCTTTTCATCATCGGAATTTGCTAGTTGCTATGGAAAAGTTTAATTTGTATTTTGGTTGCTATTCTCACAGGGGAAATTTTTTATTTTGGTTGATCCTTGTCAACTTGCGTATCTTTCTTTTCGGGTCCGTGTTTGGTATATGATTGTCAAGGGTCTTGGTGCCAACATTATTGGGATGCTTTTTCCTTCTTGTGATACCTCGATCTTTTCACGAGTTTCCTTTAATCTTTGTAACTCTGTTTTCAAAAATTAATAAATTTTCTTTTGCCTTTCAAAAAAAAAAGGTTCGAAACCTGTTAGTGTTCTCAACTCGATCTTCTAGAGTCACACAATAAGAATATTGATCTATAGTAGTGGCAGAAAAGGTTGCGCGCTAAAGATATCAAAAACTGTTTGTTATATATAGGCCTCGCGAATTTAGACAGTGGAATTGGTCTCTCTCTCTCTCTCTCTCTCTCTATATATAAGTGATAAATTAATGAAGTGTGCGTAAATTACCTTAGATAAACCGAGTTATAAAAATTACTATCAATTTGTTGTCTGTTGTTGAAAGGGACGGAGAACAACTAGAACAGTTGGCAAGAAGAATTGTGTGTGCTTTGGTAATTTTGGACATTTTGCATGGGTGACTGAAACCAAAAGATAACCATTTTGGGGAAATTTTGAAGCCTGCAGCCAGATTAAATTAATACTGGTAGATGCAGCAGGCCAGGCTAGGGTACTGATCAGTTATTATTATGAGGGTGGGAGAGAGTACAGCTATGGATTAATGATTATGATGTGTTGGGTACAGTTGTATACTTCATTCATTGAACTCTACAGTACGTTCATCACGAAAATTTATTCACTGGAGGGATGAGTCAGAGGTAGCTAGATTTGAAAAGTTAGAGCTAGCTCGCAATAAAACAGTAAAACTCAATCTATATATCTTCTTACGTACCTCACATTTTTAGATAAGAAATTACGCCATTAGGAGAGTACACCAAATACACCCTGTTAGCAAGATGTACAACAACACCCGATTGCCGACAGGTCCCATATGGGGCCCAAACTAAAATAGACCCTACAACTTGAACCCACTAGCCACCAACCCTCACCAAACCCTAACCCTATTCTTTAACGCCTCCAAACATTTATAGGCATTATGGTAAGCATCATATATAAGAGGTATGAACTTTCATATTTAATGAACTGAGGCTAGTTCAGTTGGCCAAGACTTTTGCATCTTACTAGGAGATCAGGAGATCGAGTTTTCTCACATCTGTGTGGGGTGTTCTTCCCTTAAAGGGTTTTTTTCCGTTATTTCGATCTTTACCCTATAACGGGTTTATTTTTTGTATTAGTTGAGTTGTTGGGCTTGGTTGTCTCATGAACTCTCACAATATTGTAGTGTCTCGAATTTGTATTATGTACTTTATATATCCGATGTAAAATAAGATATTAGGAGTGGTTTGAACCCGCGCCAATATTATGTTAATATGTGTTGTGCACCAGAAGTACTGAATAATAACTCGTGCATGGCTAGCTGATTTTAACCTCTGGTCTGGTAACCGTTCTGCTTGACACCTTTGTTCATTGGCATCGCCACGTGCTGGCTAACACGCGTTTGAATTTGGTCATTAATTTGTAACAGTAATTTCAGAAATCCCTCTAACTTTCACAAACGACGCCGAGACTGTGTTCAGTTTGGGTCCCAGACCCAACATTTTCTCTCCGTGCAGGGTTTTTAATAAGTTTTATCTCTAATTATTACTTAATTTCTCTCTTTATTCCTCTACAGTCATCACCCAAAAACCTTCCTCTTAAAATCAAAACAAAACAAAGTCAACGTACTCTTGTTGGATTTTTGGTAAAAAAATAACTCTTGCTAGCTTTATAGAATTTGCAAGAATACTTTCCAAAAGAAATGTTATAGCACATTAATTAGTGCCCCTAACATTGTTTTATATTGAGAAAATAAAATAAAATTCTCTTGCCCCTAGTACTTGATTGGGTTGTGAAATATATGTGAGAGGAACGTGGCAAATGAGAAGATTTGTTTTATTAGAAATAATTTTATGTTGAAAAAAAGGTGAAAATGAGAGAAAGTGAAGTAAAAGAAAGAAAGTGAAAACAAAACTTATTCTCTAATATGAGTTTGATTAAAATGAATTTTTTTTTTAAGAATCTTGTAAGAAAATACTTATTGCTACTAACTTACCCTTAATATACAATACGGATCCTCATGGAAATAGAAAAAAATTATAAGCATAATGGTAACAATAACGCTACATATGTGGGGGGCTGTGAATAATGTTGTGTTTGAGTTGTTGTATATGTAACATTATTGTAAATGATTTGTACAAAAAAATTTATTTTCTAGCACAATGTATTACTTTCATTCTAATCAAACAAAAAAAAAAAAAAGCGTCATTATATTTTCTTTCTTGTATTTTTCATCATTTTGACTCTAATAAAAGGAAATTGAGATGTACTCTCTTTTTGCATTGGATCCGGATTCTGTGTAGTCAACTACAGAGAAACATGTGTAGTGGGAATCACTCAGACTGCACATCTGCAGACAAGCCATTTCCTTTTGTATCGGCGTATAAAAGTGACAGTGATGACTCATCGAATTGGAAATTATATTTTCAAATGAAATCAAACAAGAAAAGAGACGCATCGGCATATTGCTCTCTTTTCGCTCACAAATTCTCAAAAACTGGCCTTGTTCTCTTCCATTTTCAAAAAGTATTTTTCAAAAAATTCCCCCTAGATTTCCCCTACTTTCAACATTTCTCTCTCTATCTCTCTCCACTTATAATCCCTATTATTTTTCAAATACCACTCTCTGCATATCTTCAGCTACTCCCTCCGTCCCTTTATTACAGTCCAGTATTCCATTTTGGGCTGTCCCTTAATAAGTGTCCATTTTGTAAAGTTAGTGGGTAAAGTTGGTGAATTGTCTATTTTATCCCTAAAAGTAGATTCCATTTTGAAAAGTTAGTGAGTAAAAGTGTAATGATGATGGGTAAGTAGGGAAAGTGGAGGAAAAAGTTGATGTGAAAGATATAATGATGATGTCTTTTTAATAAGTTGGAGTTACGAAGCAGGACATTTAAAAAGGGACGGAGGGAGTACATTTTAAACAGTACCATCTTTTTTTTAATTCTTTTCTCTACTCTCTTATTTTTAGCCAAACAGATTGTAAACTCTCTCTCTCTCTTAACTCAACCATAAATACCCAAGATGCTCCTTCCTTCTTTCACCACCTCTTCGTTCTTCCAATGGAGCAAACCAAGGCAGAAACTGGTGTTGCCTCCCCATCAAAGGAGAGAGAAGAACAACCTAGAGTGATCGTAGAATTGGGTAGCACCACCGCCGCCACCGACTCATTCAGACTCCTTTCTAGTGGCGGTGGAGGAGAGAGGGTACCACCATCATCCTCATCATCATTTCATCCAGTAGTTTCTCTCTCATCGGGTCAGATGGAGTCCCTCTCCGCTTTGTGTGACACCTTCTTGCCTTCGATTGATGTTTCCAACGACACCGTTGATGACTCCATTGCTACTTTTTTCCGAACATCAGCCTCTATGGTCGGAACTCCACATAGGGTAAGATTACACCATTGATGTTTATCAATAGTACCGTACGTACGTACATATATACGTATGGTATGAATGTATTGCCGTACAAACATATATACTACGATCACAGTCAAATATTACAGGGGATCCAGCTTATTACTCTCTATTGTTTGATTGCAAGCAAATTTGTGCTCATTTTACTTTAGCTTCAGTTATAAAAAAATTCTTTTTTCCTTCAGCTTCAGCTGGAGTCCTTAAAGTTCTGCATCTTATTTTGAATCTTTTATTCATTAAAAGTTTTTTTTGGCTCTATGTTGTTTAGCAAATCTGTTCTTTCTTCTTCTTTTTTTTAGTAAAAACTTTGGATCTCCGCGAGGATCCCCGTTTTCCGTTTGGGGTGGAGATGTAGGGGAAAAAAATTCCCATTGGGGATCGAGGCGGGAAAAACCAAAACTCTCCAGCCTCGATCCGTCCAGATTGCCAACCCTAGTAAACATCCATATATGAGCTTATCAAAAAATTTGCCATGTTTAAAAAAAAAAAATCTTATTGCGTTGTAAAACCTTTTTTTTTTTTCGTTGTAAAAACTTTCCCACTATCATAGGTAGATCTGCCATAACACACACTCATGTGTGGGTATGCACCCTTCTAAATCTGTAGAATTCACAGAATGTATATAATATATCATAATATTTGAAGAAAAATTCGTAACATTTTTGTATTGAAGTTTGCAATATTTGCTTAAAAATTCATATATTATGAATCCAAAGTTGATGGTAGGAATTTATGGAATGGGAAACCCCGCCAAGCAGGGGTGCTTGGCAGGGGTGCCGAGCACATCTCGGCCGTCCAAAAGTGTTTTGGACGGCCCAGATGTAAAGGTACCGAACGGATTTAAAAAAAAAGAAAAGGAAAAGGAAAAAGATGTTTCGATCCGGACCGTTGATTCCGAGATGAACGGCCGGATTGGCCGCTTGGCACCCCGCTCGGCAGGGTGCCGCTCGGCAGGCACCCCGGGTCGGTCCGGAATTTATGTCCAAATATGATGAATTTCTACACAAAAGTTATATGAATCCAGAATTGATGTAGTGGATTTTATGTCAGTTCATAGGGCTTCAAGTGTTTTGGCACCTCAAGCTTTAATTCTGGCTCTGTCATTGTAAGTACATGCACTAGTACTACTCCCTCTCTTTCTAAAAAATGTCTGACGCGCAAATTTAGACCTTTAATGCATTTTTTCGTAAAAAGAATCAAATTTTTTTTTTCACAAATCAATAAATATCAATGATTTCTTTTAAGTTGTGAAAAAATTTAAATCTTTTAACAAAAAAAATACATATTTTTAAAGGACTAGATAATTTGATGTGAGAGAGTGAGAGAGACTTTCGGAGGATAGAACATAGTCGATGCAAATCAGGTAATATCTAATTTAATTACCCTTTTAAATAGTACGTGTAGTCTATTATTGTATTTTCATTCTGAGAGTTGGGTTATTAAAGAAACCTTAAATTATTTAGCCTCCTTATTTATTATACCCCCAAAAATTAAATCTAATTTAATTACCCTTTTAGGGGGTTTTTCGGGCTTTTTGAATTTTGTCCTTATTCAATTATTTTTCGCATTTTTTTGGTTTTGTGCCAAATTTTTGTAGATTATTGATTCGTTTCGACGAGTGAAATTGGAAAAGAAAAAAGAATCTAGTAAACCAGCTTTTTGGTCTTTATTTTGGGTATTTTCAAAAATATAAAAAGTCACAATTTTTTACTTTTTTTGATTCGTTTTGACAAGATGAAACAATAATTCGCAAAAATATGACGCAAAACTAACAACGCGATAAAATTTTGAAAAAGACAACTCAAAATGCTCAAATTGCCCCTGAAGCCGCATCACTGAAATATTGTCTCCCCTTAATCATACTACGTGTTAGTTAAGAGTATGTGATTGTGATGCCCCCGTTTAGGGACAAGTCGATCGGCTACATGACTACATCGGTAGTAAAGGATGAGGAGTATCTCAATCTCTAGCTAGGACCATCTAAACCATGCAACTTTTATGACTCTTAGGGTTTGATTGGATGGTGTATACGGTGGGTGTATTACACAATACACCCGGATGAGAGGTCAATACACCGTTTGGCATCCATTTCTTCTCCTGTATTAACTAATCCCCGTATTTGTTAATACACCCAGAACAGCCATAAATTATTGCTACCCTCCCAGGTAGCAATAGCTAATCCGGGTGTATATGCCTGATTTTTGACCTAAACATCCCTCCTCATCCCTCTCTCCCAACCAAAGTTGTCAATTCCGTACCGGCCAGCATACTGTTTTCACTACTGGAATGGTACGTACCGGTACCGGACTGTATCTCGGTACCGTTCCGGATTTACCGCAATTAATATTTTATATATATTTAATATATATCTACCATATATATTAGTTTAGAGCCCACAAGTTAAAAAAAAGAAAAAAAAAAAGAGACCGGAACGGAACACCGGAAAATGTCCGAAACAGACCGGTATCGTCCGGTACATCCGGTATTGGCCGGAACAGGCCGGTATTTCAACCGGAACGGATCTTGAATTTTTGTGTTCCGTTTAAGTACCGGTACGGTACGTACCGGCCGGTACAGGCCGGTACGGAACGGATTTCACAACTTTGCTCCCAACGGCTCTCTCTCTCTGCTAACAGAGATAGCGAAGAAGAAGAAGAACAGGCCACCATCACCACAAAAACACACACACAAAATATGTATGTATATGTAGAGACTAAAGAGAGACGTACCTGGGTTCCGTACATATCGGAGAGAGAGGCGATCGGAGAGACGGAGAGAGACGATCGGAGAGCGAGGACTAGTGGCCGCCGCCCCTGCTGCTTCTTTTTTCTTCTTCGTTTCCGTCTGTTTCTCTCCCCCTCTCTCTCTTAAACGATAAGAACGAGGGGAAAAAAGAAAATTGATTTGGTGTATTGGAACACAGGAGAATGAAAATGAACGGCTGGATGGAAAAAAATAGATGGCTGGGACAAATTGAAAAAGTTTTTTAAACTAAATAACATTCTAAGTTTTTTTTTTTAATGAGTAAATAAAATTTATATTTTAAAAAACTGTTATATTATTTAATTTATTGGTATAGTAAATTATTATAACTTAGAATTGTCGAAAAATCATTAAATATATTAAGTTTTGCAATTATATAATTAATGTTAGGCATAATAAAGTTTGGGACTGCACAAGGGCAAAAGGGTTATTTAACAATTTTTTACATCATACACCATTCCTTCTAATACATCATCCAAACCATCTATGTTTTAATATACCCTCTATAAATGTCACATCAATGTGAGCTCTCCCTTCTTAACTAATACCCCTTATTATCTTATCCCCTTCATAAATAATACACTCAAAACACATACGGCATCCAATCGGACCCTTAATTGCAAAGGTCCTTCCAGTACTCCTACATCTATATTTTATTGAAAAAGGAATGTAAGAGTGTACAGAAACTCAAAACACATACAACATCCAATCGGACCCTTAATTGCAGAGAGTCCCATTGTCAGGCAAGTAAAAGAGCAATGCTAGGTACCCAAAAATATGCATCCGCTGCAATACATGTGTAGGCCAATTCGGCTGTTCATTCCAGCAATGAGCGGTTCGGATTTTCATCCGAACAATGGACGGCTAAGATTTGTAGGAGTTCGGATTAAATTCAAGCTGTCTGTACCGAGATGGACGGTCGGATCGACCACACTTGTAGTGCGGCGGGTGTACTATAGCGCCTCCCATTTCCAAAAATATATACCGAAATCATCCTGAACATGTATTTCTTATTGCAAGTTTATTAACGGTCATAAATACCTCTAAAAGTCTGTTCGGGATAATTCAAAGTGTGTGTGTGTGTATATATATATATATTTGGGGAAAATTAGCCATAGGACGGTAAAATAGTTTTCATTTAGGAGAAGGACACCAGTAAAATAGTTTTCAGTAGAGGTCCTTCAGTTTTTTAGTTTTTTAGCCATAAGGCCAAAACATGTTTAAGTACTTTCATAGGGTTTTAGGGTGCACTTTTCTATTATAGGGTTTTAGTAGTTTAGGCACTTTCATAGGATACTCTAAAGTTTTAGGCACTTTCATATATAGGGTACCCTAGGATTTTAAGTACTTTTATAGGGTACCATTTTGTCCTTATATGTTTGATTGCAAAATGTGTTTGTCCTTGAGCTAAAAAAAATATAAATATGATGAATTTTTGGCTAAGTCTCCCAATTTTATTATTTTTTTGGGTATCTAGCACTTTTGAAGGAAAAAAAAGACAGATGATGTTTTAAAGGACCTTTTCCCATTTAAAACGAATTTAAATTAAACTATGGTGGTATATTATATAAAATTAATGCTAGACAATAGAGAAGATCGAGACGAGCTTTCTGTTGATTCCAGAATTCAACTTATCTCGAAGAGTACCTATTTGCCTCATTCAAAGTGGTGAGGTGACCATACATTTTATGTGCTTAGTTTTTTGGAAATATTTTCCTGGACAATTTCAATTTGTGTGAAAATTTATGATATACTGAAATTGCTGCCAAAGAATTCTAGAAAATTATGCACGAATGTTTTTCTAAGTCGAAAAACACCAGTATAGTCCTTTTCTTGGTTGTTAATTGGCTTCAATGCCCGGAAATATAACCAAGGTAGCCTTAACTCTCATGTCCCTAACGATATACATGTCACAGACTAGCGCAATCGTGATGACGCTACTTTCGATAGGGATCGTCTAACTTAAAATTATGAGAGCATCTCCAACAGGCTCAATTGCATTCTAAGCAAACTGACTACTCAAAACACCAAAATTCTACTTTGACTACTCACAAAATACACCCACCTTCCAACAGTCTAAGCAAAATGCCTACTCAAATCCCAAAACTCTTTAAAAAATCAAAATCACAAAAAATCCCTTCCCACCGCCACCGCCACCACCACCGGCAGCAGCCATAACCACCATCTGAATCAAGCCAAAACCACAAATCAACACTAGAATCATAAACCCATAAACCCACAAATCCCAGTCGAAAACCCACAAATCCACAAAATCGAAAACCCACAAATCAGAAACCCACTGTCGATTTCACCGTCGCCGTCGAGTTCGATTTCGATTTCACCGTCGAAAACCCATAAAACCACAGATGGAGAGATGGATCTACGGGAACCTCTCTTTTAATTGGTAGTACTTTTTTTTTTTTTTCCCTTTCTGCGTATGTACGTGCGTAGATATATATAGCTTTGTTAAATAATATTACTACTAGTATTTTTCTTCATTAATTAATTCTCATCGATCAGGTCTATTAGTACGCAGAAATGCTACATACACTATCTCATTCCACTATACCATTCATTACATTTTTTATGGGACTCACTCTGGATCCCACAAAAATATGAAAAAATATCCATAAATTTTGAAATAATATTTTTATAGGGCCATGTAAAAAATCAGTTTCAACGGATATAGATAAGTATTTTTTCTAGATTCGTAGGGGCGAAACTGTTCAACTGCGCAGTTTCGCCCATACGAATTCAGAAATAATACTTACCGATGTCCGTTAGAGCTGATTTTTTACAGGGCCCCATAAAATAAGATTCTAAAATTTATGAGTATTTTTTTGTATTTTTGTGGAATCCGGAGTGGGATGAGATAGCGTATGTAGCATCTCTCGTAATTGATCTTTGGCGATGTTAATGTTGCATGTAGGTGGGAGAGTTAATTAGCGGGAGATTGCAACATCCAAAGCTGTATTTGATGAGATTGGCGTTATGGGGACTGTCAACATGGATAGGAACGCTGGTTTTATGTGGAAGGGCAAGTCTGGGCAGAGATTTTCCCTATGTCCAGAGGTTTTCAAAGATTTCCCAGGAGAAGAGGGAAGCGATAATCAAGTCATGGTCTGTGAGCTATATACCTGTCCTCAGGATGCTTTTCTTAAGCTTGAAGCTTCTCACCCTTCTCACTTTCTTCACTCAGGTACTATATATATTATAACTAGATCGAAGAAAATGATCTTCCCTTAATTTATTTCTCTTGTTTAATTTGTTTCCAATTAGATAAGCATATATATATATATATATATGAATTTTTTAAGTGTACATTTTCCTTCAACCCCAAGCCTTTGGCATGCTAATTAAGGCCGGGGATCGACTTAGAGTTTGATCACTTATAGAGTCCCAATTTCGGAACATTTTAAATACTACTCCCTCCGTCCTTTATTTAGAGTCCAGTATTCTATTTTGGGCAGTCCCTTAATAAGTGTCCATTTTGTAAAGTTAGTGGGTAAAAATTGGTGCATTGTCTATTTTGTTCCTAAAAGTAGATTCCATTTTGAAAAATTAGTGAGTAAAAGTATGGGTAAGTAGGGAAAGTGGAGGAAAAAGTTGATGTGAAAGGTATAATGATGATTTCTTTTTAATAAGTTGGAGTTACGAAGCAAGACATTTAAAAAAGGACGGAGGGAGTATCAATTTCTATTGAACCAGATAAATGGACTCCGAATTTAAATGGAACTCTCTAGAGTTGATAGTGTCTCTAAAAAATTAGACTGAGGTGTGCTTAAATTAGCCCAGATACCGTCCGATATGAAAAATATTATTTTCTTTTAAAAATGGAGAGTTTGCGATAGTTTATATAGATTTAGATTCTTCTTTAAATTTTGGACTTTTAATTATAGTAGAAGCGAAAAAACATATGTATTTACGTAAAATTATGATTGTTTATTGCAAAGAGTTAAAAAAACTCAGAAGTACTTAAAATATGGTTACAAAAGCATCCAAAATCCAACTTCGTGAAAAAATTAACATTTAGATCCTTTTTCAGCTTTCAGGAACCCATTAAATTTGCAAACTTTTGATAAATACTGGCAATTATTTGCTAGATCACAAAATAAAATCTCAAATTCGTGCACTATTATCGCTTTTTTTTTTTTTTCCTTCCTCTGTTTTTGTAACCTCAAATCTCGTCCGATGTAACGAGGCTCTCGATACATATTTTTTCTTTTATTACACATTTCAATGATTTATTACATATTTCTTTTAGTACTATATTAGTAAAACCATTAATTTATTGACAGCCATGAAGGAGAAAAATGTCTTAATCAATTAACGATGAGCATGGGTATCAGTTAGGCATAACTATCGACCATTTTTCCAATTTCCCTTTCAACACAGAGTATTTAATGATTCCACACCACACCACACCACAAAATCCGTGATTTTGTACGTAGGATTTATCAAAAACAGTAGATCGATCGAACTCCACTCACTAGCTAGTGGGGCCGGCAAAGGCAAACCGACCTTTTTAAGACCGTGACTACCAACTACTCTACTCTACTACCTTCGACGTTCCTTCATAAAATTAGTATTTGGTCCTGTTCAAATCCCCATTATTCATTCCAAGAATAGAATATGGAGTAATATTGAATCCTGCCTGCCAACCAAAATTGCATTTATGAATTTTGCTAGGAGGGTCCCGGACAAACTGGTGGGCACTGTGGTGTGCTACTCGATCTATAGTTTAAGCTAAAAATAAATTTAAGTTTTTTTTATTTTGCGTGTGGGGGGTACATTTTTTGTGCTAATTGAAGTTGTTTTTCTATGATTTTAAAGGCCTAGTATTTTAATTCACAATTTATAACGAGACTTACGTCTAGTTAATGTTATGATTTGACTATTACTGGTTAATTTTTTTGTTGATTGATTGATTAGTTTATGTGATTATAATGGTATTCCCTCCGTCTATTTTTTAGAATCCAGTATTCCATTTTCGGTTGTCTCTTAATAAGTGTCCATTTTGTAAAGTTAGTGGATAAAAATTGGTGCATTTTCTATTTTGCCCGTAAAAGTAGATTCCATTTTGAAAAGTTAGTGAGTAAAAGTGTAATGATGATGTCTCCTTAGATGGTAAGTAGGAAAAGTGGAGAAAAAGTTGATATAAAATGTGTAATGATGATGTTTTCTTAATAAGTTGGAGTTACGAAGCAAAGCACTTAAAAAGGGACAGAGGGAGTATAAAAATGTGATCATATTTGTATGGATTAAACATGTATGTATGCGTAACTTCGTTTATAATTTTATCTACATCGTTTTAATATAATATATATATTCAAACTAAAGGGGCCGGTTAATAATGTTAACCCGCAACGGCATGATATTAAGATTGAGTTAGTGTCAAAATATATGATAAATGTGATCTATAATTAGGAGGACTATTGAGACCACGATTCATAAAGGAGTGAGTTCCCATCAGTATTTATTGATTGCAATGGTCCACAATAACCTAACTTTTTTTGCTGAGTACCAACCAAATTAGACTTTTACTGCTACGTAGGCTTTCTAATTAAGTTAACATTACTACGTTAACCATGACCTGTATAAGTTTGAGTAGCAATCTATTGTTGCCATTTCAAGATTGATAATATGAGACAGAGACCCCGGGTTGTCCCAGTGATAAGGGCGAATGACTGATTTTGGGAGAACTTCATTTGGTCAGGGATTTGATTCCTCACCGGGTGAGTACCTTGATAGTAAGTGGGGGGTCGTGACTAGTGTGGCCGCACTAGTTCCCCCGAGGTTTGGGTTGCGCAATCGGGTCCAATTGTGGCTCAACTGTAGGGCTGTTCCTCAATTATTTAAAAAAAAGGCGGGGGTTTGGGGTGGCTCGACTTTAGGGCTGTTCCTCAATTATTTAAAAAAAAAAGGGGGGGGGGGGGGAGTAGAAACTTAGAATGGCCATCCATTAATTGATAAATTTAATTGAGCACACGCTCCATCCCTCCTAATTTGGCTGTCTACTAGCGTCTTGCTCGTGCCTGAAGGCACAACCAAACGTAATTAGATCTCAAATTATATCGCTTATCTCGTTCTACTAGTCAAATCCAATTGGTGTCCACCAAAATCCGTACACATTAGATGCACATAATTTCAACCAATTGGAAACACTTTGAAGAGAAACTCTTGAAATGACATACCAAAATGAAAATGAAAAGTATTTAACCTTTTATTTTCCATCATTAGCTTTAAAAGTGGAACAATAACTCTCTTTTTTTGTCTTTATTCAAAAAAAATTTGCATTTGTTAGTTTTGCGTCAAACTTTTGTGACTTATTGATTAGTATCGGCGAGAGAAGTCGAAAAAGTAAAAATTTTTGATTGAAACTCAATTTTTTTCAAAAAGACAAGAATAAGTAAAAAAAAGTCGACTTATTGACTTAATTTTGTCTTTATTCAAAAAATTATGAGTTTCGATCAAAATTTTTTACTTTTCCGATTCCTCTCGTCGAGACGAATTAATAAATCACAAAAGTTTGACGCAACAAACAAATGCAAAATAATTTTGAATAAGGACAAAAAAATAAGTCACTTAACTTTTTAATCCAAACCCATCATCCCGTGGGTTTTTTTTTTTGCCAAAATGGTATGAGTATTATTAAAAACAAAAATATCCAAAACAATACTAAGGATGGCTATCGTTCCACAACGGATCCAATAACCAATCAGGAGGCCTAGCTTCTCAAGTACGAATACCAGAGCCTCGCAAATTCGAGTTGACTAACACATGAGCTACCCCGTTTGCCAATCGACGAGTAAACACAAAATCACACTTCCTAAACTTTTCAACTTTACAACGGATATCTCCAATCACGACTTCAATCTCTGCAGGGCAGACCCTCTTATTCTTCAAAATTTGGACAAGCTGTAGCGAATCTCCTTTCACAATAACCGAATCCAAACCCAACAAAGACGCAAAAAACAATGCATCCCTGCACGCCATGGCTTCTGCACATAAAACAGAAGAAACTATACCCAAGTGCGTCGACCGAGCAGCCACAAAAAGCCCATTCTCCCCTCGGATCACCATCCCTTCCCCTACTCTTGGTCCATCATCTCGCCTCACCCATGCGGCATCAAAATTAACCTTTAAGCTACCACGGCCTGGAGGTACCCACTTACATTCCACAGCCACATTGTTCTGTGCTTCCCGGACCCGAACCACCTCACTTGCCTCTATGAACTCCTCCACATCCTTTACTGCCATATACACAGCCCGTTGTGGATCCAGGCTCCCATTATTGAAAACCACCTCATTCCGACACTTCCATATCCTCCATAAAATCAACGGTATTAATGTTAACATGGCATTGCCCTCCTCTACTCCCTTCCATCGATCAATCACATTGTCGAACCAAGCAAGAATAGAAAACTGCTCGTTCATATTCAGAATACACCCCAGCGGCGATATCCTCCACATGATCTGAGCAAAACGACACTCCGAAAACAAATGGGGAAAAGTTTCACAATCACTACTACACAACGGGCAAAGCAAGTCCTCAGTCACCTTTCTCCTAAACAAGTTCTCCTTGATCGAAATGATCCCATTGATACATTTGAACATAAAATGTTTGACTTTATTTGGGATTTGGAGAGCCCATACCTTTTTCTAGGCCTTTCTGTCCTCACTCCTTGTGCTCAGCTCCCCTCGCTCATTCGCCTTTCATTTCCCCTCCTCCAAATAGAAAGAGCCGATTCATACCCCGAACTAACTGTATAGACACCATTCGTTGTGTGGTGCCACACCCATTGATCTACAACATCATAACACGGAAGCGGAATGGGCTGGACCACACTCGCATCCTCCGCCTGCAAAACCGATGGTAAAAGATCAAGTTTCCACTGGTGCGTCTTCGAATCGATCAACTCACTCACCCACATCTCCCTCCCTTCCTCCGACACCCCGATCGGTTTGAATCGCCCTTTCTTTGGGATCCATGGGTCAAGCGCCACTATCACTTTCCTGCCATTTCCCACTCTCCACCTTACGCCCTCCACCAAGACTTCCCTCCCTTCAAGGATACTACGCCAAGTCCAGGATGGGTTAGCACCCAATTTTGCTTCCAAAAAAGATGAATTTGGGAAATACCTTGACTTCAGAAATCTGTGAATGAGAGTCCCTTCATTTGTCAAGATTCTCCAACCTTGTTTAGCTAGTAAAGCCAAATTGAAGCTGGACAAATCTCTAAAGCCAAGACCTCCATCAGATTTCTTTTCACATAATTTATCCCATGTCATCCAGTGCATCTTCTTTTTCCCTTTACTGCCTCCCCACCAAAAGGTAGCCATAGCCTTCGTCATCTCTGTACATAGCCCCTCCGGAAGTCTCACACAAGACATAACATACGTGGCGAGCGACATCGCTACTGATTGGAGCATGACCTCGCGCCCCGCCTGATTCATTGGACCTGATGTCCACCCATCAATTCTTGCCACTAGCCGGTCTTTGACATAAGCAAACACACTCCTCTTCGACCGACCAATGTCTGCAGGAAGCCCCAAATAGTTCCCTAAAGCTGCATCGCTCCTTATCCCAAGCTTAGTACAAATTCTGTTCCTTACTCAAGCCGGGGTATTGGCACTAAAGAAAACCGCAGATTTCGCATAATTAATTAATTGACCCGACGCATGTCCATAAGTATCCAAAATACCACGAATAGTACCAGTTTCCATATCAGTAGCCCGCGCAAAGATAAGAGTGCCGTCAGCAAAAAACAGGTGCTGTCCTGCAAATCCGAACTCCATAAATTGCCCTTCTATGCTCTGCCTCTTGTAACACCGCTGAAAGACCTTCAGCACAAAGCAGGAATAAAAAAGGAGACAATGGATCACCTTGCCGTATCCCTCGGGATTGGATAATATAGCCAATTAGCCATGCTTCTCGCCATTTATAAGGACTGAAAATGATGGAGAAGTGATACATTCCATAATCCACTGAATTCTCGCCATTTATAAGGACTGAAAATGATGGAGAAGTGATACATTCCATAATCCACTGAATCCATTTACGATTAAACCCCATTCCACGCATTATCACCTCAACAAATTTCCATTCCACCCGGTCGTACGCCTTACTCATATCTAGCTTGACAGCCATCTCATACCGTCCCCCTCGTCTTTTTGATTTCAAATGGTGTATCACCTCCTGGTTCATCAACACATTATCATGGATAAGTCCTCCTGCTACGAAGGCCCCCTGCTGCTCCGAAACAATAAGAGGCAAAATAGTACTAAGCCGATTAGCCAATACTTTGTAAACAATCTTATAAATAACATTACAAAGACTAATCGGCCTAAGTTGCCCCATATTAATTGGGCACTTAGTTTTTGGAATCAAAACAATATGTGTGTGGTTAACCCCTCTGAGAAGCCTTCCGGAGTGCATAAAACTTTCTACCGCAGCAGTAATGTCACTTCCAACAATCTCCCAGTACCTCTGAAAGAAAACTGGCGTAAACCCATCCGGACCTGGCGCCTTAATCGGATCCATTTGGAAGACGGCTTGCTTTACTTCCTTCTGCGACAAAACTCTGGTAAGTCTTGAATTCATAGCCCTGAAACCCTCCTGCCCACACACCGCAAAATCTCATCGAAGTGGGTAGACCCACCGGATAAGAAAATAGACCCAAAATAACGCAAAATTATTTCCCGCACTTCCAAGTCCCCCTCATTCGACACCCCCATCTCATCCTCTAGTCCGTGTATTCTGTTTTGAACCTGCCATTGAGTTACCTGTGCATGAAAATACGCTGTGTTCCGATCCCCTTTTTTCAACCATTCAACCCTTGATTTGTTCCTCCAATACTCCTCCTCCTCCAAGATTGCTTCTCTCAGATTCCTTATACATATTAGCATAAAAAAAAGCCTCCTCTCCCACTCTATCTAGTTGGTCCTCCAGCACTCGGATATTGACTTTCGAGTTTCGTGGTGAACTCTTCCTCCAACCTCTCAATTTCTGTCCCCAGTGTTTAATCATGACAATTCCTGCTCAAAGAATCTATCCTGCACAGGGATAGTTCCAAAGACCCACTCACATAGGCACATGATAGCTCTTAAGCTCCCCATCCAAGTTTGGTTCATAAAACACAATTCAAAATTTGTGGAATAATTGTCACCTGAAGCTTTTTACCATATTGAAGACCTTTGCTTTTTACATGTCTCCATCTTCCTATCAGATTGCATCATACAGAGTAGTTTCTGAATAGTCAAACTTTCAATGGAAAATAACACCAAAAAAAAAAAAAAAATTTGAAGAAGTTAACATTCATGAAAATTGTTCTCAAAGGCAGTAAAGAGCATATTGTTATCACTTGAGCATTTGGATATTAGTAATAGCATTAAGATATTAGCACCCAAAAAATCAGTGGCGAATTAAAATGTGTGTGTGCGTAAGAGAGAGAGAGAGAGAGAGAGAGAGAGAGAGTAGGGGAGGAATGGAAGGCATCTCAATTTTTGATAAAATGTGTAGGAGCAGCAAACAAAATTCCTCTCTAGCAACCAAACAACAGCATCACACATTGATAACTAGAGAATTTAAAGAGTTCAAATTAAAGAGATGAAACATGTTCCTTATGCCATTCAAATTAAAGGGATTTCCTTCGATGTCCCCCTCGCAGACATAAGAGCTTCCTTGTTACTGGTAAGCTGAAGAACAGAGGGTCTGAATCATTAATTGGGTGTATTCATCTATCAGTCCAGAACCTTGTCGTCCTTCCATACCCTAAGTTTATGCTCAAATTTGTCCACGAAACTTCCTAAGTTGGTGGATTGCTGCTAGCCATATTTATGATACCTTTCCATACTACTGAGGGTTTATTCTGATAAAACTCGAGGGGGACAAAACAAGCATGATCATGCTTACACTTGTGGACCGACCATCCTCCTCCAAAGAGCCTCCCCTTCTCCACCCCATGTCTGTGGGGGCTCTCCATAGCAAAGTGTCACTCCCACACCAATGTATGGTGGAGAAGGGCCTCCAGGAGCATTGAATAATCACTCGCTTATCTGGCGATACTTACTACAACTCGCATTATGGAACAATCCTATTGCAGCTTTTGGAATTGCAAACTTATAAATGCCGTTATCGCATAGTTAATGGTTGTGCCCATTGGATATCCCAGATGTCAAACTATGTATCCCTGCCCCTTCTCGCTGTTGCTAATTTACCCTCGCATCTCCGTAATCTTATCCTCCAGGATCTTTGAGAGCTTTTGCTCCTTTGCACTATACCACATCCTCAAAAAAGGAAAAACAACAGAAGAATTCCAAACTTATAGTTGTGTCCCTTATTATTTCAAACTTACACACCAAAAATTGCAAATTGCAATTCACAATTCCACAGATATAGTCCATGTCTAATCAGTCTTGATTTGTTTTCTATATAAAGTGCTAGCACGGGAGTGCCACATTGACACGTTCCTAATTTCAAACTTTTTGTTAAAATTCGAACCTTATTTTTTTTTTCCCCAGGTAAATGACAAGAATGAAAACCTCTCGTGGAAAGCAATTGGCTACAGTGGACCAGACCCAGATTTCAAAACCAAAACTCAAAAAAACAGAACACCGAAAGATCAGATGCGGTATTCAACATCAGAAAACCAAACAAAGCAAAATGAGGATGTCGATAGAGAAGAGATCTTTGGACCTCTTTACAAGGGCATCATCACAATAAACAACCCACTTCAAATAGTTGCCGAAGATCTTCAGAAATCAGGATTTATAGTCTCATTTCCCAACCAGAAACACCCAACACGAAATTTCCTCAACCCTACTTTGATCATCAAATGTGATGCAGTGGTGGTCGGTTCCGGCTCCGGTGGCGGGGTAGTCGCTGGAGTACTTGCAAAAGCCGGCCACAAAGTGCTTGTCCTCGAGAAAGGGAGCTACTCTGCCAGAACCAAGCTCTCACTTCTAGAGGGACCTACGCTGGATCAAATGTACATGGGAAATGGGTTGTTAGCAACAGCTGATATGGGTGCTGTCATACTTGCGGGGGCCACCGTGGGCGGTGGTTCTACTGTGAATTGGTCAGCTTCGATCCGGACTCCACAGCTTGTGCTCGAGGAATGGTGTGAAAAATATGAACTCGAGTTATTTGAGAGTAGAATGTACAAGGAAGCAATGGATGTTGTTTGTGAAAAGATGAGTGTACAATTTGGTTTTGATAATGAGGGGTTCAATAATGCAGTGTTGAGAAGAGGGTGTGAAGAATTGGGTTATCCTGTGAAGAATATCCCTCGGAATTCCCCTGTGGATCACTACTGTGGGTGGTGTTGCTTTGGCTGCAAAGATGGAAGAAAGAAAGGTATCCACATAAATTGGTTTGATTGTTAAAACAAGTTCCTTTGTATTCATTAGTCGTACTAATATACTATGATTTCACGATTGATAATTTCGTCCTCAACAAATTAATACAAGCCCATGTATTATAAAAGATAAAAGATTAACAAACCATCCAATTCCATATACGCAAAGGAAATACACAAGTTTTCGAGTGTCTTTTTCATACTATTCTCTACGTTTTGTGTGTAGCTTTGGTCTTAACTGTTTCATATTCTCCTGACCTTGGTTTATAGTTTAGTAGATGTTTCACTTTGTGTCGAACTTCACATAGGGAGAAACAATGACTTTAGGGGTAGTAACTATCTGTTAACCACCCAAACAAATTATAACAAAATTGAACATTTTTAGCTTAGAAGTTGTAAAACAGATATTGTGCATACATAGAAACAATTTGGTCGTTGTGGGGGAATAGAATCCGTAGAAGCTTTTTACCACATTCTCCGAAGAGAAATGTTACTAAGTTCCCTACTCCTTGGGGTTGCCCTCGACGTCAAGTAACATGTAGTTTGCTCAACAGACTAAACACTTAGAGGAGCACACAACAATTCATTCATCATCTGGGACGTTAATTTGCTAAATAAATTATCAACCGTGGTGTCCTTTTTATTTTCTTTCTTTCAAAGAATTTAATAGAATCTCTTAGTCATCTTTCAGGCATTGCGAATAATTAACAAAATGCACCGATTATTTCAAACAGGTACCTCAGAGACATGGCTGCTGGACATGGTGAACTCCGGAAATGGAGCAATCCTGCCGCAGTGTCAAGCACTAAAAGTCCTGCACAAGAGAAAGAAAGGAAGAGGCAGAAGCGCAGCAACCGGAGTCGCCTTCGAATTCCAACAAAAAGGTGTCAAGCAAATCTGCATTGTGGAGTCAAAGGTCACTATCGTTGCTTGCGGAGCTCTCGGCACGCCTCCACTACTTAAAAGAAGCGGGTTAAAGAACCCAAACATAGGCAGAAACCTGCACCTCCATCCGGTGACAATGGCGTGGGGATACTTTCCCGATAACCCTTTGTTGGATACGTGGCCGGAACCGGAGAAGAAGAGCTACGAAGGGGGGATAATGACGGCGATGTCGACAGTCGTGGCGAATTTGGACAAGTCAGGCTATGGGGCATTGATACAGACACCTAGTCTGCACCCCGGAATGTTCTCTGTTTTGATGCCGTGGGTTTCTGGGATTGACATTAAAATGAGGATGTGCAAGTTTTCAAGAACGGCCCATGTGTTTGCCTTGGCGAGAGATCATGGATCAGGAGAGGTAAGATTACGCTACCTGCTAGTAAACGGCAATAGACATAGAATTGAAAGGGAAGTTTCTTCCCATACTGCCATGCCATGACAAACAAGAAATAAAGGATAAGTGAATAACAAAGATACAAGCAATTTGGCATAAGCTTGAGCATAAAAGTGCATTCTCGAGCGGAGAGTGGTAAAGGTCTCGCTATGAGAAAAGAGATTACAAAGAGCCGACTAGATTGCAATTCTGGAAAAAACCCACTAAACATAAACAAATTGTCTTCTTTTTCTGGATAGATGAATTTGAAAATTATTCCATCGACATTCCATTAACATGATTGATGTTTTTGCCGAAATCTACAAAAGTAAACGAATTCCGATCATAGACCGGACCGGGGCTTAACCTGAGAGTGACAGACCAGATCCTTTAAAAATAATCTTACACATTGAGATAGAAAGAAGCAGGTTAGGTTGGCCGTCCACTTTGGAAATCCCAGCTTATACACATTTAAATCGTTCATTGTTCGGATTAAAATTCGAGTCGTCCGAAATAGACTGCCGGTTTGGTTGCACTATACTTTTTGTAGTGTAGGGGTGCCCTGTAAGGAGAATCCCCAAATCCGGTTTGCCTCATAGGCTAAACTGTAAGGAACCAAGATTCGTTTATCACTGCAAATAACAAATTACGTAACAAGTACGAAGTTAGAAGCTTACTGGACCAATTTTAGACGTTTGAAAATTGACAATCGAGCCTAGTATTCGGATACTATATCCTTAAAGTAAATTCATCCCCCATACGGGTGCTCTTGGTCTCTTTGAACGATTGCCTCCCAGGATTACTCAATTATTGAAGAACGGATGTAACACTTCTATCTAATCGACACCCGAACCAGGAAACTATGGAGAACTCCTAGAATATACGGATGATATCGGCATAATGTATTCAGAAATCAAATCAATGAAATGGGAGGAGAAGGATCTTATTTGTAGAGAAAATAGGCACCTGATTGGAAATAGGCGAGGTGGCTGCTCGGAACCAAATGTACGGTCACCGGATGCTTCTGTCCGAAACGGAACAGTGCGTCCACAACAGAAAGGGAAAAGACACGCTAGGGAGAGGAAATAAATAAGTATTGGGCCAAACTTAATTTCCGTAAAATGAGTTAAGCATCTTGTGACCCAACCCAACCCGGTTCGGATGGACCGACGGACAACGACGCGTGGTAAATGAGCCAAAGCCCACTTTATCCATGTTCTCTTTCCCTACAAAAATGGTATCCCAAGGGTTCAAGCCCTTATGTCCAACTTGAGATAGAAATAGCCAAGTACTTTTAATTGCCACACCGACGTGGGACAAAGATCCCACTTAACTTATTGCACTTTTTGGAGATTTTGTTTTAATTCAAAAAAAATTACGTTCGTTAGTTTTGCGCCAAAATTTTGTAGATTATTGATTCGTCTCAACGAGAGAAAGAAGTTAATTTTTTTTTACTTTTACCCAAATATTTTTTGAAATATCCAATTTTGAGCAAAAAAGCCAAGTTTTTAAACTTTTTTTTGTGTGTGCTGAAAATGGTTTTTTTTTTCCCAAATATTTGGGTAAAAGTCATAATTTTTACTTTTCCGATTTGTCTTGACGAGACGAATTGAAAAACAAAAAAGTGAGGCACAAACTAACAAACACGGAAAAAATTTGGATAAGAAAAAAACCAAAAAAAAAGTCCAAAAAGCCCTAAAAGTTCTTAGTGGAACAAAACCGAAACATTTTTTCCTCATCTACCAACGTTCATGTTTTTTATGGTCAATTTTTCATTCATCATTAATTGATTTTAGCCAACCTAGTGTTCGTGTTAATCTCTTTACGAAGGCGAACACAGTGATATGTGGGTTCGGCCACATGGACATGTGGGACCTACTCAAAACAAAGCTCAAAGTGTGCTAAAACTCAATTTTCTCTAACATAAAAACTGTTTAGTCCAATCTACTCAGTACACATCCCTATCTTATTCCTCATAAACAACAATATAAAGGTATGCTATTCTGTTTTTACCATAACAATGATACGTGACAGGTTATATCCGAAAGCAAAATCCAGTACCAGATGACCCGAACTGACGAAGAGTATTTACAAAGAGGGCTGGAGAAGGTAATAAGGATAATGGCAGCAGCCGGGGCTGAAGAAATCGGAACCCACCATCGAAACGGGAACAAAATAAACACGAAGCGAGCCAGTTCCCACCAGTTCGAGAAGTTCGTGAAGGAGGAGAGCGGAAGGGGGTTGAGAGAGCTCTTGACGCCGATTTGTTCGGCACACCAGATGGGTAGTTGTCGAATGGGGGTCGAGCCGAAGGGGTCAGCGGTGAACCAGATGGGGGAGACGTGGGAGATGGAAGGGCTGTACGTTGCGGATTCAAGCGTGTTTCCAACGGCTTTGGGGGTGAATCCGATGGTGACGGTTCAGGCCATTGCCTATTGTACTGCGCAGTCAGTGCTTGGTTTTCTTACGAGGACCAAGAATCGGTAGAATTAGTTGGCGTCGGGACTCGTGCGACATGCATGCCGTTGGGTCCGTTCCGAAATGGTGATGGATGAGGTTCTCGGGCCTGCGATATGGGGTGGGCTTCTCGTATCGAGGAGTTTGGATTTGTGTGTTTATAAAAGCCAATAATTGAAGGGATGTGTGTGTCATTAAAAATATTTGGTGGTATTGAGTTACTGTCGCGTTCCAATACCGGTTATCCACCACTGGTCTGAATAATTACTTGTGTATTATAAAGGCTTGGGAGCATCTTTCAGTTACCAATTTGTCGATTACGATATGATCCAACATATGAATTGTTATGGCTCAAAATATAAATTTTTATGTCTATGAGATTTTTTTGGTCCACTATATAGATTATATATATATATATATATATATATATATATATATATATATTTTCATACTTCCAATAGAATATTTATGGTCCAACCATGAATTTTGTGGCTTTGGCTATGAAATTTTGTGAACAAGTTTTATGGTACTCCATTAAATTGTAAGTAAAATTTGTTGTGAAATAAAAAAAAATTTGTTGCTCGAGATACGAAATTGCATACCTTACCCCCTAAGGGATCTCAGTTAAAAGAAGATGAAATCCATAGTAGTGGTGGTTCAAGGGACTTCTAGAGAACGATTGAATATTTTCACACTTTCGCACAATCACTTTATTGTCCAATTGAATGAATTTTCTATATTTTGAATTTCTTGTGGGATAAGTAGTCCAATTGAATATTTAAAGCTCTCTCCTATTTAATCAACAATTTTAAAAACCACGAATTAGAAAGGAAAGATGTTTTCCTTTAATTTGTACCCTCCCAATTTTTTGAAATCATATTTGTTAAACAACATAATTACATTATAGTGACTATAAAATGACAATAAAATTCTTTCCAATGGATATTCATTGGATTTTATTTTCTTGAAATAAGTTACACATCCTCATTTCTCAAAATATTAGTATTGCAAGTTTCATTCAACAGAAAAATATGAATGAAATTTACAATGTTTTTTTTTATGATAATTTATTTTTTGATTATAATTAAAGTGTTTCCCCACTAATGTAAATTTGTGGGTTCATGTGGGTCCGCCACTGGTTCTATCAACTCTTATGAAGTCAGCTTTGCCTTGACTTTAATTGTACGGTGGGATTAGGACCTCAAAGATTTTTTCAAGGTGTGTGTAAGTTGAGCTGAACATTTCGAGTTCTATCAACTCTTATGGGTCCGCCTTTCCCTACCATATGCGGGTGTACGTTTTGGCTTCAAAATTCAAAAGTTTTTTTTGTCTTTATTCAAATTTATTTATCCATTGTTAATTTGGCATCATTTTTTTTGGATTATTCGTTCATCTCAACAAGATAAATCTAAAACGTAAAAAAAAAAAAAATGCTCAAAACCTTTATAAAGTTCATTAAACACAATTAGACAAAAACAATCCAAAACAAACAATTTTTTTGAATTATTTTTTGTCGTTATTAAACTTTAAAGTTTTTTGTTATAATTTTATAATTATAGAATCCTCTCGTCGAAAGGAATCAATTATTCAAAAACAATTAACAAAAAACTAACAAAGGCAAATAAAAGTTGAATAAGATAGAAAAATGATCCTTTTAAATTATCAAAGCCAAAACACCCCTAAATTGGACTACTATTTTCGATAAGAGGCTCTTTCCTCTAAGAAGTGAGAGAGTTCAAATATGACCATCATGAAAGATCATTCTTTTCATTATGGCTTTGGAAGCTCTTGTTGCTTTACATCAAACAAATTCCGTGGCATGGGATTTCAAAAAAATTTACTCGTACTACAAATAACATGAATTATGGTAAAACGTACAGATGAGATACAAAGACAATATACTGCACAACAACATGAATAAGACGTAGCTGGTATGGACATCCAGTCATAAAGAATCATGATTAGAACGTACATATGAGATAGATACATCAATGAATGTAACGCAATTTATTCGACATAGAATGGATGAATATGAATGATGGTAAATCAAATACTAAATTCCAAGGCAGGGGATTTGAGCATATGCAGTAGAGATATGAGTTCAAGGGCATTTGGGGCCTCCCTTGGAGTTGAGTTTGTTTGCGTAACAAGGGCATTCCAGCTTGTTTCCGGAAGTCCCAGAAGGAACACACGCGTCGCAATCCACACAACAAATCTTGCAATATTCCATGCACCGTTTGTGCTCCCCTGCCTTTGAGCACCTCTCATTGCACTTGATTACACAGACAAATTCCAACGAATCAACTGAAACGAAAGCATATACAGTAGTTAATAAATTGAGTTGAAGAGAAGTAATAGTAGACTTAATTTCAAGCCGCTTTTAGAAAATTTTAAGCTAAGGAAAACACAAACTAAAAGTTGGATACAATTATTGTCTCAAATGTTTTTTTTTTTTTTAAAACACTTCAACCTTTTATATATGCAAAAACACGCTATGCTTAATTTTCAAAACAAAACAAGAACTGGCTTAGAATTATGCTTACGCAAAATGATGAAATCAAGGGAAAGAATTCAAGTTATATGGTGAGGCCGTGAGGGGAAGAAAAGATCTTACTTGGAGCTGGAGCTGGAGATGGAGATGGAGCTGGATAGGCCGTGGTGATTTCAAGGAAGGAAGAGTTCGAAAGAAGGGAAATGAGTAGCAAAGTAGCGAAAACTACCTTCATCTTAATGTTTCTGATCGAATTTGAAACTCAGCTGGGCTAATATTAATTGGGAAGAGAGCACAAGAAATTCCAAAGGAAGCTGAGTTATATGTAGAAGGGGCTGATCGAGAGTCGAAGTGAAGAGTTTATGAGAGTCAAAAAAGGGTATTTATAAAAGTAACAAGAGATATTGATGAAGAAGGTGGATTGTTAATTGTTTCTCCATGCAAGTAATACCCAAATGAAGAAGGTGGTTTTGGTGGAGACTTGGAATGCTAAAGACTAGTGCATGCATGGGTGTACATTACAGGCTTTACAGCACTATCCAGTCTGTACATGCAGTTTTTTAAATTTTTGTTTTTGTGGTGGTTCGATTATACAGTTCGGCTGATCTTAGTATTGGAGGAAGAGGTTATTTGGTTTGTGAGAAGGTGGCTTGCTTCTTCCTAACCAGTAGATGGGCTTTAATAATGGATCTTCTCAGTCTTAAGAAAATAGCCAATGCTTACGTAATAGACACTGCATAATGATATTATTACAGCTCATGGTTGTTTTTAGGATAATTTTATACTATCTTTGAGTTCATAATTAGGCATAATGCCAATGAAAAATTATTGGGTTGTCTTGGTGCATAAATGCCAATAGAAATTGGAAGCAGTGATGGCGGAATCAGGATTTGGGTAGGGCTATTCGATCGGAGTCCATTACTATTTGTTAGAATACAAAGAGAAATATTAAACGTAAAATAAGACTGTCTAAGGCTTTGTTTTGTTTGTTTGTTTGTTTTTTTTTTTGTTATTAAAAAGGTGTAAAAGTTTAGTTGATCAACTATCTTATGATCTTTAAACGGAAAATCCTTGCGATACTATTTTTATGAACCAAATGGTTGTTTTTTTTTCCAAAGAAAAAGTCGCGCTATGAAAATACAACAGAGCGATAGCTTTAACTCCAAAGAGGCTTGGGAAAGGAAGGCTTACTCAAGTGAAAACCTCCTATAATATTTTACGCACAACAAATCAGATCCAATCCTAAAAAAAAGAAAAAAAATTCAAACTGCGGATCGATAAGAACCCTCAAATGACACTATTTATTAACAATTTAAACTTTTGGAACTTCATACTTTAACTCAAGATTATAAATGAAACTAATTGGCGGGAGTTTTTTAGCACTTCCTTTGATTTTGCAACGGAGAATATGGTTTGCACCCAATATTTACTATTCATATATTTTTACTCCTCAATAGAGGTCCTAATTTGCCATACATAGATAGCATGCCCTAGCTAGTTCTACTTTTCGATCCCACCACTCCAAAATCCCAGCTCCGCCTCTACCAGTATTGCTAGATGTAATTATCAAAATTATTGAACTCATTTTCTAACAGCTTAAACTTCTATGATTAACGACATTCTTAGAAGTCGCGACTTCCATTCGGGATTATTAAGAGTTTGATATTTCAAGTTGGTCACATGGTACATAAAACTAAGATTAATCATGGGAAACAGCTCTGGCTGTTGTTGTTTAATTAGTCAAAGGAAGATGCAATATTAAGGCTGTTTAATTAGAGGGAGTAGCTAGAATTATGTGAATACTCCCTCCGTCCCATAATATTTGTCCGGTCCGCAAAACGAGGACTAAAAAATAATGCATTTCTTTCAATAAAAAATTCAAACTTTTTTCATAAATTACAAAAACTCATCGATATCTAATGAATTGTTGAAAAAAATTTGAATTTTTCTTGCAAAAAACATATTATTTTTACGTCCTTATTTTGCGGACCGGACAAATATTATGGGACGGAGGGAGTATATTTTAACGAGAGATAAACAACGTGACCCAATTGAGACAGGTTGTGTTTAGCGGTGGGAATAGGCGAAGACACTTGGAAATTGGATTACAAAAAAATGTGTGCAGCACCATCCAGGCTGTATGTTTGCTTTTACTTTGTTCCAGATTTTTTTTAATACAGGGTGTCTCGAGTCAGCTTGCATGCACCTTGGTTTATTTCTTACAACCCCTCCCATAGTTATTAATTTCACATGCTTATGCTTGTGATGTGGTGGCCCCGAGACTTGCTAGCTAGCCAGAAAAATCAAACCTAAGAAGTTAGGAGCGAGCAAAGCCCTAAGTCCGAGATTCAAACCGCCAGGCCAGCCAATCCAACCCTTAGAAAGTATTTGCTACTTATAAAAAATGTGCGATAAAAAAACTAAAGTTATTTCGTGTATTATTTTTAAATGTCTTTGTGACGTACTTTTTAATCTAGTGTAACGAGATGACAAGGCTATATTTATAGTTACAGATTGCTTCCTAAATCTAGAATCTTTGCCAAATTATGTGTTTCTTTGCATGTAGAGTACAAAATCAATAAGGAAACTCCAACATCAATCTTTAGAAAGTGATCTGGAGTACAATATAACCAAAATCGGTCAAAACACGCGTCGTCCGACCGGGCCAGATTTCAAAGAGCTAAGAGCCAAAAAACGGCCCAGGCGACCATGAATCTCGCCCGAGTGGGATTTACAGATCGAGAACACATCAAACCGAAAATCACACAATGGTAGCACACCACTTAAATGATGAGAATTTGAAGCCTGGCCATCGATCTGGCTTACAAAATCCTTCAACAGAAGTATCAGTCTGCACAACATTTTTTAAATTTTTTTTTGAAATTCCTACACAACATAATTTCTTGTTTTGCTACTAAAAAGACAGTAGTCATATAATAGCCATTAAAATAGGTACGGGGTTGCAAAACAAATTAGTGGTTTCTATTAATTTTATGGGTAGGACATTAGGACCCGGGCCGGGGTGGCCCGTGCTGCTGGGCCCTCCTTAAATGCTCCACCCTTGCTAGCTGATCATGCGGTGGAGGTACTTATCTCTATTATAAAATAGAAAGATGTGGGGATAAGTTGTTGGAACGGCTTAGATTCATTTGATCCAAAGGCTGTAGTGCATTCTCCCACTTCCCGGTTAAGTGCTCATGATTTTTACCTAAATCACACAACTGCCATCTCCTTCCAACCCCATGCGTAGTGCCGTAGGCACGGGTTAGCACTAGTTATGTGATAATAAAGGACGGTCAATGAAAGGTGGATATTGTATAAAGGACGTGGGATCAATTAAGAAGAGAAGATTAGCTAAGAAATAGGTTCTTTGGAACTTAAAATGGGTGGATAAAGAAATTGGCCGGATGAGAAATTAGTTAGTAATTGCCTTCATACAGTATAATTTTTGTTAAAAAGGATTTGAAGGTGTTACGAGGGCACATTAGTAATTAATTTCTCACAACCTGATAAGCTTATGATGGGGTATGGGGTGGGATAAGCAATTCAATTCTTGACAGGCAAACCAAACGCCGAATAAGAACCCTCCATTCTTTGCTTAATTATCCAGGTATGGTAAGACGTTTATAATTATATTTACGACTCATGATATTAGTTTAAATCACTATAACAAAATACACCATTCCCGACTAAAGAATTTTTCGTCGGCAAATATATGCCAATCACCGACTAAAGAATTTTTAGTCGGCAAAATATAATACAATTTTCCGACTAAAAAATTGGTAGGGAAAGGGAGGTTTTTCCTGACTAAATAGTTTTAGTCTACACATTCACCGACTAAACATTTGGTCGCTGATAGTTCCCACATTCGTCGACTAAAATAGATTTGGCGACTAAGATTTTTGTCGGGATGTGTTAGTCAGTAATGTGTTCCTTAGCCGACTAAATATTTTTTAGTCGAGAAAACCTTTTGCCGACTCTCATTCCTTGACTAAGTTGCCGACTAAACTTTTTAGTCGGGAAAACCTTTTGCTGACTAAAAAGGGTACATTAGCCGACTAAACCGTTAGTCGGGAATGGTGTATTTTGTTGTAGTGACTTATGCAGACCTCAGGATTGACCTAGCAACGGCTCCAGGCGAAATGGTTCAAACTTAGTAATTCTGATAGAGCAAACCCCAAGGGATTTGGCAAGTGGGCATGCATGATGAAAATAATACTCCCTCCGTCCTTTTTTAAGTGTCTTGATTCGTAACTTCAACTTATTAAAAAGACATCATTATTACACCTTTCACATCAACTTTTTCTCCACTTTTTCTACTTACCCATCATCATTACGCTTTTACTCACTAATTTTTCAAAATGAAATATACTTTTAGGGACAAAATAGACAATGCACCAACTTTTACTAGGGACACTTATTAAGTGATAGCCTAAAATAAAATATTGGACTCTAAATAAGGGACGGAGGGAGTAAGTATTTGTAATTAACATCAAGACACGGAACTAATCGAGTTCTGTACAAATTGGCTCAAAGATCCGGTTATGAAAAAAATTGATGGAGGAAAGCAGTGGTTGAGGTATGTACGTAGGCCCGTAGGGTCTTGGAGGGCCGTAGCCCCACTGCATTTCAAGAGTTTAATTACTACTACATGTAATACAATGTTGTTATTAAATTATATAAGGAAATAATAGATTGCTACTCTCCTTTTTGTTTGTAGTGTGTGAATTTACAAAATGATCCATGCATTTTGTGAAAGTTTATTGCATTGAGGGGTAAATTAGTAAATTCATCTAACTAAAAGACAAAAAGGGAATGACGTTGGTAAAAATGGGAGTGACAATATGATTTCCCATTATATAACTAGTATAGACACTACAAGAAAATACACATTCGGCGACCAAATTCCCCGACCAAAGTAAATTTGGTCGCCTGAAGGTCACAAATTGGCGACCAAAATAGTTTTGTTGGGGGATGGTTAACTTTCGCCGACTAAAATATGTTTTGTCGCCATTGATATATGTTATACCGACTAAAATATCGTTTAGTTGGGGAATGTTTGCGCGAAAACTTGCTAGAAAGCGGGAATACATTTGGCAACCAAAAATTTTGTCATTGAAGCATATGTTTCACCAACTAATTAATTTTAGTTGGCGTTAGATTTGATTATTCCGCCAAAAAATTCCCATGAAAATATTTGGCGGGGGCTTTAAAATAATTCATCCATGGAAAAAGGGCATTGCTATTTGCAGCCACTTATTTTCTGAATGTAGCCTGTATATAATATGGTATACAGACTACGTTCAGAAAATTTGTGGCTGCAAATATCAAGGCCCATGGAAAAATTGATTGTGGGGAATATTTACCCAAAACTACGTAGTTTTGGTAAGTTTCTAGGTTGGGGTAATATATATCTCGATTCCCCCTGGCTTCGCTTTACTACTCCTGCTCCTACTCGACATCGCTCTGGCGAAAGTGTATACCTCTCTCTCTCTCCGACTCCGACTTTGACTCTCTCTGACTTCTTGGAATTTCTGTGCAGGTGGGCTATTGGTGTGAAATCAGGGCTCAACGTGATGTGCGATTTTGGAGAAGTGACCATGACTGTAGTAGAGCGTACGTCTCTCTCTCTCTCTCTCTCTCTCTCTCTCTCGTTGCAATTCCTATGCATGCGGACACATTTGTGAAATCTGGGCTGCTCAATGTGTTTGGAAACATTACAAACAGCAATAGGGCTCAATCTGCTGGCATAGAATGTAAAACTTGTTTGGTTCTTAATTTTTGTCAAATTTTTACAAAAAGATGGAAGAGAGGGGTAGGATTTTGGTTTTTCAGTATTTTTTCTACTAAAAGGTGGAAGAAAGGGATAGGGTTTTGGTTTTTCCATATTAATTTTAACAAAAAAGGTGAAAGAAAGGGGTAGGGTTGTGGGTTTTTCGTATTTTTTTACTAAAAGGTAGAAAAAAGAGGCAGAGTTTTGGTTTTTTCATATTATTTTAACTAAAAGGTGGAAGAAAGGGTAGGGTTTTGGTTAATTCCAAAAAGTTAGTATGTTTTGACCTCAAAAGGGGTCGTATCCTTCTATGGGTTTTTCTTAATTGCTAAGAGTTACCGGGGAATACTATCCTAGTAGGTTAGTGCTGAAAAGGTCCTATTTCTCTTTACCCACTAAAAGTGGAAATAAAAACTCAAGGTGGACCTGGTGGTCTCTCGTAAAGTACATGATGTTTCAATTATAACTTCAAACTGTTTGGTGCTGCTGTTTTTTCCAATAATGTGAGGGCCAAGTGATGTGGGGGTCTGCAATTCTAGAATATAAGTGCTGAGAAGGTCTTATTTCCTTGCTTATTGAAGTGGAAGCAAGTGCTCATGGTGGTCAATGTTCGTTTGAATCTGTGCTCCATTTGCCTTAATGTGTCTGGTGATGCTTTGGATTGTAGCTAAAAAGCCTAAAATCTCTGCTTTGCTGCTCAAAGGGTGCTCCAGCTATGATGTTTGGTTTTTTTTTTTTTTTTTTTTTTTCTGATTTAGGATATCTTCTTTCCGTCTTATCTTCCGGCCTGCTGTTTTCGGCCTTTGCTTTCTTTCTTCCAATGCTCTATTGGAAGTCTTCTTTCCCTTTTCCATTATATGTATCAATATCATGGTTTAGGTTTCTTTTTCCTTGATGTACCCTTATCAAGTTTTTAATAATATAATCTTTTTGCCGATCAAAAAAAAATAAAAATGGGTACCTAATTTTAAACCTAATTTAGAGTTACAATAATGTTGTATTTACAAATGGGAAACCTTGGCTGCTTCCCAAATTATGATTTCTCTGTAAGAATTTGAGGACACTATTCATTGGATCACAACCCTCGTCTCTGCTAGCTCCTCAGATAAAGGCGCCTTTTTTTTTTCCTTGCACATTTTGAGTTTCATGAAACTTCAAATTCTAATAGCTAGTCCGAATGGGTACTTGAAAAGGAAAATGGTGACCACCTAGCATCCTTCAATGAATGTTAAAGTGATTTTGACAATATTCCATAATCACAAGGAGATGTGCTAGAGACACGCACAAAACTAGTCGTTCTTGGTATTTTGGGGGCTCGAAATGAACTTCAAGATTGAGGCCTTTTAGAATTTTTATGCACAAATAAAATAACAGTAATCTATTTGAAAAGTAAAAAATATGTGATATGGTAGATTTAATTTATGAAAGTAGTGACCATTGCAAGTATGTGAATGTATCTATGAAGTAACACAATTCTTGGAAAAAATGGACCCAATTTTTTGTATTGGTTTAATTTTAATTGATTATCAAAGGTGGGAGTGTCTAACAAAGTGTATTTCTTGACAATTGTCGGAGAGGGGACTATGTAGTGCTCATTTGTTATGGTTAATGGTGACTTGCTATTATAAATCGTATGTAGGCAGGGATAGGGTGTGGGGCTTGCAAGGTTTTTAGTATAAAAAAATTGATAGGGTATACTGTTAACAGTACCTGTTATATGATCCAAAGATACATAATATGGCAATTTTAAAAGCCCTACATCCTCAGTTTGGTACTTCAGAATAGACATCCTCCCATATTCATCTCCAATATACCTGTGTTTTTGCAATAGCAGAAAAGGTTTATTGATCATATACCATTGTTTCCTTCTGCAGCCACGTCAGCTGATCATGTTAAAAAATGTAACAAATAAAGTTATTGTCTTAAGTACATGAAATGGGAGGCATAGATTACAGAGAAAGCAGTTATATTGGATTGCCATTGTAGACTGCCAGTAATACACCTGCTCTCTAGATCCCAAACCTGAGAGAGAGAGAGAGAGAGAGAGAGGAGGGGTGATGTAGCGCATAGAAGAACGCGCAACAAGGACAATCACGAATAGGTATGAACTAGAGGTACTCACTCTTCGAACACACGATAATGAGAATACTCTCAATTTTTCTTAATTTAATAAACAACTCCCTTAGCCCGAAGGCTTACAACTTATTATATAAGAAAAAATCCTAACCCTAATTAATTCGTTCGAAAAGGAAGCAGAATCAATTAATTAACAAAAATTACCAAAAATAAAAAATTCTACTTTGACTGGGAAATCAAATACTAGAAATATAAGGTTGCCAAAATAAGAGGCAACTAAAACGGAATTTCCTAACAAAATACTCCCTCCGTCCCAATTTGTTTGTCCAATTGTCGAAATTCGTGTCTTTCAAAAATATACTTATATTTTACATTTTATAATGTTTTTTATGATTTTGAAGATTTTGTATAATAAAACTAATTGAAATCTATCAAACAAGATCCATATTGCATATTAAAAACATTACGAATTGAAAATTATAGACAAATTTTTGAGAGGTCAAACGCTTTCAAAAAGAGGACAAACAAACCGGGACGGAGGGAGTAATAAACTCAAAATAATGCGTAATTAATTTATATTCTTCATATTTCTGTTTTGCATCATTCTCCCCGTTTTGAAGAAACTCGTCCTTGAGTTTATATAATTGAGTATGCCGAACCTTGTCTGCATCAAGCTTGTATTTCAAATTGATTTTTGCGAACCCAACTTGTAAAAAAGAGTCTTGATAATTTGACGGAATGATTTCCCTTAACAAAACAAATTCACCTTCCTCCCAAATCGGAACACAATGACGCTTGCATGTAGTGTATTCAATAAACTCCCAAACGGATCAATAAATTCAGTTTCCAACAACACCAACTTTTTAACTTCTTCTCTTTGCAATATTTTCTGATTTTCTTTTTTTGGAATTTTCTCCACTGGTTTTTCGTCAAAAACTGGTGGCTTATTCCAATCCACTACTGGATCTGGAATAATATTTGATGTGAATGGCCATTCAATGGTGACTTCATTTACCATTGCCCTCCCCCTCGACTGATGATTACCAGCTAAAGGTTTGGTGATAGAAATATCATCCGACACCTCCTCCTCTTTCGAAAATCGTGATTGAACCGGATGACAGCGAGGCAGGTTTCCACCAACAAACAAAACAACAATCTGGTCGGTCAGCGCTCCAAACACCTCCTCCATCTACTGCTCAAGTTGTTGAAACCTCTCCTCCATTCGAGCATCTCGAGCAGCATCATCTCGCTCATAGACTTCATCAACATAAGCTGTATGACCTCCTCTTCCACCGTGACCTCCTCTTTCGAAAACCGAGATTGAACCGGATGACAGTGAGGCAGGTTTCCACCAACAAACAAAACAGCAATCTGGTCGGTCAGCGCTCCAAACGCCTCCTCCATCTGCTGCTCAAGTTGTTGAAACCTCTCCTCCATTCGAGCATCTCGAGCAGCATCATCTCGCTCATAGACTTCATCAACATAAGCTGTATGACCTCCTCTTCCACCGTGACCTCCAGCACATCCTCCGGCCATAGTTAGGATTGGAACGAGAGCTCTGATACCAACTGATGCAGCGCATTGAAGAACGTGTAACAAGGATAATCGCGAATAGGTATGAACTAGAGGTACTCCCTCTTCGAACACACAATAATGAGAAAACTCTCAATTTTTCTTAATTCAATAAACAACTCCCTTAGCCAGAAAGCTTACAACTTATTATATAGGAAAAAACCCTAACCCTAATTGATTCATCTGAAAAGGAAGCAGAATCAATTAATTAACAAAAATTACCAAAAACAAAAAATTCTACTTTGATTGGGAAATCAAATATTAGAAAGAAATATAAGGTTGCCAAAATAAGAGGCAACTAAAACGGAATTTCCTAACAAAATACTGTAATAAACTCAAAATAATGCGTAATTAATTTATATTCTTCATATTTCTGTTCTGCATCAAGGGGGGTCAGGGTCATTGAACAGTTAGGATATTCTCTTATCATCACCATAAAATAGGAGTAGAAGTTAGGTAGGCGACAAAACAATTTAGAAGCACCTCACGCCAAGGTAACAAAAGTTCAAATATACATATGCCAACACAAATTCAATATAGGGCTAAGTGAAGGTATGTCCCCCCAGTTTGATTAATGTGCCAATATCCCCCCTTATGGTCACATTTAAGCACATAATTCCATTTTCCTACTTTAGGCCCGTTTACTGATCAAGCCCCCAAGTATACCCTAGCTCAGGTCAGTTAAGCTCGTGAACACAAGGTTACATTGATAAGGTTTTAATCGTATGTAAGAGTACAAAGTTCTTGGGTTGAGATTTGCTATCCTTTAAAATCAGTACTATTCTCTTAGTTTTTAATAGTTACTTTTTGGGAAGTGCTTGACGATTTCCTAGTCCTAAATTAATGGGTTGCCCCAAGCATAGGGTGGAGACCGACGTAGCACAATATCCGGTAAGACCGGAGTCGAATCCACAAAGACGGTGATGTGTGCTGACTAAAAACTCGGGTTGTTATAATTTGAACTGGCTCTTAGGTAGCCACCCCTTGTCTGTTTCATTGAGAGATTAACTAAAACAAAGAAATTGATTGTACTTTTCAGATAATTAAAAGGAGGTACGGTCGTAGGGTTCATAACACTCGTAACCAGTCCGAATTAACCTGCTCCATTCAGTGTTCTTAAAAACGTTCAACTTTAGTTTGAAAAAGATACCCCGAAAGATGCGAACCTTTATGGTCGTCGTATACCCATGCGCAGCGGAGAATGAGTTTTGGACCCCTATTCCCCCGTTCACATGGGCTCCGACGATGCCTGGGTTCGTCTCACGAATGTTCTTTATTAACCTAAAATTGCTTTTTTCATTATTTGAAAACAGGAGCAGTGCCCGAACTGATCACGGCGTGCTAATCACCCCGCGACCCTACCTATACGACTACTCACTCATTATTGAACAAGAAACAAAAGAAACCCTAACTTGCATCATGCTTGGAATGAAATTTAAACAAAAGATTAAAGTTAGGAAAAGATCCACGAGCAACTTTAATAAAGAACGAAACGTAATACGAGTTACCGGAAGATGTGTTCTTGAACAAAACTTGAAAACTTCAAAGGAAAGAGCTCTGGAAAGAAGTAAAGTAGGTCCGACGTAGCATAATATCCAGTAAGACCGGAGTTGAATCCACAAAGACGGTGATGTGTGCTGACTAAAAACCCGGGTTTACTAATTTAATGGGCTCTTAGGTAGCCACCCCTTGTTGATTTGGTTGAGATTAATTAAAAATCTAGAAATTGATTGTACTTTTCAAATAATTAAAAAAGAGGTACGATCGTAGGTTTCATAACACACGTAATTAGTCCGGATTAACCTGCTATGTTTGGAGTTCTTAAAAACGTTTAATTACAGATTGAAAAAGATACCCCGCAAGATGCGAAACCCTATGGTCGCCGTATACCCATGCGCAGCGGAGAATGAGTTTTGGTCCCCCATTCCCCCGTTCACATGGGCTCCGACGATGCCCAGGTTCATCTCACGAATGTTCTTAATTAACCTAAAATTATTTTTTTCATTGTTTGAAAACAGGAGCAGTCCCGAACTGGTCACGGCGTGTTAATCGCCCCACGACCCTACCTATAAAACTACTCACTCATTATTAAATAAGAAGCAAAAGAAACCCTAACTTGCATCATGCTTGGAATGAAATTTAAACAAAAGATTTAAGCTAGGAAAAGATCCACGAGCAACTTTAATAAAGAACGAAACGTAATACGAATTACCGGAAGATGTGTTCTTGAACAAAACTTGAAAACTTCAAAGAACATAGCTCTAGAAAGAAAAGAACGTAAAAAGAAAGTTGCAAAATAAAAGTTTGAACCCTAAAAACGGAGTACGGAGGGGTATTTTTATAAAAAACCTCAACTCCGGATCTAAAAATCTTGAAACATTATTTTTTTTCCCGATGTTACCATCGGTATCGATACAGGCTAGTAGAGTATCGATACCCATAGACCTGTTCAGACTTTGACCAATTTTTCACTTCATTGTATCGATACAGGAGATGATGGTATCGATACCGTCCGAATTTAACGGCCATAATCCGAGCCTTGCATGAGATTTGGTCATCCGATGCTCCAACGACGTCACCCGATGCCTCACGCTTCCGCCTTGACTTGCCATGACGACGTCCAAACCGACCTCAAGGCCTCGCAATCCAATCTTGGCGCTAAAACCGCCTTATTACCTGAGAAAATAATAAAAACACAAAACTAAGACAAAACACGGCATCAAGTGGAAAATGGAATAAATCGCACCTCTAACGCGCTAATTCACCCTACTTAGGCGCTCATATCTATGATATCACACGCCTATCAGGAAGCAATTAATTTGTTTTCATATCAGGTCTCTTCCTTTAAACACAACAAGAAGACATCTCGCTCTAGCTGTTCGGTAATTTCTTTTTTTTTGGATAAATCTGTTCGGTAATTTCTCACTTTGTCGTTATTCCTTTATTTGTATACCATTTGTATTCCCATTGACCAAATCTGGCACCTAGATAAACTTTTTGATCAAATTGGTAAAAAAAATTGGTCCTAACTAGAAAAAGACGAACAAGTTTACTTATTGGCTTACTCGGATCTTTATAAGTTAGCTTTCTTCAGTTTCAAATAGCATGGTCTCTGTATCTCCCTTATAATAGTACAATAATGTATAGATAATTTGAAATGAAAAGTTTCTTCTATGTACATTTAGAAGTTTCCAATGTATACTATTAGTTGATCAACTTTGAATTACTATGTGGAAGAGCTGGAAAGTTGCTGAAAAGTTTCATTAGTTATTTATTGTTCAGTTCTTTATTTGCATCTTGTTTTACTATTGCTTATTTTCTTCGCACGCATTTTGCATGCATAAGCATCTCACCTCTAACACCTTTTATTGAAAAAAAGAGAGAGTGACAATTCAAAAGCATAGTTGTTCGGGTTTTGTAGGAGCTGATATGTTAACAATTCTTTGAATGGCCTTTTGAAAGAAAATTAAAAGTTATAGTAATTGATGTGACTGGAAACATGTATCTTCATGATGTGTGGCCCCAGTTCTAAAATATTATAGTTGCACCATTCTTTTTTCTCTAATCTCATTCAATCTATTTTTCTGCCTTTTTCGGCCCCCTCTTTTTTCTCTACTTTTTTTTCTTGGTTTGTAGGTGATAAGAAATGGACAAGAATTGGATGACGATTAGAAATAGAATGAGCAGTCAATATCGAGAAGGGGTGGATTCATTCATTGAATTTGCAACGAAAAATGTTGCACCCGAGCTTGCCATTAGGTGTCCGTGTGTCAATTGCTTTAATGGCAAAAAACATTCAAGTTTGCTTGTCAGGATTCATTTGATCCGATTTGGAATCTCAAAAAATTATGAGACTTGGATTTACCATGGGGAACAATTTCCATTGCATCAACCTAGTTCACCCTACAATGATAACCACGACAATGGTGAAACTATTGGCAGTGGACTTGCAGGGCTATTCCCGGAGAATGAGGACCAATTGCCCGAAATGTTGGAAGAAATATTAATGGCAGGTGTCTTGGATGATGATATTGACGAATTTCCTTCTACTTTTGAGAGGGAGGATGTGCAGAACTTTGATAAGTTGTTTGAGGATGCTCAACGCAAAGTGTTCCCGGGATGCAATGGTACTATATTGTCGTTTATTGTCAAGATGCTTCACACGAAAGTGCATGGCTAGATTAGTAACTCTATGTTTGACATGATGATGCAAGTAATCAAAAGTTTGCTGCCAGTTTATGATGAGTTTGTTCCATGGAACATACGTGAAGCCAAGAAATTGTTACATGATTTGTGTAATACCCGTTCCGGATATTTAGAATATTTAATTCACTTTTTATTTGAATTATATGATTCGGGGTTAGATTGCATGCATTAGAAGTTTGAGGGCCTTGTGTGTGTTTTGGGTGGTTGCATAAGTGGAGGGTGGTGTGGTTACACCTTATAATTTCCTAAGAGGGGAAGGGTGTAACATCCTTTATATTTGAGGTGCTTAAATGTTATACTCTAGTAACTTAAGGGGTAAAGTGCATTTAAAAAAAAAAAGAGTTGTGCATGTGTGCTGTGTGTCTGTGAGGTGTGTGTGTGTGTGTCAAAATAAAAATAAAAAAAACTCAAAGGCAGAGAACTCCTATTCTACGTTAGAAGAGAGAGAGAGAGAGAGAGAGAGAGAGAGAGAGAGAGAGAAGGAGAAGAGAAAGGGGAAGTGAGAGCTAGGTTGAATTGGAGACTTTGTAAGGTAATTCATGTTCTTCTCTACTTGAATATATGATTTTGTTGTTCAATTCCATACTTGGCATCTAGTTAGAGTTGGATTGAATCCATGGGAGAGGGTTTTAGAGGTTGGAATTGGGTTTTTATTACAGAAAATTCGTGTATATTATGAATATGCTTAACTGTGTTTGAACAAGTTGAATCTGTCCTGTTTTTGACGAATTTATTCAAGGTACCTAGAAATCTTCTAAATTCTTGAAATAAATCCTGAATGTTCAACTGTGAGTCTATTGCATCGTGTTAAATTTTCAGAAAATAACTCGAAGTGGTTTGGCCTACAAAATTCGTGGACTGAACTGGTGTCTAGTTCGCGTCTGTGCTGGCAGCACAGACACGTGTTGGAAAAACGTGCAAACGGGCATAACTACTTGCTCGGGTATCGGTTTTACGCACCGTTTCTTGATTCTGAAACTAGACTTTCATACCTTTCTGAATATGTAAGGTTCGTGCCTTAGTTCCTTCTAGGAAAAATCAGTTTTTGTTCCGAAGTTGATCGTTTGGTAATTCTGAAAATCAGGGCAGCTTTTGGAGCTATGTTTTTCATCAATTTTATCATAGTTGATTGTGTTACTGACTATGGGTTCCCTTGAGTCTTAAACATTGATCAGTTGGTGATGTTTTGGTGTTGGAATTATTGAAAATTATTGAGTAGGTGATTTTTAATGAGCTTTCGATCGCAGACTGTTCTGCTGAAACTGGGATTTTTGCCTTAATTATGTAACTTCGGACGAGCATAACTTTGTCGTCCAGACTCTATGTTGGACAAATTTTATATCAAAATTCATGTACCAAAAGTCTACTTTCTAATGGTGGTGGTCTTGTGATCTGGTTTTAACCCTGTAAGAAGTTATAGGCAGAATACGACAGGCTGGTTGTAGATTTTAAACCAAATATAGGGGTTATATGGTGTTTGAGTGCTACGTTAGTTTAGGGACACTTCTAAACCTTTGAGATGGACATGCTAGTATGCGTTAAGCATCTTTAATCTATTTTTGGTGTTATAGATTGTTGTTAGGAGTTGGTTTTGACGTTTAAGCGTTCAATAAATTGATGTGGTTAACTTGTGGTTAGGTGTCAAGCCGGTCAATTGGGAGGTGCCGAAACCGTAAGTTTAGCGTACCTCGGTCGATACAAAGGTGAGTGTGTTTGATATGGTTCTTCTCCATATAATACTGTTATGGTGGTGGGTATATATCATGCTAATCGTGATTAGCTTTCGATATGATTATCTTTATTGAGATATTGCTGTAGTTGTGAGTTGTATATCATGCTATTGTGATTTAGCTTTGATATGTTGTGAATGTGTGCGTGTGAGGCACACCATGTCGTAAGCCATATCGTTCAATGGATGATAGTTGGGAGCATGGTGTGTGGGACACGAGATTTGGTTACTATATGCGTGTTAGATGAATATACATGCTGATGGGTGTTGATTGAACCGCCGAAGGTTAGTGTGTGAGGCATACCATGTCGTATGCCATGTCGACTAATTGTCGGGGATGGGAGCATGGTATGTGGGACACCTTGTCTTGGGTACATGCGAAGTGGCAGACGTGTCACTGCATGTGATGTGATGTGATTATATTCATATTGATTTGCATGTGGACAAGTTGGTTACAACTGTTGTATACATTCAAGTATTTCAGTTACGCTGGTAATGTGTATTCTTGTTGATATTCATTCGGGTATTGTGGTATTATATTGAGCGTTTCTATATCTTACACACTCTGGCTTTCCTTTTTGGTCTGCCAGGTAGCAGGTTGCTTAGAGTGGGTGCACTACCGGTCATCGTGTTGAGGAGTGTTTGGGTTAGCGTTGGATGATGTGGGTGAGCGAGTTGGTTGTTGGTGGTGAACTAAGTAGTTGATTTATTTAAAGTTGTAATTAAGCTGTCAGTGGACATGTTGAAGTATAAAATTTTATAGAGTATTATAATTGAAGTTGTAGTTGGTTGGTCAATACGTTGACTCATATTTATATTGAGGTGATAAGTTTTCCGCTGGGTGTTTATTTCTGACAAGTTGTGAGGTGTGATTTAGTCTTTTGTGTGGAATGCCACGTGGTCGCGCCGACTCGAGCCCACTTGGGGTGCCGTTTGCGGGGTGGGGCGTGAGAATTTGGGTTTGGGATATGAGTGTATTGATGTGTGCAAGTACAATTGCGCACTTTTTTGGAAAGAGAATGCTGATTTGGAGAATTGTCCTAGATGTACAGAGTCTAGATACAAGGTGAATGATGGAAAGGGTAAGAAAATTCCTCACAAAGTATTGAGATACTTTCCACTAATACCGAGATTGAAGAGATTGTCTGGAGTCTCATTGACACATGAGGAGCTTTCAACAAAGGTGTTGGGAAAAGGTAAGAATCCTAAATACCTTAGAGGACTTGGGGTTGGCCCAACGCCCACTTCCTTATCTTTCAAATCACATCTTGAGTCATGAGCACATTAAGAGCTACTGAGTATCAGATCTGAAATGGAGTTACTTCGTAAGGAACAACAACGAGAGCGAGAGGAGTATCAGCGTGAGCGAGAGGAGCGAGAAAAAGAGTGCCAAGAGGAGCGAGATCGCTTTGTTAGGCTTGAAAGCCTTGTCACAAAATTCCTAGACACTCGTGGAACTCCTTGGTAAGTGAACTTAGGAGGCAGATCAGGTGAAAGTGAGAATTACTTGTTATTGACATTCATAGCCGTGGCATCCATACAATCTCTGTTCTAATTTTTGCCTTGTGTAGCTCTCTTTTCCTACATTAATTATTAACTTTGTACACTCATTTGTTAGGCCATTCAGTAGATTTTCTTGCTACCCATTTGACTAACTTGGGCTATATAGTAGTATCACTCTGTCATTTCATGGTCCTATTTGCCAAGTTGTAGGGTTTTAGGTTTGTTGGGCATTGCCTATACAAAAGAATGAAAATTGTGTTGGGTCATGTAGATTTTTGGGTAACCTGTTGAAACTTTTGGGATGGTGTTGGTGCTGGCCTTGGGGGATCTTCATATACCCCACAAGGCACCTTGATAGGCTTTAATAGGCTGTCTTGTGACAAAATTCATTGGCTGATATTCTTCTTCTTTTGTATGGTAAGTGGGAAATTATAAGCTATAGTATACCTTCGGCTTTTTGGTAGACAGCCTTGGTCCTTTCTAGGGATGTTCTGCTGACATCTTTGCCTTCTTTTGAGTTACTGGTAGACAAATGAGTAGGCATAGGTAGGTTATAATTGTTGTATATTGGTGCATGGTAATTGACAAAGAATTTGTTGTTTACCACTTCTTCGTCTACAGATACGAGATCAGTCAAGGGATGCTTTTTGTAAATGAAGCAATTTGAAAGATGATTTTTGCTTGTGATGGAAAGACTTTGATGGACAGATTTTGTATATGGAGCAATTTGGCAGATGATTTTTTGTCGTGAGAAAGACTTTGATGGACAGATTTTGTATATGGAGCATTGGCAGATGATTTTTTCTTGTGATGGAGGACTTAGATGGATGGTTTTTGTTTACGTAAGACTATTGACTTGTGGTTTTTGGTTATGATGGATATGAATATGTAATCTATAAAAATTTGGAGTTGGAATTGATCTATGCTTGGTTATATATATTAAATTGTGCTTTTGGATGGACTAAGTTTGAATATTATGTTTCATTTGTTATTGCTTTTGGTTGGATTAAATAGAGTGATTTGAAATATTGCATAAAGATTTTTGGGTCACAAATTATTAAATATTTCGAAATTTCTAAGAATATGGTTCTAAACTCGGAGTCCGCGACTAAACATTTAGTCGGCGAATGGTGATACCCCTTTGGCTTAGTTGGTCGGCTTAAGTTTGTTTTCGCCGACAAAATATTTAGTCGGCAAAAACTTTCCCAGACCAAGTGTCAACGATGAACCTGGCGACCAAAACTTTAGTCACTGAAATCTTTGGGCGACTAAAATCTGACATTTGGCGACTAAACTTTTAGTCGGCAAATGTGTATTTTCTTGTAGTGAGAAATTTCTAAAAATTTAAATACTCCATCCGTCGTATTTTGTTTGTCCATTATTTCTTTTGTATCTATTGCGTATATCTTTCAATCTATAATATTTTTGTATGATTTCGACAACTTTGTATTATAGAAAAAATTGAAATCTATCAAATAAAATTTATATTGCATATTTTTGGAGATTTAAATTGGAAGATTTAAGCGATTAAAAACTTATACGAATATCAAAAAATGACAAACAAAATGGAACAGAATTATTTTTGTAGGAAGAAGTGTGGGGAATGAACAATTCAAAACTCAGGCATAATTTTTTTTTTTCACCTTTTGTCTTTTCTCGGCTAAAGAAATTATGCTTTCATAATTTATGTTTACATATTTGGGAAATCTTTGGCGCCTTTCCTATGGGTGAAATCTTTAATTTTGGTCTTTTTTCTGTTATCTAATTTGGATGAGCCTTGTTTCGGGCCATCTTTTGGGAGCCCTAGCCAATAGCTAGTGCCGGGCTTGTGGTTCGCATTGCAAAAATATTACAGGAGGTCATACTCCAGTATTAAAATCGATAGATCAATCCCATGTGCGTTTTGAGATTTTGAATTATGAGTGAAGAGAGATAGATAGAGAAATGAAAGTAGTAATTGAAAGAAAATTTATCGGAGACCGTGCGCAGAAAAAGAATCCCAAATCAAAATCTAAAATCCCAAAACGATCATGGTATCGACAAGCATGAAATCCTGCCATCCAAATTCAACAACAAAAAAAGGGATTCCGTTAATTAACCACGATCAAATTACACGTACTAGTACATCAACTCATATAATATGAGTCATATTGAACAAACATTCAATTCATATCACACTTATTCCACACTATTTTACTCAACGTACGGCCAAACATAAACCTATCCCTCTTCTTTATTTTCCTGCTTCTCCCAGCCAGTTGAGATAAGAAGGGACTATCACAACCACGAAGCATTACAAATACATATCGACCAGTACTACTACGGACACAGATAAATCTGGAAACAAATTCAAAAACAAATGTGTGTCTGAAACCGTCCAGCACACATGGGTCCCACCCGATGTACGTAGTACCCACACGCATCGAACAGTTTCGGACACGATTTGTCTGAACATTTGTTTCCAAGGCGTTTGTCGTTTCAAGCGCACTTGTGCTTGCCGTCGTCCTTCTTGCCAGAAGTCCTGTGATGCCGCTCGCAGCAATCACGCCTGCAATTGTGAATGCAGCTGTGGTGGTGCATATCCTTTTTGATCATTTTTTTGTCCTTGGGGCACTTCTTGTCGCACTTACCGTGACATTCTGACTCTACAAATTATAAGTTCACATAAATATTAAGCACATGGACCAAGAATATTTTAGCATGATATCACTTAAGAAGTAAAAGTTATGGACGAGGTACGAATAAATTTTCTGAATGAAGGAAAGAAACAGAAAATGGGTACGTATAAATACTATACTCCCTCCGTCCCAAATTTTCTATTTTTAGAAACGAACATATTTTTAGATTAACAGATTAAAAAAAAATCCTTAAAGATTTTTTTTGTAATCTTTTGGCACAATATAAAGAACTGATGGTGTTAAAAAAAGAGAGGTCAATACATAAATTAGAAATGGCTCTCGGTAAATGACAAATCATATGGGCCGGTGGGAGTAACAATAATCAGAAGACCTTAAACAAACTAGGATTAATTTTTTCGAGCAAATATGGCTGTTGAAGGGTCTTACTTGATATCGCGACGGTGGATTCGCACAAGGAAGAGCTCAAGAGCAGGGTAACAAGCAGCAGAGTAACAAATATAAGCTTCATCTTTTTTTGTGTATGTGAGTACTGTGATTAAGAGGCTAGGCAAGCTAGGTAATGAGCAGATGAATATAGTGTGTGCGAATATGGTTGATATTTATAGAGAGAGAGAGAGAGAGAGAGAGAGAGAGAGAGAGAGAGGATTCATCATGAGTACACCCAGGCCGGTAGTGTCAATCGGATATGCATGCATGTGTATAAAGTTAGGGTAGAGACTGGGGAAGGAGACTTGTAATCTGATTAAATTTGTTTTGTGGATATAGAAATGGTATATGGCAGTTGGAAAGCTGCATGTTACATATGGGTGTGGTAATTAATTATTTGCTGATAAGGTTTACATGGTGAACTATGGAGAAAAAAAGGTCGTCTTGTTATTTGTAGTAAAAATACTAAAAACTTGCCTTGGAAGCGGTGGTTAGATGAGGACTTAAAAAAAAATAGGTGTTGTTATTTATAAGAAGGGAATACAAAAATAAATTCTAGATTATCATTTGATTTCCTTGGATCGCGTAATTATTCGTCGTAAGATATTGAATTGGATTGTTCCTAGATGCTCCACAGGAGTCCATCGCTACATCTTTCCTCCACCGAAAAAGTTTCATTTCGAGTCACAAGAGAAATCTCTCTTCTTCTTCTTCTTCTTCTTTTATATGAAGTTTTCTTTCTTACATATTTTTTAACATTATTTGTGTATTGTTCACTATCTATTGGGCAATAACTAGCAAATTAGTATAGTGTTAAATGGGGATATATAAGTGTACATGTTAGTTTGAGTTCTTCGTTCTTAGCTAGGGAAATTTCATGACAGGCCGGTATGCGTTCAAATTCAAAAATTTAGTTGAAAATTGGAATAAAAAGTGGAAAAATATTTAGGATCTCTGCCTTTCTGTGTGCACGTGCGCACGCACCCTTTACCGGTACACCCTTCACTGGGTGAATGCTCGATAAAGTACTTGTGCATGCAATAGGTGTAACTGCTAAACTACCTACTCAATAGGATAGTCTCGTTTCGTAGTCCATTTTCTTTGTTTTTTAAAAAACTTACTCCGAGATAGTCTCATTTCGTAGCCCCCTTTTTTTTTTTTTTTTTTGGGCTTTGGTCTATGTGGATAGGCTTGTCTCCTATGAATGTCATGCGATTGGTTTCTTGGTTTCTTGTCAATCATAGATTATTGGGTCTCAAATTTTGCAGAAGTGTTCTTTTTTTTTTTTTTTTGAACTACAAAAGGGTGGGAGGGGGTAACAAGCGTAGCATCTCCCCTTGGGCGTGACCATGGGGGTTCCCTACCCGCTGTGAAATGTCTGGTTTAGCCATAACTACTGTCCGGGAGAGCAGGATGTCACCACAACACCACCTAGGTACATAATTGGCAAAGGGCCCTGTCCGAGAAGTCCAGCAACGAGACGAAGTCTTGCAGAACTCGAACCAAGGTCCGTTTACAGAAGGGAGGGCATTAGGCCACTCACCTTCGCCAACTAGGCTACCACCTTCGGTGGTGTGCATAAGTAGTGGCGGACCCATAAATTCTATATACTGGGGGCACCTATATATTATTTACATTCGTAAAAAATATTTCTGTATGTATTCTAAATTTTCGCTCAATCATTGTATATTGATCACTCATTCCATTCTGCAATCAATTTTTAACAATCTTCATGGCTGAAATACTCTTTGAACTGTCACAGTGGAACCGTAAGAATGTAAGATTAATGCCAAAGTTAAGAGAAAGTAAACTACAGAATACAGTAATAGTAATTTGATTTTCGTAATATTTTGGATTGGAAGGAAAACACAAAGAGATAGGACAAAAATGAAGAAATAAAGGAAAAGGTAGAACAAAAATGAAAAAATAAAGGAAAAAGATAGAACAAAAATGGAGAAATAAAGGAAAAAGGTACATGAATTGAACTAACTCATAAGAAGATGACTTATGGGAATCAGATTTATCCACTTCACACCTCCAGAATAGAAAAAAACAAAAAAAAAGCAAGCAATGAAGGCGCTGGGAATCGAACCCAGGCGCCAGGGATCTTCCAATGCGCATTCAACCACCACACCCTGCCAATGTCTATTACAAAAGTAAGAAACTTTTATGTATTTATATCAATATATATATATATATATATTTTAAAAAGGCGTGGGGGCACGTGACCCCACGTGCCCCAACGTGGGTCCGCCCCAGTGCATAAGTGTTCTTTGAACATGAATGCTGTTTCCTTACTCCTATTAATCTTGTAATATATTCAAGAGTAATAAAAAAATTCGCCTTAAAAAAAAGAAGGTATGTGGGCCGGCAGGATGCTACTAGCATGTGGTTTTTTTTTTTTGCATTGCAAGCAATACATTGTCGCAACTCATAGAACCCTAGGAGGCTAGGACCTAGCTGATCATGGGGTGTGGTACTTCGTTTCATCGAAAATTATTCAATACTCATGGAGCATGTGAAAAGTATACTCCCTTCTCTCACATACCATGTGGGCCCAAATGGGAGGACACATGTGGAACCTACATGTTATGTGAGAGGATGAAGTATACTGTTCATATACTCTGGGAGTATTGAAAAATTACTCCCATTTCATAGTGCAACTCTTCTCTCCCCTCGTTTTTTTTAAACAATGCTACAGCAACACAAAAACACAAAAACACTTACACACACTCACAAAGGGGGTGGGCCCCGCACACATTGGACAACACTGGGTGTGTGGGGTCCACCCTCTTTGTTTGTGTGTTTTTATGTAGTTATAAAATTATATTGGTTCATTTCTTCCCTTTTTCTGAACACTAAGTCTAGGACCACCGCACGGGCCACCGCACGTCATGTGGGGCCCATTTTGTGCCCCACAAAATTATATATACAAAAAAAATATCTGTAAATTTTAAAATAATTATTTATGGGATATTGTAAAAAATCAGCTTCAATAGATATTTATACATATGTTTTATGAATTCGTAGGGGCGAAGCTCAATTTCCAATTTTATGCTGTGTTTGGATGAGTTTATGAAAAAATTTTAAGAATTTTTTTATGAAAGTAATGATTAGAAGTAGGGGTAATGAGTGGAGAGAGATATAAAAAGAAATAAGAATAATGATTAGAGATAGTGGTAATGAATGAAGAGTAATGATTGAAAATATGGGTAATAAATATTTTTTGAGTTGGAATTTTTTTTTTCAAAACGGGAAACAAACAAGGCATTAAAGTTTTGGTTGATCGGAATGTGTGCTCCCTTGGGTGCCTGTTGCTTTGTCGTTGGCGGGCTCTATTGATTGACATGAAGTGTCTACTATTACAGTTTGTGCTATATTTTGATAAAAGTAATTAGGTATCCCTTTTTAATGTAATTTGATTGGGTTGCGCAGGATTTTCAATTTTTTTTTTTTGCCAATCGGTAGGAGAGATAATTACATCATGTATGAAGTACAAAGTATAAATCACGGGACACTACATCCATTTTGTGAAACTCCACGAGATAACTAAGCTCAACAACTGAAACAATAGAATAAATAAGTTCATCAAAGGAACCACAATCACTATAAACCCAACTCAACTACAAGCCCTATTAAGGGGAGAAATACGGAGTAACTCCAATAAATACAAGAAAAGAACACACACGCATGTGAGAAGACTTGAACTTCTAACCTCCTACTAAGATGCAAAAGTCTTGGTAACTGAGCTAGCCCCAGTTGGTTAATTGCACATGACTTTTTCTTATCTTTGCACTTATGGGTGGATTCCATTGTAATTGCCGTTGGGCTTTTGAAATATATTAAGAATATGATTATATTTCCGTTTGACAAAAAAAAAAGATTATGATTGCCTTGTGTTAAAAAATAAAAAAAAAAACCCTTTTCTTTCAGATAGTCTAGGGCCTTAAAAGGTCAAGAATGACTCTAACTTATAGGTCTTGGCCAGCATATCAGTGTATTTATTATTTTTAATTAAAGATGTGTATTGTAGTCTTTCACCATATTAAAAATAGAATGATAATGATTTTGGATAATCAACCTCTACAACATATCATCTCAAATTTTGCTTCCTAACAGCATCTCGAGCACTCTGACGCACATGCACGAGAAGACTTACTTGGCACTTCCCCATCCAATTTCACTAGGGATGGAGTAATTTAATACTACTGTTCCTTTCTCCTCTGTCTATGGTAAATATACACTACTAGTAAATAATATCTTGGGTATAAAGACCGGAATGGTTGCGTGCGGGTTGTAGCTAGCTAAGCCAGTTTCCATTCGGTGAAGCATACACCTAAAAAGCAGGATTTTATCGCACTGGATATCCATGCTAATGCTAGCTAGCTAGCTAGGCTTCATTAATATTAATACCCTTTATTTAACTAACTAAAGGTTTTTCAACGCCTCGATTTCACAACTTTGACTTACAAGGAGACGTGGGTCTAATTTGATCATATATACTGGCCGGGTGCTCATGCAGTGGGGGTACTAACTTGTTCCATACCAAAAGCCAAAAGCTTAACACCCAAACAAAAAGAGTAAGTCAGATCTGTAAATATTACTAATTAAATTTAAACTACTATATTAACCCATCATGGCTGCTTTAGGCATACAGGGGGCATAGTTAAAAAAAAGTGTGCATGGGCCTCACATGCCTTGTGAATATGTAGTTGTAGACTCGTTGAGAAAGTTTGTGGAGAAGTGTTGGCATGTGCATGCCACTCCCGGTTCAACCCCAACAAAAAAAAAAAAAAAAAAAACGGAGTTGAATTTATACGAATGACAACTTGATTTTCTAAACATACGATGAAAAATAGTGATTTAAATTAAGGATTGTGATTTTGGCACTCCAAAAATTGATGGAGGGGCTCCAAAATTGAACTGTGTTGATACACAAAACGACGTCGTTTTGAAGCCCCTCCATTAATTTTTGGAGTGCTAAAATCAATTAAACAGTTTGGATCATTAAAATTATAGCTCAACGCCCTCAACAAGTACTCTCACTCAAAGACCACAATACAGTTCCATGAAGCCTTTAATTCCTTCTGTTCAATGACTCACATTTTTTGTTCATATTTCTGTTCTCTGATTCAATTTCCCAAACATGCAGGAGCTTCTAGTATCAACTAACTATGCAAAAAATTTCCCCAGATATAACGGAAATATGGTCTTGGTGGCGCGCATTAATTAAAGAATTTCGTCAGGGTAGATATATATATACTGACAAGCACAAGAAGCACCGAAACAACTACGTACGGGCATGTTTACAGTTTACTATAATTGTGGATATACTTTTTATAGTAATGCTATTGGGACCGACGGTCCCCGGACGGCCGATCCGAGCCGTCCAAAAATTCTAAAAAAAAAAAACGAGGGGGCCCACGCGAGAATCAACGGCATCCGATGTATGTAGGGTGCTTGATCAAGCACACTATTTTTCGCGAGAATCAACGGCCCCCTCGTTTTTTTTTTTTAGAATTGAGGCCGTCGGTACGATTTCGGTCCGGGGACCGTCGGTCCTCATATCTTTTCTATTAGATAACTTTAGATTATGCTTGTAACAACCCGTATTTTATTTTCCACAATATATACCATAAAAAAAACAGATTAAAATTATCATTTTGGAACTGTCGGCAACCATATTTTCGGCTCATTAGTGTTATTGGTCTCATTCTCTTGAAATATATACTCATTATTATGCATTGGTGGCCATTATTGATTAGAAAGAGAGAAATCCGGATATGTACATGTTAGAGGGATGGTCTGAAATGCTACTGGTACAACAGTTGGGACACAGATAATGCGCGTTTGGGCCCGTCTCGAGTCCAACAAAGATAATTGGAGCCACTCATTTTGTTCAATATATTTTGTTTAAGGTTCTTGTAAAAAATCAGCATCATCCGACAACGATAAGAGCGTTTACGAAGTGTCCAAATAGGGTGGAGTGTTGTGTGGTGAAAGGGTTAGGGGTGAAAAAATGCATGGAGTAATCGAGAGTACTAATATTTGTATATATATTCATATCCTTGGGTTTCGGAGGGATCAAGACAGTTTAACCAGTGGCCTTCTGGCCAAGAAATATTAGGCTTTACTGTAGGTGTTCGATCAAGGAGATCATCGAGGAGACTTGGTCCGATAGTGATCAAATTGTAGGATGAGGTTCATGGCGACGAGATCTAGATGTTCTATGGTGGCGATCATAATTTAGGTAATCCGGGGAGTATACGATATGCTTCCCACTTCCGGAATCCTTTCCAAATTTTCATTTTGTACTTCTCTTGATTATCTCGTGATATTTGTTTTTTTTTTTTTTTTAAAAAGCAAAAAGTTTTATTAAGAAAACTTGACAAAGGGTACATCAAGTTAGGAGGAGGGGGGGAGAATCTAACCAAGGTTGGAAAACAATAGACCGAGGTCCTAACACCTTAGGGGCAAAAGCCCGAACACCTAAAAGCCTCAAATGCCCACACCTGAAAAGATAAGCCCTGCCCAATAATCAAAACCAAAACCTAAACCAAGCAACCCTAAACACCATCGCCACAAAAACAGAGAAGACGCTGCTTTACGATTTCCTAGTCCTAAATTAATGGGTTGCCTCAAGCGTAGGTGTGGGCAGCGTGCCCTTGGAAAAAGGATTCCGTTCCTTTCGCCATTGCGGCCCTTTTTTGAAAATCGAGGGAGCGCGAGCGCCGGTGGCAAGCGCTCAAAAATACAGAGTCGCCACTTGAGTTTTGAAGGTCCGATACTCAAGGAACCGTATTTCGAAGCACCTGCCGCGCTTTATTTGAAAAAGTGAAGGAAACCAGTCCGTCATAACCATATCTGGGTTCGGGAGCCAGGTTACGAGAGGGGAAGGGTTTTATGGCACCCCTCTCGCCCAATCCGGAGATCGATCTCTACTTAGGCATTTTTATGAAAACCTTTGTGATTCTTCCTCTTTTAATTGATTTTAGCCAATTAGGGCGGGGGAACAGTTAATCGGGGATTAAAACTGTAACAATTTGCAGGATGTGATCAAATAATGACATGGATGAGTAGCATGATGAATAATAAACGGAATGATCTTGAAACAGCGATCAGATGCCAAAATCAGGCTCGGGACAGATTTGCCCTGCACGATGATCAACTTGCATGCCTAAACAGATCTGCATGCAAGTCAATCATAGCGCGAGACACTCTGACTATCGCGCGAGTGTTGTCATCTCACCACAGTCCCAAAATCATCCCCTTCTGGGCTCTGGAAGGGCCAGTGCACACCCAGGAAGCAAACCAAGCAGTGTATTGGAAGACTGTAAAATGCTAATTATTACACAATACTCCAAGCAGGAGCCAAATAAGATGAAACACAACCCCTAAACAGTGGGGGTATCAAAACAGAGGCCAAGGGCCAAGTTGCCCATGCAAGTGCCATTCATGGAAATCAGAGAACTGTCGCGCGACAAAGAGTAAACCTCGTGCGACACTCCTGACTGGACTTCCAGGAATTGCTTTACATGCTTGGGGTCCTGAGACAGATTCAAGGGATCCCAAGGGCATTCCAAACTGTTCAAAGCAAATGAACTAGCTACTGTATTTTGTTTTTGCATGCATCACAGTGATCTAAAAATCAAAGTAAAGTACGTCAGGCATGAAAATACTACAAAACAGAAAAGGGGTAGCTTCCCTTCCCCACGAGGTCCATTCTCTTGCTGACACGAGTGTCGCGCGAGTAAAGGGGACCATCGCGCGAGGGTGTAGCTGCCACGAATTCTTGTAACTTTGCTGGCTTTAGGACCAGGACATGGTATTGATTACCAGCCTTGGCCCTGTCAGCCCCCATCAGGGATCAAAACAGAAACAGCTTAAACATTATACCTTTGCTTGGAAAGGGTTTAGGAATAGATTAGATTGATTGGTGTGACTTTGCTACCAAGAGTGTGTGAACACCCTGAGTTCAGAAGTTTAGGAAGTGGTTTGATGGTTAGTAACTTTGTGCTAGCTAGTGTAGAGCTTGTGAAATGACTAATGAATCTCTTAAGCAATTTTTGGAACCCTTAACATGGAAGACCAATGGGGGTATTTATAGGGGGAATGCAAGGGCTGAGTAGAGGCCAAACAAGACCTTAGGACCAGCCACCAAGGCTGGTCACAACTTGGTTGTGAGGCTAGCCAACAAGGTGAGAGAGTGGTTGGGGGATTGCATGGGGTTAGAACCTGCCAGCACGCCGTTCAGCTGAGGAGAACGGGGTTCCAGCCCATGGGAACCCATGTGCCAAGCAATCATCACAAGTCCAGCTGGATTCTGTGATAGGGACAGAAGGGAACCATCGCGCGAGGGTTCGGAAGTGTCGCGCGAGGGTCAAACAGTCAACAGTTTGACTTTGACTACACGTGGCAAGCTAAGTGTCGCACGAGGGACAAAAAGGCTCGCGCGAGGGTCAACTCTGGTTTTAGGGGTTTGATTGAAGGTTTTGGAAGGGTTCAAAGGGGTTCGAGTAGGGTTCCAAGCATTCCAAGCTCAATCCATTCCCGATCCAAGCTCTGTTTGATCCGATTTCATCATCGGGGAAACAAGAAAATCGTAAAATAAAGTAAAACGATTGGGAGACCCAGATTGGGGTGTCTACAGTAGTCCCTCTTTGACGGCACGCGGAGCACCATTGACTGGTACGGGTAACGTCAAAGATTTCTAGACACCCATCAAATCCGCCCAAAAGCCGATTAAATGGAAAATACAGACGAGTATATAGAAATACCATGCACCAAGGGGGAATTGAAGACCGGACGGATAGATCTCCGCTGGTTGATTGATCGGATAGATCGTCGTTTGTTGATTGACTGGACGGATAGATAGTCGCTGATTGATCGGACGGATAAAAGCCGATTAAATGGAAAATGCAGACGAGTATATAAAAATACCGTGCACCAAGGGGGAATTGATTGATCGGACGGATAGATCGTCACTTTTGATCGGTCGGACGGATAGATCGTCACTGATGACTGATCGGACGGATAGATCGTCGCTTTTGATTGATCGGACGGATAGATCGTCGCTTTTGATTGATCGGACGGATAGATCGTCGCTTTTGATCGGTCGGACGGATAGATCGTCGCTGATGATTGATCGGACGGATAGATCGTCGCTTTTGATCGCGGGCGGACCACTGCTGGGGATACCAAACTCTTCGGGTTTGGAGGCAAAGCTTACAAAATGACCTTCAAATTTTATTGGCAACATATCAACATGTCATGGACCTCAAAGAGGGGTTAAGTGAGATTGGGCCGGTCTCAGAATCCGGATTGGGCCTGAGGCCCAAGATATAGTGTCGCGCGACACTCACGAACCATCGCGCGAGGGTCATAAGTTAGGGCTTGGGTCTGGACAAGCCCAGACCCGGCCCAAACCCGTTCCAATCGCTTAAACGTCGCGGGGACGTTACAGAAACAGTTCACAGCAGTTTCAAAAGTTCAGAACTCTTTCCCTCTCTCGTCTCTCCTCTCAAACTCCTTCTAAGTTCGATTTCAACCACGAAATCCACGAAGCTAAGCTTGATCATCCATCCATGGCTGACCGCGGGGAAGGAGGAGGCGGGGAAGAAGTTGTTGATCAACCGGAGGACCGAGGAGGGTCCATGAGTATCGAAACAGAGGATCAAACACCGGCGGAGGCCACCGCAGGGGCCGGTGCAGTGGTCGCAGGTGGCGGAGACAGCGAAGAGGGTCGCGAGCAGGCGACCGGTGGCGGCGACGAGAGTCGCGCGACAGATCTAGAGGCTCGCGCGACTGTTGAGCCTGAGGCCGTAGAGGCTGTCGTCGAGCGGTTAAATCCGAGCATGGCCGTAGGAGGGTCGGTGGTGACCAGTGTGAGTCCAGGAGACGCCGGGGATATTGGTGCTGGAGAGCACCATCACGCGACAGAGACTGAGTCTCGCGCGATGGTTGATGCTGGAGGAGGCTGTGGCAGTGGAGTCGGAGATGACACTGTTGAACCGTCCGAGTCCCCGCCGAGGGATTCAGCGAAGGGCAAAGGGCCTGTCGATGAGACTGCGGAGGTTCCGGTTGCGGTCCGTGAGGAGGATGTGCTGTTTCGGCCAACGGCGATGTCGTCGAGTCACGTGCCGATTACGAAGCACGACGTCGCCGAGCACCTTCCGGACGAAATGCTGGCGAAGCTGTTAGAGGATAATCCCCTGGTCGGGGAGATAGTTTTGAAGGCCAAGGAGGACCGGGCAAGGGCCATTGCTGCATCGGAGGCGGCGGAGCGAGCCGAGAGAGAAAGACTGGAGAGCGAGGAGCTTCTAAGAGACGCGGAGGCTGAGGAGAGAGCCCGAGTTGAGGCGCAGGGGCCTAGGGTGACGGCCGTGGAGGAGGCGAAGAACGTGAGTCGGCCGGTTTTTTCAGCGGAGGCATACGTGCTTCCTACGCCGCACCTCTTTGTGCCGTCGGGCATTGCGGCCCGCGCACTGTCGCGGAGTGACTACGACGACGAGTTGGCGTTGAGGGATCCCCGGGCCCACATTGCAGCGACATGGATGGAGGTATATTCCTAGAAAACACCATTTGTAATTTGATTTCGATATTCTCGCTTTGATAGTTCACATTCGATACTTGCTTAGAACGTGCTTGAACTTTAGAATTGCACGGATGATCTTGCAAACCAAAGTATGCTAAAACCGCGTACTTCTGTAGCACAGGCCCAATACATAATAACTTGAACCAACCATCTGTCATAGGCTTCATTGATTACCTAGAACTTGAGAATGAACTTCCGTGTACTGACGGACCAATTGCTGCTTGTCTTTGTATCTGAAACAGGCTGGAGCTGATCAGAGGGACATCCGCGGCTTTGGGGGCGCGTGCATGTCTTTGCAGCTGTACGAGGGGCTGCCGGAGAGAGTGAGGCGGCTGGTAGACGAGGCAGGCTTTGGGGAGTTTGTGCGGACTTTGACCCCAGCGAGGATTGACCATGCCGTCCTCGTTGCACTTGCTGAGAGGTGGAGGGATACCACCAATACCTTCCACCTACCTCCTGGGGAGATGACGGTGACGCCTGCTGACTTCGCAGCGATCACAGGGCTGAGGGTTGGAGGTGAGCCTATCCCGTTTGACTCGGGGATCCAGGAGGATCGGGCCGCTTTGGAGTGGTTTCTGGGCAGAGTGCCCAAGATAGAGGGAGGAATGGCGAGGTACGACCAATTCAAGGGCTACCTGAAGAAAGAGGTGTCGAGTGATCGGGAGGCGGAGCAGATGGCCCGAGCGTTTTTGCTATACCTGTTTGGTGCCACGCTGTACCCAAACAGGCGAAGCAACGTCCACCTTTCTTACTTGCCGGCGTTGAGGGACTTAAGGACGGCCTCACGTTTCGACTGGGGTGGAGCGGCTCTAGGGACGGCCTATCACTTCTTTGGCCACTCGTCGAGGACGGGTAAGAGCACGGCCGGCTACTGGAGGGTCTGGGAGGTATGATGCTAACCCCTTTAAGCACAATTTGATTATGCTTGCCCATTGTTTAGTTTGCTTGACTGTTTTGACTTTAAATGCTGCATGCCTTGACTAACGTTTGAACCTGTCTAAACCTTGCAGCTTTGGGCTTACGAAGTTTTGCGGATGTATCCGCCGGAATGCAAGCATCCGGACTTGAGCATTCTCCCTCGTGCGTTGAAGTGGAGCAGGGCGAGCACCGGGAAAAAAAAGAGGGGAGAGGTGAGCTCAACGCCTTAAGGCTGTATCTAGACGAGCTTAGGGCCTCACAGGTATGAACACACGACTGTAAGCCTCAGACCTGCATTCATTTCCTTGCTTTAATGCTGTCGCTGATCAATTATCTGCATTGCCCGTTTGCTTTGAAACGCAGGTCAATTGGGATCCTTGGAGGAGAGCGGAATCAGAGCCTGAGTACTTGGCCCGGAGCAGAGCTGTCACGGCCAGCAGGGTGCTGTTAGAGTCTGCCTTTGGTTGGCAGTGGTACTTGGGAGATCGAGTGACGCGCTAGTCGCTTGGTTACCCTGAGTTCTGGGTGCCAGGGCCACTCCCACCTCGAGCTTCACACACAGGAGAGTACACGCGGGCTGAGCTGGAGAGGTACACGAGGCCGGATACTGAGCTTGAGCGATACTTGCGTCCTGGTAGGGACTATGCAGTCTACCAGCGAGACTTCCTGGCAGGTCCACTGGGGGTCCGTGGCCGGAGAGAGGCGCGAGGCCAGGCCGCAGGGGCCGCTGAGGAGAGGAGAGCAGCCGGAGAGGGACGGAGAGGAGGTGAGAGCCGGACCAGGCGAGCCCCGAGCGAGCCGGCAGTTGGTGGACTTCCTGCGCTGCTTTGGAGGATTCCTGTGGTTGACAGCCAGGGGAATCCTGCAGAGCTACAGTTAGTGCCCGCGAGAGCGGAGCCTGCTCCTGTGACCGTTTCGGTAAGAATCAGTTTCCAATATTGCTTTTGAATTCCAAGTACTTGAATTATCTGCTGAATAGCCTGATGAACTTGAATTGCCTGTAGGTGCCAATCGAGTGGGTGAACGAGGCCGTTCGACGCATGCTGGCATTGGAGAATGTGGTGAGAAAGGCGGCGAGCGGCACGCCACTGGAGTTGCAGTACCAGGCATCGACGTTACAGCCGACTCAGTCAGCCGTTGTTCAGAGGACCCAGGTATGAAAACGATACATTCCAGCTTTCGATACGTCCTGCTTTCGATATATTCCTGTTTTCGATACATTCCTGCTTTGATAGCTTGATAGAGTGTACATGTTTTCAATACAGAAATACAATATGTGCAATAGATACTCATGCTTTTGAAATGCAATGATAATGCAGGTGGAGGGGAAGATGAACCCTAGGCGGAAGAGTGCGCGAGATCCGCCACCGAAGAAGGTGGTGGCACAGAAATCCACGCCTCCGGTTACCACCACGCGACGGCAGACGAGGGGTTCACAGACAGCGCGTGCACGCGAGGAGGAAGCCAAGCAAGCTGCGAGGCAAGCTGAGCTTCGGTACCAACTGAAGAAGCGCGAGAAGCCGACGTTGGAGAAGCCGGGCCCGACTCGCAGACTGAAATTGATCATGAGTCCCGCTTCCGAGGATGAGGAAGAAGAGGGTGAGGAAGAAGCGGCAGAAGAAGAGGGTGAGGAGCACTCGTCCACCAGCAGTGGCTCTGACGACTCCATTGACGATCCGAGGTACAGAGATGATCCCCGGGAGCTGCACGATACTTCAGACAGCGATGACGGGCTTGAGGGGTGCTGACGAGGCCTCCGTTACCCTTTTTGCCTTTGTTTTTAGGGCCTGCGTGCCCAAGTAGATAGCTTTCGACAGATAGACATTTTGAGAGCCTGCGTGCCTCTTCTTGATTGGCGGGCGCATGTGCCCTGTTTTAACTTAGTAGCTTTGATCGGCCAAGGGCCATGGATACAGTAGTCCTTTTGCTTTTGACATGGATAGATCATGGTTTAGTATATAAAAGTTGCATTCTAAAGTTTTACAGCTTCTCATTGTGCATAAGAATCAGTAAAACCCGCCACTAATACCAAACTTGCGTTGACGACACATCGAGACCACACACAGACACGTATGAGTGTATAAAACAACCTAGCTCTGAAAGAGAAAGGGAAAATACCCTAAGACACAATCAGGATACGAGGATACGGGAAACAATGAAACTTTGGGTATTAATAGACCAAAAATCACAATGCCTTGAAAAAGTGAAAACGACGCACTTAAACGATCAACGGCGGTCGACATGACCTGTGCCAATTGACGGAATTGAACAGAACGCCCCAAGAATGGACTCATACCGAAGAATGTTCAAAACAACACAAAAAAATGGTATAAAACATTGAAAGATGACTCGATTATGTCCCGGACTGAAACCGACACCTCCATACAGTCACTCAAGGTCCAGGCGACCTGCATGGCATGACCGAAATGGGCTAGAGTCCCCGGAACGAATTTCGAACTTCCAAAACCTTGGTTTGAACTTGAAACAGGCCTCCGAGGGTCCAAAATCTTCGTTGAGTACGGCATTCGGGATCCAACGCTTGGATACAGTCACATATGCTTATGATGACTTGCTGGAATCTCCAAAAGCACCAAATGACCTCTGGAATGAAAATCGACCAATTTTGGACAGTGGCTGCTGAAATCTGTCAAAACTGCAGACCAACCATCGCGCGATGGTTTGGAACTGTCGCGCGAGTACCGTATGTCGCGCGATGCTTCGAGAGTGTCGCGCGAGAGTCAACTCCTGCTAAGCAGCCTTTGTTTGACCAAATTATTGGCATGGAGCTGTTCATTATTTCCACGTCTTGAAAGTTGTTTTGGGTTTGCAGAAGGAAGGCTGCTTTGCCATGCAAGGTGGTAGGACACCTATGCCTTGGTCTCACCAACTTCTTGGCTATTTGAAGTAGGGTTTTAGGGCTTAATGAAGTGTACACCCCTTCAACTTATCTAAAATGGGAGACTCTCTAATGGAAGCCCTTGATCCTTAGCTAATGAGAGAGGAAACCATAAATTGGGCAAGTCCCCGGTCTCGCTGTTTATCCTCGATTCGAGATCTCCGATTTGCTCGACCGTGCGTCGAAATCATTCAAGCCGCATTGCCTTTCTGGGACCCCATTGTACACGTCTTCCGATTCCGTGAAGATGAAATTTGTCCCACAATAGAAGAGTTCCAGGCATACGCCCCGGGGTTCGCCAATCTAGACGTTCTTGCCGTGCCGCCCGTCCATGAAGACATGGAGCAAATTCTACGGGCAAAACTCAACATTCCGGCGGCGGTGACAGCCAGCATCATTCGAAACGGCGAGCTCAACATCCTTCGCCTAATCGAACTGTATGGCCCGGAGACTGGCCTGGGAGACTATGTCGGGGAAGCTCAACGACGCTTCGTCTTGTCTATATGCGCACTGGCTGCGTATATGCTGGTTCCCATTGATGGAGGGGTAAATCCCAAACTGGTGAGCATCGCCTCACAAATGGACAACGGGAAAAACATTATGCCCGTGGTTTTAGCGGAGACGCTCCGGGGTTTGGACATGCTGAAGCTTGAGCAAGCCAACTCTTTCAGCGGATGCCCTATCTTGCTCCAGGTAAATACACACTCGACATGCTTTCTCGCATTTTCAACCTCACTCCAAATGCTTATGCTGTTTTTGAATTTTGACTCGTCCCTTGTTCTCATGCAGCTCTGGCTGGCAGACAAAGTTGGGGTTTTGGAAGAGCCACAGGCTGGCTTTGAAGAGTTTCCCAGATTGCTGGTCGCGAGACCGATGATATTCCCCGACTTGCCGGTGGAGATATGGTTTGCCTTCCTGAATGATCTGCATTCCGAAGATATAGTCTGGAGGTGTCTCTGGTTAAACCTTCCAGCAATGACGCTCAAAACAGCGGGATACAAAAGAGTGATAATCGCCGGCCTGTCAAGCTTCACATTTTACGTCCCCGGGCGTACGCTCCGTCAGCTTGGAAGGAGCCAAGGATACAAACGATACGGAGCAGAAGACTTTGACATCCCCGCGTTCACTTCCTGGGATTTGCGCTGCCATAGAGATAACTGGGGCGATAGGACGTTGAAGGAATCAGCTCCAGAGTTCAGGACGTGGCTGGAAAATCGTTACATAAGATGGCTCCGTGTTGAAGTTGAGGCAAGACTGAGGGGATATTTCTGAATCCCGTGGGAGAACAAATTGTAATTAGTAAGGCCATTAGGCCCCGCTTCTCAGGACTTGCTTTGTAAATTGTATGCCTAAAACCTTTGATTGATTCGGCTAAATAAAACTTTCGAATTATCCGGCCGTTATTTCTCCGAGGGAACGAACTTGTCATTGAACGCGTAATTTGAAGAAACAACGCTTCGACGTAGTCATAAATACTCATAATGACCTACTGGAAGCATTGAAATTTCAAAATATGGCCCGAGCCAAAATCCGGAAAATGACCCCAAAAAGGCAGTAGCCTGCCCTACTGTGTCGAAATAAACTGAAATCTCGCGCGAGCAATCACAACCATCGCGCGAACATAAACAGTCGCGCGACACTCCAGGACCCTCGCGCGATGGAGAGTTCCTGTTGCAGTGCCCAGCTTTGACTCATTCGGACAAAAAGAGGTGGCAGAACTTGTCAGCAGGCCTGGGCGTGCAGGGGGCTCCTGGCTTTCTCCAGAGATGTTCCCTTGATTTTTAGCAAGTGGAGGGACACCTTGCAAGGCCACCTCACTTAATAGGAAAGGTATGCCTCCTTTCTTGGCTTTATAAAGAGGGGTGAGTCCCTGAACGAAGGGTGTGTTTCCGTGGGAAATCTCTAACACTGTTCCTCAAATGGCAAATCATCTCCCCACCTTAATTGGCACGTGGCTCGAAGAATTTGTCGCGAGCGATTGGCTATGCTTCCGTTCCCACGGGTTGGCGGCCTTTCGCTTCTTAAAAAGTGTAAGGCTTCGCCCCGAAATTCTAAGAGCAGCCCTGCAGTTTTGGGACCGGGACGTCCATGTGTTCCGATTTGGGGACAACGAGTTGTGTCCGACCGTTGAAGAATTCCAAGCATATCTCCAAGGCTTCGCTTCGAGCGTGATTGTCGTGCCACCTTACAGGCAAAGCATGTCAAAGCTGCTGAAGACGTGTCTGAACATTTCCCAGGGTGCAGCGGAAGGCCTGTTGATTGGCGGACAAATAAACATCGCGCGTCTAATGGAGTGGTACGGGCCTGACGGCGATCCAGCGGATACGGTTCTGCAGTCTCGACGTCGATTCGCCATGTCGGTTGGCATACTGGCCGCATACCTGCTGGTGTCTCCGTATGGACGGCCTGACCCCTCGTTGGTACACGTGGCTGCGGAGATGGGTGCTCGGAAGAACGTGGTGCCCGTGGTACTCGCTGAGACACTCATTGGTTTGGATTTGGTGGCCACAGGTCAGACAAACACATTTGGTGGCAGCCCAATCCTGTTACAGGTAAAATCTCACTCAGCTCACCTTTTTCCGGTTTTCACACAGTCTGTTTTTACCTCGACTCTTGGCTAAGGCTGTATGGTAGCACCTTACTTGTTTTCTTTCGCTCGGGCTTATGTGGCTCCTTACTCGTCTTTTCACTCATGCAGCTATGGCTATGTGACAAGCTTGGACTAATCTCAGCTCCTGAAGCGGACTGGCCCCGTCTGCTCGGGCGGATGCACTAAAGGGGAATGCTATACCCAGAAATGTCTGAGGAGGAGTGGTACACCTTCATGAGAGAGATGTCTCCGCGTGAGATCGTCTGGCGGCATAGAGCCCTGAACATCCCGGATATGGCTCTGCACTCTGCAGGTTTCGAGCGAATGGTGATTGCTGGCCTGTCCAGTTTCACGTTCTACATTCCAGGTCGTATCCTGCGGCAACTGGGCATGAGCCAAGGCTTTCATCGAGCTGGGATAGAAGCCTTCCACGTTCCAGCTTTTACAGCCCAACATCTAGCAGGGTATGAACACAACTGGGGTTTGAGAGAACTCGGAGGAGCGGAAGACGACTTCAGTACAAGACTCAAACACCGCTATGTAGTATGGTTAAGAGAAGAGGTCGAAAGCAGACAAAACGCAGACTGACTCCTGACTCAAATCCAATTATCTAGAATAAACTGTGAGCCTGTGAGGGCCTCTTAGCATTTCGTTCTGTTTTTGATGCTTTACTGTTTTTCTTGGGGCTCTGCTCAGCCTATGTAATAGAAATAATAGTTTTGAATAAAGGTGAAAGATTAAGAATTTTCCCCTTTTTGGTCCAAGTGTTGAACACCACGTCGTTTGAAAGTTGAGGTGCGCTCCGGTAATGGGAAAAACCTGGATCGAGTTGATTGATTGTGACCGAATCTCACAAGGAGATTGCCTACGTATCCCAAGTTAGGGAATCAGGTCAAAACGTAGTTCAAGCTACGGTTACGGTTCGACAGAGTATGACCGAGTCTCAACGAGAGACTGCCTACGTATCCCAAGCTAGGGAATCAGGTCAAAACGTAGTTCAGGCTACGGTTCGACAGAGTATGACCGAGTCTCAACGAGAGACTGCCTACGTATCCCAAGCTAGGGAATCAGGTCAAAACGTAGTTCAGGCTACGGTTCGCTCGTGTATTTTGGCTCCCCTTTTGCGCTCTAAATTTTGCCTAGGACTGCCTCTGCAGGTTTCCAGCCTAGCGAGCTTTGATTGAATGCCTATTTATTTTTGCCTAAACTGCCCCCTTAGGTTTTCAGTCTAGCAAGCTTGCTCTAATTTTTGCTTGGGACCACCCACCCTTGTGGTTTTCGGCCCAACGAGCTTCTCTCAAGGGTAGTAACGTTTAAGTTGATCCAGGTTGACCAGAGTGTTGAACTCGTTGCTGTCCAGATCGATGAGCTGAGCTGCTCCACCCGAGAGGATGGTCTTGATAATGTAAGGTCCCGCGCGTTTTGGGCGGAACTTGCCACTTAGATCAAAGATGGGAGCCCGGATTTCCTTCGTAACCATGTCCCCTTCAACCAAGTCACGAGACTTCACTTTCTTGTTGAATGCCCGAGCAATCCTGCGCTGATATCCCTGAACATGATACAAGGCACGGAGCCTTCTTTCGTCAAAGAGCATGAGTTCGACAAACCTCCCGCTAAGCCATTCAGACTCCGCGAGTTCACATTCAGCCATGATCCTCAAAGTTGGTACCTCCAGCTCGATGGGAAGGACAGCTTCCATCCCGTAAACCAGGGAAAAAGGGGTTGCCCCCGTTGATGTTCGAATTGACGTGCGGTACCCCCAAAGAGCTAGAGGCAGCTGCTCGTGCCAGTCCCTGGCGGACTCTGCGGATTTCTTGATGATAGTCTCGATGTTCTTGTTGGCCACTTCAACCGCCCCATTCGTTTGAGGGCGATAGACCGTTGAGTGATGAACCTGGATCTGGAATTCCTCGAAAAGCTCCAATACCCTGCCTTTGAAATGGACCCCGTTGTCAGAAACAAACGCCTGCGGAACCCCATACCGATAGATGATGTTCTTTCGGATAAACTGAGCAACCTGAACCGCCGTCAGGGTCTTGTAAGATTCGGCCTCGACCCACTTGGTGAAGTAATCTATTGCCACCAAAATGAACCGATGCCCATTCGAAGCAGAAGGCCTGATCATACCGATAACGTCGATACCCCAAACAGAAAAGGGCCAAGGCGATGTCATGCCAAATAGTTTAGAAGGAGGGACATGCATGAGATTGGCATGGATTTGACACCTATGGCAGCGGCGCACATAATCCACACACTGGGACTCCATGGTAGACCAAAAGTATCCCTGTCGTAAGATTTTCCTGGCAAGCATGACCCCGCTCATGTGAGGGCCACAAATTCCTTCGTGAATTTCCTCCATGATTTTGATGGCCTCAGCGCCGTTGACACAGAGCTTATGCATTCCGCAGTGAGATCTCCGATACAGTCTCCCGCCACAGATAATGTACTGAGCGGCCATTCTTCGGAGCGCCACTCGATCCTTTTTGGTAGCGTCGGCCGGAAACTGACCACTTTCGACGAAGTTCCAGATATCGTGATACCAGGGTAGGCCGTCATCGACATCATCGACGGCGTTGATGTATTGATAAGCAGGCAAGTCCCGCTGTTCGATTAGAATAGGACGAAGCTTGATACCAATCGGAAGCTCGATCATGGAAGCCAGAGTTGCTAGAGCATCGGCGAATTGGTTCTTCATCCGAGGGATGTGCGTGAACGTGACCTTATTGAAACGAGGAATGAGGTCCTCCAAGTCTTGGTGATAAGGTTTCAATCTGTCTTCCCGAACTTTCCAGTCTCCGTTAGCCTGAGAAACGACAAGGTTGGAGTCACCAATAACCTCAAGTCTTTCAACACCGAGCGTAAGAGCAGCTTCCATGCCAACAATGCAGGCCTCATATTCAGCTTGGTTGTTCGTGACATCGAAATTGAGTTTGAATGCAAGCGGAATATGAGCACCACCGGGGGTTATAAGCAAAACTCCAATCCCGTATCCCTTCTGATTGGCTGCCCCATCAAAGTAAAGAGTCCAGGTGTCTTTGACAACTGCCATCACTCCTTCATCCGTAAACGTAAAATCTGAGTCCTCTGGCCCCTCGACGGGATGATCAGCCAGAAATTCGGCGACCGCGCGCCCTTTGACAGATTTCCTAGTGACATATTCGAGGTCGAACTCTGCGAGCAACAGCAACCAACGTGCTAACTTACCAGTAAGCGCAGGTTTCTCAAACAGATACTTGAGAGGATCCATTCGAGAAATCAACTTCACTGGGTAAGCCAGCATGTAGTGTCTTAATTTCTTGGATGCCCAAACAAGAGCCCAACACGTCTTTTCGAGGGCAGTGTAGCGTTCTTCAGCGCCAACCATCTTCTTACTCAGGTAGTAAATGGCCTTTTCGACTCCCTTTTCTCCTTCTTGAGCCAGCAAACACCCCATAGACGAAGGATTCACGGACAAGTAAAGTATTAAAGGTCTCCCTGGCACCGGCGGCATTAAAACCGGAGGGTTCTGCAGATAGGTTTGAATGGAGGTGAAAGCCGCCTGGCATTTGTCTGTCCAAACGAATGGGGTATTCTTCTTCAATAGAAGGAACATCGGTTCGCAAGTTAATGTTAACTTAGCGATGAATCTGCTGATGAACTATACCTTTCCCAAAAAGCTTCGCACTCCCTTTTCAGAATCTGGTGGCTTCATCTCGAGGACTGCCTTGATTTTGGATGGGTCGACCTCAATTCCACGAGAAGTGATCATGAAACCGAGCATCTTACCCGCTGTAACCCCAAAGGTGCACTTCTGAGGATTTAGACGCATGCGGAACTTTCGTAATCTCTCGAAGAATTTTCTAAGCACAGGAACATGACCTTCTCGAGTTTTGGACTTGGCGATCATATCATCAACGTAGACCTCGACTTCTTTGTGCATCATATCGTGTAGGATAGTGGTAGCAGCCCGCTGATAAGTGGGTCCAGCGTTCTTCAACCCAAAAGGCATGACCAGGTAGCAATAAGTCCCCCATTCAGTGATGAACGTGGTTTTCTCGCGGTCCTCGGGCGCCATGAGAATTTGGTTGTAGCCAGAGAAGCCATCCATGAACGAGAGCAAAGCGTGCCCCGCAGTGTTGTCCATAAGCACATCGATGTGTGGCAAGGGAAAATCGTCTTTGGGGCTCGCTTTGTTCAAGTCCCGAAAGTCAATGCAAACTCGAATTTGGCCATTCTTCTTAGGAACAGGGACGATGTTGGCAACCCACGTGGGATACTGAGAGACCATGAGAAAGCCAGCGTCAATCTGCTTGGTAACCTCCTCCTTAATCTTCTGGACCCAATCTGGTCTCATCCGTCGGAGTTTCTGCTTACATGCTTAGCATCCGGGAATAAAGGAATGTGATGCTCCACGATCTCGGGATCAATTCCGGGCATATCTCGATGGGACCATGCAAAAACGTCACTGAACTCGGTGAGCAGCTCCTTGAAATCACGATGCTCCTCTGGCGAAAGTGTGGAGCCCACTTGAACCATCCGGGGATCATTTTCATTTTTCAAATTTATAGAAACTATTTCTTCTTTTAATGGCTGAGCATGCCTTTCGTCTTCCCTTTCGATGAAGGCACGGATTTCCTTGGGAATGTCCCCATCGAAATCTATCCCCTCATCGTCAGGGTCGACACAGTTTATATAAAGATCATTGAAATAGTCAGAAGATGCTTCGTTCATTTCACAAGCCCTGAAGGGTCACCAAGTACAAGAGAGTCAAACTCGAAATAAAAGCTATGACGTGGAGGGCCTAGAGGCACAAACTCCGACTCAGAGCTAGACTTAGAGGACGAGACAGACTCTGACTCAGACTCAGACCCAGACTCAGATGTGTTGTCAATGCAAGTAAAGCGTGGCCTGAAAATGCAATTATTCAAAGAGCCCTCGGCTTTCACGATGAGAGAGGTGGGATCCTCGAGGGCGTCGGGCCCGAGCATGAACACTTCGGCTTCTTCAGCTTCCCCAGCCAAACCCACTTGGGAGAACTCCTGGAATAGAAGCTCCAGATTTCCCTGATCGATAGATCCCAGCCAGTCAGTCTTGATCTTCACCTGATTAAGCTTTCTCTTGAATTCTCCTTTCGCTGGTTCATCATCACTGCTTGACCAGGTGTCATCAGCAAAAATCTCAAACCCAGGCAGCAGCTCCCCGGTTTCAGAATGAACGAAGGGCTCAGCCTGCCCGGTGTAAGTGGCATTTCCGATTTCACGCACGAATTTGGGACCGCTGCAGGGGGTCCGAGGTTTTCCCATACATTTCCTCCGTTTGGCATCTTCGGCAGAGGCGATATACCCCAAACCGAAGCGGCCCTCGTTGAAAGGAAAAGTAGGGAACTCCGGGACCCCTTGACGGCGAGAGCCTAAACCAATGCCTGGAAAGTGAGACATCCTTCTCATAATGTCCAGCGCGACAGAGCTTATGAGGAAATTCCCGTCCACATTGATGGCCATCACAATGCCCGAAGTATCAAAAGAGAAACCCCCGAGATCGACGTCTTCTTCACCGTGTTGAATTCCCAAGACGGGAGTCCCATCCTCCTTGAGCGGGCGGATGCCAGAATCCCCGCAGATGGTTAGAGTACCAGTAGGTAGTCCCAGAATAACCTTTTGGTGGAGGGTGGACGGCACAGCCATGATGTCGGACCGATGAAGCCACGGTCTGCCCAGCAGAAGATTGAAAGTTGCAGGAATATCCACGACATGGAACTCCACGTCCATCTCAAAACCCTCAGCATCGAGTTCGAGCTTCAAAATACCTTCGACCACGCGACGGGTACCGTCATATGCCTTGACAGCCAGATTGGAAGGTGCCAGATCCTTCTTGGTGAGCCCCAGACGATAAGCGACCCTCAGAGGGCAGACGTTAATGGCAGAGCCGTTGTCAATAAGAACAGTCGGGACCCAGAGTCCTCGACACTTGACGGTAATGTGCAAGGGGCGGTTGTGGTCGACTCCTTCGACTGGCAGATCCTTGTCTGTGAAGATCACCGTATGCTTGGAGGTTGGAGGGAGGATGAGAGATATCATCGCCTCTGGTGTGACGTCGGCTTGGACTTCGAGGCGGGATAGGGCGTGACACAGCCTCTGACGATGCTCCTTAGATGAACAGATCAGTCCCCAGATAGAAATAGCGGCGGGAATCCGCTCCAGCTGCCGCTGAACCAAGTCAGGAATCAGATCGCCAGCTGATACCTCAAGAGGTGCAGACCTTGGGAAAGAAACAGGCTCGTTCCTTTGATTAGCAGGATTGGAGGAATTCCCGGCCTGCAGATTAGCAGGCTGAAAAATCCGTCCACTCCTTGTAACATTGTGAACGTTCCCCAAAGAGGGCACGACCTGAGGGTTTTCCTTCACATCCCAGAGATCAGCAGGGACATCTCCCAGTTTGCGCTTCCCCTTGTCAGTAGTTGGTGCAGAGACGGGCACTTCCATGTCTAAGCCCAGATCCTCAGCCAGATCTTTCATCAGCAAGGAGTCCCAGAAGCCCAAGTCTTTCACAGCAGCCACTTCAGCAACAGGCTCCGGATTTGCAATGAAGGGAACATCCCAGAGACCAGTATCAGCCAGGGTACGATTGACAGCCCAGACTTCATTCCCACCTTGGACATCCACTATGTCGTTAACTTCCCACAGATTAGCGGGCGGAGCGCGGTCTGTAACCATGATGCTGCAGTCCTTGTTGTTGGGGTAAGGCACCTGAGGGCGCGGATTTTCTTCGTCGACAATGTAGGAACAGGGGTCATGGTCAGTGTCGGGGTTAGCGTCACAAACCGAATTAAAGACCGAACCAAAAAGGGAAATGTGGTCTCCCAAAGCCCGTGGATCTTCCTGGACAAGTTCATCCTCCGCGTAGTGAAGCATGTAGTCCGGCGTGGCATAGCCTTGCAGAGGGTTAGGGTCAACATCCATGGGAGCAAACCAGGTTGGCTCAGGATCCCAGTAATATTCCGCTTCGGGAACTAGAGGCTCGACCGGGTCGAATAGCATGTTCAAGGAGAAACCGTCCAAAGGGTCAAGCAAGGCCGCTTCATAACTGGCCAACCAGCCATCATACCAGGCTTGATCGAATGGGACATTTCCGGGCTGTGGAAGAATCCCGTCCATTCCAAGGGTGGACCACTCGTTGAGGAGAGGAGCGGCATAGTCCCAATGGTCCGCTATGGCCCAGCCAGTGGCTTGCATGTTAATATCTGAGGGAGGCACCCAAGACTGATAGGGATCAGGAAATGAGCCAGCGACGGTTGCGTACGGGCTGTCAAGCGACGAGGCAGAGTTGATTTGCACAGCAGGGATCGACTGATGGAAGAGGGAGCTGATAGATTCTTCGGAGACAGGTGAAGCAGCTTGTGAAGGTTCCGAAGGTGCATCTGCATCAACAACTTGGCCTTCGACCAATTGTAGATAAGAAACCTCAGTGTACGGCTCGAGCGAGAAAGGCACGATGGGCCTGGGTTGATCGGCTGAGGCTATATAGTCAGTGGGGTTAAATATGGTGGAGCTAGGGTTGATATAAGTGGAGCTGAGAGATATCTGGTTGATATGTGGTACAGCGTTGTGCTTAGGGAGAGAGTTGGCAGTGACATTGGGTTTCTGAGGTGGTGGAGGGGTCTCCAGCGTGCCATCGTCAATGAGATCCTGGATCGCATGACGGAGGCGAAAGCAGGAGTCAGTGAGATGACCCGCTCCTTGATGGTAAGCACAGTAAAGGTTGGCTTTGAAGCCGGGTGAAGGGTTCTTGGGTAGAGGAGTTGGATCCAGGGGCTTCAGATGCCCTGATTTGACCAATTTTTCCAAGACCGAGGATAAAGGTGCCTCGATAGCGGAAAAGCTGCGGGGTTGGTTCCGAGGCCGGCTGTTCTGTGGATTTTGGACTTGATTGACATCCGCAATGTGATTAGCAGCGCTGGAGGAAGCGGCATTGGTACCGGCGGTTGCCGTGTTGGAATAAGTCCCCGTTCCGAATAGTGCATTGGCGTTTCCCGAATAAGCCCGAGGTTTTGTTTTGGGGGCATGCGAGGATTCCCCCTTTGATAGAATTCCACTCTGCAGAGCATCTTCGATGGCCAAGCCAGAGTCGAAGAAGGTTTCAAAGTTAGCAGAGGCCTGAGCTAGAACCAAGTGCCTAGCGTAATCTGGTTGGAGGTTGCGGGAAATGATACGGAGCTGATCCTTCTCGCTCGGGCGATCGGTCATCTGCGCGGCCTTAGCTCTCCATCTTTTGACAAAGTCTGCAAAGGTCTCCTTAGCCTCCATTTTGGTGGATTCAAGTTCCCGAGTAGTCATTTTCAGCTGGGAGTTGTAATTGTACTGCGAAATAAACGCAGTCCCAATGTCTTCCCAAGTCCTCCTTTTGGCAATGTCGAGTGACAAAAACCAATGGAAAGCAGGACCCGAAAGGGTCTGAGGAAAGAGCTGCGACATGGCCTCTGGCTCAACAGAAAGGAGCTTCATGGCGGCGTGGTAACTGTAGAGATGAGTCCTGGGGTCGCCGCTCCCGTCGAACTTAGCTAAGTCTGGCATTTTGAACTTCTCGGGAAGCTTGGCGTTGGGATACAGGCAGAGGCGATCCAAGTCGATCCCTTCGGCACTGATCTTTTCTGTCTTAGCAATGGATTCCTCCAGTTTGGCCATCTTGGCCATGAGCGCAACCATTTCTGGATTCTGAGCTGGTCCTTCCGGGTTTGGAGGCAGTCTACCGCCTGCAAGGTTTGCAGCGGGTCTGCAAGCTTCCCTTGGGTTCATCACTATGAGACGTCCCGCGTGAAGTGGATCTGGGACCAAGACGGGCTGCTCCTGGTCAGACTCATCGTCCCCACCTTCTTCTTCGAGAGGGGGTGGAAGGCGAGTGTGGATGAGGTCATTCAGGCGAGCAATGTTAGTGTCGGTCTGAGCCGCCCTCTGTTGCATAGCGGTGATACTGTCCTGGAGGTTCATGAGCATGGCCTCCAAGGTAAGGGGTTCTGGTTGTGGTTGTTCCATCGTGACGGGCGTTTCAGAGCTGCTTGAGGCGGATACCGGGGTAGTCGGACGTCCTTCTTGTGAAGCCGGTGGTGAACCTGACTGAGAACCTGACTGAGATTCTGACTGTAGAGCAGTCAACAGAGTGTGCGGAGAGTCTTTCGTGATGACTGACTGGGACCGTAACCTGACGAGCCTTTGAACCGGATTTAGATGCAGACGTTCCCAAGCGGGTTTGGCAACTGGCCTCGATACTTTCCTCGGTGGTGCAATGATTCAGATCTTTGCTTGCAAGGGAAAAGGAGGTTTGATAAGGGTCCTGCAGTAACTTTAATCTAAATAAAAGACTAAAGCGGATGCAGCCCACGTCGAGAGTGTCACCCTAGACTCTACAACCAGAAGACGAGTCTGTCTTACGACGTTTTGGACACTGCTTTTAAGCCCTCAGAATTCTTTTTGCAGATGTATCCTTGTTTGGAACAAGCGGTCCTAAAGGATGTCAAAAGGAGTCTAAACCTTTGCCCATTTCGATGTTCGGGGTTTCAAGTTTTTGAAGCCAGAACGACTCGGCATGAATATCATGATGCTATAACCAGGATGGCGTAGGCAGCACTGTGCCATTAGCCGGGCGGTGTAAGTGACGAGGCACTTGTTACCTTTTGGTGTAAGCATCATGGTATTATACTCCGTGGTCCTTCGTTTTCTGTTTGAAAGCCTAAACAGGTACACGGGCAAGGGTGCAGAAAAGCTTCTGATTTCCTAAAGTCCCACCGTAAAAGGACTTTAAAAGATGATAACGCGCATCACTGAGATGCACGACTCCTCATCGGGCCAAAACAATGTCCTACTAAGCCTGAAGACGGACTCGGAACAGATTGAGAACCTAGGAGCCATCCTAGACATGCTTTTACGCTGAACGAGATGTATGTACAGTTCATGCGATAAGGAAAGCAGTAACACGTAGGCATTTAGAGGGTTAGATGCAAGTAGATCTTAACCTGTGGGTACCTGTCCTAATTTGGAAAGTTCTAATGCTTTGTATATGCAAAAGGCCGGTTTTGGTTCGTAACAGGTTCCTCGGACTAGGGCCACAGATATACCTCCTGTTACCCGCGTTTTTCGCAGAATAACAGTCGAACGGTAGCATGACCCATCATCGTCGAAGGTTGTCGGTCATTCGGGGTCCCCGGGCTCCGGTAAACCGTGCCGGATTGCCAAAACGATCCAACGAGGCTTTTCCCACATCGATGCAAATGAGATGCTAGAATCTGTTTTAAAAGAAGAAGAATCACAGAGTCGTAAAAACGCCTTTTCAAATTTGGCTCACTTTATTTAGTCCATCTTTAGAAGAAATTACGCAAGCGAACAATCGAAAAAGCCCCAGATTAGAATGGCCGGACACGAGGTCCTGTTAAATCACCGTTCCAACCTTCGGCAGCGCGAAGCTCACAGTTTTGACAAGCTTTTAAGGGATTGTTCCCAAGCGTATTAAATCCTAAGTGTGAATTAATATTGGTCCGATGATCCCCAGCAGAGTCGCCACTGTGGGCAGCGTGCCCTTGGAGAAAGGATTCCGTTCCTTTCGCCATTGCGGCCCTTTTTGAAAATCGGGGGAGCGCGAGCGCCGGAGGCGAGCGCTCAAAAATACAGAGTCGCCACTTGAGTTTTGAAGGTCCGACACTCAAGGAACCGTATTTCGAAGCACCTGCCGCGCTTTATTTGAAAAAGTGAAGGAAACCAGTCCGTCATAACCATATCTGGGTTCGGGAGCCAGGTTACGAGAGGGGAAGGGTTTTATGGCACCCCTCTCACCCAATCCGGAGATCGGTCTCTACTTAGGCATTTTTATGAAAACCTTTGTGATTCTTCCTCTTTTAATTGATTTTAGCCAATTAGGGCGGGGGAACAGTTAATCGGGGATTAAAACTGTAACAATTTGCAGGATGTGATCAAATAATGACATGGATGAGTAGCATGATGAATAATAAACGGAATGATCTTGAAACAGCGATCAGATGCCAAAACCAGGCTCGGGACAGATTTGCCCTGCACGATGATCAACTTGCATGCCTAAACAGATCTGCATGCAAGTCAATCATCGCGCAAGACACTCTGACTATCGCGCGAGTGTTGTCATCTCACCACAGTCCCAAAATCATCCCCTTCTGGGCTCTGGAAGGACCAGTGCACACCCAGGAAGCAAACCAAGCAGTGTATTGGAAGACTGTAAAATGCTAATTATTACACAATACTCTAAGCAGGAGCCAAATAAGATGAAACACAACCCCTAAACAGTGGGGGTATCAAAACAGAGGCCAAGGGCCAAGTTGCCCATGCAAGGGCCATTCATGGAAATCAGAGAATTGTCGCGCGACAGAGAGTAAACCTCGCGCGACACTCCTGACTGGACTTCCAGGAATTGCTTTACATGCTTGGGGTCCTGAGACAGATTCAGGGGATCCCAAGGGCATTCCAAACTGTTCAAAGCAAATGAACTAGCTACTGTATTTTGTTTTTGCATGCATCACAGTGATCTAAAAATCAAAGTAAAGTACGTCAGGCATGAAAATACTACAAAACAGAAAAGGGGTAGCTTCCCTTCCCCACGAGGTCCATTCTCTTGCTGACACGAGTGTCGCGCGAGTAAAGGGGACCATCGCGCGAGGGTGTAGCTGCCACGAATTCTTGTAACTTTGCTGGCTTTAGGACCAGGACATGGTATTGATTACCAGCCTTGGCCCTGTCAGCCCCCCTCAGGGATCAAAACAGAAACAGCTTAAACATTATACCTTTGCTTGGAAAGGGTTTAGGAATAGATTGGATTGATTGGTGTGACTTTGCTACCAAGAGTGTGTGAACACCCTGAGTTCAGAAGTTTAGGAAGTGGTTTGATGGTTAGTAACTTTGTGCTAGCTAGTGTAGAGCTTGTGAAATGACTAATGAATCTCTTAAGCAATTTTTGGAACCCTTAACATGGAAGACCAATGGGGGTATTTATAGGGGGAATGCAAGGGCTGAGTAGAGGCCAAACAAGACCTTAGGACCAGCCACCAAGGCTGGTCACAACTTGGTTGTGAGGCTAGCCAACAAGGTGAGAGAGTGGTTGGGGGATTGCATGGGGTTAGAACCTGCCAGCACGCCGTTCAGCTGAGGAGAACGGGGTTCCAGCCCATGGGACCCATGTGCCAAGCAATCATCACAAGTCCAGCTGGATTCTGTGATAGGGACAGAAGGGAACCATCGCGCGAGGGTTCGAAAGTGTCGCGCGAGGGTCAAACAGTCAACAGTTTGACTTTGACTACACGTGGCAAGCTAAGTGTCGCACGAGGGACACAAAGGCTCACGCGAGGGTCAACTCTGGTTTTAGGGGTTTGATTGAAGGTTCTGGAAGGGTTCAAAGGGGTTCGAGTAGGGTTCCAAGCATTCCAAGCTCAATCCATTCCCGATCCAAGCTCTGTTTGATCCGATTTCATCATCGGGGAAACAAGAAAATCGTAAAATAAAGTAAAACGATTGGGAGACCCAGATTGGGGTGTCTACAGTAGGGCGGAGACCGACGTAACACAATATCCGGTAAGTCCGGAGTCGAATCCACAGAGACGGTGATGTGTGCTGACTAAAAACTCGGGTTGTTACTGATTTAACTGGCTCTTAGGTAGCCACCCCTTGTTGATTTGGTTGAGAGATAAACTTAAACTAAGAAATTGATTGCACTATTCAGATAATTAAAAGGAGGTATGGTCGTAGGGTTCATAGCACTCGTAACCAGTCCGGATTAGCCTGCTCCATTCAGCGTTCTTAAAAACGTTTAACTTTAGTTTGGAAAAGATACCCCGAAAGATGCGAACCTTTATGGTCACCGTATACCCATGCGCAGCGAAGAATGAGTTTTGGACCCCCATTCCCCCGTTCACATGGGCTCCGACGATGCCCCGGGTTCGTCTAACGAATGTTCTTATTAACCTAAAATTACTTTTTCCATTATTTGAAAGCAGGAGCAGTACCCGAACTGATCACGGTGTGCTAATCACCCCGCGACCCTACCTATACGACTACTCACTCATTATTGAAAAAGAAACAAGAGAAATCCTAACTTGCATCATGCTTCTATTGCTTGGAATGAAAAAGAAATAAGAAAACTCAATTACTTGAATACTAACGAACAACTTTAATAAAGAACAAAAATTAATACGAGTTACCGGAGTGCGAAGATCTGAACAAAACTTGAAAACTTGAAATAAAATAACTCTGGAATGGAAAGAACGAAAAATAAAGCTGCTACGTAAAAGTTCGAACCCTAAAAACGGAGTTTAGAGGGGTATTTATACAAACCCCAAATATTCGGAAATAATTAGAAAAGGAAAGAAAAATGACGAAACGAAATTATTCCGCTAATGCCTTCGGTATCGATACTGGTAATGATAGTATCGATACCCATCTCTCTGTTCATCTCTGGATCAGTTTTACTTCACTTTGTATCGATACTGAGGATCTTAGTATCGATACCGACGGCGTTATCAGTGCCCGCCGAGCCTTGCATGGAATTTGGCCACCCGACGTCACCCGACGCCTCATGCTTCCGCCTTGACTTCCCATGACGACGTCCAAACCAACCTCAAAGCCTCGCACTCCAATCTTGGCGTAAAATCCGCCTTATTACCTACGAAAATAACAAAAAATACAAAACAAAGGAAAACACGACATCAAGTGGATAATGGAATAAAACGCGCCTCTAACGCGCTAATTCGCCCTACTTAGGCACTCATATCTATGATATCACGCGCCTATCAGACGCCTTCACACCACACACCACTATCGACAGCAACACATGAGCACTCATACACAGTTGGCTCACCGAAAAATCAGAACACCCCACCTACCACCTCCTAGTCCCACACCCATTAGAAAGCTAAAGAGGAACTCTGCCGAACCCGGGATTCATTCCTTTGGTGCTTATTCGTTTGGAGAGGAGCGAAAGGATTGTTTCTCAGTATACTTTCTAGGTCTTTAGCTTCTTGTTATTTGTTCAATCCTATGAAATATTGTTGAAAAGTGGAATAATTGTTATTGAACGTGAAATTGATGACTGAGTGCTATAGAACTATTCAATACATGCAGGGATTGAGTGACCTTGCCAATAGCCTATCTAATAGTCCTAAATGGGTTCGTTGGGGCTCGGTGAGGAAGGTATTGGGGAGGGTCACTGATCATGTATTGTGGAGGGCATGGTATGAGATCCCTTGTGATAGTTTGTTTCGATTGGGTAGTCGATTATCATTTATTGATTGCACTTGAATATGAGTATTATTATTCTATTGTATCGTATACTTCCCGGATAATTCATTTTTCAGGTGTGGAGGCCGAATTAGAGGAGGTTGACATGGAGCATTTAAGGATTATTCGGAGGGTTTCGGACAAGTTGACATTTTTGGAGTATATAGAAGATTATTTATTTGGAGGCTTTTTAGTTTATTTTAGATATGTAAATTTGTATTGTGAAGAGAATGGGGCCTGAAAGTGTATAAAATACAGTGTATTTTGGAGTTTATTCTAGAAAAAGGCGGGTCGTTACAATGCTGCAAATAATAGAAATTTAATTTTAGTACAAGTACATAAACTTGTTATTTAATTACAACAATTTTTTTTAATAAACTTGTTTACTATAGCTGTAAGATTATGATTTTAATCTGAACTAAAAGTTGACAATGTTTTCCAAAAAATTATGAAGATTAGATTCCAGAATACAAGAAATCTGAACCGAAAAGCATCTCAAATCCAACTTCTCTATATAATTGTTAATTAGTTATTTGAGAATTCTTCTCACACTGACTCAGGTGAGAGCTATTGTATTCATATACTAGTGTCGTTACCTCATGCATCGCGTAATATTAAGGCACTAGTGAATGTCTGTGCCTGAAGGTACGGCGCAACACATTTTGAATACAACTAAAACTATTGATCGAACAATGAGCAAATGGAGGATCAAACTAAACTTTGGTATATGCATGTGCAAGACAAATCGAGGAGTAAATAATATTCAAGTTTTACACAAATTTCCAAAATCCATAAATCCCTCAACACACGTAATAAAAATTAAATACTGTCAAACCAAATATATTTTTGTAAAACTTAACCTAACAAATAAAATGTCATTATGATATTTTCAACGTCTTAACAAAACTCTTATCACGACGACCCTATTGTCTCTTTGCCAGTCCTCGACTTTCCTACATAAATAAGAGTAAGAATTATTAAATTCATCGCAAATAAATATGAACTGGCAATGAAATCAAGAAGACAACTTATTACCTTTGAAAATGTGCCAACACTCTTCCGACCAATCAACTTTTAATACAAAAGTCACCACAGGGACACAATGGTCAAGGCATCCAAATTTTGGAGCAGGAATACTAAATCTAGCTAAAATGCTCAAGATCTACTGTAATATCAAAAAAAGAAAAGAAACTGAACTATTTTCTATTGCAAACATATTATTCACACAATATGTACTAAAGCGGAGAAAAGGAAATTTGTATATCGACCTATGCAATTGCTAACCCACCATTTGCTGCTGATACAACACCAAAGCAAAGGTCACCAAAATTAGTTTATTGGGACTGAACAAAGCAAAACTCAAGAGAAACGGATTAAAATAGAGGAAAAAAACTGAGTTTGCAAATGTATAGAATGAAATGATATTTCCGATTGGCAATGCGGAGATGGGAGAAGAGGGTGGGAGGAGGAGGAGGTTGTACGAATATATACAACATGGAACATGTAAAAGTCTCACATAAACCTAAAAACTGCAAGATTTAAAAATTAAAAAAAAAATCAGAGAGAAAGTCTACCATATTCATTATGCAAATTGGTTTTCTCAATCAGATATCCCTTTCGGTGTAGTCCTACCTCACCTGCAAGAAAACAAACTTAATACTGTATAGATCTTGAACTCATGCCTGCGATGTGAATGTAGATGAAAACAAATTAAATACTAATTTTCTAACTCACAGCAAGCAAAACACCGAAACCCATGAAACAAATTATCCTAGGAGAGATATTCCTATGTTTTGGAGAATACTGGAAAGCAAGATTCGTATTCCCGAGTTTCAAATATTTTGAAAGTGGATATAAACTTTTTACATTTGTATAGAGAAAAAGAGAGAAAAAGATTAACGGGTTGCAAATGTCACTGTCATTATCACTTAAACCACAAATGGAGCTCGAATAGTAATAATGTAAAAAAAATCTCTTGCTCCTATAATCCAAAAAATCACATCATCTGTTAAACCATTCTTCACCTTTAAATTCCTCGACTAAAAATGCTCCTTCAGAAAGAGAAATCTCTGTTCCTCATGCTAGTAAAATGTGTCCGGCGCCCATGGCGGAGGCACCATTGTCGCTCTTTTTAAAGCAATGGGTTAAATTTTTCCTTTTCCCTGTAATAAATCGATGCAAAGCAATTAGTTGAATTTTTCCTTTTCCTAGTAATTTCCAAATTAGGCACGGAAATGTGTGAGTGAGAATGCTCAAAAAATGTTTAAGTATTTACGGGCCTGCTATTGTAGAATGGAGGGTGTAGATTTATGCAGGGTATAATTCTGAACCGTTGGTTGTCTTTTAAATTCAAACACTTTCCTGTCATATTATATAGATGTCCATGGGAATTATATATGGAACTTTGAGTAGTGACTCTAGTGAACCCAGAGATTTAACCAAAAAATGATCCAGCTAGCGAACTGTGCACCAAGATTATAGTATAATTTAAATTCACCGAATTAGAGTTTATAGCCCAAAAGTCTAGTTCTGGGTTATGCACATGCAGGCATTATACTCTGCAAGCCCGAATTACATGTACTTTTACACTTACAGTCTATAATATAATATAAATAAGGTATCTTCAAAAACATATATATATATCAATAAGGTATTGTTGTAATGTCATAACTGTTTTTGTTTGTGCAAAAAATTTAGTGCATAAAACCTTTGTACCATGTACAAGGTACAAGATACAGTTTTGGCACAAACAAAAATAATTTTAACATTATCATTTTCCTATAAATACTGATGTTTACTAGTTCTGAGTAGAAGATAAAATTGTGTACATACATATACATAATTGCATTTAATTTTATAACCACGACCGAAAGTGGTCGATGACTTAAAATTAGGGAGTTTTTTTTTATACATATATCGAAACTTTATCAAAATAAAATAAAATAAAATTTAAGAGACTTGCAGGGGCTAATCCTATAGAACTTTTACAAATTATTCTTAAAATATGATATAGCTAGTGGGATAATTGGGAGGAGTGTAGAAGCCTGGGCCCCGCTTGCACCCCGGTCCGCTGCTGGTAAGTATGTTTTGGGTTTACGTTTTCCAAGGAACTGGTTCGTAAGCAAATTACACAAACTATAATAACACAACACATTCAAAATTGATAGCTCCCCAAAAAACTAATGTAATGACTCAGTCATTATTTTTTGCAATTGCGATGTTGAGGACGTCAGGCGAGGTTTTCGCATTGTTAGAAACCGCATAGGATGTCAGTGAAATTAGCCTTTAAATTACTATTGAGCTGAACTGTTAGATTGAAAGTTCGTTGTTTTTTTTATTTAATTCCTCTCTATTTTTGGGAAATGATTTTGGCATTTCATTTTTTGAAAACTACACTCTAATATTTGTATTTTAGTGTACATGCTACTCCCTCTGTCCCTAAATAAGTGTCAGGCGCGCAAACCTAGGCCTTCAAAAAGATGCATTTGTTTTGTAAAAAAATTTAATTTTTTTCCACAAATCAATAGATAGCAATGAATTCTATTAGATTGTGAAAAAAAATTAAATTTCTTAATGAGAAATATGCATTTTTTGCAAGGCCGAATTTTGCGCGCTAAACACTTTTTATTTAAGGACGGAGGGATTATATGTATTTTGAACGCTAAAAGATTAATTTGTTGGAGTGTAGTTATTAAAAAATGGAGTGTCAGAATCAATTACACTCTTTTGGTCTAATGAAGTAAATAAACAAGATTATCAAAAAGTAAAGTGCCAAAATCAATTAACCTCTTTTTGGTTTAGTAAAGTAAATAGGGAAAATGATGGCCAAGGACGTGTTTAGATAATTTATACCCGCCAAGGATATTTTCAGCATTAACAAATGTTCTTAGCTTGTAGTTAGCGGGTACTAATTATCAAAACACGTTCTGTGCAATCATTTTCCCAAGTAAATAAATGTGCGCAGCCCAATATGGTCGGATACAGTTGGGCCTATAGAATTGGGCTTATTATATGGTCTCCCCCTCCAAACGAAGCTGGGCATTGGGGACATATACCAGAGGAATGCAAGTCTTTCCAGAACCTTAATAGAAAAAAAATCCGAGTTCAACATTTTCTATTTTTTGGTTTAACCGAAATAGTAAAGACCCATAATTTTCACAAATAAAACCCATGGAAGAAATATTTAAAAAAAGAAAAGAAAGTGAAAAGCTACAAAAATCCATTTTATTATTTTTACCGGTAAGAGTTTTTTTCCTTTTTACCCCCCAAACTATGCACATTTTCTCTACTTAGTCCCTAAACTATCAGTTTGACGATTTCATCCACTCAACTATCATATCATTACCTACTTAGTCCTATAGATAACAGAAGTTATGAATTTGGACGGAAAATGCCATATAAGACCTGTTTGGGATCCTGTATAGCAGATATTTGATTATGAGAGCCTTAGAGATAAAAATTAATTATGACCCTTTAGGATAAAATGATCAAAAAAATAAGACCTTCGCACCGGTTTCAACAGATTGAAAATTGGAGCACTTAATTTTTTAATCATATTTTTTAGTATAAAGACCTTCTTAAACAATTAAGTGCTTGAATTTTTAATCCATTTGGAACAGTGCGAAGATATTATTTTTCTAATCATATTATTTTAAAGAGTCATGATTAATTTTTATCTCTAGGGCTATCAAAATTAAATATCTGCTTTTTATTTGGGACCTTTTAGAGTAGATACTTGATTATGAGAGCTCTAGAAAAAGAAATTAACTATAATCTTTTAGCATAAAATGATCAGAAAAATAAGATCTTCGCATCGATTCACACTAATTGAAAATTGGATCGCTTAATTTTTAACCATATTTTTAATATAGAAACAGTCTAAATTCTATATAAAGAATTCAATTTTCTTTAAAAAAAAATATGTATGTGTTAGTCTCTATAAAATGCCACGTAGGATTCTAATATATGAACCTTGTAAAAAAAATTAAGTGCTCCAATTTTCAATTTGTTTGAACCGGTGTGAATAGCTTATTTTTTTGAACATTTTATCTTAAAGGGTTATAATTAATTTTTATCTTTAAGGCTCTCATAATTAAGAATCTGCTTTACAAGGTCCAAATAGGGCCTTACATGACATTTTCCATCCAAATTTCTAATTTCCGTTATCTATTGGACTAAGTAGGTAACGGTATGATAGTTGAGGGGATGAAATTATTAAATTGATAGTTTAGGGACTAAGTAGAGAAAATGTGCATAGTTTAAGGGATAAAAAAGGAAAAAAACTCAACCGGTAATTAAGCATGTTTTTTGTATGGAAAAGAACTAACGGGTTGATGCACCTTGCAATTGACAAATGATTCATCAAATCACCTACTACTGTATTAATTTGTTTTCAAATTAAGCAAAGTTTTTTCAACGTATTAAAAGGAGCTAGCAACATTCATGCATCTTGAATCCTCCATGACTGAAAAGTTGAAAACTATGGTATGTGACCTTGCTAGCTAGAAATGTAAGGAGCTGACATTCATGACAAATGTCATCATCAGCTCCTGGCATTCATGACAAATGAAAAATCTCGATCACTATTGACAAAGCTTGCAATATAATAATTCTCAAAATTTATCGAAGTCCAATGTTAATTTGCCTCATTTGGTGCGTTGCTCTTGTAAACTTGCGCGCATGATCCTGAGTTTACGGTGGCAGTGAGGTCCAATGATCGAATAAAGCGGTTTTCTGGAATGACTAAATCAAAAAACTTGTGCTGATTACTTAAAAGAAAGCGTGATCATACGTACGACTATGAGGGAGGGAAAGACCAAATTAAGTCAATAGATGAATTAGATATATATGATTGGAACATGTGTGCTCTGAAATTTTCGTCGCCATTGAACGTATGGAAGAATTCATTGCACAATATATATATATATATAATAAGTACTAGTATAAGAAAGATAACGAAAAGTGTTGCAGTGTTTGGACACGTGGCCGAAATTAAAGACCAAATCAAAGCATGAATTTTGGTCTCAGATCGAACCCCTCTGCTCCGAATTTTCCTAGGCATCCGTTACGCATAAGAAAGATAATACGAATGCGTCTTGGACACCTGGAAGTGTCCTAGCTAGCAGTTTTTGACCGCCTAATCTTCAGTCTTTACGATTGAACTTGTAATGAAACTTCAAATGCTTCTGTCTTTTTGATGATGACATCCCGAATGAATTAATGGTACTGATTAATTATTTATGGTTGGGGCTACCGATTATTTGCAATTAAGATAATAAATATTAATGATAATATTGGTGTTTGTTGGACTTTTGTTGCTACAACTATTCAAAGTTTGAAACCCCATTCAGTGGCGGTCCTTACTTAAACTCAGCAGAGTTCGACTTGAATTGGTTATATATAGCTTTTTCGAGAGTTTGTTTGGTTGAATTTTCTCTTATAACTTACGATCGACGTAAATTGATGTACGATAAGATTGGAGAGTTTCTATATTTTATTTTTACTGTTTTAGAATAAGACTTTTTGAAACATTTTCGTTTAGGTTAGAATTAATAATTTTCCGTATTCGGTTTGATTTTAATTTCCAACTTTATTAGGATTCTTGTTTTTATTTAGGATTTTTTTTCAGTAAGATTTCTAGGGTTAATGTCTCATAAAAAGGGTTGTAACCTAATTCAACTTTTCATCAATAATATTTCAGACTTTGTCTTTGTTCTTGTGTATTAAAAAACTGCTCGTATCTACGAGTACCTATCTCATTTGAAATAGCACGCTAACTATTCTCTTCGTGAATTCCACTGTGTCATAAATATATTTTCAAATCAAATTGAAAAAAGAAGGAGAAGCTACGTATGAAAAAAACCCGATCCATGCATGATTTTAGCTTCTGATACGGATTCTATGCAAACTATAGGTTAGTAGTCTACTAGCGTTTGTGCCTGTTCGGTGCATGGGATAAAAAAAATCACATTGGTTTTTTCTGGTCCCGTTTATCGAACGGGCACAACGCTAGTTGATGTCTGTTCAATGCATGGTACAAAAAAATCATATTGGTCCTTTTCGGCCCCGCGTATCAAACGGACGGACACAACAGTATTTGATGATAAAAAGATAGTTCAATTTTTTTCTTGTCCCGTGTTCAATGCATGTCAGCATTATTTACATTCTATGCACTAAAAGACATATGTGTGTCAATGCTCCAGAGGCGTATAATAATTTTTCCTCCATATTCACACCCCCTCCCCACATCTCTCTCTTATAAACAATAAAAAAAAATTTAGAAAATTAGAAAAGAACCTTTGAAGACTTTCGAAGGCAAAACACATCTGCTTAGTATATAATATAGATGTAGATAGATTGATTGATTGATCACAAGTGGTTTAATTTTCCTTCTTTTCTTGTTCTTTTCAATTTTCTTCAGTTGAACTTTGGCTTTCGCCGGTAAATGATTCGTCAAAGACAACTAGACAAAGACAACTAGACAAGGACCTTAAGAATAGAACAACATGCATGAGAGACACGTGTTGAGATCCGGAGGTTCCAAAGTCAGCTGTCTGTTTCGCTGAGAGCCATTGACCATTACCTCAAAGTTGTGGGGAAAAAAAAAAAATTCTATATATGTGTTGCAATTTGAGCGGTCTGATATCCAATTTTAATAATATTGTTCAATTTTCTTTAGTGTAGCATTCTTTAAGCCACGCTCCAGAGTTTTAGTTTAGCGGTGACAAAAATTTTAAAAAGTTTTTGTATACAAAATTCTATATAAAATGAAAAAAATTATTATGATTGAAAATGAATTGCGCTTAATTTATTTTGTTTTTGTTTTGAACAGCAAAGAAAATTTATTAATCTTTGGAAACAGATTACAAAGATTAAAAGGATTTAAAGCACGAGACATCAAGCAGAGCAAAAATTTTATTTGAACTCTATGGACTCCATGTGGCGCCACCCCTGCGAGTGACAATGCTTTGTTCGGTTGCCATTTTACTTTAGTTTTAGTTTTGTTTTTCAATCATTACTCTATATCTTTCTCGAATCATTACCCTATATCTCTAATTATTAATTTTATTTCTCTCTCTATCTCTCTCTAATCATTACCATATTTCTCTCTACCCACTACCTAAACTAAACTAAACTAAACTATACTGCCAACCAAACAAAGAAGGTTTTGAAAGAATCATAACTTGCTGGTCAAAAAGGTACAGTAAAAAATCTTATTAAATTGGAAATGAAAAACAACGGTGGACGACAAAATGTATAGATAAAATCTTCATGAACTATCCAGAAATGGGTTAGTCGTCAAGACTTATAAAATACTAGTGCTAACCCGTGCCTACGGCACTATGCATCTCGGTTGGAAGGAGATGGCAGTTGTGTGATTTAGGTGAAAACCATGGGCACTTAACCGGGAAGTGAGAGGATGCACTACAGCCTTTGGATCAAATGAATCTAAGCCGTTCCAACAACTTGTCCCCACACCCTTCTGTTTTATAATATAAAATATTATTAAAGCATTTCTCGCAACCTTGCTTTCACTATTTTACAACAGTAGTATTTCTCTGAATTTTTGAATAATTCAAATTGAAAACTGATGCCCTATTTATAATTAAATGAAGTTTTAGGCACCTGTCCTTGCAAATAAATAAACATGAGGGGCCTAATTACAATTTTGAAAAGATTAAAATGGCAATAGTTGATGGCCGAATTCTTTGTCTTTATTTTTTTTTTGAATAAAGACAAAAATAATTCATTAAAATCTTGCTATATACGAAAAAAATTAAGTGCGAAGAAACACAACCTCACCTAAATGGAGGTTAGGTCGTGTTTCATAATAAAACTGAGGCGCAACTTAAAAGGTTAAGGGCAAAAGAGACTTTAAAGGGACACTTCGCTTTTATTAACTTCAACAAAAACCTCCTTTTTGTTTTATTTGGGCTTCTGCAGAATTTCAAATTCCTTTGCTTCAAGCTCAATCATTTTTTGCAGAACTAATCTTGCTTTCAGTTATTGTTGACTGCACCTCACCTTGAACTTTAATAGTGCAATTTTGTTCATCCTACCCACACTATACTTAACCATAGTTGCGCTAGGAAGAGAAAAAATAAACCCACAAAAGGAATGAAAAAACTAGCAAAATAAAACTTGTGAGATTCAACCAATGTAAGGTATATACGTATCATATAAGGCCCAGTATCGCTAACACTTACTTTGACACAACAATTTTAATGTGTTTAAATAACCCACACCAACACCAATTGCTAAAATTTTCTTTAAAGAGAACGCATGCATGGTTAAAACGATTGGTTTATGATTACTGGGTTTTCGTCGGTCATTCCTTCTGTAACTATATATAACACAACTAAAAAGAAATGAACAGTAATTTTGATTTATCTTTTATTTCTTGGTAAACAAAAGGGGAATTGGTTCGGGACAGTTTGAACCCTCACAAATGAAGTGTCTATTACCAACTCTACAACCCGAGGCCAACTTTCGAATTTTACTGTGTCTGAAACATTATGATATATATAGCATATGCAGTTTGCATTACACTTCGGTGTCTTGGATTTCTGTCCTCTATTTGAGGGAGAGCCTGATGGGCAAACCATTCTGGGGAAGAGCGAAGGGGCCATACTGAATTCCACTGTGTGGGCCCACCATAGACCACCTGCACATAAAAACACACCACGTACTCACCCATATCAGCATCTCAAGCAAGATATACATGTGACAATGTCCATTTTTAGAAACTGGGACAAAGAAAACGTCAATAGTCTGCATGTAAAGGGAAAGTGATCAAACCCACCTGTACTTTGTGGTCATATGATGTAGAAGTACCAAAATCTCCAGCTTGGCCAATTCATTCCCTGGACATGAGTGGGTCCCATTGCCAAATGGCAGGAATGTATTGGGTTTAGGTGATACCTGGTAAATCACATAAAAGATTAGACTTTTAGGAAAGGCAACCCCCACTGCACAGCACAATCTCCGTTTTCCCTCTGCTGCTATATGGATCGATGCTAAACATAATAACAAATAACAAGAAAGAACAAAATGATTCATATTTTATGTACCTCAAATCGTGAGGGATCAAATTTATCAGGCTCTGGGAAATTATCTGGACTATGATGGATATTTCTGAATAGGGGTAAAACTTTCCAACCTTTTGGGATCAGATATCCTAAAAACAATTTGGTAACTAAATTAATAGGAAAGATTTCATAAAACACCCACAAACTTAAAGTAAAGTTAACTTCTAATTTCTTACCCTCAAATTTAACATCTTCAACAGCTTCTCTAAAGGTAAATGACAAAATTGAAGCAATTCTTAGTGTCTCTTGAATTACTCTTAATGTTATTGGCATGTTCTTGGTATCGGCCCAAGTCAAGACCTTCTCTTCCCCACATTTTCCTCTTCTTATGGCCTCTTGTTCTTCCTATAAGGTCAAATGAACACATAAAGATTAAATAATTGATACAATGATAGTTGACTAAAATGTATGGCTCGTACTAAATATGACCTTCACACCAACTTTTACTCTGAACCACAAATTAATTGAGGTTTCATTAATGTGAAGAATTAGATTCTTACCGTGACTAATTGTAGGACACTGGGGTTCTCTGCCAGGTACTTGACGATCCACGTTAGCACGCTAGCAGTGGTGTCACGGGCCGCGAAAATGACACCGACGACATTATCGACAATTTGTTCGTCGGTGAGGCCTTCTTTGTCTCCCATAAAAGATCCGAGCAAATCGGTGTGGTTGTCCTTCATGTTCCTCCTAGTTGAGAGGATTTTCGCCAAGATCTGAACTAGGTCCTTCCTCGCTTTCATAGATTTACGGAAGAGAGTTCCGGGAAGATTAATTGGCATTGAATTGTATCCTTTTTCAAGAATGTAGTAGCATCTCTTGAGCTCTTCTCTATAGAGAACTCCATCCTTTCCCCATATAGATAGTAGTGCAACATTGAATGCGTACTGCAGTAATCAAATTCACCACAAAGTAACTAAATCCAGGTCGCACTTCGTAGGAAAATTGAAGATGTTTCTTTTTTCTCTGTTTTGAATGGAAGGGAGGAAAAGTGGAGGGACTCACAGTCTTCATTTCTTGGAAAGTATTGACCAACTGGCCGTCCCATGATTCAAGACATCCAACCGCTATCGATTCGATGTCGGAGACGATGTTCTTGATCGATTCGGGCATGAATGCTCTGAGAACCATTCTCCTCAATTTAGCATGGTAATCTCCTTGGTGAAAGAAAATGGCTTGTTTTCCCAACATTCTCTCTTTGCTCGCGGGAAATGTCGGCTTGAAGAGGTGAGCTCTGGTGACAAGAACGTGTTTCACGGCCTCCGGGCTCGATATCATCACACAAGGACAACCCAGTATGTGGGTCTTGAGTATTGAACCGTACCTGTCAAAACACCAGAAACACACCAAATTTCGTTTTATCATCCCATGAGAACGATGAGCTAAATTAGAAAGAGGGGGGAAATGTAACATGTACTAACTTTCTGACTTTTGAGGCAAAGAATACGTTAGGGTTTTGAGAGTAGAGTTGGAAGGTTTCGCCGATGTACGGCCAGCCCATGGATCCCGGCGGGAGAGGGAGTTTACGGTGGCCGCTGGAGGTGAGGAATTTTAGGAGACAGCGGAGAGAAAGGATGAGAGAAATGATCAAGAAAAATACGGTCGCGAACTCCATATTAGTCTGGTCAGTTAGGAATATGGGAGTGGTACTAGTAGCCTGGGAGACTTGTACTTGGGGATGTTGTTAATTTGAGTTTGGGTGAAGAGAAGAAGTGAGGAAAGGGAGGGTACGTATTTATATATAGGTGGGAGGGAGGGACATTCATATATACAGCTCGAATCCCTCACACCGAAACTCCCTTCAGCTAATTAAGTTTCCATCCTTGCACACAAAATCTATCGATTACATGCATACAAAGCCACGTAAGTTACTTACCAAAAAAAAAAAACACGTAAGTTTCCATCCATGCATCATGCGTGACATGAGCATTGGTTAAGTTTTCATTCCATAATATATATATATATATATATATATGAATGTCCTATTTTACCTTTATTATTTAATTTATATATATAGTCCCGATCAAATCCACACCTCTTACGGTCCGCACTGTCCGCATCTCCCCTTTTCCGATCGAAGGTATATATCTCTATATCAATCTAGTTTTTTTTTTTTTTTTTGTGGCGAAACCCAGTAGTATTAGTTGTTTTTATGTGATGTATCAATCTATTTCCATGTTAGTAGGGGTTGATTAATTGGAATGCGTACGTGTTTTGCTAATTTTATCACACTTCCTTTCGCTAAAACTTATGGTATGATTACTGTAGTGGGCCGAAATAACCGCGGTTCGAAAAGGCCAAAGAGATCAGGGTCAAAACTAGCACCTATTCTGGACACGTCATCCCCAGGGCTCTCAATTCGTGTGTAACATCACTACTCGTCACGGGAAGGCATTCCACTATTCGGCCGAACGATATCCAACCCCCAACAGTTCCACCGAGCGTAATTTTTCTTACGTCTTAACTGGACGATCGCTCGGCATACCTTAGCTCATTCGACGGTGTAAAGCTTTCGTTCGGAAGGTACGTTATCACTCGGGAAAAGATATCAGGAATAGTGCTTGCAAGTGGAAATCAAAGAGTCATCTAGAAACTTTCTACTTATGGCCGAATCTAGAAGCTTTCTATTTATGGCCGAAAGTGACATGATCTAGAAGCTTTTTACTTATAGCCGAAAGTGACATCATCTACTTATCCAACACTTAATGCCTTGCTTATAAATAAGAGGTGATACCACAACGTAAATGATCTCATCTCTCTCATTCTTACAAACTTCACTACAAGCATACTTTCCTCTACCTCTTGGGCTCTTACTAACTTGCTCGTCAGAGCGTCTTCCCGAAGGTACACCCCCCTTCGGTTTTCAGGTATCAAGTTCACTGTTCAACCTTTTCACCGTACAACAACAAGGAGGAAGAGGTTCAAGGATTTTTTTAGCCCCCCACAATTACGATAATAGATTGACCAGACTGTTATTCCAATTTTGGAGGGTTTTCGAATTTTGAGAAGCTCTATTTAATGTGAACATTTCTACTACCGTTAACTATTCTCATCTCAACAACCAACTGGGGCTAGCTCAGTCGGTCAGGACTCTTGCATCTCACTAGAGAGTTTTTCCTTTCTTTCTTTGTTTCTATTCTATAATGGGTTTATTTCTTGTATTGGTTTAGTTATTGGGCTTGATTATCTCGTGGACTCTAACAATTGATGTAGTGTCCCGGGTTTATACTCTGTACTTCATATTTGATGTAAAAATGATCTCTTTTATTGATTCACAAAAAAAAAAACAACTATTCTCATCTCAACCAAATGTGGCTAATTCAGTTGGCCAAAACTCTTCTAATCTCACTGGAAGATCAAGAGTTCGAATCCCTCACCTGCGTGTGGGTGTTCTTTCCATAAAGGGCTTTTCCTAATTTCATTGTGTCCTCCCTATGATGAGTTTGTACTTTGTATATAATGTAAAATGATGTCTAACTCCTATCAATTGACAAAAAAAAAAAAAAATCTCATCTCTATTTATTTTGCAAAAAAAAAGTGGGTGAAATATTCAGGTGTGTAATTGTTTAACACCAATCTTTATCGAATGATGTTTGCATACATCTAAATATCATAAGATGTGTTTATGTGCATAATTTTGATGCATTATAGTTTCCGAAATTTGTTCAGGTTATCTAACATATACGAAAGGATGCTCTTGAATATAGATGTAACAAATTTATCATAATTATTGTAATAACTTTCCAACATTAATATGAAGTCTCTCTTTTGCAAATATATTTATCTAGCCAAAAATGTAGTGACACACTAAATCCATCGGAATTCATTTCTTTATTGTAAGATAATTGTGTTGCTATGAAGATTTGATTGATCTTGTACGTCCTTCAACAAGATTAATATACTCGACGAGTTTCAACACAAATGAATGATATCGTTCTTCCAAGTGGACCCATGAAAGACCTCCAAATGGGCTGAGGCTCCGATGGGTGGAGGAGTTTTAAGACGGGGTGCTCGCAGGTTCACAGCCGGGCTCAGTTCTTCATCAACAGGCCAAGGCACCGATCGGGTGGCTACTGGTTTCATGGTCTGCTGGTTGGTGATGTGGTCCGGTGGCATGGGGGCAAAGTTTAGGGATATGATGCCGTTCAAGTTCTTATCCCTTCAATCTTTGTAACAATTTCAAAAATTAATAAATTATTTTGCCATTAAAAAAAGAAAAGAAAAGAGAGACCTACAAATAGCTTATAACATGATCATCGGTCTCAGTTGAGTCTCAAGTTGAGACTAGAGGAAATCTAAACCCTGTGGAATGAGAGTGATTTTCAAAGAGAGAGAGGATCGAATATCCCTTGCATATATCTAAAATAAGGGTGAGATAGCTAGGTCTCCAAATTTTATATGTTTGTCGTTTTCTAGAAAAATAACGAAATTCCAATTCATTAGTTATTATTTGAGTTGGGAAACGATTCCCAGAAATCAGTAATGACGCGTACAGATTAGACAATAAGAAAACCGCAAAACCCTACAAGGCGGAATTAGGGTTTCACCTCAACTCCTTGCGAACACGAACGCTGGTTGAACTTGTTATAGCACGTCTTGCAATAAGCCACGTATACTACTCAACTGCACCTGATCGTATTCCCTACACGCCTAGAACACGAACCGAGTGTAGACTCTTTCGTGGTCTGTTTGCTCTCTCTAGATCTGCCTCTATTTTGTGAATAATAGAAACGTGTAAACTGACCTAGAGAGCATAACGTGTATATATAGGGCTACGATAGGGACCTAAGGAGTAATAAGTCAGGGCTCCCAGTGTAAATAAGAAATCCTGAACCCACCAGGATTCTATTTCTTATTTCACTAATTATAATTCACCCCACTATAGAATTATAATTGCACTCCCGTCTTTATCTCAATTATATTACGAGCTCTATGATATTAAATACTTATTTATCTCCCACGTTAAGATTACAGATATCCGTTGATTAAATTAAATTACTAACACGAAGAATGTTGTCTACGTAATTGGTAATCATTCATGACAATTAATATGACATGTAATAATCAAGATAAGATGAATAGTTTTGGCCCATAATTTTTACTCTTTAATCAATAATATCCTTTATTTGCCTCATTCATTACACACACAAAAAAAAAAAAAGAAGTGTCGTGATAAGTATCAAGTATCCTTTTGTTTCCGTAAAAAATACTTTTGGTAGTTATTGCTGACTAATACTATTGGTATTAAGAAAGAAAATACTTCGTGTATTCAATCAACAATAAATACCTTAGGTATTTTATATACACTTCAATTATTTAAAATTCAGCAAGTACTTCATGTATATATTTGTTAACAGGTGAAAGATATAAACCATTCTTCACCAAATATAATAAGGCAATGTGAAAATTATTCTCTTCCAAATTGTCCTGCTATGTAATGATACAATAAGGAGAATAGCAGCAGAAGATGGAAATCATTCTCTTCCATATATTCTGCTCTGAACATAATATGAATAAGTGAAAATAATATACTCCATCCGTCCCTTTTTATGTGTCCTACTTCGTAACTCCAATTTATTAAAAAGACATCATCATTATACCTTTTACATCAACTTTTTCCTCCACTTTCCCTACTTACCTATCATCTTTACAATTTTACTCACTTACTTTTCAAAATGGAATTTACTTTTAGGGACAAAATAAACAATGCACCAACTTTTACCCACCAATTTTATAAAATTGACACTTATTAAGGGACAGCCCAAAATGAAATACTGGACTCTAAATAAGGGACGGAGGGAGTAATTAATTTAGGGCACATTAATTTATATATCTTTATCTCCGCTAGCTAAAGTTTGTTGATAATGTGTGATAAAATTAAAAAGCTTTTTTACCTTTTTGGTTCCCAAAGTATTAGTGAGTTGTCAATTTGGTCCCCAATGTATGAATTTAGCCAATTTGGTCCCCAACGTTTAAAATGTGTGCCAAAATGATCCTCCTCTCCAATGGTGTTTGCCTCTTCCGTCGGGTCTGGGGGGGGGGCATGAATGGTATTTCACCTCCTTTACACGTTTCTACCTAAAATATCAAAGGATCTCATTACATTAGACTACAAAATCCCAAATTCCTACACCATCCGTAATCTCGTTTTCTCTGACAAAAAAATTCCCCTAATCTGTGGAATATTTTCATTCAATCTACTCGAATAAGAGTGAATATGGAACATCAAAAGTGGAATGAAGAATGCAGAGGTATGTATTTACTATTTTCGTTCACTTTTACTGCTTTTTCTTTTCCATTTTATGCTCTGGAGTATATATATATATATATATAGAGTCCCCTTCTAATAAGGACCACCTCATTTTAATAAAATGAGGACCTCCCTTTTCCGATTGAATTTTGATGATCCAAGCCGCTCAATGTGTTCAGAACGTGATTTTAAGGGTACTCGCGTGAAATCAGCAAAAAAAAAAGACCGGGAAGGGCTTCATCCGAGCAGTTTTTATTTATTTTTTATCGAACGGTTCAAATAAAAAATAAAAACTGCTCAAATCAAGCCCTTCCCGGTTATTTTTTTTGCCGATTTCTCGCTAGTACCCTTAAAATCACGTTTTGAACACATTGAGCGGCTCGGATCATCAAAATTCAATCGGGAAAGGGAAGAAATGGGGTAGTCCTCATTTTAGGTTCTCATTAGAAGATTAGTGTGTGTATATATATATATATATAAATATGTGAGTGTGTGTGTTTTTGTGTATAATATATGTGTAGCATCTCGAAACTCATTTGGGTTCGTGAACTTTACACTGTTTTGGTAAAGGAATGCAATTTTTTTTATAGGGTTTTGACTATACCTGTGTATTTTTTGGACACATTACTACTAGAGGTGTGGACCACCATTTTTTTGGGTATGATTTTGTGTTGTTAAATGAATGTATTTGGGCTTTTGTGCAAGGTCTTGCAGGCACCCTCCTAATTATGCAATGGAAGTCCACCATGGAGGTACATTTAGTTTTAAGCCCATGAGGGTTTACAATGGGGTAAAATTGACACAGTCCATGGGCTAAACCCTAACCTTATTTCTTTGCATGAGTTTGATGCTATGGCCAAGCACCTTGGATATCAATCTATTGTGGCATTTTACTATAAGATGCCTGGCCTTAGTTTGGACAAAGGGCTTGTACCCATAACCGAGGACAAAGATACTGTCGATATGCTGAACTATTTGGACAAGAATAGGACTGCTATAATTTATTTAGAGCATATTGGAGAGTGCACTGTTTTGATAGTGCAGCCCAAGAAAATGATCCAAATATGCAATCCAACTTTGATTTGGGGTCCTTTAATTTTGATCCAGAGAGTGGATTAGAGTATATTAACTTTGATGTTGGAATGTTCAAACTGGTTTTGGGAATGTTGAATTTGATTTTGGGATTGCAAATGTGAATGTCGATGATATTGGATTTCTGGATCTAAATTTTGAACCTGATGTAGATGGATTGCAAAAGGATTTTGCCGGTCATGTTGTAATCACAGATGAAGAAGAATATAGTGATTCATCAAGTGATGATGTATATTACAGTGACCATTCCTACCAGGAAGAATGATGATGATGGGTTATATGAGACATTTGTTGATGAGAACGAAGAATTTGTGGGGGTAAGGGTCACTGTTGAAGAAAAAGTTGAGTTTGATGGGAATGGTGATGAGATTGTGCTCAGTGATGATGATTCCAAATATGGTTCTAAAAACAGTTATTACACCTCAAGTGATGAAGAAAATAGTCATAGGAGGAAGCACCACTTTAAGAATTTTAGGCCTTACACAGATATGGAAGATCCCCAATTCAAGATGAAAATGTTATTCAGTACACCTCAAGAGTTCAAAGCAGCAGTGAAACAACATGCAATTAAGCACCAAAGGCAGGAAAAGATGGTCAAGAATGATAAGAGGAGGATTAAAGCCAAGTGTTTTGGGGGGACTGATCCAAAAAAACCATGTCCATGGGAGGTATATGCAGCCAAAGTTATGACTGAGTCTACTTACCAAGTCAGAACCTACAAGGCGATACACAAATGTGGAAAAACCTAATCAAAGAGGAATGTAACCTCAACAGTCATATCTAAGAGGTATATGGATGATTTAAGAATTAATCCAGGAATGCCTATTGCTGACTTGAAAGAGAGAGTGCAGACAGAACTAAAAGTTGAAGTTTCTAGGAACCAATTATACAAGGCAAAGAGAAAAGCTGGTAAGCTCATATATGGTAATGATATTAAATAATATGGGAGACTATAAGACTATTGTGAGGAGCTAAGGAGGACCAATCCAAGCTCAATTGTGGTAATGGATGCCCCATTGGATGAAGTCATTGGGCAACCAAGATTCAACATGTTGTACATTTTCTTAGCAGTTGTGAAGAGTGGGTATCTAGCAAGTTGCAGAAAGATAATAGGTGTAGATGGTTGTCACTTGAAAGGGGAATACAGTGGCCAACTCCTCACAGCAGTGAGGGAGGATCCAAACAATGCTATGTATCCTATGGCAGGGTGTATGGTGGAGACTGAGAACAAGGATACATGGATATGATTTCTTACTGTAGACACCTCCCTGAAGTGGGACATCGCCATACAGATTGATCATTGCTGTTAGTTTGGTTGTTTGCTTCATAAACCAAGATTGTGGATATTCCTATGGTTAGGAACATCGCTACACAATAGCGGTTATCATCAAAACAGAGTTGCCACCTAGTTTATAAAAACTAGGAAAAACAGATAGAGATTCTGGGTACAATAAGGGGAAGGTGTTAGGCACTCCTCTTTGCCCAGTCGTGAGACTGGCCCATAGTTGTTCGACATATGATTAATTCATGCTTTACTTAATTCCAACACATAGTCTGTTTATTTAGCCTTTAAGCAGTTAATGGTGAGCCGAGACTGTAATTAAAAGCATGCATCAGAAAAGCAGAATAAAATAGCTCTGTTCTAGGGGATGGATTCCGCGGCCGGTGAATGGATTTCACGGCCGAGGAATCCTCCTGGTTCAAAATACCGACCGAGGGATTGAAGCCCTGGCTGATGTTCTTCCTCACACTAGACTAAACAGTTAACAGATAATCAAAACACTATGATTAAGCATAATAACGGAAAATAAATTGAATCAGAGGCCCCTGGGCCTCACCACCTTGATCCCTCAGTAGCTTGATTGCTTCGAATTGAATGGGATTGACTGATTGCTTCGTGAAACCCTAGGGTTAGGGTTTGTACTTAGGGATTTGATCGTTGGATTAGTGGCTGCCTTCGGGAGGTTGGGGCTTTTGTAGAGGGTATGTGAGAGTGTATATTGACAGAGTTTTGTGGTTGTAGAGAGTGAATTGTGTGTCTAATTTCGGAGCCGAAGGCCCCTTTATATAGACATGGGGATGACTCACTCCATCCAATCAAAACGCACGATTGGAATTGGAATTGCAATTCAATACAAACTCCTCATGGTGATCTCTAAACGTGGCCCAAACGCATCGGAAAAAGGCTGTTAGGGTTTTGTGAACGGATCAAGCGATTGACAGAACATTCCAGAATTTGGAAAGTAGACGATCTGGCGGCCGAGCAAAGGATCTGGCGGCCGAAGGATTGATGTTGCAGCTGAGGGATAGACCTGGTGGCCGAGTGATCGATCTCTTAGGGAGATTTTCAAGCAACAGGCTTCACGGGTGAAGAAATGATGTTGAGGCCGTGAGATCAATGTCACGGCCAACAGATTAATTCTCCGGGGATACTGTACTTCTGTCTGAAAGGCTATTTGGCTCTGAATTGGGTCCTCTAAGTGGCTAAAATTCTTACCGAAAGTCCTAAGGTTCACAGGAAGTCAATCAGCAATCACTATATCCATATCATCATCAGGATGGTCCCCAAGGTGGGACTTGAAATAATCGTTAGGCCAAATTGGGGTGTCTACACTTACACTTATGAAGATGGACCTCAATATTACAAAAGCCAATGAACAAGAATGGACATTCATCAATGATAGACAGAAGGTAATCCCAATCCCTGTCTTCTTATTTTATACTTGGTAGTTTTCAGTTTTGTGGATATTTACTTATGTCGTAATTGCTCTTTATAGGGTTTGTTGCCAGTGTAGACACCTCCCAGACGGGGCATCGCCATACAGATTGATCATGGATTGCTCGATCGGTTGCTTGCTTCATAAACCAAAATCATGGACATTCCCATGGCTAGGAACATCGCCACACGATAGTGGTTATCATCAAAACGGAGTCACCACCCAGTTTTTTAAAACTAGGAAAATAGATAGAGATTCTGGGTACGGGAGCCAAGAGTACAGTAAGGGGAAGGTGTTAGGCACCCCTCTCTGCCCAGCCGTGAGACTGGCCCATAGTTATTCAACATAAGACGTATAGATGTTTTGTATAATTCTAACACATAGTCTGTGTAATTAAGCCTTTAAACAGTAAGTAAAGTGAGCCAGTGCGATAAGTAAAGCATGCATCAGAAAGCATAATACAAAACAAGCTGTCCCAGGGAGATAGATCCCGCGGCCAATGAATGGATGTCACGGCCGAGGGATCCTCCTGATTTGATATACCGGCCGAGGGATCGAAGCCTCGGTCGGTGTTCTTCCTCACACTAGACAAAAACGTTAGTAGATGATCAAAATGCTACGATTAAGATTATGAACAGAAAATAAGACAAACCAGAGGCCATTGGGTCTCACCACCTTGATCCCTCAGTCGCTTGATTGCTTCGGATTTGATTGTGATTGACTGATTGCTTCTTTGAAAACCCTAGGGTTAGGGTTTGATCGTCGGATTGATGGCTGCCTTCGGGAGGTTAGGGCTTTTGAAGAGGGGGTTTGAGAGAGTATTTGGGCAGAATTTCGTGGCTTGAGAGAGTGATTTCACTTATTAATTTCGTGGTCTAAGGGCCTCTTTATATAGGCAATTGATGACTCACTCCGGCCAATCAAATGGCACGATTGCAATTGCAATGCAATTCAAACTCTTCGTTGCAATCTCTGAACGTAGTCCGAACGCATCGGAGAGGTAGTGTAGTTGGATCAAACAATCGACAGAACGTTCCAGAGTCTGGTAAAAGGACGATCTGGCGGCCGAGTAATGGATCTGATGGCCGAGGAATGGATGTTGCGGCCGAAGGATAGATCTTGCGGTCGAGGGATTGATCTCTCAGGGAGATTTTCTAGCAACAAGTTGCTCGGGTGAGGAAATGATGTTAAGGCCGTGAGATTGATGTTACGGCCGATAGATGGATTCTCCTAGGCTTCTGTATTTTCTGTCTGAAAGGCTATATGGCTCTAGATGGGGTCCTCTAAGTGGCTCAAAGTTCTTACCGAAAGTCCTAAGGTTCTCGAGAAGGCAATCAGCAATCACTGTATCCATTTCATCATCGGGATGGTCCCAAGGTGGGACTTGAAATAATCGTTAGGCCAAATTGGGGTGTCTACAACCAGCAATTATTAAAAAAATGGTCAGAGCAGAACAAAGCAAAGGTATTGTGCTAAGCACATATTAAGCAACTTTCAGAAGCAATTCAGAGGTTTGTCCCTTAAAAACAAGTTCTGGGAATGTGCTAAGGCATCCCATGTAGCACAATTTCATGATGCAATGGAGAAGATGAAAGAAGAAGATCCTGCAGCATATCAATGGTTAGCCAAAATACCCACAAATCATTGGAGTATATCACATTTCAAGGAAATTGTGAAATGTGACATGGTGTGCAACAACTTGTATGAAGCATTCAACAGAGCTATGTTGGACGCTAGGGATAAGCCAATTATAAAAATGTTGGAGTGGATTAGGTGTTATTTGAGTAAAAGGATGGTGATTAGAAGAGAGTGGATTAAGAAATTCAAAGAGGAGCTTTTACCTAACTGTTATAGCAAGTTGGAGGCATTGAAAGATCAGGTAACACTTTGTCAAGCTGAATGGTTTGGTGATCTCCAATTCCAAGTTAGATGTGGTGATGGGGAATAGTACACAGTGTTCCTAGATTTACAATCTTGCAGTTGTAGAAGGTGAGACTTAACTAGGATACCTTGTGTACATGCAATTGCAACAATCTAGGAGAGACATGAGAAAAAAGAACATTTTATACATTTTTGTTATTCCAAGTCCAGTAACACCAATATATACCAACCAGTGGTGACGGGGAATAGTACACAGTGTTCCTAGATTTACAATCTTGCAGTTGTAGAAGGTGAGACTTAACTAGGATACCTTGTGTCCATGCAATTGCAACAATCTAGGAGAGACATGAGAAAAAAGAACAGTTTATACATTTTTGTTATTCCAAGTCCAGTAACACCAATATATACCAACCATTGACTGTTCATAGCCATAAAATGTGGACTAAAACAGGTCACACTCCACTTCTGCCTCCTGAGGGGAGAAGAAAATTTGGAAGGCCAAAGAAGAAAAGAATTAGGGCCCTAGAAGAATATTTGAATCCAAAGGACCCAACCAAGTTGAGGAAACTAGGACAGAACTCAGTCTACTGTAGAAGGTGTGGGAAACATGGCCATAACAGGAGAACTTGTGCCACACCCTTGCCTGAGGCTAGTGGAACTATTGTGCAAGCAAGAGGGATAGGAACTAGTGTGCAGCTAAGTGCCAAGGGAGGTTCTGTGCAAGTAAGGGGCAAAGGAACTAGTGTGCAAGCAAGGGGGCAAGGAACAAGTGTGCAACCAACGGGCAAAGGAACAAGTGCAAGGGGTAGAGGAGTGGGTGTGCAGCTTAGGGGCAAGGGAAATGGTGTAAAGACAAGAGGTGGGGGAGTTGTGCAACCAATAGGTAAGTGAACCACTGTCAATATAAGAGGTGGGGGAAGTTCTGTCAAGTCAAGAGGTAGGGGAGTTGGAATGCAACAAAAAGGCAGGGGAAGTGGTGTGAAGACAAGAGGTGGGGGAGTTGGAGTGCAACAAAGAGGCAAGGGGAATGTTGTCAAGGTTAGGGGTGGAGGAGTTGGCATGCAGCCAAGGGGCAGAGGCATTCAGGTATAACACATTGTTTACTTGACTAATCTTGTACATACACTGGCAAACCCTAGCTTAAAATCGAAGTATCTTAAAAATTGGGAAAACTTATAAAATTGGAAAATATAAAGAAAAATAAGACTTTCCCAATAGGAACCACCTAAAATGGAATTATAGGCTAAGAATTATTAACATTCTAAAACTTTTCTAAAATGGCAAAAATATTAAATTGAAGGCCTAAACAAAGGATCTAAGCCAAAATTCACCATGCGTCACGACCTTAGGATGGTGTGTTTTGACCACAAACGTGAAAATAAGTCGGCCCACCAAGTTTGGACCCTTTCCGAGCTTGTCCATATTTTGCCAATTTGGTAAACCCTAGCTTAAAACCTTATTAGGCCCAACAATATTAGAATGTTAATGTCATTTTACCCTCCATTCTTGCATGTTAATGTCCCTTCTAACTATGCACAAGCCACACAAGGATCACAAGCTTCAATTATCACTACAATTACAACTCATATCTTGGGAAGTAGGTTTGCACTACTACAATAATCGTAAAAGATGACAGTTTAAAAGTGTCATTAAATGTGAAAGATGACAGTTTTGAAACTGTCATCTATGGAGCTGTCATTAAAAGTCTAGATTTGTTATGACAATAAAAAACTGTCATTAAACATATTTTAAACCTGTCATCTTTGTGATAAAAGATGATAGTTTTAATCCGTCATCTTTAATCGCAAAGATGACGGATTTAAACTGTCATCTTATTTGTTCTCCATTCAAGAAAAAAAAAAAACCAATTCTATTTCGAATGTGTGGCCACCCACATGGCACCCCATGTGCCTCTCGCATGGCCGCCCAGTGGCACTTGTGTGTAGCCTACTTAGCACTTGTGTGGCCAGCAAATATTTGCTTGCCCCAGGACTTGAACTCAAGAACTTAAGTTCCTTGCGCGCATGTTACCAACTGAGCTGGCACGCTTATTGTTAACAAAAGACAAACAAAAATATGTATACTATATTTTCAAAAATTTTAAGATGAGCACTTTTAATGTCAGTTTTGGATGAAACTGTCATCGTAGACATTGAAAGTATAAGATGACAGTTTTAAACTATCATCTCATATGTTTTTATGACGCTTTTTGACTGTCATCTTTTATGATCAACTGCAATGTCAGTTCTAATTAAAATTGTCATTAAAAGGGCTTAGTTTCAATGTCGCTTTTAAGGAAAATTGTCATTAAAAGGTTTCCCATATGGGCTTCCAGAAGCGCCATGTTTTAAAGTCAGTTTTAAGCAAAAACTGACATTAAAGAAAAAGATAATAATGTCACTTTTTTTCTAAACCGTCATCATATATCGCAAAGATGACAGTTTGTAAGATGGACTGTCATCAAAAGTCTACCATCATATTTTCGATGACAGTTTTACAAAAACTGTCATTGTTTCAATTTTTTGAGTGTCATCTTTTAAGGTTTTTGTAGTAGTGTTGGCAGCACCAACAAGTAATTGGCTTTCTTTTTGTGGGACATACCTGGTAGAACTTCAATTGCATTTGTTATGGCATTGCTTTTTGTGGACATATATGAGTAGTGGTGCAACTTTTTGATAACTGCCTTGTGATTATGAAGCCATTTCAATGTTATGACTTAGTTTTTGTGAACTTCTGTCTGACTTAGTTATTATGAACTTCTGTCTTTGCTAAGTAATTTTGAACTTATGGCTAGTATATGGCTTTTGATTACTTATGGTATTGTAAAGTCTGGACATGGGTTTTATGTAATGGCAGGTGTTATGCTCCTTTTATATCATCTTATGCAGTTTTTTGGTGTCTTATGGATTAGTCATTACAGTTTGTTTTACTAAGTTTTTGATGTTTGTTATGCTATGAAAATTTGAACTGATAACTGGAAATACAATCAAATAGGAGGAAACAGGGCCAGTGGGGCATTATATTACACCATAACTTATGCCTAATGCCAAACGGCTTAATTTTTTTCCCTGTTCAAAAAAAAATCGCATTTGTTCATTTTTCGTCGATTTTTTTAGAATATTGCTTCTTCATGACGAGAAGAATCGGAGTAAAAAGTAAAAAATTACGATCGAAATATATTTTATTGGCTTTTTTTTTTTGAATCTAAAAATTGGCTTATTGGCAATAATCCTAAAAAAACGACGAAAAACTAACAAATGCAAATTTTTTTTAACAAGGACAAAAACTAAGTCGACAAAAAAATCCCAAGTAAACAAAATATATCTCTCTCTCTCTCTGTTTTGATCTTTTGAGTGTTACAATGTGTATATAAGAGGTGGGGGATGACATTTGGCGGGAAAAAGCCCTCCATAAGAAGGAAACGTGTAAGAAGGGGGGGGGGATTACCATTCATGCCCCCCTTTTGATGGAAGAGGCAAACGCTGTTGGGGAGGAGGATTATTTTGGCACACATTTTAAACATTGGGGATCAAATTGGCTAAATTCATGCAGTGGGGACCAAATTAACAACTCACTAATATTTTGGGGACCAAAAAAAGTAAAAAAGCTAAATTTTTTTTGATCCGCAAAAAAGCTAAATTAAAAAAGTAAGAATAACGGAACACAAAATAAATCGCTGGCTTTCAGCTTTCTTCTTGGTGAAGAGATTCCATGATGTCATGGATGACATCATCCAACCAGTTACATCATAAAAGAATTTATTGCTAGCTTCAATTGAGTAGCCGATTTCCGACGACAATGTAACACGTGGTCGTAGTGACGAGACTATGCAAAACCCCACTCAGAGAGAGACGGAAAAGGATTAGAGAAGATAATTGTGACGACTCTCACACTTACCGTATCTCATCAACTCCGTGCTTTATATTGATTTTTTTTTGTCTCTTGTTCATCATCCTTGTATTGTCGGTTTTGTTATTTGCATGTTTGGTATTGAAGGCTAGTTTATTGAATGTCTAAGATCTAGGATAGGAGGTTTGCTCGGTCTTGGTTTGGGTCTTTGTCCTTCGCTCCCTTACTTTATTATGAAATGTGCATCGGCAAAAGTTGAATATTTTGGCGACGACATTTTTGTGTCGGTGATAGTTACTTTTGGCGATAGAATGTGCATCGCCAAAAGATAAATCTTTCGGCGATGAAATCTTTGTGTCGGCAAAAGTAAAAGTTGAAATTTTTTTTTTTTGGCAAAAAAATTGAAGAACACATGGATATCTATTAATTTGCAAAAAAGAAAGTTTGATTTTTTTTTCAAAAAATATTTTTTTTTACGTTCTAAGTTTGTGGACAATAAAAATTTTGTGGAACAGAGGGAGTATATACATATATGTGTGTGTGTTTGTGTTATTTGTATGTATAGACAATATTATGTCGTAAATATAAGGTACGTATATAATTTCGTATTTGTTAGTTTCTTGTCGATTTTTTTAGGATTATTGCTTCTTCATGACGAGACGAATCTAAAAAGTATAAAATTATGATTAAAATCTAATTTTTTTGAATAAAGATAAAAAGTAAAGAATAATGTATCTAGTGTAAAATATTGTATATGTAATGTATATGTAAGGATAAAAAAAACTGTATATGTAGGTTATATATATTTGATATTGCAATATTATTAACGGAAAGTAAGTTGGTGCAGTTGGTAGACGCGTGATGTAGAGATTATGAGGTCTTGAGTTCGAAACACAGGGTACGCGAAAGCACAACAATAGCACCAGTAGCTGTACGTTTTTTTAAAATTGACTTTCGGCAACGCAAAAATCTCATCGGCAAAAGTGTCACACTCTTTGATTTTAAAATCCCTTTTACCGACGCAATACCATTTGCCGATAGATATGCCGACGCAAGCTTGCATCGCTGAAACTATACTTTTGCCGATGAAAGATAATTCACGTCGGCGAAACCCTTACCCGACATATCAACGCCGACAGCTTGCCGACACAAAAATTTTCGTCGGCGAAAACCTTTGCCAACCCAAAACACCTGAGGCCTAAATACAATAGTAAAGATCACACCCAAAGGTCCACAGTGTTCCATTTTTTTACTGTCCCTTAATAAGTGTCCATTTTATAAAGTTAGTGGGTAAAAATTGGAACATTTTTCATTTTACCCCTAAAAGTAAATTCTATTTTGAAAAGTTAGTGAGTAAAAATATAATGATAATGTCTCCATAGAGAGAATAAGTAAGAAAAGTGAAGGTAAAATTGTATATGAAATGTGTAATAATAATGTTTTCTTAATAAGTTGGAGTTATGAAGTTGAACATTTAAAAAGAGATGAATAAAGTATTTGATATTAACGGGATGATATTGTTTGAAAAAAAAAAGTGGTAAAGAAATGTTTGGCGGTCTATCATGACGACTTGATTTATTTGCTAAAGTACCCAATTTTACTTATTTCACATTTTCAAACTCAAAAATAATGTAAATGAAAAATAATTTTTTGATTTTTTTTGCACTGTATAAAAGATCTCATCGAGATCTTTCAAACAAGATCCATATTGCATATTTTTAAAATTTATTAAGCCCATTACTTTTTAGCTTGAAATTATCTTCTTAAAAAATAAGTATTTAAAATCCGTTCTGGAACGGGGCCTAGTATAGGCAAGGAAAATTTATGTCGCCACGTTCCATTGCCTATACAGTGTGACAAAAGGTATAGGAGAGGAAAACATTTTTCATCACCCAAAAAATTATCTTTGTCGTGCCCGAGATTTTCCCTCGCATTTGCCGACCTAGGGGGGTCTTCGTAATCCAAGTTCATTGATTGCGACTGTGAGATCTCACATCAGAAAGCTCTCAAATTGTATAGTTATATAGTAATGCCAACCAACTATTATTAATTTGAGATTAACCTTTTGAGCCACGTGGTTAGACTAAGAGTTAAACAGGTCAGCTGGTGCGAGTCGTTACAGATGGTATCAGAACAGACACCAATCGGAAGTGTGGACGGGTCCTGCTAGGAGACGTGCTTGGGTGGATCCGACAAAGGAGGAGCTTGAGGTACTTGTCGTCCTTGGGTGGGTCCCACATGAGAGGAGCTTGACGTGCCTAAGCGGGTACTTGTCTCACATCACTTGGTGGGTGGAAGTGATGAACCATGAGGCGCAACGAGGACGTTGTGATCGTAAGTGGGGGAGAGTGTGAGATCCCACATCAGGAAGCTCTGGAATTGTATAGTTATATTTATATTAACGCCGACCAGCTACTATTAATTTGAGGTAAATCTTTTGAGTCACGTGGTTAGGTTAAGAATTAAGCAAGTTAGCTGGCGCGGGTCGTTACATTATGACTGATGAATACTGCTGGTATGAAGAAAGAAAATTTTCAAATATTCAATCAGTAATAAACACTTTAAGTATTTTTCATAAAAACCTCAGGTATTTGAAAATTTAGTAAATACTTCATGTATTTATTAATAGTTGAAAGGTATAACCATTCTTCACCACAAAGAGCAAAATAATGTAAAAATCATTCTCTTCCATATTTTCATGCTATGTAATAAAATACTAAGAAGAATAGGCGGGGAAGGTGGAAACCATTTTCTTCCATATATCTTGCTCTAATAAGTAAAAAAATACTAATATAATTTGTTCATACTACATCTCATTTTGTTATTTCTCTATGAAAAGACGTACAATTTTCAGATCAAAACATAAAGTACTTCTGTGCATAATTTTTTAAATTTCTTGGCACCAAATTAAAGATTTCAATTAGTTCTTTAATTTAGTGTCAATTAAATTTCAAAAAATGCACGAAAGTGCTTTATTTTTTATTCCAAACTCGTACATTTCTTTGGTAGAGAACCAACAATATGGGACAGAAAGAGTATACTTTTGTTGCAGCTGGCTAGAATTGTACTGATAACGTGGAATAAAATAAGAAAATAAGGAACGAGGAAACACAAGATATATTTCTAATGATGGAGAAATTCCATGATATCATGCATGACATCAGCCAATCATTTGCTACAAAGAATAATTTAGGAGCATCTTCAAAGATTTTTTTGAACTGGTTGTTGCTTCAACTCAATAGCCTATTTATTTCTAATGATAATCTTACACGTGGTAAATACTGTCATATGGAGTATTTGATTTTTTTTCCCCTAGAAAATATTAAATAAAGTGAAGTATTCCACAAAAAAGATCTTATCGAAGTGGGTCTTCGCTAGTCTCAATTCTGTTCACGCAACTGCAATTGCCCAAATTTTAAACAATATTAATGTCTCGAATATTGGTGATTGTATCGTGGCCATGACAATTTAATTATACATAATTGGGGATTATGTTTTGTTGAAGCTCAAGGATATTTTAATTATCGGTGTCAATTAGGTGGTCTGTGGACTATTGTTGCTCACGGTTATGAAACCATAATACAGTACGTAGTCCTTAACCTAGCTCGGCAAATATTAATCGAAACATGAACAAGTTAAAACTTTTTTGAGAGTTTGTTTAGGAGTAACTTAAAAGGTACGTAAGCAATAGTTATAAAGTGAAGGTGTGAATACTTGCGAGCTTAATTATCTGAGAACAACAAATACTTGCATAATTTAGCTTCATCTTACGATTATCGTTTACAGTAAACTATAACATTTAGGCTCTGTTTGATAAAGTTTCCAATTTTTTATTTTGTCGTTTATGGAAAATAAGAAATGAGTTTTTTTATTTATTAAAAAATGAAAACAAAAAAATATGTTTGTTGACCATAATAGTTTTAGTTTATTTGTTTTTTGGGTTGCGAAAGTGTTTTCAAAACAAATAGAAACGCAATTTTTGTGTTTCTAGAATTTTCATAAACCAGTAGAATTGATTATGCATTTTGTAAAACAGAAATAGTAACACAAACATGTTTATGGTGTCTGTTTCGAAAAATATTGAAAACAAAAACAAAAAGCTGGAATAAAAATTTTCCCAAACAGAGCCTGATAGTTCACATAAGGTTTTCGTTACGTTTATTTTTTAATAATTTTTTTTCTTGAGTGGAACTTATCATTCAAAAAAAAAAAAAAACTTTTCTAGAGAGAGAAACTCCCGAAAAACTTCTAGCGTACAAACAATGCTTTAGCTCCTCACGGTGGGGGAGAGGCTGCTGCCTCTTCTCCCGCCACACCCACCCCTCCATCGCCGGTAATACCTACTCCTTTCCAAGAATAAGCATCCCTTTGTCTCCTCTGTCGTTCGCACCACCATTCTGAGCGCGTGCGCCCTTTGTAGCCGCCTCGTCTTCGTCGCTTTGGCGCCGCCTCTTGCGGTTGTAGACACCCCAATTTGGCCTAACGATTATTTCAAGTCCCACCTTGGGACCATCCCGATGATGAAATGGATACAGTGATTGCTGATTGCCTTCTCGAGAACCTTAGGACTTTCGGTAAGAACTTTGAGCCACTTAGAGGACTCCATCCAGAGCCATATAGCCTTTCAGACATAAAATACAGAAAGCCTAGGAGAATCCATCTGTCGGCCGTAACATCAATCTCACGGCCTTAACATCATTTCCTCACCTGAGCAACCTGTTGCTAGAAAATCTCCCTGATAGATCAATCCCTCGGCCGCAAGATCTATCATTCAGCCGCAACATCCATTCCTCGACCGTCAGATCCATTACTCGGCCGCCAGATCGTCCTTTTTCCAGACTCTGGAACGTTTTGTCGATTATTTGATCCAACTACACTACCTCCGATGCGTTCGGGCTACGTTCAGAGATTGCAACGAAGAGTTTGAATTGCATTGCAATCGTGCCATTTGATTGGCCGGAGTGAGTCATCAATTGCCTATATAAAGAGGCCCTTAGACCACGAAATTAATAAGTGAATACACCCTCATCAATCACGAAACTCTACAGAAATACTCTCTCAATCCCTCTCTCTAAAAGCCCTAACCTCCCGAAGGCAGCCACTAATCCGAAGATCAAACTTCGAAGTTCAAACCCTAACCCTAGGGTTTTCGAGAAGCAATCAATCAATCAACCACTACAAGAAAAAATACTTTTGCTGACTAAAATAATAGTCGCCAAATGGTAGTTTTTAGTCGCCAAAACCTTTCCGTGACTAATTTTTTGGTCGCCACTTTGGTCGGCGACACTTGGTTTGGGAAAGTTTTTGCCGACCAAAATTTTTTGTCGCCGAAACTTGTTTTTCCCGACAAAACACTTTTGTCGCGAAAAGTATTCGCGACTAACTTCAGTCACCGTATCTAATTAATTCAAACCCTTCGAAAAATCATATTTACATACGGTTTGGTCGCCGAATACAACTTTCCCCGACTAAAACATATTTGTCGCCAAATGTCATGTCAATTAAATAATATTAAAAGAAATTTGGGTGCCACGTGGCGCGTGTGAATTAATCCAACCACATGCCTCTGCCAAGAATCGAACCGCCCACCTCCCATTCCTTATAAGGGCGCACAACCGCTGGGCTACATGTTTCACTTGTGCTTCATTCCTAAAGATAATATATATATTACGTATGAAAATAAAATAAAATATATAAAACAATATTTATATATAATAATATATTATATTATTATATTATATATTATGTGCGAAAAATTATATATATAATATAATTTCGTTTATTATGATATAGTAATAAATTAATTACATTTATAATTTACCCTTAAATAGTCATTAATTAATTTTTAACTTTATGCTCTCTTATTAGAGTCATATGACCAAATGAAAAACATATACTTTATTATAAATGCCCTAGAGACAAATATTAATTACTGATACAACTAATAGTATAAAATGATCAGAAATCCTCTTCATATATTTTTCATTACTGATACAACTAATTTTTTTTTATTAAAATTCAAAAATTCCTAAGAACCTAATCTAAATTGATACTCCACTATCGCAAGACCCCAACCAAAATCCTTTCTTCTACCAAAAATGACTCTCTAAAACATTACTTTTGAGTCTTTGACATCTTTAAAAAAACTCTAATTTCTAAAAAAAATTATCCTTGTCTCACTCCATTTCTTTATCACATTGAAGCTACCTTCTTCATCTTTTTTTTTTATAATTTTGTTACATGCCTAAGGTCATAATAGTCGAACATCTCCCATATCAAATGAGTTTAACGTAACTTTTTTCCTGTCTTACTTTTTTTTCTCCGAAAATATAACAGACAAAAATTCAAAAAGACCAATAAAAAAACACGAAAACAACACATATCCAACAGATGAACGCCAATGGAAAACCTTAAAAAAGAAAAAATTGGAATAGCTAATTTAGACGTTCAATCAAATGCAAAAGAGTCCAGAGCAAAAATGCCATTGCCGTTTGAATTCCAACAATGTCATGCCACAATTGAAAAATATTTTCATCGATGTAGATGGAAAAAATGATTTCGGTAACTCATTTTGCAGTGGCTAGAAGTTGGACTATATATGATTCATTGAATAACAAGATTATGCAATTTGATTGATTCTTGTAAGATTAGCGTAAGAGTTGGATAAATTCTATTAGATTTTTCCTCTTCCTTATTTTAAACGAAGGTTTTCTCCGTTCATAGGAGTTTTTTTTTTGCTTTGTTGAGAATATATGGAAGAGAGAGAAACTGAAATTTCTTTTTAAAAAAAAAGTATAAGGAGAAAAGTGAGATTTAATTAAGGAGCTTTTTTTTTTTTTGCTTTGGTTGCATTTAACATCAGATTTAAGAAGTTGCTGTTTAAAAAAAAGTGAGATTTAATTAAGGAGTTAACGATGGAATACGGGTTAAACTTCGGTTAAGTAGATGGAATAAATATATAAGTTTATTATGATGTAATATATAAATTTTCGGCGACAAAATGACTTTTGGTAGCCAAATGGTAGCCTTTTGCCGACTAAAGATGTTTTAGTCAGCAAAGGTTCACACAAACGGCGACAAAATGAATTTAGTCGCCAATTGGTAGCTTTTCCCGACTAATATTTTTGTCGCCTAATGTTTTTCTTTGCCGACTATTGGTTGGTCGCCAATTGTTTGTTTTCGGCAACCAAATGATCGTTGGTAGCCAAATGGTAGCACTTCGCCGACTAAGAATGTTTTAGTCGCCAAAGGTCTACAAAATCGGCGACAAAAAAGAATTTAGTCGCCCAATGTCTACTATCGGCGACGAAAAATAATTTAGTCGCCAAAAGTGGACAATCAGCGACAAAAAATAGTTTGGTCGCCGAAAGTTTGTCGCAAAATGTGTTTTTTCTTGTAGTGAACACCAATACGAAGCAATCAAGCAACTGAGGGATCAAGGTGGTGAGGCCCAACGGCCTCTGGTCTGGTCTATTTACTGTCTTTATGCTTAATCGTAGCCTTTTGATTATCTGCTAACTTTTCTGTCTGGTGTGAGGAAGAATACCGACCGGGGCTTCGATCCCTCGGCCGTGACATCCATTCACCGGCCGAGTAATCGATTTCCTGAGACAGCTCTGTTTTGTTCTGATTTCTAATGCATGCTTTCAATTACAGTCCTGGCTCACCTTATTCACTGTTAAAGGCTTAATTAAACAGACTGTGTGTTAGAATTGAATAAAGTATCTACATGTCTTATGTTGAATAACTATGGGTCAGTCTCATGACTGGGCAGAGAGGGGTGCCTAACACATTCCCCTTACTGTACTCTTGGCTCTCGTACTCAGAATCTCTATCTATTTTCCTAGTTTTAATAAACTAGGTGGCGACTCTGTTTTGATGATAACCGCTATCGTGTGGCGATGTTCCTAGTCATGGGAATGTCCACGATTCTGGTTTATGAAGCAAGCAACCAATCGAGCAACAAACGATCAATCTGTATGGTGATGCCCCGTTTGGGAGGTGTCTACAGTTTTTGGCGACTCTGCTGGGGAACATGAGAGCCGTAACCAGAAAGTTCAACATAAGACTAATACATGCCTTGTCTAATTCACTTATCATATGCATCGAACGGGCAACCTGTTGAGTTCACCTGATATCCAGCATGACACGGGCTATGTTAGGGGTTCCAGCAAACTCCACAGTCACTCGTACCTAGTGGTATATTAAAAAGGGAATCACCCAATCACCGCCTATGATGGGCCGTTGAGAGGGTTGGTGCCCTTTGACAACGGAGCACCCTGAGACTACCAAAACCTTACATGTGTTAGAAAGCTAAAGAACTTATCAAACTAAGACAGGAACCTACAGGCTAGGAACCTACTTCCATTTTGCTTGCAAAAGTTCTTCCTCACACTTTGTATCATCTGTTGTTGTAAATAACTTTTTCTGTGCAGAAGGGTTGGGATTTTCGGCCCAAATCCTAAACCTACACAAGCCAGGTACTGACTTACAGGTACTCTACTTTTCAAAGCAGACACAATAAGTAAAACAAAGAAGCAACCACAGCCAATTTTATACTTTTACAACACCCGAAGTCACGCCAAACAGAGTTCTTTGCAGCCGTCCCGTCTGTCACCCTCACCGGCCAAAACACCTACACTGCTACGGTCCCAATCACTTTCAGGGACTCCGCGGTCATCTCCTCAACAAACTCAATCATCTACCAAATCCTAAGCTTCATCAAGTAATCCTCCCACTCTCATGGCAGATAACGACGCCATCATTGCTAATCACAAGCTCAAAGTCGCTACCTTACTAGCAGAGAAAGCAGCAAGAGATGCTGAGAATGAAGAGAAATCAGTGGAAGATAAGAATCCTTAAGAAGTGGTATTGGCAGAAAATCCTGAATTGGCCAAACAGGTCAAGGAGATCAAATGTACTCTGACCCGTTCACAAGGGGACCAAATTCTAGATTTTGAAGGACTCTGCCTTTTTCCAGATTCTCAACTACTTGAGAAGTTCAATAGAACTAGCAATCCCACTAGCCATGTCCGCCATGTCATCAACACTCTGAAGCCAATGGACTTGAATGATGAGCTCATTGTTCAGTTATTTCAAAGGACTCTTACTGAAAGCGCTCTCAATTGGTTTCTCACTTTGGAGTTTGTGCACTATCATACTTGGCTAGAAATTGCCAATGCTTTTGTCAAGCAATATGCATACAACGTTCAAATTGAGTTAACAACTCGAAATTTGGAAATGACTAAGCAAGAATCAAACAAAGACTTTGCAACCTTTGTGGCTAGATGGAGAGAAAAAGCTGCCAAGAACCGCCCCTCTGAGGAAGATCAAGTGAGAATAGTCGTCAAGAGTTTGCAGCCCAAGTACCTCACGCACATTTGCACTCAGGCTATCACTGATTTCAAGCGCCTGCATGCTACTGGGCTGCAGATTGAAGAGGGGATCAAGCTAGGCCTCATTGGGAAAGAAGAAAACTCCTCCAAAGAAAACCTTCCCAACCCGTACATCTCCTGCCTCCGTCAACACCCTTAACTCAACCTTACCACAAGACCCTTTTCAAATTAGCTCATCCCGAAGCTAAAATCACCCCCGTCGCAACTTTGACCTTCTCTGTATGACCTCATCTCAAGCCTTAGCCATTCTGAGCCGTTAGGGGCATCTCAAACTTTTAAACAAACCACTTCCTTAGCCACCGTATGGCCCAAATCATGATCCTAACAAACAGTGCGCCTACCACCAACACCGTAGGCATGAAACAGATAACTGCATGCGTCTCCGCCATGACATTCAAGATCTCATTGATAGCCGAACTATAAAACTTCCAAAACCTGATGTGCAAGCCAATCCACTTCCTACTCACAATGCTAAACTACCACCCCGAAACATCGATTTCATAAACAACCCCACATACAATCCTGGCCAATACATTGTCCAAAACAACCAAGCCAAGCCAACCTTTACCTTCCCAGAGGAGGATGAATGTTTCATGATGGAGGAGGAAGAAAACAATGAGTCCGATCAATCGGAAGTGATCGATCCCGACATGTCTGACAAAAGTAATGAAGAAGAACAAGCGAAGGGGAAAGTGACTTTGACGAAACGGAAGGTTAACAAGATGATCCACTCGATGGAATCTCCTTAACATTACTATTCGGCTAAATGGAAGTAACTAATCTCTCTTATGACTGCATAATCAACGAGGAGGAAAAAAAGGTGATGAAAATCCAGACTGACATTTCCATTTGGGGACTACTCATGTCTCAAAGAGGTAGCCACCGTGCAAGCAGTGAAGATGGATCCAGTTCAAAGGCCCTGTTTGGCAAAGAAGAGGGTGGAAAAGAGTATAAAGTTGCGAAAGGCAAAGGTTTTGAAAACGACCTCGAAATGCTACAGTAGCTACGAAGTCACAACATGGCAAAGAACATTAAACATTGCTTTTATCAAACTAAAACATGTTTTGAGCCCCTGCTTGGGCATTTTAATTCTGGTAAGTGAATTCCTGTTTCATCCTCTAGACTATGCTTATTCAATGATTTACTTCTTAAATTGCAATTGCCAAACACTATAGTCTCTTTGCCAAACAAAGGAAATTTCAAGGAATCAAGTTCCTTGTGTCACTGACAAAAAGGAAGGAAATGATGAACTCTAGTTGCTTAAGAAACTAGGTTTTTGTCAAAACTTAGAAAGAAGACACTATCTCCGCGAGAAAACTTAGGGTTAGCTTGCCCATTATGAAGGTACAAACACAAGAGAGATTTAGAAAAATATCTCCATCAAATTCCTCTCCGAAACACAGAAAACCTCTTGAGAGAAGTGCTCGTTGGGTAACCTGAAAACCCAAGCAAAAATAAGAGCAAAGCCTGCTAGGCCAGAAAATGCAAAAACGCAGCCTAAGCAAAAGTTAAGGCATTCAAAGAAAAGCTCGCTAGGGACTCAACCTCCATTAGGTAACCTAGGCAAAATCAAGAGCATGTGAGAAGAAAAACCAAGAGTGAAAACTCAACCTCAAAGGTGATGATTTTGGAACTACGTAAAAGGCCTGATTCTTTGATTAGGGATACGTAGGCAATCTCTCATCGAGATGCGGCCCAAACATTTGGAGAGAAGGAAAAATATCAACAGATTTGTACTCAATGATAGGCATAGCTAACACTGCGTATTGAGCTCGCAAAAGATGAGTATGCTTTTCTCGAAGAATTGGCAACAGCAATAGACACAAGAATTATAGTTCATCCCTTTTAACCTAAAGGTTTTTGACACAATGAACGAAATACCTCGAAAACTCTCAAGTTTGGCAATCAGACTATGGAACATGGCAAAAGCAAAGGCAGGAAAACCAAAACCAAGCATAAGAAGGGAGAGAAAAGAGGATGCCACTTGGCCGAAACAAAATCTACCTTCGAAAAATTAAAGTAACAGCCGAATAATATATACATCGGCCGCAACATCGATTCTTTAGCCGAGTAATCAATTCTTCGGCCAGTATTTCATTTTCACACAAATTACTGTCTATCAGCAAATACTTGTTCAAAAAGCCATGTTCTGACTATCGTATGCAAACTCAAGACATCTAGGGGCATAAAAAGCATTTCTCATTACATGAACAAAAGCTTGCCTACAAAATCATCACTGTGGTTGCTTTCACTATACAAATACAGTTTCTGCTTCTCTCTTTGCTAACCATGAATAGGAAGGAAAAAGAAAATCCTAAAGCTGGTCGTGACGCCGTCTTCGAGACGATCTCTGAGATGAAGAAGGGGATTGCTGGCTATCCTCCCCATTGACAGCTGGTGCTCACTCAGCCTCAAAGCTACAAGGAAAAGAATGCAAAACAAGGGGCAAGCACCAAGCGCCTCTTCTCCGTCATCAGAATGGAAGGAGACAAAGGAAAGGGCCCGTGGCCAAACAAGAGCAATTGAAGGAACATCAGGCAGAACCAAGGAAAAATGGCAGTACTCCATACAGTCACCTGCCTAAAGAAGCAAACTCGCCTAGATCTGAGCATTCTCCAAGTCTACTTTAGACATCAAAGAAGTAGACCTCATCAACGCCGGAGGAGGAGGAGGAACAAACTGAAGATCCTCAGCACGCAGGCGCCACTGGCTGGCCACCCGATCACATAAGTACCAAGCTTAACAAAAGGGACCCTCGAACAGGCTACGAGTACAATCCAGAACCCTGGAACGCGCAAGAGGGGTGTCCTCTGATACACCACTCCAAGGGTTGAACCTCGCCTATAAACAAAGTCTAAATCAGCCACAGCACAGAGGAATGGAGATCTAAAAAATAAGAAATGCAAGGGGTACCTGGTCAACCGTCAATCGGTCCAAAACTCATCGCCAAAACTGGCGACCGTGGCTTCCATTGGCTCACCAACCATCGCTCATAGTGAGAAACACAGTTCACATCTTCATGCTTGGTATCAGTTGGAAACTGAAGAGAAAGGAAGTAAAGAAGAAGGATATACCTTAAGCACTTGGTAGTGACCGCCAAGGATAAAACTCTTGTCCTGTGGGCAAGCTCCAAGATTGTCATACAGGGTGGCCAAAGCGGATGATCCCTAATCAAACTCCCTAACGGCCAAGAGCTGTGTATGCACTGAACTATCCCTGTTGGCAAACAATGTCTGCCCGAGGAGATAGAGAAGGAAAGCCCGTATCAACTGCTCAATACTCACCTGAGTCAAAATATCAGTCTTGCTCAGTCAAGAGACATCAACTTGACCTCGGGAGTGAAGAGGAGGCATCTTGCCCAAGAACCACTCCAAAGCCCCTACCCGCTCCCAAAGCCTGGGGTCAACCCGAAGAGGAGCTCCATCTATTCGCAGGCCGGTCAACGAAGAGAAGCCACCTGATGTGATCGTCATCTCACCAACCCGACAAGGAAGCTTATTGAAACACTGAGGACGCTCAAGTGTTGCTCAGCGGCTCTACGCCAACCAACTCAGCGGTTCTATGTCCACCATCATTTAATGGTCTCACTCACCTAGCGGCCTCAAACTCATCACTCCAACAGTCAGGCTCATTCAGTAGCTCCAACTAGCCACCTGGCAACACCATGTGCTCCTTGTTCGCCATCTCAGACAGCATCATAACCCAGCAACTCTCTAATATTCAACTCAGTGGCTCAAACGCCCATGAAAACACCATCTCTGCAAGCACCATACTTCTTGCACCATTAGGTCACTCAGTAGCACCATGTGCTCACTTTCAAGCCGTTCAACAGTTCTACGCTCATCCCTGTGCTCAAAAGCTCCATACCCAATACTCACTCAGCAGCTCTAAGCCCACCATCTCAACAGGCTCGAAGCCGTAAACAATCATCTCAAATTGGCTCGAAGCCGTAACAATTCTCAACAGGCTCTAAGCCCGTCATCTCATCAACTCAGCGGCTCAAAGCCCACCATTTCAAACTTGCTCGAAGCCGTAAACAAACAATTCTCAACAGGCTTTAAGCCGCCCCAATCAACAAGATATCATCTATTCTCAAAGCCTGTACTTTGAATGCTCAAAATCTAACATTTTGAATGCTCGAAGCCCTTCGAATGTCCAACCACTGTGTACTGGATGCTCAAGTTCTACACTTGAATGCGCAAGCTCTACGTTTGAATGCCCAACCACTGCGTACTGGATGCTCGAACTCGATGTTCGAATGCTTAAGGTTTATATCTTGAATGCTCAAGCTCTACGTTTGAATGCCCAACCACTGCGTACTGGATGCTCAAAGACTGTACTTTGAATGGTCGGATTCTGCCGTCCGAATGCTCGAGCTCTACGCTCTGAATGCTCAAGTCCGGAACTTGATAGAAGCTCTAAGCTTAAAAATCAAACACACACGCACGAGCCGTGCACATTTGCATCAATTGCATCACCATTATCACATCGAGTCTGCATCATCATATCTGTTCATATCTAACGACCATCACACATATACACTCTGCATATCTCTCATGAAACAGGTCAACCCTGCAATCAACCGGCTCTACGCCTCGGTTTTATTGAACGGTCCAACGCCTCGATCCTTTGGCTCTACGCCAAAACTTATGATGAGAAAGCTCCGTGCACAGACCATCAGAATGCAACCAGCTCTACGCTTCGGTTCAAATCACGTCAAGCTCTAAGCTCCGACACCTCAGGTTCTCGCCTTATGATCAGTACCAGCTCCGCGCTTCGGTTCTATCAAGCTCAAAGCTCCGATCTCCTCAGGCCCTAGCCTCATGACCACAACAGGCTCCATGCCCCAGTTCTATCACTTTAGGCTCTCGCCTTGTTACTACAACCGGCTCCGCGCCTCGATTCCACCACGTCAGAAATGATTACTCTCCAGGCTCTCGCCTCATAACTACAACCGGCTCCGTGCCTCGGTCCCCTCATCCTCAAAAGCTTCGTGCTCCAGTTACTGGCCTTGCGCCCCCCATATCTCAAAACAACTGGCGTCCGATTCATCCCCAGCAGATGGCTTGGATTCCACCCCAATTACATCAATTCCTTCCAGCTCATTCGCAAGGATAGGCTACTCTACCGAGTTCCCCTCAGTCAAAGTAAGGATGATCAAGAAAAGCAAACGCACCTGCCGAGTACTGATCTACCCCAAAATACTAAGGAAGCTCTCCGCAAAAATTCCCCCGGCAGCCCCGCGCTCCTTCAACTATCTTCCGCCAAAACCCTGGCTCAGTCTAGGTACGTCACACTACGGCTTTTTAAGCCCTAAGGCACGTCTTATGTCTCTAACCCTCCAAACTTTTTCTTCTTTCTTTATTGCCCGAACTACGGTTGGTCTAAATTTCCCTTGTGGAATACGTAGGCAGCCTCTCGGCCCGACCATAACAAAACCTTTTTCAAAAAAACCCCTTAGAATAGTGGTTGGACCAAATTGAGTTGCTTTTTATAGCTTTGACTCTTACTCAAACATGTCTCGCGATCCGTCTGAGCTCAGTCAAAGAGGGACATCTGTAGACACCCCAATTTGGCCTAACGATTATTTCAAGTCCCACCTTGGGACCATCCCGATGATGAAATGGATATAGTGATTGCTGATTGCCTTCTCGAGAACCTTAGGACTTTCGGTAAGAACTTTGAGCCACTTAGAGGACCCCATCCAGGGCCATATAGCCTTTCAGACAGAAAATACAGAAGCCTAGGAGAATCCATCTGTCGGCCGTAACATCGATCTCACGGCCTTAACATCATTTTCTCACCTGAGCAACCTGTTGCTAGAAAATCTCCTTGAGAGATCAATCCCTCGGCAGCAACATCCATTCCTCGGTCGTCAGATCCATTACTCGGCCGCCAGATCGTCCTTTTTCTAGACTTTGGAACATTCTGTCGATTGTTTGATCCAACTACACTACCTCTCCGATGCGTTCGGGCTACGTTCAGAGATTGTAACGAAGAGTTTGAATTTCATTGCAATTGCAATCGTGCCATTTGATTGGCCGGAGTGAGTCATCAATTGCCTATATAAAGAGGCCCTTAGACCACGAAATTAATAAGTGAATACACCCTCATCAATCACGAAACTCTGCAGAAACACTCTCTCAATCCCTCTCTTTAAAAGCCCTAACCTCCCGAAGGCAGCCACTAATCCGAAGATCAAACCCCGAAGTTCAAACCCTAATCCTAGGGTTTTCGAGAAGCAATCAATCAATCAACACCAATACGAAGCAATCAAGCAATTGAGGGATCAAGGTGGTGAGGCCCAACGGCCTCTGGTCTGGTCTATTTACTGTCTTTATGCTTAACCGTAGCCTTTTGATTACCTGCTAACTTTTCTGTCTGGTGTGAGGAAGAACACCGACCAGGGCTTCGATCCCTCGGCCGTGACATCCATTCACCGGCCGAGTAATCGATTTCCTGGGACAGCTCTGTTTTGGTCTGATTTCTAATGCATGCTTTCAATTACAGTCCTGGCTCACCTTATTCACTGTTAAAGGCTTAATTAAACAGACTGCGTGTTAGAATTGAATAAAGCATCTACATGTCTTATGTTGAATGACTATGGGCCAGTCTCATGACTGGGCAGAGAGGGGTGCTTAACACCTTCCCCTTACTGTAATCTTGGCTCCCGTACTCAGAATCTCTATCTATTTTCCTAGTTTTAATAAACTAGGTGGCGACTCTGTTTTGATGATAACCGCTATCGTGTGGCGATGTTCCTAGCCATGGGAATGTCCACGATTCTGATTTATGAAGCAAGCAACCAATCGAGCAACAAACGATCAATCTGTATGGCGATGCCCCGTTTGGGAGGTGTCTACAGCGGTCTTCCTGCTTTTCCAATGTCGCCGCCTCCACGCATGCTTCTTTCTCAAACTACCAGCCCCTCGGATTCCTTTTTGATTGGCTGGATTTTCCAAAACCTGATCGGCTTCCCTATTCCGATTTCCCCTTCCCATCCGATCGGTTTCCTCATATTTTTCTCTTCCGAATGGATCCAACTCCCCACCCCGTCCTCCCCTTCCTCGTCGGATCTGATTGGGCCTAACCCGTGCGCGGCTGAGTTTATTTGGGGGATTTTGTTGTTTTTTTATGCAGGTTGCAGATCCATGATGAACAGGGGTATCGTGAAGCTTGGTTTTATGACTACCCGATCTGTGTCGGCCGCCGTTAGTAATGGGCGCAATCCGACCAGCGGCATGGTCACTTTCGGTTGATGTGGTAGGCTCTCTGGCTTGATTGCTCGTTGTTTGTGGACGCTAACCTTGGATGGGTTCTCTTGGATGCAGTGGTTTAGGATTTGCTCTTAGTTTTCTGTTGTAGTTTAAGGTGGCGGTGTGTAGACACCCCAATTTGGCCTAACGATTATTTCAAGTCCCACCTTGGGGACCATCCCGATGATGAATGGATACAGTAATTGATTATTGACTTCTCGTAAACCTAAGGACTTTGGTGAGTACTTCTAGTCACTTAGAGGATCCAATCCAGAGCCAAATAACCTTTCAGACAAAAATACAGCATCTTAGGAAAATACATTTATCGGCCGCAAGATCTATCTCACGGCCTCCACTTCTTTCTTTCATCCGTGGAATAAGGTGTTTGAAATTCTCTCAAAGAGATAGATTCCTCGCACGAGTGATGCATTCCTTGGCCGCCAAATCCTTCTGGCGGTCGCCAGATCGTCTTTTTCCAGAATTCTGAAATGTTCTGTCATTCGTTTGATCCGTGCTCAAAACCCTAGCAGCCAAACTCCGATTCTTCAGGGCTATGAAATAGATTCTGAGCAGAGATCTTCTAACCCTATAATTCCATTTCGATTCACGTCATTTGATTCGCCGGAGTGAGTCATCCTATGCCTATATAAAGAGGCATTTAGAGTTTGAAATTAACAACACAATACATCCTTTCTAGCCACGAATCTCTGCAGAAATACTCTCTCATACCTCCTTTACAAAAGCCCTAACTCCCCGTGAGTAGCCGCATCCCGACGATCAAACCCTCGAAGTACAAACCCTAACCATAGGGTTTCGAGAAAGAAGTCAGTCGATCACCCTCAATCCGAAGCAATCAAGCTACTGAGGGATCAAGGTGGTGAGTCCCAGGGGCCTGTGGTTTGTTTGTATCTTTAATTCGTAGCGTGTTTTAAATTCTTTGATTTTCTGTTAATTGTTCGTATTCTAGTGTGAAGAAGAACATCGGCTGGGATATCGTTCTCGCGGCCGAAACATATATTTAGTAGGATCCCACGGCCGTGACATCCATTCACCGGCCGTGGAATCCATTTGATTGGGACAGTCAGTCGTTCCTTATTTGTTTTGATGCATGTTCAATTCATTTCTCTGGCTCACCTTACTAATTGCTTAAAGGCTAATAATCAAATTATTTGTCTAAAATTAAATAAAGAAAACATAAATTGTATGTTGAACAATTATGGGCCGGTCTCACGACCGGGTGAAGAGGGATGTGTAACACCTTCCCCCCTTATCGTACTTTTGGCTCCAGTACCCGGAATCTCTGTTTGTTTTTCCTAGTTTTTATAAACTAGATGGCGACTCTATTTTGATGATAACTGCTATCATGTGGTGATATTCCTAGCCATGGGAAAATGCACGATCTTGGTTTATGAAGTGGAATTGAGGAAAGAGAATATCTGTATGGCGATGCCCCGTTTGGGAGGTGTCTACATGTCTACAGTTTTTGGCGACTCTGTTGGGGACTTGAGAGCCATAACCAAAAAATTCGACATAGGATTAATGCTTGCTTTATTTAATTCTTGTATCATATGTTGTAACGCCCCCAAATTCGGGTACGTTAAAGGGATAATTTTTATTGAAAGGTAAATAGAGTCAAGCTCATTATTACATCATAAACCTTACAAAAGTACTTTTATTCAATAAGGGAGGGTACTTTTTATCATAAACCTTACAAAAGTACTCTTCTTGTTCCTCCATTCTTGCCAGTTCCTCAGCTCCAAAGGCTTCCAAAGTGTAGTGTTCCCCCTGTTCGTCTATGAGGTCTGACACATTATACCGGTGTCGCCACTAATATAATATGTCTGGGTCACCAAAGGTAACACCGTGAGCTATAATGCTCAATAGAGAAATCCATACCCACTAACCCTTAACTTACACAAAACAGTCATACAGATAATGATATCAATACAGTATTAAGTCACAAAGGTAATGATACGTACTCAACAATAACATATCCACATTCTTTAGTTAGCGTAAGTGTCTGTGTCATCAGAGTTTTTCCTACGCAGCGTTTCGTAGACCGTGTCACCAATTTCACTTTTCTTTTACCAATTAACATTCCGAAAATTATTTTAACACACCCAACCTCGGTTCCGCCGTTCCGGGTTCCCGAGTATCCTCACAATGGTTCCGCCGCACCGGGTTCCCATTGGCACACAAAAACTTTGCATTGGCTCCTCTCCGCGGATAACCAAGCCACACACCCAACCTCGGTTTCGCCGTTCCGGGTTCCCGAGTATCCTCACAATGGTTCCGCCGCACCGGGTTCCCATTGGCACACACACACACACCACCCAACGGGCAAGTCCGGCCACATTGTGGTTTAAAAACACACACACCACACAATGGGCAAGTCCGGCCACATTGCGGTTTCAAAACACACCTTGTTTTTAACACACCCTATGTGTCATGTTTCTACTTTCTCGTTTTCGTGTCTCGTATTCATGCATAGACTCCGCGGCAGGACGTTTTGACTTCTTGGAATTTAATTAACAAGATCATTCAACTCTAAATTTCTTAGCGTGCTCATTCTAGTTATACTTGAACATTTAACACACAAACTAAAGCATAGTGCCACATGGACGGACACCTTTGGAGTGGTAAACCACTTATGCTTTATCAACAACAAGTAGTCAAGCAATCATGCAACAAGCTCATCACCATCCTTATAATTGAAACTAAGCGATAAATTCCTATCTTTTTTTAAAAGTCGTTCTTTCTTTCTTTTAAGGAAGTTCAAAACAACATATGTTTATTGAGGATAAAGTTCATTAATCCACATGCTCATACTTCAAAATAATTTACATATATTTAGGGAGAGTAGATATAGAATCTATCGTTCTTCTTGGCGGTAGGTCGATCTAAGGGATTGGTCGTCGGTTTTGGTGGATCGGCGGCGTAACGGCTTCGGATTGCTTCGAAAGGAAGAGAGATGGATGTTCTCTTCCTAGAAACAACTTTTTGAACTAAACTAGACTACTTTAGAGATTTAAGGGTGGTTTGGTGGTTGCTCTTCAAGAACAAGGAAGAACATTCAAGAACAAGCAAGAACATTATGCTTTCTAGAGAGAGAAGTTGAAGGATGAGAGGTGTGAGTTGAATGGTGAGAATGGGGTGCTATTTATAGGCAAAGCCTTGGCTCTCCCTCTCCTCTCTTGGCCGGCCCTCTCTCTCTCTATCTCTCCCATGGATTTGCTCCATTGTCTTGTCAAATCAAGCCTTTCAAGCATGCCAAGGCTTGTCATGTCTAACCTTTTAGGCTTAGGGCTAAAATCCTAGGTCATCATGGAAGGTTCAAGGTCTTGTCTTGTCTAGAATTGGTTGGCTTGCAAGAAGAGATCTCATCATTGGCTTTGGGAAGACTAGAATGGTTGACACATGGCTTTTAGGCTTAAAGCTAAGCTTATAGCTTGGTGAGGTGTTCAATACACAAGCACACACCTCACACTCTCTCTCTTCCTCTCCCTCTCGGCTCACTCTCTCTCTCCCCCCCTCCTTCGCCGAATTCCCCCTCTCCCTCTCTCTTCCATTGCCTTGTCAAATCATGCTTAAAGCATGTCAAGCATGGTTTCCATTTTTAGGTTAGGTCTTAGGTTGTCATAAGGGGTTTGTCATAAAAGGAGGGACAAGTGGCAAGGCTAGTTGGTACTTTGGTAGGCTAGATTTGGTTGGCTTTTGAGAGGCTAGGATGAGTTGGCTTGTAAAAGAACAAAAGAAGTCATAAAAGGGTTGTACTTTGGTTGGGCAAAAGCAAGATCTTGCTTGTTGGAGTGGCCAAGGCACACAAGCACACACTCACTCTCTCTCGGCTTTCTCTCTCTCTCTCTCTCTCTCTCTCTCTCTCTCTCTCTCTCCCTCCTACTTGGTTAGGTACCTATATATATAAGTCTATATATAGAAAGAGTAAGGAAAAGGCAAAAGGGTGAAATGATTAAAGGTAAAAATAACTTTCCTAGAAAGTAACTTGCTTTAAAAGGTGATGATTACCTTAGGCCATGTGTTCTACTTTTGGCATGTCATGATTGTTCCTATTGACCAATGGTCCTAGATTGCTAGGGAAATGTAACTAAGTCAATGGGTACTTAGGTTAGGCTAACTAACTAGTTGGAAACTAATTCTAGTTAGTCTAGTTGGACTTCTAGTCAAAAGTAAATAAAATTTCAATACTTAAATACAATATTATGGAACATATAAGACGTTTAGTAAGTATGCTAGGTTTTAAAAGAATGACCGAGTCACTTGGTGACGGAAAACTATTTTATAAACATCGAACCTAATTATGACGGATTATTCGGAGTTTAAGAGGAAATTTAATAGGAATTTCAATAAAACAAAAATTACAACGAGATTTTTATGTACTAAAAATCGGAGTTGTTACATATGTATCGAGCGGGCAATCTCGTTGAGTTCACCTAATACCTCGGCATGACACGGGCTATGTTAGGGGTTCCAGCAAACTCCATGGTCACTAGTACCCCTACGGTATATTAAAACGGAATCGCCTGATTGCCGCTTATGATGAGCAAGCAAAAGGGTTGATGCCCTTTGACAACAGAGCACCTCTGAGACCACCCAAACCGTACATGTGATTAGAGAGCCATAGAACTTATCAAAATAAGACAGGAACCTGCAGGCTAGGAATCTACTTGTATTTGTTTGTAAAGTTCTTCCTCACACTCATTGTATATATGTGTTGTAAAATTCTTTTTTGCAGGAGCCTTGAAACCAAGGAAAGGGGTAAGATAACCAGTCTAACTAAAGGAAAAATGTTCAGGTAAAAATGGCTGCATCACTGTTCATGTTCGATTCACACTTTCATATTGTCACCAAGTTGTCTGGCTCGTTCAATCTCTCTGTCAAGGTTTTTGACCCTTCCAAGTATATCACCCTGACGGATCAACCAAAGCCTGAGGTGGTTATCTTTGAAGATAATCACATTATGTTCACAAGAATGGTCGACGATGAAGAGGTGGAAGAAATAATTGAAGAAGAAGAACTTCGCAGGGTCCCAATCTACTTTATGACCCTTATGCACCTACCGATGACTACTGGCCAATAGATGAAGTGAACAACCTCGAAGTGGAAGAGGAAAGGACGATGGAAGAAGAATCTGCTGACAATGATCCATTAGATGAAGTATTGCTAAACCTACTCTTAGATGAGGGGGTCACCAATGATGAAATAAGGGTGATCTACCCCATCACAGATAGGTTTGGCAATTGGTGGGGATTTGTTGGCACCCGAAAAGTTGACAATAGTGATGAAGAAGAGATTGAAGTTCAACTGGAGGAAGCAACGGCAATGGAAAACCAAATGGCCCTTCAAGATTTGCATGGTGACAATAATGAAAATGCGAATCAAGATGACAGTGAAGTGCTGATGATCAACCTTGGTGAGGAAAAGGATTGCTTTGAGCTAATTGTGGATGCTGCAGAAGGGGCTTGCTCAAACTAGACTGTGGAATACATTCTAAAATACAAAATAAAAAATGCTGACTCCGATCTTAGTTTCGATTCTGAGGCAACCCAGTCTGAGTCTAGTTTTTTGTCTTTTCAAACTACTGAGTCTAGTGAGGAAGGCACGGTCAAAGCGCCAAGGCATAACATCTATTTTGAATTTGACTCTGAAATATCTTTTGACAGTTTTAGCAATGAGAATGATAATTTAGAGTATTTCACTTTACCTATGATTAATTGTGTGGACTCTGATAATCTAATTTTTAAGGATGAAATTCCAAAAGAAATTCTAGAGTTTATCGAGAGAGAAGAGGAGTGGCACGCCAAACCTTTTTCTGAAAAAATAATTACAGCAAACATAGGCTCTGAAAATAAGCCTAAAGTGGTTAAAATTGGTGCAACACTATCTTCTCAAGAAAGTGAAAAATTAATCCTTCTGCAAAAATAATACAAAGATGTTTTTGCCTGGTCTTACAAGGACATGCCTGGAATAGACCCCAAAATTGTTCAGCATAAAATTCCTCTTTATCCTGATGCAAAACCTGTTAAACAAAAGTTAAGATGTATGTGTCCCGATTGGGTCTTGAAAATAAAAGAAGAGGTCACTAAACAAATCAACACCGATTTTCTTATAGTCACTGAGTATCCACAGTGGGTAGCAAATATCGTTCTGATACCAAAGAAGACTGGGAGAATTAGGGTCTGTGTGGATTTCCGAGATCTCAACAAGGTTAGTCCGAAGGACGACTTTCCGTTGCCGCATATAGATGAACTAGTGGACAATACCATAGGACATGCATTGTTATGTTTTATGGACAGATTTTCTGGGTATAATCAAATTCTGATGTCAGGATAAGGAGAAAACCACCTTCACTACACCATGGGGACTCTACTGCTATCGGGTAATGCTATTTGGGTTGAAGAATGCTGGAACTACTTACCAAAGGATGGCTACAATACTTCTACACGACATGATGCACAAAGAGGTAGAGGTCTATGTTGATGATATGATAGTTAAATCAAAGGAAAGAGAAGGACATTATGAAGCGCTCCAAAAGTTCTTTGAGAGGATTAGGCAATATAAGTTACGTTTTAATCCTCAAAAATGCACTTTTGGAGTGACTGCTAGAAAAATGCTAGGATTTGTTATCACTCAGAGAGGAATCGAAGTGGACCCGTCTAAGATACAAGGTATTATGGAGATACCGTCGCCAAAGACGGAGAAGGACGTGAGGAGCTTTCTGGGAAATGTGCAGTTTATCAGTAGGTTTATTTCCAAACTCACAGCCACTTGTGAACCTCTTTTCAAGCTTTTGCAAAAAGGGACAGATTTTGAATGGAATCAAGACTGTCAACGAGAATTTGAGGCAGTCAAGGAGTATCTTGAGAACCCGCCTGTATTATAACCACCCATCCCTGGAAAGCCATTAATTCTATACCTCTCAGTAGCAGAAACATCCATGGGATGCATGCTGGCATAAGAAAATGATGCTAAAGTAGAGTGTGCCATATATTACCTCAACAAAAAGATGATGGACTATGAGACAAGATATACTCCTTTGGAGAAGACCTGCTGGGGGCTAGTATGGGCCACAAAGAAACTAAGGCATTACCTATTGGCACATCCGGTAGTTCTGTTTTCTCGATTAGACCCAATCAAGCATCTTTTTGAGAAGCCAACACATTTTGGAAAACTGGCTAGATGGTTATTGCTATTAGTAGAGTTTGACCTCAAATACATGACAAGGAAATCGGTAAAAGGAACGACAGTGGCAAAGTTCTTGGCAGATCATTCTGTGACAGAGGCCGAGGCAGAAGACTTCATGTTCCCAAACGAGGATTGGCAGCTTTATTTTGATGGATGCTTCGTCTGTCAATATATCGAAATATGATCACCCCAAGCATAGGGTTGTAGACACCCCAATCTGGGTCTCCGAATAATCTTTAAGTTTTCCCGATGATGAAATAAGGAAAAATATACCATCAAGGCTTGGATTGTTGCTCCTTTCTTACTCCTTCCCTAACCTCAAGAAAATCCCATTTTAAACATATAGGGTGGCTCTCGGTTCAATTGCAAAAGAGAAAGATGCGTTTGTTTTGTCAAAAATAACTTTTTTCATGACACACTGAGGGTAAAATGGGTACACATTTCAATGTATAAAATACCTTTGAGTGAAACCAATTAGGTTAGAAAGAGGACTCGACAAGCTTTCCAATGCTTCGAACCACGCCCAAATCCGAGTTCGGGAGTGTCCGGAGCGCCCCCGCGAAATTCAGTGTGCTGAGCTGTCTCGAAAAACCGCGCGGCGTTTCAAAGCGCCGCGCGACATTTTAGAAACGCAGCACGGCATTTCAAAAAAATTCCAAAAATTTGCTCCACCGCACGGGATTTCAATATACAGCATGGCATTTCTCTCTATGTCGCACGGCATTCTGAGAAAAAGTTCTGACAGTTGCAGAAAGTTGTCGGCCACGCCAGCAGATGTAACAATTAAAAAATTGCTTGGCTAGAGCACATTTTGCACGTTTTTTATCCTTTGGGTGCACTCCAAGTATCTTTTTGCCTATAAATAAACCCCCCTTCTAGTTGAGAAGGACCCCTTCAACTCAAGTAAAATTACTCTGCCATTTTCTAAACTCTCATTCTCTCTCTCTAAAAATACCCCCTCTTGATTCTCTCTCTACAACTTCTTACACCCATCACCACTACATACACCTCTTTCTCTCTCTACATCAACCCACTTGATCTCTCTCTCTCTCTCTCTACACCCATTTGCTCACAAGTTTCTCAAAACTCAATCCAAATCAACCTCTACTCTCCATCTTCAAGCACATCCAAGCTTCAATCAAAAGGAAGCATTCGGAGTGCCGCACGGCTTGCTGTTGTGACGCGCGGTATTTTAGTTTATATCGTCATTCTTGTTTCATTCCCAGTCTTCATTCCACTGTACATTTACACACATATCATTCATCTGTACATACTTTGTGCATTTACAAATCATTTTCATGCTACATGTTTCATTTCCGTCTTGTTTTTCAACAAAGTTAAAATCTTTCAAATGATATTAAATCCCCCATTTAAAATGCTTAGTAGAGACCGGTTTTTACCGGGCGAGCGGGGTGCTTTTTCAACAAAACCTTCCTCGTTCGTAACGTGGCTCCCGGATCTAAAATCTCAACGTTTTCGCTAGATCAAAAGCCTTTTTCTTTCAAACAAACTCTCGATTTCTCAGATCATCCATCTCAAAAATCCGGGTGGCGACTTTTCGAGCACGCGCCGGGCGCGGGAGCCAACAAGGGTAAAAACGTCATTTGAAGGATAATAATCTGGAAGACCGGGATCGTACCCACGGGAATAATTAATACGGCTTGATTGGATTTGTAGAAGTAAGCACAGGTTTTCGGCATTTAGACAGCCAACTGTGTTTTACTTTATGCAGTGGAAATAAAAAGACTAAATTAAACGGCAAATTAACTAGAATAAAAGGCAGGTTAGGTCTAGGAATACTAACACCCACAACTCAAGTCGAATTACGTTTCTCACCTGATTACACGGTTTAAGATACTCAATTAAGGTTCTTAACCCGGATGATAAATGGTCTGTCTACCAAGATAGCTCTAGAATTTATTTAGCAAACACCTCGAGCGACAGAGCTCCAAGCATCATGTGTGGCAAGTAAGCAACGCTCTTGCCTACACATGATCAAAGAGGTTAACACCTTAGCAATTTGATAAACAAACCAAACTACACATCGATTTTCGAACCAAAGATTTAAACTTTATGGTGAAAAACGCATTTTTACTCGAGCCATGAGGTGCTAATCATCCCATGACCTAACCTTGGAAAACTACTCACTTGTATCTAAAGAGATAAAAATAAGCAAAAATCTACTTAACATATTGAAATAACAACAATTGAAATAAACTAGATAAAATGATAGATCGGAAGATTGTCTACAACTTTAATAAAGGAGATACTAGCAAAAACTAATTACTTAAAGCAGAAAATTAAATAATAAGTGCTGAAAATGAAGAACACTAAGAACATTCAAAAAGTAATTCAAAATCTAGGCTAGATCTAGAAAAATGCAATACAAAAACTACTTGTTTGGATTTGTGACATCACATCTTTTTATATCACCCTCTATCGTGTACAGAATATTCCCAAAGATGCCTTGAAAATCCTCTCCGAAGGCCCTCGGTACCGATACCTTTGCTTACATGGTATCGGTACCGAGCTTGCTAGGCTGCTTCCTCTAACCCTCTCGGTACCGATACCTCATCTGACATGGTATCGGTACTGAGGCCTTTAGCTCCAGCTTCACAGCTCCTAGGAGCTTTCACAGCACCCAACAGCTTTCACAGCATCTTATTTTCATTCCTTAAACTTAAGTAAAGATTGCATTGTAAACATTTCTTTTACCTTTTCTTTACTTTAATTTATTTAATGAAAATAAGGAAGTACCTCCCATTTGGAAACAATGGAATTACCAGAATTTTGAGATTTCAATCCAATCAAAATGTTGACCCCCAGCTTTTAGTGTAAAAAAGAAAACAACATGCTTTTCTATAGAGAAAATGGCTCAAAACATAATCTTGCTCTTCGAATAAAACCTTGCAAATTTGAAGTTGCTCTTTAGAAGAATTCAAGGATCAATTACCGCCATTTTTTATCTCGAAAATCAATACTTTTTCGAAAAGTCATTTTTCCATACTTAGACAGATTTTCAGAGACCGACAGGGTCTTCCTTGGTTCCTCGGGTACTTGGACGCACTCAGATCATCCATGGCGTCAAAACATGCCCTATTCACATGATTTACCTGAAAACACTAAAAACATACCTTACGTGCAATATCAAAGAAAACACTAACTTTATAAACATAAATACGATAAAATTAGGGATTTAGCGCACCCATAATGGTATTATTGGGTGTTTATCAATGGAGCATCAAACCAATTTGGGTACGACATAAGGGTATTGCTAGTTTCCCCCAATGACTCTCATATCCCTCTGTCATACAAATTAAGGTTTGAAGTCACCAACAACCAAGCTGAGTAGGAAGCCTGCATTGCTGGAATGGAGGCAGCACTGGAACTAGGGGCAAAAAGGATAGAGGTCATTGGAGATTCAAACTTAATGGTGTCCCAAGCAAGAGGAGAATGGAAGGTTAAAGAGGATACATTGAAATTATACCACTCTGTGCTGGAAACTTTAATTTCACAATTCAACTCCGTTATCTTCACGCACACTCCACGAGTGGGTAATAGGTTCGCAGATGCGCTGACCACGTTGGCCTCCATGGTTGAAATACCCATGGGATTCACAATGAGGCCACAAATGATCGAGCAAAATGTCAAGCCGACATGTGAGTGTACTTTCACTAAGGAAGATGAGGATGATGGAAAGCCATCGTACGAGGATGTGAAGAGGTTTCTAGAAAAAGGAGAGTACCCCTCGGAAGCTACCTCAAAGGATAAAATGGCACTGTGGAAGTTTGCTGCCCGATTTGTGGTTTGTGGCAGAGCACTGTATCGGAAAGCACATTTGGGCCCTAATCAACTCTGCGTCACAATAGAAGAGAGTCAAAAGGTAATGGAGGAAATACACGAGGGGATTTGTGGGCCGCACATGAGTGGGGCAACAATGGCAAAAAAGATTCTACGTCAAGGATATTACTAGACTACAATGTGGGCCGACTGTGCTAGCTATGTCCGACGATGCTATAAATGCCAAACACACGCTGATCGTTTGCGTATTCCCCCCACGGAATTATACAGCATGACATCCCCTTGGCCATTCTCCACTTGGGGAATAGATGTCATTGGGAGTATAAATCCAAAAGGGAAATACAAGCATCAATTTATCCTTGTGGCCGTCGACTACTTCACTAAGTGGGTAGAGGCAGCTTCTTATTCTACCCTTCAAGCCACTCATGCGGCCAAGTTTATCCGCACCAATATCATCTATCGGTATGGTGCACCTCATGAGTTAATCTATGTAGACACCCCAATTTGGCCTAACAATTATTTCAAGTCCCACCTTGGGAACCACCCCGATAATGATATGGATACAGTGATTGCTGATTGACTTCTCGTGAACCTTAGGACTTTCGGTAAGAACTTTTAGCCACTTAGAGGACCCAATCCAGAGCCAAATAGCCTTTCCGACAGAAGTACAATATCCTAGGAGAATCCATCTGTCGGCCGTGACATTGATCACATGGCCTCGACATCATTTCTTCACCCGTGAAGCTTATTGCTTGAAAATCTCCCTGAGAGATCGATTAGCCGGCCGCCAGGATCATTCCTCAGCCGCAACATTAATTCTTCGACCGCCAGATCCTTTGCTCGGCCGCCAGATCGTTTATTTTCCAGATTCTAGAACGTTCTGTCACTCGTTTGATCCGATCACAAAACCCTAGCAGCCAAATCCCGATGCGTTCAGGCTACGTAAGGAGATTACCATAAGGAGTTCGTGTTGCCTTATAACTCCAATTCAATCGTTCGATTTTGATTGGTTAAGGTGTGTCATTCCTATGCCTATATAAGGGAGCCATTGGGTTCTGAAATTAATATGTTCATATACCCTCTCTAGCCATGATACTCTGCCAATATGCACTCTCAAATCCCCTCTACAAAAGCCCTAACCTCCCGAAGGCAACCGCTAATTCGACGATCAAACCCCGAAGTTCAAACCCTAACCCTATGGTTTTCGAGAAGCAATTCAATCAATCACCATCAATCCGAAGCAATCAAGCCACTGAGGGATCAAGGTGGTGAGACCCAGGGACCTCTGACTCAATTTATTTCTTATTTTTACGCTTAATCATAGTGTTCTGATTATCTGTTAATCGTATAGTCTGGTGTGAGGAAGAACATCGACTGGATCTTCGATCCATTGGCCGATACATCAAATCAGGAGGATCTCTCGGCCGTGACATCCATTCATTGGCTGCGAAATCCATCTCCCTGGGACATATCTGTTTCATTCTGCTTTCCGATGTATGTTTTACTTATCGTCTTGGATCACTGTAGGTGGAGAAAAACAGATGGTACCTAGAACAGCGCTGAATCTCCTTACGTCACGTGCTGTTCGATCGGAACCCTAACCTATAAAACAGACAAGGGGTGAGCGCACCTTCGCCTCTCGTGTCAAAGGCCCTCCGATGCCTAAGTTAGTATCACGTACTGCCTCAAAAACCTAAAAATCAATAGGAAGTGTGGAATGAATGCAACTTATTGCGTACCTTTTCCCTCTAGGTTCACCTCGTATTTATAGATATGAGCATGCTTGCTTTCCAAGCATCCTTCTCGTCCCAGGCCTCCTGTCTCGTACAGGAAACCTGGCTCTTCTGGGAATCCCTTACCCAATCAACTGAGATCCCTTCCTCATAGGGTCTCTTCTCACCATAGAACTCATCCCTTAGTAGGACTGTCTTTTGACTTATCTCTACCGTATATCGGGTCCGTCTTACAGGACACCCCTATTGCCTTATCTCTTAAGACAATGTTTCATCAAGTAACTCTATCTGTTCGGCACATGCCCCTACCGAACAGACAGCACAAGTAAATGACTTCTCATGCCACTGGCCTATCTAGGCCGAACAGAATGTACCGACTGGTAACTTCTCATGTCACCGGCTTATCCCAGCCGAACAGACTGTCTAATCTGGTGCCTCATCGTAGCACTGGACCTTACCGCCGCCGTCCACCTTATACGGGGTCCCATATCACTTTCCTCATTACACGGGTCTAGAACACAACGTGTTCGGCAACTATTTGCACCTGTTCGGTAACACCTCCCTACAATTGCTCCCCAGCTTTCGCTCATTATCACTGCTCGAAGATGATGAGTAAAGCTCAAAAGTGAACTTAGAGCCGAACAGACCAGATCCCGTGCAGATACAGTCATTGGGCTTCCATTGATGTCTTTTGGCGGTTTAGTCATAATTTTCTCGAAATAATGACTCCACGTGGCGTGTTTCGTACACCTCGCATTAAACTCGAACTGATGTTTTGGCCAAACGCCGTTTGCACGTTAGCCATCCACTTCTTGTGGCAGTTACTTTTCTTATGACACTGTGAAAAAAGGGCAAGGTTCGTCTCCGTCTCTTTCACTTGATCCCCAAAAGGAGGGATATTTTTGGTTTTTACACCACAGAAAGGCTTCGGTTTTGTTTTCTCTCTCTAAAACCAGGCGATAACCTCCGCTCCTCATCCGCCATCGCCGCCGTCTGCAAAACTCGATTGCACCCCAGAAAAGTCCCAGAATCATCTTTGTAAGACTTTTACCCCTTCTCTATTTCATATTTCAATTTGAGATTTCGTTCTCAGATTTACTTTAGAGAACCAGGGTTTCTTTTGAACCTTTTTTCCAGATCTTCCTCATACTATTCATAGTCTCGTTCATTTCATCTATCATCCATGGCGGATGAGGCTGATAGTGGCCCTAAGCTAAGAAAATTTAGAAAACTTTGCGAAACACCCGCTGCCATGGCAGCATTCAGGGCAGACTATAAAGTCCCTGCTAACGTTGGGCTTGAGCTCGCCCCTCTAGGTGCAATCAGGGAAGATGGGAGATGGGATAGGTAGTGCATTCCCATCGTGGCCATCGTTGAGGGTGGCGTTCGCTTCCCCCTAGACCCCTTACTTCGTCGGGTTCTTAGTTGGTACAAACTTTCTCCTATGCAAGTATCCACAAATTTTTTCAGGCTAGTGATGGGTATTGTGGCCCTGAATAGAATCTTAGGCACCCAAGTAGGGTTATGGGAAATCCAATGGTGGTACAGCATCGTGCTGAACCCAGAATACAATACTTACTATTTCAAAGTAAGGAAAGCGGAAAAGCGCCTCGTGCTTAACTTGCCAGACTCTGCTCGTGATCACGAAATGGACTTCCTGTATGTCACTGGTGCCTACGAGCCATTTGGGGAAGATGGCCAAGTGGTGGGCTTCCATTGCCCCCACAAATGGGGCCACCCACGTATGCTCCTAATTCACTTTATTATAACTTACTGCTTCCATCCTTACTTCTTTACGTGATTCGACTTTCTTTTGAATTTTGATTCTGCAGCGACAAACACCAACAAACGCCTCGGACGAGAGCCTAGCTACGTCCGAACAGCAGAAATAAACAGGATACTGCAATACACTGGTGAGCCGGGGACCCGAACAGCTGGGAGAGGCCGGGACGCAAGCGTGCTTTTAGGCTACGACCCCGCCTATAGGGGCTTTATAGATAGGAGGTTAGCCCACCCAAGCATCAGTGCTGCCTCTACTTCGACTGCTCCCCAGCCTAGAAGCTCAAGATCCAACACTGGAGTAACTATAGCCGGTCAACCAGGAGAGGTTCCAATTGCTGAAGGTGTTCCCCTACCTCGACTGATACTCAGGAGATCATCTCGTAAACGGGCTGCTTCTCCACAACAGCCCGAACAGCCAGACATCAATCAATCTCCCTCTCCAAGATTCTCTCGATCGCCCCAAGATTCAGGTATCATGTCTTAACAACCTCTCAACCTCAGCACCCTCCTTACCATTCCTGCACGGGGACGGGGCTCTACTGGCCGGGTGTCGTCCACAGGTCAAGCTCCTCCTGCACCTCGCCGAAGCAGGGGGGGCTCAACAAGATCTTCTTCCCCCCGGGAATAAGATGGTTCCATTGGGGCCTCTGATGCCCACCGGGACAAACGCCCCAGGCATGGCGAAGACGGGGCCTCACATGTTGAAGCTGCTACCGGGACCGTAGATACCCGTCGCCGATCGTCCAGGTTATACACGAGGCCTGGACACCCCAACTCAAAAGGAGTGACCGGCCCGTGAATATAGGGGACAGTGTCAGCTCCTCAGAGACCGCACTGGCTGTAGCCCAGGCACTGTTGCTGCCCGCAGATATGCAGAAGGAAGCTGCTTCTTCAACTGACCGGCTAGTGGCCACTGGGGTTGCAAGTGGGGTTAAGGTAAAGTATGATTTTCACGATATTTTAGTGTACATCGTCCATATGTACTAATTGCCCTTCATTTCGATGCATTTCAGTTTATTCAGAAGATGGTCGCACTAGGCCAGAAATTGCAGAAGATTGAGCCTGACCGAAACAGGCTCCTAAGAGACAATACCAGACAACTCCAGACCACAACAAGACTGGAGAGGGAGAGGGACAAAGCAAGGCTAGAGGCTGAAGGGATGAAGGCAAAAATGGAGGCAGCAGAAGAGAACCTTAGACAAGCTCTGGCAGAGATCGATGCTACCAAGAAGGGTGCATATGATGATGGGCATCAGAAGGGTTTTGATGATGCAACGGCCAGCTATGTAGAACAGATGCCGGGCATTCAAGATCACATATGGGCTGCTGGATGGGAGGCATGTTTGATCAAAATTGGTGCTGATGATGATTGCACCCTATGGGTCGACAACGATCTACCTAGCAAACGTGTCCAGCCATCTCATAGCTCCGTGGAGCCTGCCCTTGATGATATCGAAGAGCAGATCGATGATTTTGCCGACGTGGATGAGGAGATGGAGATGGAGACTCAGGCTGCCCAGCCTAGATCCCAAGTAGCCCACGATGAGCAGCCAACCACAGAGGGAGCAACTACTGAGACTGTCGTCCTAGAAGAACAACCAATTGGAGACAGCAGTGCTACTGTTGTTCCAAGCAACACCACCCCTGAGGTCCAGAACTTGGACTAACTTGGTAAGTCTTAGCCCATTTCTTTTGACCATGCATAAACATTTTGCTGGTCCTGTGCGACCGTAAACTTCAGCCCTGCGAGGCATCAGTATATTTTGAACATACTTTTAACATAGGCATTTGGCCCTTCGTGGCAGTACATTGGTTTGCTCGGCCTTTTCGTGGCTCTTTCTGATATTGCACTTAGCCCCTCGTGGCCAGAGGTTTCAGGTTATTTTGACTAAGTTATTTCATACTTAGCCAGTTCTTCGTACAGGTGTTTGCATCTACCAAGTGTGTTCATACTTGGATATTCATTCTAAGTCCTGGAATACCTTAGCTGTTGATGCAAATGCTTAGTGAGCTTTCTAGCTTTCACGTACTAAGCTTTACTCATAATTGGTCAAATATGCATTTTCTCGTATGCTCCCTAATATGGACAAATTCCCATATATACTCGTACTCGGGTGTTTATATTGCTTCTAAGTTTTTTCATACTTAGCAACTCTTATAAGCAAGGAAATTTATTTGAACAAGTATTTCGTACTTAGGAAGTTTCTTGTACTCGGAACAGATCGTTAAGTTTTATCGTACTTAGCAAGTATTTCGTACTTGGTTTAAGTTTCTCGTACTTAGAACAGATCGTTTAAGTTTTATCGTACTTAGCAAGTATTTCGTACTTGGTTCAAGTTTCTCGTACTTAGAACAGATCGTTTAAGTTTTATCGTACTTAGCAAGTATTTCGTACTTGGTTCAAGTTTCTCGTACTTTATTCTATTAGCACGTTCTTTCTTGCGTCTAAAACATTCATACCTATTACCTGCTCCCCAATACGAAGGAGGGACAGTTAGGCCGTTGTTCGGATTTATAAGTTAAAAAATATCCATATATCGGAGGAAACAAAATTTCTGAAAAATCAAATATGTTGTGAAAACACAATTTTATTCATAATTCTCAAACTCAAGGGGTCGTTAGGCGTACTCCTTGCCACTAATAAACAAATGAATTGTTTCGTAATCCCCACACAACTAACATAATTCTAAAACAGAATTAAAAAACAAAGGAATTTTCTTCGTAATCCTCACACAAAAATGCAATCCTAAAACAGAATTAAAAAACAAAACAAGTCTTTTTAAACAAAGAACTTTCTCAAATTGTGGACATTCCATGGCCTTGGCATCGGGTTCCCGTCCAGGTCTGCCAACCTATAAGCTCCAATGCCCACAATTTCAGTCACTCGATACGGACCTTCCCAATTAGCTCCAAGCTTTCCCTCATTAGCCACTTTGGTGTTGCCAAGTACTTTTCGAAGCACAAGGTCTCCAATGCCAAATTCTCGAGGGTGGACATGTTTGTTGTAGCCTCTCATTAGCTGTTCCTGGTACAAGGCCAGGTGGACCAGGGCCCTTTCTCTCCTCTCTTCGGCCAGATCAAGCTCAATTTCTAAAGCCCTGTCATTCCCCCCACTTTCGACCAATGCAGTCCTATTGGTTGGAAGTCCAACTTCCAAAGGTATGACTGCCTCTGTACCATACGCTAATGAATAAGGGGTCTCTCCCGTAGACCTTCTAGGCGTTGTTCGGTGTGCCCACAATACTAAAGGTAATTCATCAGGCCACTTGCCTTTTGCCTTGTCTAGCCTCTTCTTGATCCCATCAAGAATGGTCTTGTTGGAAGCTTCTGCTTGCCCATTGCTCTGAGGGTAAGCAGGGGTTGAGTAATAATTCCTTATCCCATACTGGGAACAGAATACCTTGAACTTCTTCTGGAACTGTGCCCCATTATCTGTGATCAAAGAGTAAGGGACCCCAAATCGAGTGATAATACTCTTCCATACAAACCTTTCTATCATAGGTTCAGTGATTTTGGCCAAAGGTTTGGCCTCAATCCACTTAGTGAAGTAGTCAGTGGCCACCAACAAGAACTTTCGATTTCCTGTTGCTTTATGCAGCGGACCCACGATGTCCATTCCCCACTGGGCAAATGGCCAAGGGCTAGTTAAGGGTACCAGATCTTCGGCCGGTGTCTTTATCATCGGTGAGAACTTCTGGCACTTCTCACAAATTTTAACATAGACCTTGGCATCTTCCTGCATGTGCGGCCACCAATATCCTTGAGAAATTGCTCGATGGGCTATGGATCTGCCCCCAGCATGGCTTCCACATGTTCCTTCGTGGATTTCATGGAGGAATTTTTGCACCATCTCAGGGTGCACACAAAGCAAATATGGCGCAGTGAAAGATTTCTTATATAACTTTCCATCAGGGGACAGCTAAAACCTTGCTGACTTGGTTTTGATTTTGTGTGCCTCCTTTTTATCCGTAGGGAGAGTTTCATCTCGTAAAAACTCTACGATTGGATCCATCCAACTTGGTCCTTGGTTCACGTCTAGGACCAAGTCCATACTTCTTCCGATGCTCGGCTCGGCCAAGTAGTCGACTATTACCTTTCGCTTGAATTCAGTTGGGACAGCTGCAGCCAACCAAGCCAAGGAATCCGCATGAGAATTCTGTCCAGAGCTTATCTGTTCTATAGATACCCTTTCAAAGGTGTTCAATAATACTCTGGCTGCCTCCACGTAGGCTGCCATCTTCTCATTTCGAGCTTCATACTCGCCGGACAGTTGGTTTACCACCAGCTGTGAATCACAGTAAACCCTGATTCTCTTAACCTTCAGAGTTTTGGCGCTGTTTAAGCCAACCAAAAGAGCCTCATACTCTGCTACATTGTTTGATGCACTGAAGCCCAGCCGAACAGACTGTTCTATCATAACACCCTGAGGAGGGAACAAAACAATGCCAATACCTGAACCAGTGTTACAGGCAGAACCGTCAACAAATAATTTCCATTCTAAAGGATCTTGTTCGGCAGAGGCCTTTCCTTTCCTCTTAGATAGTTCAACTTTCTGATCCTGTCTCGTAGGAGGCCGCGGTGCTACAGTTGGTGAAAATTCCGCCACAAAATCAGCCAACACTTGGCCTTTGATTGCAGTGCGCGGCTGATAGTCAATATCATACTGACTTAACTCAACAGACCAAGTTGAGATCCGTCCAGAGAAATCCGCCTTTCGTAGCAGCGATCTTAATGGAAACTCAGTGTAGACTACGACCTTTTGGCTTTGGAAATAATGGGGCAAGCTTTCGTGTTGCTGTCCTTAATGCAAGGACCAGTTTTTCAAGGGGCAGATACCTCGTTTCTGCGTCTAGAAGTGTTTTACTTTCATAATAAACTGGGATCTGTTCGGGTCCCTTGTCCCTTAACAGAACCGCACTCACAGCATGTTCAGAAACTGCTAGATATAAAACCAAAATCTCACCTGGGTCTGGAGTCGACAAGAGGGGAGCTTGAGCCAAATACTTCTTCAAGTCTTGGAATGCCTGCTCACATTCTGCTCCCCATTCGAACCCTTCTCTTTTCTTGAGCAACTGGAAGAAAGGCCTACATTTATCACTTGAACGGCTTATGAACCTGTTTAGGGCCGCAGCCATCCCTGTCAACCTCTGGACTTCTTTCGTAGTCTTAGGACTTTGGAGCTTTTGTAAGGCCGTTATCTTATCAGGATTTGCCTCGATTCCTCTCAAAGTCACCAGGTGGCCCAGGAATTTCCCAGAGCCAACTCCAAACGCACATTTCGAGGCGTTGAGTTTCAACTTGTACTTCCTCAGAATTTCAAAGGCTTCTTTCAAGTCCAGAATGTGCCCCTGCCTGGTCCTGCTCTTGACTACCATATCGTCTATGTATACCTCCATAGTCTGGCCAAGAAGTTTCCTAAACATGATTGTAGCTAGCCTTTGGTAAGTTGCTCCTGCATTTCTCAGCCCAAAAGGCATAACGCTGTAGCAGTACAACCCTCGTGGTGTAATGAAAGAAGTCTTCTCCTGATCAGGCCCAAACATGGCAATCTGATGGTATCCTCGATATGCGTCGAGGAAACTCATTCGTTCATACCCAGCAGTGGCGTCAACCAACTGATCAATCCTCGGGAGAGGGAAGCTATCCTTAGGACAAGCTTTATTCAAATCTGTGAAGTCTACACAGACACGCCATTTCCCATTCTTCTTCTTTACGACCACAGTGTTGGACAGCCACTCTGGGTAATAGACCTCTCGTATTGCTTTAGCCTCTAGCAAACGATCCACCTCTTCAATAACAGCATCAACATGCTGTACTGCTGCCCTTCTTTTCTTCTGAATAACGGGCTTATGCTGTGGGTCAACATTCAGGTGGTGGCAGATCACATCTGCATCCACCCCAAGCATCTCCTCCGGTACCCATGCAAATACATCAACATGTTTTTTCAAGAAATCTACCAATTCGGACTCTTCTTCATCCGGCAGTGATTCCCCAATTAGAAAATACCTCTCGGGATCAGTTTCGTTGATCTGTATTTTCTTTAGGCCTTCCACTACTTTTTCTGCTGGATCTCTTCCAACATCCTCAACAGTTGGTCGATCTGGTTTCTCCACTGTATGAACCTGATGGGCTTTTGGAACTTTCTTGATAATGGAAATCAAGCACTATTATGCTGACTTTTGATTTCCCTTTATCTTTTCGATCCCGTCGGACCCTGGGAATTTCACCATCTGGTGGTACGTAGAAGATACAGCCCTCATCTTATGTAACCATGTCCTTCCTATAATTGCGTTATAGGAGGACGGTACGTCTACAACCAAGAAGTCTGTCCTTAAGACTACTGTCCCTGCCCGAACAGGTAAAGTTACCTTCCCGAGGGGCCATATAGCGCTTGCACCAAATCCAACCAAAGGCGTAATAGATTGTTCCAAATCTGTCTGCTTCAACCCCAACTTTTTGAATGCATCGTAGTACAACACCTCTGTGCAGCTCCCCGAATCTACCAGGATTCTCTCAATGTCATATTCCCCAATTCGTAGGGTTATGACTAATGCATCGTTGTGAGGCACCTGAACCTCTCCCAGATCCTCATCTGTAAAGACTATAACATCGTTGGGCAAGTCATTATCTCGCCCTCTTTTGTTCCCCACTCGCATAACATACTGGTCATGCTTGATCTGCCTCTGCATCAGTCTTACCTCATTCCTCGTATAAGGTGTGGCCAATCCATGTATCATATGGATTACGCCCCTAGGATTCTGTTCGTAATCCAGCTCCATCGTTTTCCCTTTATCTTTGGGATCCTCCTGAATGAATTCTTTAAGATAACCTCAAGAGACCAAATCGTCGAGATGTCTTTTGTACATCTCACAATCCTCTGTCATGTGACCCCAATCCTTGTGGTAACTGCAGTGCTGATTCGTAGCGCGTTTTGCTTCCTTGTCTCCACCTAGACTTGGGGGCCACTTGAAGAAAGGTTGATTCAATATTCGATAAAGAATCCTGTAGATTGGTTCTTTCCAAACCGTGGTTATTGAAAAGAACGACTTAGGATCAGGTGCCTGCTTTTCCTTGTAAGGCTCTTTCTTAGCCTGCCCATATTCTTTCCGATAGGTCTTGGGCTCCGGCTTATCTGCCTTCTTTGCTGGAGTTTTCGGCTGTTCGGCAACAACTCTGCCTTCCTCTCGAAGTATGTCATCCTCCATTCTTGCGTGTTGTTCGATTCGCTCCATTAGCCTTGCCAATGATGCCACAGGATCCTTGTTCAATGACCGGCGTAACTCGCCCCGAACAGGCAGGCCAGTTTTGAAGGTGGCAATGGCATACTCCTCACTGCAACTGTCTATCTCATTAAAGGTTTCCCAGTATTTCTTTGCGTAGTCTCTGATCGGCTCGTTATCCTCCTGCTTCATCATTGAGAGACTTTCGAACGTCTTGGGAGCCTTTCTACTCGTTAAGAACCGAGCAGTGAACTCTTCGGCTAATTGCGTCCATCCTCGTATGGAACGTGGTTCCAACTTATGGAACCATGATAAAGCCACCTTTCCCAAGCTTGAAGGGAACATCTTGCACATGATGGCATCATCTCCATCATGCATGAACATTGCCTGTTGGTAATGTTGTACGTGAGCAATGGGATCTGCATTTGTCTCGTAAAGTACGAACGACCCGTGCTTTACTCTGCTCGGCAGACATGCGTCCTGTAGCCTTTTTGAAAAAGGTGACGCTGCTATATTACTCAGGGCCCGCCTTGCTGCCTCTCGTGCAGTCATAGACCCATCTTCTCGCTTTTTGGATTCGTGGGTCACTGCCCTGTTCCAATCGCTATCAGGTCTCTCGTACCTATCCCTGTGGTGTTTTCTTACGCCTTCCTCGGGCGAGGAACTTCGGCTCCTGCTTCTTCTGTAACGTGGGGGAGTTCTTTGCTTGCTTGGACTCCTGCTTCTTCTTTTTCGTGAAGAAACTCTCTTTTTGGGAGGAGTGGGGCTTCTGGACTTGCTCCTCCTTCTTCGTGAAGGGGCCTTTGTGTATTGCACCATGACCAGTCCATCTCCCCTGGACCTCCTTTCTGCTAACCCAGAGTCCTCAGGATGTTCACGGATTCGCTCTAACTCTCGGATCTCGTGTTCCCTTTTCCGTATTAGTCGAGCATATTCCTCGACTTCCTGCCTCTTTTTATCGAGGATATCCTCGTAGCTGTGCACACTTTTCGAATGTGCAACCGATTCTCCCCTGTGATGGGATTTGCTCCTTCGCGTGGAGGTTGTAGCCGTTTTGCCCTCCCTGTTCTTGGTGTTGTCATGGATGGTAAGAGGATCCCGGCTCGTTGTCCTCTTATCATGCCCGCTAGTTGGCTTTCTCGGAGCACCTGGTGGGGACTTATCCCCTCCGCCACCAGCCTAGTTTTTGTCGGTAATCGGTGTGACTGGATCTACCTCCACCATGGTCGTATTTCAAAAGGGAACTCTTTCACTTCCCACAGACGGCACCAATTGTAGGTGGAGAAAAACAGATGGTACCTAGAACAGCGCTGAATCTCCTTACGTCACGTGCTCTTCGATCGGAACCCTAACCTGTAAAACAGACAAGGGGTGAGCGCACCTTCGCCTCTCGTGGCAAAGGCCCTCCGATGCCTAAGTTAGTATCACGTACTGTCTCAAAAACCTAAAAATCAATAGGAAGTGTGGAATGAATGCAACTTATTGCGTACCTTTTCCCTCTAGGTTCACCTCGTATTTATAGATATGAGCATGCTTGCTTTCCAAGCATCCTTCTCGTCCCAGGCCTCCTGTCTCGTACAGGAAACCTGGCTCTTCTGGGAATCCCTTACCCAATCAACTGAGATCCCTTCCTCATAGGGTCTCTTCTCACCATAGAACTCATCCCTTAGTAGGACTGTCTATTGACTTATCTCTACCGTATATCGGGTCCGTCTTACAAGACACCCCTATTGCCTTATCTCTTAAGACAATGTTTCATCAAGTAACTCTATCTGTTCGGCACATGCCCCTATCGAACAGACAGCACAAGTAAATGACTTCTCATGCCACTGGCCTATCTAGGCCGAACAGAATGTACCGACTGGTGACTTCTCATGTCACCGGCTTATCCCAGCCGAACAGACTATCTAATCTGGTGCTTCCTCGTAGCACTGGACCTTACCGCCGCCGTCCACCTTATACGGGGTCCCATATCACTTTCCTCATTACACGGGTCTAGAACACAACGTGTTCGGCAACTATTTGCACCTGTTCGGTAACACCTCCCTACAATCACCTTATTCACCGTTAAAGACTAAAATCAATTTATATGCTTAGAATTAAACAAAGCATGACTTAATCATATGTCGAATAATTATGGGCCAGTCTCACGATTGGGCAGAGAGGGGTGCCTAACACTTCCCCTCATTGTACCTATGGCTCCCGTGCCCAGAATCTTTATCTGTTTTTCCTAGTTTTCTAAAACTAGGTGGCGACTCTATTTTGATGATAACCGTTATCACGTGGTGATGTTCCTAGCCATGTGAATATCCGTGATCTAGGTTTAAGAAGAAAACAACCAATCAAACAGCAATGATCAATCTGTATGGCGATGCCTCGCTTCTGGAGGTGTCTACAGTTTTTGGCGACTTTGCTGGGAGTAGAGAGCCATAACAAGAAAGTTTGACATAAGACAAACACATGTTTTGTTTAATTCTTTTATCATATGCATCGAGCGGGCAACCTCATTGAGTTCACCTAATACCCTGGCATGTCACGGGCTATGTTAGGGGTTCCAGCAAACTCCACAATCACTTGTACCTAGTGGTATATCAAAAAGGAAGCCGTCCGATCGCTGCCTATGATGGGTTGGTGGAAGGGCTTGCGCCCTTTGACAATGGAGCACCCTTGAGACTACCTAAACCTTACATGTGTTAGAGAGCCATAGAACTTGTCAAAATAAGATAGGAACTCGCAGGTTAAGGAATTTTCTTGCATTTTTCCTTAAAGTTCTTCCTCGCACCTAGTATCATCTGTTGTTGTAACATTTCTTTCTGTGCAGAAAGGATTGGGATTTTCAGCTCAAATCCTAACCCTATACAGCCAAGTACTGACTTGCAAGTATTTTACTCTTCAAAGCAGGCATAATAGGCAAACCAAGAAAGCAACCACAACAAATTTTATACTCTTACAACACCCGAAGCCACGCCAAACAGAGGTCTTTGCAGCCGTCTTGTCTGTCGCCTTCACCTGCCAAAACGCCTTCACCGCAATGGTCCCGATCACTTCCAGGGACTTCGCGGTCATCTTCTCGGCAAACCCGATCATCTACCAAATTCCAAGCTTCATCGAGCAATCCTCCCACTCCCAGGGCAGATAACGACACCGCTATCGCCAACCTCCAAGCTCAAGTCGCTACTTTGCTAGCAGAGAAAGTAGCAAGAGATGCTGAAGATGAGGAAAGATTGGTGGAAATGAGAATAAAGCAGAAAATCTAGAATTGGCCAAGCAAGTCGAAGAAATCAAGCATGCCCTGGCCCGTTCACAGGGAGACCAAGTTCTGGACTTTGAAGGACTTTGCCTTTTTCTAGACTCTCAACTGCCTGAGAAGTTCAAGATGCCAAACATCGAAAAGTTCAATGGAACTGGCAACCCCACTAGCCATGTCCACCATATCATCAACACCCTAAAGCCGATGGGTTTGAATGACGAGCTCATTGTTCAGCTGTTTCAAAGAACTCTCATTGGAAGTGCTCTCTATTGGTTCCTCACTCTGGAGTTTGAGCATACCACACTTGGCCAGAAATCGCCAATGCTTTTATCAAGCAATATGCATACAATGTCCAAGTTGAGCTAATCACTTGAGATTTGGAAATGACCAAGCAAGAGTCAAACGAAGACTTTGTTACCGTTGTGGCTAGATGGAGAGAAAAAGCTGCCAAGATGAAGAATCGTCCCTCTAAGGAAGATCAAGTGAGGATAGTTGTCAAGAATCTACAATCCAAATATCTCAAGCATATTTACACACAGGCTATCACAGATTTCAAGCGCCAGCATGCTATTAGACTGCAGATTGAAGAGGGATCAAACTAGGACTCATTGGAAAAGAAGAAGCTTCTCCACCTAAGAAAGTCTTCCCAAGCCGTACATCTCATGCATCCGTAAACACTCTTAACTCAATCTCACCACAAGACCCTTTCCAAACTAGCTCATCCCGAAGCTCAAACCACCCCCGCCGCAACTTTAGTCCTCTCTACATGACTCTCTCCCAAGCCTTAATCATTCTAAGCCGTCAAGGGCATCTTAAACCCTTGAACAAACCATCTCCTCAGCCACCTTTCGGCCCAAACCATGACCTCAATAAGCAGTGTGCCTACCATCAACACTCTGGGCACGAGACAAACAACTGCATGCGTCTTCGCCATGACATTCAAGATCTCATTGATAGTCGAACCATAAAACCTCCACAACCTGATACACAAACCAAGCCACCCAATACTGAACCACCCCAAAATATCAATCTCGTAACCCTGTCTCACAACCTCATATACAACCCTAGCCAATACATTGTCCAAAGCACCCAAACCAAGCCAACCTTGACCTTCCTAGAGGAGGATGAGTGTTTCATGATGGAGGAAGAAGAAAACAATGAGTCCGATCAATCAGAAGTGATCGATCCTGACATGTCTGATAAGAGTGATGAAGAAGAACAAGAAAAGCTAAGGAAATGGAAAGAGCATTCCTGGTCAAAACACAATTTGGAGGATCCCGACATTCCATTTGTGGAAGATGATTAATGGCCACGCATCTGGTTTGAGAATAGGAAGAAGGAAAAGGAGAGGGTCATCATGATGAGAAGACATGCCCGCTTCGAGCCTGCTTAAATAGTAATACCTATCAATCGTCCGAGAATCCTGATGCCTCCGATAGTCTGGGAAACAATCAACCTTATAGAAGAAGTGGAGGAATTCCATATGCAATCATGGGTCAATCCCTACAAAGAATGTGACTACAACCAATGGTGTAATACCCGCTCCGAATATTTAGTATTTTAAACTCATATTCTGAATTGAATTATATGTTTATGAGGTTGAACTGCATGTTGTAGAACCTCGAGGGCCTTGTATGTGATTTATGGGTTGGAGTATAAGTTGTATATGGTTTCGCTTGCATGCGATAATTTTCCTTTGGACCGAATAAATATCCTGGGAGATATTTTCTCCCTCATTTTTATCTCATACGTGAGAGAGAGAGAGAAAAAGAAAGAAAGAGAGACGGCAAAAGGGGAAGAGGAAGGGGAGAACTTCTGTGGGTGATCTTGCTTGGTTGAATTGAAGATTTAACTAGGTAACTCATGCTCCTTATGTTTGGGTTCATGTTCTTTTATGTTGAATTTCATATTCTGGAGGCCGAATTCGTACCTAGAATAGTTGTGTTCGAGTTGATTTGAGTTGTGTTGGAGTTCTTAGAGAAATCAAGAACCTAGGCTTGAATCTCATGAGTTTGATGTTTAGAACATGAATTGATTCTTGTATTTGATAGTTCTTGTGAAGCCTTTTGTCATATATGAGTTTGAGCATGATTTGGTGTAATTTTGATGAGTTTTAGATGTGCTTTGAGTAGAGATAAAGATTGAAAGTCGATGATGAACAAGCTGAATTTTTGTGGAAAACCCAGGTGGTACCAGTACTAAGTTTGGAGTGGTACCGGTACCCAAATCGCTGGATTTTGGTTCTGCCCAGTTGGTACCAGTACCAAGTTTTAGGTGGTACTAGTACCAGTCAGACAAGTGAACTTCGGACAAGCATAACTTTTTCATCCGGACTCCGTTTTGGGCAAATCTTATATTGAAATTGATGTACTAAAAACGTACATTTTAATGGTGGTGGTTTCATGATCTCATTCTAATCCTAAAAGAAGTTATGATTAGAATACGGTAGAGTAATTATTGGATTCTTTACCGGTTTTTGGGTTGTGTTATGATTAAGCGCTATACTTGCTTGGAGACCCTTGGAGGTCTTTGAGATGACATGTTTAAGTTTGTTGGATATCGTTTAATACCTTGTTAGCTCTATAACTTGATATCAAATGGGTGTAAAATGGATTAGGGGACGTTTAGCGATCTTGTTAACGTTTGGGCATGTGTTAGCTTAGTAAAATGTTATGGGGTGTTATCATACATTTGTTTGATCATTCCAATGGAGATGTATGCTAATATGAGTTAGCCTGTGATTAGGTAGCGAGCTAGTCAAATGGGAGGTGTTAAAACCGTAAGTTTGGCATACTCTAGTCGAATCGAAGGTGAGTGTGTTTGACATGTTTATGTTCAATAAGGTATTGCTATGGTGGTGAGTGTACATATTGCTAATCATGGTTTAGCTTTTGATATGGTTATCTTTAATGAGATATTGGTGTAGTGGTGACTGTATATCATGCTATTGTTGTTTAGCTTTGATATCTTGTGGATGTGTGCGTGTGAGGCACACCATGTCGTAAGCCATATCGTTCAATGGACGACGGTTGGGAGCATGGTGTGTGGGACACGAGGTTTGATTGTGATATGTGTGTTTAATGAATTTGCATGCTGATGGGTGTTGTTTGAACCGCCGAAGGTTAGCGTGTGAGGCATATCATGTCGTATGCCATGCCGGCTAATTGTCGGTAGATGGGAGCATGGTATGTGGGACACCTCTTCTTGGGTACATGCGATGTGACAGACGTGTCACTGCATGTGTTGTGATTATATTCATTTTGTTGAGCATTGAATAATACTACTCTATTTGGGGGGCATGTTGGATATAACTATTGTTTACATTCAAGTGTTTCAGTTACGTTGGAGTTTCATATTTATGTTGATATTCCTTCGGGTATTGTAATATCTTATCGAGCACTTCTATGTCTCACACACTCTGGTTTTCCTTTTTGGATTGCCAGATAGCAGGTGGCTTAGAATGGGTCCACTACCGGTCAACGTTTTGAGGAGTACTCGAGTGTTAGCTTTAGGAGATGGTGATGGTCGAGCTTGTTGTAGGTGGTTAATGAAGGAATTGATTTATATAAGTTGTAAATAAGTCGTTGGTGGATATGTTGAAGTATAGAACTTATTAAGTATTGTAATAGAGGTTGTGGTTCTTAGTTGTGTGAACTTGTGATTGGTTGGTCAGTACGTTGACTCAATTCTATTTTATTGTGAGAAGTCTTCCGCTGAGTGTTTGTTCTATCAGGTTGTGTTGTGAGGTTTGGTCTTCTGTGTGGAATGCCACGTGGCCGCGCTAACTCGGGCCCACTTTGGGGGCCGTTTGCGGGGCGGGGCGTGACAAATGGGTAGAGGAAGAAGAAGAGCTAAACTTGATATACGTACACAGATCCATACAAAACGGGGAAAGTGACTTTGATGAAATGGAAGGAGAATATGACGATCCGCTCGATGAAATCTCCTTGGCATCACTATTCAATCAAGTGGAAGTAGCTGATGACTGCTTAGTTAACAAAAAAGAAGAAGAGGTGGTAAAAACCCAGGCTGACATTTCTATTTGGGGACTGCTCATGTCTCAAAGAGGTAGCCACCGTGCAAGCTTCAAAGATGGATCCAGTTCAAAGGCTCTGTTTGGCAAAGAAGATGGTGGAAAAGAGTGTAAAATTGCAAAAGGCAAAAAAAAAAAAATGACCCTAACATGTTGCAGTAGCTGAGAAGTCATGACATGGCAAGAACATTGAACATTGCTTTCGTTTTCTAAATCAAACTAGAACATGTTCTGGGCCCCTGTTTGGGCATTTCATTTCTGCTAAATGAATTCCTGTTTCATTTTCTAGACTATGCTTATTCAAATTGCGATTGCCATATGCTATCATCTCTTAGCCAAATAAGGGAAACTCTAAAGGATCAAGCTCTTTGTGTCAATGACGAAAGGGAAAGAAGGGTTGAACTTTAGTTGCTTAAACTATGTTTTTGTCAAAACCTAGGAAGAAGACACTATCTCCGTGAGAACACTAAGAGTTAGCTTGCCCATTGTGAAGGTGCAAACACCAAAGGAGATTCATAAAAACATCTCCACCAAATTCCTCTTCAAAGTACAAAAAGCCTCTTGAGAGAAATGCTCGTTGGGTAACCCCAAGCAACCCAAACAAAAGTAAGAGCAAAGCCTGCTAGGACAAGAAAATGCAAAAATGCAGCCTAGGCAAAAGTTAAGGCATTCAAAAGCTCGCTAGGGACTCAACCTTCATTAGGTAACCTAGGCAAAATCAAGAGCATGTGAGAAAAAAAACCAAGAGTGGAAACCCAACCTCAAAGGTGGTAATTTTGGAACTACGTAAAAAGGCCTGACTCCCTGATTGGGATACGTAGGCAATCTCACTTCGAGATGCGGCCCAAACATTTGGAAGAGGAGAAAAAGTATCAAAGAGATTTGTGCTCAATGGTAGGTATAGCTAACCCTGCGTATTGAGTTCGCAAAAGATGGGTATGCTTCTCTCAAGGAATTGACAACAACAAAAGACACAAGAACCATCGTTCATCCCCTCTGACTCAAGAGTCATTGACACAACAAGCAAGATATCTCAAAGATTCCCGAAATTGGCAATAAGGCTACAGGATATGGCAAAAGCGAAACCAAGCATAAGAAGAGAAAAGAGGATGCCACTTGGCCTAAAAATCTAGCTAGAAGTAACGGCCGAAGGATGGATAAATTGGCCGCAATATCAATTCCTCAGCCGTAAGATCCATTCTTTGGCCGATATTTCATTTTTACAAAGGTTTCTATTTTCAAACTCTGGTTCGGAAAAAGACAATTACTTGTTCAAAAAGCCATGTCCTGACTGTCACATGCAAACTCAAAAGCATTTCTCATTTCATAAACAAAAGCTTGCTTACAAAATCATCGTTGTGATTGCTTTCACTATACAGAATACAATTTCTACTGGTCTCTTTGATAACTATGAACAAGAAAAGAGAAAATCTTAAAGCTAATCATGATGGCATCTCCGAGACGACCTCTGAGATGTATGCAAGGACTGCTCATTGGCTCCCACATCCTCCCTACCAGCAACTGGTACTTGCTCAGTCTCAAGCTGCAAGGACAAGCATGTAAACACTCAGATTCAAGAGAAGATGCAAAACTAAATGAAATGCATGAGAAAAGACCATACCTCAAGGATCCGGCGACGTTGCCTCCGGAACAAAGCCTTCACACTCTGATAAGCGTGCAGCCACTCCTGTACTATCTCAGTTGGCACCTGTGGAAACAAACTAAGCACTGAAGCACAAGATACAACGATACAAAGCAGGGAATGGCAACCCAAAAACAAAGTGGTACCTGTAAGACCCCGACTGGTAGTGTGTAAAGCTGGGTCGAACAAGGAGTAAGCGCCAAGCGCTCCTCCTTTCCATCATCAGAGTGGAAGGATATGAAGAAAGGGGCCTGAAGCCAAACAGGAGCAACCGGAGGAGTAGCAGGAGGAGCCAAGAAGAGACGGCAGTACTCCATATAGTCCCCTGTCTGAAGAAGCAAGGCTACCCAATCTCTAGCCCGAGCATTCTTTAAATCCTCCTTAGACATCAAGGAAGTGGATCTCATTGACGCCGGAGGCGGAGGAGGGACAAATTGAAGAGCCTCAGCGCGTGGGCGCCACTGACTAGCCACCCGATCACCCAAGTACTAGGCTCGACAAAAGGGGCCCTCAAGCAAGCTGCGGGTGCGGTCAAAAATTCTAGAACTTGCTAGGGACATCCACGGGTACGCCACCCCAAGGGTCAAACCGTACCTGGAAAGAAGGTCAAATCAGCCATAGTATAAATAAAAGTCTGAGGACCAAAAACGCAAAGGAAGAAGAAAGATACCTGGTCAATCGGTCCAGAACTCGCCGCCACTCAGGAAGGCTCAAAACTGGCGACTGTGGCTTCTGTTGGCCAACCATCGCTCGTAACGAGGAATATAGTTTGCATCCTCGTGCTTGGTACCAGGAGGAAACGGGAGAAGATGCTCGAAAGCCTAGAGCTAAAAAATGGATTAGCAAAACAAGTTCAAAACTTGGAGAAGCCAAAACAGGAAAGGAGGTAAAAGGGAAGGATATATACCTCAAGCACTTGATAGTGACCGCCGAGGATTGGACTCTTGTCCCGTGAACAAGCTCCGAGGTTGCCGTACAAGGTAGCCAAACCAGACGCTCCCCAGTTGAACTCCCAAATGGCATCCAAATGTTGTAGAGGAGCCAAAAACTGTGTATGCACTGAACCATCCTTGTTTGCAAACAAAGTCTGCCCAAGGAGGTAGAGAAGGAAAGCCCGTGTCAGCTGCTCGACATTCACCTGAGTAAGGATGTTAGCCCTCATGAAAGTCTTGTTCAGCCAGGCAACATCAACGTGACCTCGGGAGTGAAGAGGGGGCACCTTGCCCAAGAACCACTCCAAAGCCCCTACCCACTCCCAAAGCCTGGGATCAACCTGAAGAGGAGCCCCGTCTACTCGTAGGCCAGTAAGTAATGAAAAGTCACCTGGCGTGATCGTCATCTCACCAGCAGATGGGAAATGGATTGTGTTAGTGGTGTCCCACCACCTTTCCACCAATGAAGTCATCAATGACCAGTCAATCTTCGGAAGATTGAGACCCAAAATGAATGTCTCAAAACCTACAGCACGCACTAACTCTCGAGCTGGCTCCGGCAATATCAAGAACCATTTATACACCTCATTGCCTCCGCCGCGAGCCTTCAGTCTCTTATTTCTCTTCCAAAGACAAAAAGGGAGTTAACCTCATGATTGCATAAACAAATAAAAGCCAGGGACATCAAATTAAATGTTGAAAAGCATGCATTGCCTAAACAGGGGGCACAATTATTTTAGCCTTTTTAAACAAAATAAATTCGACCCAAAAATGGGTCTTTCTCATTCACGCCCCTGGCTAAAAGGGATTTCATCCCGAAAATAAAATTCATCTTTGATCATATAAAATTAAAACTTCGAACTAAAGTAAACCTTTTTACTTTTCAAGAAAACTTACTAGAACATTGAGGATGCTCAAGTGCTGCTCAGGCTCTCTACGAACCACCTCGGCCTCTAGGCCACCAACAGAAGGGTGGTATTGCAAGAAACCGCCAAAACTCAACCTACACGAAAGAAGAACGTAGGTAGTAGCGTCAAACAAGTTAGGCTCCTCAATCACCTCCTCGTCGGAAGAAAGATACTCGCACCGACATGGAGGATGCGAGGAAGAACCTGTAACGAATGTTGGAACATTGGCAGAGGAAGACGGCAGTAAGTCGTTGGCCTCGGAAGAAGCCATTGCAATCAAAAAAGAGAATGAAAGCAAGCAACGGCGGCGGTGGTCAAGAACGACGGCGGCCAAGGGTGATGGTGGTAGCAATGACAACCGGAGAGAAGGCTGGAGATGTTTCAAACGAGAGAAGAAAAGAGGAGGAGAAAAGATAAAATGAGCCGTGAGATCGATTAAACCGAACTTAAATCGATTTTTTGACTTTTGGCTTTCTCACGGCCGAGACATTGATTCCTCGGCCGATACATCAATTATTTGGCCGAGAGATCGATCTCCTGGTCCCCTAATCAATCTCCCACATCCCAGTGGATTTTTCTCAATACACCAATTCAAGCTCTAGGTCCATGACCAACGAAACCATTGATTGAATCAGCCTTGGGGGCATACCCAAGCATAAAGAAACTCTCTCTTCGTAACAGCAAGCTCACGACTACTGGTCATTTGACCACTAAGGATTATCAAAACTTGAGCTCTCACTCACAAGATCAAAGGACCCTTGATACATCCAACTCAGGCTCTATGCCTAAATAACTGTGCTACAGAAGTATGTCAGCCATCAACAACTTAATCAACAGCTTCATGCCCACTATCTCACTCACCTAGCAACCCTACACTCTCCAAGCTAACTACCTCAGCGGCTCTACGCCCGTACTCATTATTATTCAACAACCCTGCATTTACTCACCAACCAAGTTCCACGCTCAAACCATCCTAGTAGCTTCACTATCACCCAACAGCACCGTATACTCATCAAGCTCAGCATCCCCGAGCTCATCACCATCAGTAGCTCTAAGCTCGCCATCGCTACTTAACTCGTCTTATAGCCCTATACTCAAGCTACTCAACAGCTCCATTTTCTCAGCAGCTCCATTGCAATCACTCGGCAAACCCATCATCACCATCAAACTCTAAGCGGCTCTAAGCTCATCACAAAAGTAGCTCTACGCTCATGCTCATTGTCTTAGCGGCTCTATGCCTGTATTCACCATTTCAGCGGCTCTACGCCCGTATTCACCATTTCAGCGGCTCAACGCCCGTATTCACCATTTCAGCGGCTCTACGTCCATATTCACCGTTACAGTGGCTCTACGCCCGTGCTCACCATCTCAGCGGCTCTACGCCCATATCCACTATCTCAGCGGCGGCTCTACACCCGTATTCATCATCTCAACGGCTCAATGCCCATATTCACCCCCCTCAGTAGCTCTACGCTCGCTACTTCAGCGGCTCTAAGCCCATTATCTCAACTGGCTCTACGCCGTAACAATTCTCAACAGGCTCAATGCCACCTCAATCATCAAGATATCATCTGCTCTCAAGCTCTACGCTTGAATTCTTAAAATCTAACGTTTTGAATGCTCAAAGCTCTTCGAATGCCCAACCACTGTGTACTGGATGCTCAAATTCTTCACTTGAATGCTCAAGCTCTATGCTTGGATGCCCAACCACTGCATACTGGATGCTCAAAGCTTGTACTTTGAATGCTCGGATTCTACCGTCCGAATGCTTGAGCTCTACGCTTTGAATGCTCAAGTCCAGAACTTGAAAGAAGCTCTACATTTAAAACAAACACACACGCATGGGCCCGTGCACATAAGCATCAATTGCATCACCATTATCACATCGAGTCTGCATCAATTACATCACCAGCATTATATCTGTTCACATATAACTATCATCATCATATACACATTTTGCATCTATCTCTCTTACTCATGAAACAAGTCAATCTTGTAATCAACCAAAATCCTGGCTTAGCTTAGGTACGTAGCACTATGGCTTTTAAAGCCTGAAGGTAAGTCTTCTATTTCTAACCCTCAAAACTTTTTATTTTTCTTTATTGCCCTCCTAAACTACGGTTGGTCTGAATTTCCCCTGTGGAATACGTAGGCAGCCTCCCAGCCCGACCATAACAAAAACCTTTTTCAAAAACCCCTTGGAATAGTGGTTGGACCAAATTGAGTTGCTTTTACAGCTTTGACTCTACTTAAACATGTCTCGCGATCCGTCTAAGTTCAGTCAAAGAGGGGCATCTGTAGACACCCCAATTTGGCCTAACTATTATTTCAAGTCCCACCTTGGGGACCATCCCGATGATGATATGGATACAGTGATTGCTGATTGACTTTTCGTGAACCTTAGGACTTTCGGTAAGAACTTTTAGCCACTTAGAGGACCCAATCCAGAGCCAAATAGCCTTTCAGACAGAAGTACAGTATCCTAGGAGAATCCATCTGTCGGCCATGACATTGATCACACGGCCTCGACATCATTTCTTCACCCATGAAGCCTGTTGTTTGAAAATCTCCCTGAGAGATCGATTAGCTGGCTGCCAGGATCATTCCTCGGCCGCAACATCAATGCTTCGGCCGTTAGATCCTTTGCTCGGCCACCAGATCGTCTATTTTCCAGATTCTGGAACGTTCTGTCACTTGTTTGATCCGATCACAAAACCCTAGCAGCCAAATCCTGATGCGTTTGGGCTACGTAAGGAGATTACCATAAGGAGTTCGTGTTGCCTTATAACTCCAATTCAATTGTTCGATTTTGATTGGTTGAGGTGTGTCATCCCTATGCCTATATAAGGGAGCCAATGGGTTCCGAAATTAATATGTTCATACACCCTCTCTAGCCACGATACTCTGCCAATATACACTCTCAAATCCCCTCTACAAAAGCCCTAACCTCCCGAAGGCAGCCGCTAATCCGATGATCAAACCCCGAAGTTCAAACCCTAACCTTAGGGTTTCCGAGAAGCAATTCAGTCAATCACCCTCAATCCAAAGCAATCAAGCTACTGAGGGATCAAGGTGGTGAAGCCCAGGGGCCTCTGGTTCGATTTATTTCCTGTTTTTACGCTTAATCATAGTGTTTTGATTATCTGTTAATCGTATAGTCTGGTGTGAGGAAGAACATCGGCTGGATCTTTGATCCATCGACCGATACATCAAACCAGGAGGATCTCTCGGCCATGACATCCATTCACTGGCCACGAGATCCATCTCCCTAGGACATATCTGTTTCATTCTGCTTTCTGATGCATGTTTTACTTATCGTTTCGGCTCACCTTATTCACTGTTAAAGGGTAAAATCAATTTACGTGCTTAGAATTAAACAAAGCATGACTTAATCATATGTTGAATAATTATGGGCCAGTCTCACGACTAGGCAGAGAGGGGTGCCTAACACCTTCCCCTCATTGTACCTTTGGCTCCCATGCCCAGAATCTCTATCTGTTTTTCCTAGTTTTCTTAAACTAGGTGGCGACTCTGTTTTGATGATAACTGTTATCACGTGGCGATGTTCCTAGTCATGGGAATATCCGTGATCTTGGTTTAAGAAGCAAACAACCAATCAAATAGCAATGATCAATCTGTATGGCGATGCCCCGCTTCCGGAGGTGTCTACAATCTATGACAATGGATCGCACTTTAAAGGGGCAACGAAGAAGTGTAGACACCTCCCAAACGGGGCATCGCCATACAGATTGATCACGTTGTTTGTTCGATTGGTTGCTCACTTCATAAACCAAAATCATGGACATTCCTATGGCTAGGAACATCGCCACATGATAACAGTTATCATCAAATAGAGTCGCCACCCAGTTTATTAAAACTGGGAAAACAGATAGAGATTCTGGATACGGGAGCCAAAAGTACAATAAGGGGAAGGTGTTAGGCACCCCTCTTTGCCCAGTCGTGAGACTGGCCCATAATCGTTCAACATAAGACGTATAGATGCTTTATTTAATTCTAACACATAGTCTGTTTAATTTAGCCTTTAACAGTGAATAAGGTGAGCCAGGACTGTAATTGAAAGCATGCATTAGAAAGCAGAAAAGCAAACAAAATGTCCCAGGAGATCGATTACTCGGCCGGTGAATGGATGTCACGGCCGAGTAATCACACTGGTTTAATGTACCGGCCGAGGGATCGAAGCCCCGGTCGGTGTTCTTCCTCACACCAGACAGAAAGATTAATGGATAATAAAAAATGCTACGATTAATCAGAAAAGCAATAAATTAAGACAAACCAGAGGCTGTTGGGCCTCACCACCTTGATCCCTCAGTTGCTTGATTGCTTTGGATTGAGTGTGATTGACTGATTGCTTGATCGAGAACCCTAGAGTTAGGGTTTGAACTTCGGGGTTTGATTGCCGGATTGACGGCTGCCTTCGGAAGGTTAGGGCTTTTGGAGTATGGGATTGAGGGAGTATTTGTGCAGAGTTTCGAGGTTTGATTGAGTGTGTAGGTATCTCAATTTCTGTGTTTATTTCGGAGCCCAAAGGCCCCTTTATATAGGCATAGGGATGACTCACTCCGGCCAATCAAATCACGAGATGGCAATTGCAATTGCAATGCATCTCTAACTCTACGTCGTGATCTCCGAACGTAGCCCGAACGCATCGGAAAGGTAGTGTAGTTGGATCAAACCAAACGTCTGACAGAACGTTCCAGAGTCTGGAAAAAGGTCGATCTGGCGGCCGAGCAAAGGATGTCGCGGCCGTGGAATGGATGTCTCGGCCGAAGGATAGATCTCGCGGCCGAGGGATTGATCTCTTTGGGAGATTTTGCTGGCAACAGGTTGCTCGGGTGAGGGATTGATGTTGTGGCCGTGGGATCGATGTTACGGCCGTCAGATGGATTCTCCTAGGCTTCTGTATTTCTGTTTGAAAGGCTGTATGGCTTTGAATTGGGTCCTCTAAGTGGTCAAAGTTCTCACCGAAAGTCCTAAGGTCCTCAAGGAAGCAATCAGCAATCATTGTATCCATTTCATCATCGGGATTGTCCCAAGGTGGGACTTGAAATAATCGTTAGGCCAAATTGGGGTGTCTACAAGAAGCTTTTTGTTGAGTTTGGGATACAGAATCATCGATCATCTACTTATCGGCCCCAAACCAACGGAGCAGTTGAAGCTGCAAACAAAATCGTCAAAAGGATTCTGCGGAAGACTACTGAAACCTATACCGACTGGCCAGAGATGCTACCCTTAGCACTGCGAGGATATCGAACGACCGAAAGAACTTCAACTGGGGCCACTCCCTATTCTCTGGTCTATGGGATAGAAATTGTTTTGCCTATCAAACTAGAACTGCCATCGTTAAAGGTGTTGGTTGAGACTGAGATGATCGAAGAAGATTGGATTCAAAACCGCTATGATGAGTTGGCATTACTAGATGAAAGAAGGATGAGGGCGTTATACCACGTGCAAGGGTAACAACGCCGCATTGCGCGGGCATTCAATAAAAAGGTGAAGCCAACAGACATCAAGGTGGGAGATATGGTGCTCAAAGCACTTCGTCGCCACGTTTCAAACCTGAGAGGAAAGTTTAGACCAAACTGGGGAGGACCCTACTTTGTCAAGCATATACTATCTGGAGGAGCAGCATACATTGTAGATTTGGATGGGATGGAATTTGCAACACCGGTCAACATTGACAAGCTGAGGAAGTATTACCCCTGAGAGATGCTCGTTGGGCCGAAAACCACAAGGGTGGGCGAACTCAAGCAAAAATTAGAGCAACCTGCTAGGTCAAAAACCCGCAAGGGCGGCTTAGGCAAAAACTAAGACATAAATAAAGAGCTCGCTAGACTGAGGACCCTCAAGGGCAGTTTAGGCAAAATTAAGAGCATAAAAGGAGAGAAAAATACCCGAGCGAACCCTAACTAAAAAAAACAAATATTTTGGAACTACATTTATGGCCTGATTCCCTTTATGGGATACGTAGGCAGTCTCTAGATTGAGATTCGGCTACTACTACTTCCAAATTTCTGGTCTGTCCTAAGCATACTACTATCAAACCATGGCAAAAGCATTTTTAAGGCGGTTAACGTTTTATTACTTCTAAGGAAAAAGCAAAGGCAAGCTTAAGCAATTCTTGATTTGTGAAAGCTAGAATCAAACATGGAAAAGAACATCTTTTAAAGCGTAAGCAAAGTGTCAATCTATAGGCCTTCCTCCTTTTTACACTTTTGTCTTCCAAAAGGTCTTTTCCTAACTAACGTTTGTACGAACCGGATAGCTTGTCAGCAAAGTCCTCAGTAATATCTTGCATCACTCGATTCGGCCATAGACGGAGAACATTGCGACGGAGGTTGGCATCATGAGCCTTAGAAGTAGCATACTCGGGGTCGCCCATCACATTTGCTTGATTAGCCCCAAATTGTCTTTGAAAATGAGCAGGAAAGTAGAAGGTGACTTGAGTAATATCGATCACCGCAACACCAGAATGATTCATGGTGCTTATAGTCATGTTCTCAATGCCATACCAAGGGCAAACCCATTGAATTCAGTTGCCCTAGCAAGCCTCCATCCATGCTTTCCAAACAGCCTCAGTTGGGAATTCTCTGGCTATGTGACGCTCGATGCAGTGGTCTAGATTGTAAGGAAGACGCTCTGGCGCATCCCATACCCTCAGCTTCTCGAAAAGCCACACCTGTAGAAAGCAAGGGAAAATTGCAAGTTGTGAGAACATGTGAGTCAAAACAAAAGAGCGATGAGTGGAAAGATAATTTGGAAAATAAATAAACAAATAAAGATTGAATCTGTAGTAACAAAGGATTGCCTGAGAACTGAGCTGTTGGATTAACCCTCACCGCATCAAGACCCATCAAGGTCTCTGCCAACACCAAACCAACAAAACCCACACGTTTACCAATCTGTTGAGCAAAGTCAAGCAATATGGAATCGGCATGGCCGGAGGAAAGGCCTAGTAGATAGTAGTGGAGGAAACAAACGCACAAGGCAGGGAAGCACGATTTTTGTTGAGGAATTTGGCGATGAGCTTCAGTCACACCAAAATGCTGAATAAGCTGTAAGGTTTCTAACCTTCCGTTCACCATAAAGAATCAAATTTTGTGTTTCTGAACATGAAGCAGGACCTTCAAAAGGTCACCACGATTGAACAAAGGATTGGGGATGATAAGGCCTTCTCTATCCGAATGACTCATGATAGTTGCAAATTCCTCAAGGGTGGGGCACAACTCTTCTCTTCTGAATAAAAAAAACATGGAGCATAGGATCTCACAAACTAGTGGCTGCACGGAGGAAAGCAAAGTTGATGGGAATTTGGCGGAGGGAGAAAAGAAAGTCCATACCAAAGGACTTAAAGTGCAGATGATCTAGGCCATTGAAGGAATTCATCTACTGATCGAGAATCGGTTGAGCCATGGAGGAGGAGTGTGTTAAGGATTGCTGCTGACAAGCTATTGAGTTCGTAGAATGTACTTATAGGTTAGGTTAAGTCCCAGTTTGAGTCAGAATCATATTCTAAATTCATGTCAAGTCAGTCTGTCGGCCGGTACATCGATGTGGCGGCCGTGGGATTGATTACCTGACTTGTGAAAATCAGGGCCAACTCAAGGTAGCCCTCGGAAAGAGAATCGATTGCTTGGACGCCTAATCCATTGGTCGGCTGTCAAAATGACTTATTTACAGTCAACTTCTACAGTTTCGATCAATTTGATGAATGACGCTTCTGTGCTAAATAAACAGTACAAAACAACATGCACAATCAGATGTCGGAGCAAAAGATTTTGTTTCATATATGATTAAAAGCTTTTTTACATCACAAAGTGGATCATCCCATATTTCCTAAACAAACTATACATATGTTTTCTTGGTGGACTAACCCATGCAGGAAGAAGAAAAGAAAAAAATAGAAAGAGGGGAGGAGCACGCCGAAGTTTCTGGTGGTCCGAACACCAGAGCCCAACTGCAAAAAAAAAGGAGAACACCCCTAGGGTGGCGTATACCGGCAAAGCACCACGGCGCAAAAGAATCATCATATGGCTCAAAAGGATCACCACATGGCCCAGAAAAATCATCACACCGTGTGCAAGCACCACCCTAAGAGCTCCAAGTCATGGAAACAAGCCGCCCATGGGGAAGTCTCTAATCAAGCTTCAAGACAAGACCAGGGTTGACGTGGTCTCCCTCTGAGCCCACCGGCCACAATCGCACATTACCCATTGATCGGGCCTGACGGAGATGAAGGACGGAGGGGAATGGAGGTTGCGACTATGGCGGAGGTGACGTTCGGTGATAATGGAGAAGTGAGGAAGAGAAAAAGGAAAAAAGATGAAATGAAACGCTGATCTGGGCCTTTAAATAGAGCTTTGGAATTAGAAAATCCCACAACCGGTCCTTCGATCTCTCGGCCGCTGAATCAATCTGCTGGCCAGCAGATCCATTTCCTACAATAATAATAGATCTTGCCCAATGCATCGATCAAGACATTATGAAGTTCTGGGTCCTTGACCGACAAAATCATTACAAAATCAATGATAGGGGATGGTTAAAATGAGCCTTGGGGGCATCCCCGAGCATATAGAATCTCAAAGCACCGATGTTGAACCCACCTCAGAGCTCTCTCTAAAGCAGCAAATGCCCATCGCCCAATCTTTGAGGATTGTCAACTCAGAGCTCTCGTTCACAAAACCCAAGAATCCTTGGTACCTCAGGTTTAGGCTCCGTTACTGTGCTTTGGAAGTATGATAACCATCACGACCTCGTATTGCAACTGAGCTCCACTTATCAAGTAGCTCCATGTTCACACTATCCCAACAGCTCCACGCTCGCTATCTCGAATCATTCAGTAGCTCCGTGCTCACCGTCTAAGTCACTCAGCAGCTCCGTGCACACATTTATTTAGTATCTCCATGCTCATTATCTCACACTCACTTAGCAACTCCACACTCGCCCAAACAATTTCGTGCCCATTATCCAAATCACCCAGCAGCACCGCGGCTCTGCGCTCATCTCATATATTCAGTAGCTCCGTGCTCACTATCACAATCACTCAGCAGGTCCGCGTTTACTAGCTCAGTCACTCAGCAACTTCGCGCATGTGATCATAGCAGCTCCGCGCTCGCACTCACAATCACTTTAAATCTTTGTGCCTTTATTCTCAACAGGCTCTGTGCCTTAAATTGTGGAAGATGGAAATACTCTGGCTCCGCGCCGCAATAGTGGAAGATGGAATGATCAACATGATATCATCTGTTCTCAAGCTCCGTGCTTGAATGTTCAAAGTTCTACACTTTTAATGCTCGAAGCTCTTCGAATGCCTTACCACTGTGTACTAGATGCTCAAGTTCCGTACTTGAATGCTCAAGCTCTGTGCTTGAATGCCCAACCACTGCGTACTGGATGCTCAAACTCCGTGTTTGAATGCTTAAAGTTCATACTTTAAATGCTCGGGCTCCATGCCCTGAATGCCCAACCACTGTGTACTAGACACTCAAAACCTGTACTTTGAATGCTCAAGCTCCAAGCTCTGAATGCTCAAGTCCAGAACTTGAAAGAGCTCTACGCTTAAAACACACACATATGGGCCCATGCACATAAGCACTTAGGATCATCATCGAGTCTGCATTATCATATCTGCTCATCATCATACGCATACTATGTATTTGCATCTCTCTCATGAAACAGGTCATCCCTGCATACAACCGGCTTCGTGCCTCAGTTTTATTGATCGGCTCTGTGCCTCGATCCTTTGGCCCTGTACCAAGAAACAGTGGAAGATGGAAGATTACCTTTTGGCTCCATTCCAAAGATTGTGGAAGATGGAAAACTCATTCTGGCTCCATGAAAAGTGGAAGATGAAAAATTCCTTCTAGCTCTGTGCCATTAAAAGTGGAAGATGGAAAACTCACCTCAGCCCCAGGCTGAAAATTGTGGAAGATGGAAGATGGAAAGATTCAAGCTCATTCTCTCGCCCTATGACTACAGCCGGTTTCGTGCCTCGGTTCTGTCAATCCAAGCTCTGCGCTTCATTCACTGGCTCCGTGCCACCATATCTCAAACCGGCATCCGATCGTCTCCAGAAGATGGTTTGGATTCCACCCCAATTACATCAATTCCATCAAGCTCATTCGTAAGGATAGGCTGCCCAATCGAGCTCCCCTCAGTTAAAGTAAGGATGATCATGAAAAGCAATCGACTCACCCGTTGTGTACTGATCTACCCCAAAATATTGAGGATGCTCTCCGCAAAATTTCCTCGGTAGCTCCGCACTCCTTCTACTACTCTCTGCCAAAATCCTGGCTTACCTCAGATATGTTGCACTACGGCTTTTAAAGCCCGAAGGTACATTTTCTATACTTAACCCTCTATTCTTTTTATTTTTCTTCTTCTTTATTGCCCCGAGAAACGATTAGTCTGAATTTCCCTTGAGGAATACGTAGGCAGCCTCTCGGCCTGACCATAACTAAAAACCTTTTTCAAAAAGCCTTGGAATAGTTGTTCGACCAAATTGAGTTGTTTTACGGCTTGGATTTTTACATGACACACCTCGCGGCCTGTCCAAGTTCAATCAAAGAGTGGCATCTATAGACACCCCTATTCGGCCTAACGATTATTTCAAGTCCCACCTTGGGGACCATCCCAATGATGAATGGATACAGTAATTGATGATTGACTTCTCGTAAACCTGAGGACTTTGGTGAGTACTTCTAGCCACTTAGAGGACCCAATCCAGAGTCAAATAGCCTTTCAGACATAAATATAGCATCCTAGGAAAATACATCTGTTGGCCGCAAGATCTATCTCACGGCCTCCACTTCTTTCTTTCACCCATGGAATATGGTGTTTAAAATTCTCCTAGAGAGATCGATTCCTCGCTCGCGAAATGCATTCCTCAGCAGCCAAATCTTTCTAGCGGCCGCCAGATCGTCTTTTCCCAAAATTCTAGAACATTCTGTCATTCGTTTGATCCGTGCTCAAAACCCTAGCAACCAAACTCTGATTCTTCAGACCTACAAAATAGATTCCGAGCAGAGATCTTTTAACCCTATAATTCCATTTCGATTCACATCATTTGATTGGCCGGAGTGAGTCATCCTATGCCTATATAAAGAGGCACTTAGGGTTCAAAATTAACAGCACAATACATCCTCTCTAGCCACGAATCTCTGCAGAAATACTCTCTCATACCTCATTTACAAAAGCCCTAACCCCCGAAGTACAAACCTTAACCCTAGGGTTTCGAGAAGGAAGTCAGTCAATCACCCTCAATTTGAAGCAATCAAGCTACTGAGGGATTAAGGTGGTGAGGCCGAGGGGTCTGTGGTTCATTTGTATCTTTAATCGTAGCGTGCTTTAAATTCTTTGATTTTCTATTAATTGTTCGTATTCTGGTGTGAGGAAGAACATCGGCTAGGACATCGTTCCTGCAGCTAATACATAGATTCAGTAGGATCCCACGGTCGTGACATCCATTCATCGGCCGTGGAATCCATTTGACTGGGACAGTCAGTCGTTCCTTATTTGTTTTGATGCATGTTCAATTCATTGCTTTGGCTCACTTTAATTACTAATTGCTTAAAGGCTAATAATCAGATTAATTGTCTAGAATTAAATAAAGCAAGCATAAATTGTATGTTGAACAATTATGGGCCGGTCTCACGATCGGGCGAAGAGGGATGCCTAACACCTTCCCCTTATCGTACTTTTGGCTTCCGTACCCGGAATCTCTATCTATTTTTTCTAGTTTTTATAAACTAGGTGGCGACTCTATTTTGATGTTAACCGCTAACGTGTGGTAATATTCCTAGCCATGGAAAAATCCACGATCTTGGTTTATGAAGTGGAATTGAGGAGTATGGCGATGTGCCCCATTTGGGAGGTGTCTACACGGTGGTGGGTGTTTACTGTAGGTTTTTGATTGTTTGTTGTGGTGGTGGTGTTTTGCCATGGTGGGTTTCGGCCGACGTGGTGGTGATTTGCCATGGTGGGTTTTGTCGTTCTTGCTTAGTTTTGTTTTCAATAACCGTGGTTGTGGTGTGGGACTGCATTTTCTCTATCGATTCTGCGCCATAGTTGGCTTTTTCGGCCAGCTGGTTGCATGATGTTTCTTCTATGCACACGGTGCTCTCTACCCGAAAGTGTAAAAAAAGCCATTAGATTGGCATCGGTCGCACTAGGTTGGCATCGATCGATCTTTGTGGAAAGTATCGTCAATTGTGGAACTACCGTGACAGCTGGATATCGACTCATTGCATGCACGGCTCTGACTTCTACCAGTCTGATCAATTTATCACTGGACTTGATTTTTTCATTTGATTTGGTTGTATATTTTGTTAACTTGTGTGCAATAGATTTCTAACGTGTCCCAATAGCATTCAAGTAGAACTTGGTTGTGATTGAATAGAAAAGTGAAATGGTTGGACTTTTCCATGGAATTTTCAAATTTCGTCAAAAAAACTACTAACCTTAAAACTAGCAAAGCATGAATGAGAGGCACGTGGAACTAAGATCCGAATGTCCCAAAAGACGGCTGCATGCTTAGCTAAGCCATGACCAATTAATTCGAAGTTGTTCTTTTTGAACAGGATTAATCCAAAGCTATGGAAACCAAAAATATGTTCTGTGATTTCAGTGGTCTGTTTACCAGTGTTTATTGTTGAATCCGTTGCATCCGGACTGCGGAAGACAATTCCAGCGATCGTAACCGTCGAAAAGTATGGTTCAGGTCGTAACCGTCGAAAAGTATGGTTCAGGTCTATCGACTGGTTCTTACCTGTAGCCGCTGCATAAAATTTTCAACCTAATCGTAACCGTCGAAAAGTATAGTTATTGTTAGGTGCGGAAAACATCAAAACTTGCGGGTCAAAAAGGGGAAAAGAATTTCTTGCTCCAATTCTATTGACAATTTATTTCTAATGACAGCCTGACACGTGGTAAAGAAGTTTAATTATGTCATGTAGTATTTGATTTTTTTCCCTCGGAAAATATTTTATAAAGAGATATAATCCCAAAAAAAGATCTTACTTTAAGTTGGTGTTCGCTAGTCTCAATCTTGTTCACGCAACTGTGCGCAATTGTCCAAAGTTGAAAAGTTTCATTGAAGGGTAATTAATTACAGTAGATCTTAAATATAATAATAACGTCAAATTTGTTTTCGTTAATGCCAAAATCTCAGTGCATAAGAGCATTATACCTAGCACACATGGTACAAATATTATATGTCCTGAATATATTTTGATAAAATAGTTTTGACATTACCAGCACTCTAGTTGTAATTATGCCTCTTGTATATATAAATATTTACTAAAGGCTTAAGCAAAGAGGCCTTATTAAAATTACCAAATCAAAGGAACTGTAAAACAAATTAGATTTTCCTCCGAAAACGTGTATGAAAGTGGACGTGGTTACATTAGCTTGAAAAGTTGAAAAGCAAGTTTTTTTTGGAAGAGAGACTTCATGTATATAGGGTAATTAAGGCAAAAAATAAAGAGAATATATAGGCTATGTTTGGTAACACTACCACTTTTCTGTTTCCTGTTTTCTATTAGCTGAAATCAGTTTTTACTTTTCCTAAAAAAAAAGTGAAAACAGAAAACATGTTTGTGTTAACCTGTTTTTTTTTAAAAAAAATCAATTTCTGAAACTAGTTTTTACTTTTTCTAAAATGGTCTTTCTTGTAATTTCTCCACTAGTTCTCAAACTATACAGTAGAGAGAGAGAGAATCATCCAAGCCTTTGCAATCATGTTAGAAACAAATTTCATACTTGATATTCTGAAAGAAAAGGCCAGGTGGATAGACCAGGCATAGCCGACTTAGAGAGGAAGCCGAAAAAGTCGTTGCTTTTGGCCCCCGATTTTTTAGCCATAAGAGGGCTCCAAAAAATATAGTTTAAATAATAAGAAGTTTCAATTGCCTTGCTTTGAGTAACATCTTTATGGTCATGTGGCAGCTTAGGCTCTTTGAATGCTTTAAAAACTGGTTCGAATCTCCACCCCTTAGTTTTCCTCAACATTTCGCAAAATTTTGTTCAAAGATGAGGAGATAAATGGCCCCCCTATTGCGCGCAACTTTCGCTTCGGGCCCGAATATCTTTGAGCTGGCACTGAGTCCAGGTGATTGGGTTCTTCTTTCCTAAGCCGAAGTTATAGTATCAACTTTCATAAAATGATGGCTTCATAAGTCCAATGTATCCCTTTCGGCCTCCTCTCATCTCTATGTTAAGAGAGAGTATATATATATAGGTGAAATACATGTGAAATTTTCTAATTCCAAAGTCGGTCCTTTATTGACTATAAGGTTTTTCTCCTTCTATAAGTATCTTTTATTGACTATAAGAAAGAGGGAGGGAGGGAGGGAGGGAGAGAGTATCTTCAATGGCCTGGGTTTGAGAGAGAGAGGAAGAGGAAATGAAAAAAGACTTCCAAGGAATTGTAGCGGAGTAGTCTGTTTTTTGTTTCTGAAAATAGTGAAAGTTGAGTTTTGTTACTTCCTCAAATTATGAAAATAGTGAAAGTGATTTCCAGAATTTGAAAGTGGAAGTGTAGTGCACCAAACAAACTTTCAAAGTTAACTTTTGAAAATTCTGAAAATGAAAACAGAAAATAGAATAGTTACTAAACATGAACATAGCATTTCTTTTGTTTTTTAATCTCTCTCATTTCAAACTTTCTTTCTATGTGTGGAGTAATTGAAGAGACATGGGGAAGCCTGCAGACGTGGTCAGGTGGGTGTGGCAGACTGGCAGTCATGGTGGACTTTTGCTTTCTCTCTCTTAGTTGAATGCATTGTAAAAAAAACCAATTTTTTAATAGAATATTTTCGGTATAAGGAAAAATATATGCGGCTTCAATTATTGGGTGACACTAAGGTGGTGTTATCCCTTTACCTCGGTCGAGAGCAAGCATGTTTAATTGGAAAAATTTCAATATAACTCCCAAATTTTATAATCAATGTCTAGTGACACCAATAATTTATAAACTTCTATTTTATTCTTAAACTATTCTTTTGTTATTCAATTAGCTCCTGCCATCTAATTCTATCAACTTGCAAATGGAATTTGCTAACTTTGGATGTAGACGGTGGGAGGAAAACGTTACAGAACCGATTTTGCACTAAGATGGCTTAAGTTGAGGGGAAAAAATTCTAAAATATCCCGAAACTTTGACCTCAATATCTAATAGACACTCAAACTCTGATAAACATTAATTAGACACCTAAACTATAAAGTCGTTATATCAATCAACCCCAAACTATTTAAATTCGTCAAATTACTAACAGAAATGGTTGACTTGGGTCAAATTCTCTCTCTCTCTCTCCATCTTTTTAGTAAACTTCAATTTGTAATTAAGGAGTTAGAAATAGAGTGTTTAATGTTATAGTTGTTGCTAAGGAACAAAATGGGATTGAGGGTAGAACTTAGGGGGTTTGGACGAGTTATGAAAGTGTTCAGGTATGAAGGAGAATTTGGGACTGGTAGTGGAGGTGTAAGTGATAATTTGAGGGAGGGGTGATGCCCTGTTTTTGTGAGAATGCAAATAAATAAAAGGTGGCAGGAAGAGAATTAAGGTTTGGGGGTTTTCCTTCTAGAAAAGGGTGAGTCATCGACATGCATTTCCCCCCAATTTAAGCCATGTCACTAACTTACTTGTTGGGTAATGACTAGATGAGTCCAATTCGGTAATTTTTAGTTAGTAATTTAACGGATTTAAATGATAGAGGGTTGATTAATTGAATGATGGCTTCATAGTTTACGTGTCTAATTGAAGTTTATTAAATTTTGGGTGTCTATTGGACATTGAGATTAAAGTTCTAGGGTATCTTGAAAATTTCCCTCCAACTTCAGTGACAGTAGGGGGCTAATTAAATAACGGAAGAATAGTTTTGGGGTAAAATTGAAGTTTATTAAAAAAATAGGTGTCTATTAGACATTGAGTGAAACAAATGCATGAGCCACAAACAAGTGCTTCTCTCTCTAGCCTCCAACCGTAAAATGCTCTCTCTCTCTCTCTCTCTCTCTCTCTCTCTCTCTCTCTCTGACCAGCGGCTAGGGTTTCAACTGGGGGGTGGGAGCTGCTCCATCTCCACCTCCACCTCCTCCCCTCCCTCGTCTTATTCTTATATGTCTAGTCTTGCTTCTAGCCCCAATCGGTTGATGCAAATTTTAAGGTGAGCTCCGGCAAGGGTAGTTTCCCTCATCTTATTCTTACTCCAAGCCGCCTCCCCTAACTGTCTTCTCCAGATCTGGTGTCCATGGCGGCGGCAAGATAAAATAAACTGAGATTAAGAGGGTAGAGTTTAGTTAGTCCTCTTGGGTCATGTTTGTGCCTTTTCATCTTCGCTTGGGTTCTCCTCAATCTGGATTTTCGTCCCGTTCTGGTTTTCCTAGTTCCGGTGGGTGATGGTCGTGGGTAATAATTTCGTGTGTTTGATGGTGTTTGCGAGTCTGTTGTTGTTTGTTTTTTCTTTGGTGATTGTGTGTTGGTCCTCGTTTAGTGTCCAGTCTCGCTGTGGACGCGAGATTCAACCGGCGTTTTTGTCGTTTCATGTCTAGAGACTAGAGCTCTCCGTGACAGAAGGGACTAGCACCAGAGTAGCGTCCAGTTGCTCATGATAGCAAGGACTCGTCCGTCGGCGATGCTCACTAGCATTTTGTGTCCTTTTGACAGAAGCGTGCCGACGATTGACTTTGATGGATAGCTGTTTGGGTGGGATTTCCATCGGCTTTTGTTGTTATCTCTAATATGGTTTCTGCACCTCCCTGAGGCGACTAAGTATCTAAATCTCTAACAACCGCTGGTGCTGAATTTTATTTTGGGTGTGGATAGAGACTCGCATTTAAGATTTACACATAAGTTTGTGTGGGGGCGTGATTTATCCTCGAACCTCCTAAACCCTTTCTCGTTGCTTGAACCATGGAGATCTTGACCGGCGACGCCGTGTACCTGCAAACCGGAGGGTGGTGTTCCTCCGGGTAGAAGCTCCGACGATCTAGTTAGAACCGGAGGGAAGAAGAAGAAGAAGTTTTGGTAGGAAAAATAGCTTAGGGGGAGAGAATATCTGACCCCTGCCCTAGAAGAGGTACTTTGCTATTTATAGGCCCAGACTTGGAGTGCTGAGCAAGGTGGACGTATACTGCAAGCGCGCTTGCCACGCTCGGATGACATCACGTGTCAGAGGCACTCAAGTGATTCAGCCCTTCGAGACCTGCAGACCCATGTGGACCCACGTGGGCCAGTGTCAGATACGTCCCATCGGTTATCAGAGAGGTGAACGTGCTTATCTTTGCTTCTATCAGCAGAAGCTTCTAGAATGTTCCACAACCGCCCTAGCCGAGGGCTTCCTCCGAACGTATGATACTGCCGAGCATAGTACTCCTTCGTCGTGCGTCTACCACTCGGACGGGAGAGACACCCATCCGAGTAAATACTTCCTTCGCCGAACGAGAACGTTGCTCGAAGCTCGGAGGTTAACAGTCAGGACGCCGATTAACGCTCGGTGGGAGACTGGGATGACATGTTACGTTTGACTTTTCTCATACAGACGAACTGAGACAACTGGACTGTGGGCCCAGAAGGTTATCCCACTGAACCTTCTGAACCTTTGGATATTTTGGCCCACTACAATAGCCCCTCAACTCCTGCTCTATACAATCTGAGGAAAGGAGGAGTTGACAGTAGTGGCCGAACAACGCTTCCCTGGCAATAGATGCCTCGTTCGCTTCCTTCCATGCCGAACGCAGACTCTCGCCGAACATTAGCCGTTCGCGATACCCGAAGCAGACAAGTTTTGAACCCGCATTTAATGCCTCTGTAACCGCTGATTTCAAATGTTACACGTGTCATTAGTTCACTGGGTAATGAGACGGCGCTGTACAACGCCCTCCACGTGTCAACCATCGCGCGGAGCATCAATCTCCCGCTTCAATCCAACGGCTGGGGGTTATGTGCCGTTTCGAATTCCCCCTTGGTATAAAAGGGGATGAAGGAGAGAGAAAATCACTTTTTCTCTCATTCTCTCAGACGTCTCAACTGCCCGTCGACGGTTTCCGCCCAAATATCGCCAGAAATCTGAAGATCTCTACTCCAAATCACAGATTTCTCTTGATATTCAGGTATGTTTTGATCTTCTCTGTGTTTCTCTGCATTTTCAGTCGTTTCGTGCATGTTTTGACCATAAAAGTGGGTTTTTCTTTCCGTTCTGCCTGTTTTCTTTTCTGTGTGCTGTAGAACAGGTTGAACGTGTTCATGTGTTCTTCCGAACCCATGAACACCTTGAACCCGTGTTCTTCTGAACACTAACGAATCTCCGAAGAATATCGACCAAGAATTTTCCGAACGAAGTTCTGAATAAGTAGCAACCTCAATGGATTCCGAAGCATAACCGCGCTCGGAACCCCCCACTCGACACATAGTCGTTCGGGAGTGATGTGCTTGCTCGGTTAAATTAGAACACCTGAATTTAGGCACCTTAGGAATAATGACCTCGCTGCTCGCTAATGGTCTTATCCCATGCACCTGTTTTAGGTATGGAGTCATCACCAACTTCCTCGGGAGAGTCCTATCGCTCGATGGACTCCGAAACACCAGATCTCGGTGAAATGGACCCCCGAATAGCCGAAGTAATTAGGGCCGAGGCTCGGAAGTATCGCGTAGGGTCCGGATCGCCGTACGCTGGAATCGAGGGGATCGATTTTCCCTCGAACGTGATGCCTCTTCGGTCAATGGGCCCAGACATCGTTGAAATTGACGACGATGATTCCTCGAAGAAAGCTGGAGAAGATCCAGAAGAAGAAGAGGACAACGAAGAGGATGCAGCAGACGAGGATGAAGAAGAACGATCCGAAAGAGACACGCCGGCGGCTTCTTCTAGTCGGCCAGAGGAGGAAACAGCCACCCTCGGTGAATTGTCTTCGGCGGATCCGAAGAAGAAGGCCAAGAGGAAGATCATTCCTTTGGACCCAGATTTGATCCCCGAGCGAAAGGGGAAAGACCCATGCCCCTACTGGGATTGTTTCGAGGACCAGAGGGGAATTGAACTCTTTCGGTGGACCTACTCTATCCCAAACGATGTCGAGCTCACGCCTGTGAGAGGGCCCCGAATATTGTTTAGTGACGAGCATGTCACTGTCCCCCTGATGGCCATTACCGAAGGCGGGCTTCGATTCCCGATGCACAAAATTTTAAGACAAATCCTCCATCACTTCAAGCTCACGCCCTGCCAACTTAGCGTAAACTCTTATCGTGTAATCCATTCGATCATCAAGCTTGCCGAGGTAAAAATGTTCCCCCTCGAGTACCACCATATTTTTTAGAACTACATGGTGTCGAGGAACGTCAGACGCTCTCGGTACTACTTGTGCTCCCGGAGGAACATGGATAAGATCATCCCCGAGGGTATGTACGACTCGGAGAAATGGGCCTCGGATTATGTAGAGGTCCGAGGCAACTTCCAATACCCGCCCGAAGAATATGGGCAATTCGAAGTTGCAACTCATAGGGGTGATCCTTGTAAGCATCTTGCACTATTCTTCACATGCTTCACGCTCGGTTTTTGTCACAGTCTTACTTCGCTTTTAACATGAATATGCCACGTCTAATTTTTCTCCATCTGTTTGTCTTCGGCAGATACAGGCAAGATCAACAAGGATCTCCTCAGGGTAGCCAGAGGTTGCGGTCTAGCCCCGACGTTGCTAACGATCCCAAGCTCGGAGAGAGACGCGCCCACCATCCTTGAGTACGATCCCACGTACGGCGGAAGGATCCGAGGGAAAGCGGCGGATAAAGAAACCAAAGAGAAGACAATCAAACTTCCCAAGGAGCTCCTTCCGAGCAAAGAGAAACCGCTCCGAGGGACAATACGCGTGCCAATTACCGAGATCTTTTCCGGAGAAGAAACAATGCCTCCCCGAGGAATGAAGGCCGTGCTACAAAAAAGACTTGACGACCAGCTGAAACAGCTGGCGAACAGAAGGATGGTGCTCCCGGCGCTTCGGGCTCGGTTCCGAGTAAGAGCAGCGGCCCCGCGCCTCAGGCACAAAAGCGACCTTCCCCCTCCACTCACTCGTCCGAGGATGCTCCCCCGGTACCGAAGAGAACCAAATCCCACGCCACCAAGTCAATTGGGGCCGGCATTTCGAGGGTCGAGGAGAAGGATAAGGAAGCAGGGAAGAAGAAGGCTGACGAGGGCGAAACGAGGGCTTCCTCGGATACTGATGTCCCATGGGCCCCGAGCTTCGTTATTCCAGGCAAGAAGCAGATTCTCAAGTCTGACAGCCTCCAAGAGGATCCCTCCCTCGCCTTTACACTGCACTCGGGGCTTATGCTCCCGAAGGACATCGTTGCTCCTCAAACACTGAAGACGGCATTGAGTGACTACTATTTCCATGTTGGGAGGGTAAGTCCAAATTTCCACTATCTCTTTCCTTTGTACACTTGTTGTTTTTGCACCTTGAGTAACCCACATTCCCTTCGTTTTCAGGCAACGCAATCGATCATGAGTGCCCAGCTGCACCTCTCCGAGCATGACAAGCAGACAAAGTCGCTGAGGCAGAAGGTGGAGCTCGGCCAGTTGACGCTGGAGGAGTACAAGAAGAATCTGGATCACTCGGAGCTTATCCGCCGATCCCAGGAGGTGCAGATAAAAACCTTAAACGAACTGGTGAAGGGCCATCAAGACGCCGCCGAGCATACGAGGGCCGAAGGAAAGGCTGAGGGGCTTGAGGAGGGACGAGCTCTGGGGAGGAGAGAGATGGAAGAGGAGATGCAGAAGCTGCTCCAGGTGGAGTTTGACAAAGGGTATTACCAAGCCGAAGAAGATGCCGCGGATCAGGTCATGGCTCTTCGGACTGAAATGAGGGAGGCGCAGCACCGAGTAAGCTTCAAGCTCGGATTTAACACTGGTTTCGACGAAGCTGGCGTTGAAGCTGATGACGAGCGCCGAAGCCTCATCGAATTTCCTCCTCTCCCAGCCGAAGAAGCTGTGGCCTAAGAGCCAATCGTTGACGAAGCTATAACCAGCCCGTCCGAAAACGAGACTGTTGCAACTCCAGCCCCGGACTCTACTGACATTCCCCCAGTCACCCCTACTCCCGAAGGATAAGACTTGTTAATTTTTTTCATTTTTGTTTTTAGTAAATTTCATTTGGAACGGTCGGCACCGAACAATTGGTTTTAGCCGAACCGTATGTAATTAACACAAGTAGAGGGTGGCCAAGAACGATTTACCATGGCCACTCCTCGGTAAGGTTGTCCAGGGATGGCACCGAACGATGCACCACCCGCCATGCCCTGGTAACAATGCTTTGAAACTTCAATCTTTGGTGCTCGGTGGAAGCATTTTTTGTTATGCAACAATTTATTTTCCCAGTTTCAAGTGTTTTTGTTCGGTTTTTATGCCTTTAGCATTTTGCAATGTCTTTCTTCGAATGCCCATAAACGCGTATAAGTACAGTTGCTCGTCCAATCCGAATGTGTTTAAGAGGTCCGAACGATTGAAGCCTCTTTAACGCATAAATAAGTACCTTCGGGGGTCCGAACGATGGATGCCACCCGATCAAACGAAGTACTATCTTTGGGGGTCCGAACGATGGAAGCCACCCATAGTATGTTTACCCATAGGAGCCCCCCTGTCTTAGTGTATTACCAAAGTGGGGGAAAACACTAAGGTAGGAAAGTGGGTAAACCAAGGATCACAAGTGCCAAGCCCCTACAAGGGAGAACCGAGGCTAAGAGGATTTCGCCCAAATCATGTATCCGAGCGATGGTGGGGTAGAAGTGCCACGCACCGAAGGTTGTGGGCGAGATAATATACCCAGTCAACCGTGCGTACAAACCGAAGAAACAAGTACGTATGAACAGAAACTACGATTAATAAAGACGCCCACCGTGGGGCTTACATTCCGAATAAAACGTAACAAAAATAAGAAGGTGGAATCCCGCCGAAGCTACCCATGGAACTTCCGAAGTTTTTGGGCGTTCCAGGGGTTTACGATCGGCGTTCCATCCATCTCGGCCAGTTTGTAGGCGCCATGGCCGATCTTCTGAGTCACCCGGTATGGGCCCTCGTAGGGGTCCTTAAACTTTGTCAATTTCTTCGCTTCGACCACCATCCGAAGGACCAGGTCTCCGACGTTAAATGGCCGAGCCCGAACGTTCTTGTTATATCCCTGAGCAACTTCTTGTTGGTACGCTGCGTGCCGAAGATTGGCATTATCCCGAAGCTCCTCTGCGAAATCCAACTCTGCTCCTACCAGAGCATTGTTGTCCATGGGATTGAAGTTTTCTGACCGAACCGTAGGGATAAGAGTCGGGAGGGGCAAAACCGCCTCCATGCCGTATACCATGGAAAACGGCGTTCGGCCAGTGGAGCGCCGAGGTGTGGTGCGGTAACTCCATAAAACCTGGGGTAGCTCATCAACCCATTTACCAAGCTTACGATCCAAACGACGCTTCAGCCCCCGAGTAATGGCCTTATTTGAAGCTTCGGCCTGGCCATTTCCTTGGGGGTAAGCGACGGATGATGTATGGATGGTGATATGATGCTCTCGGTAGAAGTTCTGGATTGCCGAAGCAACAAACTGAGAGCCGTTATCCGAAAGAATAGCGTATGGCACGCCAAACCTGGAAATGATATTTTTCCAAATGAAGCGTTCGACATCCCCAGCCGTAGTCTTTACTAAGGGAGAAGCTTCGACCCATTTTGTGAACAGATCGGTGGTGGCAGTGAGCATGTACTCGAATCCCCCCAAAGTCTTTGGCAACTTGCCGACGATATCAAAGCCTCATACAGCAAATGGCTAAGGACTGGTGATCATTTTAAGAGGAAATGCTGGCTGGTGGGGGATAGAGGCGTGCTTCTGACACCGAACGCAACGTTTCACATACTCCTCGGATTGCTTGACCATTTTTGGCCACCAATAGCCTTGTGTCAAAGCTCGTTGCGCCATCGTTCGGCCTCCCGAATGTCCACCACAGCTTCTCGAGTGAAGCTCATCAAAAATGCTTTCAACTTGATCCTCATGTACGACGCGCAAATCTGGCCCGGTGAAGGTTCGGCGGTATAGATTGTCATTCGGATCAAGGAAGTAATTCACTGCTCGGCAACGAACCTTATGGGCTTCCTTTTTGTTTTCAGGGAGAGCTTGATGCTTCAAGTAGGCGATGACGGGGTCCAACTGGCTCGGGCCGAAGGTGATGACATTTACCAAGCAAGGAACAGCTTCGAAGCTCGGGGAAGCAACTTCATCAAAAACGACAGTTCGATTACCCGAGGTTCGGTATACTGAAGCAAGGCCAGCCAAAGCGTCAGCATGTGCATTGTGTTCCCGAGCGATCCATTCTATTTCGACGCGGCCGAACTGTTTGAAAAGAGAAAGAACATGACTGACGTAGGAGTTCATTCGCTCGTCCCTAGCCTGATAGTCGTCGTTGAGATGCCCTACAACCAGCAGAGAGTCGCAAAAGACATGAACAGAGTCTGCCTCTAACCGAAGGGCAAGCTTCAATCCAGCAATTAGAGCTTCGTACTCGGCTTCATTGTTCGTGGCAGGATATCCGATGGAGACTGAACTCTCATGGACTGTTCCAGCCGGAGAAACGAGGACAACGCCAGCCCCAGCCCCATGCATATTCGAGGCCCCATCAATTGTCATCTTCCAAGCATCCCCAGAGAATAACTTCCATTCTTTCCTTGGCTTCTTCGTCCCCATAGCGAACCGAGCTCGACGAGACTCGGGGGGAGGATTACTCCATTCAATAAACTCCTCCTTTTTAGCGATCCGAGCTTCCTCTGCAGCTGCTGCCAAAGCGTTGTCCTCGTCTTTTAACCAAGGGGTCAGCTCGGCGAAGAAATCAGCTAGCGCTTGGGCCTTGATTGCGGTCCTCGGCTCAAACTGAATATCGTAGTTTGCAAGATCTTGTGAGAATTTCAAGATCCTGCTGGAGGAGGTGGTACGCCGAAGAAAGGCTTTGAGAGGAAACTCAGTGAGGACCACAATCCTATGGCATTGGAAGTAGGGCATAAGGCTCGTTTTAGCTGAAACGAGCGCTAAAGCCAACTTCTCCATAGGCAGATACCTCGTCTGAGAGTCCGTCATCGTTTTGCTCGAAAAGAAAATCGGCAAGTGGTCCACTCCTTCCTTCCGAACGAGCACAGCACTCGTTGCGTGGTCTGAAACAGCAAGATAGAGATATAGATCCTCGTCGGGCTCGGGAGTAACGAGGAGCGGAGCATGGGAGAGGTAATCCTTTAAAGACTGTAAGGCCTGCTCACACTCCTCGGTCCATTCAAACCTACACCGACTAGTCTTGATGGCTTGGAAGAAGGGCCTGCAAAGATCACTTGACCGCCGAATGAAACGGTTCAAGGCTGCAACCATCCCGGTTAGTCGCTGGACCTCTTTGATCGTAGTTGGAGCTCGGAGGTTTTGCACGACAGTAAGTTGAGTCGGGTCAGCTTCTATCCCTCGGCGGCTCACCATGTAACCGAGGAACTTTCCCGAACCTACTCCGAACGCACATTTCTCAGTGTTGAGGCGAAGCCGGTATTCCTTGAGAATGTCAAAGATCTCCCCGAGATCCCGAAGGTGATCCACGCTGAACCTGCTCTTGCACACCAAGTCGTCAATGTATGCTTCCAGGGTTTTGCCGAGCTTCGAAAGGAACATATTTGTGATTGTTCGTTGGAAGGTAGCCCCGGCATTCTTCAATCCGAAGGGAACGACGTTATAACAGAACGTCCCTCGGGGAGAGATGAACGCCGTCTTCTCTTGATCGTCCTTGGCCAGAGCGATCTGATGGTAGCCCCTGTATGCGTCCATGAAACTTAAACGCTCGTGGCCAGCCGTTGCATCCACCATTTGCTCAATCCGAGGGAGGGGGAATCGATCCATTGGGCAAGCGTCGTTGAGGTTGGTGTAATCGACACAGACCCTGAGCTTCCCGTTTTTCTTCGGGACAACGACTGGGTTAGCAAGCCAGGTCGGGTACAATACTTCCCGAATAGCTCCTGCTGCCAGCAGTTGATCTACCTCGGCCATGACCGCCTCCACATGCGAAGCTGCCGAGCGACGAACCTTCTGTACCACGGGACGTCTGTTCGGATTCACGTTAAGTGAATGGGAAGCGAAAGACGGATCCACCCCGGGCATTTCCTGAGGAGTCCAAGCAAATACTTCTATGTTCGCTTTAAGGAAATTGAATATGTCCATACACTCGGATTCACTCAAGGAACTGCCGACGAGGAAGTACCTGCTACCATCTTCGGTGATCGGCATTCGCACAAGCTCTTCGGTGGACTTTTGTTCGGCGGGTAGCCCCACTTCTTCAGGCTCCGGAACATCGGCCCTTTCATCGCATTATACCTCCAAGAAGCCCCGCTCGTTAGTCACCGTACTGACATAACACTTCTTCGATTGGATTTGGTCCCCCCGAAGGCTCTCCTGCCTTCCATTCCAGCCGATAAACTTCATGACCTGGTGGAGGGTAGAGGCGACCGCCTTCATTTCGTGTAGCCAGGTTCGACCGAGGATGATGTTGTAGGGGCTAGGAGAACTAACCACTACAAATTCGACATCAATCACTCGGGAGCCGGCTCGCACAGGAAGAGTGATCAATCCCTGAGGCCACACAGGTGCTCCGGTGAAGCTGACGAGGGGCGTGCTTGCCGTCCGAAGTTGGTCTGGCTTGAGACCAAGACTCTTGAAGGTTGAGTAGAACATCACTTCGGCCGAGCTTCCCTGATCTATCAGCACTCGTTGAACAGTCGAGGTGCCAACTGTGACCGAGACAACAAGGGCGTCGGCATGTGGCATTTGAACCCCTTGCAAATCGTCGGACGTAAAGGTTATTGGGCCATCCAAGCTAGGATCAACCCACTTCCTCTTCGGTGAGACTCCAATATTGCAGACGGCCAAGGCAGCAACAGCTTTGTCGATTTCAGAATAGAGCTCGGCGGCTTGTCCTTCGGACACGATGCCTTGTATAACTCCAACGAGGTTTCCAACTGGAGGAGGCGGAGGAGGGGGCAACGGATTCCGCCGAAGGTCAATCCATTGATTGAGATGCCCTGCGGCCGCAAGTTCCTCCAGGTAACACTTGAAAGGCTGGCACTGTGTGGGGTAATGGCCTCGCTCCTTGTGGTACGAGCACATCCCGGGACCGTTGCCTGCTGTTCCCAAGAATCCCGTTGGCCAAACGAAGAACGGCCTCTGCCCAATAATACTCAGCAATTTGTAGATTGGTTCAGTAAAGGCAGTTCGCTCGGCAAGATATTCTTCCGGCCTTGGCTCCCTCTTCGTCTGCTGCCACTGAGCTTGCTGCTGCGGGTGTTGGGGAGGTTTGTTTCGATTGTTTGGTTTGTTGGACCCCGAGCCATTTTGGCCCGACTGCCCCTGGCGAACGTTGACCACCTGCTTTTTGGCCGCAGCGGTCTTTGATGCCTCTGCCCCCTTCGGGGCGTTTCGTTCAGCTATCGCCTCCTCGTGCACGCAATCCTTCTCTATGATCACCATAAGCTCTCCCATAGTCTTCGGTGGGTTTCGCGACAAGTCCCTGAACATTGCCGAGGTAGGGTCCAGCCCATTCATGAATGATTCCGCTGCAACGCTCTGGTCATAGTCGGGAATAAGGTTGTAGACTTCCCAATATCGCTCGGTGTACAACCGAAGGGTCTCGCCTGGGGCCCTCTTCATATTCACCAGCATTGAAAGCGTCTTCGGCTGGATGTTACTTGTCACGAATCGTTTGGTGAACTCCAATTCTAGCTCGTTGAAGCATTTGATGGATTTCGGCTTCAGCTGGTTGTACCACAACATTATTGGTTCACTTAGTGTAAGAGGAAAAATCTTACACATAAGCGCGTCGGAGAAGTTATGGAGGCTCATCGTTTGTCTAAATCGGCAAACGAACGCGACTGCGTCTTCCTTGGCCTCATAACGCTTGAGCTTTGGCAAGAAAAATCGATCCGGAGGGCGCTCCTGTTGTATGGCGTCGATGAAGGGTGAGGCTTTAGCTTTACCGAGCTTGGAGTTATCGACTAGCTCCAGGATGCTCGGTACAATGGGCATAGGAGCTTCAAGGCGGTCGGCCCGATTTTCTCGGGGTTCTCTGTGGTGATGTCGCTGCCTCCTATTCTGTTCTCGCTGCTGATGTCTGACGCCTTCCGAACGTTCCAGTTGCTCGATCCTCGGATCCTCGAGATGAGTTTGCCGAGGATTGGAATTTTCGCCAACCAGCTGGTATATCGTTGGCATTCCTGTAAACTGGTCGTACAGGACAATGGTGTTATCCTGCCTCTGTCGTTCCCCATCTTCTGCTCGGCGGTGGCTAGACGAACCAACTGGGCGTCGCCCACCCGGGTAATGTTCCGTACGGGACCTTGATTGCTCGGATCGCTCGAGTCGTTCAGTGGTCCGAGCTTGCCGAGGAAAATCATTGAGATCCAAGGGCCTTTTTCCATCCGCATGCTCTTCATGCCGCCGAGAGGCAATATGTGTTCTCCCCGAAGCCCCCACTCTGCGTGTCCCCGCCGTGGAGCTCGTCGCCGAGGAACGCGTGCTTTCGTTACGGACTATGCTTTCCAACCGATGACGAGAAGCCGTAGGTTGGACTCTTGGAGCATGTTCGAGCCGATCGAAAACGGTACGTCGCTCGGTAGGGGCACTTTCTGAGGCATGCTCCTGGCGCGACTTCTTGCTGCGCTTGCGAAGTTTCTTCGGCCGACTAGGTTCGGTAGGGTGGCCAAGCACGGGAGTAGTGGCCACGCCTCCGTCCCGTTCTTCTAGACGTTGCTGGAGGAGTGCAATGACCGCGGCTTGATGCTTTTGCTCCGCCAGAGCAATCTTAAGCTCGGTTGGGGGGGTAAGAGAGTTGCCGAGAAACTGGCAAGGTGGTTCTTGCGGTTTGGCTGGGGTCAACATTTATCGAACCAAACCCAGCTAAACCGAGGGTGAAGTTCTCCCGGCCAGGAGGGGGAAGACGTTGAGCCATAATCAGAATGGGTGGCGGTACACGGTGGAGAGAGGAGGAGGCCTGAGATGGATCACGGCCCACTGTGTTTGCTTTGGAGAGCAGCGAATGTTAAAGTGTGGGGCGTGATTTATCCTCGAACCTCCTGAACCCTTTCTCGTTGCTTGAACCGTGGAGATCTTGACCGGCGACGCCGTGTACCTGCAAACCGGAGGGTGGTGTTCCTCCGGGTAGAAGCTCCGACGATCTAGTTAGAACCGGAGGGAAGAAGAAGAAGAAGTTTTGGTAGGAAAAATAGCTTAGGGGGAGAGAATATCTGACCCCTGCCCTAAAAGAGGTACTTTGCTATTTATAGGCCCAGACTTGGAGTGCTGAGCAAGGTGGACGTATACTGCACGCGCGCTTGCCACGCTCGGATGACATCACGTGTCAGAGGCACTCAAGTGATTCAGCCCTTCGAGACCTGCAGACCCATGTGGACCCACGTGGGCAAGTGTCAGATACGTCCCATCGGTTATCAGAGAGATGAACGTGCTTATCTTTGCTTCTATCAGTAGAAGCTTCTAGAATGTTCCACAACCGCCCTAGCCGAGGGCTTCCTCCGAACGTATGATACTGCCGAGCATAGTACTCCTTCGTCGAGCGTCTACCACTCGGACGGGAGAGACACCCATCCGAGTAAATACTTCCTTCGCCGAACGAGAACGTTGCTCGAAGCTCGGAGGTTAACAGTCAGGACGCCGATTAACGCTCGGTGGGAGACTGGGATGACATGTTACGTTTGACTTTTCTCATACAGACGAACTGAGACAACTGGACTGTGGGCCCGGAAGGTTATCCCACTGAACCTTCTGAACCTTTGGATATTTTGGCCCACTACAGTTTGCCTCTGTGTTAATTGAATATCATTAGTGTTTTGAGTTTGATTGTAGCTCTTTATCTCTGTTTTTTAATGAAAATCTATATAAGTGTCAGATTACTTGTAATGAATGCAATTTGTAGTTCATTTAAAAACAAACAAACAAATGCTTGAGCCACAACCAAAACATCACCCAAAAGCTTCAGGCCCTTTGCCTCCATTACGGCTTCCTCAACCAAACAGCCTGTTGCCGCCATCTTGCTACCTAAAAAATTAAAAATAACTCCTCAAACGGCCCCTAAATTAGTCCAAACCAGTCAAACCAGCCCCCAAGCAATACCCAAATCTAGGGATGAGCATGAACTAGATTTGTTCAGTTTTATAGTAAACCAAGAACCAAACCATTACCTACGGATTATGAATTTGATGAACCAAACCAACTCACAAAAAGTATAAGGCCAAACCAATCCAAACCATTAGATTACGGTTCGGTTTAGGTTTCGAACCACGGTTTACTTTAAGCTAAAATATTATCTTCGTAAGCTAGCTATTTAAAATACTCAAAATTGCGGAGATAACTAAGAAATGATTTTCATATATAGAAATACAGGAAAATTTAGGAATTAATTGAACCGTGAAACCACTATTTATTTAATGAAGCATTATATATTTATATTCCATACTTTTGGTGTACCAAAATTATAGGAATAAGTTTAATTTTTTGATAACGTCACTGGATTACAACAAGCAAAACTAGGAAAAGTCCTTAATTAAAATAGAATTAAGCGCGGGCAGAATACAACTCGTAAAATGGAAAATTTAATTTTAGAAATAAGTTGTGATAAAGTTTATGCTAAATAATTTTGGCAGTAAATAAATATTGAATAGGACGGTAGATTGTATAGATTATTATTTTAGGAAATTAGTTGACTATATATAACTCTCATGTATACTTGGTGTATTTAAATTAAATGAGATATATAATTATACGGTTCGGATCGGTTTGGAAGCAAAACCATTAACGTAAATCCACAAACCAAACTATTTAACGCGGTTTCTAATTTTTTTAAACCGGAACCAAACCACCCTACTAAAAAACCAAACCAAATCATTCAGTTTGGATTGGTTTGGACTAGATTGCAGTTTGACGGATTCTTTATTCACCCCTACCCAAATCATCCCCTGAAAGCAGCCCTCACTCTTCCCCTAAGGGCTCGTTTGGATGCGTTATTAGCCTTAGGGATTAACTTTCACCCTTGATAACACCCTGAGCCCTTCTCTTTACCCTGGTTTGGGAAGCCAAAAGGGAGGGGTTTTCGTTTAGGGCTCTTCTTTGCTAACCGGAGAAGAGGGGAATCGCCGGTATTATCCAAGCGTAGGGTTTGAGGTCCCCATAATTTATCCCCCATAATACCCCTTGAAACTTGACGATTCCACCCCTCCTTATCCCCCTTCTCTCACCCCCAGCTTCCCATTTCTACCGCCTACCATTTTTGGTTTTGTTCGACGAGTAGAGACGATTTGGTGAGTGCAACTGATTTGAGCTTTGATTAACTCAGATATGAGGTTCGATTAACCGATTAATGTTATGTGATGACTTTTTTGCTAATTTTTGAGTACATTGATGTGTGGGTTTTGACTGTACCTGCAATTTGTGTGTTAACTCCATAGATTTGTGTACTGTACCTGTGATTTGTGCCTGTACTTGTGATTTGTGTGTTAAACGCGCCCCCCCCCCCCCCCCAATTGTTCCGATTGAACCTAGAACCACAGGTTGTGGCTGGGTAAAAAGAAAAAATCGTATATTACCAGAGAGCATGCATGTTGTGCCTCATTCAATCTCCTTCATACATGCAAATAGATAGTAATTACCAGAGAGCACCAACTTTTTTCGTTTTATAAGAAGTACGAACTGCAATTAGCCATTTCTCTCTATCTTCGTATATTGATGTTGTGTCCCATTCTTTTTCATAAGGTTAAATAAATCTATACAAGATACAAATTATGTGACGGGTATGGCTGTGTTGATCGATTTTATTGTTCAACACAGATATAATAGTTGTCATTGCCGAAGAAAAAAGGTGTGGATCTGGTCTTAGCAGGCACGACCAAGATGGGTCTATATTGTAGACACCTCCCAAAGCGGGGCATCACCATACAGATTGATCGTTGCAGTTTGTTTGGTTGTTTGCTTCATAAACCAAGATCGTGGATATTCCCATAACTAGGAACATCGCCATACAATAACGGTTATCATCAAAACAGAGTCACCACCTAGTTTATAAAAATTAGGAAAAGCAGATAGAGATTCTGGATACGGGAGCCAAAAGTATAATATGGGGAAGGTGTTAGGCACCCCTCTTTACCCAGTTGTGAGACTGGCCCACAGTTGTTCGACATACGATTAACACATGCTTTATTTAATTCTAAACACATAGTCTGTTTATTAGACTTTAAATAGAATGGTGAGCCAAGACAGTAATTGAAAGCATGCATCGAAATAAGCAGAATAAAGAGATCTGTTCTAGGGAGATGGATTCCGCGACCGGTGAATGGATGTCACGGCCGAGGAATCCTCCTGGTTCAATGTACCGGCTAAAGGATCGAAACCCTAGCCGATGTTCTTCCTCACACCAGACTAAACAACTAACAGAGAGATAAAGTACTACGATTAGCATGCATAAACTGAAAATAAAACGAACCAAAGGCCCCTGGACCTTACCACCTTGATCCCTCAGTGGCATGATTGCTTCGGATTAGTGGGTGATTGACTGATTTGCTTCTCGAAACCCTAGGGTTAGGGTTTGAACTTCGGGGTTTGGATTGTCGAATCACGGCTGCATTCGAGGGGTTAGGGCTTTTGTAGAGGGGATTTGAGAGAGTGTTTATGCAGGATTTCGTGGCTAGAAAGGGTGAATTGTCTTCTTAATTTAAAAGCCAAATGCTACTTTATATAGGCATGGGGTGACTCACTCTAACCAATCACAATCCACGATTAAAATTGGAATTATAGGGCAACACAAACTCTTCATGGCAATCTCCTTGCGTAGCCCGAACGCATCGGGATTTGGCTGCTAGGGTTTTGTGGACGGATCAAACGATTGACCGAACATTCCAGAATCTGGAAAATAGATTTCCAGACGATCTGGTAGCCGAGGAAATGATTAGGTGGTTGAGGAATGGACCTGGTGGCTGAGTGATCGATCTCTCAGGGAGATTTTCAAGCAACAAGTTTCACGGGTGAAAGAATGATGTTGAGGCCGTGAGATCAATGTCACGGTCGACAGATGGATTCTCCTAGGATACTGTATTTCTGTCTGAAAGGCTATTTGGCTCTGGATTGGGTCCTCTAGGTGGCTAGAAGTACTCACCATAAGTCCTAAGGTTCGCGAGAAGTCAATCAGCAATCATTATATCCATTAATCATCGGGATGGTCTCCAATGTGAGACTTGAAATAATCGTTAGGCTAAATTGGGGTGTCTACATATATTAAAGAATATAGACCACTGCTTTCATTTTTATTTTAACACGACAATCAGTTGTGTTTTAGAGTGCAAGGCATGTATTAAAGTACAAATTTTATGCTGTTATAATGTTATAAGTTGTTAACATTGGTCGGATGGCACAAATAAACCAACTAACATTATGGTATGTAATAATAGAAATTAATCAAGTGCCTAATCTATGGGCCAAATAGACTAGCCCACATTTTAGTCTTTAATCAACCAAATTAGGTTTGTTAATATGATGGCATGTGTTTTAAAAAAATGCTTAAGCTTTGCACAAAAGTTTAAATTTGAAGTTATGTATAAATAGTTGTAGTTCATATTTAATCGATGAAACCCTTGTTAGCATTTTTAAGGATGCCAAGATTAAATAAAAATCAAATTAGGAGAATAGAAGAGCAAGATGCAGTCATGGCATGCCTTTATTACTAATGCAATGGGTATGTTTCACCTCTACCTCTCCATCATGTCCACATCGTGCCAACAACCTCATCCCGAGTTGTCTCCGAATCCAAACTTTTACCAGACACACATAAATAAAATCAACAGACTTGTAAGGGGTAATGACGTTGACTGCCACGACCAGTTGAGGGTGAATAGGCATACTTTTTTGAGATTGTGTTGTTTAGTCCGAGGTGTTGGGTTAGGGGACTCACGCAACGTATGTCTGGAGGAGAGGATAGCAATATTCTTGTGGATCCTCGATCACCATACAAACCAGAGGCGTACGAAATATGAGTTTTGGAGATCTACCGAGACTGTAAGTAGGCATTTCAATGTTGTACTTCAAGCTGTCTTGCGCCTTTACAACATGCTCCTAGTAAGGCCTGATCCTGTACCTCCTAACTACCAAGACAGTAGATGGAGTTGGTTTCAGGTACTCTCATGCTCAATTGTTCGACTTCTTCCATTTTAAATATTCCCTCTAGTCGCCCATATTTACTTGATTTTAATACTCTTCCCAACATTTGTTAGAATTGTCTTGGGGCATTGGATGGGACCTACGTACCAATTAATCCCCCAGCTGCTGACAGGCCACGATATAGGTCAAGGAAGGGGGAGATTGCCACAAATGTTTTAGGTGTTTGTATTCGAGATCTAAAATTTGTCTTTGTCTTGTCTGGTTGGGAAGGGTCGGCCACTGACTCTAGAATCCTTCAGAACGCCATTGAAAGACCTGATGGTCTCATAGTCCCCCATGGTATATTTCATATCCTAAGTTAATGTTTCCTTTTGCTCCACTACAATTACCTACCCATATTATTGTGTGTCTGTATTGAATGTGTTAACTCCCATTGGTTGCAGGATATTATTACCTTGTTGATGCTGGTTACACTAATGGGGACAGTTTTCTAGCACCATATTGTGGCCAATGGTATCACATTAACATTTGGAGGCAAGGTCATACGCCAATGAGCAAAGAGGAGTACTTTAACATGAAGCACTCCGCTGCTAGGAATGTCATTGAGAGAAGATTAGGGGTTCTTAAGATGCAGTTTGTAATTTTGAAATCAGCCTCTTATTACCCCATAAAGACTTAATGTCGTATCGTCACAGCATGTTGTCTTCTTCATAACCCAATTAAGAGAGAGATGCCCAACGATCCCATTGAATAAGAGTACGACGCGTGGGAACGAGATCACTTGAACGATGTCCCTATTGATGATCACATTGATAATGTAGATTCTTTCAATGAGTGGACTGCAGGGAGAAATGCGCTGGCTGCAGCCATGTATAACCATTGGTTAGCCAAAGGTGGTGGACAAGAGCAAATATTTGACATTGCAAAACTTAGTTTGACGAATTTGTGTTGACATTGAAATCATATTGCTTGCAACTTCATTGTAACATTTGTGTTTGAACAACTTGTAACGTACCATTCTATTTCCTAGTGTATTACTTAATGTTTGAGGTCGTACTTTTACATTCCTTGTACAACTTTAAAAATGCATTTGCAGCAATGGATACCAACGAAGTCGAAGTAGTGGAAAGGCCTATGATGAGCACCCAATATTGTGCAATCTTGGTGCTCTAGTCCTCTAGTTTGTAGCGTATTTACGGTTAATTTATCGTTTTTACTTGATATTGCACGTGAGGTATTTTGTAGAGGTTTGTAGGTGAAACATGCAAATAAGGCGTATTTTGATGCTAAAGATAGCCCTCGAGGGTAACCGAGCACCTAAGGCCATGTGGTGCTATGCCACCAAGTCCTAAGAGTCAAGTGATGATGCCCCGGAGGATGCTCGGGAGGTGTCAAAGGCAAGGAAGGCAGCCAATATCTGAAATCTACAGTTTTTCACATTGGTATTGATACCAATTCATAAAGGTATCGATACCATTTGGTCCATTTTGGTCCAGAAACTGTCCAGACCTGAGGGTATCGATACCTTTACCAAGAGGTATCCATACAAGTCATCCATGGAGAATCACCAGCTATCAAGTATCGATACCTATGTTACAAGGTATCGATACCTGTTGCCTTCGACATATATTTTCTACTTTATCAACTTTCCATTAGTAGCAAGTATACTACTTTTGGGGGTGTTTTGGGGATATTTTGGTAGAGAGAGAGGTATTAGGTATTAAATAATAGCGCTCTCTCTCTCTCTCTCTCTCTCTATTAGTATCTAGTTCATTTTAGTTGCTTTAAGTCTTTTAGAGAAAAACTCCATTGTTGCTTAAGCTTTCCAAGTTGATTTCCTTAAGAACAATAGTAAGTATTTGTCTTTTGTTCATTTGTCGTTTATTAAAGTTGCTTGTACGGTCTAGATCCTTAGTAATATCAAGTTTATTTTTGTTTCCTACGGTTAAATCTTATGTCTCGTTTTTCTATTTGTAGACACCCCAATCCGGACCTCGAAGGGTCTTTGTCCACCCCGATGATGAAATAAAGGAAACGGAGCCTTTGCGAGCTTGAATGAAGGATTCCTTCAGCCCCAAACAGATCCTCAGCCCAAATGAACCCTCAGCCCCAAAACAAATCAAAAGCCCAAAAGCCCTGGAGTGAACCTGTAATGCCGCACGTGACACTTCTACACCGCACGGCGTATCGAAAGTTAATACGCCGCACGTGGTCAAGAGGTTAACCGCACGGCATTTTGGGTAAAGTTCTGACTGGCTCAGAAAGCTGTCGGCCACGCCTATTGGAGCCACAGCTGCAATACGGCTCAGCCGAAAGCACACTTCTGGCCCGCCCAGAAAATACCTCCAACATTTGAAATTCAAAATCCATGGCTCTTGCTTATAAATACACCCCTCCACTCAAGGGAATAGGGCCCTTGATCACCATTATACCCTTTCTCTCTCTTCTTATTTTCACACCCACTTTCCCATTTCCAAGCCTTGAGAATGTTGCTCTCAAAAGACATTCTCTAGGCCTTTTACCCCATTTTTCTCCTCACCATTGAAGTTAGTCCCTTACTAACTTTGAGACCCCAACCACCCAATACACCCATCTACTACAAACACCCATACTTCTATTTTCTTTTCCAACCTTCCGACGTCCATCCACCATCATCAATAAACATTCAAGCTCAAAATCAAAGGTAAAAACCAAGTTTCCTTGGGCTAGGCCCTGTCCTGGCCCTGAGGGGACTCTTCCGTCTTCAGGCCTAACCCTTTTGGTTAGGATCTGACCAAAAAATCCTTTTTTACAAAACAAAACTAGTTTTCTGTGCTGGGTACGCTACGCCGCGCGGTGCTTTGAAGCGTCGCACGGCGTAGCGGACTCACACGCACGGCGTTTTATCTGACCGCCATTTTCTTGTTCAAACTGTCTGGATCATGATCGTCTGTTGCTGGATCTATTTCTGTACACCAAGAGCAGTCTCGAACTGAGACCATATCTACAAGCCATGTTTTAAACTCTATAGATCTTTTTAAAATGAACAAATGTATCAAAAGATGGTTTTCTACTTGTGGCTTGGAAGAATGGTACAGTTCTGAGATGATCTGATGGCTGTGAGCTTTCTGAAGTTTTAAAAACAATACCGTGCACCGTACTGGATATACCGTGCGAGGCTTTGTAAAATGTTAAAAGTTTGATATCAAGGTCAGAACCACGCACGACATATCAGGAGGCCGCGCGTCGTAAAGCGATATGCCGTATGACGGAAGATGGTGATCCAGACAACTTGTTTATGTGTCTTTCTTGTTTATATTATCGTCATGACATCCTTTATCATTTCCATACAGCAAGCACCACTAGCACGGCAACGTGACATGTTTTATCTTGTTTCCCTTTCCCTTTTATGTGTTTTCAAGGTTTTCCGAATGATATTAAATCCCCCCATTTAAAATGCTTAGTAGAGACCGGCGGGGTGCTTTTTCAACAAAACCTTCCCCGCTCGTAACGTGGCTCCCGGATCCAAAATCTCAACATTTTCGCTAGATCAAAAGCCTTTTTCTCTCAAACAAACTCTCGGTTTCTCAAATCATCCATCTCAAAAAATAAGGGTGGCGACTCTTCGAATGCACTTCGGGCGCGGGAGCCCACACTACTAAGCTTTGTTCTTTAGCAATGGTTGAGTAGTCTTTTGGCTAAGTCTTGGGCTAATCTATCCCAAAGACTTAGGTTGTTGTTTGGTTCTCGAATCCTCGGGCTTAAAATCATAGTTTTTAGAATAAGAGCTAAACTTGCATTTTTTTGTCTAAATTAGGGGTGTTAACTTCTTGGCATGCCGTTTAGTCAAGCGGTCTTGGCACGCGGTATGCCTAGAGTTCGTGGTCCTATGTGTTCGATTAATTAGTTAAACAAGTTAGTTCTTCCGTTAAATCACATCTTTTGATAAACGTAGTCTTTAAAGCTAAATCTTCCGAGCGTGAGCATGCGGTCGTGACTCTTGCTTGAGTTATAATCGAGAGCAGATAATGGCCTTTGTCAAGGGAAAGACGATCCCTAGACTTACCTCTTTTAGTTCAATAAACTCTTTTCTAGTCTTTTTCCTTAGTATTTCCACTTTAAATGCAAAATCGAAAGGTGGCCGTCTTAAATGCCACAATCCTTACATAAAACCTACAATCCGAGCAAGCTATTACCGATTCCCTGTGGTACGATCCCGGTCTTATCGATTATTATGCTATCGACGACTTAGCCCTACGCTTTAGGGTATTTCAACCTTATTTTAAGGCAAGGTTATTAGTTAAGAATTTTTGGCGCCGTTGCCGGGGATTCTTCTTATATAGCTGTAGACACCCCAATTTGGCCTAACGATTATTTCAAGTCCCACCTTGGGCCCATCCCGATGATGAAATGGATACAGTGATTGCTGATTGCCTTCTCGAGAACCTTAGGACTTTCGGTAAGAACTTTGAGCCACTTAGAGGACCCCATCCAGAGCCATATAGCCTTTCAGACAGAAAATACAGAAGCCTAGGAGAATCCATCTGTCGGCCGTAACATCGATCTCACGGCCTTAACATCATTTCCACCCGAGCAACCTGTTGCTAGAAAATCTCCCTGAGAGATCAATCCCTCGGCCGAAAGATCTATCCTTCGGCCGCAACATCCATTCCTCGGCCGTCAGATCCATTACTTGTCCGCCAGATCGTCCTTTTTCCAGACTCTGGAACGTTCTGTCGATTGTTTGATCCAACTACACTACCTCTCCGATGCGTTCGGGCTACGGTCAGAGATTGCAACGAAGAGTTTGAATTGCATTGCAATTGCAATCGTGCCATTTGATTGGCCGGAGTGAGTCATCAATTGCCTATATAAACACTACGCCAAATTTTGCCTTTAATGACATGAGAAAACTGCCGGTAATACTATTAGCGGCGGTAATAACGTCAGAATGATACCGCCGGCAAAACAACTGTCAGGAATACAAAAGCGGCATTAAAATACTGCCCGGTAATACAAAAACGGCAGTAATTAACTGCCGGTAATAAAATCGACGTCTTAAATAGCTTTTCCGGCAAAATTATTTTCCCGCCGCTAATACTGCCATTAACGGCATTAACTTACTGCCGGCAATGGACCAAAACAAAAAGTGCATTGAATTCCACATGCGCTAAAAAAAGCCCTGTTTATATAATTAAATCAATTCACGTACCACATACCACAAAAATCCCAAAGCTATCAACTATATATATCAAGTCTAAAGTACTCCATATATATTCATAAGTATTGAGCTAGGAAAACGAGTTATTACAATATTGTTTAATTGGGTTTCCACATGCATTAACCACGTTCAAATATTCGCAACTAAGTTGTCAAAATATACAAGCCCCACTATTTGTACATCTCCAAAACAAACTCCCAAAATAAAGATGTCAACTGTGAAGCTCTCGCTCCAACATTTTCCATGCAGCTCATCTACAACTTAATTTAGTTGCCAAAACATGTGCAAGTCCCAATGTGCTTCGCGAATAATTCCAAAGGGTCTCAACTGTGAAGCTCGAACATTTTTCCACTTAGCTCAACTACATCTCATACCTGCAGATGCAACAATGGCAAGGAAAAAGTATGAAGTCAGAGAATGTAGACAACATGTTAATCCTCATATATATCTAGGAGTTCCAATTTCTAGTTGCAGCTTTTGATCACAAAATATTCAGCAGTACTGAAACAACAATATTGGCACAAAACTAGCTAGCAACTAAGATATGGTTACATATACAGCTATACCAGTAAAATAGAGAGAGAGAGAGAGAGAGAGAGAGAGAGAGAGAGAGATCAGCTAGGAGATCCAAAAAACCGAGCCTTAAATTTGGAGGCAGAGGATAACTCCCAGAATCGATCATCACAGGTACTAAGCAACAAGCAAGCAAAACATTAAGCTTTCACAATTTCGAACATAAGCTACTTAATTGTTGTTAAAACATTAAGTTTTCACAATTTCTAACAGGTATCTATATTGTTCTTCTTTTCCAACATTTGGTTATGTATACCTACATATATAAAATTCTATCCTGATCTTCGTGAATGCAAAACTAACAACATTGCAGCATCCTAGTGATATCTAATAGGGTCTTGGACTCTTGCAGTACCAAAGCTAGTATTAATTACAAATTAAAGGCATGAATGGTTAAAATTGTGGGTGGATATGTTGATTAGATCATCAAGACCATCAATTTCATGATCAAGATGAGCCGCATCCAACGGACAAGAAATCTATGAATAATGGGACACCACCACCAGCTTCTTTACCAAATCCAAACTCCTTACTGCTCTTATAACACCACTCTTCATCCCGCTACTCAACTCCTCTCCAACGTCGCCGCTTTTCCCTACTACTCCATCCATGTTAGTAGTATGTGTTGTTGAATCGGGGGGAGAGAGAGAGAGAGAGAACTATGATGTTAACAGAGGTATGGTGCTATAGAGAGGATGGGGGCAGTGGGAAGTTGGGTGCCACATTGAAAGCCATGCATTCGACCTATCTATTTAAGTAGCATCAGCAAGTGACAATAAAATATTGTCCTTCTCCACTGGTATTTTTGTACTCCTAACTAAAATAGGAAAGCTGACTTTTTCCATAATGATTTTGTGCATTCACATATTAGACAGGAGGCCTACCTGCTATTAGGATCATAATAGAAGAAGTTGATGAAGCCATCAGAGTCATGCAGAATGTAACTAGTTCAAGGCATCCTTGAAGGTTGAAACTCTTCTATGGCATTACAGCCCCTCTTCCCTACAGGAATATATTTATTAGATGTACATATACTCTTCTTTTTAAGCACTTTCCATGTGTAATATGCATCACTTGGACTCAACTGCACTAGTGCTGTATAATTTCTAAATGCTATCAAGATCGTTGAAGAGATCCAAACAAAAGCATCATGTAGCCAATGGAGCTAAATTCAGAAAGCTGGTCATGCATTTCTTCCGAAGTTATGAAAGAAAAAGGCAGCATTACAAAAATTTGATGTGGTTACCTCAATATATTTCCCCCAATTTCCAGCAGCCAAAAGATTCTTCAAAACAATTGAATAAGTGAAGACTGAGATTTATCCACCCCTCGCCACTATTTTTAATAAAATCTGCATACGACATAGAAGGAAGAAATTTGTTACAATCTGCAGTCAAAATTAAAAAGTATTAGCCTTAGGAAAGTAATATATTAATATCCTCTAGGAGATGTATGATGCAATGAGCTCAGCTAATCCATTACAACAGAGATCCAAACAAAAAAACATAAATAATCACGAAAAAAAGACCACCATCCTTGTAAACAGTGATATCCCGTTGGTCTTTACCATAGCACAGCTGCACAGCTTCATTTGGCTAGATCTCTTAGGCTCCCATCACAAGTTAGAGCTCCATACCACAACTGATACTCACATTTTCCAAGCCTTCCCTGTAAGGAGCAGAGGATTTATGAATGGAGGTACAAAGTTTTGAGTGAGTTATTTAAACAAACACGTAGAGGGCAACTCATACGTCTCTCAACTAAATGCAAACTACCTTTGCCGATCGTGAAAAAAAAACTAACTAAATACAGAAAAGATCCTAAACTAAATATCAACACCTAACAAACTCCACCAGACTAGCACCACCACAGAAGCACTTCTACACTAATCCTTTCAAGACCAGGCTAAGCCAAAAGGATAGAAACATAATTGCTCTTTTACACAATTTATCAAACACTTGGTAGGCATCCGAAATAACTTGTTTACATAATGACTGGACCCGACATACAATTACCCTGAAGTAATGAGTCCAACCTGAATATGGCCCTTCTCACGCAGTTGTAACTATTGTGTAATCCGATTCCAAATGGGCTTCATGTGCCGCAATATGAGAAAATGGAACTTAAGTAGGAATACCAGCTTTCGACTGGCCAAAAAATTCTCGTTTTGTTTGAAGGCGACAACTCAACTGGGTCCAATACTGACCGCTTTACCAATTTAAATGTCACAAACACCACTTCTTACCTCTAATCAGTCATAAGTGAATAAAGTCTAGGGTTTACAAAACTGGTTCACGGATGAAACAATTTGGAAATTTACAAATTGGGGCAAAACGTATCAATATAAATATATACATATATGTATGTATAGAGAGAGAGAGATATATATACCTCGTCGTGGAGATTGTCCAGTAGTGACAGCAGTTGTACAGTGGCGCTGCCGTGGAAGAGCGATGGTGGTAGCTTGGCTCTCGTGTGTTTGTGTTTGTGTGTGTGAGAGAGAGAGAGAGAGAGAGAGAGAGAGAGAGGTCTGCTAGGGTTTTCACCTAAAAGGGGAGGCGCAAGGTTCAAATTTTCAGATAAAAAGAGAGCGGCAAAAAAATTGCGCTGAGAAGGGAAGAGAGGGATCGAGATATGTTCACGTGATTCTCTCGAGATGTTTATGTTATTTCAGTTCTCAATAAAAAACGTGATTGAAACTGTCAACAAAAATGTCAGTTTTTTAAGAAGTGACATGAAATATGCATACAATGACGGTTATTTACTAAAGTGACATTAAAAACTTCCGGTTCATTTTTTCATGTCACTTTTATTAGAAGCGTAATCTTTTTAGTGTCATCTTTATGTAATATTGTAGTAGTGAATACAATGATGTCATGTAAGCGGTTTTCTATTAATTTGGAGCTGGAAATGCCTAGTTATTCAGGCAAACTCGGAGTATGGCGCTAATCTAAAAGTTTTACTTATTCAAGCTCAAAAGAACTGAAAATGTTTAGTTCTCTAATGTTCTCAACATTCACTAGCTCACACATAAGGAATCCATCCAAAGAACAAGCACAAGTTTACCAAAAATATTTTCTCCAAACTTATTCCAGATAAGAAACTATTGCAAATAGATCTAAGGCATGCAGATTAATTTGCTACTTATACCACTTCACAACAAAAAAATAGCCACGATAAACATTCTCTCACACTACAAGAAATATTGCTTTTTCCGGCATTTCATAAATGCCGTTAAAAGTTAAAAAAATGCCGGAAAAGAGTATTACCGGCATTTATTACAAATGCCGTCTAGGAATGTGTCGATAAAGGTACAAATGCCGGGAAAGGTCTCCAAAAATGCCGGGAATAGTTGGACTTATTTGCGGCATTTGTACAAATGCCGGGAAAAATTGTACCATATAAGACCCCAAAAAATGCCACGTGTTCGCCACGTGGCGCCCACGTGTCCGCCACGTGGCGCCCACGTGTCCGCCTCGTGGCGCCCACGTGTCCGCCTCGTGTCAGCCACATGGCGCTTGCGTGGCGCCCACGTGTCGTGCAAATTTTGTGGAGAAATTGCTTGCCCCAAGTTTCGAACTCGTGACCTTTGCCTCGCGCGCGCGTGAGGCTACCAACTGGGCTAGCCACCGTATTGGGTCAACTTGCACATTGAAAAATATTTATATTAAACGGAGATTTTTTCCGGCATTTTTTTAACAAATGCCGGTAATAGTTTGGCGGTATTATTTTGGCGGAAAACTCGACTTTTGCCGGCATTTTTTTAAACAAATGCCGGTAATAATTATTTTTTCCGGCATTTTCTTGAAATGCCGGTAATAGTGGCTTTTCCGCCATTAATTAAAATGCCGGAAATAAAAATGCCGGGAATGACCATTTTTCTTGTAGTGTCACCTACTCATCAGTCCAACCCCAGAGGGGTCGACTCATGTCATTGCCGTTTTGTTGTTGAGGACTGTTGGCATCAGGAACATGTTCCTCATTGCATGACTGCATGCCCAGAACCATTCTGATGGAACATAAACACATGCAATAGAATCATAAAGAAGGAATTGAAGATGTGATACGTACACAAGGCTCAGATATAGAAATTAATTATATGACATGATCATATGACATGCAAAGGGAAAAATGAAGTCAGGGAATGTAGACAACATGTTAATCATCATATATATCTAAGAGTTCCAATCTCAATTAAGTTGATCGGCCAGTAGAGCCTTCTTTTAGGAGCCAAAATCATGTATGTTGTCCTATATGTGGATGTTAAGTAAAATAGCTCCAAAGTAATGTCTTTCATGTTAAGAGTATAATGTCTTTCAAATATACGTTATTTGAAGCAATAACCTAGAGTAACCTGTTCATTATGTGAATGCGCTATTGGTAAATCCTCTTCTGGAGACGGATGCAATGGGTATCCAAGATTTTTCACATGAGCCTCAAACCTAGCACGCTTACGCTTTGGGCAAGAAAGCCTGTCATCTACCTCAGCTAAAAATGTATATTGACCAAAGTCTACAAATTAAAACCCATAACAAACAAAGCACAAAAAACCTTGCGGCTACAGTAATCAGTTTTGATTTGAATCTTATCCTTGCTTCTCTTATATTAAGCAAGCACATTAAAATATAATCCTCCAGAAAGTTATATAGATGAGACAATACCTTAATAAAGCTTAATCACCTTAGCAAAAGGGCAATGCTTGAGATCATCAATCTGCATTTTCAAAAAGGTCAACACACACCCACACAAGCTGGCAGAGAGAGAGAGAGATAGGGCTAAAGATTGAAATTTTTAACGTATGCGGAAAAAAAGCTGAACGATGACCCCAAAAAAAAAAAAACCCAAGCTTTTTTATTTTTTTTTTGGAAACTAGGCCTAAATAATTTAAGAAGAACCAAACGAGGCCTTAGATCCTGAAAGTTCTCCTATTAATCTCCACCACCACCAAACCCTCGTTTTTCTACAAAAAAAAAAAAAAAAACAAGGGTTACATTGCAGGGAGCTCGATCTGACTCGAATTAATTCTATGGCGTATAAGGTGATTACACTGAAGGCAAAAGGCAAGACGGCAAGGGCTCCTCGAGGCCGTCGGAGGACCGGTCGCTGGCCAAGTCCGTCAAGGAATGTACGAACTGGATCATGAAGAAAGCCAAAGTTCACCCACTACGGCTTCATCCCGCTCGTCATCATCATCGGCATGAACTCCGACCCCAAGCCCCAATTGGTAGGTCCGTTGGGAGCCCAAAGGAAAGCCCATCGGAGGCCATTCGCCGACACCTTCTATAGGAGATCTTATTACGCATAGTGCATATATCGTGTGTGTATGGGTGTGTATGCACGTGTATATGCGAGGATAAAGCAAGCAATCGACAGCAACGAGATTTCAAGGATACCTCAGGGACGCTTGATTTGGGGAAGATTGATTTCTCCACCACTGGGTCTCTCCCTCTCTCTCCACCGCTGGGTTTGGAAAAGAGGGGAAGAAGTGAACCAAAAAAAAAAACTAGGGATCTTGGAAAGTAGAGCAAGAAAAAAGATTAAACAAAAAAGAAAAGGCAAAAAACAATGAAATGACGTCGTTTCACCCAAGGGGAAAAATTATTTCCCGCCCTCAGAGCCCTTTTTAGCGCGTTCCAAATGCCGCCGAAAAATTGGGGACTAAAAACGGCTGTATGTGAAAGACTGCCGTTTTTGGTGTATTATTCCCGGCAGTCTTAATAATGCCGGTAAAAATACCTTATAACGGCAGTTATTTTAATGCCGCTTATACTAAGAGGCCCTTAGACCACGAAATTAATAAGTGAAATCACCCTCTCAAGCCACGAAACTGCACAAATACTCTCTCAAACCCCCTCTGCAAAAGCCCTAACCTCCCGAAGGCAGCCACCAATCCGACGATCGAACCCTGAAGTTCAAACCCTAACCCTCGGGTTTTTCGAGAAGCAATCAGTCAATCACAATCAAATCCGAAGCAATCAAACAACTGAGGGATCAAGGTGGTGAGGCCCAACGGCCTATGGTTTGTCTTATTTTCTGTTCATAATCTTAATCGTAGCATTTTGATCATCTACTAACGTTTTTGTCTGGTGTGAGGAAGAACATCGACTGGGGCTTCAATCCCTCGGCCGATATATCAAACCAGGAGGGTCCCTCGGCCGTGACATCCATTCACCGGCCGCGAGATTCATTACCCTGGAACAACTTTGTTTGTTCTGCTTTCTTATGCATGCTTTACTTATCGCACTGGCTCACTTTACTTACTGTTTAAAGGCCTAATTAACAGACTATGTGTTTAGAATTAAACAAAGCATCTATATGTCTTATGTTGAATAATTATGGGCCAGTCTCACGGTTGGGCAGAGAGGGGTGCCTAACACCTTCCCCTTACTGTACTCTTGACTCCCGTACCCAGAATCTCTATCTATTTTCCTACTTTTAATAAACTGGGTGGCGACTCTATTTTGATGATAACCACTATCGTGTGGTGATGTTCCTAGCCATGGGAATATCCACGATTCTGGTTTATGAAGCAAGCAACCAATCGAGCAACAAACGATCAATCTGTATGGCGATGCCCCGTTTAGGAGGTGTCTACAGTTTTTGGCGACTCTGCTGGGGAACTTGAGAGCCATAACCAGAAAGTTCAACATAAGACTAATACATGCTTTATTCAATTCATTTATCATATGCGTCGAGCGGGCAACCTCGTTGAGTTCACCTGATATCCCGGCATGACAGGGGCTATGTTAGGGGTTCCAGCAAACTCCACAGTCACTCGTACCTAGTGGTATATCAAAAAGGGAATCACCCAATCACCGCCTATAATGGGCTGGTGAAAGGACTGGTGCCCTTTGACAACGGAGCACCCTGAGACTACCTAAACCTTTCATGTATTAGAAAGCCATAGAACTTATCAAATTAAGACAGGAACCTACAGGCTAGGAACCTACTTGCATTTAACTGTAAAAGTTCTTCCTCACACCTTGTATCATCTGTTGTTGTAAATAACTTTTTCTGTGCAGAAGGGTTGGGATTTTCGGCCCAAATCCTAACCCTACACAAGCCAGGTACTGACTTACAGGTACTCTACTTTTCAAAGCAGACACAATAAGTAAAATAAAGAAGCAACCGCAGCCAATTTTATACTCTTACAACACCCGAAGTCACTCCAAACAGAGGTCTTTGCAGCCGTCCCGTCTGTCACCCTCACCGGCCAAAACACCTACACTGCTACGGTCCTAATCACTTTCAGGGACTCCGCGGTCATCTCCTCAACAAACTCAATCATCTACCAAATCCTAAGCTTCATCAAGTAATCCTCCCACTCTCATGGCAGATAACGACGCCATCATTGCTAATCACCAAGCTCAAAGTCGCTACCTTACTAGCAGAGAAAGCAGCAAGAGATGCTGAGAATGAAGAGAAATCGGTGGAAGATGAGAATCCTCAAGAAGTGGTATTGGCAGAAAACCCTGAATTGGCCAAACAAGTTAAGGAGATCAAACGTACTCTGGCCCATTCACAAGGAGACCAAATTCTAGATTTTGAAGGACTCTGCCTCTTTCCAGATTCTTAACTACCTGAGAAGTTCAATAGAACTGGCAATCCCACTAGCCATGTCCGCCATGTCATCAACACTCTGAAGCCAATGGGCTTGAATGATGAGCTCATTGTTCAATTATTTCAAAGGACTCTTACTGAAAGTGCTCTCGATTGGTTTCTCACTTTGGAGTTTGTGCACTATCATACTTGGCCAAAAATTGCCAATGCTTTTGTCAATCAATATGCATACAATGTTCAAATTGAGTTAACAACTCGAAATTTGGAAATGACTAAGCAGGAATTAAACAAAGACTTTGCAACCTTTGTGGCTAGATGGAGAGAAAAAGCCGCCAAGAACCGCCCCTCTGAGGAAGATCAAGTGAGAATAGTCGTCAAGAGTTTGCAGCCCAAGTACCTCACGCACATTTGCACTCAGGCTATCACTGATTTCAAGCGCATGCATGCTACTGGGCTGCAGATTGAAGAGGGGATCAAGCTAGGCCTCATTGGGAAAGAAGAAAACTCCTCCAAAGAAAACCTTCCCAACCCGTACATCTCCTGCCTCCGTCAACACCCTTAACTCAACCTTACCACAAGGCCCTTTTCAAATTAGCTCATCCCGAAGCTCAAATCGCCCCCGTCGCAACTTTGACCCTCTCTGTATGACCTCATCTCAAACCTTTAAACAAACCACTTCCTCAGCCACCCTATGGCCCAAACCATGATCCTAACAAACAGTGTGCCTACCACCAACACCCTAGGCATGAAACAGATAACTACATGCGTCTCCGCCATGACATTCAAGATCTCATTGATAGCCGAACTATAAAACTTCCAAAACCTGATGTGCAAGCCAATCCTCTTCCTACTCACAATGCTGAACCACCACCCCGAAACATCGATTTCATAAACAACCCCACATACAATCCTGGCCAATACATTGTCCAAAAAAACCAAGCCAAGCCAACCTTTACCTTCCCAGAGGAGGATGAATGTTTCATGATGGAGGAGGAAGAAAACAATGAGTCCGATCAATCGGAAGTGATCGATCCCAACATGTCTGACAAAAGTAATGACGAAGAACAAGCGAATGGGAAAGTGACTTTGACGAAACGAAAGGAGAACACGATGATCCACTCGATGGAATCTCCTTAACATTACTATTCGGCCAAACGGAAGTAACTAATCTCTCTTATGACTGCATAATCAACGAGGAGGAAAAAGAGGTGATGAAAATCCAGACTGACATTTCCATTTGGGGACTACTCATGTCTCAAAGAGGTAGCCACCATGCAAGCAGTGAAGATGGATCCAGTTCAAAGGCCATGTTTGGCAAAGAAGAGGGTGGAAAAGAGTATAAAGTTGCAAAAGGCAAAGGTTTTGAAAACGACCTCGAAATGCTACAGTAGCTACGAAGTCACAACATGGCAAATAACATTAAATATTGCTTTTATCAAACTAAAACATGTTTTGAGCCCCTGCTTGGGCATTTTATTTCTGGTAAGTGAATTCCTGTTTCATCCTCTAGACTATGCTTATTCAATGATTCACTTCCTAAATTGCAATTGCCAAACACTATAGTCTCTTTGCCAAACAAAGGAAATTTCAAGGAATCAAGTTCCTTGTGTCACTGACAAAAAGGAAGGAAATGATGAACTCTAGTTGCTTAAGAAACTAGATTTTTGTCAAAACTTAGAAAGAAGACACTATCTCGCGAGAACAATTAGGGTTAGCTTGCCCATTATGAAGGTACAAACACAAGAGAGATTTAGAAAAATATCTCCATCAAATTCCTCTCCGAAACACAGAAACCCTCTTGAGAGAAGTGTTCGTTGGGTAACCTGAAAACCCAAGCAAAAATAAGAGCAAAGCCTGCTAGGCCAGAAAATGCAAAAACACAGCCTAGGCAAAAGTTAAGGCATTCAAAGAAAAGCTCGCTAGGGACTCAACCTCCATTAGGTAACCTAGGCCAAATCAAGAGCATGTGAGAAGAAAAACCAAGAGTGAAAACTCAACCTCAAAGGTTATGATTTTGGAACTACGTAAAAGGCCTGATTCCTTGATTAGGGATACGTAGGCAATCTCTTATCGAGATGCGGCCCAAACATTTAGAGAGAAGGAAAAACATCAACAGATTTGTACTCAATGATAGGCATAGCTAACACTGCGCATTGAGCTCGCAAAAGATGAGTATGCTTTTCTCGAAGAATTGGCAACAGCAATAGACACAAGAATTATAGTTCATCCCCTCTAACCTAAAAGTCATCAACGCAATGAGTATGATACCTCAAAAACTCTCGAGTTTGGCAATCAGACTATGGAACATGGCAAAAGCAAAGGCAGGAAAACCAAAACCAAGCATAAGAAGGAAGAGAAAAGAGGATGCCACTTGGTCGAAACAAAATCTACCTTCGAAAAATCAAAGTAACAGCCGAATAATATATACATCGGCCGCAACATCGATTCTTTAGCCGAGTAATCAATTCTTCGGCTAGTATTTCATTTTCACACAAATTACTGTCTATCAGCAAATACTTATTCAAAAAGCCATGTTCTGACTATCGTATGCAAACTCAAGACATCTAAGGGCATAAAAAGCATTTCTCATTACATGAACAAAAGCTTGCCTACAAAATCATCACTGTGGTTGCTTTCACTATACAAATACAGTTTCTGCTTCTCTCTTTGCTAACCATGAACAGGAAGGAAAAAGAAAATCCTAAAGCTGGTCGTGACGCCGTCTTCGAGACGATCTCTGAGATGAAGAAGGGGATTGTTGGCTATCCTCCCCACTGACAGCTGGTGCTCACTCAGCCTCAAAGCTACAAGGAAAAGAATGCAAAACAAGGGGCAAGCACCAAGCGCCTCTTCTCTGTCATCAGAATGGAAGGAGACAAAGGAAAGGGCCCGTGGCCAAACAAGAGCAACTGAAGGAACATCAGGCAGAACCAAGGAAAAATGGCAGTACTCCATACAGTCACTTGCCTAAAGAAGCAAACCCGCCTAGATCTGAGCATTCTCCAAGTCTACTTTAGACATCGAAGAAGTAGACCTCATCAACGCCGGAGGAGGAGGAGGAACAAACTGAAGATCCTCAGCACGCAGGCGCCACTGGCTGGCCACCCGATCACATAAGTACCAAGCTTAACAAAAGGGACCCTCGAACAGGCTACGAGTACAATCTAGAACCCTGGAACGCGCAAGAGGGGTGTCCTCTAATACACCACTCCAAGGGTCAAACCTCGCCTACAAACAAAGTCTAAATCAGCCACAGCACAGAGGAATGGAGATCTAAAAAACAAGGAATGCAAGGGGTACCTAGTCAACCGTCAATCGGTCCAAAACTCGTCCCCAAAACTGGTGACCGTGGCTTCCGTTGGCTCACCAACCATCGCTCACAGTGAGAAACACAATTCACATCCTCATGCTTGGTGTCAGTTGGAAACTGAAGAGAAAGGAAGTAAAGAAGAAGGATATACCTTAAGCACTTGGTAGTGACCGCCAAGGATAAAACTCTTGTCCCGTGGGCAAGCTCCAAGATTGCCATACAGGGTGGCCAAAGCGGATGATCCCCAATCAAACTCCCTAACGGCCCCCAAATGCTGCAAAGGGGCCAAAAGCTCTGTATGCACTGAACTATCCTTGTTGGCAAACAATGTCTGCCCGAGGAGATAGAGAAGGAAAGCCCGTGTCAACTGCTCAATACCCACCTGAGTCAAAATATCAGTCTTCATGAAAGTCTTGCTCAGCCAAGAGACATCAACTTGACCTCAGGAGTGAAGAGGAGGTATCTTGCCCAAGAACCACTCCAAAGCCCCTACCCGCTCCCAAAGCCTGGGGTTAACCCGAAGAGGAGCTCCACCTATTCGCAGGCCGGTCAATGAAGAGAAGTCACCTGATGTGATCGTCATCTCACCAACCCAACAAGGAAGCTTATTGAAACATTGAGGACGCTTAAGTGTTGCTCAGCGGCTCTACGCCAACCAACTCAGCGGTTCTATGTCCACAATCATTTAATGGTCTCACTCACCTAGCGGCCTCAAGCTCATCACTCCAACAGTCAGGCTCATTCAGTAGCTCCAACTAGCCACCTGGCAACACCATGTGCTCCTTGTTCTCCATCTCAGACAGCATCATAACCCAGCAACTCTCTAATATTCAACTCAGTGGCTCAAACGCCCATGAAAACACCATCTCTGCAAGCACCATACTTCTTGCACCATCAGGTCACTCAGTAGCACCATGTGCTCACTTTTCAAGCCGTTCAACAGTTCTACGCTCATCCCTGTGCTCAAAAGCTCCATACCCATTATCACCCAGCAGCTTTAGGCTCACTATCAGCAACTCCATGTTCATCTAGCAGCCCTGTGCCCAAGTCGCTCAAACAGCTCTGCGCTCACCTCAACAGCCCCGTGCCTACTATCTCAATCATTCAACAGCTCTGTAGCTACCCCAAGCTCACGTCTTAAAGATAAGCAGCCTCACCACTTCTAGGCCGGTGAAGTAATCCTGTGGCTCCCACTCTAATGCACATTCATGCAGTTCTGGCCCAGCGCACCCTTCGGAAGGCACTCCCAGTAGTGGAGGTAATGGGAAAGCTCCCTAACAAAGTTGAATCTACCTAACAAGGAGGCAAAGGAAATCTCCTAGGCATGCATAAAGATCACCTCATCAGTGAAGATGGTGGAAATCTCCCAAAACAAGTTGAATTTGCCAAAGGAGACGATGGAAATCTCCTAAAGCGCATGTGTGAATCACCCCATCAGTGGAGGTAATGGAAATCTCCCTAAGAAAGTGGAATATGGTCAAGAACTAGCCTTGGGGGCAATCCCGAGCATGTGGAATCTAGCCTTGGGGGCAATCCCGAGCATACTCAAAACTAGCCTGGGAAGCATCCCAAGCATGTGGAAACTAGCCATGGGGGTATCCCCCGAGCAATTTCGACGTGATCAGAATCAGCCTTGGAGGCATTCCCAAGCAAATACAATACAAACAGGACTAGCCTTGGGGGCATATCCAAGCACGAAGAAACTCTCTCTCCGTAACAACAAACTCGCCAGATGCTGGTCACTTGGCCACTAAGGATTATCAAGCCCAAACTCTTGCTTTGTAGCTCGCTATTGACAAGTCACTCAGCAACTCTACGCTCGATACCTCAACGGCTCTACACCCCCTATCTCAATTGGCTCGAAGCCGTAATAATCCTCACTCAGCAGCTCTAAGCCCACCATATCAACAGGCTCGAAGCCATAAACAATCATCTCAAATTGGCTCGAAGCCGTAACAATTCTCAACAGGCTCTAAGCCCGTCATCTCATCAACTCAGCGGCTCAAAACCCACCATTTCAAACTGGCTCGAAGCCGTAAACAAACAATTCTCAACAGGCTCTAAGCCGCCCCAATCAACAAGATATCATCTATTCTCAAAGCCTGTACTTTGAATGCTCAAAATCTAACATTTTGAATGCTCGAAGCCCTTCGAATGCCCAAACACTATGTACTGGATGTTCAAGTTCTACACTTGAATGCGCAAGCTCTACGTTTGAATGCTCAACCACTGCGTACTGGATGCTCGAACTCGATGTTCGAATGCTTAAGGTTTATACCTTGAATGCTCAAGCTCTACGTTTGAATGCCCAACCACTGCGTACTGGATGCTCAAAGCCTGTACTTTGAATGCTCGGATTCTGCCATCCGAATGCTAGAGCTCTACGCTCTGAATGCTCAAGTTCGGAACTTGATAGAAGCTCTAAACTTAAAAATCAAACACACACGCACAGGCCCGTGCACATTTGCATCAATTGCATCACCATTATCACATCGAGTCTGCATCATCATATCTATTCACACCTAACAACCATCATCACACATATACACTCTGCATATCTCTCTTGAAACAGGTCAACCCTACGATCAACCGGCTCTACGCCTTGGTTTTATTGATCGGTCCAGTACCTTGATCCTTTGGCTCTACGCCAAAACTTATGATGAGAAAGCTCCATGCACAGACCATCAGAATGCAACCAGCTCTACGCTTCGGTTCAAATCACGTCAAGCTCTAAGCTCCGACACCTCAGGCTCTCGCCTTATGATCAATACCAGCTCCGCGCTTCGGTTCTATCAAGCTCAAAGCTCCGATCTCCTCAGGCCCTCGCCTCATGACCACAGCAGGCTCCATGCCTCAGTTCTATCACTTTAGGCTCTCGCCTTTTGACTACAACCGGCTCCGCGCCTCGGTTCCACCAAGTCAGAAACGATCACTCTCCAGGCTCTCGCCTCATGACTACAACCGGCTCCGTGCCTCAGTTCCCTCATCCCAAAGCTCCGTGCTCCAGTTACTGGCCTTGCGCCCCCCATATCCCAAAACAAACCGGCATCCGATTCATCCCTAGCAAATGGCTTGGATTCCACCCCAATTACATCAATTCCTTCCAGCTCATTCGCAAGGATAGGCTACTCTACCGAGCTCCTCTCAGTCAAAGTAAGGATGATCAAGAAAAGCAAACGCACATGCCGTGTACTGATCTACCCCAAAATACTAAGGAAGCTCTCCTCAAAAACTCCCCCGGCAGCCCCGCGCTCCTTCGACTATCTTCCGCCAAAACCCTGGCTCAGTCTAGGTACGTTGCACTACGACTTTTTAAGCCAAAGGTACGTCTTCTGTCTCTAACCCTCCAAACTTTTTCTTCTTTCATTGCCCGAACTACGGTTGGTCTGAATTTCCCTTGTGGAATACGTAGGCAGCCTCCCGGCCCGACCATAACAAAACCTTTTTCAAAAAACCCCTTGGAATAGTGGTTGGACCAAATTGAGTTGCTTTTTATAGCTTTGACTCTTACTCAAACATGTCTCGCGATCCGTTTGAGCTCAGTCAAAGAGGGGCATCTGTAGACACCCCAATTTGGCCTAACGATTATTTCAAGTCCCACCTTAGGCCCATCCCGATGATGAAATGGATACAGTGATTGCTGATTGCCTTCTTGAGAACCTTAGGACTTTCGGTAAGAACTTTGAGCCACTTAGAGGACCCCATCCAGAGCCATATAGCCTTTCAGACAGAAAATACAGAAGCCTAGGAGAATCCATCTGTCGGCCGTAACATCGATCTCACGGCCTTAACATCATTTCCTCAGCCGAGCAACCTGTTGCTAGAAAATCTCCCTGAGAGATCAATCCCTCGGCCGCAAGATCTATCCTTTCTGCCGCAACATCCATTCCTCGGCCGTCAGATCCATTACTCGGCCGCCAGATCGTCCTTTTTCCAGACTCTGGAACGTTCTGTCGATTGTTTGATCCAACTACACTACCTCTCCAATGCGTTCGGGCTACGTTCAGAGATTGCAACGAAGAGTTTGAATTGCATTGCAATTGCAATCGTGCCATTTGATTGGGCGGAGTGAGTCATCAATTGCCTATATAAAAAGGCCCTTAGACCACAAAATTAATAAGTGAAATCACCCTCTCAAGCCACGAAACTCTGCACAAATACTCTCTCAAACCCCCTCTGCAAAAGCCCTAACCTCCCGAAGGCAGCCACTAATCCGACGATCGAACCCCGAAGTTCAAACCCTAACCCTAGGGTTTTTCGAGAAGTAATCAGTCAATCACAATCAAATCCGAAGCAATCAAACAACTGAGGGATCAAGGTGGTGAGGCCCAACGGCCTATGGTTTGTCTTATTTTCTGTTCATAATCTTAATCGTAGCATTTTGATCATCTACTAACGTTTTTGTCTGGTGTGAGGAAGAACATCGACCGGGGCTTCGATCCCTCGGCCGATATATCAAACCAGGAGGATCCCTCGGCCGTGACATCCATTCACCGGCCGCGGGATCCATTACCCTGGAACAACTTTGTTTGTTCTGCTTTCTGATGCATGCTTTACTTATCGCACTGGCTCACTTTACTTACTGTTTAAAGGCCTAATTAAACAGACTATGTGTTTAGAATTAAACAAAGCATCTACATGTCTTATGTTGAATAACTATGGGCCAGTCTCACGGCTGGGCAGAGAGGGGTGCCTAACACCTTCCCCTTACTATACTCTTGTCTCCCGTACCCAGAATCTTTATCTATTTTCCTAGTTTTAATAAACTGGGTGGCGACTCTATTTTGATGATAACCGCTATCGTGTGGTGATGTTCCTAGCCATGGGAATGTCCACGATTCTGGTTTATGAAGCAAGCAACCAATCGAGCAACAAACGATCATTCTGTATGGCGATGCCCCGTTTGGGAGGTGTCTACAATAGCTTATTGGGAGGTTCAACAAACCATTGTAAGTACTCCATTTGATTTTCTTTTGTGCAACGCATACTAATTCTAGCGGATACCTCTAAACGATCATACTATCAAACTTGAGGTGTAACGAAGTTAGTTTAAGTATCCATTGCCTTTTATTTTCTTGCATACATATATATTGAGGCGGTGGCATAGCCCCTCAGAGCTGTCTTGATAGAGAGGTGGTGGCATAGCCCCCCCATTCTGCTTTGGATACCTCTAAACGATCATACTATCAAACTTGAGGTGTAACGAAGCTAGTGTAAGTATCTATTGCCTTTTATTTTCTTGCATACATATATATTGAGGCGGTGGCATAGCCCCTCAGAGCTGTCTTGAGAGAGAGGTGGCGGCATAGCCCCCCAATTCTGCTTTCTTATTGCAGAGCGGTTTTTTGGCTCAAAATTGTTGGAAGCGGAGTTGCATGCTTTTGGTCTATCATAGCCCTTGCTCAAACCGACTACATCGTTCTAGTTCTCTGCCTCGCATAAGAAGTAACCTCCGAGCTTATTCTCCACCACGAGAGCCTCCTCACCCTTACTCTCCATCAAGACAACCGATGTCGGAAAAGGAAGAAGCTCCAGTTAGAACTCTTAAGGATTACTTGAATCCTGAATGGGTTACTCAACTATCGCTGATAGTCTATCCACGCCCCACCACTGTTGCAAATACTTTCATATTCAAATCAGATTATCATCGTTGCATTCCAACATTTCATGGTTTGGAGCGCAAGGATCCATACCAGCATATCCGACAATTTGAGGAAGTTCTCCAATCATTTGTTAGTGTGGATGCGCATCTCAACCAAGCAAGATTAAGGCTCTTCCCTTTCACATTGAAGGATAAGGCTAACACATGGTTTCACTCTTTGAAGCCTCAATCGCTGAACACTTGGGGGGAAGTTCAAGATATTTTTCACAAGAAGTTCTTTTCGGCTAGCCGAACAAAACTCTTGATGGATCAAATCCAGAACTTTAAGCAACGTGGGGGTGAATTTTTCCACCAGTATTGGGAAAGATACAAGGACTTGCTTTCTGCGGTTCCTCACCACAACTTTGCCTTGTATCAATTAATCCACTATTTTGTTATGGGCTGCATGCAACAGAGCAAGCAACTGCTCGACACTATGTGCACCAGGGGTTTCATGAATAAGTGGCATGAGGATGGCTGGGACTACTTGGAGGAGTTAGCCAATAAGTCCCAGGCTTGGAATTATGATGATGCCGGTGATAGGGCTATGGCTAATCAAGCTCCAAGTGGCTCCGGGAAGTTCTCAATAAATGAGCACCATGCTATTGAAACCCGAATGGAGCAACTAGCCCAAAAGTTGGAAAAGTTGGAGTTGAAATGGGTGAAAGATGTTACAGAAGTGCAAGCGGTGGAGGAGATGTGCGTTATTTGTGAAACGTCGGGTCATTCAACTGACAATTGCTTGACTATCCCTGCTCTCAAGCAACAGTATAGCCACCTCCCGCTTGAAGACGTTACTGCAACATCCGGGTCTGAGGCAACATCCGGGCTTCCATTGGAATAACTAGATTGAATGAGGGTCTTCTCAAGCTCCTTCCACATCTCAAGTTCAACCATGGTGACCTGCTCAAAGCCAAGGGCAGCCTCGCTTTTCACGAGGACCACTAGGATTTGTGCCGTCCGGATCATTCCAAGGCTCTAACCAATTCCAACCTCCCCCATGGCGGTCTTTGGAGGATACTTTTCAATCTTTCATGCAAGCTCAATTAGGTTACAACGAGCACAACTCCCAAATGATGGGGGAGTTAAAGAACCAAATGGGAAAGATAACGACATCGATTGGGCTTCTCCAACAAGAAAAGGGAAAATTCCCTACTCAGCCGCAAGCCAACCCACAAGGCCAAAACTGATTGGTAGCTCTTTGGTGACTATCCCCGAGCAAGCCAAGGCGATTATCTCTTTGCGGAGTGGCAAGGCGGTGGATAATGCGGTTATTGATCCACCGGTTACACCTATCTTACTACCTTTCCCAGAACCATCAAGGCCAATTACGACAAATGGGGAATCTCCCAAGCAAGCTCCAATGGCAGAGGAGAAAGGAAAGACAATGGAAAGTGCTTCTCTGCAAGTTTCCCCCGTTCCCGAACTATACCCTAACCAACTAAGGATGCCGGCCAAACGAAATTTGAACACCAACATCTATGAAGTGCTCAAGCGAGTGACGGTTAACCTTCCCTTGATAGATGCTATTAAACAGATTTCATCTTATGCCAAATTTTTTAAGGATTTGTGCTTGCATAAACACAAGCTCCAAGTTCAAAAAAAGGTATTTTTGACCGAGCAAGTTAGTTCTCTCTTTCAGTCAGCCCTTCCTCCCAAGTATAACGATCCAGGGTGTCCTACGATATCCACTACTATTGGAGGCAAGGTAGTGGAGCAAGCTCTTCTTGATTTAGGGGCAAGCGTGAATCTCTTACCATTCTCGGTGTATGAGCAACTTGGTTTGGGAGAAATGAAGCCAACTCGGGTGACACTACAATTGGCGGATAGAAGTATTCGTGTTCCTAAGGGTGTGGTGGAGGATGTTCTTGTTCAAGTCGACTGGTTTGTGTATTCGGTTGATTTCATGGTTTTAGACACTTGTCTAGTACTGGCGGCTCAAGCATTCATTCCAATCATTCTAGGGCGCCCGTTTTTGGAAGCGGCAAATGTCGTCATTCATTGTCGAGATGGGTTGCTTAGTATGAGTTTTGGGAATATGAAGATGCAAGTCAAGATGTTTCACATAGGGAGCCAAATGGGGGATGATGACGATGTATGTGGAGTTAACATGATTGACTCACTAGTCCAAGAGCACGTCGACGAGTTTCTTTATTTGGATGCTTTGGAGGTTGCTCTCACTGCCGCGAGCTTAATTGTCTAGATTCGGCCGAAGTGGAATATTTGCACTCCTTGCTTGATGTGGAGGAGGTGTGTGGCATAACTCCATGGGTCCCCAAGTTTGAGGAATTACCCCCGTTTGAGAAGCGAGCCGTGCCGTCGAATGTGGAACCCCCGAAGCTAGAGTTAAAGGTGCTACCGGATACTCTTAAGTATGTTTATCTTGGCGATAGCCAAACATACCCGGTAGTGATCTCCTCCTCTCTTGGGGAGCTTCAAGAGTTGGAGTTGCTTGCCTTGTTACGGAAGCATTCCAAGGCAATCGGGTGGTCTATAGCTGACATCAAAGGCATCGACGGATCCCTTTGTTCCCATCGCATATATTTGGAGGATGACGTAAAACCATCCCACCAACCACAACGGCGGTTGAATCCAATAATGAAAGACGTCGTGCGTACGGAGGTTCTTAAGTTGTTGGATGTCGGGATTTCTACCCCATTGAGGACTCAAAGTGGGTAAGCCCAATTCAAGTGGTGCCAAAGAAGTCGGGAGTTACGGTTGTGCGCAATGACATGGACAAACTCATCCCAACGCATGTTCAAATTGGTTGGAGAGTGTGCATTGATTACCGCAAGCTAAATGTGAGTACAAGAAAAGACCATTTTCCTCTTCTCTTTATCAATCAAATATTGGAGAGGGTGGCCAGCCATAAATTCTTTTGCTTCCTCGACGGGTACTCCGGCTATAACCAAATTGAAGTGGCTTTAGAGGACCAATACAAGACTACTTTCACATGTCCATTTGGGACTTTTGCATATCGACGCATGTTGTTCGGGCTATGCAACGCCCCCGGCACCTTCTCTCGGTGTATTATGGGAATTTTCAGTGACATGGTGGAAAGGATTGTAGATGTGTTTATGGATGACTTCTCCGTGTTTAGCGACTCTTTTGAGTCTTGTCTCACCAACTTGGAGCTAGTGTTAGCACAATGCGAGGAAAAGAACTTGGTGTTGAATTGGGAAAAATGGCATTTTATGGAAACCGAAGGCATCATTCTTGGCCATATCGTGTCATCCAAAGGTATCGAGGTGGATAGAGCGAAGATTGACTTAATTGGGAACCTCCCTACTCTGAAGTGTTTGAAGGACAACCGTTCTTTTTTGTGGCATGCCGGTTTCTATCAGCGGTTCATTAAGAGTTTTAGTGCCATTGCTCAGCCGTTGTGCCATTTACTCTCAAAAGATGTGCCTTTTGAGTGGACTCCGATTTGTGAGGCAACTTTTGCCTAACTCAAGGCAAGTCTTACCTCACCACCTATCATGCGGCCTCCGGATTGGAAATTGCCTTTCGAACTCATGTGCACCGTGAGTGGTTACGCCATCAGGCTGTTTTGGGACAACGGTAAGGAAAAGAGCCGTATGTGATTTACTATGCCAGTAAGACTCTCAATGAAGCTCAAATGAACTATTCTACAACCAAGAAAGAGTTGATTGCTATTGTCTTTACATTGGACAAGTTTCGGTCTTACTTAGTGGGAGCTCTTATGGTCTATACTGATCACTCCGTGCTCAAATACCTTTTCACTAAACAAGATGCCAAGGCGCGGCTGATTCGGTGGATTCTCCTTTTGCAAGAGTTTGACCTTTCAATCAAGGATAAAAAGGGGGTCAAAAATGCGGTGGCTGACTATTTGTCTCGTTTGGAGTTCGAAGACCACACTTCTCATATCCCTATCGATGACTCCTTTCCCGATGAACAATTGTTTGGCATCTCCACGGCCCCATGGTATGTGGACATTATCAATTATTTGGTGACGGGCTTGACTCTGACACATTGGAATATACCCAAGAAAGGCGCCGTTTTCTAGCTGAGGTGAAAAGGTTCTCCTTTGATGATCCGTACCTTTTTAAGTATTGCGCGGACCAACTTGTCCTACATTGTGTACCCGACTCCGACCAGCAAAGTGTCATCACGTTTTGCTACATGGAAGCTTGTGGTGGCCATTTCTCGTTCAAAAAGTCTGTGTGGGCTCCCGCACCCGGCGCGTTCGAAGAGTCGCCACCCGGATTTTTGAGATGGATGATCCGAGAAACCGAGAGTTTGTTTTGAAAAGAAAGGCTTTTGATCTAGCGAAACCATTGAGATTTTGGATCCGGGGGCCACGTTACGAGCGGGGAAGGTTTTGTTGAAAAAGCACCCCGCGGGGAAGGTTTTGTTGAAAAAGCACCCCGCTCGCCCGGTGAAAGCCTCAAAAACATATACGGGAAAGGGGAATAAGATGAAGTATATCACGTTGTCGTGTGAGTGGTGCTTACTGTACAGAAATGTTGAAAGATGATGCGACGAAAATATAGATAAGGAATGTTGTTAAACAAGTTGTCTGGATCATCATCTGACGCACGGCATAACATTATACGACGCACGGCCACATGCTATGCCGCGCATTGTTCTGATCTCATCCTCAGGCTGTCAAAGATTTTCAAAGCCTCGCGCGGTATACCCAGTATGACGCACGGTGTTATTTTTAAAGTTTCAGAAAGCTCACAGCCGTTAGATCATCTCAGAACTGTACCTCTCCTTCAAGCCATAAGTAGAAAAAAACACTTTTAAATGCATTCGTTTATTCAGAATAACTATGAAAATTCATTTATGATAATAAAACATGGCTTGTAGATATGGTCTCATTCCGCAACTACCGATGACAAATAGGAACAGATCCAGTGAAGACGATCATGTTCTAGACAGTTTGAACAAGAAAACAGCAGTTAACTGAAATGCCGCACGTGTGAGTCTACTATGCCGTGCGACGCTTCAAAGCGCCGCGCGGCATAGCTTACCCAACACAGATGGCTTGTTTTGCTTTGTAAAAATGATTTTTAGGCCAGATCTTAACCAAAAGGAGTTAAGCCTGACGATAGAAAGGTCCCCTCAGGGCCAGGGCAGAGCCTAGCCCAAGGAAACTAGGTTTTTACCTTTGATCTTGAGCTTGGATGAAGATTGATGATAGTGGATGGACGTCGGCAAGGTTGATAAAGAAAAGAGGAGTATGGATGTGTGTAATAGATGGGTGTATTGGGTAGTTGGGGTCTCAAAGTTAGTAAGGGACTAACTTTAATGGTGAGGAGAAAAATGGAGTAAAAGGCCTAGAGAATGTCTTTTGAATGCAACATTCTCAAGACTTGGAAATGGGAAATGGGTGTGAAAGCAAGAAGAGAGAGAAAGGGTATAATGGTGATCAAGGGCCCTTTTTACTTGAGTGGAAGGGTGTATTTATAGGTAAGAGCCATAGATTTTGAATTTCAAATGTTGGAGGTATTTTCTGGGCGGGCTAGAAGTGTGCTTTCGGCTGAGCCGTTTTGCAGCTGTGGCTCAAATAGGCGTGGCCGACAGCTTTTCTGAGCCAGTCAGAACTTTACCCAAAATGCCGTGCGGCTAACCTCATGATCGTGTGCGGCGTAATTACTTTTGATACGCCGTGCGGTGTAGAAGTGTCACGTGCGGCATTACAGGTTCAGTCCAGGGCTTTTGGGCTTTCTCTAGGCTTTTTGGGCTTTTGATTTGTTTGAGGCTGAGGGTTTGTTTGGGGCTGAGGGAATCCTTTATTCAAGCTCGCAAAGGTCTCGTTTCCTTTATTTCATCATCGGGGTGGACAAGACCCTTCGAGGTTCGGATTGGGGTGTCTACAGTAGTCCCTCTTTAACGTAACTCGGATATCATTGATTTGATATGAGTCACGCTTAAAGAATAGGCATCCCGATCCGTTGCTCTAAAGTCTTTGAACAAGGACAAAGTGCTCGAAAATGCAAGTAAATGACAAGGGTGGTCGCGCTCGTGGAGCTGCCTACGTACCCCGTTTGCAGGGATCAGACCGACGTAGTTCAATTGGGACGGTGCAAGTAAAGTAAAATCATGCAGTAAACTTGAGAAGATTGAGTGCTAGTAGGGTGTCGCAAAGCGAACAATGTGAAAAAAATTCGAAGTGAGCCTTTTGAAAATCCGAGACGAGTCTTCGGGAGACTAAAAATTCGAGACGAGTCTTCGGGAGACTAAAAATTCGAGACGAGCCTTTGGGAGGCTAAAAATTCGAGACGAGCCTTTGGGAGGCTTTTGAAAATTCGAGACGAATCTTTTGAAAATTCGAGACGAGTCTTCAGGAGACTAAAAGTTCGAGACGAGTCTTCGGGAGACTAAAAATTCAAGACGAGTCTTCGGGAGACTAAAAAAAAAATTCGAGACGAGCCTTCGGGAGGCAGAATTTGATTTGAGACAACCCTTCGGGAGGCGAAATTTGATTTGATACGAGGTCATGACGAGTATCATGAATTTGGCAAGTCCCAGGGGACGAATACTGCGAACAAATGCGAATACGACGAGGCCTCGGGGGACGGGAAGTTCTATGCGTCCCGGGGAACAAGAATCGGATAATCCCATAATTAATGCACGACGTTCTAAAAGATTTCTGCTACAAGACGGCTGGGGTATTTGATTTCCGAGATGATTTTGGTGGCTGGGGTGATCAATTCCCGAGGAGACTGAAGTTAAAATGCCGTGCGGTTTACCACAAAGCCGCGCGGTATTTCAAATCCCATGCAACTCTTCGATTTTCGAGGACAGTTCGGCTGGTTTAAGAGTGCCCATTAATATAGGCGTGCCCTTTCGTCGGCTGGAACTGCTTTTAAAGGGATTGTGGTGACTCATTCTATGCACCATTCTCTCAAGTCTCTCAACATTCCTATTCAACAGGTTATTTTCAAGACTCGAGCATGGCGGACAACGACTTGGCTGCACGGGTGACTTCCCTTGAGGCCGAGATGGGTCTCTACCGGGGGGAGATTGAGCAACTCAACCGGCAAATCGCAAGGCTCATCTCCACGATCCGTACCCTTCGCCGTGCCGTGTCAAACCTGCAAGACTTCGCGTACGACCAACAGGATGACAAGAACGATCCGTGGTTCGCACCGGAGTGCTTGTCCAGCGGCACCGCAGAGGATTCCGAAGGGAATCCGAACGGTTCCGACGGGGCAAGCGACTAAGGTGGAGGTTCTAGAAGAAGAAGAAGAAGAAGGGCAGTAGGACTTCTTCTTTCTTTTTTTTCTGTTTTTCTTTCGTTTTCTCTTTCTCTTTTTTTTTTTTGAACGAATGTAATGAAAATCCCGGGGGTTACCTCGGGTTTTATTAAATGGAATGAAAACGCCCTCCTTCCTACTACTGTCTGTTATCTACCCCTTTTGTTTGCGAGCAAAACCACCGACGTTATCGCCTTGATCGCCAGGAACTGCTTTCATGATCCGAACTGTCGAAATAACCCAGTATGCCGTGCGTAATTATATGAAATGCCGTGCGTCGTGGCAACCCGAAGAATTTTATGTAGTTGAGTTATTACGCCGTGCGCTTATACCATTATGCCGTGCGGCACATCTAGCTTCAAACTCGGTCCAAATTAATTCCAGACGAACCGGTTTGAGAGGGGTATATACGGGTGAAGCGTATACGATACGCCCCACCGTTTGAAATTTCCCTCCTCTCTCTCGTCTTTCTCTGGTCTCTTTCTCTCTCTCGCACGCATCTCTCTCTCTCTCTCTTTGACTGCTCTCTCTCTCTTTCTCTCTTGTCTGCTCTCTCTCGCCTCTCTCGTCTCTCTCTCTTTCCATTGATCATGGACGATATTGACATGCCCGGCGGTGATCATCCGCCGAGGGTTGAGGCCATACCGCCCCCGATTGCTCCAGAGGGTGATACGACGGTCGGGGGTACACCGGAGACCATGGGGGTCTCGGCCCAAGCGGCATTGGCCGAGGAGACCACGGCCTTGGCTGCCGTGGTGGACCGCAGTGACGGCGGGGATGGTGGCAGCAGGGTGCTGGTCGGCTACGGCCAAGAGACGGGGACCCCGGGTGCAATGGAGTCAAGGGGTGGTGATGAGGCCTCGGGCCGATTGGATGCCACGGTCGGTTTAGAGGAGAGGACCATGGAGGGTCCCGATGGCGGTGGTTCAGACCGAGTAGAGGTGGAGACTGAGGCCTCTCCCGCGAGAGAGCCTCGGGCCGACTTGGGGAAGGCCCCCATTGTCGAGGAGGAGGTAGTGGAGGAGCGGGAGACGCCGGCCATGTTTGTTTGCAGCGGTGAGGGCGCATGGACATCACGACCCATAGGGTTGAGTGACTAATTGGAGGTGGCGTCCCTTGATGACCTAGTTGAGACCCTACGGGGAGTTCCTGGGCTGGCAGCAGCCCTACTTGAGGTTCTGGAGACAGAGCTTCGGGCTGAGCTTGAGGCGGGGGCCACTGGAGGGCCACAGGGGGTAGAGGAGGAGGCTAGAGGTGAGGCAGTCCCCCGGAGGAGCGTCGTGGAGGAGGCGACGGAGGCCTTGAGAGGGCGAGAAGCTTATGTGGCGGAGTCCTACGTGCCCTTTCAGCACGTGGTGGTTCCTTCTCTTCTAGATGCCTATAGGCCGGAGCGGCCTACGTACGATGAGGCCCTAGTCCTGAGGGACCCACAGCAGCACCTTTCCTTGCGCCGAGATGTGGTATACCTTAAACATTTGCATTTCGAATTTCAATGTATCGTACTTTCATTTCCTTATTTGAATATTGTACTTGCCTTGAATAGTACACCTGCTCACTAAATATTATCAATTTATTGCAACAGGTGATCTCTATCTCGTGTTACGGCGGTGCGGCCGACGTGCCGACGTTTTGGGAGAGACTCCCAGAGGCTGTGAGGGGGATAGTGAGACAGGCAGGCTTTGGGGAGTTCGTCAGCGTGTTGACGAGGGCGAGCAACGATCGCCAGGTGGTGAGGGCACTTGCCGAGAGGTGGTGGGACACGACGAATACGTTCCACTTCTCTTTTGGTGAGCTGACGGTGACGCCTCTGGACTTTGCGGCGATCACTGGTTTGAGAGTTGGGGGTGACCCTATCCCCTACGACGCTACTACAGGGAGGAGTGCGGAGTTCCAGCGAGAGATGCTAGGGTATGTGCTGAGGGCGGAGAGGGAGGACGCCCAGTACGCCCAGCTCTTGGGGTTTTGGACTGAGTAGCTTCCGACGGACAGGGTGCAGGTGGAGCAGATGACATAGTGTTTCTTGTTATACTTGCTTGGTGCGTCCCTGTTTCCCAACAGGCGCAATCGAGTACACCTTTCGCTCCTACCGGCCTTGAGGGATGTCGGGGAGATCACCCGTTTTGACTGGGTCGGCGCAGCTTTGGGGGCGTGTTACGCCTTCATGGGGTCTCTTTCCCAAGTGGCGGGGAAGAGCCTTGGCGGTTACTGGAGAGTCTGGGAGGTACATTTCAAACTTCTCTTGTGTTTATTTGCCTTTCTATTCACTTATTGCATATCCTGTGCTAATCCTTGATGTTTAATTCTGCAGCTGTGGACGTACGAGGTACTTGACATGTACCCTCCCGAGACCTCCTGCCCTAGTGACACAGTACTCCCCCGGGCTCTGCGTTGGTCCAAGGAGTTCCGGGGGGTGAAGAAGGGGAAGGGCGATCTGAACGCCTACCTCCTTTTCCTGGACGAGCTGCGTCCTGACAAGGTATGACTACACCTTGCATGCTTTTATTTGTCGATACTTCTATTCGAACCTCATGTTGATGTTGCATATCCTTGATTGCAGGTTCGCTGGCATGTATGGGACCACTTCGAGCTCCCTTACTTGGTCCGGAGCAGAGAGGTGACGAGGGGGAGGGTGCTTCTAAAGTCCCCTTACGGTTGGTAGTGGTACCTGGGTGACCGGGTGTCACGTCAGTCGTTGAGGCTGGACGTTTTTCGAGTCCCTGGTCCCCTTCCTGCTTTGGTGCATAGGATGAGTCAGTACACTCGGGAGGAGGTGGAGCGGTTTGTGCGACCGGACCTCGAGCTGGAGCAGCTTTTCCAGGCAGACACTGACTACTCCGAGTACCGAGCTCGGTACTTGATGACAAGCTTTGGGGTACGAGCTGCTGCCTGGGAGGCGACGCTACGAGCGTCAGGTGGTGTGGGTGGCAGAGGTGGAAAAGGAAGGAGAGGAGGGAGAGGTAGAGGAGGTGGAGAAGGTAGGGGCCAGGGTGACAGCGCAGGCCCGAGCGGGGTCAGCTTGCCCCGACTCTCCTGGACGGTGGACGTGACGACTGCCTAGGGGGCTTCTGGTGTAGTGGTGGTGCCATGTCCCACAGCTGCAGCCCCGAAGTTTCTTGCTCAGGTATGACACGTATTCTTTCGCCTTTTGCATGCACCTGTTTGTTGTCATTGTATACTCTAATCGGTTCTTCTCATTGTGCAGGCGACTCCGGAGTACATGAGGGAGATGGCGGAGGCCATGATGGGCCTGAAGCAGCTGGTGAGGCAGTACGCCATGGGCCATGCCCCAGAGGTGCTTCTTCGTGCTGGCGGGACGATGGTTAGGCTCTCAAACTTTTTGCTTTACTTCTTATTGCCTATACTATGATTACAATGCAAGTAATGAATGTCATTTTATTGCAGGCTGGAGGAGGCGCTTCACGTGGGCTGCGCAGGAAGTCTGTGCGCATGCAAGCGCAACAAGCTTGTTCTGCTGGCTCTCGGGAGGAGCCTCCGTCGAAGAGGCCACATCTCTCAGAGGGGACTGAGGGTGAGCCTATCGACGTCTCCGACGAGACTGAGGAGCCCACAGACGTCGACCTGGGGGACACCTCAGGGAGCACTGTGCCCAGGGCGACGGGTACTCAGGAGGTGGCCAGTTCCCAGGCGGAGGAGGTCTCCGAGGAGGACGAGGACGAGGACGAGGACGAGGATGAGAGTTGAGCTCCCCCTTTTGTTTGTTGCCCTTTTAGTGGAGCCTGCGTGCTTCTTTTTGGGAGGGTGCCTGTTTACCCTCTGTAGATAGGTCTCTTGAGCATTGGGCTTGCACGCCTTCTTTAGCTTTGTACTTCGACTCATGGATATTTTGGAATTATATATATGAGAATTTGTTCTTTCAATGTTCATGCCATTCAATTCCTTTTATTTGTATAAAGAATATTGAATAACTAAAACATTAACCAGAGTGCACAACTAGTCATGGACTCAAGATTTTGACGACGAAATAAAAATCAAAGAAAGTAAATGATTAACTCTGAAGAATTAAAGCTAAACACAAAAATTTACATGAATGCCCTTATTACCGACTCTCATAAGATTACACATGACAATAACGACCTTCAAGACTTGACACCTGGCTAGAAATCTTGACCTCGTGTTTGAAAAGCGCTTGAAAAGCCAGAAAACATGGATTTTAGAAGGTAGCATTCTCAAATTTTAACTTCGAACACGAAACGGAACTTGGACCAAGTCACTTTTGACCATTATGACCTGTGGGACTCGAAAGATCAACTTGGAACGACTTGAAACGGATTTCGATACCTTGACACGGCTTAAGAAATGGATTTTATCGACTTTTGGTGTCACGACCTTGAATTTTAAGAGTTGACTCTGTAGGGAGGTAATCCCGAACAGGTGCAAATAGTGCCCGAACACGCGGTATGTGGGGTCATGGTTTGGTTGTAATAAGGATAGTCGTCGTACAAGACGGTGGTCGGCGACAAGGACCAGCGATATGAGAGATCATTGGTCCAGAGAGTCTGTACGAGGTCAAGGTCCAGTAACACGAGAGAATATTGAACCAAGGGATTGACAAAGGAGCAGTGACGTCACGTCACTGGTCCAAATAGATTGTTCGTCACCGAAAGGGCCGAACAGGAGGGGAACTCGTGGGAAAGCAGTCCAGATGCAATGAAACGCTCTAGAAGGTTCCAGAACGGGGATATTCCGTGAAGGAATAAGGTCCCAATAAAATAGGATCTTGGAGAGATACCCAACGAGAATGGGATGTTCGGCCAGCTATGGAAAGGAGTCCTGAATGGACTCTTTTCGTGAATTGATAAGGGAATGAGAATCCAAGATATTCTGGGTTTCCTATACGAGGTAGGAAACCTAGGGCAACATGGATACTTGGGCAGCAAGCATCCATAAACCTATAAATACGAGGCAAACCTAGAGGGAAAAGGTACGCAATACGTTGCATAATTCACTTCCTATTGATGATTAGGGTTTTCTGCTAGTACGTGATACTAACTTAGGCATCGAAGGGCCTTTGCCACGAGAGGCAAAGGTGCGCTCACCCCTTGTCTGTTTTGCAGATAAGGATTCCGGCGACGCATTAGGGTTCCGGCGAGAGTCACGAAGTAGCCGTTAAGATCTTGTGCTGCTCAAATCCCTTTTAGTTTTTCTGCACTTACAATTGGCGCCGTCTGTGGGAAACGAAAGAGATCCCTTTGAAAAGCTACCATGATGGAAGAAGATCCAAAAACACCGCATGATCCAAAAAATCAGCTAGGTGGGGGAGGTGATAAATCCCCACTAGATCCTCCGAGGAAACCCGATGGTGGGCATGCCAAGAAGCCCACAAGCAAGAATCACCCCCTGACTATCCATGATAACTCCAAGAACAGGGAGGGCAGGACGGCCACGGAATCCACGAGAAGGAGTAAGTCCCGTCGCAAAGGAGAATCAGTTGCACATTCGAGGAGTGTACACAACAACGAGGATATCTTAGATAAGAAGAGACAAGAGATCGAAGAGTATGCTCGTCTAATCAAGAAACGAGAGTATGAGATCCAGGAATTACAGCGGATACTAGAACATCCGGAGGATTCTGGACTGTCACGAAGAAATTCCAGAGGAGACAGATTGGCTGTAGTGGAATACAAGAAGGTTCCTTCACAAGGAAGGAGGAACAGGTCCAGGAGTCCCACTCCGGGAAGGAAAAGAGCTTCTTCACGAAAAAGAAGGAGCAGAAGCCTTACCCCTGAAGAGGGGAAGATTAGAAAACATCACAGGGACAGGTACGAGAGACCTGATTCCGATTGGGAAAAGAGTACTCCTAAAAAAGCGAAAGAACAAGAGGAGAGAACCATGTCTGCACGAGAAGCAGCGCGGAAAGCCCTCAGCAACATAGCTTCATCCCCCTTTGCGAGGAAGCTGCAAGAAGCAAAGCTGCCGAGTAGGGTGAAGCACGGAGCGTTCATCCTTTATGAGACAAATACTGATCCCGTGGCACACATACAGCACTACCGACAGGCCATTTTCATGCACGACGGGGATGATGCGATCATGTGCAAGATGTTCCCATCGAGTTTGGGGAAGGTGGCTCTGTCGTGGTTCCATAAGCTCGGTCCGAACACCATACGAGGATGGAGATAGTTAGCCGAAGAATTTACTGCTCGGTTTCTGACGAGCAGGAAAGCACCAAAAATCTTTGAGAGCCTCTATGTTATGAAGCAAGGAGAAAACGAGCCGATCAGGGACTACGCTAAGAAATACTGGGAGACTTTCAACGAGATTGAAGGTTGCAGTGAGGAATATGCGATAGCCACGTTCAAGACAGGGTTACCTGTTCGGGGAGAACTACGTAAGTCCCTAAACATGAGCCCAATAGGAACATTGGCAAGGTTGATGAAGCGGATCGAGCAGCATGCCAGGAATGAAGATGACATACTGTGAGAGGATAGCAGGATGGTTGCCGAGCAAGCCAAAGCTCCTGCAAAGAAGGCAGACAAACCAGAACCCAAAATTTACAGGGAAAAGAAGGAATATGGGCAGGCTAAGAAAGAGCCATACAGGGAGAAGCACGCTCCGGACCCCAAGTCCTTCTTCTCAGTAACGACGGTTTGGAAAGAACCAATCTATCGGATTCTTTATAAAATAAAGAACCGCCCTTACTTCAAGTGGCCCCCAAGGCTGGATGGGGATAAAGATGCGAAAAGGGCTACAAGTCAGCATTGCAGTTATCACAAAGACTGGGGTCACATGACGGAAGATTGCGAGATGTTCAAACAACACCTTGATGATCTAGTCTCGCGTGGTTACTTGAAAGAGTTCATTCAAGAAGAGCACAAGGGTGCAGAGAAAGCAATGGAGTTGGATTACGAACAAAATCCAAGGGGCGTAATCCATATGATACATGGATTGGCCGCACCCTATATGAGAAACGAAGTAAGATTGCTCCAGAGGCAGGTGAAGCACGATCAGCATGTGATGCAATTGGGAAAGAAACGAGGACGTGAAGGGGAAGAATGCAATTGAGGCATAGTCTTCGCGGATGAGGACCTGGGGGGAATCCAGGTGCCACATAATGATGCCTTAGTCATAACCCTACGAATTGGGGAATATGGCATGGAGAGAATCCTAGTGGACTCAGGAAGCTGCATAGAGATACTGTACTATGATGCGTTTAAGAAATTGGGACTGACACAGGCGGATTTGGTGCAGTCAATAACTCCTTTGGTCGGATTCAGTGCAGGAGCAGTCTGGCCTTTAGGCAAAGTAACCCTTCCTGTTCGGGCAGGAACGGTTATGCTAAGAATCGATTTCCTAGTGGTAGATGTTCCATCTTCCTATAACGCGATTATTGGAAGAACATGGTTGCACAAGATGAAGGCGGTTTCCTCTACTTACCACCAGATGGTGAAATTCCCCGGGTCGAACGGTATTGAAAGGATTAGGGGAAATCAGAAAGTTGAACAGCAGTGCTTGGTTTCTATAATCAAGAAGGCACCCAAGGCAAAGTTAGTTCAAGCAATCGAGGTTCCGAACCAGCCGACCATTGAGGATGTCGGAGGGGACCCTGCCGAGAAAGTGGTGGAAGGCTTGAAAAAGATCCAGATCAACGAGAATGATCCAGAAAGGTATTTCCTGATTAGGGAAAACCTGAATGAAACAGAAGAGAAAGAGTTGGTAGGATTCCTCAAGGAGCACGTTGATGTGTTTGCTTGGGTGCCCGAAGAAATGCTTGGAGTGGATGCAAACGTGATTTGTCACCACTTGAATGTGGATCCACAACATAAGCCCGTGATGCAGAAGAAGAGACGATCTGCCGTACAGCACGTGGACACCGTTATCGAGGAAGTGGACCGATTACTCGAAGCAAAGGCTTTACGAGAAGTATACTACCCAGAATGGCTATCCAACACTGTGGTAGTAAAAAAGAAGAATGGGAAGTGGCGAGTCTGCGTCGATTTTACTTATTTGAATAAAGCATGTCCTAAGGATAGCTTCCCCCTTCCCAGGATAGATCAACTTGTGGATGCAACAGCTGGGCATGGGCAGATGAGCTTCCTTGATGCTTATCGAGGGTATCACCAGATAGCCATGTACGGTCCCGATCAAGAGAAGACTTCCTTTATCACACCAAGGGGGCTGTACTGTTATAGCGTCATGCCCTTTGGTTTGAGGAATGCCGGTGCAACATACCAGAGGCTAGCAACGATTATGCTAAAGAAGTTGCTCGGCAAGACCATGGAGGTATACATAGACGACATGGTGGTCAAAAGCAAGGAGAAGGAAAAACACATTGTTGACTTAAAGGAAGCCTTCGAGATATTGAGAGAATACAAGCTAAAACTCAACGCCTCGAAATGTGCATTTGGAGTAAACTTAGGGAAGTTCCTGGGGCATTTGGTGACCATAAGAGGGATAGAGGCAAATCCCGACCAAATTACAGCGTTACAAAAGCTCCAAAGTCCAAAGACCACGAAGGAGGTCCAACGGTTAACGAGGATGGCAGCGACTCTAAATAGATTCATCAGCCAATCCAGTGACAAATGTAGACCTTTCTTTCAGTTGCTAAAAAAGAGAGAAGGATACGAATGGGGAGCAGAATGTGAGCAAGTGTTCCAAGACCTGAAGAAGTACTTGGCAACAACCCCCCTGTTGTCCACCCCCGAACAAGGTGAGTCTTTAACTTTGTATTTAGCGGTCTCTGAACATGCTGTGAGTGCAGTGTTACTGAGGGACAAGGGATCCGAGCAAGTCCCTGTCTATTATGTGAGCAAGACATTATTGGACGCAGAAACGAGATATCTGCCCTTCGAAAAGTTGGTCCTGGCGTTACGGACAGCGGTAAGAAAGTTGTCCCATTATTTCCAGAGTCACAGGGTCGTAGTGTACACTGAATTCCCGTTAAAGTCTTTGCTACGAAAGGCGGACTTCTCGGGACGTATCTCGACTTGGTCGGTCGAGTTGAGTCAGTACGAAATAGACTACTAGCCGCGCACTGCAATAAAGGGACAGGTGCTGGCAGACTTTGTAGCTGAGTTTTCACCTACGGTGGCTCCCCAGCCTCCTATGAGACAGGAGCAGAGAAAGGAGCAAACAACGAGAAAAAATAAAGCTCCTGCCGAACGGGATCCCTTGGAATGGAAATTATTTGTTGATGGCTCTGCGTGTAATACGGGATCAGGAATTGGGGTCGTACTTATTCCCCCTGGAGAAGTTATGATGGAATTATCTCTTCGACTGGGTTTCAGCGCTTCGAACAATGTGGCAGAGTACGAAGCACTCTTGGCAGGATTGAGAAGTTCAAAAACCCTAAAGGTCAAAAGAATACGGGTATACTGTGACTCACAACTTGTGGTGAACCAGTTGTCTGGGGAATATGAGGCCTGGAATGAAAAGATGGCAGCTTACGTAGAGGCTGCCACGAGCTTGCTCGACACTTTCGAAAGGGTGTACATTGAGCAAATAAGTTCTGGGCAGAACGCCCACGCAGACTCACTCGCCTGGTTGGCCGCAGCTGTGCCAACTGAATTTAAGAGGAAGGTGGCAGTCGACTATCTTGCTGAGCCAAGTATTGGAAGAAGCGTGGAGTTGGTCTTGGACGTGAACTAAGGACCAAGTTGGATGGATCCAATAGTGGAGTTCCTATGAGATGGAACACTCCCCACGGATAAGAAAGAGGCTCACAAAATAAAAACAAAGTCCGCACGTTTTTGGCTGTCTCCTGAGGGAAAACTTTATAAAAAATCTTTTACTGGTCCTTACTTACTTTGTGTGCACCCCAAGATGGTGCAGAAGTTTCTCCACGAGATCCACGAGGGAACATGTGGAAGTCATGCTGGGGGTAGGTCCATTGCCCACCGAGCAATAACCCAAGGGTACTGGTGGCCTCACATGCAGGAAGATGCAAAGGTGTATGTAAAAATTTGCGAGAAATGTCAGAAATTCTCGCCAATGATCTGAACACCAGCCGAGGATCTGGTTCCATTGACGAGTCCTTGGCCATTTGCACAATGGGGAATGGACATCGTGGGTCCACTCCACAAGGCAACTGGCAACAGGAAATTTCTGTTGGTGGCAACGGATTATTTCACTAAGTGGATTGAGGCAGAACCGCTGGCGAAGATCACTGAACCTATGATAGAGAGGTTCGTATGGAAAAGTATCATTACACGATTCGGGGTCCCCTATTCATTGATTACGGATAATGGGTCCCAATTTCAGAAAAAGTTCAAAGCCTTTTGTGCCCAGTATGGGATAAGGAATTATTACTCGACCCCGGCCTACCCACAGAGTAATGGGCAGGTGGAAGCATCGAACAAAACCATACTTGACGGGATCAAGAAGAGGTTGGATAAAGCAAAGGGTAAATGGCCCGACGAATTGCCACTAGTTTTATGGGCGCACCGAACAACACCTAGAAGGTCTACGAGAGAGACCCCCTACTCATTGGCGTATGGGACAGAGGCTGTAATCCCATTGGAGGTTGGTTTGCCGACCAATAGGACCACTTTGGTTGAAAGTGGAGGCAATGACAGAGCCCTAGAGATTGAACTGGATCTTGCCGAGGAACGTAGAGAAAGGGCGCTGGTGCATTTGGCCTCTTATCAGGAGCAGCTGATGAAAAGCTACAACAAAACTGTCCATCCACGAGAGTTTGGTGTGGGGGACCTTGTGCTTCGAAAGGTGCTCGGCAATACCAAGGTGGCCAACGAGGGCAAGTTGGGGGCCAACTGGGAAGGCCCATATCGAGTTACAGAAGTTGTGGGCATTGGGGCTTATCGTTTGGCGGACCTGGACGGGAACCCGGTGCCGAGGCCTTGGAATGTCCACAACTTGAGGAAGTTTTTTGTTTGAAAAGACTTCAGTTTATTTTTTATTCTATTTTTAGGATGCACATTGTGATTGTGTGGGAATTGTGAATAAAATTCCTTTGTCTTTTATTGATTTGTTAGTTGCAATGGGTACGCGTAACGCCCCCTTGAGTTTCGAATTATGAATAAAATTCTGCGTTTTGATATAAAATATTGTTTTTTTATCTCTATTGTGCTTAAATACGAAGTCAGGTCTGGTTCTTGCTCCTCACTTCGTATTGGGGAGCAGAGGAATATGGTTTATGTCAAATACGAAGACATTTGGGCAGATTTAAAAACTTTGCAAGTACGAATACACTTGGTCACTTATACAGGTATGAACAAACCTGGTGTGCATACGTGAATATGCACACTTCTGCCAAATACGAAAACATTTGGATAACCTAAGTATGAATACACTTAGACTTAAGAACAAGCAATTGGCATGCATACGATAAGATGCATAGCTTTCCCAGATACGAAAACATTTGGGGATCTAAGTACGAATAAACTTAGATGGTTTATTCCAAACCAATGAAAAATGGGGAGCATACGAGAATATGCAGGATTGCCTAAACGCAAACAGCTAAGTTCGAAGAAAGACATCCAATTACAAAACACTTGGGAAGCACACAGATTTATCTAAGTATGAACAGACTTAGTAGTTAAATCATGACAAATTGGCCACGAAAACGACCACATGCAAACAATCAAAGGGCCAAGTGTACTTAGGCCAAGCTCGGCCACCAAAAGCCAAAATTAGGCCACGAAGGGCCAAAATACCTGTATTAGGAGTTGTAGGAATGTACTTGTGCCACACAGGGCAAGCTTTACAGCCACGCAGGGCCACCATAATATTTAAAACAAAATTGAAATTGTTCCAAGGAAGGGTGTTCATACTTACTTTTCCCCAGGAAGGTCTTGAGAAGCAGGGATTGCAGTCTGTGCAGATGTATCTTCCACAACAGTGTTTTCAGCAATTGGACCACCACTGGCTTCCTTCTGGCCAGGGTTGGTCACTTCGTTGTTGCGGTTGGCGTCTTCACCAAGCTGTTCGGAATCATTGGCATTGAGCTCTTCGTCCAGACCATCCTCTGCTTCGGCTTCTTGGTCCTCGGCAACAACTTGAGAACCGGGGAGGTCCTTGTTGGTCCAAAGAGGGCAGGAGGCAGGAGCTTCGATCTTGGTAAGGCATGTTGTCCAGGCCGTACCCCAAATCTGGTCTTGGATCGCTGGCATCTGAGACTTGTAGCTCTCAGTAGCCACGTTGATCCCCTCGTTGTAGCCCTCTTGGTACGATGCCTTGGCATCATTCTTACTCGCCTCCAACTCCGTTAGAGTCTAGTTCAGGCTGTCCTCAGCACCTTCCAACCTCCCCTTCAGCTCGTTCACCTTCCCGCGGGCATGGTCCCTCTCCTTCTCCAATCGGATTATTGTACGCTGCAGTTGGGCATTCTCGTTTACCAGCTTGACTCGCTGGGGCTCGGATTGGCCTAGCTTTTTGTGCCATGGCAACCATCCTTTGCATGGCCTGGGACATATAAAAGACAATTAGATAAAGCCCCGGAGCAACGGTTTGAAAACTATTAGTTGGATAAGTAAAAGAAGTTTACCTGAGCGCTGTTGGTCATGAATGACCCAAGGAGGTTGTCTGGGGAGCTGGCCACTACTTTTTGCATATCTCCAGGCAACATGAAGGCCTGGGATAAGGCAAGAGCAGTTCCCTCGGATTCTACGCTGTCTCGTAGAGTCACAGGGCGCCCACCATGGGTGAGTTGTGGTACCCAAATTGGAGTCGGGACGTTGGAAGTCTGAGGCTGAGGCCCTTCAATCGAAGACGATTCCAGGCGCTGGCGATTGTCTCGGTGACTTGCCTCAATCTCTTCAGGGGAAAAACCAGGGGGGTGCTTAGTTGCGCAGTTCCACGATGGCCATGAGATGGCTGAGGGCTCTGGGAGCGACCACGGCCACGAACAGAGCCGCGGCCCCTTCCACGGCCAGCTCCGGGAATGGTAAGGAGACTGGTGAGGTCAATGGGTTGGTTCATTTCTGGAGGAGGAGAAGGAGAATAACCGTTGGAGGATGAAGTGGAGGCTTCCTCGGCGATTTTGATTAGATCGTCAGGAATCGGTGGAGTTTCAGGATGCCTCTCTTCCTTTTGCTCGGGTTGCAAAGTGGAGGGTCCAGGTGGTGTTGGGTTGTCAGCTGCTCGGGTCCGCCGATCAATGAACCCATCGTACGATGCTCTGTAGCTCAAGAGCACTTGTGCTGCTCTTGCTCGGCCAGCACGGTACGTTCCTTGCCCGTTGAACGCAAGGGCTCGAGTGATGTCGACCACGTGAACCTGTGGGGTAATGATGTTGTACCCTAGGTTGACATTTTCAGCTGCAAGGAATATAGCAGGTTATACGGTGTGAGATTAAATAACTAAAGTACGAAAAAACTTTAAGTTAGGAAAGGAGAAACTAATGTGGATTGTAAGTGCAGAAAAACTAAGAAGGGTTTAAGCAGCACAAGATTGTAACGGCTACTTCGTGATCTTTGTCGGAACCCTAATGCGTCGCCGGAGTCCTAATCTGCAAAACAGACAAGGGGTGAGTGCACCTTTGCCTCTCGTGGCAAAGGCCCTCCAATGCCTAAGTTAGTATCACGTACTAATGGAAAACCCTAATTAAGCATAAGAGAATACGTATAACTGCAATGTATTGTGTACCTTTTTCCTCTCGGTTTGCCTTGTATTTATAGGTTTATGGATGCTTGCTGCCCAAGTATCCATGTTGCCCTCAGTTTCCTATCTCGTATAGGAAACCCAGAATATCTCGGATTCTCGTTCCCTTATCAGTTCATTACCTTAGTCCGTTTAGGACTCCTTTCCACAGCTGGCCGAACTTCCCATTCCCGTTGGGTATCTCTCCAAGATCCTATTTTATTGGGATCTTATAGTAAACACGGAATATCCCTGTTTCCAGAACCTTCTGGAACGTTTCCTGCATCGGGGACTGCTTTTCGTACAAATCCCCTCCTATTCGGCTCTTTTGTTGCCGAACAAACTACTTGGACCAATGACTTCACATGTCACTGGTCCCTATCGCCGATCACTGTTTCTGCACGGCGACTGTCCTTATCATAACTATATCGTGGTCCTACATACCACGTGTTCGGGCCATTCTTGCACCTGTTCGGAATTTACTCCCTACATGGATGCCCAAATCTGTGAGGGGCATGGAAACCAATCACACGGCCATCCTCATTTCTGGGCTCGAAAACCCCCGTGACAATCAAAAAATCATCGTCGTCTCCCCGTGCAGAGTCAGGAAGCTCAAGGACGAGTTTTTTCCTCGAATCCCTACTTTTTAAATAGTAGGTGAGGGCATCTTTGGTCCTAGAAATGCTGTATAAGTGGTGTATGTCGTGCAGGCCTAGGGATGTGCCTAGCATGTGATTTATGGCATCGATTCCCATGACAACCCTAAAAAAATTGGCTGAAACCTGCATCGGAGACAGTCTGTAGTGGGCTAAAACCTGTAAGAGTAATGGGGCCAAGGGGAATCTAACACCACCCTCTACAACGGCGACTACGGGGATATGAAGGGTGTCGTTGTCAGGGCTCTCACGGAGGGCGTCCTCCGGGGCCAGTTCAGTGGCGACATTATCAGGGATCCCGTAACGAGATCTGAATGAAGCCATGGTTTAAGGAGTGTTACAGTGACGCCTGAACCGCCCCATCTGTTTAAATGGTGGGTTTAGTGCAGATTCACAGGCGGAAGCAGTGGATATGGAGAAACCCTAAATATGGATTGAGGGAACCCTAAAGCAACGAGAAAAATGGGGCAAAAGGGAACGATGACTTACGAGTGTGGCGATCAAAGTTCTAAGTGCACGAATGAGGACCTTCGAGTTGGTAAACAAAGCTTCAATGGCGGGAGCGTTGTAACTTTTTTGCAGGGGGAACTTGGAAAGAGAAGTGGGGGTTCGAAATGGGACGAAAACCCAAATATACCCTGATGAGTAGGGTGGCGTATGTGAAACGTCACCCCAGACGCCGTTTGGGCGTTTCGTTCCCCAAAACATGTCCATTCGCATTTAATAGGGGCGGTACGGGTTGCGCCACATGTAAAGTTCAGAACAGGAAAAGCCTGTCCAGCCCAATGACGAGACGTTTTGGCTGGCCTGAATATAAAAAAAAAGTTGCACCAACTCTATGGGACGGGGTGCAGGAACCAAGGAAGGACTCACTTGGCATTTGAGAGCTTTGCTCGTCATATTGAGAGTAAAATAACGAGTAAAGCTGGGGAGCAATTGTAGGGAGGTAATCCCGAACAGGTGCAAATAGGGCCCGAACACGCGGTATGTGGGGTCATGGTTTGGTTGTAATAAGGATAGTCGCTGTACAAGACGGTGGTCGGCGACAAGGACCAGCGATATGAGAGATCATTGGTCCAGAGAGTCTGTATGAGGTCAAGGTCCAGTAACACGAGAGAATATTGGACCAATGGATAGACAAAGGAGCAGTGACGTGTGAAGTCATTGGTCCAAGTAGATTGTTCGGCACCGAAAGGGCCGAACAGGAGGGGAACTCGTGGGAAAGCAGTCCAGAGGCAAGGAACGCTCTAGAAGGTTCCAGAACGGGGATATTCCGTGAAGGAATAAGGTCCCAATAAAATAGGATCTTGGAGAGATACCCAACGGGAATGGGATGTTCGGCCAGCTATGGAAAGGAGTCCTGAATGGACTCTTTTCGTGAATTGATAAGGGAACGAGAATCCAAGATATTATGGGTTTCCTATACGAGGTAGGAAACCTAGGGCAACAAGGATACTTGGGCAGCAAGCATCCATAAACCTATAAATACGAGGCAAACCTAGAGGGAAAAGTTACGCAATACGTTGCATAATTCATTTCCTATTGATAATTAGGGTTTTCTGTTAGTACGTGATACTAACTTAGGCATCGGAGGGCCTTTGCCACGAGAGGCAAAGGTGTGCTCACCCCTTGTCTGTTTTGCAGATAAGGATTCCGGCGACGCATTAGGGTTCCAACGAGAGTCACGAAGTAGCCGTTAAGATCTTATGCTGCTCAAATCCCTTTTAGTTTTTCTGCACTTACAGACTCGAAGCGGAACTTCCCCGAAGTCCCAAATACCCATTGAGTTGTGTTCTGGGGGTTGGTGATGCCTGAAAGTGCCCTGAATTGATTTCAGACCTCTGTTGTCAAAGTCTGCAGAAATGCAAACTTGATATGCTGCGCGGAGCTCCAAAGTGCCGTGCGGGATTTCATCTGACCCCGCGGCGTATCCGTGTTATGCTGTGGTTTTTTCCCTCGGATTTGTTATACCGCGCGTTACTCCAATATGCCGTGGGGCACTATTTTCCTGACAGCCTGCCATTTGCTGCTTCCCAAGACAGATTGCACGATGGTTGAAGTTTGACCTATTCAATGGTATTTCCGAGCCAGTGCATGTCTGCATTTTTCTTTTAGGGCATGACCAAGCTTTTCCCTATGCAAGACCCATGGAAAATTTACACTTTTGGAACCCGAGGCTCTTTTGAAAGTTGAAGTTGTCTCCTCCACTCTTCTTATAAATTCAAGCCTTGAGCCTCAAACTCACCATATCTCTCTTAGTCTTTCACCTTCCTTTAGACTTCCTTTCCTCTCAATGGCTCTTTCTCTCACCGGTTCACTACGCCCATGGTTGGTTTCTATGGAGGAGGTCGATTGGCTCAACTTTCGGGCACACGGTCTCTATTCCATGAGATACCTTCGCAACATCCGTCTTCGTCCCGAGCTCTTGAGGGCTGCCACAAGTCTTTGGGACCCAGAGGTGCACGTATTTCGCTTTGGTGATCATGAACTCTGCCCCACAATAGAAGAGTTCTGCGCCTATCTTGGCGGTTTTGGCTCCGGAGAGGTCATTGTCCCTCATGTGCGCGAGAATATGTCCAAGGTTCTTGCCGCCTCCCTAGGGTTGAATGACGGTGTTGCTCGTTACTTGGTTAGCAACGGTCACCTCAACGTGATGCGCCTCATTGAGATGTTCTCTCCTCTTAGTGACCTTGCGGACACGACCTACCACACTCGGCGCATGACCGCTCTTTGCATGCACTTACTTGCTACCTACTTCTTAGTTTCTTCCACTGGTCATGCTAGCTCGGCGTTGGTCAGCATTGCGGTGCAGATTGAAGCACGGAAGGATGTGATCCCAATGGTATTGGATGAAACGTTGATGGGCTTGGACAAGGTTCATTCTGGAGAGACCGAGACCTTTAGGGGTAGTCCTCTCCTCTTACAGGTTGGCTTCTCACTCAGCTCTCCTTTTTTGGGTTTTTCTCACGTTTTCATTTTACCTTGACGCTCGGATTGGCTTTCTACGGTTTCTTACTTGTTTTCTCTCTTTTTGCAGATTTGGCTTTGCGACAAGGTGAATGTGCTAACTCTCCCTCCTGGCAACTTGGTGTATGAGGCTAGATTATTGTCCTCTCAGTGCTTTGAATTTGCAGACAAGCGAGCTTCCGAGTGGGTCAGCTTCTTCAAACGTCAGCGGGTTGAGACTATTTCCTGGAGATGTTCATGGCTTGACCTTCCACCTATGACTATACACTATATGGGCCCTCAATGGGTGGTTCTTGCTGGTTTGGAGGCTTTTACCTTCTACATCCCCTATCGGATTCAGCGTCAGCTTGGCTTGAGACAGGAGGCTCCTGCAGAGGTCCTGGTGGATGTAGTTCTGCCTTTCTTCCGCCATTCGGCTCTTTGCAACTACCAACGATTCTGGAGGTCTCGTGAGGTGACTGATGCTCATCCTTACCCATCTGTGGCGGTGCGCGGGAGTTATAGGAAGTGGCTCAGGAGAGACATTGCTGCAAGAGCGGGGGTCCAAGGAAACTGACTCGATCTTACTACCCTGACCGTTGAATAAATCGTGGACCCTCTTTTATTGTATTGCACTTTTATTTTCAAAAATCATGCTCAGCCCTATGTATTAGAAGCAGTTATTTCAATAAAGTGAGTTACAGAGGGTCTCCCCCTCTCTGATTCCGCCTTTTTGAATTCTGTCAACCTGGATTTTGTTTTGATTGATTGTGACCGAGTCTCATAGTGAGACTGCCTACGTATCCTTTTTGGTGAAGGAATCAGGTCATAACGTAGTTCGAGGATAGGGGCCTAAGATGCCCCTACGGGTTTTCATCCTAGCAGGCTTTTGCTCTAACTTTTGCCTGGAACTGGCCGCCCTTGCGGCTTTCAACCCAGCGAGCTTCTCTCAGGGGTAGTAGCGCTTGAGTTGATCCAGGTTGACCAGGGTTGAGAATTCGTTTCCGTCCAAGTCAATGAGTTGCGTAGCTCCTCCAGACAGGATGATCTTGATGATGTAAGGCCCAGACCACTTTGGTCGAAACTTTCCTCGTGGATCATAGACTGGTGCCCGGATCTCCTTTAAAACCATGTCGCCTTCTGCTAGGTCCCTGGGCTTTACCCTTTTGTTGAATGCGCGCGCGATTCTCCTTTGATATCATTGAATATGGTAAAGTGCCCTCAAACGGCGTTCGTCGAACAGCATAAGTTCTTCAAATCGGTTACTCAACCAATCTGTCTCTTGGACATTACATTCGATCATAGTTCGGAGGGATGGAACCTCTAACTCTATGGGAAGTACAGCTTCCATACCGTAAACCAAAGAGTACGGAGTCGCCCCCGTTGGTGTACGTACAGACGTGCGATATCCCCATAATGCCAACGGTAGTTGTTCGTGCCCATCTCTCGCAGATTGAATGGTCTTTTCCAGGATGGTTTTGATTGTTTTGTTGGCTGCTTCCACGGCCCCATTGGTCTGCGGTCGATAGGTTGTTGATTTATGTACTTGGATATGGAACTCATCCAAGACTTCTCTGGCTCGACCTTTGAAGTGAACCCCGTTGTCGGACAGGAATGCCTGCGGGACCCCGTACCGATAGATGACGTTTGGCTTGATAAAGTGCGCAACTTGGACTGCGGTCAGGGTTGCATACGAGGCTACTTCCACCCACTTCGTGAAGTATTCAATAGCCACTAGGATGAACTTATGGCCATTAGAGGTTGCTGGCACAATCCTTCCAATGACATCAATACCCCACGTCGAGAAAGGCCATGGCAAGGTCGTTTGCTGCAGCTCATGCGGTGGAACGTGCGTGAGGTTAGCGTGGATCTGGCACTTATGACACCGTCGTACATATTCCACACATTCTGTCTCCATGGTGGACCAAAAGTAGCCCTGTCTCAAAATCTTTTTGGCAAGCATCATACCATTCATGTGAGGACCGCATACGCCCTCATGGATTTTCTCCATCACTCTTTTTGTTTCCGCACCATGAATACACAGCTTGTGAGTGCCACAGTGAGATCTTCGGTATAGATTTCCTCCACAGATGATGTATTGAGCTGCCATTCTCCGAAGAGCGATTATGTCTTTCTTGCTAGCCTTAGCGGGGTACTCCCCCCCCTTTCTACAAATCTCCAGATATCATAAAACCAAGGGTGACCATCATCGGGCTCGTTAATGATCATGACATGCTGGTACACCGGGGTATCCCTTTGCCCGATCACAATTGGCCTTAGCTTTACATCGACAGGGATTTCGACCATGGAGGCCAATGTCGCCAAGGCATCGGCGAATTGATTTCTGAGTCTCGGGACATGAGTGAAAGTTATTTTACTGAAATGGGGAATGAGATCTTCGAGATCTTGATGGTATCGCTTTAACTTCTCTTCCTTGACCTTCCAATCACCGTTCGCTTGAGAGACAACCAAGTTTTAGTCTCCCACAACTTCCAATTTTTCTATACCAATTTCAATGGCTGCTTCCATGCCTACAATACAAGCTTCGTATTCCGCCTGATTGTTGGTGACCTCGAAGTTAAGCTTGAATGCAAGTGGGATATGCGACCCATCCGGTGAAATCAATAGCACACCGATCCCAAATCCTTTCTGATTGGCCGCTCCATCAAAATACAACCGCCACACATCCTCGGCCACGGTCATTATGTCTTCATTAGGGAACTTGAATTCAGCATCTTCCCCTCCCTCGACTGGACAGTCGGCCAAGAACTCCGCGACAGCTCTTCCCTTCACTGACTTTCTGGTGACATACTTTAATTCGAATTTTGCCAGCATCAATAGCCATCGTGCCATTCTTCATGTGAGTGCCGGCTTCTCGAATAAGTACTTCAAAGGATCCATTCTGGATATCAACCTTACCGAGTAGGCCAGCATGTAATGTCTCAACTTTCTGGAAGCCCAAACGAGCGCCCAACACGTCTTTTCTAATGGAGTATAGCGTTCTTCGAATCCGACCATCTTTTTGCTAAGGTAGTAGACAGCTCTTTCAACCCCATTGTCTCCTTCCTGTGCCAGCATACACCCCATGGAAGACGAAGTGACTAACAAGTATAGGATCAAAGGTTTTCCTGGTTCTGGTGGCATCAAGACTGGCGGATTCCATAGATAAGCTTTGATGGCCTCGAAGGCTTGTTGACATCTGTTGTCCCATACAAACGGTATTCCCTTCTTGAGCAGGTAAAATATGGGTTCACATGTTGAAGTCAATTTTGCAATAAACCTGTTGATGAATTGCACTTTGCCGAGGAAACTCCTTACATCTTTCTCTGTTTGTGGTGGTTCCATTTCCAGAATGGCCTTAATCTTCGATGGATCGACTTCGATGCCACGAGTGGTGATCATAAACCAAAGCATTTTCCCTGTAGTGACTCCGAACGTGCATTTGGCCGGATTGAGGCGCATCCTGTATTTCCTTATTCTTTCGAAGAATTTTCTGAGTGTGGGTAAGTGGCCTTCTCGCTCCTTTGCCTTAACGATCATGTCATCCATGTAAACCTCCACCTCTTTATGAATCATGTCATGCAACAAGGTTGTAGCAGCTCGCTGATAAGTGGAACCGACATTCTTCAGCCCAAAAGGCATGACCCGATAGCAATAAGTTCCCCACTCAGTGATGAACGTGGTTTTCTCTCGGTCTTTCGGGGCCATGAGAATCTGGTTATACCCTGAAAAACCATCCATAAAAGAAAGCAAAGCGTGTCCCGCGGTGTTGTCAACTAGCACATCAATATGTGGTAAAGGGAAGTCATCCTTCCTTGGGGCTAGCTTTGTTTAAGTCCCTGAAGTCCACACAAACCCTGATTTTGCCATCCTTTTTCGGAACAGGAACAATGTTTGCAACCCATTGGAGGTATTTAGTTACCATTAGGAATCCAGCATTAATTTGTTTGGTAACCTCCTCTTTTATTTTAAGCACCCAGTCGGGCCTCATGCGTCTCAGCTTTTGTTTTACTGGTTTTGCATCAGGATAAAGGGGAATCCAGTGTTCCACAATTTCAGGATCGATTCCGGGCATATCAGCGTGCGAGCATGCAAAAACATCTTCGAATTCTTTTAGCAAATTTACAAGAGCCTGACGCTCTTCTTCTGACAGCGCGGAACTGATCTGAACCACTCGGGGATTCCCTTCATCTCTCAAATTTATTGAAACAACCTCTTCTTTTATAGGCTCAGCATGCCTTTCGTCTTCCCTTTCGATTAGGGACCGAATTTCTTTAGGGATTTTCCCATCGAAACCGATCTCTTCATCATCGGGGTCGACACAATTTATTTCAAAGTCAGGAAAGTAAGTAGAACCAGATTCATTTATTTCATCATAAGCAGAGGCCGCGAGGGCACCATACACACGAGTAGACTCGAATTCAAAATACAGACTCTGAGGAGTTGGGCCAAGAGGCACCGACTCAGACTCAATAGACTCAGAAGACTCGGAGGACTCTAAGGACTCAGATTCAGACTCGGGCTCATGACTGGTTGCACTTGGTATGAAAGTCCAGTTCTTATAATCCCCAGCGGCATCCATGATGAGCGAAGTCGGGTCTTCTGGGGCCTCCAGCCCCAGCATTTGCACTTCTGCTTCCATGGCTATACCCAATGGTTCGTCTTCCTCAAATAAGGTCGCCAGACTACCCAGGGCAAAGGTTTCAACCCAGTCAGCTATCTTTGCTTGTTTGATCACTGCTTCCAATTCTTCATCACTTTCCGGCCAGACATCGTTAACGAATAACTCTAACCCCGGCAGGAAGGTGTTGGTTTCTTTGTCCCAAAATGGTTCCGGCTGTCCTTGGTAAATCTGCTTTGCCTTCTCTCTGACAAAATAATCCTCCAATCTATCCCCCTTCTTTTCTTTCCTGTCCTCCAAAGGGTGGTATCCCAAGCCTGTTATGCGAGTTAAAGTTCCCTGTTCTTTAAATTGCGCAGGCCCCTGGAGATTCTTTCCGAACCCCAAACCTGGCATGTAGGACATTTTCTTCATTATCTTTATGGCGACATTACTGATGACGAAGTCGTCATCGATTTTGACAGTGAAAACAGAATTAGCGGTGTCAAGAGAGAAGCTGCCTAAAGCAATGTCCTCCTCCCCGTGTTGTATCTCCAAGAGTGGGGCATTGTCTTCAACGGGAGCATGAATCCCAGAGTCGCCATGAATGGTGAGCATCCCAGTCTCAAGTCCCAGTCTAATTTTCTGATGGAGTGTTGAAAGAACAGCCATGATGTCAGGTCGATGCAGCCAAGGTCTTCCCAGCAGTAGATTGAAAGAAGCGGGAATGTTTACCACATGAAACTCTACCTCCGTTTGGTAAGGTCCGAAAGTCATCGGAAGCATGAGGGTTCTAACCACATCCCGACGGGTGTTGTCATATGCCCGGACTTTGACTTCTGATGGAGAGAAATCATTATTTTTGTACCCCAAACAATAGGCAACACGGAGTGGACAAACGTTGATTGCCGACCCATTATCAATCAGGATCACTGGTACCCATTTTCCGTGGCATTTCAGAAATACATGGAGTGGCCAATTGTGATCAGTTCCTTCGGCGGGTAAATCTCGATCAGTGAAGGTAATGGCATGTTTGATGTGTATGGTCTTGATGAGTGCTACGAGTTCGTCAGGGGTTATGGTGGAAGGAACTTTTAGGTGAGAGAGGGCTTGGATGAGTCCTTCGCGATGGCGGGTGGAGTGAACGAGCACGTCCCAAACAGACATTTTGGCTTGAGTCTGCTCAAGTTGGCGCTTGATCATTCCTTTAGGGTTTTTCTCAGGGCAAGAAGGCTCCTTAGCTGGTGGGGCAAAGGGTTGGAAAGTATCTTTGATTGGGGTAACGAAAGGGTTGGAAGGTTCTTTGGTCAGTGGAGCTGGAGGGTTGGAGGGTTCTCCAATTTGAAGATTAGAGGGTTGATAGATTCGACCACTCCTGGTCAATTGACCAATCTGTCGGTATTTAGACTCCTCATTCCACAAATCAGCAAGGGCCTTGTGCTTGTTTCCAATAGTGGTGTCTTGGAGATTGGCAGCCAAGTCAGCGATAACTAAATCTTCCCACAGATCCTCGGGCTTCCATTTCTCAGCTTCTGCCACTGCCCTGTTTACGGTCCATTCTTCATTTCCCACCTTTATGTTAATGATCTCTGTATTTTCCCACGGATTCATTTTAGCCCTTGGTTCATCTTCCCACAGATTCATCATGGCGACATCAGCGTCCTTCAGGAAAGTGACGGATGACTCCGATTTAGCTTCATCTGCCAGGTAATCCATTGGGTCAAACTCATTGCTCTCCACCTCTTCTTCTGGCCCTGGCGGTTCTGGATACGGGGCGAGACCTACATTGTTGTACGAATCATTGATGATGAGGTCGTGGAGGTAAGAGGGATTCGGTTGAAATGGAGCAAGTTTGGGCCAATTGTAGGCTGTCGTCTGAGGTTGGTATTCTTCTGCAAATAGCATGGGTATAGAGAAGGTATCCAGGGGATCATTCCAGGCCAATAGTTGGTATTCATCCGTGATTGGGCTCCATTCCCATTCAGGCATCCCTGGAAAGTTCTCGTTTTGGTTTTCGAACATCATGTACAGAGAAAACCCATCAAGAGGATCAGCATGAATGTTTTGCCAATCAATTTCCCATCCAGGTTCGAAGAATGGGTTCACGTCTCCTTGAAAATTGGTGGCCTCGAATTCCTCCCAATCAGCAATCAAATCTCCCCATTCCCAAAGGAAGCAGAGAGCAGTCTCTTCAGGAATTTCCACAACAGGCTTTGGTTCGGTATCAGGGATGATGAAAGAGGTAGGATCAAAGTTTCGGACAGTTTGGCTCTCAGTTTGGGTGATTTGGTTAATATGGAATGGGGCATTATGTTGTGGCAAGGGATTTGTCATGGTGTTTGGTTTGTCTGAAGGAGGGGTGTCAATGACTTTATTGTCAATGAGGTTTTGAATTTCATGACGGAGGCGGATACAATTGTCAGTGGTATGGCCAGGCATTTGGTGGAAATCACAGTAGACATTCTGGTTCAGGTTAGGTGGAATGGTTTGTGGTGGCGGGAGGGTGTTCAGCACTCCCACTTCGGTAAGCTTCTTGAGTAAAGCGGATCTAGGAGTGCTAAACTGGGTAAAGACTCTATTTTGGGACTTTGGTTTTTCGAAAATTTGGTTTACTTATGCCGGTTTGGTGGATGAGGCTCCAGACTGAATGGTATTCCCGAAGAGGACATTGTTGTTTCCCAAATATACCCTTTTGGACTTTGATCCTGACTCCTTCTTCTCCAATGTACCATCTCGTAGGGCCTCCTCTACAGCCAAGCCCGAGTCATAGAAAGTTTCGAAATTTGGGGCTGCTTGGGAGAGGACCATGTATGGGGCAAAAGAGCTTGGCAGGTTCTTGGTGATGATCCTTATCTGTTCCTTCAAATCTGGTTTGTTTTGCATCTGAGCGGCCTTAGCCCTCTAACGTTTTACAAAATCAGCGAAACTTTCTTTCTCACCCATCTTGGTGCTCTCTAGTTCCCTTGTGGTCATCTTTAAATCAACGTTGAAATCATATTGAGCCACAAATGCTGTCCCAATGTCTTCCCAAGTCCTTTTCTTAGAGGGTTCAAGAGTAAGAAACCATTGCAGGGCTGGTCCTGACAGAGATTCATGGAATAGTTGAGCCATGGCTTCCTTTTCGATCCCCCTCATGGTGAGTGAACCAACATACCCTTGGAGGTGCGCCTTTGGGTCTCTGGTACCATCAAACTTCGCAAAATCCACGCCCTTGAACTTTTCTAGTAACTTAGCGTTGGGGAACAAGCATAATTTATTCATGTCAATTTCTCCTCTTCCTAATCGCTTATTTTCTTGCACAGATTCTTCCAACTTACCAATTTTAGCCATAAGGGCGACTAAATTGGGATCAACTGCTGGTGTATCTTTGGCCGGTGTCTCACCCTTGGATAGGTCAGGTTTAACTAGGAGCTTGTCACAAACCTCCTGCATAGACTCCATCTTCAAATTCATGTCATTTTTCATAGATGCAACCGAGGCTTTGAGTTGCGTATCCATGCGAGCAAGGGATTGCCTAAACTGGGCGTCCATGGCGGCCATGTTCTGTCTAAGCTCCTCTATCCCATTTCCTTGATCAGCCATTGGCAAGGGACTTTCAGGTGACATTTCTGCTAGAGACTCCTGTATTGCTAATCTTGGCGAAACCGCTAATGATGACTGCCCTTCCTGTTTTATGTGGACCTCAAACAGTTGGGTTCCTTCCAGGGTATTTATGCGAACCAACCTTTGGGATGGACGAAACCAATTGGGTATAGCCTCTTCTTTTCGCAGGTGACCAATGTTCTGAACTGGCAACAAGGCAAAAGGGAGTAACTCAGAACCCATCCCGAGTGTTTGTCCTACCTTCTACACGTCTCCTAAATCCTAAGACCTACCGTGACTTGGGTCTCACTTGAAGCATTTGTACAGAAGATTTCTGATGGCCCGGGTAGGTACTGTCAGGCAGGTTAAATTCCGATCTCTTCGGAACCAGAGCCAATCTCCTTACCCTGACCATCCGAGATAGAGCAATAAGGCCGTCAGAATCCAGATACGCATATCCTCAAGGTTAGTCCCAAGTCAAGGGAGCCGTTCGAGCACGGCAAACACCAGAGGTATCGCAACCTCCATGGATTTAAGGTCTCTTAGACCGACCGGAGTAATCTTAGGATTTCTATAGAAGCCCCATCCTCTAGCCCACAAAATGCATGAATGATATGTATGTACAGAAAAGAAATACACACAAGTATAATATAACACATAAGCCCTAGCCACGGGTTCCTGTCCTAGTTGGGAAAGTTCTATGGCTAAGTACAAGTGCAGAAGGCCGGTTTTGGTCTCAGAAGGGTTCCCCGGACTAGAGCCAAGATGTACTACCCCATGTCAAGTGTATTGCAAGACAATGGTCAAACAGCACGATGGCCCATCATAGTCGAGGGTTGCTAGGCATCCCGGAAGAGCTTGTCACCGGTAAACCGAGCAAGATTGCCGAGACGCACTAACGAGGCTTGTGCGGTGCATAGTGTAAAAGAAAGTTAAGTTTTCCAAATTGCATTAAGTCCCCCAAGTAAAATGCCTTTCAAGTTTGGCCCTCTTGATTATTCAACACTCTTTTATTCTTTCTTTCTTCTTTTTTTTTATTTAAAAAAGTAAAGTATTGAATAAAAGTCCACAACAGAGTTGCCACGGTGGGCTCCCGCGCCCGGCGCGTTCGAAGAGTCGCCACCCGGATTTTTGAGATGGAGGATCCGAGAAACCGAGAGTTTGTTTTGAAAAGAAAGGCTTTTGATCTAGCGAAACCATTGAGATTTTGGATCCGGGGACCACGTTACGAGCGGGGAAGGTTTTGTTGAAAAAGTACCCCGCTCGCCCGGCGAAAACCGGTCTCTACTAAGCATTTTAAAAGGGGGATTTAATACCATTTGGAAAGCCTAAAAAACATATACGGGAAAAGGGAACAAGATGGAGTATATCACGTTGTCGTGCGAGTGGTGCTTACTGTACAGAAATGATGAAAGATGATGCGACGAAAATATAGATAAGGAATGTTGTTAAACACGCTGTCTGGATCATCATCTGACGCACGACATAACATTATCATCGCACGGCCATATGCTATGCCGCGCGTTGTTCTGATCTCGTCCTCGGGCTGTCAAAGATTTTCAAAGCCTCGCGCGGTATACCCAGTATGACGCACGGTGTTATTTTTAAAGTTTCAGAAAGCTCACAGCCGTCAGATCATCTCAGAACTGTACCTCTCCTTCAAGCCATAAGTAGAAAAAAACACTTTTAAATGCATTCGTTTATTCAGAATAACTATGAAAGTTCATTTATGATAATAAAACATGGCTTATAGATATGGTCTCATTCCGCAACTACCGATGACAAATAGGAACAGATCCAGTGAAGACGATCATGATCCAGACAGTTTGAACAAGAAAACAGCAGTTAACTGAAATGCCGCACGTGTGAGTCTACTATGCCGTGCGACGCTTCAAAGCGCCACGCGGCATATCTTACCCAACACAGAAGGCTTGTTTTGCTTTGTAAAAATGATATTTAGGCCAGATCTTAACCAAAAGGGGTTAAGCCTGACGATAGAAGGGTCCCCTCAGGGCCAGGGCAGAGCCTAGCCCAAGGAAACTTGGTTTTTACCTTTGATCTTGAGCTTGGATGAAGATTGATGATAGTGAATGGACGTCGGCAAGGTTGATAAATAAAAGAGGAGTATGGATGTGTGTAATAGATGGGTGTATTGGGTAGTTGGGGTCTCAAAGTTAGTAAGGGACTAACTTTAATGGTGAGGAGAAAAATGGAATAAAAGGCCTAGAGAATGTCTTTTGGAAGCAACATTCTCAAGACTTGGAAATGGGAAATGGGTGTGAAAGCAAGAAGAGAGAGAAAGGGTATAATGGTGATCAAGGGCCCTTTTTACTTGAGTGGAGGGGTGTATTTATTATAGGTAAGAGCCATGGATTTTGAATTTCAAATGTTGGAGGTATTTTCTGGGCGGGCTAGAAGTGTGCTTTCGGCTGAGCCGTTTTGCAGCTGTGGCTCAAATAGGCGTGGCCGACAGCTTTTCTGAGCCAGTCACAACTTTACCCAAAATGCCGTGCGGCTAACCTCATGATCGCGTGCGGCGTAATTACTTTTGATACGCCGTGCGGTGTAGAGGTGTCACGTGCGGCATTACAGGTTCATTCCAGGGCTTTTGGGCTTTCTCTGGGCTTTTTGGGCTTTTGATTTGTTTGAGGCTGAGGGTTTGTTTGGGGCTGAGGGAATCCTTTATTCAAGCTCGCAAAGGTCTCGTTTCATTTATTTCATCATCGGGGTGGACAAAGTCCCTTCGAGGTTCGGATTGGGGTGTTTACAGTCTGCTGCTAAGATTTTGCAGTGTGGGTTCTATTGGCTAACCTTGTACAAGGACACGTATGCCTTTTGCGGGGGTTGTGCTCGATGCCAACTTTTAGGGTGTGTGATGCAACGTAATGAGATGCATCTCTCCCCTATTTTGATCACAGAAGTCTTTGACTGTTGGGGCATCGACTTCATGGGCCCTTTCCCTTCATCCTTTGGGTAGCTCTACATTTTGTTGGCAGTTGACTACATCTTCAAATGAGTAGAGGCAATTTCTACATTCACTAATGATCATTCTGTTGTGGTCGAATTTCTGAGGGACAACATTCTTGCAAGATTTGGGATGCCTAGAGCTATAATCAATGACCAAGGGTCTCATTTTTGTAACTGGTCAATTGCCGCCTTGATGAAGAAGTATGCCATTGTCCATAAAGTATCCACAGCATATCATCCTCAATCCAACGAGCAAGCGGAACTAGAGAATCGGGAGATCAAGAACATTTTGGAGAAGACGGTTAAACATACCCGTAAGGATTGGTCAACGCGTTTGATCAACGCCTTGTGGGCTTACCGTACTGCTTACAAGACAATTTTGGGTATGTCTTCCTACCAACTCATCTATGGAAAAGCTTGCCACTTGCCGGTTGGACTTGAGCACAAGGCGTATTGGGCGATTAAGAAGCTCAACTTCAATTTGCCCCTTGTCGGTGCCCGCCAGAAGTTACAATTAACGGAACTTGAAGAGATGAGGTATGATGCTTATGACCATTCTAGTGCTTATAAATCAAAACTCAAGGCTAGGCATGATAAGCATATTGTGCATAAGAACTTTGAACCGGGGCAAAAAAATGTTATTGTATAACTCTCGTTTGCATCTTCACCCCGGTAAATTGCGTTCACGTTGGGCCGGCCCTTATGTTGTTAAAACTATTTTCCCTCACGAGGCGATAGAAGTCGAAAGCATGAGTAATGGTTCTTCTTTTAAAGTGAATGGTCAAAGGCTTAAGCCTTTCCTTGGTGGCTTCGAAGGTGGTGAGCCCGATGAGGATTTGGTCAATCCTATTTACAAGGATGACCATGTTGCATAGTTTTAACGTACTCTAATTTGCTCGGGGAGCGAAAGCATAACCACTGAACTTAACTGTTTGTTGGACCAGGCCCTCGGGTAGGGGGTACCCACCAGTAACTTGGGTATTTATAGCTCCGCACGCCGCTATTAAAAAATGATCGTGTGCCTAGCTCCGGTTAGTAAGGGTAATTTTTTGCTTCTTTTACATTTGTCCATATTTTCTTTTCCGTTATATGCATGTTTATTAAGTTTTGGGATATTCACATGTTAAGATTTCACCAATGCATCTTTGTATAAAACTTTAACTAGTTCTCTTTGTAGTAGTTTGCCGTTAACAATCCATGCTTTCCAGATATGTCCCTATCGGGGGCAGTTTAGGTCTTTGGGTGAGACTTGGTATTCCCGTTAACGATCCATGCTTTCCATATATGTCCTTATCGGGGGCAGTTTAGGTCTTTGGGTGAGAGTTGGTATTCCCGTGCTTTAGCACTCGGTTCTGTCTTGTCTCACTTTGTTTAGATCATAGGGGACGCTGGGCTTAATTGCTTGGCAAGGTCAAGCGATAAATTTTACTTCGGGCGCTGATTTAACAATTTTCGACGGTCTAATATAGCCACCTGTGTCTTACCTCTCTGGTGAGACACGGGAAGAAAAGTATGACTCGTACGATTGCGTGGAAATTAGGTGGTGTCTTTGATGTTTCATTTGTATATATGTTTGTTGGCACCTGGATAACACGAGCCAAGCGGTTCTAATGTCATTTGTCTTTCAGTAGGTAGTTCAAGCTTAAGTCTTTTGCAGGGTGTACATGCTACCACACCAACCTTGGTGGATTGGGCCTTAAGTCGAAGTGAGTGAGGCATTTAGGAGCCCTAAGCATGGGTGCGATTACATGTCGCGGTTGTTAGACCAATAAAGCTTTGACCATGACCCTGTGTGACTAGCTGTGGTTCCATTGGAAGAGCCGAAGGAGTCGACCTTGGAAGCTGTTTGGATGACAAAAGGAGCCGGTGACGTAAAAGTCTCCAACGTGGTCAAGGTATACAGGGGTTGACATTCCCCCGGAGGTACAAATTTTTGTTTTTTCCCTCTCCATGATATGAGGGAATAGCATATTTCAAGTTGGGGGGAGTGATATATATATATATATATTTGTCTATGGTTATTCTTTTAGTGTACAAAATTTTCGTTTTTATTAGTGCAATCCTTCCGTTTGTTCAAAGTTATTGGAATTAGATGACTTGGCACATGCTCATTAGTTTCTAATTGGCAAGAGTTCGGTGTTTAATCATAAGTGATTTTGTGCATTTCAACTCGTATGCATGGTTAGAGGATGAAATCTAAGTGATGAGTTTGTTTTGAGCAAGTTTGACCCATATCCTGTCTTTTCTAACATTATGTTCTTTGTTTAGGTTTAATCTCATGTTCATGCCTAAGTGTGTTTGATGTCTATTTTGAATCATTATGGAATCTATGGTGTACTTAGGAAGTGATACAAGGCATTCTTTGTTTGAGTATTTGATAAGCACCCGATAATGCAATGTAGGGTGCGCTAAATCTCTAGATTAGTTTAAGATAATCGTTAATTTAGCTGTTTTTAATTGCTTTTGCTCGTAAGGTATTTTTGTTTTGTTTTGTAGAGAAATCGTTTAATTCAGGAATTTTAAAGTCAAAGCTGGCCACAGATATTCAAAGCTCAAATTTGATCAAGAACGGAGTCACCAGAATCCAAGCACAAAGAGTCAAGACCCGAAGGTGACCTGACGAGACGAGGCCGAGGCAAGCCAAAGATTGAAGAGCAAGGACTGCCACTAAACATCTCGGTATCGGTACCTTGGGGTTGCATCTATCGGTACCGACCAATCTTCACAGCAACCTCGAAGCATTTCGGTATCGGTACTATGTATTTAAGTCTATCGATACCGAAGAGCTTAACACTACTCCTTATGGTGATTTGTATCGGTACCGAGGGCTTCAGAGAGCATTTCCAAGGCATCTTTGGGGAATATTCTGCACGCGCTAGGAGCCGATATAAATGGCGTGATGTCACCAGATCCAAAATAGATTTTTGTATTGCATTTTCTTAGATCTAGATCTAGTTTTTAAATTGTTTTTGGTGTTCTTCATTTGTTCTTCATTTTTCAGCTTGAATCTTCATTTTCTACTTTATTTATTTAGTTTTTGCTAATATCTCATTCATTAAAATTGTAGACAATCTTCCGATCTATCTTATTATCTAGTTTTCTTCAAGTGTTGTTATTTCAAATATGTTAGCTAGATTTTTGCTTTCTCTTTCTTTTTTCATATGTGTGAGTAGTTTTCCAAGGTTAGGTCATGGGGTGATTAGCACCTCATGGCTCGAGTAAAAATTGCATTTTTTACCGTAAAGTTTGAATCTATGGTTCAAAAATCGATGTGTATGTGGGCTCCCGCGCCCGGAGCGCGATTTAGACAGAGTCGCCACCCGGATTTTTTGAGATGGATGATCTGAGGAACCGATGGGTTTTGTTTTGAAAAGAAAGGCCTTTTGATCTAGCGAAAACGTTGAGATTTTGGATCCGGGAGCCAGGTTACGAATGGGGAAGGTTTTGTTGAAAAGCACCCCGCTCGCCCGGTGAAAACTGGTCTCTACTAAGCATTTTAAATGGGGGGATTAATACCATTCGGAAAACCTTAAAAACACATAAAGGGAAAGGGGAACAAGATAAATCATAACACGTTGCCGTGCTAGTGGTGCTTGCTGTACAGAGATGATAAAGATGGCATGGCGATAATATAAACAAGAAAGATATACAAACGGACTGTCTGAATCACCATCTCTCATCAAGCGGCATATCGCTTTATAACGCGCGGCTTACTGATACGCTGTGCGTGGTTCCGATCTTGATACCAAACTTTTATTGTTTTGTAAAGCTTCGTACGGTGTACCCATTACATCGCACGGTGTTATTTTAAAACTTCAAACAGCTCACAGTCGTCAGATCATCTCCATTCTTTCGAGCCATGAAAAGAAAACCATTTTTGATACGTTTGCTTGTTTTGAAAAGATCTATGGAGTTTAAAACATGGCTTGTAGATATGGTCTCATTTTGGGACTGCTTTTTGGTATACAGAGAATATCCAACAACAGACGATCGTGATCCAGACAGTTTGAACAAGAAAACAGTATTGTTTTGAAATGCTGTGCGTGTGAGTCTACTACGCCGTGCGACGCTTCAAAGCGCCGCGCGGCGTAGCACACTTCTGCACAGAACACTGGTTTTGTTTTATAAAAGAGGTCTTGGGTCATTGTAGGGAGTAAATCCCGAACAAGTACAAGTAGTGCCCGAACACGTGGTACGTGGGACCATGGTATAATTGCATTAAGAACAATCGCCGTGCAGAATGGTGATCGGCGATAGGGACCAGTGATATGAAGGATCATTGGTCCGAGGAGTTTATACTTAGTCAAGGTCCAGTAACACGAGAGAGTATTGGACCGAGATATTAACGAAAGAACAATGACATGCGAAGTCATTGGTCCGAATAGGCTGTTCGGCAGTAAAAGAGCCGAACAGGAGGGGGATTGTACGAAAAGCAGACCCAGGAGCAGGAAATGTTCCAGAAGGTTCTAGTGACGGGATATTCCGTGATTACTATAAGATCCCAGTAAAGATAGGATCTTGGAGAGATACCCGACGAGAATGGGAAGTCCGGCCAGTTATGGAAAAGAGTCCTAAACGGACTAAAGTGATGAATTGATAAGGGAACGAGGATCCAAGATGTTCTGAGTTTCCTATACGAGATAGGGAACTTAGGGAAACGTGGGACTTGGGCAGCAAGCATCCATAAACCTATAAATAAGAGGTAAACCTAGAGGAAAAAGGTAGACAATACATTACGGTTTTACGTATTCTTCTACTTGAATTAGGGTTTTCGATCAGTACGTGATACTAACTTAGGCATCGGAGGGCCTTTGCCACGAGAGGCAAAGGTGCACTCACCCTTTGCCTGTTTTGCAGATAAAGATTCCGGCGACATACTAGGGTTCCGGCGAGGACCTCGAAGTAGCCGTTACGCTCTTGTGCTGCCTAAATCACTATCGATTTTTCTGCACTTACAATTGGCGCCGTCTGTGGGAAACGAAAGAGATCCCTCTGAAAAGCGACCATGATGGAAGAAGATCCAAAAACTCCACATGATCCGAAACACCAGTTGGGAGGAGGAGGTGGCAACTCCCCACCGGATCCTCCGAGAAAGCCCGACGGTGGGCAAGCAAAGAAGCCCACAAACATGGATAATCCCCTGACTGTCCATGGCGACTCCAAGAACAAGGAGGGAAGGACGGCCAGTGGTTCTACGAGAAGGAGTAAATCCCATCGTGAGGGAGAATCAGTGGCGCATTCAAGGAGTGCACACAACCGTGACGATATCTTGGATAAAAAGAAACAAGAGATCGAAGAATACGCACGTTTGATTAAAAAACGAGAATATGAGATACTGGAATTGCAACGGATACGAGGACATCCGGAGGATTCTAGACTATCACGAAGGGATTCCAGAGGAGAAAGGCTGGCAATAATAGAACACAAGAAGGCTCCTTCACGAGGAAGGGGGAGCCGGTCCGGGAGTCCCACTCCGAAAAAGAAAAGGGCTTCTTCACGAAAAGAAGAAGCAGAAGCCTCACCCCCGAAGAAGGAGAGATTAGAAGACATCACAGGGATAGGTACGAGAGACCTGATTCCGATTGGGAAAAGAGTACTCCCAAGAAAGCAAAAGAACGAGAGGAGGGAGCCATGTCTGCACGAGATGCGGCACGGAAAGCCCTCAGCAATATAGCCTCATCCCCTTTTTCAAAGAGATTGCAGGAGGCGAGGCTTCCGAGCAGGGTGAAGCACGGGGCATTCGTACTTTACGAAACAAATAATGATCCCGTGGCACACATACAACACTACCGGCAGGCAATGTTCATGCACGACGGGGATGATGCAATCATGTGCAAGATGTTCCCATCGAGTTTGGGGAAAGTGGCCTTGTCATGGTTCCATAAGCTGGGGCCGAACACCGTGCGAGGATGGAGACAGTTGGCCGAAGAATTCACTGCTCGGTTTCTGACGAGCAGGAAAGCACCAAAAACCTTTGAAAGCCTCTCTGTTATGAAACAGGGAGAGAGTGAGCCGATCAGAGATTATGCTAAGAAGTACTGGGAGACTTTCAACGAGATTGAAGGGTGCAATGAGGAATATGCCATAGCCACGTTCAAGACAGGATTGCCTGTTCGGGGAGAGCTGCGTAAATCCCTGGACATGAACCCGGTAGATACACTGGCAAGGCTAATGGAACGAATCGAGCAGCATGCCAGAAACGAGGATGACATACTGCATGAGGACAACAGGATGGTTGCCGAGCAGGCGAAGGTTCTTCCGAAGAGGGCGGACAAGCCAGAGCCCAAGACCTACAAAGAAAGGAAGGAGTACGGGCAGGTCAAGAAAGAACCGTATAAAGAGAAGCCCGCCCCAGACCCCAAGTCTTTCTTTTCGGTGACAACGGTTTGGAAGGAACCCATCTATCGGATTCTTTACAAAATAAAGAATCGTCCATACTTCAAGTGGCCCCCAAGGCTGGAGGGGGACAAAGATGCGAAGAGGGCTACGAGTCAGCATTGTAGTTACCATAAAGACTGGGGGCATATGACGGAGGATTGCGACATGTTCAAGCAACACCTCGATGATCTGGTCTCACGGGGTTACCTGAAAGAATTTATTCAGGAGGAGCACAAGGGTGCAGAGAAAGCATTGGAGTTGGATTATGAGCAGAATCCAAGAGGGGTAATCCATATGATACATGGATTAGCCGTGCCTTACACGAGAAGTGAGGTGAGGTTGCTCCAAAGACGAGTAAAACACGACCAGCACGTGATGCAGTTGGGAAAGAAACGAGGACGTGAAGGAGAAGAATGCACTGGGGGCATAATCTTCACGGATGAGGACCTGGGGGGAATCCAGGTACCGCATAATGATGCCCTAGTCATAACCCTACGAATTGGGGAATACGACATGGAGAGAATCCTGGTAGATTCGGGAAGCTGCACGGAGATACTGTATTATGACGCGTTCAAAAAGCTAGGGCTGACACAAGCAGATTTGGTGCAGTCAACAACCCCTTTGGTCGGATTTAGTGCAGGAGCAGTGTGGCCATTAGGCAAAGCAACTCTCCCTGTTGGGGCAGGAACAGTTGTGCTAAGAACCGACTTTTTGGTGGTAGATGTACCATCTTCCTATAACGCAATTATTGGAAGGACGTGGTTGCACAAGATGAGGGCGGTTTCCTCCACCTACCATCAAATGGTAAAATTTCCCGGGTCAAATGGTATCGAAAGAATTAGGGGAAATCATAAGGTCGCCCAGCAATGCTTGGTTTCTATAATCAAGAAAGCACTAAAGGCCCAGTTAGTTCAAGCAATCGAGGTTCCGGATCGGTCGACCATCGAGGACGTCGGAGGGGATCCCGCCGAGAAAGTGGTGGAAGGCTTGAAAAAGATCCAGATCAACGAGAGTGATCCAAAAAGGTATTTTCTGATTGGGGAAAACCTGAATGAAGCAGAAGAGGAAGAGTTGGTAAGGTTCCTCAAAGAGCACGTTGATGTGTTTGCTTGGGTGCCCGAAGAGATGCCCGGAGTGGATGCAAACGTGATTTGTCACCACTTGAATGTGGATCCACAACATAAGCCTGTGATGCAGAAGAAGAGACGATCCGCCGTACAGCACGTGGAGGCTGTTATCGAGGAGGTGGACCGATTGCTCGAAGCAAAGGCTATACGAGAGGTATACTACCCAGAGTGGTTGTCCAACACTGTGGTGGTAAAGAAGAAGAACGGGAAGTGGCGAGTTTGCGTCGACTTCACCGACTTGAACAAGGCATGCTCCAAGGATAGCTTCCCCCTCCCCAGGATAGACCAGCTTGTCGATGCAACGGCTGGGTATGGGCGGATGAGCTTCCTTGATGCTTATCAGGGTTATCATCAGATAGCCATGTACGGCCCCGATGAGGAAAAGACAGCCTTTATCACGCCAAGGGGGCTGTACTGTTATAGTGTCATGCCTTTTGGTCTGAGGAATGCCGGTGCAACATATCAAAGGTTAGCAACGATTATGCTAAAGAAGTTGCTCTGTAAGACCATGGAGGTTTACATAGATGACATGGTGGTCAAAAGCAGAGAGAAGGAAAACCACATCGCTGATCTAAAAGAAGCCTTTGAGATATTGAAAGAATATAAACTGAAGCTCAACGCCTCGAAATGTGCGTTTGGGGTAAACTCAGGAAAATTCCTGGGGCATTTGGTCACCATAAGAGGAATAGAAGCGAACCCCGATCAAATTACAGCGTTGCAAAGGCTCCAAAGTCCAAGGACCACGAAGGAAGTCCAGAGGTTGACTGGAATGGCAGCGGCTCTAAACCGATTCATCAGCAGGTCTAGTGACAAGTGCAGACCCTTCTTTCAGCTGCTGAAAAAGAGGGAAGGATACGAATGGGGAGCAGAATGTGAGCAGGCGTTCCAAAACCTGAAGAAGTACTTGGCAGCAGCCCCCCTTCTGTCCACTCCCGAACAAGGCGAGTCCTTAACTCTATATCTAGCAGTCTCCGAACATGCTGTAAGTGCGGTGCTACTAAGGGACAAGGGATCCGAGTAAATCCCTGTCTATTATGTCAGCAAAACGTTGCTAGATGCAGAGACAAGGTATTTGCCCCTCGAAAAATTGGTCCTGGCATTAAGAACAGCGGCACGTAAGTTGCCCCATTACTTCCAGAGTCACAGAATTGTGGTTTATACTGAGTATCCGTTAAAATCTCTGCTACGAAAGGCAGATTTCTCGGGACGTATCTCAACTTGGTCGGCCGAACTGAGTCAGTACGACATAGATTATCAGCCGCGCACCGCAATAAAGGGACAGGTGCTGGCGGACTTCGTAGCTGAGTTTTCACCTACGGTGGCTCTCGAGCCTCCTATGAGAAAGGAGCCGAGAAAGGAGCAAGTGAAGGAGCAATCAACGAAAACAAAAAAAGCTCCGGCCGAACAGAATCCCACGGAGTGGAAATTATTTGTTGATGGCTCTGCATGCAACACAGGTTCGGGAATTGGTGTGGTGCTTTTCCCTCCTGAAGGAGCAATGATGGAACTGTCCCTTCGACTGGGATTCAGTGCTTCAAATAACGTGGCGGAATATGAGGCACTCTTGGCAGGATTAAGAAGTGCAAAAACCCTGAAGGTGAAAAGGATACGAGTGCATTGTGACTCGCAACTCGTGGTGAACCAGTTGTCCGGGGAATATGAGGCCCGGAACGAGAAGATGGCTGCCTATGTGATGGCCGCCAGAGATCTGCTTGACACTTTCGAAAAAGTATATATCGAGCAAATAAGTTCTGGGCAGAATGCCCATGCTGATTCACTTGCCTGGCTGGCTACAGCGGTACCAACGGAATTCAAAAGACGGGTGGCAATAGATTATCTTGCTGAGCCGAGCATTGGAAGAAGTGTGGAATTGGTCTTGGACGTGAACCAAGGACCGAGTTGGATGGATCCAGTAGTGGAGTTCCTACGAGATGGGACACTCCCCACAGATAAAAAGGAGGCTCACAAGATTAAAACAAAGTCTGCACGGTTTTGGCTATCACCAGAAGGAAAGCTGTACAGAAAGTCCTTCACTGGACCCTACTTACTTTGTGTGCACCCCGAGATGGTGCAGAAATTTCTCCACGAAATCCACGAGGGAACGTGTGGAAGTCATGCTGGGGGAAGGTCCATTGCTCACCGAGCAATAACCCAAGGGTACTGGTGGCCTTACATGCAAGAGGATGCAAAGGTGTATGTAAAGATTTGTGAGAAGTGCCAAAAATTCTCACCAATGATAAGGACACCAGCCGAAGATCTGGTGCCCTTGACAAGTCCTTGGCCCTTCGCACAATGGGGGATGGACATCGTGGGTCCACTTCACAAGGCAACTGGGAATAGGAAATTTCTGTTGGTAGCAACAGATTATTTCACCAAATGGATTGAAGCTGAACCACTGGCTAAAATCACTGAGCCTATGATAGAAAGGTTTGTGTGGAAAAGCATAATCACCCGGTTTGGGGTCCCTTATTCCCTGATTACGGATAATGGGTCCCAATTTCAGAAAAAGTTTAAAGCTTTTTGTGCCCAGTATGGGATAAGGAATTATTACTCTACCCCAGCCTACCCACAGAGTAATGGGCAGGCGGAAGCATCCAACAAAACTATACTTGATGGGATCAAGAAGAGGTTGGACAAAGCAAAGGGCAAGTGGCCCGATGAATTGCCTCTGGTTTTATGGGCGCACCGAACAACTCCTAGGAGGTCTACGGGAGAGACCCCCTACTCGTTAGCATATGGAACAGAGGCAGTAATCCCGTTGGAGGTTGGTCTGCCGACCAACAGGACCACTTTGGTTGAAAGTGGAGGCAATGACAGAGCCTTGGAGATAGAACTGGACCTTGCCGAGGAACGTAGAGAAAGGGCTCTGGTGCACTTGGCCTCATATCAAGAGCAGCTGATGAAGAGCTACAACAAAAATGTCCACCCCGAGAATTTGGTATTGGAGACCTTGTACTTCGTAAGGTACTCGGCAATACCAAGGTGGCCAATGAGGGCAAGTTGGGAGCAAACTGGGAGGGCCCGTATAGAGTTACAGAGATTGCGGGCATTGGGGCTTATCGTTTGGCGGACCTGGACGGGAACCCGGTGCCAAGGCCATGGAATGTCCACAACTTGAGGAAGTTTTTGTTTGAAAAAACTTCAGCGTATTTTTTTTTTATTCTGTTTTAGGATGTGCATCGTGATTGTGTGGGAATTACGAGTACAATTCCTTTGTTTTTTATTATTTAGTTGCAAGGGGTACGCATAACGCCTCCTTGAGTTTTTTGAATTATGAATAAATTCTGATTTTGATTTAAGACATTGTTTCTTTTGTCTTCGTTATGATTAGAATACGAAGTTATGTTTGGTCATTGCTCCTCACTTCGTATTGGGGAGCAGAGGGATAGGTTTACGCCAAATACGAAGATATTTGAGCAGATTCAAAAACCTTGCAAGTACGAGTACCCTTGGTTACTTATACAGGTATGAACAAACCTGGCATGTATACGTGGAAATACACACTTTTGCCAAATATGAAAACATTTGGACAGACTAAGTATGAATACACTTAGACTTAAGAGCAAACGCTTGGCAGCATACGAGTACATGCAGAATTAATCAAGTACGAATATACTTGACCACTCATACGGGTACGAACAAACCTGATTTTGATAGATTTTAACACGTTGCAAGTACGAATATACTTGATCACTTAAACAGGTACGAACAAGCCTGGTTTGTATACAAAAAATGCATAGCCTTGCCAAGTACGAGTATATTTGGAACCTAAGCACGAGTAAACTTAGACAATGAAGAATGGGGTGCAAGCGGATATATGCAAACCTATCTAAGTACGAGCACACTTAGAATTGTCTCCAAGTACGAAGAAGGCTTGGGCAGCATACGAAAACATGCTGATCAGTAGTACGAATACACTTAGGACTATTTCCAATTACGAGGATAACTTGGAAAGCATGCTGTTCACTAGCATGAATATACTTGGGCAGCATATACATCCCAACATGATTTATAAACGGAAGCACTCAAAACACCTAAGTACGAGATACTTGGGCAATTGAAATTAAAACGGTTGGCCATGAAAAGGGCCACTAGCGATGTTAAAGCCACGAGGGGCCAAATACTTAAAGTTAAAAAGTATCGAAATGTATCTGTGCCATGAAGGGCAAACTTACGGCCACGCAGGGCCACCATAAGTATCCAATATCAGGGAAAAGTTCCAAGATAAGGGAAGTCATACCTGCTGGTTAAACGGTAGGGTTCTCGACAGTAGGGTTCTCGACGGTAGGAGAAGGAATCTGTGCAGGAGTAACCTCAGTGTCTGTGCCCACGTCAGTTGGACCTCCACTGGCTTCTTTTTGGCCAGGGTAGGTCTCTTCCACGTTTATAACGGTTTCTGTATCTTGACGCTCGGAGGCGTCAGTATTAAGCCCTTCATTCAGATTATCTCCATCTTCAACGTATTCCTCCTCATCTTGGGCCACCACGGTGCTCGGGAGATCAATTTCCGTCCACAAGGGAGAGGACTCAGCTATACCAGACTTCTTGAGGCCAGCAGTCAAACCGGCAGCGAATATCTGATCCTGGATCACAGGCATCTGACCTTTGTAGCTCTCAGTAGCTACATTGATTCCTTCATTGTAGCCCTGCTGGTAGGACGCCTTGGCCTCGCCCTTGCTCGCTTCCAGCTCTATCAAGGTCTGGTTCAGACTATCTTCAGCACCGTCCAGCTTAGTCTTGAACTCATTTGCTGCACTTCGAGCTTGATTCCTCTCTCTCTCAAGCCGGGCAACAGTGGTCAACAGCTTGGCATTTTCACTAGCCAATTTTGCACGCTGGGGCTCTGAGTGGCCCAGCTTTTGGGCCATGGCCACCATCTTTTGCGCAGCCTAAACATATTATCAATTCAATAACACAGTTGGGAAAGGGCCAAATTATAGAAATAAAGACAGCGACTTTACCTTAAAGCTGTGCACCATGAAAGACCCAAGCAAGTTGTCCGGAGAGCTCACCACCTCCTTCTGCATATCCCCGGGGAGCATGAGAGCCTGGGATAGGGCCAGTGCGGTCCCTTCAGACTCCACACTATCCCGGACAGTGACAGCCTTGTTGCCATGTGAAAGTTGGGGAGCCCAGATTGGAGTTTGAATTATGGGTATCTGAGTCGAGGTCCCCCCAGGTGCTTCCAAACGTGGGCGTTTGTCCCTGTGGCTAGCTTCAAGTTCTTCGGGAGAAAATCCAGGGGGAGCGTCGAGTTGTGCTATTCCTCGGCGGCCATGTGACGGCGTAGGACTCTGGGAGCGACCTCGGCCACGAGCAGTGCCGCGGTTCCTTCCTCGGCCATGCCAGCTCCTGGGATTGTGAGGAGACTTTCGAGGTTGATTGGCTGATTCATCTCTTGGGAACGTGGAGATGGGGAATAACCGTCTGACGATGTAGATGCTTCCTCGACAATTTCCACATAAGCACTACGGAAGGGAGGGGTCTGAGAACGCCTTTCTTCTTCTATCTGCTCGGGCTGTGCAGGTTGTGCAGCGGCAGGACCAGGGACTGGCGGGTCGTCTGCTGCTCGGATGCGCCGATCAATGAAGCCCCCGTAAGATGCTCTGTAACTCAGGAGCACCTGCGCTGCTCTTGCTCGGCCTGCCAAGTGGGTACCCTCGCCGTTGAAATTTAGAGCCTGGGTGATGTGTGCCACATGTACTTGGGGCGTAATGATAGCGTACCCCTGGTTGATATTTTCAGCTGCAACACGAAAAGTTGACAGTCATAAGATGGATGAAATTGAATACGCAATACGAATGAATTGCTAGGTGAATGAATTTTACGAAGAAGAAAGAACTGACGTGGTTGCCCAAATCTGTGAGGGGCATGAAAGCCTATCACTTGGCCGTCCTCGTCTCTGGGCTCGAAATTTCCAGTAACGACGAGGAAATCGTCATCGTCTCCTCGAGCGAAGTCGGGTAATTCAAGCACCAGCCGCCTCCTGGAATCTCTACTCTTTAGGTAGTAGGTGAGGGCGTCTTTCGTACGGGAAATGCTGTACAGATGATGAATATCGTACAGGCCTAAGGATGTGCCTAACATCTGGTTTAGGGTGTTGATACCCATAACCACTCGGAAAAAAATTGGCAGACACTTGCATAGGGGATAGTCTGTAGTAAGCCAGAACCTGGCGGAGTAGTGGCGCCAGGGGGAATCTAACACCGCCCTCTACAACGGCAACCACTGGAATATGTAGAGTGTCATTATTGGGGCTCTGGCGTATAGCGTCTACAGGGGCCAAACTGATGGCCACATCGTCAGGGATCTCATAGCGAGATCTAAACGAGGCCATGGTCTGAGGGGTGTTGCAATGACGCCTAAACCTCCCCATTATGAACGGGAGCGAAATGGACAAGTAATATGAGTACGAAGAGACCCTGACAAAATCCCTAGATCAACGAAAAGATAAGGGAAGAAGGAACGATGACTTACGATTATGGTGATCAGAATCCTAGATGCACAAGGAAGAAACCTCGAGATGGTGAACAAGGCTCCAATGGCGGATGTGCTTGAGAGTTCTGGTTGCAGAGGGAATCGAGACAGAGAAAGGGGTTTCGAAATAAGGGGAAAATCCAAAATTGCTCCAAGCTTAGTGGGGTGGCGTATGCGAAACGTCATCCCAACGCCGTTTGGGCGTTCCGTTTTCCGAAGAAATGTCCATTCGCATTCAATGCGAGCGGTACGGTTTGTGCCACGTGGAAAGGTTGGGGCAGGAAAGGCCTGTCCAGCCCAAATAACGAGACGTTTTTTGGGCTGGTGTAATGATGATATTTGCACCAGTTTTGAGAAACGAAGGGTGCAGGAGCAAAAACAAGTGTTATTCGGACCTTAAGTAGCTTTGCTCGTCATATATGAAGAAATAACGAGTAAAGCTGGGGAGCAATTGTAGGGAGTAAATCCCGAACAAGTACAAGTAGTGCCCGAACACGTGGTACGTGGGACCATGGTATAATTGCATTAAGAACAGTCACCGTGCAGAATGGTGATTGACGATAGGGACCAGTGATATGAAGGATCATTGGTCCGGGGAGTTTATACTTAGTCAAGGTCCAGTAACACGAGAGAGTATTGGACCGAGATATTAACGAAAGAACAATGACATGCGAAGTCATTGGTCCGAATAGGCTGTTCGGCAGTAAAAGAGCCGAACAGGAGGGGGATTGTACGAAAAGCAGTCCCAGGAGCAGGAAACGTTCCAGAAGGTTCTAGTGATGGGATATTCCGTGATTACTATAAGATCCCAGTAAAGATAGGATCTTGGAGAGATACCCGACGAGAATGGGAAGTCCGGCCAGTTATGGAAAAGAGTCCTAAACGGACTAAAGTGATGAATTGATACGGGAACGAGGATCCAAGATGTTCTGAGTTTCCTATACGAGATAGGGAACTTAGGGAAACGTGGGACTTGGGCAGCAAGCATCCATAAACCTATAAATAAGAGGTAAACCTAGAGGAAAAAGGTAGACAATACATTACGGTTTTACGTATTCTTCTACTTGAATTAGGGTTTTCGATCAGTACGTGATACTAACTTAGGCATCGGAGGGCCTTTGCCACGAGAGGCAAAGGTGCACTCACCCTTTGCCTGTTTTGCAGATAAAGATTCCGGCGACATACTAGGGTTCCGGCGAGGACCTCGAAGTAGCCGTTACGCTCTTGTGCTGCCTAAATCACTATCGGTTTTTCTGCACTTACAGTCATATCCTGACCAAAAGGGTTAAGCCTGAAGACAGAAAGGTCCCCTCAGGGCCAGGACAGAGCCTAGCCCAAGGAAACTTGGTTTTTACCTTTGATTTTGAGCTTGAATGGGTATTGATGAAGGCGGATGGACGTCGGAAGGTTGAAAAAGAGAGTAGAAGTCTGGATGTGTGTAGTAGATGAGTATATTGGGTGGTTGAGGTCTCAAAGTTAGTAAAGAACTAACTTCAATGGTGAAGAGAAAAATGGAGTAAAAGGCCTAGAGAATGTCTTTTTAGAACAACATTCTCAAGGCTTGGAAATGGGAAAGTGGGTGTGAAAGCAAGAAGAGAGAGAAATGGTATAATAGTGATCAAGGGCCCTTTTCCCTTGAGTGGAGGGGTGTATTTATAGGCAAGCGCCTTGGATTTTGAATTTCAAAAGTTGGAGGTATTTTCTGGGCGGGCCAGAAGTGTGCTTTCGGCTGAGCCGTATTGCAGTTGTGGCTCAAATAGGCGTGGCCGACAGCTTTCTGAGCCAGTCAGAACTTTACCTAAAATGCCGTGCGGTTAACCTCACGAACGCGTGCGGTGTATTAAATTTCGATACACCGTGCGGTTTAGAGATGTCACGCGCGGTATTTCAGGCTCGCTCCAGGGCTTTCGGGCTTTCTGGGCTTTTGGGCTTTGCTTTGGGCTGACGATCTGTTTGGGTTTAATGGAGTCCTTCATTCAAGCTCGCAAAGGTTCCGTTTCCTTTATTTCATCATCGGGGCGGACAAAAACCCTTCGAGGTCCGGATTGGGGTGTCTACAGTAGTCCCTCTTTAACGTAACTCGGATATCATTGCTTTGATACGAGTGACGCTTAAAGAATAGGCATCCCGATCCGTTGCTCTAAAGTCTTTGAACAGAGACAAAATACTAAAAAATGCAAGTAATTGACAATGGTGGTCGAGCTCGTGGAACTGCCTACGTACCCCATTTGTAGGGATCAGACCAACGTAATTCAATTGGGACAATGCAATCGCAGCAAACAATGCAAAGAAAAAGTTCGAAGTAAGCTTTTTTGAAAATTCGAGATGAGCCCTCAGGAGACACAATTTTTGATTTGAGACGAGCCTTCGGGAGGCGAAATTTTGAAATTTAATTTTGAGACTTGATCTTGAGACGAGCCTTCGGGAGGCGAATTTTTGAAATTTAATTTTGAGACTTGATTTTGAGACGAGCCTTCGGGAGGCGAAATTTGATTTGAAATTTGTTTTGAGACTTGATTTGAGACGAGCCTTCGGGAGGCGAAATTCGATTTGAAATTTGATTTGAGACTTGATTTGAGACGAGCCTTCGGGAGGTGAAATTCGAAATTTGATTTTGAGACTTGATTTGAGACGAGCCTTCGGGAGGCGAAATTCGATTTGAAATTTGATTTGAGACTTGATTTGAGACGAGCCTTCGGGAGGCGAAATTCGAAATTTGATTTTGAGACTTGAATTGAGACTTGATTTGAGACGAGCCTTCGGGAGGCGAAATTCGAAATTTGATTTTGAGACTTGATTTGAGACTTGATTTTGAGACGAGCCTTTGGGAGGCGAAATTTGAAATTTGATTTGAGACGAGCCTTCGGGAGGCGAAATTTGAAATTTGATTTGAGACTTGATTTTGAGACGAGCCTTCGGGAGGTGAAATTTGAAATTGATTTGAGACTTGATTTTGAGACGAGGAATGCGAATCTAGCAAATACTGCGAGCAAGTGTGAATACGACCAGTCCTCGGGGGACGGGGAAATTTTTGCGAGTCCCGGGGGACTAGGATCGAATAATCCCATCATTAATGCACGTTATTCCAAAGGATTTCTGCTGCAAAACGGCTGGAGCTTTTGGTTTCCGAGATGATTTTGGTGGCTAGAGTGCTCAATTTCTGAGAAAACACATTTATTCCTCTGAAGCCATAATGCCGTGCGGGCCTTCATTACGGCGCGCGGCATTTCTAATTCCCATGCACCTCTTCGATTTTCGAGATCAGTTGGCTGGTTTAAGGGTGCCCATTAATACAGGCGTGCCCTTTCGTCGGTCAGGACCTCTTTTAAAGGGATGGTGATGCCTCATTCTATGCACCATTCTCCCAAGTCTCTCTACCTTCTCCCCATTCTAAGAAAAAGGTTACTTTTGAGACTCGACATGGCGGACAACGACTTGACTGCACGAGTGACTTCCCTCGAGGCTGAGATGGGTTTTTATCACGAAGAGATCGAGCAACTGAACCGTCAGATCGCGAGGCTCATATCAACGATCCGCACTCTTCGTCGCACGGTGTCCATCTTTTAGGACTTCGCTTTTGATCAAATGGACAACAAACATGACCCGGAGTATGCACCGGGGCGTGATTCGGATGGGACTGCAGAGGACTCGGAAGGGAATCCGAATGGCTCGGATGACCGTTCCGGCGAAGGGGACGGTGCGTCTGGCGGAGGGAGCAACCGAGGATGAAGATTGAGGAAGAAGAAAGGGGGACAGTAGGATTTTTATTTTTTTTTTGTTTCGGTTTTCTCTCTTCTCTTTTTTTTTTTTTGAATGATGTAATGAAAATCCCGGGGGATTACCTTGGGCTTCGTGGAATGAAAAATCCCATTTTCTTGCTATCGCTTGTCTGCTTTTTCTGCTTATACTGTGCACGAACGAAATCGAATGCGAATACAATTGCCAGAAACTGCCCTCAGAATCTAAACTGTCGAATTAACCGAGTATGCCGTGCGCAGTATGGGTAACGCCGTGCGTCGTGGTAACTCGTGAAATCTCATTCAGTCAGGCTATTACGCCGCGCGCTTTTGTCCAGTATGCCGTGCGGTACACCTCTCTTCAAACCCGGTCCATTTAAAGTCCAGACGAACCGGTTTAGGGGATATATATATATATATATATATATATATATATATATATATACGGGGCGTACACAGTACGCCCCCGTTCGAAAAATTCCCTCCTCTCTCTCTCTCTCTCTCCCGATCATCTCTCTCTCTCGCTGCTCTCTTTCTCTCACTGCTCTCTCTCTCGCTCTCACTGCCCTTTCTCTCTCGACTCTCGGCTCTCTCTCGCCATGGATAGCACGGATATACCTGGGGGTGATCACCCCCCGCGGGTCGAGGTTGTACCGGCCACGGTGGCCCGGGATAGCGGTGGGACGGTCGGAGAAGGGCCGGAGACCGTGGGGGTCTCGGTCCAGGCAGCTTTGGTCGAGGTGACTGCCGTGGTGGTTGGTGTGGACGGCGATAGCAGGGTACTGGCCGGCTTTGGCCAGGAGACGGAGACTCCGGGTGCAGTGGAGTCCAGGGGTGAGGAGGAGACTACAGTCCGAGCGGAGGGTGTAGTTGGTTTGGAGGAGAGGGTCACGGAGACTCACGGTGGTGACGGGCCTGACGGAGCGGAGGTGGAGACAGAGGCTTCCCCTGTGAGAGAGCCCCGGACTGACCTGGGGAAGGGCCCTGTTGTTGAGGAGGAGTTGGTGGAGGAGAGGGAGACGCCGGCTATGTTTGTTGGTAGCGGTGAGGGTGCAGGGTCGTCGCGGCCCATAGGTTTAGGTGACTACCTTGAGGAGGCGTCTCTTGAGGACCTGGTTGAGACCTTACGGGGGGTGCCTGGACTGGCGGCGGCTTTACTTGAGGCTCAGGAGAGGGTGCTCCAGGTTGAGCTCGAGACGGGGGCCGCTGGAGGGCCATAGGGAGTAGAGGAGGAGGCCGCTGGAGGTGAGACAGGCCCTCGGAGGAGTGTTGTGGAGGAGGCGACGATGGCCCTAAAAGGGCGCGGAGCTTACGTGGTGGAGTCCTACGTGCCCTTTCAGCACGTGGTGGTCCCTACTCTTTTGGACGCCTACAGACCGGCGCGGCCCACGTACGACAAGGCTCTGGTTCTGAGGGACCCACAGCAGCACCTTTCTTTGCGCCGAGACGAGGTATACCTTAAACACTTGCATTTCAGATTTCAATGTATCGTACTTTCATTTGTTTATCTGAATGTTGTATTCGCTTTGAATAGTATACCTGTTTACTGAATGTTATCAACTTATTGCAACAGGCGATCACCATCTCGTGCTACGGTGGTGCGGCCGACGTGCCGACGTTCTGGGAGAGACTCCCCGAGGCGGTGAGGGAGATTGTGAGGCAGGCGGGCTTCGGGGAGTTTGTGAGCGTGCTGACGAGGGCGAGCAACGAGCGCCAGGTGGTGAGGGCACTAGCTGAGAGGTGGTGGGACATGACGAACACGTTCCACTTCCTTTTTGGTGAGCTAACGGTGACGCCGTTGGACTTTGCGGCGATCACTGGTCTGAGGGTCGGGGGTGACCCTATCCCTTACTACGCCGTTACGGGGAGGAGTGCGGTGCTCCAGCGGGAGACACTGGGGTACGTGCTGAGGGCGGAGAAGGAGGATGCTCAGTACGCTCAGCTGTTGGGGTTTTGGACAGAAGAGCTCCCGACTGACAGGGTGCAGGAGGAGCAGATGGCGCGGTGCTTTCCGTTGTACTTGCTCGGTGCGTCCCTGTTTCCCAACAGGCGCAACCGGGTACACCTTTCGCTCCTACCGGCCTTGAGGGATGTCGGGGAGATAGCCCGTTTTGACTGGGGCGGTGCAGCTTTGGGGGCGTGCTACGCCTTCATGGGGTCTCTTTCCCGAGGAGCGGGGAAGAGCCTCGGCGGTTACTGGAGGGTCTAGGAGGTACATTTCGAACTTCTCTCGCATTTTATTTGTCTTTCTATTCGCTTATTGCATATCCTGTGCTAATCCTTGATGTTTGATTCTGCAGCTGTGGACGTACGAGGTACTGGATATGTACCCTCCCGAGACCTCCTGCCCTAGTGACACAGTGCTTCCCCGGGCCCTACGTTGGTCCAAGGAGTTTCGGGGAGTGAAGAAGGGGAAGGGCGACTTGAACGCCTACCGCCTCTTTCTAGACGAGCTTCGTCCTGACAGGGTATGATTACATCTTGCATGCTTTTACTTGTTTGATAGTTCTTATTCAAGTCTCATGCTGATGTTATTCATCTTTAATTGCAGATTCGCTGGCGTGTGTGGGGCCGCTGCGAGCTTCCTTACTTGGTTTGGAGTAGGGAGGTGACGAGGGGGAGAGTGCTGCTCGAGTCCCCTTATGGCTGGCAGTGGTACCTGGGTGACCGGGTGTCACGTCAGTCGTTGAGGCTGGACGCTTTTAGAGTCCCTGGTCCCCTTCCTGCTCTGGTGCAGAGGACGAGCTTGTACACCAAGGGGGAGGTTGAGCGGTTCGTACGACCGGACCTTGAGCTGGAGCCGCTCTTCCAGGCGGGCGTGGACTACTCTGAGTACCGGGCTCGATACTTGATGCCGAGTTTTGGGGTGCGGGCTGCTGCTTGGGAGGCGATGCTTCGAGCACCAGGTGGTGTAGGTGGTAGAGGCGGACGAGGACGGAGAGGAGGGAGAGGAAGAGGACGCGAGGGTAGCGATGGTGGTAGAGGTGACGGTGCAGGTCCGAGCGGGGCCAGCTTGCCTCGACTCTCGTGGACCGTGGACGTGACAACTGCCCAGGGGGTTTCTGGTGTAGTGGTGGTGCCACGTCCCACGGTCGCAGCTCCGGAGTTCCTTGCTCAGGTATAACTTGCACTCTTTCGCCCATTTGCATGCACTTGTTAGTATCACTGTACGTTCTAATCAATTGACCTATTGTGCAGGCGACTCCGGAGTACGTGAGAGAGATGGCCGGGGCCATGATGGGCCTAAAGCAGCTGGTGAGGCAGTACGCCATGGGCCACGCCCCAGAGGTGCTTCTTCGTGCTGGTGGGACTATGGTAAAGCTTTCGCACCCTTTACTTTTATTTCCTACTGCTTATACTATGATTACAATGCAAATGATGAATACCATGTTTTTGCAGGCTGGAGGAGGGGCTTCGCGTGGGCCGCGCAGGAAGTCTGTGCGCATGCAGGTGCCACAGGCTTCCTCTGCAGGCTCGCGAGAGGAGCCTCCGTAGAAGAGGCAGCGGTTTTCTGGGGGGGACAGAGGACGAGCCGGTCGACGTCTCTGACGAGACTGAGGAGCCGACGGACGTCGACCTCGCGGACACCTCGGGGAGTATGGTGCCTAGGGTGTTAGGTACTCAGGAGGCAGCCGGTTCTCAGGTAGAGGAGGTCTCTGGGGAGGACGGCGAGGAGGATGAGGACGAGGACGAGGATGAGAGTTGAGTTCCCTTTTGTTTTGCTTTTGCCTTTTGGTGGAGCCTGCGTGCTTCTTTTGGACGGGTGCCTGTTTACCCTCAGTAGATAGGATTTTGGGGCTTGCACGCCTTTTTGTACTTCGGCTCATGGATATTTTGGAGATTATATATATAGAAAAGCTTTTCCTTTCAATGTTTATGTCATTCAATTTCCCTCATTATCATTTGTCTAAGAAAGATTGAATAACAGAAACACTAACCAATGCATGCATGCGACTAATCCTTTTGGTCATAATCTGAAGCGAACTCGAGTTTTATGATGAGCAGTATGTTGGGGCAAAGATTTATCGACGTTGGAATAGAAATCAAAGAAGATAAATGAATAACTCTGAAAAACTGATCCCTTTGTGCAAGACTTTACAAAAATACCCCTGTTGCGGACTTTTGTTTATCAACGATGACCTTTGATATTTGACACGTGACTACAAAACTCAAGCTCTCATTTGAAAACTGAAAACTACTTGGAAACATGCCTGAAAAGCAAGAAAATCTTGACTTTGGAGGATGACATTCTTAGATTTTGACATTGACCGTGAAACGGAACTTGGACCAGGTCACCTTTGGCCATTATGACCTGCAGGACTCGAAAGATCAACTTGAAATGGCTTGAAACGGACTCCGACACCTTGACATGACCTAGGAAATGGGTTTTATCGACTTTTTGGTGTCCTCACGTTGAATTTTGAGAGTTGACTCGAAGTGGGAGCTTCCCGAAGTCCCAAATACCCATTGAAACGTGTTCTGAGGGTTGGTGATGCTTGCGAGTGCCTCGAATTGGTTTCAAACCTCTGCTGTCAAAGTCTGCAGAAATGCAGACTTAATATGCCGTGTGGGGCTATAAAGTGCCGCGCGTGGCTTCATCTGATCCCACGACGTATCCGTGCTATGCCGCGGTTTTCTCCTGGTTTTGGTATACCGTGCGTTGCCTTATTATGCCGCGCGGCACTACTTTCCTGTCACTCTGCCGTTTGCTGCTTCCCAAGACAGATTGCACGAAGTTTAAAGTTTGACCTGTTTTATAACATTTCCGGGCCAATGCATGTCTACTTTGTTCTTTTAGGGCATGACCAAGCTTTTCCCTATGTAAGACTCATGGAAAATCTATACTTTTGGAACCCAAGGCTCTTTTGAAAGTTGAAGTTGTCTCCTTTATCCCTCTATAAATTCAGGCCTTAGGCCTCATACTAACCATATCTTTCTTCATCTCCTCCCAATGGCTCTTTCTCTCACTGGTTCACTACGGCCATGGTTGATTTCCATGGAGGGGGTCGATTGGCTCAACTTTCGGGCGCACGGTCTCTACTCCATGAGATACCTTCGTAACATCCGCCTTCGTCCCGAGCTTTTGAGGGCTGCCACAAGTCTTTAGGATCCGGAGGTGCACGTATTCCGTTTTGGTGAACAAGAGCTTTGCCCCACAATTGAAGAGTTTTGCGCCTATTTTGGCAGCTTCGGCTCTGGAGATGTCATTGTTCCTCCCGTGCGCGAGAACATGTCCAAGGTTCTCGCTGCCTCTCTAGGTTTGAATGACGGTGTTGCTCGTTACTTGGTTAGCAATGGTCATCTCAACGTGATGCGCCTTATTGAGATGTTCTCTCCTCTTGGTAACCTGGCGGACGCAACCTACCACACTCGGCGCATGACCGCTCTTTGTATGTGCTTACTTGCTGCTTACTTCTTGGTTCCTTCCACTGGTCATGCTAGCTCGGCATTGGTCAGCATTGCAGTGCAGATTGGAGCTCGGAAGGACATGATTCCAATGGTATTGGCTGAGACACTGATGGGTTTAGACATGGTTCGTTCTGGAGAGACTGAGACTTTTGGAGGCAGCCCACTTCTCTTACAGGTTAGTTTCGCCTCGTCTTTCCTCTTTCCAGCTCTTCCTATTTTCTTTAGCGTGGGGCTTGGCTTTCTATGGTTTCTCACTTGTTTTCCCTCTTTGGCAGATTTGGCTGTGTGACAAGGTGAACGTACTGACTCTCCCTCCTGGCAACTTGGCGTATGGGGCTAGGTTACTGTCCTCTCAGTGCTTTGAATTTGCCGATAGGCGAGTTTCCGAGTGGGTCAACTTCTTCAAACGTCAGCGGGCTGAGACTATTTCTTGGAAATGCTCTTGGCTTGATCTTCCGCCCATGACTGTGCATTATATGGGTTCCCAGTGGGTGGTTCTTCCCGGGCTGGAGGCTTTTACCTTCTACATCCCCTATCGGATTCAGCGTCAGCTTGGTTTGAGACAGGAGGTTCCTGCAGAGATCCCGGTGGACGTAGTTCTGCCTTTCTTCCGCCATTCAGTTCTTTGTAACTACCAGCGATTCTGGAGGTCTCGCGAGGTGACCGATGCTCATCCTTACCCGTCCGTTGCAGTGCGTGGGAGTTACAGGAAATGGCTCAAGAGGGATATTGCTGCGAGGGCGGGTGCCCAAGGAAACTGACTCGATCTTACTACCCTGATCATTTGAATAAATCATGGACCTCCTTTTATTGTATTGCACTTTTATTTTCGAAGATCATGCTCAGCCTTATGTATTAGAAGCAGTTATTTTAATAAAGTGAGTTACAGAGGGTCTCCCCCTCTCTGATTCTGCCTTTCTGGATTCTGTCAACCTGGATTTTTGTTTTGATTGATTGCGACCGAGTCCCATAGTGAGACTGCCTACGTATCCTTTTTGATGAAGGAATCAGGTCATGACGTAGTTCAAGGATAGGGTTCGCTCTGGTTTTGACACTCTCCTTTTGCGCTCTAATTTTTGCCTAGTACCGCCCTTTCGGGTTTTCGGCCTAACGAGCTCATTCATTGTATGCCTTAACTTTTGCCTAAGATGCCCTTGCAGGTTTTCATCCTAGCAGGCCTTTTGCTCTAATTTTTGCCTGGAACTGACTGCCCTTGCAGTTTTCAGCCCAGCGAGCTTCTCTCAGGGGTAGTAGCGCTTGAGTTGATCCAGGTTGACTAGAGTTGAGAATTCGTTTCCGTCCAGATCAATGAGTTGCGTAGCTCCTCCAGATAGGATAGTCTTAATGATATAAGGCCCAGACCATTTTGGTCGGAACTTTCCTCGTGTATCATAGATTGGTACTCGTATTTCCTTTATAATCATGTCGCCTTCCACTAAGTCCCTGGGCTTCACCTTTTTATTGAATGCGCGCGCAATTCTCCTTTGATATCCTTGAATGTGGTAAAGTGCCCTTAAACGACATTCATCGAACAACATAAGTTCTTCAAACCGGTTGCTCAGCCAATCTGCCTCTTGGACATTGCATTCGATCATAGTCCGGAGGGATGGAACCTCTAATTCTATGGGGAGTACGGCCTCCATGCCATAAACCAAGGAGTATAGAGTTGCCCCTGTTGGTGTACGTACAGACGTGCGGTATCCCCACAATGCCAAAGGTAGTCGTTCGTGCCAATCCCTTGCAGATTGAATGGTTGTGGGCAGCATGCCCTGGAAATCCCGGTTTCCAAAAATGCAAGGGCCCGGATCGAGGGAGCGCGAGCGCAGGTGGCAAGCGCTCGAAAATACAGAGTCGCCACTCCGGTTTTGAAGGTCCGACACCCAAGGAACCGTATTTCGAAGCACCTGCCGCGCTGTTTGATTTGAAAAAGTTAAGGAACGAGTCCGTCATAACCATATCTGGGTTCGGGAGCCAGGTTACGAGAAGGGAAGGGTTTTATGGCACCCCTCTCGCCCAATCTGGAGATCGGTCTCTACTTGAGCATTTTGAAAACGTTGCGATTCTTCTTTTATTAATCAATTTTAGCCAATTAGGGCGGGGGAACAGTTAATCGGGGATTAAAACTGTAACATGTTTGCAGGATGTGATAGATGGCATGGATGAGCAGTTAGTATAGGATGAGAACAGACTGCTGTGGGAGTTTAAACAGACTGGAAAGCTCTAGTCTTGGAGCGTCGTGCACAGGAAGAAACCAGTATGCACTGATCAAGTCAATGCATGCTGACCAAACCTGTGCACGCTACTACAAGACCTGCGCGCGCCAGTAAGCCTAAGCCCACAGCTCTTATTCTCAAACCTTCTGGGCTCTGGAAGGACCAGTGCACACCCAGGACAAACCAAGCAGTTTAAACTCTCTGGGCTCTGGAAGGACCAGTGCACACCCAGGACAAACCAAGCAGTTTATGCAGTCATAATATACAGTTTAAAGGCTGAAAAGCCTAATAAATAAACAAAAACACCCCATAAACAGTGTGGGGACAAAATAATAGCCTAAAATCAAGTCAAACATGCAAGGCCAGCCACTGATCGGGTATAAACAATCGCGCGATGGTTCCAAACCGTCACGCGACAATGCGCCCGGGCGCGCGATGGTTGCGCCCTGGCGCGCGACGATTGCGCCCTGGCACATTGGTCAACGCTCCATTTGACTATCGCGCGAGGGTTTGGGAGCAGCGCGCGATGGTTCGAGCCAACTTTCCAGTGTCTGGTTTTGCACGTTTCAGGTTCTGGGACAGATCCAGAATGATCCCAGGGGTACTCCAACAGAACAGAAATGAATATTGAAGTGCAAAGCTAGCATTTTTAAGCTAAAAAAAGCTGTAAAATGGTTATTAGCATGCTCCACAGTGACTTAATACCAAAATAAACTACACAACAGCTATGGAAATAACCAAAAATAAGAAATGACCAGCACCCCTTCCCCACGTGGTCCAATCTCATGCAGACAGGACTATCGCGCGAGTATTTGGGACCATCGCGCGAGGGTGTGCTTGATCTACGGTTTTTGAAACCTTGCTAGCCTTAGGGCCAGGACTGGTATTGATTACCAGCCTTGACCCTGCCAGCCCCCCTCAGGGATCAGAACAGTGAGCAGAACAAAGTTGTTATATACCTTTGAATTTTTGAGGTTTGAAAAGTATTTGAGCTTTGAATTGGATTGAAGTTGAATGAGGTGTTTGAGCTTTGAATTGGATTGAGGTTGAATGAGGTGTTTGAGTGGAAGAAGAACAAGTTATGTTCTTGGGGTGTCTTTGTATCTCTCTTATTAGCTTAAAAGAGTACAATGTGATGCCCCCTTTGAATGCCAAATTTTTGTTAACCTTTTGAAAGATGAACAAAGGAGGGTTTTTATAGGCTTAGCACCTTCCACTAATGGAAAGGCAGGTCTGGTCCAAAGAATGGAGGTCAGCCAGCCACGAGGCTGGCTGGGGGTTACTTGGTAATTAAGCTGCCCAGCTGAATAAAGGTGGTGGGGACAGGTTCTGACCGTCGCGCGAGGGTTCAAAACTGTCGCGCGACAATGCGCCGTGGCGCGCGATGGTGCGCCGTGGCGCGCTGGTCAATGCTCCGGTTGACCATCGCGCGATGGAGTCAAACCGTCGCGCGATGGTTGCGCCCTGGCGCACGAAGATTGTGCCCTGGCGCGCAATGATTGTGCCCTGGCACACATCAATAGGGTTTTTTTGGCTTTTGAAAGTGGCTTAAGATTAGGTTAGGTTCAAAGGTTATTCAAACACTCAAAGCTCAAACACTCGACATTCCCGGGGTGTTCTTGATCCGTTTCATCATCGGGGAATCAAAAACCGTAAGTAAACTAATCTGGAAGCCCAGATTGGGGTGTCTACAATGGTCTTTTCCAGGATGGTTTTGATTGTTTTGTTGGCTGCTTCCACAGCCCCATTGGTCTGCGGTCGGTAGGTTGTTGACTTGTGTATTTGGATCTGAAACTCCTCTAAGACTTCCCTAGCTCGGCCTTTGAAATGAACCCCATTATTGGATACGAATGCCTGTGGGACCCCGTACCGATAAATGACGTTTTGCTTGATAAAGTGCGCAACTTGAACCGCGGTCAGGGTTGCATACGAGGCTGCTTCCACCCACTTTGTGAAGTAATCGATGGCCACCAGGATGAACTTATGGCCATTAGTGGCTGTGGCACAATCCTTCCGATGACATCAATTCCCCAGGTCGAGAAAGGCCATGGCGAAGTCGTTTGCTGTAGCTCATGCAGTGGGACATGCGTGAGGTTAGCGTGAATTTGGCACTTATGGCAACGTCGTACGTATTCCACACATTCCGTCTCCACGGTAGACCAGAAGTAGCCTTGTCTCAAAACCTTTTTGGCAAGCATCATACCATTCATGTGAGGACCGCATACTCCTTCGTGGACTTCCTCCATTACCCTTTTTGCCTCCTCACCATGAATACACAGCTTGTGGGTTCCACAGTGGGACCTTCGGTATATATTTCCTCCACAAATGACGTACTGAGCTGCCATACTCCGAAGGGCGATCCTATCTTTCTTGCTTGCTTCAGAGGGGTACTCTCCTCTTTCCACGAATCTCCAGATATCGTAGAACCAAGGGTGACCATCTTCGGGCTTGTTGATGGCCATGACATGTTGGTATACCGAGGTGTCCCTTTGCTCAATCATAATTGGCCTTAGCTTCACACCGACAGGGATTTCGACCATAGAGGCAAATGTTGCCAAGGCATCAGCGAACTGATTCCTGAGTCTCGGGACATGAGTGAAAGTTACTTTGTTAAAATGGGGAATGAGATCTTCGAGATCTTGATGGTACGGCTTTAACTTCTCTTCCCTGACCTTCCAATCACCGTTTGCTTGAGAAACGACCAAGTTTGAATCTCCCACAACCTCCAATTTTTCTATATCGATTTCAATGGCTGCTTCCATGCCAACAATGCAAGCTTCGTATTCCGCTTGATTGTTGGTGACTTCGAAGTTAAGCTTGAATGCGAGCGGGATATGCGACCCATCTGGTAAAATCAATAGCACGCCAATTCCGAATCCTTTCTGATTGGCTGCTCCATCGAAATACAACCGCCACACGTCTTCGACTATGGTCATTATGCCTTCATCCGGGAACTCGAATTCGGCATCTTCCTTCCCTTCGACTGGGCAGTCGGCCAAAAATTCAGCGACAGCTCTTCCTTTCACTGACTTTCTGCTGACATATTTCAATTCAAATTCTGCCAGCATCAATAGCCATCGTGCCATTCTTCCTGTGAGTGCTGGCTTTTCGAACAAGTACTTCAGAGGGTCCATTCGGGATATCAATCTTACCGAATTAGCCAGCATGTAATGTCTTAACTTTCTGGAAGCCCAAACGAGTGCCCAACACGTCTTTTCTAGAGGAATATAGCGTTCCTAGGATCCGACCATCTTTTTGCTGAGGTAGTAGACAGCCCTTTCAACCCCATCGTCTCCTTCCTGTGCCAGCATACACCCATGGAAGACGGAGTGACTGACAAGTATAGGATCAAAGGTTTTCCTGGTTCCGGCGGCATCAAGACTGGCGGATTCCTTAGATAGGCTTTGATGGCCTCGAAGGCTTGCTGACATCTGTCATTCCACGCAAATGGTGTTCCTTTCTTGAGTAAGCGAAATATGGATTCACACGTTGAAGTCAGTTTTGCAATAAACTGGCTGATGAACTGTATTTTGCCAAGGAAACTCCTTACATCTTTTTCTGTCCGTGGTGGTTCCATTTCCAGAATGGCCTTAATCTTTGATGGATCGATTTCGATGCCGCGAGTGGTGATCATGAACCCGAGCATTTTCCCTGTAGTGACTCCGAACGTGCATTTAGCCGGGTTGAGGCGCATCCTGTACTTCCTTATCCTTTCGAAGAACTTCCTCAACGCGGTAAGTGGCCTTCTCGCTCTTTTGCCTTAACGATCATGTCGTTAACGTAAACCTCTACCTCTCTATGAATCATATCATGCAACAAGGTTATAGCAGCTCGCTGATAGGTGGAGCCAGCGTTTTTCAGCCCGAAAGGCATGACTCGATAGCAATAAGTTCCCCATTCAGTAATGAACGTGGTCTTCTAACGGTCTTCCGGGGCCATGAGAATCTGGTTATATCCTGAGAAACCATCCATGAAGGAAAGTAAGGCATGTCCCGCGGTGTTATCAACTAGCACGTCAATGTGGGGCAGAGGGAAGTCATCCTTGGGGCTAGCTTTGTTTAAGTCCCTGAAGTCCACACAGACCCTGATTTTGCCATCCTTCTTTTGAACGGGAACGATGTTGGCGACCCACTGAGGGTATTTAGTTACCATTAAGAACCCAGCATTGATCTGTTTAGTTACTTTCTCTTTTATTTTAAGCACCCAATTAGGCCTCATGCGTCTCAGTTTTTGTTTTACTGGTTTTGCGTTAGGGTGAAGGGGAATCCGATGTTCCACGATTTCAGGATCAATTCCGGGCATATCAGCGTGTGACCATGCAAAAACATCTTCGAATTCTTTTAACAATTCTACGAGAGCCTGGCGCTCTTCTTCTGACAGCGCAGAACCGATCTGAACCATTCGGGAATTCCCTCCATCCTCAAATTTATTGAAACAACTTCTTCTTTTACAGGCTGAGCATGCCTTTCGTCTTCCCTTTCGATTAGGGACCGAATTTCTTTAGGGATTTCCCCCTCGAAATCGATCTCTTCATCATTGGGGTCGACACAATTTATTTCAAAATCAGGGAAGTAAGCGGAATCAGGTTCATTTATTTCATCATTAGCAGAGGCCTCGAGGGCATCATACACACGGGTAGACTCAAACTCAAAATACAGACTCTAAGGAGTTGGGCCAAGAGGCACCGACTTAGACTCAACAGACTCAGAAGACTCAAAGGACTCAGCTTCAGACTCAGACTCATGACTGGTTGCACTTGGTGTGAAAGTCTAATTCTTATAATCTCCAGCGGCATCCATGATGAGTGAAGTTGGATCTTCGGGGGCCTCCTGCCCCAGCATCTGCACTTCTGCTTCCACGGCTATACCCAATGGTTCGTCCTCCTCGAATAAGGTCTCTAGGCTACCCACGGCAAGAGTTTAAACCCAATCTTTCGTCTTTGCTGGTTTGATCACCGCTTCTAGTTCTTCATCACTTTCAGGCCAGACATCATTAGTGAATATCTCAAACCCTGGTAGGAAGGTATTGGTTTCTTTGTCCCAGAATGGTTCCGGCTGCCCTTGATAAATCTGCTTTGCTTTTTCTCTGACAAAATAATCTTCCAATCTATCTCCCTTCTTTTCTTTCTTATCCTTTGAAGGGTGGTATCCCACACCTGTCACGCGGGTTAAAGTTCCTGGTTCTTCAAACTGTGCTGGCCCCTGAAGATTCTTTCCCAACCCCAAACCTGGCATGTAGGACATTTTCTTCATTATCTTTATGGCAACATTACTAACGACAAAGTCGTCATCAATCTTGACAGTGAAAATAGAACGAGAGGTGTCAAGAGAGAAGCCGCCTAGGGCAACGTCTTCTTCCCCATGTTGTATCCCCAAAAGTGGGGCATTGTCTTCCACAGGAGCACGAATCCCAGAGTCGCCATGAAGGGTGAGCATCCCAGTCTCCAGTCCCAGTCTAACTTTCTGGTGGAGCGTTGAAGGAACTGCCATGATGTCAGGTCGATGCATCCAAGGTCTACCCAACAGTAGGTTAAAGGATGCGGGAATGTTTACCACATGGAACTCCACATCCGTTTGGTAAGGTCCGAAAGTCATAGGAAGCATGAGGGTGCCAGTCACATCCCGACGGGTATTGTCATATGCCCGAACTTTGACTTCTGATGGAGAGAAATCACCATTTTTGTATCACAGGCAATAAGCAACACGAAGTGGAAAGACATTGATTGCTGACCCGTTGTCAATCAAAATTACCGGTACCCATTTTCCGTGGCCTTTCAGAGTGATATGGAGTGGTCGATTGTGATCAGTTCCTTCAGCGGGCAAATCTCGATCAGTGAAGGTGATAGCATGTTTGACGGGTATGGTTTTGATGAGTGCCACAAGTTCGTCAGGGGTTATGGCGGAAAGAACTTTTAGGTGAGAGAGAGCTTGGATGAATCCTTCGCGATGGCGGGTGGAGTGAACAAGCACGTCCCAAACAGACATTTTGGCCGGAGTCTGTTCAAGCTGGCGCTTGATCATTCCTTCTGGGTTTTCCTCAGGGCGTGAAGGCTCTTTAACTGGTGCGGCAAAGGGTCAGAAAGTATCTTTGATTGCGGTAACGAACGGGTTAGAAGGTTCTTTGGTCAGTGGAGCTGAAGGGTTGGAAGATTCTCCGATTTGAAGATTAGGGGGTTGATATATTCGACCACTCCTGGTCAATTGACCAATCTGTTGGTACTTGGATTCTTCATTCCACAAATCAGCAAGGGCCTTGCGCTTGTTTCCAATGGTGGTGTCTTGGAGGTTGGCAGCCAAGTCAGCGACAACCAGGTCTTCCCACAGATCCTCGGGCTTCCATTTTTCAGCTTTTGCTACTGCCCTATTTACGGTCCATTCTTCGTTTCCCACCTTTATGTTGATGATCTCCGTATTTCCCCACAGGTTCGTCTTAGCTCTCGATTCATCTTCCCAAAAATTCAGCATGGCAACATCAGCGTCTTTTGGGAAAGTGACAGATGACTCCGACTTAACTTCATCGACCAGGTAGTCCATTGGGTTGAACTCATTACTAGCCATATCTTCTTCGGGACCTGGCGGTTCTGGGTATGGAGCAAGACCCACGTTGTTGTATGGGTCGTTAGCTATGAGATCGTGGAGGTAGGAGGAGAGGTTCGGTTGAAATGGAATAGGTTCAGGCCAGTTGTAGGTCACCGTCTGTGGTTGATATTCTTCTGCAAACAGCATGGGTATAGAGAAGGTATCTAAAGGATCATTCCAGGCCAAGAGTTAGTATTCATTCGGAATTGGATTCCATTCCCATTCAGGCATCTCTGGCAAGTTCCCATTTTGACTTTCGAACGTCATGTATAGAGAAAACCCATCCAGAGGGTCAGCGTGAATGTTTTGCCAGTCAACCTCCCATTCTGGCTCAAAGAACGGATTTACGTCTTCTTGGAAATTGGCAACTTCAAACTCCTTCCAATCGGCAATCAGGTTTCCCCAATCCCAAAGGTAACAGAGGGCAGTTTCTTCGGTAATTTCCACAACAGGCTTTGGTTCGGTATCAGGGATGATGAAGGAGATAGGATCAAAGTCTTGGCTTTTGGCTTGGGTGATTTGGTTGATATGGAAGTGGGTATTGTGTTGTGGCAAGGGATTTGTCATGGTGTTTGGTTTGTCGGAAGGAGGGGTATCAATGACTTTATTGTCAATGAGGTTTTGAATCTCATGACGGAGACGGATACAGTTGTCAGTGGTATGGCCATGCATTTGGTGGAAATCGCAGTAGACATTCTGGTTTAGGTTGGGTGGAATGTTCTGTGGTGGCTAAAGAGGATTCAACACTCCTACTTCGGTAAGCTTTTTGAGTAAGGCGGATCTAGGAGTGCTAAATTGGGTGAAGACTCTTTGTTGGGACTTTGGTTTTTCAGAAATTTGGTTTACTTCTGCCGGTTTGGTAGATGAAGTTCCAGCCTGATTGGAATTCCCAAAGAGGACATTGCTGTTCCCTGAATACACCCTTTTGGGCTTTGCTCCTGATTCCTTCTTTTCCAATGTACCGTCTCACAGTGCCTCCTCCACAGCCAGGCCTGAGTCGTAGAAAGTTTTGAAATTCGGGGCTGCCTGGGAGAGAACCATGTATGGGGCAAAAAAGTTTGGCAGGTTCTTGGTGATGATCCTTGTCTGTTCTTTTAAGTCTGGTTTGCTTTTCATTTGAGCGGCTTTAGCCCTCCAACGTTTTACAAAGTCAGCGAAACCGTCTTTCTCACCCATCTTGGTGCTCTCTAGTTCCCTCGTGGTCATCTTTAGATCGACATTGAAATCGTATTGAGCCACAAATGCCGTCCCAATGTCTTCCCAAGTCCTTTTCTTAGAGGGTTCCAGGGTAAGAAACCATTGCAAAGCTGGCCCTGACAGAGATTCGTGGAATAGTTGGGCCATGGCTTCCTTCTCGATTCCTCTCATAGTGAGTGAACCAATATACCCTTGGAGGTGAGCTTTTGGATCTCCGGTACCGTCAAACTTTGTGAAATCCACGCCCTTAAACTTTTCTGGTAACTTAGCGTTGGGGAACAAGCACAATTTGTTCATGTCAATTTCTCCTCTCCCTAATCGCTTATTTTCTTGCATAGATTCTTCCAACTTCCCAATTTTGACCATAAGGGCGGCTAAATTGGGATCGATTGATGGCGTGTCTTTGGCTGGCGTCTCCTCCTTGGGTATGTCAGTTTTAACCAAAAGCTTGTCACAAACCTCCTGCATAGACTCCATTATCATATTCATGTCGCCTTTCATGGATGCAACCGAGGCTTTGAGTTGCGTATCCATCCCAGTAAGGGATTGCCTAAACTGAGCATCCATGGTGGCCATGTTCTGCCTAAGCTCTTCTACCCCGTTTCCTTGGTCAGCCATTGGTAAGGGATTTTCAAGTGACAGAGGCTCCTGTATTGTCGGGCTTGGCGAAACTGCTAATGGCGACTGGCCTTCCTGTTATATGTGGACCTCAACCGGTTGGGTTTCTTCCAGGGTATCTATGCGAACCAATCTTTGAGACGGACGAAACCAATTGGGTAAAGCCTCTTCTTTTTGTAGGTGCCCAATGTTTCTGAACTTTCAACAAGGCAAAAGGGAACAACTCAGAATCCGCCCTGAATGTCCGTCCTACCTTCTACGTGCCTCCTAGGTCCTAAAACCTACCGTGACTTGAGTTTCACTTGGGGCATTTGTATAGAAGATTTCTGGCGGTCCGGGTAGGTACTGTCAGGCAGGTTAAATTCCGATCGTTTCGGAACCAAAGCCAATCTCCTTATCTTGACCATCCGAGACAGAGCAATGTGACCGTCAGAATCCAAATACGCACACCTCCAAGGTTAATCCCATGTCAAGGGAGCCGTTCGGGCACGGCAAACACCGGAGGTATCACAACCCCCATGGATTTATAGTCTCCTAGACTGACCGAAAAGTCCTAAAGAATCCTAAGGGAGCCCAATCCTCTAGCCCGCAGGATGCAATGATGTGTGAATGATATGTATGTATAGAAAAGAAATACACATAAACAGGATATATCACATAAGTCCTAGCCATGGGTTCCTGTCCTAGTTGGGAAGGTTCTATGGTTATGTACAAGTGCAAAGGCCGATTTTGGTTTGAGAAGGGTTCCCCGGACTAGAGCCAAGATGTACTACCCCATGTCAAGTGTATTGCAAGACAATGGTTGAACAGCACGATGGCCCATCATAGTCGAGGGTTGCTAGGCATTTCGGGAGAGCTTGTCACCGGTAAACCGGGCAAGATAGCCAGAACACGCTAGCGCGGCTTGTGCGGTGCAAAGTGTAAAAGAAAGTTAAGTTCTTCAAATTACATTAAGTCCCCCAAGTAAAATGCCATTCAAGTTTGGCCCTCTTGATTATTCAACACTTCTTTATATATTATTATTTTTTTTTAAAAAAGAAGTTTTGAATAAATCGTCCCCAGCTGAGTTGCCACTGTGGGCTCCCGCGCCCGGAGCGCGATTTAGACAAAGTCGCCACCCGGATTTTTTGAAATGGATGATCCGAGGAACCGATGGGTTTTGTTTTGAAAAGAAAGGCCTTTTGATCTAGCGAAAACGTTGAGATTTTGGATCCGGGAGCCAGGTTACGAATGGGGAAGGTTTTGTTGAAAAGCACCCTGCTCGCCCGGTGAAAACCGGTTTCTACTAAGCATTTTAAATGGGGGGATTAATACCATTCGGAAAACCTTAAAAACACATAAAGGGAAAGGGGAACAAGATAAATCATAACACGTTGCCGTGCTAGTGGTGCTTGTTGTACAGAGATGATAAAGATGGCATGGCGATAATATAAACAAGAAAGATATACAAACGAACTGTCTGAATCACCATCTCCCATCAAGTGCCATATCGCTTTATAATGCGCGGCTTACTGATACGCCGTGCGTGGTTCCGATCTTGATACCAAACTTTTATTGTTTTGTAAAGCTTCGCACGGTGTACCCATTACATCGCACGGTGTTATTTTAAAACTTCAAACAGCTCACAGTCGTCAGATCATCTCAGATCTGCACCATTCTTTCAAGCCATGAAAAGAAAACCATTTTTGATACGTTTGCTTGTTTTGAAAAGATCTATGGAGTTTAAAACATGGCTTGTAGATATGGTCTCATTTTGGGACTGCTTTTTGGTATACAGAGAAGATCCAACAACAGATGATCGTGATCCAGACAGTTTGAACAAGAAAACAGTATTGTTTTGAAATGCCGTGCGTGTGAGTCTACTACGCCGTGCGACGCTTCAAAGCGCCGTGCGGCGTAGCACACTTCTGCACAGAACACTGGTTTTGTTTTATAAAAGAGGTTTTGGGTCATATCCTGACCAAAAGGGTTAAGCCTGAAGACAGAAAGGTCCCCTCAGGGCCAGGACAGAGCCTAACCCAAGGAAACTTTGTTTTTACCTTTGATCTTGAGCTTGAATGGGTATTGATGAAGGCGGATGGACGTCGGAAGGTTCAAAAAGAGAATAGAAGTCTGGATGTGTGTAGTAGATGAGTATATTGGGTGGTTGAGGTCTCAAAGTTAGTAAAGAACTAACTTCAATAGTGAAGAGAAAAATGGAGTAAAAGGCCTAGAGAATGTATTTTGAGAACAACATTCTCAAGGCTTGGAAATGGGAAAGTGGGTGTGAAAGCAAGAAGAGAGAGAAAGGGTTTAATAGTGATCAAGGGCCCTTTTCCCTTGAGTGGAGGGGTGTATTTATAGGCAAGATCCTTGGATTTTGAATTTCAAAAGTTGGAGGTATTTTCTGGGCGGGCCAGAAGTGTGCTTTCGGCTGAGCCGTATTGTAGCTGTGGCTCAAATAGGCGTGGCCGACAGCTTTCTGAGCCAGTCAGAACTTTACCTAAAATGTCGTGCGGTTAACCTCATGAACGCGTGCGGCGTATTAAATTTCGATACGCCGTGCGGTTTAGAGATGTCACGCGCGGTATTTCAGGCTCGCTCCAGGGCTTTCTGGCTTTTTGGGCTTTTGGGCTTTGCTTTGGGCTGACGGTTTATTTGGGCTGACGATCTGTTTGGGTTTAAGGGAGTCCTTCATTCAAGCTCGCAAAGGTTCCGTTTCCTTTATTTCATCATCGGGGCGGACAAAGACCCTTCGAGGTCTGGATTGGGGTGTCTACAGTGTAGTTCGGGTTTGTTTATCAAATTTTAACCTCCTTGATCATGTGTAGGCAAGAGCGTCACCTACTTGCCACACATGATGCTTGGAGTTCTGTCGCTCGAGGTGTTTGCTAAATAAATTCTAGAACTAGCTTGGTAATCGAACCATTTTATCTTCCGGGTTAAGAATCTTAGTTGAGTATCTTAAACCGTGTAGTCGGGTGAAAAACGTAGTTTTACTTGAGTCGTGGGAGTTAATTATTCCTAGACCTAACCTACTTTTTATCCTAGTTTATTCGCTTTTAATTTAGCCTTTTTATTTCCACCGCAAAGTAAAACAAAGTTGGCTGTCTAAAAGCCAAAAACCCGTGCTTACTTCTACAAATCCAATCAAGCTGTATTAATTATTCACATGGGTACGATCCCGGTCTTCCGGATTATTATGCTTCAACTGGACGTTTTTACCCTACGCTTGGGGTGATCATTATTTGACATATCGACAAACGAAGCAAGTATACCACAAAGGTGTCCCCTCGTCCCATTTTTTATCCTAGTCCGTGTCCTATTATTGTTTTTCAGTAACCTAGGGAACCGGATGCTCGGAGGGTTGTTGGGAAGTGTGTTTCAATGTTGTTGAAGGGAGGTCTTCCCGAACAAGTACAAATAATAGCCGAGCACGTGACATGTGGGTTAATGTAGCGAATACGTCGGACTATGCTGCCGAGCAATCAGGTGGTCGAAGATAGGGGTAGTCGGCACGAGAGGCCTATAATGAGCATGGGCTATTCAGTAATGTGATGACCGAACAAGGAGACGAGTCCTGACCCATTCTGCCTTAAGTGATAAGGCGGTGAGAATATTCTGGAGTAACTATACCATGTGACAATGAGAAATCTGCTAGGCAAATAGAGCCCGAACACGTGGTACGAGGAACCATGGTATAAGTGAGACAAAGATAAAAGCTGTGCAAGACGGTGATTGGCGACATAGGACCAGCAACATGTGAAGTCATTGGTCCAGGTAGTCTGTACGGTTAAGAGGACCAGTGGACCTGTGGGGTTATTGGTCCAAGTAGTCTATTCAACAATGAAAGGGCCGAACAAAGTAAGAACTCTTGAGGAAACTGCCTCAAAGAGCACCCTAGAAGGTTCCAGAACAGTGGTATTCCGTGAAGGAATGAGATCTCAAGAATATAGGATCTGGGAAAGATACCCAACGGGAATGGGATGTTCGGCCTTCTATGGAAAAGAGTCCTAAAAGGACTAAAGTAATGAATTGATAAGGGAATGAGAATCCAAGATATTTTGGGTTTCCTATATGAGGAAGGAGACCTAGGGCAACACAGATACTTGGACAACAAGCATACGAACATCTATAAATACGAGGTAAACCTAGAGGTAAAAGCTACGCAATTTGTAGCAATCGAGTTATTTACCTACTGATAATTAGGGTTTCTTGAGAGTACGTGATACTAACTTTGGCATCGAAGGGCATTTGTCGACGAGAGGCAAAGGTGTGCTCACCCTTGTCCATTTTGCAGTTAGGGTTCCGGTAGAAGGCTAGGGTTCCGGTGAGAAGGCATGTGAAGCTGTTCACCCAAAAAGCTAGAGTTAGCACTAAGCGGATTTTTTCCCCTTACAGTTGTGAGGTGTTTTGGAGGTATTGAGGATGTGTAACAAGTGTTCGGGAGTGAAACAGGTGAAGTGGTGCAAATTTCAAGAATAAGCTAAAGGGTATCGATACCTCCTCCAAATGATATCGATACCATTGCTGTCCAGTTGACTTCAGGCCTGAGGGTATTGATACCTCTTGGTAACGGTATCGATACCCGTGGCTTACGGGCAGTTTTTAATCTAAAAGGGCACGACTTTTCCTTCATTCCCCCAAATCCCATTTTCTCTCTTCTCCTCCATCACCACCAAGACCCACGAACCCTAGCCCCCTAAAACTCCATAACACCACCAAATACTTTCAAACTTCACCAAATCTTCCACTATCTCTCACAAATCCTCCATCTCCCCCATCAATCACCATGATTCTTCCACAAATTCAAGGGTTTTCAATGGATTCATGTAACAACTCCGATTTTCAGTAAATAAAAATCTCATTGTTTATTCGATAATCATTTTAGTGACTAGATGAATCCCTTTTAAGCTTCTATAATCCGTCATGATTAGGTTCGTTAATAAGATCATTTTCTAAAGACAAGTGTGTTGGACTATTGTGGGCACACGCCCCAAAAATCCCCGCATTTTAGTGCAAGAAAATTCCGGGTGCGCCCTATCTCGCGGAAAGCGCGGCGAAGTGCTTCGCAGATCAGAGAGTCGCCACTCGGGTTTTGTGGAAAGCACCCAAGAAACCATGGTTTTGAAAACGTGTTGGATTGCACTTGTTTGAGTTTGAAAAAGGCTTGTAGACTGGTCCGTCGTCACCTTTGAAATCTGAGGTTCGGGAGCCAGGTTACGAGAGGGGAAGGGTTTTATGGCACCCCCTCTCGCCCAATCCGGAGATCGGTCTCTACTCAGGCATTTTATAAAACATTTGCATTTCTCTCTTTATTTGATCATTTTCTTAGCCAAATAGGGCGGGGGAACAGTTAATGGGGATTAAAACTGTAACACATTTGCATTTATGTACAAAAATATGGCAAAATGCTCATGGATGTTTGATGTTTGATCTAACAAGTATAATAGATTGAGAACAAGCTTTTGTGGACGTTTTAAACAAACTAGCACACGCTGACCGTGCAATGGTACACACAGGAGCAAGCCTGCATGCACTGGACAAACCACTGCATGCAGTCAGGACCTGCGTGCGCCACCCACAACTGGCGTGCGCCAGTGAGCCCAATACCACAGCTTCTGTTCTCAACCCTCTGGGCTCTGGAAAGGACCAGTGCACACCCAGGACAAACCACGCAGTTAAAATATGGATTACTAAGCTATTACAGACATGATAAGGGCTTAGAAGCCACCAAATGAGCAGAAAACCCCTTAAACAGTGAGGGGAGGATGATCAAAGGCCTGGATGGAAGATCCATGCAAGGGCCAAGCCACTGGACACTAGACCACTACCGTACGCCACTATTGGAGGGCCGTACGCCGGTTGTCGTTTGGTTCCAATGCTTTGGCTTTGCATCATCTGGGCTCTGGAACATTACCAGAAGGCTCCCAGAGGCCATACTACACTAAGATACAGATGGAAAAGAAAGCAGTTCTAAGTACAGAAAGCGATAAACTGGTTTTTATCATGCATCATGGTGATCAGAATGTAAATAAGACAAAATAAGGATGATCGGTGATCCCCACACCAGTTTCACCATACAGCCATGACTGGCGTACGGTACAGGTAACTGGCGTGCGCCACCTGATCATACCAAACGGCTTTGAAGCCTTGCCAGCTTTAGGGCCAGGACTGGTATAGATTACCAGCCTTGACCCTGCCAGCCCCCCTCAGGGGTCAGAACCGAAAACAAAAACAAAAGATGTTATACCTTTGCTTGTGAGTTTGATGGATGGTTTGAACTTTGAGCTTGAAGGTGATGGATGGGGGATGGATGTAATGAGGGTTATGGACTGTGGAGAGTGTTTCCCCTACTTGCTCTTTCTATGGAAGAGAAAGGAAGCAAAGGAAGAAATGAAGAGGAAGAAGACAAAGGGCTTGAGCTCTTGATATTGCTAACCCCTTGCAAATGAATGCAAGGGGGGTATTTATGGTGGAGAGATGGACTGAGCTCAATTGGCTTAAGGGAGTGTTTGGAGGTGGCAAGGCTTGGAATAGCCTCCCATGCATTAAATGCATGGGACTAGTTGATGGAGGGTGTAGGAAGAAAGGGGACAGCCCTGGACGATATAATCATCAGGGGAACTGTGGCTGACGTCGGGTGGTTGCCAAAAGTCCCGCGTTTCTGGCTGAAAAAGGTTGATTTGACTGGCATTGACTGGCGTGCGCCACTTTGTGAGTGGCGTGCGCCAGTAACCGGCGATGACTGACACGTGGCAATGATCCTGCGCACGCTAGTCAAGAACCAGCGTACTCCAGTAGGGTTTTGCTGAGGCCATTTGGTCCTGGCTTGAGGGTTCGACAAGGGTTTGAAATGGGTTCGGATGAGGTTCGGGACGCTCAAAGCTCAAACTCATTCACAAACTCGGGATGTTCTTGACCTTAATCATCACCGGGGAATCAAAGACCGTAAGTAAACTAATCTGGACGGTCTAGAATAGGGTGTCTACAACTATTTCCTTAATCATCAAGCTTAAGTCTAGGTTAGACTCTTGACTAGAAATCCTACTTAGCAAGCCTAATTAGCTTCTAACCTAATCCTCGGAGATAATCTAATTCAACTCTTGACCTTCCTCGAACAATTTGAACCTTTTGAACCTCTTGAACCCTAAGTAGAACCCTTTGACCAAAAGTCAACCGTTGACCTTTGTCCATTGGTCCATAGTTGTTAGTAGAATTATTATCCATTGGATAATAGGACTAGTACTATTATATTATAGTTAATTCAATGACTAGAATCCCATGGGATTCTCCCATTAAAGAATTGGAAGAGTATCTAATATAAAATTGGGTTCTAGGATTCCCTGAGTACAAATATTGTATTATAAGGAGTCATGTGTCAAATCAGAGCTTTATAATATAAAATTTTGACTAGATATCTACCTAGATTCTCTAGTACTTACCTGAATATTATAATAGGGTACCAGTACAACCACCCCAATATAATATAGAGTGTAGACACCTCCCAAGCGGGGCATCCCCATACAGATTGATCACATTGAATTTGCTCGATTGGTTGCTCACTTCATAAACCAAAATCATGGACATTCCCATGGCTAGGAACATCGCCACATGATAACGGTTATCATCAAATAGAGTCGCCACCCAGTTTATTAAAACTGGGAAAATAGATAGAGATTCTGGATACGGGGGCCAAAAGTACAATAAGGGGAAGGTGTTAGGCACCCCTCTTTGCCCAGCCGTGAGACTGGCCCATAATCATTCAACATAAGACGTATAAATGCTTTGTTTAATCCTAACACATAGTCTGTTTAATTATTCCTTTAAACAGTAAGCAAAGTGAGCCAATGCGATAATTGAAGCATGCACAGAAAAGCAGGAAACAAACGAAACTGTCCCAGGGGAATGGATCTCGCGGCCGGTGAATGGATCTCACGGCCGAGGGATCCTCCTGGTTTTATTTATCGGCCGAGGGATCGAAGCCCCGGTCGATGTTCTTCCTCACACCAGACAGAAAAGCTTAGCAGATAATTTAAATGCTACGGTTAGCCATAAATGCAATAAGTAAAACAAACCAGAGGCCGTTGGGCCTCACCACCTTGATCCCTCAATTGCTTGATTGCCTCGAATTTGAATGTGATTGATTGATTGCTTGATCGAGAACCCTAGGGTTAGGGTTTGAACTTCGGGGTTTGATCGCCGGATTGACGGCTGCCTTCGGAAGGTTAGGGCTTTTGGAGTATGGGATTGAGGGAGTATTTGTGCAGAGCTTTGAGGTTTGAGAGAGTGTGTAAGTATCTCAATTTCTGTGTGTTAAATTCGGAACCCAAAGGCCCCTTTATATAGGCATAGGGATGACTCACTCCGGCCAATCAAATCACGAGATGGCAATTGCAATTGCAATGCATCTCAAACTCTACGTCGTGATCTCCGAACGTAGCCCGAACGCATCGGAAAGGTAGTGTAGTTGGATCAAACCAAACGTCTGACAGAACGTTCGAGAGTCTGGAAAAAAGTCGATCTGGCGGCCAAGCAAAGGATGTCGCGGCCGTGGAAAGGATGTCTCGGCCGAAGGATAGATCTTGCGGCCGAGGGATTGATCTCTCAGGGAGATTTTGCTGGCAACAGGTTGCTCGGGCGAGGGATTGATGTTATGGCCGTGGGATCGATGTTACGGCCGTCAGATGGATTTTCCTAGGCTTCTGTATTTCTGTCTGAAAGGCTGTATGGCTTTGAATTGGGTCCTCTAAGTGGTCAAAGTTCTCACCGAAAGTCCTAAGATCCTCAAGGAAGCAATCAGCAATCACTGTATCCATTTCATCATCGGGATTGTCCCAAGGTGGGACTTGAAATAATCGTTAGGCCAAATTGGGGTGTCTACAGATGCCCCTCTTTGACTGAACTCAGACGGATCGCGAGACATGTGTGAGTAAGAGTCAAAGCTGTAAAAAGCAACTCAATTTGGTCCAACCACTATTCCAAGGGGTTTTCGAAAAAGGTTTTGTTATGGTCGGGCCCGGAGGCTGCCTACGTATTCCACAAGGGAAATTCAGACCAATCGTAGTTCGGGCAGAAAAGTAAAAAGTTCGGAGGGTTAGAGACGGAAGACGTACCTTAGGGCTTAAAAAGCCGTAGTGTGACGTACCTAGACTGAGCCAGGGTTTTGGCGAAGAGTAGTTGAAGGAGCGCGGGGCTACCTGGGGAGTTTCTTTGCGGAGAGCTTCCTTAGTATTTTGGGGTAGATCAGTACACTGCAGGTGCGTTTGCTTTTCTTGATCATCCTGACTTTGACTGAAAGGAGCTCGGTAGAGTAGCCTATCCTTGCTAATGAGCTGGAAGGAATTGATGTAATGGGGTGGAATCCAAACCATCTGTTGGGATGAGTTGGACGCCGGTTTGTTTTTGAGATGTAGGGGAGGCGCAGGGCCAGTAGCTGGAGCACGGAGCTTTGGCGATGAGGGGACCGAGGCACGGAGCCGGTTGTAGTCATGAGGCGAGGGCCTGGAGAGTGATTGATAGGACCGAAGCGCGGAGCTGGTGTTGATCATAAGGCGAGAGCCTTGAGGGGATTAGATTTGAGGCGTGGAGCCTGCTGTGGTTTATGAGGCGGAGGCCTGAGGTAAGCTTAGAGCTTGATGGAACCGAAGCACGGAGCTGGCATAAGGCAAGGGCCTGAGGTGAAGGAATTGAGGCATGGAGCCTGAAGTGATTGAGGCGTGGACCTGAGTTGTCGGAGCTTAGAACTTGACGTGATATGAACCGAAGCATAGAGCTGGTTGCATTCTAATGGTCTGTGCACGGAGCTTTCTCATCATAGGTGTTGACGCGGAGCCAATGGATCGAGGCGTTGGGCCGATCAATAAAACCGAGGCATAGAGCCGGTTGATTGCAGGGTTGACCTGTTTCATGAGAGATATGCAGAGTGTATATGTGCAATGCTTTGTTAGATGTGAACAAATATGATGCAGACTCGATGTGAAAATGTTGATGCAAATGTGCACGGGCCCGTGCGTGTGTGTTTGTTTTAAGCTTAGAGCTTCTATCAAGTTCCGGACTTGAGCATTCAGAGCGTAGAGCTCGAGCATTCGGACGGCAGAATCTGAGCATTCAAAGTACAGGCTTTGAGCGTCCAGTACGCAGTGGTTGGGCATCCAAGCGTAGAGCTTGAGCATTCAAGTATATGACTTGAGCATCCAGTACACAGTGGTTGGGCATCCAAGTGTAGAGCTTGAGCATTCAAAAATGTTAGATTTTTGAGCATTCAGGCGTAGAGTCTGAGAATAGATATCTTGATTGTTGGGGCGGCTTAGAGCCTGTTGCTTGTTTACGGCTTCGAGCCAGTTGAGATAGCGGTCTTGGAGCCGCTGAGTTGTGTAGAGACGATGGGCACAGGGCCGCTGAATTGATACGGGCGTAGAGCCGCTATGATAAAGGGCTTCGAGCCGCTGGGTGACAATAGACGTAGAGTCTGTTGAGATAGGCTTCGAGCCTATTGAGGTGATGGCCTGGAGCCGCTGATTAGAAGGCGTAGAGCCGCTTTGGTGAGATGACGAGTGTAGAGCCTGCTGCGTTGAGGGCTTAGAGCCGCTGAGACGATAGACATAGGCTTCGAGCCTGTGGAGGTAATGGGCTTCGAGCCGCTGAGTTGATAGATGAAGGCGTGGAGCCTATTACTGTGATAGCGGGCATAGAGCTGCTAATAGTGATTGGGCCTAGAGCCGCCAGGTGAGTGAACACAGACGTAGAGCCTGTTGAAGTAATGGGCGCAGAGCCGCTGAGATGGTAGATATAGGCTTCGAGCCTGTTGGAGTAAGGGGCTTCGAGCCGCTGAGTTGATAGGTGAAGGCGTAGAGCCTATTACTGTGATAGCGAGCATAGAGCTGCTGAGATAGTAGACATAGGCTTTGAGCCGCTGGGTTGATGAAATGGCGGGCGTAGAGCCGCTGAGTTGTGTTAGAGATGATGGGCACGGGGCTGCTGAATTGGTAGGTGGGGGCTTAGAGCCACTGAGTTGCGTAGAGATGATGGGCTTTGAGCCTGTCAGGATAGTGGGCGTAGAGCCGTTAAGTTGAAGGCGTAGAGCCGCTGGATGAATTGATATGGGCGTAGAGCCTGCCAATAATGGGCTTGGAGCCGCTGAAGTTTTGAGCTGAGTGTCTTGTTTTGCTGGCCAGCAGTTTGTGGAGAGAGATCTTCGATGCTTGGGCATGCCCCCAAGGCTAGTCTTGATCATATTGTGTTGGCCTGGGGATGCCCCTAGGGCTACTTGGTTGGTTGAGGATTCTGTAGTGGCTTGAGCTAGTGCACTGAGCAAAATCTGATGTTGCTGAGGGAATTTGATTAAGGGGCCAGGAGATCGATCTATCGGCCGAAGAATTGATGTCTCGGCCGAGGAATGAATGTCTCGGCCGTGAGAACGCCAAAAGTCAGGAAATCGATTTAAGTTCAGTTAAATCGATTTCACGGCCCATTTAATCTTTCCCTCTCCTCTTCTCTCGTTCCTTTCGTTCGACGACCACCATACGCCGCCGTCTTCCCCCACTACCGTCGACCATCATCATCACCGGCGGACATCCTCTCCGACCATCGCCGCCGTTGTCGTTGCTGCTGGCCTCGGTTGTTTGAAACCGTTGGTTTTCCTTTCCTTCTTGGTTTGGACGTGATGGCCACGCCATCTTCAGGTGTCGCGGGTTCGTCCTCTCATCCTCCATGTAGGTGCGAGCACCCGTCTTCCGACGAGGAGGCGATTGAGGAGCCCGGTTTGTTTGATCCTACTACCTACGCTCTTCCTTCGCGCAGGCTGGGTTATGGCGGTTTCCTGCAGTACCGTCCTCCTGTTGGTGGCCCAGGGGCCGAGATAGTTCGCAGAGAGCCTGAGCATCATCTGAGAGTCCTGAACATACCGGTGAGTTTTCCTGAAAAAGTAAAAAGTTTACTTTAATTCAGAGTTTGAAAATCTATGCATGATTTAAAGAGCGAATTTCTCATTTGCGGGATGGCAGTCCCTTTTAGCTAGGGGCGTGGATGAGAGAGACCCGTGTTTGGGTTGAATTGATTTTGTTTAAAGAAACTAAAACAACCGTGCCCCCTGTCTGGGCGATGCATGCTTTTAAGTGTTAATTCGATGTCCCCTAGTGTTTCTTTTGTTTATGCAATCATGAGATTAACTCCCTTTTTGTCTTTGGCAGAGAGATAGGAGGCTGGAGGCTCGCGGAGGAGGCAGGGAGGTGCACAGATGGTTCTTGAAGCTGCCGGAACAAGCTCGGGAATTGGTACATGCTGCGGGTTTCGAGGCATTTGTCCTGGGCCTTGATCTTCCAAAGATGGATTGGTCATTGATGACCTCGCTAGTTGAGAGATGGTGGGACACCACCAACACATTCCACCTTTCCTCGGCTGGCGAGATGACTATTACTCCAGGTGACTTTTCTTTGCTGACTGGCCTGCGAGTAGGCGGTGTTCCTCTTAGAGTTGACCCCAGACTTTGGGAGCGAGCAGGCGCTTTGGAGTGGTTTCTGGGCAAGGTGCCCCCTGTTCGTTCGCGAGGTCACATCGACCTTACTTGGCTGAGCAGATCCTTCACGCAGACTGATATCTTGACCCGGGTGAGCGTCGAGCAGTTGACACGGGCCTTCCTTCTTTACCTCCTTGGGCAAACGTTGTTTGCCAACAAGGATGGTTCAGTACACACGCAGTTTTTGGCTCCTCTGCAGCACCTGGGAGCTACTAGGGAGTTTGACTGGGGCTCGTCTGCTTTGGCCACTTTGTACGGCGGTCTTGGAGCTTGCTCGAGGGACAAGAGTCCCATTCTTTGCGGCCACTTTCGAGTGCTTGAGGTACGTATCATTCCTTTGTACTTCTATTTTTACTTTGGCTTTTTCCTGGTTCTAAACTTGTTTTGTTGATCCTGTTTTTCAGCTCTGGGCTTTTGAGCACCTTCTCAGTTTCCCCCTGAGACCAGGCATGGTGACGCGGGCTGCATACCTCGTTACGAGCGATGGTTGATGGGGCAACGGAAGCCACGGTCACCAGTTTTGAGCCTTCCCGGGTGGCGACGAGTTCTGGACCGACTGACGGTCGATCAGGTACCTTTTCTTTTGCACCTCTTGTCCTTTAGACTTCCATATTCTTGTGCCGAGACTGATTTGTCCTTGCTCTATAGGTACGGTTTGACCCTTGGGGTGGTGTACCAGAAGATGCCCCTCTTGCTTGTTGTAGAGTCCTAGATCGGACTCGTAGCTTGCTCGAGGGTCCGTTTTGCCGAGCTTGGTACTTAGGCGATCGAGTGGCCAGTCAGTGGCGGCCACGTGCTGAGGCTCTTCGGTTTGTTCCTCCTTCTCCTCCAGTATCCATGAGGTCCACTTCCTTGATGTCAAAGGAAGATCTGAAGAATGCCCGGGTCAGAGATTGGGTAGGTTTACTCCTCCAGGCAGGTGACTATACGGAGTACTGCCGTCTTTTCTTGACCCCCTCTGTTGAGGCTCCTCCCGTTGCTCCTGTTTGGCCACGGGCTCCTTCGTTTGTTTCCTTCCACTCAGACGATGGGGAGGAGGAGCGCCTGATGCTGACTCCTTGCACGACCCTGCTCTATACTTTGCCAGTCGGGACCTCACAGGTATTTTTAGCTTCTTATGTTAGCTTTCATCATTCCGCATTATATCCTTGCTTTAAATGTTTGTAATGCTTAGCTGTTCCACAGGTGCCTGCTGAGATAGTGCAGGAATGGCTTCGCGCCTACCAGAGTACAGAGGTTTTGGTCCGGAGACAGCGCCGTAGGATCCTCGAGGTATGACTCTCTTCATAGGCTTTATCTGCTATGTATATATTCCTTGAGTCTGAATGTTTATATCTTTCTTGGCTGCAGCTTGAGGCTGAGAGAGTACCGGCCGCTGAGGGGAATGTGGGGACCAGTGAGCAGCCTTTGCCTTCTTCTCAGAGATCGCCTAGTTTTTAGGGCCTTTCTTTTCCCTGTTCATAGTTAGTAGATGATAGGCAGAAACTGTATTTGTATAGTAAAAGCAACCACAGCAACGGTTTTGTAAACAAGTTTTCGTTTGAGAAATGGGAAATGCCTTTCATGCCCCTAAATGTCTTGAGTTTGCATGTGGTAGTCAGAACATGGCTTTTTGAACAAGTTTTTGCTGATAGACAAGTTATTTTGAAAAAATATTTGGCTGAAGAATTGATCACTCGGCCAAAGGATCAGTGTTGTGGCGTATCGATTATCCGGCCGCTATGTCTACTTTCCCAAGGAAGATAGGTTTTGCTTTAGCCAAGCGGCATCCTGTTTCACATCCTTTCCTATGCTTAGTCTTTGATTTTCTGTTTCTCGCATTTGCCATGCTTTACAGCCTGATTGCCAAACTTTAAGAGTCTTTTGAAGGATCATACCCATTGCATTGACGACTTTTGGGTCAGAGGAGATGAACTGTAATCCTTACGTGTCTTTGTTTTTGTCAATTCCTTGGAAAATGACTAACTTATCTTTTGTGAGCTCAATACGCAGGGTTAGCTATGCCTATCATTGAGTACAAACATGTTGATGTTTTCCTTTCTCCAAATGTTTGGGCCGTATCTCGATATGAGATTGCCTACGTATCCCAATCAGGGAATCAGGCCTTTTACGTAGTTCCAAGATCACCACCTTTGGGGGTTGGGTTTTCACTCTTGGTTTTCCTTTCTCTCATGCTCTAAGTTTTGCCTAGGTTACCTGATAGAGGTTGAGTCCCTAGCGAGCTTTTCCTTCAAATGCCTTAACTTTTGCCTAGGCTGCGTTTCTTGTCCTAGCAGGCTCTGCTCTTACTTTTGCTTGGGTGTATGGGTTGCCCAACGAGCATTTTTCTCTCAAGAGGTTTTGTCTGATGGAGATGTTTTTATGAATCTCTTTGTTGCGTTCGTCCTTTCACAATGGGCAAGCTAACCCTAAGTGTTCTCACGGAGATAGCGTCTTCTTCCTGAGTTTTGGCAAAAACCTAGTTCTAAGTAATTAGAGTTCATCATTTCCTTTCCTTTTATCGGGGACACAAAGATTTTGGTCCCTTCGAATTCTTCCCTTGTTTTGGCAATGAGAGTATAGTGCATGGCAATTGCAATTTAGAAATTTGAATTTAGATAAGCATAATCTGGAAGATGAAAAAGGAATTCTCTTAGCAGAAATAAAATGCCCAAACAGGGGCCCAAAACTCGTTCTAGTTTGTTTAAAGCAAAAACAATGTTTTAACGTTTCTTATTTGCCATGTTGTGACTTCTCAGCTACTGCAGCATGTCGGGGTCATTTCCCTTGTCTTTATGTAACTTTGTACTCTTTCCCACCCTCTTCCTTGCCAAACAGAGCCTTTGAACCGGGTTCATCTTTTGCACGATGGCTACCTCCTTGAGCCATGAGTAATCCCCAGATGGATGTGTCAACAGGAAACTCCCTTTCTCTTTCCTCATTGATTGCGTGGTCATCAGCTATTTCCTCTTGATTGAATAGTGATGTTAAGGAGGTTTCATCGAGCGGATCATTGCACTCTCCTTCCATTTCATCAAAGTCGCTTTCCCCCGTTTTGTAGGGTTCTGTGCACATGAAATCTAGATTTTCTATTTCCTCTATCCATTGACTATAGTCGCACTCATCATAAGGGTTGACCCATGGTTGCATTTGAAACTCCTCTACTTTCTCAATGAGATTGATTGTCTCCCAAACAATGGGCGGTGTTGGAATTTTGGGACGGTTGATGCGTACCACTATTTGGGCGGGCTCGAAGCGAGCGTGCCTTCTCATCATGATGACCCTTTCTTTTTCCTTCCTCCTATTCTCAAACCAGATACGAAGCCATTTGTCACCTTCTACAAATGGAATGTTTGGATCCTCCAAATTGTGTTTCGCCCAAGAGTGTTCCTTCCACTTCCTTAGCTTTTCCTCTTCTGCCTGATCTCTGCTGCTTATATCGGACATATCAATGTCGATTACTTCTGATCGATTAGAATCATTATCCTCCTCCTCTTCCATCATGAAGCACTCGTCCTCCTCGGGGAAGGTTATGGTAGGTTTGGTTTGGTTGTCTTGGACAATGTATTGGCTGGGATTGTACGTGGGGTTGTGAGATAGATTTATGAGATTGATATTTCGAGGTGGCGGCTCAGCATTGTGAGTAGGGAGTGGGTTGGTTTGCCCATCAGGTTTTGGTGGCTTTATGGTTCGACTATCAATAAGGTCTTGAATGTCGTGACGAAGACGCATGCAATTGTCTGTTTCATGCCCAGGATGTTGGTGATAGGCGCATTGCTTGTTTGGGTCATGGTTTGGACCGTAGGGCGGCGGAGGAAGTGGCTTGTTTAGAGGTTTGAGTTGCCCTTGGCGGCTGAGAATGGTTAAGGCTTGGGATAAGGTCATATAGAGAGGATCAAAGTTGCGACGAGGTCGATTTGAGCTTCGGGATGAGCTAGTTTGGAAAGGGTCTTGAGACAAGGAGCCAAGGGCATTTACGGAGGCGTGAGGTGTACGGTTAGAGAAGGTTTTCTTAGGTGGAGGAGTGGCCTCTTCTTTCCCAATGAGTCCTAGCTTGATTCCGTCTTCGATTTGCAACCCAGTGGCATGCAAGCGCTTGAAATCGGTGATAGCCTGTGTGTAAATATGCCTGAGATATTTGGGTTGCAAATTTTTGACAACTATCCTCACTTGGTCTTCCTCGGAGGGACGGTTCTTCATCTTGGCAGCCTTTTCCCTCCATCTTGCCACAAAGGTAGCAAAGTCCTCATTGGAATCCTGTTTGGTCATTTCCAAATCTCGAGTTGTTAGCTCAATTTGGACGTTGTACGCATACTGCTTGACAAAAGCATTGGCAATTTCTGGCCAAGTTTGATATTGTACAAACTCCAAAGTGAGGAACCAGTCGAGGGCACTTCCGGTGAGAGTTCGTTGGAACAACTGAGCGATGAGCTCGTCATTCAAGCCCATCGACTTCAGGGTGTTGATAACATGGCGAACATGACTGGTAGGGTTGCCAGTTCCATTGAACTTCTCAATGTTGGGCATCTTGAAATTCTCAGGTAGCTTGGATTCTGGGAAGAGGCAAAGTCCTTCGAAATCCAGAATTTGGTCCCCTTGTGAACGAGCTAAAGCCTGCTTGATTTCCTTGACTTGTTTGGTTAACTCAGGACTTTCTGCCAATACCACTTTATGGGGGTTCTCGTCTTCCATTGATTTTTCCTCATCTTCAGCATCTCTAGCTGCCTTTTCTGCTAGTAGTGTAGCGATTTGAGCTTGGAGGTTGGCAATAGTGGCGTCGTTGTCTGCCATGAAGGTAGAAGGGTTGCTTGACGAAGCTTGAGATTTAGTAAATGACGAGGTCCTTTGAGGGGATGACCGGGAAGTTTCCGAGAGCGGTCGGAACTGTTGTGGTGAGGGTGTTTTATCAGATGAAGACGATAGTCGGGAGGGTTGCAGAGACCTTTGTTTGGCGTAGCTTCGGGTGTTATAAGAGTACAAAGTTGGCTGTGGTTGCTTCTTTGATTTACCTATTGTGCCTGCTTGAAAAATAGAATACCTGGAATTTAGTATTCGGCCTGTGTAGGGTTAGGATTTGGGCTGAAAATCCCAACCCTTCTGCACAGAAAGAGTTAATACAACAACAGATGATACAAGGTGTGAGGAAGAACTTTTGCAAGTAGAATGCAAGTAGGTTCCTAGCCTGTAGGTTCCTGTCTTAGTTTGATAAGTTCTATGGCTTTCTAAAGCATGCAAGGTTTAGGTAGTTTCAGGGTGCTCCGTTGTCAAAGGGCACCAGTCCTCTCGCCAGCCCATCATAGGCGGCGATTGGGTGATTTCCTTTTTGATATACCACTAGGTACGAGTGACTGTGGAGTTTGCTGGAACCCCCAACATAGCCCGTGTCATGCCGGGATATCAGGTGAACTCAACGGGTTGCCCGCTCGATGCATATGATAAATGAGTTAGACAAGGCATGTATTAGTCTTATGTTGAACTTTCTGGTTATGGCTCTCATATTCCCCAGCAGAGTCGCCAAAAACTGTAGACACCTCCCAAGCGGGGCATCCCCATACAGATTGATCACATTGAATTTGCTCGATTGGTTGCTCACTTCATAAACCAAAATCATGGACATTCCCATGGCTAGGAACATCGCCACATGATAACGGTTATCATCAAATAGAGTCGCCACCCAGTTTATTAAAACTGGGAAAATAGATAGAGATTCTGGATACGGGGGCCAAAAGTACAATAAGGGGAAGGTGTTAGGCACCCCTCTTTGCCCAGCCGTGAGACTGGCCCATAATCATTCAACATAAGACGTATAAATGCTTTGTTTAATCCTAACACATAGTCTGTTTAATTATTCCTTTAAACAGTAAGCAAAGTGAGCCAATGCGATAATTGAAGCATGCACAGAAAAGCAGGAAACAAACGAAACTGTCCCAGGGGAATGGATCTCGCGGCCGGTGAATGGATCTCACGGCCGAGGGATCCTCCTAGTTTTATTTATCGGCCGAGGGATCGAAGCCCCGGTCGATGTTCTTCCTCACACCAGACAGAAAAGCTTAGCAGATAATTTAAATGCTACGGTTAGCCATAAATGCAATAAGTAAAACAAACCAGAGGCCGTTGGGCCTCACCACCTTGATCCCTCAATTGCTTGATTGCCTCGAATTTGAATGTGATTGATTGATTGCTTGATCGAGAACCCTAGGGTTAGGGTTTGAACTTCGGGGTTTGATCGCCGGATTGACGGCTGCCTTCGGAAGGTTAGGGCTTTTGGAGTATGGGATTGAGGGAGTATTTGTGCAGAGCTTTGAGGTTTGAGAGAGTGTGTAAGTATCTCAATTTCTGTGTGTTAAATTCGGAACCCAAAGGCCCCTTTATATAGGCATAGGGATGACTCACTCCGACCAATCAAATCACGAGATGGCAATTGCAATTGCAATGCATCTCAAACTCTACGTCGTGATCTCCGAACGTAGCCCGAACGCATCGGAAAGGTAGTGTAGTTGGATCAAACCAAACGTCTGACAGAACGTTCGAGAGTCTGGAAAAAGGTCGATCTGGCGGCCGAGCAAAGGATGTCGCGGCCGTGGAAAGGATGTCTCGGCCGAAGGATAGATCTTGCGGCCGAGGGATTGATCTCTCAGGGAGATTTTGCTGGCAACAGGTTGCTCGGGTGAGGGATTGATGTTATGGCCGTGGGATCGATGTTACGGCCGTCAGATGGATTTTCCTAGGCTTCTGTATTTCTGTCTGAAAGGCTGTATGGCTTTGAATTGGGTCCTCTAAGTGGTCAAAGTTCTCACCGAAAGTCCTAAGGTCCTCAAGGAAGCAATCAGCAATCACTGTATCCATTTCATCATCGGGATTGTCCCAAGGTGGGACTTGAAATAATCGTTAGGCCAAATTGGGGTATCTACATAGAGGTAGAAAACATCTGTCCAATTCATTATTTAATTAAAAAAAATCTTATTCTTTCAAAATTCCCTTTAGTTTATTAATTACTTGTACTTACAAAATCTAATTGGTGGATACATATCTATATTAATATACTTATGTAGTACAAGGGAGAGAGAGAGGGAGAGAGAGGGAGAGAGAAAGCCGAAAGGGAGAGAGAGATAGCCGAGAGAGAGAGGGAGAGAGAGAGATAGCCGAGAGAGAGAGAGGGAGAGATAGGAGAGAGAGAGCCAAGATTTGGTGTACTCTTGATCAATCTTCCTAGCCTAGCCAAGTACCTAAGTCTCATTAGTTTAATAACCAACATGTGCCTAATTCATTTAAGTAATAAGATAGGCATATGTCACTCTAGGATTCTAGGATTCTATTTTATAAATTTAGGGTGCAACATGTGCCAATTGACCTAGTTCACTAGGATATCTTGACCTAGGAAGATCATGAAGGTACAAGGGTACTTTGTAACCTTTCACCTATATACATATATATAGTACAAGGGAAGAAGAGAGAGAGAGAGAGAGATTGCCGAGAGAGAGAGAGAGAGAGAGAGAGATTGCCGAGAGAGAGAGAAAGGAGAGAGAGAGAGCAAGATATGGAGTACTTCCTTGATCTTTCTTCTATCAAATCCAAGTTTTATAAACATAGGAGTACATGTACTAAATGGAGGAAGAAGATAGGATGATGTGAGATAGATTTAGGGTACTAGATTTACCTTACAAAATCTCCTACAAACTTACCATCCAATCCTTACTCTTTCTAAATCTTTGTCCTTGTAAACATATATATATTATGTACTTTGTACCAAGAGAGAGAGGGAGAGAGGGAGAGAGAAGGAGAGAGAGGCCGAGAGAGAGATGGAGGGAGAGAGGGCCAGATGGAGGGAGAGAGAGAGAGAATGATGTGTGTGCTAGTGTACCTTCCAAATCTAGCACCAATCTTGACCAATCTTCCTACATCATCTTGTACCACCAAAATCTAGAGTTTTTCTTGCACATGTTTAACTAGGACAACCATATCTAGTATTCTAACTCTTTAAGGTACTAGACAAGACAAAAACCCCATAGAATAACTTAGATTTTGTCCTAAAATGGAAATAAAGAAAGGAGAAGATCTTGGTGGCCTTTCATAGCCTAGGATATGACAAGATATGGAAGAAATCTATGAGATTTAGAGAGAGAGAGAGAGGGCCGGCCATGTTGGAGGAAAGGGACCCAAAGTTTTGCCTATAAATAGCAACCATTTCTCCCATTTGAACTCACACCTTTCATTGCTCCAACTTCTCTCTAGAAAGCTTTGTATTCTTGCTTGTTCTTAAGCTTGTTCTTGAGTGTTCTTCCTTGTTCTTGAGGTTCTTCATAAGTTCTTCAAGAAACTCATCCTAAGCCGCCACTAAACCACCGCTCGACCACCCTTTCGATCCAAAAAGTCAAGTAGCGTAGGTCACGATTTAGTTTCAAGAGAAACCATTCTCTTTCGAAGCTACCGGAAGCTATTTCTAAGACGTTACTCCGTCCAACTATCGACATGCCATCTTACTCCGTGATCGTCACTACCGCCAAGAAGTACGGTAGACTATTCCATACACTCGAATCCTAAGTATACGTAAATTCATCCATGTTTACTATTCCTAAGAATATGTAGATAGATCTTACTTTAAGAATGGCATATCGTATGCGGAACTCGATTTGATTAAAATAATGGTATGATAACATAGATTTTCTATATCAAACTTCTCCGGTGAAAACATAGAATATCCATCTATGCTATTCTGATATATGCATTGCAATTCAATAAACATATGCTGTTTTGAACTTCTGAAAGAAAGAATGAACTTTGAAAGATAACGTTCGTGGCTTAACTTTAGTAATTGTACTTTGATCTTTGAAAGATGATAATAGACTTGTTATGTGCTTACTTGCATTACTTGTGGTTGTCTAAGTAAAGCATAAGTGATTATCACTCCATAGGCGTCCGTACATGTGACGTTGTGCTTTATGAATGATTGAGCATGATAAATAATATAGAGTTGGATGATCTTGCTAGTTTAGTCTCAAGATTTATATGAAAGTCTTACCGCGGAGTCTGTGCATGAGAACGAGACATAAAAACCGAGAAAGTTAGAAACATGACACCTAGGGTGTGTTTAAAGGCATGGCCTTGGTAAAATATTTTTGAAACTACATAATGACCATTGTGGGAGTCATTATGTGAGTGGTGTGTGTGTGTGCCAATGGGAACCCGGGACGGCGGAACCATTGTGAGGATACTCGGGAGACCGGAATGGCGGAACCGAGGTTGGGTGTGTGGCTTGGTTATCCGTGGAGAGGAGCCAATGCAAGATGTGTGCCAATGGGAACCCGGGATGGCGGAACCATTGTGAGGATATTCGAGAACCCGGAACGGCGGAATCGAGGTTGGGTGTGTTAAAAAACGGATTTTTGAAATGAGATTTAGAAGTGTTAATGAAGTGGAAAATGGTGACACGTTCTACGATGAGTCGCGTAGGAGAAACACGAAAAGGCACTAACTAACGATAGGAAGGTAGCGAATACGGATGTGTTATTGCTAGACTATGGTATTGAGTGAGCATGTGTAATTGTTTATATGCCTTTGTTGTAAGATAAGGATTTGTGGTTATGGTTTATCCTATTGAGCTTTGTAAGCTCACGGTGTTGCCTTTGGTGACCCTGGCATATTATATTGGTGGCGACGCCGGTATAATGTGTCAGACCTGATAGATGAACAGGGTGAGATGTACACTGTGGAGGCTTTCGGAGCCGAAGAGCTGGCTAGGATGGAAGAGCAGGCGGAGCTGTAGTTAGGAACCTTAGTTCCCTCCCCTTTTGGATAAATTTACTCCTTTGAGAGGTTAACAATGTAATAATGAGCCAGACTATGTTAATTTATATTAATAAAATGTTTAATTAACGAACCCGAAAATGGGGGCGTTACAATTCAAGCCCTAGTTCATCAAGAACAAGGTAAAATCCAAAATTTTGTCTTCTCTCTCCATATATTTCCTAATCCTCTCTATATCTCTCATATACACATCAATTCCACCATGTTTTACCACCATATCACCACCTACACCAAAAAAACCGAAAATCACTAAACATTAACCCCCAATTTCAAAATTTCCTCTCTTTTCCCTTAAATTTTCACTTAAAATCCTCTCTATATCTCTCATATACACACCAATTCCACCATATTTTACCACCATATCACCACCTACACCAAAAAGACCAAAAATCACTAAACACTAACCCCCAATTTCGAAATTTCCTCTCTTTTCCCTTAAATTTCCACTTAACCCCTACCCCTCTCTCGAACCTTCACCATTCCAATGGTTCACAAGAAAGACATGGGCAAGAACGTCATTTCCTCATCTCGTCAAGAGATAGAAGTTGCTAGTGAGGATGAGTTCTTGGCAGAGAGCAGTGATGAGGACTCCGTTCCATTAGATAGTCGTGCGGGCCGACGTGAGAAACGTCGTAAGAGGAGGACACCAGAGGAGATGGGTGGATAGATCGTCATTGATTGTGAGTTCGGACGGATAGATCGTCGTTGATTTGGAGTTGGGCGGATAGATCGTCATTGATTTTGAGTTGGACGGATAGATCGTCGTTGAATAGATCGTCGTTGAATTGGAATAGGACGGATGGATCGTCGTTGATTTGAAATTTGGATGGATAGATCGTCATTGATTTTTTAAATAGGACGGATAGATCGTCGTTGATTTGAAATAGGACGGATGGATCGTCTTTGATTTGGAGTTGGACGGATGGATCGTCGTTGATTTGGAATTTGGACGGATAGATCGTCGTTGATTTGAAATAGGACGGATGGATCGTCTTTGATTTGGAGTTGGACGGATAGATCGTCGTTGATTTGAATTGGACGGGCTCTGCTTGGGGAAATAGCGAACCGGGATGGAAACATGGATCAGGGCAACATGGGCTGCCTGTTGGGAATGGGCCTCATCACTGATTTGATTTGATTTGATTTGCCAATGCCACCACACTGATTGTAGGCATGCCTCATCGATGATTTGATTTGATTTGAACGCCTCAACATGCTTTGGCTTGATTTGATTTGACGCACTTTCCTGCTTTTGACATTTGATATATAATATGCAACGATAACGTATGCTAAACACATATGTACAAATAGAAAATGCAAGGGCAGACTAGGGCGGCTTCTAGAGAACGGGACGACACAAACGACGACCTGGGCAATTTTGACGATTGAGGGCTACCACCGAGCCACACTTTTGCTTTACTGCTTTGATTTGAGTTGCGGGCCTGCAGGTCCAGGTAGGTAACTTTCGAGCGGGTCATAGGTTTGCTGCTTTGATTTGAGGTGCGGGCCTGCGTGCCCAAGTAGATAACTTCCGAGCGGGTTAGAGCACCCTGTGACTTGCTTGATTTGCTTTTGCGTTGGGCCCATGTATCCCTCTGTACCTGACGATTTGCTGCTTGCTTGGACCATGGATGCCGTAGTGGCGTTGTAAAAGTTGCATTGTTCTCGGTTCATTGGAGATAGAGTATAAACCAATTGCTAATATCCAACTTGCATTGACGAGCGAATCGAGTTGACACACAGACATACGCAAACGTATAGACTGCCTAGCTCGGAAGAATGAGGAATAAGAGTCCTAGGATACAATGCAGACTCTCCGACACATGGGCAATAATGAAATTTTGGGTATTAACAGGCCAAAATCCAAAATATCTCTAGATAGGTGAAACTGACACTCACACACAGTCAAATATGTACAAAGACCTGTGTAAATAAATGAAACAGAGAAGAAAAGCCTCGGAATGGGCAATAGACCGAAAAATAGAAAAACGTCGCAAAGATGGACAAAATACGCAAAGGGATGACTCATATAGGCCCGGACTGAAACCGACACCCCCGCACAGTCACATTTGGCACATATGACCTGCACGACATAGAAAACTTGGCAAGAGCCCTTAAAACCAATTTCGAGGCACCGAAACCTTGGTTTTAATTTGAAATTCCCACCGGGGGTTCAAAATCGTTGTTAGGCGTGACGGCTGCCAAAACGCTGTATGCTGTAGGAATTAAAGAAGCGCGCGCAGGTTTGAGGCCAACGCGTGTCACTTTGAGCAAACATGCGTGAGTCTCAAACTAGCGCGCGTGACTGAAAAGCTGCTCAAACTAGACTTCGCTGAACTTAGAATAAACTGTGAGCCCGTTGGGGCCTCTAGCATTTCGTTCTGCTTTTGATGCTTTAAATATATATATATTTTTTAAGGCTTTTGCTCAGCTTTGAATTGGAAATAGTAGTTTGAAATAAGATTGAAAGATGAAAGGATTCCCCCCCTTCTGTTTCTGATGAAGCTTGTCCTGTTCCGACTACGGTGATGTACTAAAGTCTTGGATCAAATTGATGGATTGTGACCGAGTCTTGAAGAGAGACTGGCTACATACCCTATTTAGGCGACCATTGCGGTGTACCAAAGTCGTAATCCTGTGATCCAATTGAATAGATTATGACCGAATCTCGAAGAGAGACTGCCTACGTATCCCATTCTGGGGAATCAGGTCAAAACGTAGTTCGGGCCAAGGTTCACTCGTGTATTTTACCTCTCCTTTTACGCTCTAACTTTTGCCTAGAACCGCCTTTTAAGGGTTTTCGGTCTAGCGAGCTTTCGACTTTTGCCCATTTATTTTTGCCTAGACTGCCTCCTTAGGTTTTCGGTCTAGCAGGCTTGCTCTAACTTTTGCTTAGCACCGCCCACCCTTGTGGTTTTCGGCCCAACGAGCTTCTCTCAGTGAAAAGTGGCTCTTGACTTGATCCAGGTTGACTAAGGTGTTGAATCCGCTGCCGTCGAGATTGATGAGCTTTGCCGTAGCCCTTGATAAAATGGCTTTTGATAACACAGGGTCTTGACTGCTTTGGTTGGAAATGTCTCGCTCCAAGCCACTTTTGCGCCTTTCTAATATGCGCTTGACGGAATGCCGCTGACGCTGTTTTGAACATGGTACGAGGCCTGGAGCCTTCTGAGCTTCCGCTTTCTAGCTTGACATCTGGTGGCATGAGATTTGATACTTTATCATCTCATTATCGATGTCAGGTGTGTCTTTTGTGAAACCATGCCAAAATGTCGATGGTTCTTCGAGCCTGTCTGACTAGGTGCAATGTTCCTTTTGGGACAGTGTTGAGCCAATTTTGAGTCATCCGGGGGTCTACCTCATCTTTCAAGTTTATTGAAACTACTTCTTCTTTTAATAGGTCGAGCACGCCTTTCGTCTTCCCTTCCAGCAAGGGAACACATTTCCTTGGGGATGACCCCATCGAAATCTATCCCTTCGTTGTCAGGGTCAACACAGTTTATTCAAAAGCCAGCAAAGTACTTAAAAGCAAGATAGTGCATATCATAAAGAAAGCCCCACGGGGTTGCCAAGTATAGCAAAAAACTCGAATTGAGAATAGAAGCTACGACATGGAGGGCCAAGAGGCACGAACTCCGACTCAGAGCTAGACTAAGACGACTTGACAGACACTGTGTCAGACTCAGACTCAAAAGTGTGCAATGCAAGCTAAACGCGATTTTGAAAATGCAACTTTTATTGTTACCCTTGGCTTCCTCACAGAGAGGTGGGATCTAAAGGATGTCAGGCCCCAAGCAACAGCACTTCAGCTTCTTCAACTAAACCCACTTGGGAGAACAACAACTCCAAATGCCCTCGAGTGAAGGACCTCATACTGTTAGTCTGCTCCCTTGCTTGATCGATCCGGTCATCAACCAGTGCTTTCCAATTTTCAGCCCCATCTTCTATTCCACACCCTGCAGCCTTGGATTCAGAAGGGATAAACACAGTTGGTTTGGGTTGTGTTTCTGGGACAATGCAGAGGGTTGGGTTGAGTATGGTGGAGCTCGGGTTGATTTGAGTGGAGATGGGGTTGATTTGGGTGGAGGTGATAGATATTTGACCAACCAGAGTGTCAGACTTGAGTTGGAGCAAGGAGATGGAACTGTCGTCGGGTTTTGATGGGAGTGGGGGTGGAATAGTGCCATTGTCGATGAGATTCTGAATGGCATGTCTGAGGCGGTAGCAAGCATCGGTAGGATGGCCAGGCATTTGATGGAAAGCACAATAGGCATTTGGATTGTGAGACGCTGGGGGTGCTCGAGGGGGAGGAGTCGGATGGAGTGGCCTGAGGATGCCAGCTTCAAGGAGCTTCTCATAAACCGAGGACAAAGGTGCAGAGAAGCACGAGAAGACCCTTGGTGGGTTCCGGCGACTGGATTGAGGGTTGGCAGAACTTTTACTCACTCCGCCGCTGTATAGCATTGTGCTGTCAAGGGAATGCACTCTTTCGGCTGCCAAGATCCTCGGATTTCTTTTCGACTAGCAGACAAGTCCATCTCATGATGTTCGAATGCTGCCAAGATCCTCGGATTTCTTTTCGACGATGTATCATTGTTTGAATCGACTAACACTAAGAGATGTCAAAACAGCCTAAGTCTTTGACTATTCCGCTCTCGAAATTTCAACTTTGGAGGGGAACAACTCGGTGTAGATGACGTGATACCGGAACCGGGGCGGCATTGTGGCAACACTCCACTTAGCCTGAGCGGTGTACATGCTTCGCACGATAGCCAATGTGGTGTAAGTATCACGGCATTCTCTCCGTTGTTCCTAGTTTTCTGTTTGAAACCTCGATCGGGTCTAGACAAGGACTTAGAAAGTCTTGATTTCCCAAAGTCTCGTTGATCCAAGGACTTTGAAAGTTTGATAACATACACCATCACGATGCACGACTCTTCATCGGTCCAGGCAGCGCCTTAGCAGGCATAAAACGGGTTTGAAAGAGAGACAACCCTAAAAGACGCCCTAGCATGCTCCTACACAAAACGGTATGAATGTATGTACAGGCATGCGATATGGAAAGCGGTAACACATAGACAGTTTATGGGGTTAGATGCAAGTAATCCTACCCTGTGGGTTCCTGTCTTAGTTTGAAAGGTTCTAGTGCTTTGTACGCGTGACGAGGCTGGTTTTGGCTGAAGGGGGTTCCTCAGGCTATAGTCGTTTTATACCTCCCATTGCAACGCGTACAGCAAAGCAATGGTCGAACGGTAATACGTCTCATCATCGTCCAAGGTTGTTGGGCATTCGAGGACCCCGGTCTCTAGTAAACTGTGCCGGTTACCCAAAATGACTCAACGGGGCTGACAGAACACCAATGCGAATGAGTGCGCGCTAAAGAATGATTGAGAGAGAGAGAAACGTAACACCTTTTGAAAAATGCCTTTTAAAGCTTGGCTCACTTCATTAATCGACACTTGGAACAAAACTACACAAGCGAACAATAGTAAAAGCCCCAGTTCGGAGTGGTCGGATGTAGAATCCTGTTACGTTACCATTTCGTTCTTCAGCAGCACAGAGCGTACTGTTTTGATAGACTTTTGAAAATTGTTCATTCATGTATTGATTTCCAAATGTTGATTAATGTAATGTCCCCAGCAGAGTCACCACTGTGGGCACACGCCCCAAAAAATCTCTACGTTTTAAGAGTGTAAAAATTTCGGGTGCGCCCTTTTTGGAAAGCGCGACGAAACGCTTCGCAAATCAGAGAGTCGCCACTCGGGTTTTGTGGAAAGTACCCAAGAAACCGTGCTTTTTTGAAAAAAACGTTTGGATTACGTTTGTTTGAGTTTGAAAAAGGCTCGTAGACTGGACCGTCGTCACCTTCGATATCTGAGGTTCGGGAGCCAGGTTACGAGAGGGGAAGGGTTTTATGGCACCCCCTCTCGCCCAATCCGGAGATCAGTCTCTACTCAGGCATTTTATAAAAACATTGCATTTCTCTCTTTGTTTGATCATTCTTTTAGCCAATTAGGGCGGGGAGCAGTTAACGAGGATTAAAACTGTAACATATTTGCATTTACGTACAAGAATATGGCAAAATGTTTATGGATGTTTGATGTTTGATCTACACAAGCATAAGAGATTGAGAACAAGCTTCTGTGGATGTTTTAGACAAACTAGTGCACGTTGTCTGTGCAGTGATGCACACAGAAGCAAGCCTGCATGCACTGGCTAAGCCACTGCATGCAGCCATGACCTGCGTGCGCCACCCCACAACTGGCGTGCGCCGGTGAGCCTAAGACCACAGCTTCTGTTCTCAACCCTCTGGGCTCTGGAAGGGACCAGTGCACACCCAGGACAAACCACGCAGTTTATATCGATTACTAAGCTATTACAGACAGATTAAAGCGCTGAAAAGCCACCAAATGGACAGAAAACCCCTTAAACAGTGAGGGGAGGATGATCAAAGGCCTGGATGGAAGATCCATGCAAGGGCCAAGCCACTGGAAGCTAGACTACTACCGTACGCCAGTAGTATATGGCCGTACGCCAGTTGTCCATTTGTTCCAATGCTTTGGCTTTGCATCATCTGGGCTCTGGAACATGACCAGAAGGCTCCCAGAGGCCATACTACACTAAGATACAGATGGAAGAGAAAGCAGTTCTAAATAAAGAAAGCAATAGACTTGTTTTAGCATGCATCAGGGTGATCAGACAATAATAAAGTAAAGAAAACAATGATCCATGATCCCCACTCCAGTTTTGCACGTACTACCATGACTGGCGCACGGCTCAACATACTGGCGTGCGCCACTGATCATTATATACGGTTTTGAAACCTTGCCAGCATTAGGGCCAGGACTGATATAGATTGCCAGCCTTGACCCTGCCAGCCCCCCTCAGGGGTCAGAACAGAAAACAGAAACAAAAGGTGGTATACCTTTTGCTTGTGAGTTTTTTGGAAAGGCTTGATCTTTGAGCTTGAAGATGATGATGGATGGGGAGTGTGGTGAAGGTTATGGACTGTGGAGAGGTGTTCCTTGCTAACTCTTTCTATGGGAGAAGAAAGGAAACAAGGAAGCAAGAGAGGAATGGAGGAAAATGGACTCTTAATGAGCTTAAACCCCTTTTGTGAACCAACCCTTTGCAAGGGTGAAAGGGAGGGGTATTTATAGGCCAAGGAGGACTGAGATCAGTTGGGTTAAGGGCTGGTTGAGTTAGAGAGGGAGCCTCCCATGCATTAAATGCATGGGACTAGTTGATGGAAGATGTAGGAGAGAGGGGGGAGCAGTTCTGGCCGATGCAATCATCAGGGGACTGTGGCTGACGTCGGGGTGGCAGCAAAAGTCTCGCGCGAACGGCTGAATAAAGTTGATTTGACTGGCATTGACTGGCGTACGCCTCTTGTTGAGTGGCGTGCGCCAGTAACGGGCGATGACTGACACGTGGCAGTGATTCCAGCGCACGCTAGTCCATCACCAGCGTACTCCAGTAGGGTTTTGCTGTGGCCATTTGGTTCTGGCTTGAGAGGTTTGAAAGGGGTTCGAAGAGGTTTTGGGATGAGGCTCGGGATGCTCAGAGCTCAAACACACTTGCAAACTCAGGTTGTTCTTGACCATAATCATCATCGGGGAATCAAAAGACCGTAAATAAACTATTCTGGAAAGTCCAAAATAGGGTGTCTACAGCTTGCTTTTCCTTTTTCTTTTGGAAATAATAAAACATTTGGTTGTTTTATTAAAAATGTTGTTGCCATGGTTCGATAGTGAGCATGCTTTAGGATAGACCTAGAAATTTGGAAGCGATAACGATAGCAGTGGCCGAATCTCAATTTAGAGATTGTCTACGGATCCCATGGAGGGAATCAGGCCATAAACATAGTTCCAACAAGATTTATTTGATTTTGTTAGGGTTTACTTGGGTATTTTCCTCTCCTTTTGTGCTTTTGATTTTGCCTAAACCACCCTAACGGGTTTTCAGTCTAGCGAGCGCTTTTATGCCTTAGTTTTTGCCAAAACCGCCCTTGCGGGTTTTCGACCTAGCAGGCTGCTCTAATTTTTGCTTGGGTCGCCCACCCTTGTGGTTTTCGACCCAACGAGCATCTCTCAGGGGTAGTACTTCCTTAGCTTGTCGATATTGACTGGTGTTGCGAATTCCATTCCATCCAAGTCTGCAATATAGGCTGCTCCTCCAGACAGTATGCGTTTGATAAGGTAGGGGCCTCCCCAGTTTGGTCTAAACTTGCCTCTCAGGTCTGAAACGTGGCGACGGATTGCTTTGAGCACCATGTCCCCTACCTTGAAGTCTCACGGCTTTACCTTTTCGTTGAAGGCTCGTGCGATGCGGCGTTGATACCCTTGCACATGGTGTAACTCTCTTAGCCTTCTTTCATCTTGTGGGCAGCATGCCCTGGAAATTCCGATTTTCAAAATGCACGGGGCCCGGATCGAGGGAGCACGAGCGCAGGTGGCAAGCGCTCAAAAATACAGAGTCGCCACTCGGGTTTGAAGGTCCGACACCCAAGGAACCATATTTCGAAGCACCTGCCGCGCTGTTTGATTTGAAAAAGTTAAGGAACCAGTCCGTCATAACCATATCTGGGTTCGGGAGCCAGGTTACGAGAGGGGAAGGGTTTTATGGCACCCCTCTCGCCCAATCCGGAGATCATTCTCTACTTAGGCATTTTGAAAACATTGCGATTCTTCTTTTATTAATCAATTTTAGTCAATTAGGGCGGGGGAACAGTTAATCGGGGATTAAAACTGTAACATGTTTGCAGGATGTGATCAAAATAGCATGGATGAGCAGTTAGTATAGGATGAGAACAGACTTCTGTGGGAGTTTAAACAGACTGGAAAGCTCCTGTCTTGGAGTATCGTGCACAGGAAGAAACCAGTATGCACTGATCAAGTCAATGCATGCTGACCAAACGTGCGCACGCTACTACAAGACCTGTGCACGCCAGTAAGCCTACGCCCACAGCTCTTATTCTCAAACCTTCTGGGCTCTGGAAGAACCAGTGCACACCCAGGACAAACCAAGCAGTTTAAACTTTCTGGGCTCTGGAAGGACCAGTGCACACCCAGGACAAACCAAGCAGTTTATGCAGTCATAATATACAGTTTAAAGGCTGAAAAGCCTAATAAATAAACAAAAACACCCCATAAACAGTGTGGGGACAAAATAATAGCCTAAAACCAAGTTAAACATGCAAGGCCAGTCACTGATCGGGAACAGAATGGAACCGTAGCGCGAGGGTTCCGAACAATCGCGCGACGGTGCGTTCGGGCGCGCGATGGTTGCGCCCTGGCGCGCGACGATGCTCCCGGGCACGCTGGTCAACACTCCATTTAACCATCGCGCGAGGGTTCCAAACTGTCGCGCGACGGTTCGAGCCAACTTTCCAATGTCTGGTTTTGCACATTTCTGGGTTCTGGGACAGGTCCAGAATGATCCCAGGGGTACTCCAACAGAACAGAACTTAATATTGAAATGTAAAACTAACATTTCTAACAAAGGAAAGCAGTAAATTGGTTGTTAGCATGCTTCACAGTGATCTATATACTAAGTAAAAATTACAACAGTCATGCACGTAGCTAAAACAAGAAATGACCAGCCTCCCTTCCCCACGTGGTCCAATCTCTTGCTGACAGAACTGTCGCGCGAGTATTCGGGACCATCGCGCGAGGGTTGGCTTGGCCACGGTTTTTGAAACCTTGCTAGCTTTAGGGCCAGGACTGGTATTGATTACCAGCCTTGACCCTGCCAGCTCCCCTTAGGGATCAGAACAGAGAGCAGAACAAAGGTGAGATATACCTTTGGATTTTGAGGTTTGAAAAGTGTTTGAGCTTTGAATTGAGGTTGAGTTTGTTTGTGGTGTTTGAGTGGAAGAACAAGCTATATTTTTAGGGTGCCTTTGTATCTCTTTTATTAGCTTAAAAGAGAACAAAGTAAAGACCCTTTGAATGCCAAATTTTGTTAACCTTTTAAAAGATGAACAAAGGGGGGGATTTATAGGGAGAGCACCTTCCACTAATGGAAAGGCAGCTCTGGTCCAAAGAATGGAGGCCAGTCAGCCACGAGGCTGGCTGGGGATTACTTGGTGATTAAGCTGCCCAGCTGAATAAAGGTGATGGGGATAGGTTCTGACCGTCGCGCGAGGGTTCCAAACTGTCGCGCGACAATGCACCCTGGCGCGCTGGTCAATGCTCCGGTTGACCATCGCGCGATGGAGTCAAACCGTCGCGCGACGGTGCACCCCGGCGCGCGATGGTTGCGCCCTGGCGCACGATGATTGTGCCCTGGCACACAATGATTGTGCCCTGGCACACATCAATAGGGTTTTTTGGCTTTTGGAAGTGGCTTAAGACTAGGTTAGGTTCAAGGGTTTTGTAAACACTCAAAGCTCAAACACTCGACATTCCCGGGGTGTTCTTGATCCGTTTCATCATCGGGGAATCAAAAATCGTAAGTAAACTAATCTGGAAGCCCAGATTGGGGTGTCTACACATCTAGCAATGCTAACTCGTCGTAGCGGTTTTGAACCCAGTCCTCTTCGATCATTCCAGTCTCGGCTAGAACCCGTAGTGAGGGCAGCTCTAGTTCGATTGGCAAGACAGCTTCCATCCCATAGACCAGGGAATACGGGGTAGCCCCAGTTGAAGTCCTTTCAGTTGTTCGATAACCCCATAGTGCCAAAGGTAACATTTCTGGCCAGTTTGTGTAGGTGTCAGTATTCCTCCGCAAAATTCTCTTGATGTTCTTGTTTGTAGCCTCAACTGCTCCTTGGTTTGAGGTCGATAAGTAGATGACCGATGATTTTGTATTCCAAATTCAACAAAAAGCTTCTTTGTTGCTCCCTTGAAGTGTGATCCATTATCGCAGATGAACTCGTGAGGTACGCCATAACGATAGATGATATTGGTGCGGATAAACTTGGCCACGTGGGTGGCTTTAAGGGTAGCATAAGAAGCTGCTTCTACCCACCTGGTGAAGTAGTCGATAGCTACTAGAATGAACTGATACTTGTATTTTCCCTTTGGACTTATACTTCCAATGACGTCTATCTCCCAGGTGGAGAATGGCCAAGGAGATGTCATGCTATATAATTTCGTAAGGGGAATATGCATGTGATCGGCGTGGGTTTGGCATTTGAAACATCGGCAGACATAGTCAGCGCAGTCGGCCTCCATTGTAGCCCAGTAGTATCCCTGACGCAGGATTTTCTTTGCCATTGTTGCCTCTTTCATATGCGGCCCACAGATTCCTTCGTGTATTTTCTCCATTATCTTACGGCTTTCTTCCGTGGTGACGCAAAGTTGATTGGGACCCAGATGCGCTTTTCGATATAGTGCCCCCCCCCCGCAGACTACGAATCGGGTGACAAACTTCCGCATAGCCATTTTGTCCTTTGAGGTGGCCTCAGAGGGATATTCTCCTTCTTCTAGGAATTTCTTCACGTCTTCATACCATGGCTTTCCATCATCTTCACCTTCTTCAGTGAAGGTGCATTCGCATGCTGGTTTGACCTTCTGCTCGATCATGAGAGGCCGTATTGTGAACCCCAGGGGTATCTTGACCATACAGGCCAGTGTTGCCAGCGCATCTGCAAACCTATTGCTTACTCGTGGAGTGTACGTGAAGATGACTGAGTCAAATTGTGGAATCAAAATTTCCAACACAGAGTGATATAGCTTTAGCGTGTCTTCCTTGACCTTCCAGTCTCCTCTTGCTTGGGACACTACCAGGTTTGAATCCCCAATGACTTCTACCCTTTTTGCCCCTAGTTCCAAGGCTGCCTCCATTCCAACGATCCAGGCTTCGTATTCAGCTTGGTTATTGGTGACTTCAAACCTCAGTTTATATGACAAAGGGATATGAGAGTCGTTTGGGGAAACCAACAGTACCCCTATGCCATACCCACATTGGTTTGATGCCCCATCGAAGTAAAGCTTCCAGGTGTCGTCTAAAAGACATAAGATGTCTTCGTCGGGGAACATGAAGTCTTCTGCCTCGGCCTCTGTCACAGGGTGATATGGGCACACGCCCCAAAAATCCCTACATTTTAGGAGTGTAAAAATTCCGGGTGCGCCCTTTTTTGGAAAGCGCGACAAAACGCTTCGCAAATCAGAGAGTCGCCACTCGGGTTTTGTGGAAAGTACCCAAGAAACCGTGCTTTTTGAAAACGTTTAGATTACGTTTGTTTGAGTTTGAAAAAAAAAAGGCTTGTAGACTGGTCCATCGTCACCTTTGAAATCTGAGGTTCGGGAGCCAGGTTACGAGAGAGGAAGGGTTTTATGGCACCCCCTCTCGCCCAATCCGGAGATCGGTCTCTACTCAGGCATTTTATAAAACATTTGCATTTCTCTCTTTGTTTGATCATTTTCTTAGTCAGTTAGGGCTGGGGAACAGTTAATGGGATTAAAACTGTAACACATTTGCAGTTTATGTACAAGAACATGGAAAAAATTTTATGTTTGATCTAAGCAAGTAATAATAGATTGAGAACAAGCTACTGTGAACGTTTTAAGCAGACTAGAGCACACTAACTGTGCAGCGATGCACACAGAAGCAAACCTGCATGCACTGGCTAAGCCATTGCATGCAGCCCTGACCTGGGTGCGCCACCCCACAACTGGCGTGCGCCGGTGAGCTCAAATCCACAGCTTCTGTTAACAACCCTCTGGGCTCTGGAAAGGACCAGTGCACACCCATGACACACCACGTAGTTGATATAAGTTACTAAGCTTATTACAGACAGATTAAAGGGCTAAGAAGCCACCAAATGAACAGAAAACCCCTTACACAGTGAGGGGAGGATGATCAAAGGCCTGGATGGAAGATCCATGCAAGGGTTAAGCCACTGGAAGCTAGACTACTACCGTACGCCAGTGGTACATGGCCGTACGCTAGTTACCTATTTGTTCCAATGCTTTGGCTTTGCATCATCTGGGCTCTGGAACATGACCAGAAGGCTCCCAAAGGCCAAACTACACTAAGATACAGATGGAAGAGAAAGCAGTTCTAAAATACAGAAAGCAAAAGATTGGTTTTAGCATGCATCAGGGTGATCAGAACTTAAATAAAGCAAGAAAACAATGATCCATGATCCCCACGCCAGTTTTGCACATACTACCATGACTGGCGTACGGCTCAAACCTTGACCCTGCCAGCCCCCCTCAGGGGTCAGAACAGAAAACAGAAAGCAAATGTGATATACCTTTTTGCTTGTTAGTTTGATGGATGGTTTGAACTTTGAGCTTGAAGGTGAAGGTTGGAGGATGATTGTGGTGAGGGTTATGGACTGTGGAGAGTGTGCTCTTAACTTACTCTTTCTATGGGAAAGAAAAGAAGCAAGGAAACACTTAAGAAGAAGAAGACAAGATGACTTAAGGCAAATAAATGCAAGGGGGTATTTATGGAGGGTGGAAGGGACTGATCAGTTGTGCCCTAAGGGCTTGTTTGGTTAGTTAAGGCCAAGGAGGAGCCTCCCATGCATTAAATGCATGGGACTAGTTGATGGAGGGTGTAGGAGAGAGGGGGGCACGGGGCTGCCAGCTAACGTCAGGTGGTTACAAAATCTCCCGCGCGTCTGGCTGAAAAAGGTTGATTTGACTGGCGTACGCTCCTTGTTGAGTGGCGTGCGCCAGTAACTAGCGATGACTGACACGTGGCAGTGCTTCCTGCGCACGCTAGTTAAGAACCAGCGTACTCTAGTAGAGTTTTATTGAGGCCATTTGGTTCTGGCTTGAGGGTTCGACAAGGGGTTCGACGAGGTTTTGGGATGAGGCTCGGGATCTCAAAGCTCAAACACACTTGCAAACTCAGGTTGTTCTTGACCATAATCATCATCGGGGAATCAAAAGACCGTAAATAAACTATTCTGGAAAGTCCAAAATAGGGTGTCTACAGTAGCCCCCCTTTGACGGCACTTGGAGCACCATTGTTTTGGTACAAGTAACGTCAAAGGTTTCTAGACACCCTCTCAAGGCTATCCAGAAGAAATAGAAAATGCGGACATGTATTTAAATGTACCGTCCATTGAGAGATTGAAGACGGGCGGACCATTTGAAGATCGTTGGAAGAGAGTTTGAACTCTGTTGAGAAATGGGGATGGGTGGACCATCATTGAATGTCGAGGCGGACTCTCCCGGGGTATAATCAGCCGTAGATAAATCATTACCGCTGGGGATCAAACCTTCTTCGGCACGAAGAATTCCAACAATCACGGGTAAGTCGCGTCAGGTAGGTTGAATTCCATCTGTTGGGAATCAGAGCCAATCTCCTTATCAGGGACCATCCGAGACAGAGCAATAAGACTGCTAGAAGATGCGCTAACGGTTGAGTCGGAATTTGGATGGACAGACCGTCGTTGATTTGAATTTGGATGGGTAGACCATCGTCGATTTTGGAATTGGACGGATAGATCGTCGTTGATTTGAAATTGGACGGATAGATCGTCGTTGATTTGGAATTGGACGATTAGATCGTCGTCGATTTGAAATTGGACGGATAGATCGTCGTTGATTTGAATTTGGACTGGAAACGGTTTAATTGCGGAACGATGAACACTGTTGGGGACCGAGCCTTCTTCGTCACAAAGGGTTCCAACAAATCACGGGTAGGTCACGTCAGGTAGGTTAAATTCCATCTGTTGGGAATCAGAGCCAATCTCCTTATCATGGACCATCCGAGACAGAGCAATAAGATTGTTGGACGATGCGCTACTTGTAGACCGATGTGGACTTAGGATAGGCGAACGGTGTTGCAGACTGATTGGACGGGCAGACCGTCGCCGTGGATCGATTGGACAATATTCTGATCGTCGTTGAGGGGGTGAACGCGGGTGATATTCTGATCGCCGTTGATCGGAGGTGATGACATGACTGATCTTCGTTGAAATAGACGACTTGGCTGATTGTCGGTGATGACATGGCTGATCATCGTTGAGTGGACGACATGGCTGATCGTCGGTGATGACATGGCTGATCATCGTTGAGTGGACGACATGGCTGATCGTCGGTGATGACAAGGCTGATCATCGTTGAGTGGACGACATGGCTGATCGTCGGTGATGACATGACTGATCATCGTTGAGTGGACGACATGGCTGATCGTCGGTGATGACATGACTGATCATCGTTGAGTGGACGACATGGCTGATCGTCGGTGATGACATGACTGATCATCGTTGAAATAGACGACATGGCTGATCGTCGGTGATGACATGGCTGATCATCGTTGAGTGGACGACATGGCTGATCGTCGGTGATGACATGACTGATCATCGTTGAGAGGACGACATGGCTGATCGTCGGTGATGACATGACTGATCATCGTTGAGTGGACGACATGGCTGATCGTCGGTGATGACATGACTGATCATCGTTGAGTGGACGACATGGCTGATCGTCGGTGATGACATGACTGATCATCGGTGATGACATGGCTGATCATCGGTGATGACATGACTTATCATCGGTGATGATATGGCTGATCATCGGTGATGACATGACTTATCATCGTTGAGTTTGGACATGATGGGCTGTCATTGCTGGGGATCAAACTGTCCTCGGCATAAAGAACTCCAACAGTCGCGGGTAAGTCGCGTCAGGTAGGTTGAATTCTATCTGTTGGGAATCAGAGCCAATCTCCTTATCAAGGACCATCCGAGACAGAGCAATAAGACTGTTGGGAAGATGCGCTAACGGGTGAATCGGAGTTTGGACGGACAGACCGTTGTTGATTTGAATTTGGATGGGTAGACCATCGTTGATTTTGGAATTGGACGGATAGATCGTCGTTGATTTGAATTAGACGGATAGATCGTCGTTGATTTGAAATTGGACAGATAGACCGTCGTTGATTTGAATTTGGACGGATAGATCGTCGTTGATTTGAATTAGACGGATAGATCGTCGTTGATTTGAAAGTGGACGGATAGATCGTCGTTGATTTGAAATTGGACGGATAGATCGTCGTTGATTTGAAAATGGACGGATAGATCGTCGTTGATTTGAATTTGACGGGCTCTGCTTGGGGAAATAGCGAACCGGGATGGAAGCATGGGTCAGGACAACATGGGCTGCCTGTTGGGAATGGGCCTCAACGCTGACTTGATTTTGCCAATGCCACAACACGCTGGTTTGGCTTGATTTGATTTGATTTGAAAGCCTCCATGTGCTTTGGATTGATTTTGATTTGATGCACTTTCCTTTTTTTTGACATTTGATATACAATATGCAATGATAATGTATGCTAAACACATATGTGCAAATTGAAAATGCAAGAGCAGACTAGGGCGGCTTCTAGAGAAAGGGACGACACAAACGACGACCAGGACAATTTTGACGATTGAGGGCTACCACTGAGCCACACTTTTGCTTTACTACTTTGATTTGAGTTGCGGGCCTGCAGGTCCAGGTAGGTAACTTTCGAGCGGGTTAGAGGTTTGCTGCTTTGATTTGCTTTGCGTTGGGCCAATGTATCCCTCTGTACTTGACGATTTGTTGCTTGCTTGGACCATGGACGCCGTAGTGGCGCTGTAAAAGTTGCATTATTCTCGGTTCATTGGAGATAGATAGAGTATAAAGCAATCACTAATATCCAACTTGCATTGACGAGCAAATCGAGTTGACACACAGACATACGCACACGTATAGACTGCCTAGCTCGGAAGAATGAAGAAGAAAAGTCCTAGGATACAATGCAGACTCTCCGACACATGGGCAAGAATGAAATTTTGGGCATTAACAAGCCAAAATTCAAAGTATCCCTAGATAGGTGAAACTGACACTCACACACACTCAAATATGTACAGAGACCTGTGTGAATAAATGAAACAGATAAGAAAGCCCCGGAATGGGCAATAGACCGAAAAACTAGAAAAATGTCGCAAAAGTGGACAAAATATGCAAAGGGATGACTCATGTATGCCCGGACTGAAACCAACACCCCCGCACAGTCACATTAGGCACACATGACTCGCACGGCATAGAAAAACCTGGCAAGAGCCCTTAAGACCAATTTCGAGGCACCGAAACCTTGGTTTTAACTCGAAATTCCCACCGGGGGTTCAAAAATCGTTGTTAGGCGTGATGGCTGCCAATCGCTGTATGCTGCGGGAATTGGAGAAGCGCGCGCAGGTTTGAGACCAATGCGTGTCACTTTGAGCAAACGTGCATAACTGAAAAACTCGTGCAGCTACTTAACTTAGACTTCGCTGAACTTTAGAATAAACTGTGAGCCCGTTGGGGCCTCTAGCATTTCGTTCTGCTTTTGATGCTTTAAATATTTTTTTAGGGCTTTTGCTCAGCTTTGAAACTGAAGTAGTAGTTTGAAATAAGATTGAAAGACGAAAGGATTCCCCCCCTTCTGTTTCTGATGAAGCTTGTCCTGTTCTGACTACGGTGATGCACTAAAGCCTTGGATCAAATTGATGGATTGTGACCGAGTCTTGAAGAGAGACAGGCTACGTACCCCATTTAGGCGTCCATTGCGGTGTACCAAAGTCATAAACCTGTGATCCAATTGAATAGATTATGACCGAGTCTCGAAGAGAGACTGCCTACGTATCCCATTCTGGGGAATCAGGTCAAAACGTAGTTCGGGCCAAGGTTCACTCGTGTATTTACCTCTCCTTTTGTGCTCTAATTTTTGCCTAGTACCGCCCTTTTCAGGTTTTTGGTCTAGCGAGCTTTCAACTTTTGCCTATTTATTTTTGCCTAGACCGCCTCCCTAGGCTTTCGGTCTAGCAGGCTGCTCTAACTTTTGCTTGGAACCGCCCACCCTTGTGGTTTTCGGCCCAACGAGCTTCTCTCAGGGAAAAGTGGCTCTTTGAATTGATCCGGGTTGGCCAAGGTATTGAAGTTTTGTTGCTGTTGAGGTCGATGATCTTTGGCTTCAGTCCTTGATAAAATGGCTTTTGACGACACAGGGTCTTGACTGCTTTGGTTGGAAATGCCTCGCTCTGGGCCATTTTTGCATCTTTTGAATGTGCGCTCGATGGAGCGTCGCTGCTGCTGTTTTGAACATGGTACGAGGCCTGGAGCCTTCTGAGCTTCCGCTTTCTAGCTTGACATCCGGTGGCAGGAGATTTGATATTTTGTCATCTCATGATCGATGTCAGGCGTGTCTTTTGTGAAACCATGCCAAAATGTCGATGGTTCTTCGAGCCTGTCTGACTAGGTGCAATGTTCCTTTGGGGACAGCGTTGAGCCAATTTCGAGTCATCCGGAGGTCTACCTCATCTTTCAAGTTTATTGAAACTACTTCTTCTTTTAATAGGCCGAGCACGCCTTTCGTCTTCCTTTACGGTGAGGGAACACATTTCCTTGGGGATGTCCCCATCGAAATCTATCCCTTCGTCGTCAGGGTCGACACAGTTTATTCAAAAGCCAGCAAAGTACTTAGAAGCAAGATAGTGCATATCATAAAGAAAGCCCCACGGGGTTGCCAAGTATAGCAAAAGACTCGAATTGAGAATAGAAGCTACGACATGGAGGGCCAAGAGGCACGAACTCCGACTCAGAGCTAGACTAAGACGACTTGACAGACACTGTGTCAGACTCAGACTCAAAAGTGTGCAATGCAAGCTAAACGCGATTTCGAAAATGCAACTTTTATTGTTACCCTTGGCTTCCTCACAGAGAGGTGGGATCTAAAGGATGTCAGGCCCAAGCAACAGCACTTCGGCTTCCTCAGCTTCTTTGACTAAACCCACTTGGGAGAACGGCAACTCCAAATGCCCTCGAGTGAAGGACCTCATACTGTTAGTCTGCTCCCTTGCTTGATCGATCCGGTCCTCAACCAGTGCTTTCCAGTTTTCAGCCCCATCTTCTATTCCGCACCCTGCAGCCTCGGATTCAGAAGGGATAAACACAGTTGGTTTGGGTTGAGTTTCTGGGACAATGTAGAGAGTTGGGTTGAGTATGGTGGAGCTCGGGTTGATTTGAGTGGAGATGATAGATATCTGACCAACCAGAGGACCAGACTCGAGTTGGAGCAAGGAGATGGAACTGTCGTCGGGCTTTGATGGGAGTGGGGGTGGAATAATGCCATTATCGATGAGATTCTGAATGGCATGTCGGAGGCGGTAGCAAGCATCGGTAGGATGGCCAGGCATTTGATGGAAAGTACAATAGGCATTTGGATTGTGAGACGCCGGGGGTGCTCGAGGTGGAGGAGTCGGACGGAGTGGCCTGAGGATGCCAGCTTCAAGGAGCTTCTCATAAACCGAGGACAAAGGTGCAGAGAAGCACGAGAAGACCCTTGGTGGGTTCCGGCGACTGGATTGAGGGTTGGCAGAACTTTTACTCACTCTGCCGCTGTATAACATCGTGCTGTCAAGGGAATGCACTCTTTCGGCATTGGGGATGACTTCTTTGTTGCGCATATCCTCCTTTTCGGCACTGGCTTTGAACAAGGAACCAGCGGTCTTTGGACGAGTTCTAGCTTCATGACACTTAACTAGGTCTTTGAACATGTCTCTAGAGCACGGCTTGATTCCGACCGCAGGAGTGTGACAGGCCTGAAGAGGTTCTTTGACTAGCCCCGTATCCGATTTTGACATGATGGAGGTGAAAAGGTCAAACAGCCCCTGGACCATAACCATTTGCTTGTCCATTTTCTTGTTCATTTCTTGTACAGCCCTCTTTAACTCAGCCAGCTCTGCTTGTGCTGCCATTTTGGATTGATGATCGAGGAAGGTGATGGCCTAGAGCTCTTCTTTTCGGTACTTTCCTTGATGCTGCAACGCCCAAAGCTAGACAGTAAAGCAATCGAAGGCTCAAGAAGTGTCCCTGCAATAGTTTTATTTGAAAGGATGCAATGTACAAGTCGCCGTTGGTGTCCTCCTAGACTCTACAACTAGAGACAAGCTCGTCTCACGACACTCGGACGCTGCCAAGATCCTCGGATTTCTTTTCGACAGTGTACCTTGATGGGATCGACTAACACTAAGAGATGTCGCAACAGCCTAAGTCTTAGACTATTCCGTTTTCGAAGTTTCGATGTTGGAACGGAACAACTTGGTGTTAATGACATGATACTGTAACCAGGATGGCATAAGCAGCACTGTGCTGGAGCTTTGAGCGGTGTAAGTGTTTAGCACTTTTAACCTGGGCGGTGTGAGCATCATGGCATGTTTCCCGTTGTTCCTAGTTTTCTATTTGAAACCTCGATCGGGGTTTAGACAAGGACTTAGAGAGTCTCGATTTCCCAAAGTCTCGTTGACCCAAGGAATTGGAAAGTTGATAACGTGCACCATCTCGATGCACGACTCGTCATCGGTCCAGGCAGCACCCTAGCAGGCATCAAACGGGTTTGAAAGAGAGAAGAACCCTAAAAGCCGCCCTAGCATGCTCCTACGCAGAACGGTATGAATGTATGCACAGGCATGCGATAAGGAAAACAGTAACACATAGACAGTTTATGGGGGTTAGATGCAAGTAATCCTACCCTGTGGGTTCCTGTCCTAGTTTGAAAGGTTCTATTGCTTTGTACGCATGGCGAGGCTGGTTTTGGCTTAAAGGGGTTCCTCAGACTAGAGTCGCGGTATACCTCCCATTGCAACGCGTACAGCAGAGCAACGGTCAAACAGTAGTGCGACTCATCATCGACCAAGGTTGTTGGGCGTTCGAGGACCTCGGGCTCCAGTAAACCGTGCCGGTTACCCAAAACACCTCAACGGGGTTGATAGAACACCGATGCAAATGAACGCGTGCCGAAAGAATGATCGAGAGAGAGAGAAACGCAATGCTTTTTGAAAAGCGCCTTTTGAAGCTTGACTCACTTCATTAATCGACACTCGGAGAAAACTACACAAGCGAACAATAGTAAAAAGCCCCAGTTCGGAGTGGTCGGATGTAGAATCCTGTTACGTTACCATTCCGTTCTTCAGCAGCGCGGAACGTATTGTTTTGACAGAATTTTGAAAATTGTTCATTCATGTATTAATTTCCAAATGTTGATTAATGTAATGTCCCCAGCGGAGTTGCCACTGTGGGCACACGCCCCAAAAATCCCTACATTTTAGGAGTGTAAAAATTTCGGGTGCGCCCTTTTTTGGAAAGCGCGGCGAAACGCTTCGCAAATCAGAGAGTCGCCACTCGGATTTTTTGGAAAGTACCCAAGAAACCGTGCTTTTTGAAAACGTTTAGATTACGTTTGTTTGAGTTTGAAAAAAAAAGGCTTGTAGACTGGTCCGTCGTCACCTTTGAAATCTGAGGTTCGGGAGCCAGGTTACGAAAGAGGAAGGGTTTTATGGCACCCACTCTCGCCCAATCCGGAGATCGGTCACTACTCAGGCATTTTATAAAACATTTGCATTTCTCTCTTTATTTGATCATTTTCTTAGCCAGTTAGGGCAGGGGAACAGTTAATGGGATTAAAACTGTAACACATTTGCAGTTTATGTACAAGAACATGGCAAAATGTTTATGGATGTTTTATATTTGATCTAAGCAAGTAATAATATATTGAGAACAAGCTACTGTGAACGTTTTAAGCAGACTAGAGCACACTAACTGTGCAGTGATACACACAGAAGCAAGCCTGCATGCGCTGGCTAAGCCACTGCTTGCAGCCCTGACCTGCGTGCGCCACCCCACAACTGGCGTGCGCCGGTGAGCTCAAATCCACAGCTTCTGTTATCAACCCTCTGGGCTCTGGAAAGGACCAGTGCACACCCATGACACACCACGCAGTTGATATAAGTTACTAAGCTTATTACAGACAGATTAAAGGGCTAAGAAGCCACCAAATGAACAGAAAACCCCTTAAACAGTGAGGGGAGGATGATCAAAGGCCTGGATGGAAGATCCATGCAAGGGCCAAGCCACTGGAAGCTCGACTACTACCATACGCCAGTGGTACATGGCCGTACGCCAGTTGCCTATTTGTTCCAATGCTTTGGCTTTGCATCATCTGGGCTCTGGAACATGACCAGAAGGCTCCCAGAGGCCAAACTACACTAAGATACAGATGGAAGAGAAAGCAGTTCTAAAATACAGAAAGCAAAAGATTGGTTTTAGCATGCATCAGGGTGATCAGAACTTAAATAAAGCAAGAAAACAATGATCCATGATCCCCACGCCAGTTTTGCACGTACTACCATGACTGGCGTACGGCTCAAACTACTGGCGTGCACCACGGATCACTGTATACGGTTTTGAAACCTTGCCAGCATTAGGGCCAGGACTGGTATAGATTACCAGCCTTGACCCTGCCAGCCCCCCTCAGGGGTCAGAACAGAAAACAGAAAGCAAAGGTGATATACCTTTTTGCTTGTTAGTTTGATGGATGGTTTGAACTTTGAGCTTCAAGGTGAAGGTTGGAGGATAATTATGGTGAGGGTTATGGACTGTGGTGAGTGTGCTCTTAACTTACTCTTTCTATGGGAAAGAAAGGAAGCAAAGAAACACTTAAGAAGAAGAAGACAAGATGACTTAAGGCTTTAATGGAGCTTAACCCCTTGCAAATAAATGCAAGGGGGGTATTTATGGAGGGTGGAAGGGACTGATCAGTTGTGCCCTAAGGGCTTGTTTGGTTAGTTAAGGCCAAGGAGGAGCCTCCCATGCATTAAATGCATGGGACTAGTTGATGGAGGGTGTAGGAGAGAGGGGGGAGCAGCTCTGGCCGAAGTAATCATCAGGAGCTGCCAGCTGACGTCAGGTGGTTACAAAATCTCCCGCGCGTCTGGCTGAAAAAGGTTAATTTGACTGGCATTGACTGGCGTACGCCCCTTGTTGAGTGGCGTGCGCCAGTAACTGGCGATGACTGACATGTGGCAGTGCTTCCTGCGCATGCTAGTAAAGAACCAGCGTACTCTAGTAGAGTTTTTGCTGAGGCCATTTGGTTCTGGCTTGATGGTTCGACAAGGGGTTCGACGAGGTTTTGGGATGAGGCTCGAGATCTCAAAGCTCAAACACACTTGCAAACTCAGGTTGTTCTTGACCATAATCATCATCGGGGAATCAAAAGACCGTAAATAAACTATTCTGGAAAGTCCAAAATAGGGTGTCTACAGGTGATCTGCCAAGAATTCTGCCACAGCCCTCCCTTTCACTGATTTCCTTGTCATGTATTTGAGGTTGAATTCTGCCAGCAGCAGTAACCACCTAGCTAGCTTTCCGATAAGTGCTGGCTTTTCGAAAAGATATTTGATTGGGTCTAAAGGAGAAACCAGCACTACCGGATGTGCTAATAGGTAGTGCCTTAGTTTCTTGGTGGCCCATACTAGCCCTCAACAGGTTTTCTCGAGGGGAGTGTACCTTGTTTCGTAATCCATCATTTTCTTGCTGAGGTAGTATATGGCGCACTCTGCTTTGGCGTCGTTTTCTTGTGCTAGCATACATCCCATGGATGTGTCTGTTACTGAAAGGTACAGAATCAGTGGTTTTCCAGAGATGGGTGGTGATAATACATGTAGATTTTGAAGATACTCCTTGATTGCCTCGAATGCTTGCTGACAGTCCTGGCTCCACTCAAAATCAGTACCCTTCTTCAAAAGTTTGAAAAGAGGTTCACAGGTGGCTGTGAGTTTGGAAATGAACCGGCTGATAAACTGTACTTTCCCTAGAAAGCTCCTTACTTCATTTTCTGTCTTTGGTGGTGATATCTCCATGATAGCCTGTATCTTGGAAGGGTCTACTTCGATTCCTCTTTGAGTGATGAGAAACCCTAGCATTTTACCAGCCGTTACCCCAAAATTGCATTTTTGAGGATTAAGACGTAGCTTGTATTGCCTAATCCTCTCAAAGAACTTCTGAAGAGCTTCATAGTGTCCTTCCCTTTCCTTTGATTTGACTATCATGTCGTTGACATATACCTCAACTTCTTTGTGCATCATGTCGTGCAGCAGTGTTGTAGCCATCCTTTGGTAAGTGGCTCCAGCGTTCTTTAACCCGAATGGCATTACTCGGTAGCAGTAAGTTCCCCATGGCGTGGTGAAGGTGGTCTTCTCTCTATCTTCGGGAGACATCAGAACCTGATTATACCCAGAAAACCCATCCATGAAAGATAGCAGTGCATGCCCCACGGTATTGTCCACTAATTCATCTATGTGTGGCAATGGAAAGTCATCCTTTGGACTGGCCTTGTTGAGATCTCAGAAATCTACACAGACCCTGATTCCCGCAGTTTTCTTTGGTACTGGAACGATGTTGGCTACCCACTGTGGATATTCGGTGACCATGAGAAAACCAGCGTTGATTTGTTTAGTGACTTCTTCTTTTATCTTTAAGACCCAATCAGGACGCATACGTCTTAGCTTTTGTTTAACAGGTTTTGCATCAGGGAATTTGTGCTGGACTATTTCGGGGTCTATTCCAAGCATGTTCTCGTAAGACCAGGCAAAAACATCTTTGTATTCTTTTAGCAAAAGGATTAGTTTTTCACTTTCTTGAGAAGATAGTGTTGCACCAATTTTAACCATTTTGGGCTCGTTTTTAGAGCCTATGTCTGCTGTGATTATTTCCTCAGAAAAAGGTTTGGCGTGCCTCTCTTCTTCTCTCTCGATGAATTCTAGAATTTCTTTTGGAATTTCTTCCTCAAAATTTGGATTGTCGGAATCCACACAGTTGACATAGGCAAAGTGAAATCCTCTAAATTTTCCTTCTCATTGCTAAAATTGTCAAAAGACATTTCATAGTCGAATTCAAAATAAATGTTATGCCTTGGTGCTTTGACCAGGTTTTCCTCACTAGACTCAGTAGTTTGAAAAGATGAAAAGCTAGACTCGGATTGAGTTGATTCGGAGTCGGAATCAGAATCAGAACTAAGATCAGAATTAGCATTTTTCATTTTGTATTTTAGAGTGTGTTACACGGTCCAGTTAGGGTAAGCCCCCTTTTCAGCATCCACAATCAGCTCAGAGCAGTCTTTTTCATCACCAAGGTTGATTATCAGCACCTCACTGTCATCTTGATTTGCACTTTCATCACTATCACCCTGCAAGTCTTGGAGGGCCATTTGGTTCGCTATTGCCGTTATCTCTTCCAATTGAGCTTCTATCTCTGCTTCGTCACTGTTGTTGACTTTTCGTGTGCCAACAAATCCCTACCAATTACCAAAGCTATCTATGATGGGGTGGATCACCCTTATTTCATTTTCGGTGACCCCCTCATCAAAGAATAGGTTTAGTGATATCTCGTCAAGTGGATCATTATCAGCAGATTCTTCTTCCCTTGCTTCTTCATCTTCAGTGTTGTTGACGTCATCGATTGGCCAATAGTCGTCGGTAGGTTCATAAGGGTCATAGAAATAGATTGGGACCCTACGAAATCCTTTTTCTTCAATTATGCCTTCTACTTCTTCATCATAGACTGTCCTTGCGAACATGACATGATCGTCTTCAGTGATAATTACCATAGGCTTTGGCTGATCCGTCGGAGTGATGTATTTGGAAGGGTTGAAAATCTTGGCAGCAGGACGGACCGGGCCAGACAGCTTGGTGACAATTTGAAAGTGCGAATCAAACATGGGCAGTGATGCAGTCATTTTTCCTGAAAAATTGCGCTTTAGTTAGGTTGGGTTAGCTTACCTCCTTTTGTTTGATCTTACGGGGCTCCTAAGGTTTGACCTGCAAAAGAAGGCTTTACATATACATATATACAATGGGTGTGAGGAAGAACTTGAAGACGAAATGCAGGCAAATTCCTTAACCTGCGGGTTCCTGTCTTAGTTTGATAGGTTCTATGGCTTTCTAACACATGAAAGGCTTGGGTAGTCTCAGGGTGCTCCGTTGTCAAAGGGCACCAGTCCTTCCGTCGGCCCATCATAGGTGGCGATCGGGCGGTTTCCTTTTGGATATACCACTAGGTACAAGTGACTGAGGAGTTTGCTGGAACCCCTAACATAGCCCGTGACGTGCCGGGGTATTAGGTGAACTCAACGAGGTTGCCTGCTCAATGCATATGATAAATGAATCAAATAAAGCATGTATTAGTCCTATGTCGAACTTTCTAGTTATGGCTCTCAATTCCCTAGCAGAGTCGCCAAAAACTGTAGACACCTCCCTAGAGCGGGGCATCGCCATACAGATTGATCATTGTTGTTAGTTTGGTTGTTTGCTACATAAACCAAAATCATGGATATTACCATGGCTAGGAACATCGCCACACGATAGTGGTTATCATCGAAACAGAGTCGCCACCTAGTTTAAGAAAACTAGGAAAAACAGATAGAGATTCTGGGCACGGGAGCCAAAGGTACAATGAGAGAAAGGTATTAGGCACCCCTCTCTACCCAGTCATGAGACTGGCCCATAGTTGTTCGACATATGATTAAAATATGTTTTATTCAATTCTAACACATAGTCTGTTTATTAGCCTTTAAGAGTGAATAAGGTGAGCCGAGACGATAGGTAAATCATGCATTAGAAAACGGAATAAAACAAATTGTTCCAGCAGGGAGATGGATCCCGCGGCCGGTGAATGGATGTCACTGCCGAGGGATCCTCCTGATTCTATATATTGGCCGAGGGATTGATTCCCCAGCCGATGTTCTTTCTCACACCAAACCAGACGATTAACAGATAATCAGAAAACTACAATTAAGCATAAAAACGGATAATAAATAAAACCAAAGGCCCCTAGGCCTCACCACCTTGATCCCTCAGTAGCTTGATTGCTTCGGATTAAGGGTGATTCACTGATTGCTTCTTAAAACCCTAGGGTTAGGGTTTGAACTTCGGGGTTTGATTGTCGGATTAGTGGCTGCCTTCGGGAGGTTGGGGCTTTTGTAGAGGGGATGTGAGAGTGTATTTCTGCAGAGTTTCGTGGTGGATGGGGATGTGTTGGTCTCTCAATTTCGAAGCCAAAGCTCTCTTTATATAGACACTAAGGATGACACAACTCAACCAATCAAAATGCACGGTAGGAATTGGAGTTGGGGAGTGATACAAACTCTTCATGGTGATCCCTGAACGTGGTCCGAACGCATCGAAAAAAGGCTGCAAGGGTTTTGTGAACGGATCAAACGATTGATAGAATATTCCAGAATCTGGAAAACAGACGATCTGGCGGCCGAGCAAAGGATCTGGCGGCCGAAGGAATGATATTGCGGCCAAAGGATAGATCTGGCGGCCGGCTAATCGATCTCTCAAGGAGATTTTCAAGCAACTGGCTTCACGGGTGAAGAATTGATGTTGAGGTCGTGTGATCAATGTCACGACCGACAGATGGATTCTCCTAAGATGCTGTGTTTCTGTCTGAAAGGCTATTTGGCTCTGCATTGGGTCCTCTAAGTGGCTAAAAGTTCTTACCGAACGTCTTAAGGTTCACAGAAAGTCAATCAGCAATCACTGTATCCATTTCATCATCGCGATGGTCCCCAAGGTGGGACTTGAAATAATTGTTAATCCAAATTGGGGTGTCTACAGTGTTGGTGGCGGTCAAGGGTAGTTGAACCATGCTAGTATATGCCCGCCACCCCATTTTGCTAACCGTTCTTTTATTAAACCAAGGTCATTATATGCTATGAAGTCCTTAGTTGATCTCTAGTACACTTTGAATCTGTTTTGATTCAATGTTTGATCTTTGGCATACGAAGTTTGTGGCATGTTTCTTTTCGGTAATATAGTTGATAGTTGTTTGGCTATGAATTTTGTTTATTGGTGCTCTCCACATATAACGGCATGGCATTTTTGTTCACCACGCCTTAATTCGAGCACATCTTTTATGGTATGGCTACTTTTGCGTACATGGTATAAAGCCTCGTATCCTTCTTTCAATCAAGGATACGCTTCTTGCATGCTTGTTTGACACTTGCTTAGAGCTTAGTTGATCATCTAGTTTCCGGCTGCGAGTTGTTTTGGAATAAATGTGTTGGTTTTTGAACTCTTGCTAGTTGGATACGGTTTTAGCATGTGCCTTAGTTATTTTGTCGGAAGGATTGTTTATTTTGCTTTTACTTTTTGTTGTGTTGTTGCTAGGGACTAGCAACGCTTTGCTTTTACTTTTTGTTGTGTTGTTGCTAGGGACTAGCAACGTGTGATGAGCACCCAATTGTAGACATCCCAATTTGGCCTAACGATTATTTCAAGTCCCACCTTGGGGACCATCCCGATGATAATATGGATACAGTGATTACTGATTGACTTCTTGTGAACCTTAGGACTTTCGGTAAGAACTTTTAACCACTTAGAGGACCCAATCCAGAACCAAATAGCCTTTCAGATAGAAGTACAGTATCCTAGGAGAATCCATCTGTTGGCCGTGACATTGATCACACGACCTCAACATCATTTCTTCACCCATGAAGCCTGTTGCTTGAAAATCTCCCTGAGAGATCGATTAGCTGGCCACCAGGATCATTCCTCGGTCGCAACATCAATTCTTCGGCCGCCAGATCGGCTATTTTCCAGATTCTGGAACGTTCTGTCATTCGTTTGATCCGATCACAAAACCCTAGTAGCCAAATCCCAATGCATTCGGGCCACGATTGGAGATTACCATGAGGAGTTCGTGTTGCCTTATAACTCCAATTCAATCGTTCGATTTTGATTGGTTGATGTATGTCATCCTTATGCCTATACAAAGGGGCCTTTGGGTTCCGAAATTAATAAGTTCATACACCCTCTCTAGCCCCGATACTCTGTCAATATACACTCTCAAATCCCCTCTCTGAAAGCCCTAACCTTCCGAAGGTAGCCGTTAATCTGACGATCAAACCCCAAAGTTCAAACCCTAACCCTAGGGTTCCAAGAAGCAATTCAGTCAATCCCCTCAATCCGAAGCAATCAAGCCACTGAGGGATCAAAGTGGTGAGGCCCAAGGGCCTCTGGTTCGATTTATTTTCTGTTTTTACGCTTAATCGTAGCTTTTTGATTATCTGTTAATCGTCTGGTCTGGTGTGAGGAACAACATCGACTGGGGAATCAATCCCTCGCCCTATACATAAAACCAGAAGGATCCCTCAGCCGTGACATCCATTCACCGGCCGAGAGATCCATTCTCTGGGACACTTGTGTTGTTTTCTGCTTTCTGACGCATGATTTCAATTACAGTCTTGGCTCACCATTAACTGTTTAAAGGCTAATTAATCAGTTTACTTACTAGAATTACATAAAGTATGTATTAATCCTATTTCGAACAATTATGGGCTAGTCTCACGACTGGGCAGAGAAGGGTGCCTAATACCTTCCCCTCATTGTACCTTTGGCTCCCGTGCCCAAAATCTCTATATGTTTTTCCTAGTTTTCTTAAACTAGGTGGTGACTCTGTTTCGATGATAACCGCTATCGTGTGGCGATGTTCCTAGCCATGGGAATATCCACGATCTTGGTTTATGTAGCAAACAACCAATCAAACAGCAACGATCAATCTGTATGACGATGCCCTGCTTCCGGGAAGTGTCTACAGTTTTTGGCGTCTCTGCTAGGGATGAGAGAGCCCTAACCAGAAAGTTCAACATAAGTCTAACACATGCCTTGTTTAATTCTTTTATCATATGCATCGAGCGGGCAACCTTGTTGAGTTCACATAATATCCCGGCATATCACGGGCTATATTAGGGGTTCCAGCAAACTCCACAGTCATTTTTACCAAGTGGTATATCAAAAAGAAAACTGTCCGATCGTTGCCTATGATGGGCTGGCAGAAGGGCTGATGCCCTTTGACAACGGAGCACCCTTGAGACTACCTCAACCCTACATGTGTTAGAAAGCCATAGAACCTATCAAACTAAGGCAGGAGCCCGCAGGTTAAGGAATTTTCCTGCATTTTATCTTGAAGTTCTTCCTCACACTCTGTAACATTTGTTGTTGTAACATCTCTTTCTGTGCAAAAGAATTGGGATTTTCAGCCCAAATCCTAACCCTATACAGCCAAGTACTGACTTGCAGGTATTTTACTTTCAAGCAGGCACAATAAGTAAGCCAAGAAAGCAACCACAGCCAATTTTTTACTTTTACAACATCCAAAGTCACGCCAAACAGAGGTCTTTGCATCTGTCTCGTCTGTCGTCTTCGCCTGCTAAAACACCTTCATCGTAACGGTCCCAATCACTTCCAGGGACTTTGCGGTCATCCTCTCAGCAAACCCGATCATCCACCAAATTCCAAGCTTCATAAAGCAATCCTCCCACTCCCATGGCAGACAACGATGCCAATATTACCGATCTCTAAGCTCAAGTCGCTGCTTTGCTAGCAGAGAAAGCAGCAAGAGATGCTGAGGACGAAGAAAAATCAGTAGAAGATGAGATTGCACTTAAAGCAATAACAGTAGAGAATACAGAATTGGCCAAGCAAGTCAAAGAAATCAAACATGCTCTAGCTCGTTCACGAGGGGACCAAATTCTGGACTTGGACTGTGCCTCTTTCCAGAGTCTCAATTGCCCGAAAGATTCAAAATGCCAAACATCGAGAAGTTCAATGGAACCAGTAACCCTACCAGCCATGTTCGTCATGTCATCAACACCCTGAAGCCGATGGGCTTGAATGATGAGCTCATTGCTCAGTTGTTCAAAAGAACCCTCACTGGAAGTGCCCTCGATTGGTTCCTCACTCTGGAATTTGTGCATTACCACCCTTGGCCAGAAATCGCCAATGCTTTTGTCAAGCAATATGCATACAATGTCCAAGTTGAGTTAACCACTCGAGATTTGGAGATGACCAAGCAAGAGTCAAATGAAGACTTCGTTACTTTTGTGGCTAGATGGAGAGAAAAGGCTGCCAAAATGAAGAATCGCCCCTCTGAGGAAGATCAAGTAAGGATAGTTGTCAAGAATTTGCAATCCAAGTATCTCAAGCATATTTACACACAAGCTATCACAGATTTCAAGCGCTTGCATGCCACTGGGTTGCAGATTAAAAAAGGGATCAAACTGGGACTCATTGGAAAAGAAGAAGCTCCTCCACCTAAGAAAGCCTTCCAAAGCCGTACATCTCATGCATCCAAAAATGCTCTTAACTCAACCTCACCACAAGACCCTTTCCAAGCCAGCCCTTCCCGAAGCTCAAACCGACCTCGCCGCAACTTTAGCCCTCTCTACATGACTCTCTCCCAAGCCTTAACCATTCTAAGCCGTCAGGGGCATCTTAAACCCTTGAACAAACCACCTCCTCAGCCACCCTATGTCCCAAACCATGATCCCAACAAGTAATGCGCCTACCATCAACACTCTGGGCACGAGACAAACAATTGCATACGTCTTCGCCACAACATTCTAGATCTCATTGATAGTCGAACCATAAAATCTCCACAACCTGATGCACAAAACAAACCACCCCACAACACTGAACCACCCCGAAATATCAATCTCATAACCCTATCTCACAACCACGTATATAACCCTAGCTAATACATTGTCCAAAGCACCCAAGCCAGGCCAACCTTGACCTTCCTAGAGGAAGATGAGTGTTTCATGATGGAGGAAGAAGAAAACGATGACTCCGATCAATCAGAAGTGATCGATCCCGACATGTCTGATAAGAGTGACGAAGAGGAACAAGCAAAGGAGGAAAAGCTAAAGAAATGGAAAGAACATTCCTGGGCGAAACACAATTTGGAGGATCCCGACATTCCATTTGTAGAGAATGACGAATGGCTACGTATCAGGTTTGCGAATAGGAAGAAGGAAAAGGAGAGGGTCATCATGATGAGAAGACATGCCTGCTTCGAGCCTGCTCAAATAGTAATACCTATCAATCGTCCGAGAATCCCGATGCCTCCGATAGTCTGGGAAACAATCAACCTTATAGAAGAAGTGGAGGAATTCCATATGCAATCATGGGTCAATCCCTACAAAGAATGTGACTACAACCAATGGGTAGAGGAAGAAGAAGAGCCAAACTTCATATACACAGATCCATGCAAAACAGGGGAAAGTGGCTTTGACAAAATGGAAGGAGAATATAACGATCCGCTCGATGAAATCTCCTTAGCATCACTATTCAATCAAGTGGAAGTAGCTAACGACTGCTCAGTTAACAAGAAGGAAGAAGATGTGGTAAAAGTCCAAGCTGACATTTCTATTTGGGGACTGCTCATGTCTCAAGGAGGTTGCCACCATGCAAGCTTCAAAAATGGACCCAGTTCAAAGGCTTTGTTTGGCAAAGAAGAGGGTGGAAAAGAGTATAAAGTTGCAAAAAGCAACGAAAATGACCCTAACATGCTACAGTAGCTGAGAAGTTATGACATGGCAAAAACATTAAACATTGCATTTGTTTTCTAAATCAAACTAGAACATGTTCTGGACCCCTGTTTGGGCATTTCATTTCTGCTAAGTGAATTCCTGTTTCATTTTCTAGATTATGCTTATTCAAATTGTAAAGGCCATATGCTATCGTCTCTTTGCCAAATAAGGGAAACTCTAAAGGATCAAGTTCTTTGTGTCAATGACAAAAGGGAAAGAAATGATGAACTTTAGTCGCTTGAACTAGGTTTTTGTCAAAACTTAGAAAGAATACGCTATCTCCGTGAGAACACTTAGAGTTAGCTTGCCTATTACAAAGGTACAAATACAAAGGAGATTCATAAAAATATCTCCACCAAATTCTTCTTCAAAGTACAGAAAGCCTCTTGAGAGAAATGCTCGTTGGGTAACCCAAGCAAAACTAAGAGCAAAGCCTGCTAGAGCAACAAAATGCAAAAATGCAGCCCAGGCAAAAGTTAAGGCATTCAAAGGAAAGCTCGCTAGGGACTCAACCTCCATTAGGTAACCTAGGCAAAATCAAGAGCATGTGAGAAGAAAAACCAAGAGTGTAAACCCAACCTCAAAGGTGGTGATTTTGGAACTACGTAAAAGACCTGATTCCCTGATTGGGATACGTAGGCAATCTCACATTGAGATGCGGCCCAAACATTTGGAGAGAAGAAAAAGTATCAAAGAGATTTGTACTAAATGATAGGTTTAGCTAACCCTATGTATTGAGCTCGCAAAAGATATGTATGCTTCTCTCGAGGGATTGACAACAGCAAAAGACACAAGAACCATCATTCATCCCCTCTGACTCAAGAGTCATTGACACAACAAACAAGATATCTCAAAGACTCCCGAAATTGGCAATAAGGCTATAGGATATGGCAAAATCAAAACCAAGCATAAGAAGGAAGAGAAAGGAGGAAGCCATTTGGCTAAAACAAAATCTAGCTCCCTTTGGAAAACAAAGGTAACGACCGAAGGATGGATTCATCGGCCGCAACATCAATTCCTCAGCCGCATGATCAATTCCTCGGCCGATATTTCATTTCTCAAAGATTTCTGCATATTTTCAAACTCTGGGTAAAAACAGCAATTACTTGTTCAAGAAGCCATGTTCCGACTATTGCATGCATACTTAAGGCATTCAAGGGGCATGAAAAGCTTTTCTCATTTCATAAACAAAAGCTTGGTTACAAAATCATCATTGTGGTCGCTTTCACTATACAGAATACAGTTTATACTTGTCTCTTTGCTAACTATAGACAGGAAAAGAGAAAATCCTAAAGCTAATCACAACGGCATCTCCGAGACAACCTTTGGGATGTAGACAAGGACTGCTCACTGGCTCCCATGCCCTCCCTACCAGTAATTGGTGCTCGCTCAGCCTCAAGCTACAAAGACGAGAATGCAGACACTCAGATTCAAGAAATAATGCAAAGCAAATGGAATACATAGGAAAAGACCATACCTCAAGGATCCGACGGCGCTGTCTCCGGACCAAAGCCTCTGCACTCTGATAAGCGTGCAGCCATTCCTGTACTATCTCAGCAGGCACCTATACAAATAACCAAGCGTTTCAAGCATCAGAACGCAAGATACAATGACAAAGCAAGGAAAGGCAACCTAAAACAGAATGGTACCTGTGAAACCCCGGTTGGCAGTATGTAAAGCTGGGTCGAACAAGGAGTAAACGCCAAGCGCTCCTCCTCTCCATCATCATAATGGAAGGAGACAAAGGAAAGGGCCCGAGGCCAAATAGGAGCAATAGGTGGAGCCAAGAAAAGATGGCAGTACTCCATGTAGTCACCCACCTGGAGAAACAAGGCTGCCTAATCTCTGGCCCGAGCATTCTTTAAATCCTCCTTGGACATCAAAGAAGTAGATCTCATCGATGCTGGAGGGGGAGGAGGAACGAACTAAAGAGCCTCAACGCGCAGACGCCACTGGCTAGCCACCCGAACTCCTAAGTGCCAGGATCGACAGAAGGGACCCTCAAGCAAGCTACGGGTACGGTCCAATACCTTGGGGCACGCAAGAGGGGCATCCTCTAGTACGCCACTCAAAAGATCAAAAAGTACCTACAAACAGGAACAAATCAGCTACAGTACAGAGCAATGGAAGTCTAGGGACAAGAAATATAAAGGGAAGAGAAAGGTACCTGATCGACCGTCAATCGGTCCAAGACTCGCCGCCACTTAGGAAGGCTCAAAACTGGCGACCGTGGCTTCCGTTGGCCCGCCAACCATCGCTCGTAGTGAGGAATATAGTTTGCATCCTCATGCCTGGTGCCAGGGGGAAACTAAAGAAGGTGTTCGAAAGCCCAAAGCTGAAAAATGGATTAGCAAATAGAGTTCAAAACTAGGAGAAATCAAAATAGGAGAGGAAGCGAAAGAGAAGGATGTATACCTCAAGCACCCGGTAGTGACCACCGAGGATGGGACTCTTGTCCCGTGAATAGGCTCCAAGGTTGCCGTACAGAGTGGCCAAAGCAGATGCCCCCAATTAAACTTCCAAACAGACTCCAAATGTTGTAGAGGAGCTAAAAACTGCGCATGCACCGAACCGTCCTTGTTGGCAAACAACGTTTGCCCAAGGAGGTAGAGAAGAAAGGCTTGTGCCAGCTGTTCGACACACACTTGGGTCAGAATATCGGCTTTCATGAAAGTATTGCTCAACCAAGCGATGTCGACATGACCTCATGAACGAAGGGGAGGCACCTTGCCCAGAAACCACTCCAAAGCCCCTACTCGCTCCCAAAGCCTGGGGTCATCTCGAAGAGGAGCTCCACCTACTCGTAGGCCAATAAGCAATGAAAAGTCACCTGGCGTAATCGTCATCTCACCAGCAGATGGGAAATGGAATGTGTTAGTGGTGTCCCACCATCTCTCCACCAACAAAGTCATCAACGACCAATCAATCTTCGGAAGGTTGAGACCTAGAATGAACGTCTCGAAACCTGCAGCTCGCACTAACTCTTAGGCTGGCTCCGGCAATACTAAGAACCACTTGTGCACCTCCTTACCTCCTCCACGAGCCTCCAATCTCTTATTTCTCTGCAAAAATCCACCAGGACAAAAGGGAGTTAATCTCATGATTGCATAAACAAATAAAAAGCTAAGGGTATCGAATTAACGTTTAAAAAGCATGGATTGCCTAAATAGGGGCACGGTTATTTTAGTCTTTTTAAACAAAACAATTCCGACCCAACCACAGGTCCTTCTCACTCACGCCCCTGGCTAAAAGGGATTTCATCCCGAGAATGAAATTCATCTTTAAATCATGCAAAATTAACTCCTAACTAAAGTAAAACTTTTACTTTTCAGGAAACTTACCGGAACATTGAGGACACTCAAGTGCTGCTCAAGCTCTCTACGAACTACCTCGGCCTCTCGGCCACCGACAGGAGGACGGTACTGCAAGAAACCGCCATAACCTAACCTACGCAAGGGAAGAACGTAGGTAGCGGTGTCAAACGAACCCGGCTCCTCAATCGCTTCCTCGTCGGAAGAAGGGTACTCACACCTACACAGAGGATGCAAAGAAGAACCTGCAATGTCCGTAGAGGATGATGGCGGCAAGTCGATGGAGGGTGGCGTGGCCATCACGTTCGAAGCAAGAGAGAAAGCAACAACGACGACAGTCAACAACAGCCGAGAACGACGACGAGTAGTGGTGGTCAGAGGGACGACAACGGTCAGAGAAACAGGGACGGAGAAGTCTCGGACGAGAGAGAAGAGAGAACGAGGGGAAAAGATAAAAATGAGCCGTGAAATCGATTAAACAGAACTTAAATCGATTTCCTAACTTTTGACTTTCTCACGGCCGAGACATCGATATCTCGGCCGAGACATCCATTAATTGGCTATCTTGCTCAGAGCACCAACTCAAGCCATTATGAAGCTCTGGGTCCGTGACCAACAAAAATAATGATCAGAACTAGCCTTAGGGGCACGCCCGAGCATGGAGAAACTCTCTCTCCGCAACAGCAAGCTAATTATCAGATATTACCTGCTTTCCAAAATCCATGCACCTGCTACCTCAACAGCCCCAAGCTCATCATCTCAGGAATACCTACATTCAAACGCTCACCATCAGCAAATTCAGCAGCACCTTGCTCATTGCTTCAAGTACCATACTCCTTCCACCATCAGCGGCTCAGTGCTTATCATTACAACTGCTCGCTACCTCAGCAGCACCATACTCCTTGCACCATCAAGTCGCTAACCACTATCAAACTGCTCCTGATAAAACCTGGTCACCTAGCGATTCAGTGCTCGTCATCAAGCTATTCAGCGACTCCACGGCCTCGCGCTCACTATCAGCAGCTCTATGCTCATACTCAGCACTCAACAACCCTACGCTCACCTCATAGCTCTAAGCCCACCTTTTCAGTGGCTCCATGCCTGTTCACTCAGCGGCCCTATGCCCGTACTCGCTATCACTATCATTATCATCAAGCCACTCAGCAGCTCTACGCTCGCTCACTCAGCGGCTCCACATCCGTACTAGTCATCCCAGCAGCTCCAAACTCACTATTGCTCAACAGCTCTAAGCTCGCCATCACTTACCGGCTCTACGCCCATATTCACCATCTCAGCGGCTCTATGCCCTTATTTACCATTAGCAGCATCATTATCACTCTCAGCAACTCTACGCTCGCTACCTCAGCAGCATCACATATTCACCATCTCAGCGGCTCTATGCCCGTATTTACCATCTCAGCGGCTCTACGCCCATATTTCACCATCTCAGTGGCTCTATGCCCGTATTCACCATCTCAGTGGCTCTACGCCCGTGCTCACCGTCTCGGCGGCTTTACGCCCGTATTCACTATTTTAGCGGCTCTACACCCATATTCACCATCTCAGCGACTCTACGCCCGTATTCACTACCTCAGTAGCTCTACGCTAGCTATCTCAGCGGCTCCACACTCCATCACTCAGCGGCTCTACGCCCATTATCCCAAATTGGCTCTACGCCGTAACCAATCATCAAGATATCATATGTTCTCAAGCTCTATGCTTGAATGCTCAAAATCCGACATTTTGAATGCTCGAAGTTCTTCGAATGCCCAACCACTGTATACTGGATGCTCAAGTTCTATGCTTGGATGCCCAACTACTGCGTACTAAATGCTCAAAGCCTGTACTTTGAATACTCGAATTCTGCTGTCCGAATGCTCGAGCTCTATGCTCTGAATGCTCAAGTCCAGAACTTGAAAAAAGCTCTACGCTTAAATCAAACACACACGCACGGGCCCGTGCACATAAGCATCAATTGCATCACCATTATCACATCGAGTCCACCCCATTAAATCAATTCCTTCCAGCTCATTCGCAAGGATAAGTTACTCTACCGAGCTCCCCTCAGTCAAAGTAAGGATGATCAAGAAAAGCAAACCACTCACCCGCCGTGTATTGGTCTACCACAAAATACTAAGGATGCTCTCTGCAAAAAACTTTTCCCGGCAGCTCCGCACTTCTTCAACTACTCTCTGCCAAAATCCTGGCTTAGCCTAGGTACGTCGCACTACGGCTTTTAAACCCCAAAGGTATGTCTTCTGTTTCTAACCCTCCAAACTTTTTATTTTCTTCATTGCCCTTCCCGAACTATGTTTGGTCTGAATTTCCCCTGTGGAATACGTAGGCAGCCTCCTAGCCCGACCATAACAAAAACCCCTTGGAATAGTGGTTGGACCAATTGAGTTGCTTTTACAGTTTCGACTCTTACTTAAACATGTCTAGTGATCCATCTAAGTTCAGTCAAAGAGGGGCATCTGTAGACACCCCAATTTGGCCTAACGATTATTTCAAGTCCCACCTTGGAGACCATCCCAATGATGATATGGATACAGTGATTGCTGATTGACTTATTGTGAACCTTAAGACTTTCGGTAAGAACTTTTAGCCACTTAAAGGGCCCAATCCAAAGTCAAATAGCCTTTCAGATAGAAGTACAGTATCCTAAGAGAATCCATCTGTCGGTCGTGACATTGATCACACGGCCTCAACATCATTTCTTCACCTGTGAAGCCTGTTGCTTGAAAATCTCCCTGAGAGATCGACTAGCCGGCCGCCAGGATCATTCCTCGGCCGCAACATCAATTCTTCGGCCGCCAGATCGTCTATTTTCCAGATTCTAGAACGTTCTGTCATTCGTTTGATCCGATCACAAAACCCTAGCAGCCAAATCCCGATGCGTTCGGACCACGTTTGGAGATTACCATGAGGAGTTCGAGTTGCCTTATAACTCCAATTCAATCGTTCGATTTTGATTGGTTGACATATGTCATCCCTATGCCTATATAAAGGGGCCTTTGGGTTCCGAAATTAATAAGTTCATACACCCTCTCTAGCCATGATACTCTGTTAATATACACTCTCAAATCCCCTCTCTGAAAGCCCTAACCTTCCGAAGGCAGCTGCTAATCCGACGATCAAACCCCAAAGTTCAAACCCTAACCCTAGGGTTCCAAGAAGCAATTCAGTCAATCCCCTCAATCCGAAGCAATCAAGCCACTGAGGGATCAAAGTGGTAAGGCCTAGGGGCCTCTGGTTCGATTTATATTTTGTTTTTACACTTAATCGTAGCTTTCTGATTATTTGTTAATCGTCTGGTCTGGTGTGAGGAAGAACATTGGCTGGGGAATCAATCCCTCGGCCGATACATAAAACCAGAAGGATCCCTCGGCCGTGACATCCATTCACTAGCCGAGAGATCCATTCTCTGGGACACTTGTTTTGTTTTCTGCTTTCTGATGCATGATTTCAATTACAGTCTTGGCTCACCATTAACTGTTTAAAGGCTAATTAATCAGTTTATTGCAAGAATTACATAAAGCATGTATTAATCTTATGTCGAACAATTATGGGTCAGTCTCACGACTGCGCAGAGAGGGGTGCCTAATACCTTCCCCTCGTTGTACCTTTGGCTCCTATGCCCAGAATTTCTATCTGTTTTTTCTAGTTTTCTTAAACTAGATGGCGACTCTGTTTCGATGATAACCGCTATCGTGTGGCGATGTTCCTAGCCATGAGAATATCCACAATCTTGGTTTATGTAGCAAACAACCAATCAAACAGCAACGATCAATCTATATGGCGATGCCCCGCTTCCGGGAGGTGTACACACCAATATTGTGCAATCTTGGTGCTCTAGTCCTTTAGTTTGTAGCGTATTTCCAGTTAATTTATCTTTTTACTTGATATTGCACGTGAGGCATTTTGTTGAGGTTTGTAGGTGAAATGTGCAAATAAGGTGTATTTTGACGCCAAGGATAGCCCTCGAGGGTAACCGAGCACCCGAGGCCATGAGATGCTATGCCACCAAGTCCCAAGAGTCAAGTGACGATGCCTCGGAGGATGCACGGGAGGTGTCAAAGGCAAGGAAGGCAGCCAATATCTGAAATCTGCAGTTTTTCACATTAGTATCGATACCAATTCATAAAGGTATCGATACCATTTGGTCCAGAAGCTGTCCAGACTTGAGGGTATCGATACCTTTACCAAGAGGTATCGATACCAGTCATCCACGGAGAATCACCAGCCCTAAGGTATCGATACCTATGTTACAAGGTATCGATACCTGTTGCCTTCGACAGATATTTTCTGCTTTATCAACTTTCCATTAGTAGCAAGTATACTACTTTTGGGGGTGTTTTTGGGATATTTTGGTATAGAGAGAGAGAGAGTTCATTTTAGTTGATTTAAGTCTTTTAGAGAAAAACTCCATTGTTGCTTAGGCTTTCGAAGTTGATTTCATTAAGAACACAAGTAAGTATTTGTCTTTTGTTCATTTCTCGGTTATTAAAGTTGCTTGTACGGACTAGATTCTTAGTAATATCAAGTTTATTTTCGTTTAATACGGTTAAATCTTATGTCTCATTTTTCTACTAAGCTTTGTTCTTTAGCTATGGTTGAGTAGTCTTTTGGCTAAGTCTTGGGCTAATCTATCCCAAAGACTTAGGTTGTTGTTTGGTTCTCGAACCCTCGGGCTTAAAATCATGGTTTTCGGAATAAGAGCTAAACTTGCATTTTTTGTCTAAACTAGGGGTGTAAACTTCTTGGCATACTGTTTAGTCAAGCGGTCTTGGCACGCAATATGCCTAGAGCTCGTGGCCTCCTACGTGTTCGATTAATTAGTTAAACAAGTTAGTTTGCCTCCGTTAAATCACATCTTTTTATAAACGTAGTCTTTAAAGCTAAATCTTCCGAGCGTGAGCACGCAGTCGAGAACCGATAACGGCCTTTGAAAAGGGAAAGACGATCCCTAGACTTGCCTCTTTTAGTTCATCAAAATCTTTTCTAGTCTTTTGCCTTAGTATTTCCACTTTAAAAGCAAAACCAAAAGTTGGCCGTCTTAAATGCCACAATCCTTACATAAAACCTACAATCCGAGCAAGCTATTACCGATTCCCTGTGGTACGATCCCGGTCTTACCGGTTATTATGCTATCGATGATCTAGCCCTACGCTTGGGGTTTTCACCCTTTTTTTAAGGTAAGGTTATTGATTATGTAGCCTACGAAGCAAAAACGTAGGAGTTTGAGGACTAACAAAGAGGATGCGCTAATGAAGTGCATAGTTAATGAGTTGGTTGGGGACAAGTGGAGAGCCGAGAATGGGTTCAAATGTGGTTTCTTCAACCACTTGGAGAAAGAGTTAGAAAAGTTGATTTCGGGGATCGACCTTAAGGCTAACCCCCACATTGACTCAAAGGTGAAGTATTGAAAACAAACATGGGCCAAAATTGTTGACATTATTGCCCTTTGTGGCTTCCGGTGGGATGATGTGAACAAACGCATCTCCGTGGAGAAAGACGTGTGGGACGAATATGAAAAGGTAACTTTCAAAGTTTCAATTGTGAATTCCAATGCTTTAATTGAATTTTAAGGCATTGGAATTTGTACTAACTCCCAATGTCTTTGTAGGCTCATCCAAAAAAGGCCGCCAACTTGTAGGGAAAGTCCTTCCCGTACTTTGATGATTAGCAAATCATATTTGGAAAGGATAGAGCTACGGGGAACGGAGTGGAGGTTCCGGCGCAAATGGCACGCCCATGTGTTGTGAACGACCAATTCACTATTGTCAATGGTTTCTATGTTCCTTTCATGGGTGAAGAATTTGTTGCATTCTCGAACCAACCCCTTTGTCTCCTGCAACTCCCACAACTCCCACCACTCCCATACCTCCAACATTTACACCTCATAGCTCACTCCCCACATCCACTCCCCAAACCTCAGTGCCACAGGCAGCATTGGATGACCGTGAGCTCAGGACATATGAAAAAGATGGTCAATTCCTTTGGGTATGAGAAAGAGCAATCCACCCGACGCACTCAAGTGCAAGATGAGCTGTCAAAGCTCGATATTACCTTGGCGGAGAAGTTCAAGTTAAGTGCCGTAATTTGCCAAGAGGAGCAAAGGGTAGACAACTTCTACGGCACCAAGCCCGAGGAGAAACAAGCATATGTTGAGGCCATCCTTAGTGGCCTTGTCTACTGTCCTATTTATAAGTGTGCAGGTGTGCCTTTTTGAAGTGGTTTAAGTACCACTATAAGCAGGATTGGTACTTAACCCACTTTTTTGAAGTGGCTAAACATTCTCGTCGTATAGTATAGGCCATTCGTTTAATGTGTATTGAATGACTTAAGTCATGAATTTGTAGGAGGTAAACTATGAACAATGGAGAATGATATTATGTGTAGGCCTTGTATGCCTTCTATTGCTACATTTGATGCAAATTTGGGTAAATGTGGAAAGTAATATGAAAAATCTTTGCATGACAGGTTTTGGCAACCAATGTGTGTCATACCAGGGCAATGATGAATCAATTAAATTATTAATTAAGGTAGATACCTTGGCAGGGTAACATTAGTTGCAACCAAGAGTACCCTTATGATTCCATAAATATTGACTGAGCTCAATCCAGTTTTCAGTTGTGCTAGATATTACTATGCATGCCTATGTTCTACTTTTCAGCTCTGGTTATGTTAATATGTGGAGCAGGTGCAGAGTGTGGGTGTGTGGGAGGCGTAGTTTAGCTGTGTGTTTGGTGGTATGAAAAACCAGAAATTAGTGGAAATGCAGTCCATTTTTCAGTTCTGTGCAGGTGTGTGTGTGGGGGGGGGGGGGGTGCAAACTATAAATTTCTATGGAATTTGCATAAAATAGCCTGCCAAACTCTAGTTTTCAAGTCTGTACAGGTGTTTTTCCTGTTTCTGGGATTAGGATGTTGTTTTCTGCATATTGGCTATGATGACATTTGTCTTAGCCAAATGGCATAAAAATGTTGTGTATGTGCAGTTTTGTGGCTGAAATTGTGCAAGTGCAAATCAGTTATGTTTGTGTGGTAATGGTGGTTCTATATGTGTGGAAGTGCTTGCAAGTGCAGGTGGCTATTTTCTGCAGTTTAGGTGGCTATTTTATGCAGTTTAGGTGGCTATTTTCTGGAGATTGGTTGGCTGTTTTGTACAAATGTTCTGAGTTGCTATTTTCTTCAGTTTGGGTGGTTATTGTCTGGAGTTTGGGTGGCTGTTTTCTACTATTTCTGGGTTGGGGGTGGCTGTTTTTGGCTGTTTTTATGATAATATATGTTAACACATGAAGGAGGTGCAGTTTGTGTGTTTGAGGGAGGTGCAGGTGTGGGATGTGCAGGTGTGGCTTGTGTTATGTTGGTGTTTTGGCATGGTGTGTGTGTCCAAGTTGTGTCCTAACTATGTCCTAAGTGTGTGCTGCTGCTGGTGTGTTTGTGGATAGATGACTGCAGAAAATAGCATGCCATACACAATGATCGCAGTTTTTTGGCATGTTTTGGCATGGGTTTTGAGGCTGTTTTGGGCTATTTTTTGTGGTTATGTTGCTGATCATTTTGGGCTGGTTTTTACCAGCTTTTGTATAGGTGTTTGTTGTGGTTCCTAGGCTATTAAGTGGCTAGTTTTGGTAGGGTTTATGGCCATTGGTTGCTGTTTTCTGGGCTTCTTTTTGTCATACTTTACGGCTGTTTTTTGGCATGTTTTGAGACAGTTTTGCAGTAGGTTCTGAGCTTCTTCTTATATTTAGGCCATGATGATATAAAAGAAACATTTGAAGGTGAGTTACTTATCTTGGTGAGACAAGTTATGAGGGCCAACGGTTCAATAACCATTCGGCAACATAACTTATAACCAATAAGTGTACTATGTGCCGGTGTAGACACCTCCCAAACGAGGTATCGCCATACAGATGATCCTCTCATGTTCCGTTCCACTTCATAGGCCAAGATCGTGGACATTCCCATGGCTAGGAATATCTCCACACAATAGCAGTCATCATCAAAATAGAGTCGCCACCTAATTTATAAAAACTAAGAAAAACAAATAGGGATTCTGGGTACGGGAGCCAAAAGTACAATAAGGAGAAGATGCTAGGCACCCTTTTTTGCCCAATCGTGAAACTGGCCCATAATCATTCGACATGTGATTAGTACCTGCTTTATTTGATTCTAAACACGTAATCTGATTATTAGCCTTTAACAATTAATAAGGTGAGCCAAAACAGTATTTGAAACATGCATCAAAATAGAAAACAAGCTGTCCCAGAGAATGGATCCCACGGCCGGTATAGATGTCACGGCCGAGGGATCCTTCTGGATTGATGTATCGGCCGTGGGAACGATGTCCCAGCCGATGTTCTTCCTCACACCAAAATACGAACAGTTAATCAGAAATTAAAAATACTTATGATTGAAGTGTAGAGACTAAAAGTAAATCAAACCATAGGCCCCTGGGCCTCACCACCTTGATCCCTCAGTGCACAATTGCTTCGGATTGAGGGTGATTGACTGATTTCTTTCTCGAAACGCTAGGGTTAGGATTTGTACTTCGGGGGTTTGATCGTCGGATCGCGGCTGCCTACAAGAGTTTAGGGCTTTTTGTAGAGAGAGTATAGGAGATAGATTATGCAGAGTATTAGCTCGTGAGAGGGTGTATTGAGTTGTTAATTCGGAACCCTAAGGCCTCTCTATATAGGTATGGGATGACTCACTCCGGCCAATCAAATGGCATGAATCAATAAAGTAGTATAGGGTTAGAAGATCTCTACTCGAATCTCTTTTCGTAGCCCTGAAGAATCGGAAAAAGCTGCTAGGGTTTTGGTGTGTCAATCAAATGAATGACAGAACATTCTAGAATTCTGGAAAAAGACGATCTAGCAGCCGAGGAATGGATGGATCTGGCGGCCAAGGAATCAATCTCTCAGGGAGATTTTCAAGCAACATGTTTCCCGGGTGAAAGAATGATGTGAAGGCCGTAAGATCAATCTTGTGGCCGACAAATGTATTCTCCTAGGATACTGTATTTCTGTCTAAAAGGCTAATTGGCTCTGAATTGGGTCCTCTAAGTGGCTAAAAGTACTCACCAAAAGTCCATGGGTTTATGAGAAGTTAATCAGCAATCATATTATCCATTCATCATCGGAATGGTCCCCAAGGTGGGACTTGAAATAATCATTAGGCCAAATTGGGGTGTCTACAACCGGTGAAATATATCTGAGCCAAATATATTTGTAAGCATACTCGTACTATTGTTTACTATCCCATATCATAATTGTTCTTTCCAAATAGATTTTTCAATGGGAAGTGAAGATAAAGATAAGTATTGGGTGGTTTTCATTGGTCGTAATCCGGGAATCTATACAAGTTGGGAGGCCGCGAAACTGCAAGTGAATGGATACTCGGGGAACTTGAAGAAAAGATACCGGCTCATTCAAGACATGCAGTTGGCCCGAACCAAACATCACAGTGCTTCCACATTCGCAAGTGCTTTGGAAGTTCAACATCAAACTAGTCTAACAACATACTTTGTTGTAATTTTTTCCTTAGTTTTCGTATGTTATATTTTATTGGCACATCTGTTCGATTCAGAATGAAAATGTAAATTTTATTTCAAGAATTTGGACGAATTTGGTTGGGAAGACTGTATAAGTTGTAAGAATTTAGTAAGATGTAAGTTTTATTTCAAAAATCATGTGATTACATATTGGTTCGAATATTCAGTTCAAAACTAATGCATGAAGAGATAAATCATAGTGGTTCGAAGATTCACTTGAAAAAACATGCTACAACAGAAGGTGAGAGGACCAACAGAAATGCATCCTCGCACACATACATAAACAAATTAGGAAGCCATGAAAAGGCAAATTCATTTATTCCACAACTACGAATTTATTCTTCGAACACCTGCCTTCAACTTCGAACTTCTAGTTTTCCTGACGACCAAAAATATGGCCCCATCGATTGAAATTGGGGAATTGCATGTCCCGATAATGTCTCACTTGTGGCCGATCCTACATAAAGTAAGGAAAAACATTTAGAACATTTACTAAATTAGACTTCATGTAAAATTCAATTTACTAAACAAGACTTTATAAAATATTTACTTACTCGGATGAATTCATTCCAAACTTCATCTTGTACCACCAATCTGTTTTCATTTGCATTTCACCCAAATCCAGGACAGTGAACCATATTGGAAAGATACCAATAATCCCTATTCCATTTCTTCATCTTCCCAACGATATGATTTCCTTGGATATTTGCTTGGGAAAAAGAAGCTCGCATCTAATTTTCAAGATGTCCCAAGTTGGCAAGATTCCACACATCGCCCTCGCCTTGCCAAATTCCTTGATCTAGAAGGGTCGTAACGTTTGTTAGCAACACCTCTTCCTCCGCCTCGGTCCAAGCCCGACATGCCATGGAAATTATTCAAAAACAAAAGAAAGAACTAATTTTGTGAATGAAGATGAGATGTGAGATGAGAAGAAGAGACATGGGAACAATTTATAAGAAAAAATTTACCAAACTAATTAGTTAGACACATTTTCACCAAAAAAATTTGTTGGTCATATGGGAATTCACCCAACTAATTTGATGGACACATTTCCAACTACCAAACAATTTTTTTTTTTTCCCAAAAAAGTAGACTCAATTTTTTTTAAAAAAAAACGAATTTTATCAAATAAAAATTCATTTTTTATTTTTGTAATATTACTAAATTAGTTGATTTGTGAGTAAAATTAAATTTAATATTACAGCTTAACGTGTGAAAGATTAATTATATTTGCAATTATATATATAACGTAATACATAATTAAGATAGGGACTGCACAAGGGTCATTCGACAGCTTTTTACATTATCCACCCTTCCTTATACCCCCAATTTATCCTCCATCCAAATCAAGTACTATTTTATCCCCCTTTCTAATACCTCATCCAAACCAAGTACTATTTAATACCCCCTCCATAAACATCACATCAATGTGGGTCGTCCCTTATTAATCAATACCCCTACTATCTTATCTCCATTCTTAACTAATACCGCCAATTCTTTCCCCGCATCCAAACGGGCCCTAATAGTCTCCAGAAGTCCAAATCATCCCTTAAAAGTAGGCCACACCGAATCAAGCATCCCAAAAGCCGTCATCTCCCATTATCCTTTCAAGACAAACAAGTCCGACTCCGATTCCGACTCCGACTCCGACTCCTTCCCCTTCTCCTCACCGTCATCTTCGGCCCATTTACTCGAGCTTCGGTTTCTTTCCATTGCCGATCTCCTCATCGTCCTCACACTCGCTTTGAGTTCTCCTCGCCGCCGTTCCCCGCACAGTTGTCAGAGCCCTCCCAAGCAGAAGGGCCCCTGAAGGGTTGTTATGGGATTGGCGTAGAGGGTGAGGTGGATTTTAGTAGACTAGTGCTTGTCCGTACCTACGGCACTATTCACACCGGCCCGTGCCTACGGCACTACCCACGTCGATTGGAATTGAAATTACCCTTTGATTCTTGATAGTGGCTCAAAAAAAGTTTATTTCAATTTTTAGGTAGCTACAAATTGCTGGAAATCAACCTTTTTTTTTAACGACAAAGATTTTTTTTATTGATATGAAAAAATGATTACCCCGCGACAAGCATCTGCAACTCAGCACAGAATTGGTAAGATAAAAAAAAAAAATCTGCTGCGTTCAAAAAGAGGGAAAAAAATCTGCAGAAGTCCGATAGTAAGAGGAGTGCGTCGCCTCTACTTCACTATAAACCACAAAGTCTCTACAGCGTCAAGAAAACCCATAAATATAAACCACAAAGTCTCTACAAAAATAGAAGAGAGCATTTTAACAAACACATGGTGGGCAACAGAAAATACCTCTCCCGATTTGATTTCTCCCGAGGGATTTGACTGTCAAGGAGGAGTGGACAGTTCTGGTGCTCGGCAGTCCACCGGGGGAAACCCCTTCCCCGAAGACAGTCAATTGAGAAAAAGGAGAGGAAAAGTCTCGTAGAAAGGAAGCAAGGAGAATTGTTTTCCCCCCTTCTTTCTTTTCTTCACCGTGGGGGAAGACACACACAGAAAGAGAGTAGATGGCATTTATGTAATATGATGGGCAAATGTGGATACTTTCATAAAATGTGAAAAAATACATCTCAACCTTTGGATCAAACAAATCTGAACCGTTGTAACAATTTATCCCTACACCCTTCTGTTTATAATAGAGATAGTTCACATATTCTCAAAACATAGACAATCATGTGTGGAGTGGTACGCGATTCTTGGTGCAAGGCAAAAAAAAATTTCCTAATTTATGATTCGGAAATGCTTAGTCCACCGAAGCCAAAAGCGGTGACCGGCCACCGCACGCTTGTGGGGCCCACTTTAAGTCCCGCACGGATAATCCGAGCCGTTCAATAATTTAAAAAAAAAAAACCGAGTGGGACTCATGAGAAATCACCCCCGTCCGATATGTGTAAGGGCTCGATCCAAACTTACAAAAATTAGATGATCCGACCCATTCAAAAGAGAAAGATTGAATCGAGCACTTACACATATCGGACGGGGGTGATTTCACACGGGTCCCACTCGGTTTTTTTTTTTAAATTATTGAACCGCTCGGATTATCCGTGCGGGGCCCGGAGTGGGCTCCACACGCGTGCGGTGGCCGGTCACCGCTTTTGGCTTCGGTGGACGTAGCATTACTCTTTATGATTTACCAACCTGAGTATGAAATTACTTTTATTTATGCATTCCTTTTGTAAGTACCAAGTTAGCGTGAAAAAAAGATAATGGTTAGAAAAAATGCAACGTGGCACTGTACGTTTATCAAGAGTTTTGTTTTCATCAATGTGGTCCTTGATTTCTTTAACTGTAGTATCTCCATCATCTTCTGTCTAAATCTTCAAGAGTAAGAAGATACAGGCAGAACTGGAGGGACCGGGATGGAACCCCGTTAGAGCATCACCAGCCCTTTTTTTTAATCCAAATTTGGGAAGAGATTTGTATCAAAAGCTTGTTTGGGTAAAAGCATCTCCAATACTAAACCCATACTTTTACCCAAATCTATTACTGAATGACACACTTGTAATTAATGAGTGGCACACTTGTAATTGATGAGAATGAAAAGATCGAGGGTTTGAAAAAAAATAGGTATGGGTAAGTCTCCTCAAATTTGGATGAGGAAATGGATAGAACTCAAAATGCATAGGATTGGTAAGGATTGGAGATGCTCTTATAGTAAGAATTTGATTTAGCTTTTTAATTATTCCACTTCCTTGAGCTTGAGTTACTGCGAAAAGTCAAAAATACCCTCAACATTTGAGTATGACGAGTTTTACCCAAATGTATTACTGAATGGCACACTTGTAATTAATGAGTGGCACACTTGTAATTAATAAGAATGAAAAGAGGGTTTGAAAAAAATAGGTATGGGTTTAAGTCTCCAAATTTGGATGAGGAAATGGATAGAACTCAAAATGGGTAGGATTGGTAAGGATTGGAAATGCTCTTATAGTAGGAATTTGATTTAGCTTTTTAATTATTCCACTTCCTTGAGCTTGAGTTATTGTGAAAAGTCAAAAATACCCTCAACATTTGAGTATGATGAGTTTTGCACGGGCTTTTCTAGTGTTTGAGATTGCATGGGCTAGCTTTTTTAGTGTTTGAGAAGATGACGGAGTCCGAAAAGACGTACAGTGGAATGGAAAGAAAAGCGCAGGGCTGATTAATTTTGAAGAAATATAAATTACTACTTAGAGTTACTACTAAGTACGACTATTGTAACAATCGTTGGAATGAGAAAGTAATTAATAAATATTTGAAACAAAAACAATTACAAGAAACATATAGATGGTGACGCTATATTTTCAAGTCAAAACTTGGAATTTCATTTATCGCCTTGCGGACTTTTTAAAATACAAACAAGAAAAAATCTCAAACCAATCATGGAATTGGTCAAAACTAACTAGTTTTACATTGATCCCCTCCCTTTCTACAGTTCCAGCTCTTCAAAATGAACATGAGTTTGGAGTTCAACATTTTGTGTTTCCCTTCTACATTTCGCTATGAAGGCTCTCTTATGTACAATTTGCTTTGCCCTTCCTGTAGTATTATCTTTCTAATATTCTCTATTTTGAGTCTTTTCTTTTTCATGCCTTCTCAAGAAAGAAGATATCTTTCTATATTTAGATTAGAGATCTTTTTTGGCTGCAGATTTTGTCACTCCCATTTTTGTTAACGCTACTTCCCTGTAAGTGTATTTTTGGTATAAAAATACACTTGCAGAGGAGTAGCGTTAACAAAAAAAGAAGTGGCAAAATCATTTCCCTCTATTTTTAAGAACAAGAATTCTGCCCTTCTCTATTTCTTGAGGGAAAGTCTGATGGGCAAACCATTCTGTGGAAGAGCAAAGGGGCCATACTGAATTCCACTGTGTGGGCCCACCATAGACCACCTGCACATGAAAACAAATCGCACACCGTTATCAGAAAAGATAGTATTTCATGAGACCATGTCTATATTTAGAAACTGGACTTCTAACCACATTGAAGAAGTCAATTTAATCCCCTGTAAATGGAAAATTCATGATCAGGTTTCACCCACCTGTACTTTGTGGTCAGATGATGTAGAAGCACCAAAATCTCCAGCTTGGCCAATTCATTCCCTGGACATGAGTGGGTCCCATTGCCAAATGGGAGGAATGTATTGGGTTTAGGTGATACCTGGTAAATCACATAAAATAGTAGATTTTCAAATGAAGAAAGGTAAAATAGAACATAATAAGAAATAACATAGCAAACTGATTCATATTTTTACCTCAAATCTTGATGGATCAAATTTCTCAGGCTCTGGGAAATTATCTGGACTATGATGGATATTTCTAAATAGGGGCAAGACTTTCCACCCTTTTGGGATAAGATATCCTGAAGACAATTTGCAAAATACAACAAAATTTAGCACAAGCAATCATAACATCAAATAGAGGAAATATAAATTTCTTATTATTACGGAAAACTGACCTTCAAATTCCACATCTTCAACAGCTTCTCTAAAAGTAAAAGACAAAATTGAAGCAACTCTCAGTGTCTCTTGAATTACTCTTGATGTTATTGGCATATTCTTGGTATCAGCCCAAGTCAAAACCTTCTCCTCCCCACATTTTTCTCTTCTTATGGCATCTTGCTCTTCCTATAAGGTCAAACCAACACAAAAAGATTAGTTATTTGACAAAAAGATAGTTGACTAGAAAGGTGTGGCTCGTATTCATTTTAAATGCGACCGTCACCCTAAATTTAAAACTGAACCACAAATAGAGATTTTATTCGGTGTGCAGAATTAGATTCTTACGGCGACTAACTGTAGGACACTGGGGTTTTCGGCAAGATACTTGACGATCCACGTTAGCACGCTGGCGGTAGTGTCCCGGGCCGCAAAAATGACACCGATGACGTTATCAGCGATTTGTTCATCGGTGAGGCCTTCTTTGTCTCCCATGAAAGATCCGAGCAAATCAGTGTGGTTGTTCTTCATCTCCCTTCTAACTGAGAGGATTTTTGCCAAGATCTGGGCTAGTTCCTTCCTCGCTTTCATCGATTTATGGAAGAGAGTCCCCGGAAGATTAATTGGCATCGAATTGTATCCTTTTTCAAGAATGTAGTAGCAGCTCTTGAGCTCTTCTCTGTAGAGAACTCCATCCTTTCCCAATATGGAAAGTAATGCAACATTGAATGCGTACTGCAGTTATTGAATTCACCAGAAATTAATCAAAACCCATATTCCAATTTGAAGGAATGTTGAAGGAAAAAATTGTTTCTGCCCCAATTGAGCACTTGAGGAGTCGTGTGAAACAGGGAGAAACAGGGGAAAAACAGAGCAGCTCTGTTTTTCTGTGTTTTGAGTAAAAGAGTAGAAAAGGTGAAGGGACTCACCGACTTCATTTCTTGAAAAGTGTTGACCAACTGTCCTTCCCATGATTCAAGAGATCCGACCGCTATCGACTCGATATCGGAGACGATGTTCTTGATCGATTCGGGCATGAATGCTCTGAGAACCATTCTCCTCAATTTCGCATGGTAATCTCCTTGGTGAAAGAAAATCGCTTGTTTTCCCAACATCCTCTCTTTGCTCGCCGGAAATGTCGGCTTGAAGAGGTGAGCTCTCGTGACAAGCACGTGTTTCGCCGCCTCCGGGCTGGATATCATCACACAAGGACAACCCAGGATGTGGGTCTTGAGTATCGAACCATACCTGTCAAAAAAACAGAAACACACCAGATTCCCTTTTGAGCATCACATGAGAATGACGAGCTAAATTAGAGATGGGTGAAATTATGAAATATTGTGATGTACTAACTTCTTGACTTTTGAGGCAAAGAAGACATTTGGGTTTTGAGAGTAGAGTTGGAAGGTCTCGCCGATGTAAGGCCAGCCCATGGATCCCGGAGGGAGAGGCAGTCTCCGGCGGCCGTCGGAGGTGAGGAATTTTAAGAGGCAGGGGACAGAAACGAAGAGAGAAATAATCAAGCAAAATACGGTCGCGAACTCCATTTTATTCTGGTCAGTTACGAGTGGTGGGATAGTACTAGTGGGGATATTTCGCACTTGGGAGATGTTGTTAATTTGAGTTTGGGTGAAGAGAAGAAGTGAGGAAAGGGGAGGTATTTATAGGCGGGAGGGAGAAGGGAGCTATCCATCGATTACAAGCATACAGCTCGAAATTCCACATATGGAATCTCCCTCCAGCTCATGCTTTTGGAAGGAGAGAGAGAGAGAGATGGGGCACGTGTCAGTTTAGATACAGAAAGAACGTGTGGAGTTGTTTGACCATGACAGTGATCACGAAAGAGCGAAGTAGCACAACAAAAACAACCCTTTTGGAAGACAGAAAGGGTCGTTGAGTTGGGAGGAAAAGGGCATGGAGGATCCTCTTGGCCTTTGGTGAATCCTTTCACTTTCACTTTTAGCAATTGGAATGTTTTTTTCAGAACACGTCTAAAATATTAATGTCAAAGAGCTTGTTCGGTTAGGGATTGAGATTTTGGACTCAAAATTATTACCTTATTTCAACATTCACTCATTATCATTATCTCTAACAACTACTTTCATTTTTATCTCTCCATCTCCAATCGTTACCTCAGTCATTATCTATCTCCCTACCCTAATTATTACAAATTCAAATTCAAAAACCTTCCACCGAACAAGCCGAAAGATTTTTGTTATCAAAAACCGATTAATGTAATTTAAGAATAGATAAATTAATCATAGTCTTAAAATACAACATCTACTTAAATTTTTATCTATGATATCATCACTCGTTAAATTTTGATTATGTAAGTATATGAATATCCTATTTTACCCTTATCTAATTTATGCATATATAGAGATACACTCCGGATCAGGTAAGGGATCACGGATTTTGCGTTTCGTGCATACCATGATATCAACCATTGGATTGTGTTTTCAATTGTTCGGATCTGCAGAACCATTTATGACCGGTCATAAATCTTCTGCAAATCCGGATCATTGAAAACACAATCCAGCGACTGATAAATGTTGTCCGCACGAAACGCAAAATCTGGGATCCTTTATCTGATCCGAAGTGTATAGAGATATGTGTGTGTGGATATTGAATATATATAGACTAGGGTTTGCCTGTCCTGACAGCACAGCGCACCGCATTTTAAAACACAATTAAAATGAATTACGAAACTATTGACCACCCCCGCCAACGAAACTGATATATACGAGAATATTTTTTTTAGAATTAGGTTAAAACAGAGTTCTTTTAGTGCATTCTCGTGCCTGAAGACGCAGATCAAACAATCAGCACACATGCAAATCAACACTATAACCGTGAACAAAGTATCAACCTGTTTATGTAACACCGAGGGGTCGTTCAAAATTTCAAAATAGCACAGAGAGAGAGAGAGAGAGATAGAGAATATCGAACGTTTGGTTATTATTATTATTATTATTATTATTATTCTTTTTTCCTTTATTTTTTTGTGGGGAGGGGGGTCGGGGTGAAGGGAATCATTGCAAAATCAAACATCGACCCAAAGGTAGACAATCCTGTTAGAACATCGATGCAAATGCGCATGCGCCAAAGAATGATTGAGAGAGAGAAACGGAACGCTTTTTAAAAATGCCTTTTGAAGCTTGGCTCACTTCATTAATCGACACTCGGAAAAAACTACACAAGTGAACAATAGTAAAAGCCCCAGTTCGGAGTGGTCGGATGTAGAATCCTGTTACGTTACCATTCCGTTCTTCAGCAGCGCGGAGCGTACTGTTTTGACAGACTTTTGAAAATTGTTCATTCATGTATTAATTCCCAAGTGTTGATTAATGTAATGTCCCCAGCGGAGTCGCCATTGTGGGCACACGCCCCAAAAATCCCTACATCTTTGGTCTGTAAAAATTCCGGGTGCGCCCTTCTCGCGGAAAGCGCGGCGAAACGCTTCGCAGATCAGAGAGTCGCCACTCGGATTTTGCGGAGAGTACCTAAGAAACCGGGTTTTCGAAAACGTTTGGATTACGCTTGTTCGAATTTGAAAAAGGCATGTAGACTGGACCGTCGTCACCTTCGATATCTGAGGTTCGGGAGCCAGGTTACGAGAGGGGAAGGGTTTTATGGCATCCCCTCTCGCCCAATCCGGAGATCGGTCTCTACTCGGGCATTTTTGCAAAACGTTCATTTTTCTCTCTCATTCGATCATTTTTAGCCAATTAGGGCGGGGGAACAGTTAATGGGGGTTTAAAACTGTAACACGTTTGCATTTATGTACAAAAATATGATGGATGCTTGATGTTTGATCTAAAGCAAATATAATAGATTGAGAACAAGCTCCTGTGAGTGTTTGGAACAAACTGGAACACACTGACCTAGGTGATGCACCCAGGATCGAGCCTATATGCACTGGCCAAGCCACTGCATATAGTCATGACCTGCATGCGCCACACCAGATCTGGCGTGCGCCGGTAAGCCCACATCCACAGCTCTTGCAAACAACCCTCTGGGCTCTGGAATGGACCAGTGCACACCCAGGACAAACCACACAGTTATAAAGACAATAAAATATAGTTACAGACAGATCAAGGGCTTAAAAGCCACCAAATGGATAAACAACCCATTAAACAGTGAGGGGAGGAAAAGCAGAGGCCAGGGCCTAGTTGCCATGCAAGGGCCAGCCATTGACCAAGGTGTGACTGGCACACGCAGGTACACGGTACCGTGCGCCAGTTGACACAACTTGGTCAGTGCTTGGCTTTGCACCATCTGGGCTCTGGAACATGACCAGAAGGCTCCCAGGGGGCATTCCAAAGCAACAGAAATGAAATACTCAGTACTATAACTGAACAGTTCTAAAAGATAGAAAGTAGTAAACTGGTTTTAGCATGCTTGCAAGGTGATCAGAATATAAATATAACAACATAAGGATGATCGGTGATCCCCATGCCAGCTTTGCCATACAGCCGTGACTGGCGTACGGCACTAATGTCTGGCGTGCACCACCTGATCATCACACACGGCTTTGAAGCCTTGCCAGCATTAGGGCCAGGACTGGTATAGATGACCCTGCCAGCCCCCATCAGGGGTCAGAACAGAAAATAGAAGCAAAAGGTGATATACCTTTGCTTGTGAGTTTTGAGAAAGAACTTGAGTTTTGAGCTTGGGGTTTGAAGGTTTGAGAGGTGAGTGTAGGATATGTTATGGACTGAGTGTAGTTCTCCTTGCCTTATCTCTCAAGTGGATGAAAGAAAGAGCAAGAAAAACAAGAGGGAAGAGGGAGAACCAAGGCTTGGCCTCTTAATGGTGCTAACCCCTTGCAAATGAATGCAAGGGGGGGTATTTATGGATGAGAGAGGGACTGATCAGTTGGGGCACTAAGGCTTGTTTGGTGGCTTAAGGGAGGAGTGAGCCTCCCATGCATTTAATGCATGGGACTTTTGTTGAAAGGTGATGTAGGAGTGGAGGGAACAGGAAGACCGCCTCAGCCACCAGAGGACTGCTGGCAGACGCCAGGTGGCACCAAAACTCCCGCATGTTCGTCTGGAATAAAGTTGATTTGACTGGCACTGACTGGCGTACGCACCTTGTTAAGTGGCGTACGCCAGTAACTGGGGATGACTGACACGTGGCGGTGCTTCCAGCGCACGCTAGTCCATCACCAGCGTACTCCAGTAGGGTTTTGCTGAGGCCATTTGGTTCTGGCTTGAAGGTTTCGACAAAGGGTTCGGAAAGGTTCGGATGGGGTTCAGGACGCTCAAAGCTCAAACTCTTTAACAAACTCGGGATGTTCTTGACCTTAATCATCATTGGGGAATCAAAAACCGCAAGTAAACTAATCTGGACAGTCCAGAATAGGGTGTCTACAGTTACAGATTGGACAAAGCTTTGCAATTGAAATAGCAATTTAAACTAAGAAAAAAAATGGAGTCAACTTGGTTTCGAATCGGTTGCGATTAGGAGTGTGTGTATTCAGGAAAGAGAGAGAGAGAGAGAGAGCACTTGAAATAGACTTTCTTTGTGATTGGAGAGAGAGAGAGAGAGAGTGAGCGCGCTTGAAATAGACTTTCTTTGTGATTGGAATGAGAGAGAGAGAGAGAGGAGTCATTGAAATGATCTAGAGGGGGGTTTGTTCTCGAGGGGTGCTCAATCTCGAAGAAAATCACAGAGGGATATCGGCTTTGGGAGCGGAGAGCTAGAAGGAGGAGAGAGAAAGAGAGTGAGATTTGAAATTTGAACGTGGGATCTGATTAGTGGCAATTGTGCAATTACCTTTGTTTGAGAGAGAGAGAGAGAGAGAGAGAGAGAGAGGGGGGGGGTGAGGACCGTAGGATTTATGGAGCAAATCAATGGTTAGGATTTATAGAGAGATAAGATTCAAAAACCGTTCTCCCTTATTATGTAGATATATCAATCTATATCCGTTTTAGTAGGGGTATTGTGTACTTGTTTTTAGGAATTTTATCACTTTTTTACGGTGAATTTTATGGCATGATTAGGATAATGGACTAATTCTAATTTTGGAGTGTTTCCGAATTTTTAGAAGCCGTATTTAGGTTCTCAACATTTCTACCACCCCTAACTATTCTCATGTCTTCGTATTTTTGCAAAAACTAGGTCTTTGGGTATGTAATTGTAAGAAAAACACAAATTTCTATCGCATTATGTTTGACAAATATTGAAAGGAAATATCAAATGATGTGGTTAAGTGCATAAATTACATGTGTTATCGTTTCTAAAATTTGTTCAGATGATCTATATACGTTGGGGTCTCCCATGGATTATTTGAGGTGCACTTAAACTAGCTAAACACCATGTATTATCCTAAAAGTTTAGAAGCTACTAACTTACTAAACATATAAGGTGATAAATAAATTCCAATGGAAATTAGGACGTTTTGGAAGAAAACAAAACTCCCTAGATTCAAGAATCCAAATGTGTGGCGGTATTGTTTCCATTGCGCCCATAACATAATTCCTTTTCATTTTCTAGCTAATAAAAATGGAGTAATTTTCACCGGAATTTATTTATTTTTTCGGTCAAACGGAAATTATTTTCAGCAGTATTTATGCCTGCTACATAAAATTGTGATAAAACCCGATGACATGTAAACAATATATGTTCACAAACGGAAGTATGCATAAAAATGGCAAGTGTGCTTTGGTCTCTTATAGTAGTAATTGAGAAGTATATATCTTAGGTCTGGTCAACCCATTTGCTTGGTGTCCATGGTACGTCCCCTTGTCAGTGAAAAGTCAACTTGTAGCATTTTTATTTTTTTTTTGACAAAAAGGAGAAGATTTTATAAATCTGAGAGGCGAAAAAACGCCTAAATATCAGAGAGAGAGGAACCCCATGGGGGCAAGGTAGTTGTCCACAGACTGGACAAACTACAAGAAAGGGCTTTCTTTGCACAAGCATGTGCAGCCCTATTACAATCACGTTTGACAAAACTAAATTCACACAACTGAAACGAATCCTTCAATGCTAAACAATCTTGTACCAAAACTGCGATATCAGAGGGTGGATCTTTTGACATGGAAAGGCTTCGGACAATCGACTCCGCATCCGATTCAATGAGAACACGTTCTACATTCAAAGCAATGCCCAAATTCATACCATTTCTAATTGCCATAGCCTCCGCAAGCCGTGGAGAGGTGAGTCCTTCATATGACTTAAGAAAGATTCCCAAAATGGAGCCGTTCGCATCCCGAGCAATTGCTCCTGTTCCAATAGTACTCGTTGCCTTTGATACCGCTGCATCAACATTAATTTTTACCATGCCATCATCAGGTCTCTTCCAAACCAAAGTCTCAGGATTTGAAGAAGCCACTTGAGTAGGGGAAGGCTTGACATTAGCCTCTAGAAACTCAATAAAATCTGCTTGTGCCTTGCCATTAACTGCCTCCGCAGGCCAACTTGTACCATTAAATACAAAATCGTTTCGTGTTTTCCATATCCACCAGCAATATGAAAGGCCAAGACCCAATGTTGAAGAGGGGAGATGAGCTAAACGGATACGATCGCAAATACAATGCCACCAATCAGACATATGTCTACAGTCTTCAAGTTCCTCAGGTCTAAGGCAAAAAGGCGAAAAGGCGAAAGAATCCACACTTTTGAAGCAAAATCACATCGGAACAACAAATGACAAATAGATTCCTCTGCATTTCTACACAGTGAGCAGATTGGATCAGAACGTACCTTCCTTACGATTAGGGCTGAGTTTGTTGCTAAAGCTTCATTGAAACACTTCCAGGCAAAAAATTTGATCTTTGGGTGGATAGACAACCCCCATAATTTCTTCCAAATCTGTGCCATCACATTAGTAGAACTAGATTGAGCTCCGTGATTATCCAGCTCTTTGATCAAGCTCTCTTTTTCCAAGCAATAAGCAGATTTTACAGTGAATACATCATTTGGGGAGTAGTGCCATACTCTGCGATCCCTTCTTTGCATGGTACTAATAGGTAAAGAAAGGATAATGGCTGCCTCTTCCTCATTGAAACTTTCTTTGATCAGCTGCATCTTCCAAGTCTTTGTGGAATCGTCAATAAGATCAAAAACATAAGTTATGGTGCTACTCCTTACTGAACTCGGGCTGACCTTGAAAGCCGGTGGTTTTGGCAGCCAAGGGTCCTCCCAAATTCGAATGTCTTTTCCTGAACGAACCTACCACCTCCAACCTTTATTGAGTAACTCTCTAGTCCAACAAATGCTTTTCCAAGCCCATGATGCCTGGTTGCTTACATTTGCATTGAAGAAAGTCATGTTGGGAAAGTATTTGCCCTTGAAAATTCGTTTGAAGAGAGACGGTTCACCGGAAATCAATTTCCACCCTTGTTTAGCTATCAAAGCCCTGTTAAAAGCTTCCAAGTCACGAAACCCCAATCCACCTTTGCCTTTGCACCGACTCAGCTTATCCCTTTTTATCCAGTGAATTTTGCGTTCTACTTAGCGAAATTGCAATACTCCTACTAGATTAGATAGTTTGACCCGTTTAATTAAAGAGATTGAGTTGGGGTCACATAGCTTTAAAAACATAGTCCATTGCTCAACAACTGATCATATTAAGGTGAAGGAAAGATACGAGAAAACATCCTTCCAAGGCAATTTCTTCCATTGCTAGCTTTTCTAATTTCCCTTTTTGCTAGCTTTTCTAATATTACTTGTGTTGATAGCTACTCTATCTTTTATTTTTATTTTTATTTTTTATCATCAATAGCTATATATCTTTCTTTTTCTTTTTCTTTTTTTTGATAGTTATCTTTTATGACCTTACTTTTTTCTCATATAACTTAGTATTTGGCGTAGACTGACAAATTGGGAGGGCAATCTCATTGTTTACTAGCAAGACTGAATGGCACTACTTAGTGAGACCAAGTGAAAGTATTCAATTATAGTTGACGCAAAGCCCGTATGGCCGTATAGACCGACTAGCACATGATTTTGATAGCATGAAGTTCAAAATTGAACTCCAATTAATAAAAAACTTCATGTAGTCCCTAATTGTCATGAAAGTGGAAAATGACAAATATGTGTAACCCATCAAAATTGAAAGAGTGAATTGCAAACTTCCAAAACTGAACACGACTAACATACGAAAGCCTTAAGGTTTTCGTAATTTTCTCATTGGTAATGGTCGAATCAGATATGTCATGACACATCTCAATTCCCAATGCAAATAGCAGATAACAATGCCACTGACAAGTGCCACACTTTGCCTTGCCCTGAAGGTTATAGTTCCGATATTTCGGAATTAAAGAACAAGAGTAAAAACTCCTCATAGTCAGAACCCGAAAAGGTTGACTTACTTATAACTAATACTAGCGATTGTGTCTGTTCGATGTATGGGATAAAAAAAAATTAATTGGTTGTCATTTTACTTTAGTTTTAGTTTTATTTTTCAATCATTACCCTATATCTTTCTTCAATCATTACTCTATATCTCCAATTATTAATTTCATTTTTTTCTCTATCTCTCTCCAATCATTACCCATCTCTCCAATCATTACTCTATTTCTCCCTCCACCCACTACCAAAATGAAACTAAACTAAACTAAAATGCCAATCAAACAAAGTTGATTGGTTTATTTTCAGTCTCGTGTATCGAATGGGCAAAAAAAGACAGTTTAATATTTTATCCAGTCTCATATTCAGTGCACATTAGTATTGGTCTCATTCTATACATTGAAAGACATCTGATGAAAAATGAATTTGAAGTACCACGTGATGGTACCTAGTGGCATAGAATAATTTTTTATCCCCCCCCCCAAGTAAGTCAACCTTTTCGGGTTCTGACTATGAGGAGTTTTTACTCTTGTGTCCGTTCGATGTATGGGATAAAAAAAAATTAATTGGTTGTCATTTTACTTTAGTTTTAGTTTTATTTTTCAATCATTACCCTATATCTTTCTTCAATCATTACTCTATATCTCCAATTATTAATTTCATTTTTTTCTCTATCTCTCTCCAATCATTACCCATCTCTCCAATCATTACTCTATTTCTCCCTCCACCCACTACCAAAACGAAACTAAACTAAACTAAAATGCCAATCAAACAAAGTTGATTGGTTTATTTTCAGTCTCGTGTATCGAATGGGCAAAAAAAGACAGTTTAATATTTTATCCAGTCTCATATTCAGTGCACATTAGTATTGGTCTCATTCTATACATTGAAAGACATCTGATGAAAAATGAATTTGAAGTACCACGTGATGGTACCTAGTGGCATAGAATAATTTCCCCCCCCGGAAAATCCAAGAAATTAGGGATGGAGGTTTGGAGAATTGGTAGGCCTAAACACATTCCTATAGAATATTGATAGATAGATAGATAGATAGGTATCCGGTATTTGTCGTCCTTCACAACATCTTTTGTGTACTTGTTTACATCCTAAAATACGCCACCCAATAAGAAAATTACATGTGTCACCTAATAGTGTATCACCCAATCAAAACACATCGTGGCTAAGCCTAAGATACACTGTAGAGACTCACGAATTTATTTTAATTTCGGGTGTCGTTTAATGCATAAAAGAATCGTTTTAAGTATTTAAGTGTGTATTTGTTTGAAGGAGTGTACGGATACGTATTTGGTTGTGTTTTGGACTCTCGGAGTGTGGTATAATGTATGTTTTGATGTTGTATTATTGTTAGGAAGTGTTGGTGTCAAGTTGGGTTCATTCCGGATTACGTTGCAAAAATTTCGTTTTCTGCCTAGCTGGTACCGGTACTAGTACCGGTACCTACTGTCCAGTCATTGTTCAATTTGGCTTTTTGAAGGCTCCAGTACCGGTACTGGGAGTCGCCCAATACCGGTACCAGTTGTGTTTTTCTGCAATTTTCAGCACGCATTCCAGCTCACTATAAATACCTCACTTTACCATTTTTCACACTCAAACCCACGAAATAGATTCGGAAACACCCCCTCTCACCTACCCCACTCCAATCTCACTCAAACCCCTTGATTTCTACTTCAAATAATCAAGATCCAAGGGATTCCTACCTCAAATTCGCTTGATTCTCGCATTTGGTGAACTAAAGGTAAGATTGGTGTTCTTGTTTTCACTTCTTGGCTCTCAAACTCGTTTTTTCTCTCTCTCATCTCAATCACTTGTTGATCTTTGTTTGTTTATCGTGTTTTTGGGTGGTATCCTCTCTAGATCTTGTAGCAAAACTTGGATGGAGTTTATTTTTGGTGGATTCAAGCTCGTAGCACTCGGGGTACTTAGGGTTTTGCTCAAAACCCATTGTGGTAGGGATTTCTTACTCTTGTTACGCGTTTATGTGATGTTTATGTACTAGATCGTGCCTTGTTTCGTGCTTGAGGTTGGGTTTTGTATTTTTGGTCGAATCCGGAAATTCTGCCCGTTTTTGAGTTTCAGTCCAACTTCAAACGGCCATAACTTCTTTGTCCGATATCCGTTTCATGCATATTTTATATCGATTCGAAGGTCTTGAAGTCAGCTTTCATTTGCCGCCAGAATCACCTGAAAAATCTTAGTACACAGAAAGTTATGACCATTTGAGTAGAGGCGTGTCGATTTGTCAATGTTTGCTGGCTATCCCCAAGTTGTTTTCGTTCCATGTTATGATCCCCTAGATGATTAGAACGTGTTTAAATCACTCTTGAGTATGATTTCCTGTGTCCAAATTGCTCATTGTTCGATCTTGTCTCTTGCCATTCGTTGGAGTATAATATTAGTGTCGTTGGGTAGGGAATGTACCGTAAGGTTGATAGGGGTACTGTGGACGATAAGGGGTAATGTGGTGAGTGTTTTAGGTGGACCTGAGTTTGTCTCGTGATCCGATGAGTAGTATCGTAACTCGTATCCTCGTGTTCTCGTTCTATATGATTTTTAATTAAAACCTAGTATGTGGTGTGTCGTAGAGTCATTGTGGATTCGATACGTGACGTAGGGCGTCGTGATAGACTTAGAGGAATAGCGTGGGCTTAAGGTATTTATCAATGTATGGTGGGTTGTATTTATGAATTTGTAATGTATTGCATGTTGATAAATGAAAGAATGTGAAATTGGAAGATGTTGTCTTTTGAATATGGATTGGTGTTGCATGTGTGTATGTATGAATTGATAATTTTGAATTGAGGGTCCTGCAACGCAAGATGTGGAAATGCGGAGACTCTAGAGGGCCCGTTACGCAAGGTGTGGTAAGACGGTAGCCCAGGTGAAAAGAGAGTTCACTGTACGCAAGGTGTGGTAAGACAGTTGAACGTCTCATGAAATGATGAATGTTGTAGTTGACGTTGGAAGTTCATGTTGTTTTTTTTTGGGCTGTGATGTGCCTAAGATTGTAACTGTTGGAAAGGGAATAAACGATTGATTTCATCAAAGTTTTTGAAAAGAAAAGAATTTGGTTTTGGAAAAAGGATTTTTATGAAAATCCTCCGGCTATTCTTGAGCGAATCAACGGTTTCCGGTATTTGGGCACAAATCAACGGACTCCGGCTATTCAAGCTCGAATCAACGGAGCTTGACCCGTGAAGGTCGAGAGTTTTCTCGAAACTGTTTTGGAAATCGAAAAGGAATGTTTTTCTCTTATAAAAAGGGGCTCAATATTGAATGGTAAGACATGAGGAAGTTGATTGCGGAGTTCATTGAGGAGTCTTTATATGGTTTGAGAAATTGTCGTAAGTTATTTAGATTGATGTGGGTTTATTGTTGCTTCTAGTTTGATGTACGAGTGGTTAGAGATTTCTTTAAGACGTAAAGAGTTTCGTTGTCATAGTTTGTCGGTCATTGTGGTGCCCTTTGTATCGCATATCCGTTTATTGAAACTCACTCATTCTAGTTGCATACCTCATCACATTTTCATATAGCTTGTGTAAAGATTTCTCTACTGGGCTAGTGTAGCTCAACAAAATCCTTCTTTTCAGGTTCAAAAGCTGGGCGGTAGCTTGCATTGCATCGTGTGCTCACAGTGGATCACATTTTTGGAAGCTAACTTCGTTGTTAATTAATCATCTTGTAATGATCACCCTTTTTGTTAAGGATGGCTTTGTAATTAAAAACTTTGAAATTTCTTTGACTTAACCGTTTGTAAATTTAAGGAAAAACTTGTTCGTGCTTGTACTTAAGTTAAATTGGGCTGTGGTACCTTGGTTGTGATTTCTCTAAACTTGGGGACTTCAATTTGTAAATTAAACAGGTGGAAGACTCTTTGGGGTATTATCTATTGTATGCGAGAGACTTTTTTTTAAAATGGATTATTTATTTATGTTGAAAATCGAGGGCGTGACATACACTGATACAGAAGATCAAAGGGTTTAATTACGATGTTATTTTAGTACTATACGGTATCGTTTAGATTGGAAACAACCAAGTTTGGTCATCAAGTGATAGATATTAAGATGATAGTTAAACACAATCGTGGATTAACTCTTAAAACCATCGAACGGTGTTATAAGAGTCCCGTTTCACAGGAGAAATCAGATGTGTTTATAGGGAATCATCTGAGTAATATATATATCAAAGCACTAGTCCATGTTACACAAAAACAGGAACTCACTACCCAGCAATTAACCACGATCAGCATCAACAAACGTGGAAGGAGAAGAGTTTTCTGAGAAGACCAAGTCAAGCGACAGTTCGAAGGCCTTCGTAACCATTTTGGGAGGGAATGAAGGACATTTTGAATCAAAATTGAATGAAGACGTGGGCATCAAAAGAAAACGAAAAGAATGGCATCAAAAGAAAACGAGAAGAATGCAAACTAAAGACAGACCCATCGTCTATAAATAGAAGAAGCAATTGAAGAGAGAGGCCCCCCGACAAATTCATCATCTGACAATTCATACAAAATGATTGCTCAGAGATCTATCGTAGTTTAGGACTTAGAGTAATTTAGTTAGTTTAGTATTTTGCAAGTTTGAAGACTTATTTGAATGTAAGCTCACTTTTGATTAAATTCAAGTTATCTTACATCTTTCTATTTTTTTCTTGCCAAAGAGTAGTCAAATATTGACCTGCTTTCGATTCAATTCAAGTGTGTCTATATTATTGCATTATTCTTGTCGAAATCTTAAGAGTAATTGTATATAAACTTGCTTTTGATTAAATTCAAGCTTGTTTATGTTCAATTATCTTTTCTGATTGAAGAGCGTCATCTATTATTGATTGATACCTTTAGAAAAATCCTCTTAATTGAGGTAATCGAATGGATAACACAATTGCCTAATTAAATTAACTATTTTGAGTTAATTTGAAAAGGATAAATTCTATTCTTTTCTGGCACGCCCGTACACAATTATTTTGCCAAAGATTGAAGCTAATTTAGCCCAAACAATACCTTAGACTAGTAGATTGAACTAGGATAAGGTTTAGGGCAAACAAACTTCACTTATACCTTGATTTGGGTCATGTGTGGATACAATCCCTCACGTTCACTTTGTCGCACTTGTAACCTCCTGTGCATCGGGAAAATTTCCATTCGCACCCAATTCCGTCAAAGTTAACGGAGGTGTATCTCACATGCCTCTTGAATCTAACCAATATATTAAAACTTTAATTTGAGCTGATCGTAATGTATTTATCAAAGAGTATATAGAAGTAAAAATTTATGTCGCTTAGACATTAATAACTCAATGATCGGGGAACATTATTCTTGTTAAAACGAGAGGTAAATTTAATTTTGAAAATTTACTTCATAGTAAATTCTATTCGTCGACCATGAGGTTTTCATTTTCTGATCGACTTGAATTTTGGTATGGATGTACTACTTGTCAAGCCATACAATATTAGCGGTTCGGATCTAATGTTAGGTACAGGGGATGGATTGGTTAGATTCAAAGAAGAAGAAGACTCAAGAGAGAAGATAAGAGCATATTGGACTTTTCATCGTTTGCGTTGTTAGATTTTGTACTATTTTCTTTAATTAGACACATGATTACATGTTGTTCCACGCCAAATTTGTATTTTGATCTGTAGAGATCCGTAATAAATTTCTTAAATTTAAATATTTGATATGAGCATGAGTGTTTAAATTTGAATAATAACATGGAAGTGTGTTAGGGCCGAAGTGTAATGGCATGATAGTTGTGAAAATTGGTGAAGTGTTTATATGTTAAAGGGGCTTGCGATGTGATTTGGTGTATGTATATATGTATGCCACAGTCAGGGAAAGAAAATCAATTTCCCCTTTCCTCTCTCTCACCTACGTCTCTCTCTGCTTTCCCTCACACACACGGGTCACTCTCTCTCCTCATCTCCTACTCGAAATTCTTGCAATACCACCATTAATCCGTGAAACCCAAGTGTATCTCACCATTGTTCAAGTGCCTTTGGCTCTCAGTTCACGTGGGTGGAGCTCGGTGGAGGAGTTCTTGTTGGATTTCAAAACTTGGAGTTAGGGCTTTGTTTGATCTTGGGGTTTTGCTCAAAACCCTTGAGGTAGGGATTTCTAACTACCTTTATATGTTGTTGAGATGATTTCATGCATGTTTATCATGTTTAATCGTCCTCTTTGTATTGGATGAAACCCCCCTGTAAATCTAAAAATCGCAGCTGAAAGTGCCTGGGGATCAATCCCCCTGTGTTGGGGGATCGATCCCCCTGTAATCTGGATTCTCACCGTTTGGGGATTGTAGACACCCCAATTTGGCCTAACGATTATTTCAAGTCCCACCTTGGGACAATCCCGATGATGAAATGGATACAATGATTGCTGATTGCTTCCTTGAGGACCTTAGGACTTTCGGTGAGAACTTTGACCACTTAGAGGACCCAATTCAAAGTCATACAGCCTTTCAGACAGAAATACAGAAGCCTAGGAGAATCCATCTGACGGCCGTAACATCGATCCCACGGCCACAACATCAATCCCTCACCCGAGCAACCTGTTGCCAGCAAAATCTCCCTGAGAGATCAATCCCTCGGCCGCGAGATCTATCCTTCGGCCGAGACATCCATTCCACGGCCGCGACATCCTTTGCTCGGCCGCCAGATCGACCTTTTTCCAGACTCTGGAACGTTCTGTCAGACGTTTGGTTTGATCCAACTACACTACCTTTCCGATGCGTTCGGGCTACGTTCGGAGATCACGACGTAGAGTTAGAGATGCATTGCAATTGCAATTGCCATCTCGTGATTTGATTGGCCGGAGTGAGTCATCCCTATGCCTATATAAAGGCGCCTTTGGGCTCCGAATTTAACACACAGAAATTGATAGACCTACACACTCAATCAAACCTCGAAACTCTGCACAAATACTCCCTCAATCCCATACTCCAAAAGCCCTAACCTTCCGAAGGCAGCCGTCAATCCGGCAATCAAACCCCGAAGTTCAAACCCTAACTCTAGGGTTCTCGATCAAGCAATCAATCGATCACACTCAATCCAAAGCAATCAAGCAACTGAGGGATCAAGGTGGTGAGGCCCAATGGCCTCTGATTTGTCTTAATTTATTGCTTTTCTGATTAATCGTAGCATTTTTGATTATCCATTAATCTTTCTGTCTGGTGTGAGGAAGAACACCGACCGGGGCTTCGATCCCTCGGCCGGTACATTAAACCAGTGTGATTACTCGGCCGTGACATCCATTCACCGGCCGAGTAATCGATCTCCTGGGACATTTTGTTTGCTTTTCTGCTTTCTAATGCATGCTTCAATTATCGCACTGGCTCACTTTGCTTACTGTTTAAAAGAATAACTAAACAGACTATGTGTTAGAATTAGACAAAGCATCTATACGTCTTATGTTGAACGATTATGGGCCAGTCTCACGACTGGGCAAAGAGGGGTGCCTAACACCTTCCCCTTATTGTACTTTTGGCTCCCGTATCCAGAATCTCTGTCTATTTTCCCAGTTTTAATAAACTGGGTGGCGACTCTATTTGATGATAACCGTTATCGTGTGGCGATGTTCCTAGCCATGGGAATGTCCTTGATTTTGGTTTATGAAGTGAGCAACCAATCGATTAAACACCAACGTGATCAATCTGTATGGCGATGCCCCGTTTGGGAGGTGTCTACAGTTTTTGGCGACTCTGCTGGGGATGTGAGAGCCATAACCAAAAAGTTCAACATAAGACTAATACATGCCTTGTCTAACTCATTTATCATATGCATCGAGCGGGCAACCCGTTGAGTTCACCTGATATCCCGGCATGACACGGGCTATGTTGGGGGTTCCAGCAAACTCCACAGTCTTGCGTACCTAGTGGTATATCAAAAGGAAATCACCCATCGCCGCCTATGATGGGTCGACGAGAGGACTGGTGCCCTTTGACAACGGAGCACCCGAAACTACCTAAACCTTGCATGCTTTAGAAAGCCATAGAACTTATCAAACTAAGACAGGAACCTACAGGCTAGGAACCTACTTGCATTCTACTTGCAAAAGTTCTTCCTCACACTATCTGTTGTTGTAATTAACTCTTTCTGTGCAGAAGGGTTGGGATTTTCAACCCAAATCCTAACCCTACACAGGCCGAATACTAACTTCCAGGTATTCTATTTTTCAAGCAGGCACAATAGGTAGGTTAAAGAAGCAACCTCAGCCAGTTTTATACTCTTACAATACCCGAAGTCACGCCAAACAGAGGTCTTTACAGTCATCTCATCGGTCGCCTTCGTCTACCAAGACACTCTCACCGCAACGGTCCCAATCAGTTGCAGGGACTTCGCGGTCGTCTCCTCGACAAAACCAATTATCTACCCAATTCCAAGCTTCACCAAGCAACCTCCCTACCTACACCCCAAAAATGGCAGACAATGATGCTACCATCACCGAGCTCCGAGCCCAAATTGCCTATTTACAAGCTGAGAAAGCAGCAAGAGATGCTGAAGACAAGAAAAACGAGGAGGAAGCGGAGAATCCTCATGAAATTATAGAAAACCCTGAATTGGCCAAACAGGTCAAGGAGATCAAGCACGCTTTGGCTCGCTCACAAGGAGACCAAATTCTAGATTTCGAAGGACTCTGCCTCTTTCCAGAATCTCAACTGCCTGCACGGTTCAAAATGCCAAACATCGAGAAATTCAACGGGACTGGTAACCCTACCAGCCATGTCCGCCATGTCATCAACACTCTGAAGCCTATGGGCTTGACCGACGAGCTCATCGCTCAATTGTTTCAAAGAACTCTCACTGGAAGCGCCCTCGATTGGTTTCTCACTTTGGAATTTGTGCATTATCAAACCTGGCCTGAAATTGCTAACGCTTTTGTCAAGTAGTATGCGTACAATGTCCAAATTGAGCTAACTACCCGAGATTTGGAGATGACTAAACAAGAATCCAATGAGGACTTTGCTACCTTTGTGGCAAGATGGAGAGAGAAGGCTGCCAAGATGAAAAGCCGCCCTACCGAGGAAGATCAAGTGAGGATAGTTGTCAAAAACTTACAGCCTAAATACCTCACTCATATTTACACTCAAGCTATCACTGATTTCAAACGCCTACATGCCATTGGGTTGCAAATCAAAGATGGAATCAAGCTAGGACTCATTGGGAAAGAAGAGGCCACTCCTCCATCCAGAAAAACCTTTCCAACCCGTGCATTCCCTGCCTCCATCAACACCCTTAACTCAGTCTTACCACAAGACCCTTTTCAAGCTAGCTCATCTAGAAACACGAATCGCCCTCGCCGCAATTTTGACCCACTCTATATGACTCCATCCCAAGCCTTAGCCATCCTAAGCCGTCAAGGGCACCTCAGGCTTTTGAATAATCCACCTCCTCAGCCACCTTATGGCCCAAGCTATGATGCCAATAAGCAATGTGCTTACCATCAACACCCTAGACATGAGACAGACCGCTGCATGCGTCTTCGTCATGACATCCAGGATCTCATTGATAGTCAAGCCATAAAACCTCCTAAGCCTAATGTACAAACCAATCCACTTCCCGCTCACAACAACGAATCACTGCCTCAAAATATCAATCTCATAAGCCTATCCAATAGCCCCACATATAATCCTGCCCTACACATTATTCCAAATACCCAAGCCAAACCATCCCTAATCCTCTCAAGAACGAGGAATGCTTTGCAACAGGGGGAGAACCCCACATCTATGCTATTGATGATGGGGATTGGTGGTTGGACATGCGTCAAGCCCTGCCAAATGATTGGAAAGTTGGAAGGATTGAGCCTCCTGATCCTTGGAGTACCCAAGAAGAAGAAGTGGGTCACCTCACCCGAAGCGGAAGGGTGTATAAACCTCCTAAACTAAGTGGGGAAAGTTCAACCTCAACGCGAGTAATGGAAGAAGAGGAAGGAGAAGAAAGCCAAAGGGCCGAACCTGAGGAAGACAGGGTGCTAAGACAACTAAAGAAAATCCAAGCTGATATCTCTATTTGGGGATTGCTTATGTCCTCCTACGAGCATCGTAACTCCTTTTTCAAAACCTTGGGGAAAGCCAAAGTTCCCATCGACATCACCCCCGAAGAACTCGTGGGCTTCATAATGGCGTCAAAGGCTCCAAAACCAACGATAGCTTTCACTGACAAGGATCTACCACCTGAAGGGCCTGCACACAATAAACCTCTCTGCATTTCACTTAAATGTCTCACTAAATGGATCCCGCTGGTCTTGGTAGATAATGGGTCTACTTTAAACGTATGTCCTCAAAGAACCCTCGACAAGCTAGGGGTAAACGCCACCGACGTGCGCCCTTCAAGCCAAGGAGTAAGGGGGTATGACAATTCAAAGAGAAGAGTGGTTGGGTGTGTCACACCGGTAGAAGTGGAGAAGATCAAAAGGGATGTGGAGTTCCATGTGATGGATATACCGGCCACCTTCAATCTTTTATTAGGGAGGCCTTGGCTACATGACGCTGGGGCAGTACCTTCCACTTTGCATCAAAAAGTCAAATTCGCGGCAGATGGAAGGGTTATAACCATTCTGGGGGATTCATCAATCCAGGCTCATTCTGATACGCCTGTCCAAGAGGTAGAAACCGAGGAAACCTTCCTTACTGGATTCAGTCTTGAGGAAGCAACTGCTGTGCAAGCCTTAATGGCTGAGAGAAACTTCTATGTAAGTGCCCCCGCCATATGGATGATGAAGAAGCAAAAATACATCCCTGGGTTGGGTTTAGGCAAAAGATCGCAAAGCATCTCGCAAATGATTGATCCTCCGCATAATCAATACGCCTTTGGTCTTGGCTACACCCCGACAGAAGCCGAGGTGAAAAGGAGGAAAAACGTGGAAAAGGCTAAGGCAAGAGGAAGCAGGGTCAAAGAAGAGAAACTCGTGATCCCAAAAACGCTCAATGGCTGGTTTGTGAGAGAAGGAGAAGACTTTCCATTCTGTGGCTTCGCAGAGACATGGGAAGACGAAGTTACCAAGCAACAGTACCCTGGAATGCAAATCTTCTTTGATCAGGAATGGACTGACAGTGATTTGGAAGAAGAGCCAACTAATTCATCCCCTACTCCTGAAGACTGGATTGAAGTGCTAGCTGAATTTGACCTAAAGATTCTGTTTGGCAAAGAGGGTGAAGAAGAGTATAAAACTACAAAGGGAAAAGGAGCCACTCCTGAAACATCGCAGTAAATCGCATAACAAAAACATTGCTTTCATTTCCTAAAGACAAGTTAGGACATGTTTTGGGCCCCTGTTTGGGCATTATCTACGGTTGAATAAATCCCCATTTTTATCACTTCTATGCTTGACAAATGATTCCATCTTTAAAATGTGATTGTTATACACTACAATCTCTCTGCCAAAGATAAAAGGATTTCAAGAATCTAATTCTTTATGTCACCGACCAAAAGGAAAGAGGGGACGAACCCTAATTACTTAGAAACTAAGTTTTTATCAAAACTCAGGAAGAAGACGCTATCTCCGTGAGAACACTTAGGGTTAGCTTGCCCATTGTGAAAGTACAAACACAACAGGAGATTCATGAAAAACATCTCCATCAGATTCCTCTCCAAAACGCCAAAACCTTCTTGAGAGAAAAATGCTCGTTGGGTAAAATATGCGCCCAAGCAAAAGTAAGAGCAAAGCTAGGACAAAGAAAAAGCGAAAACGCAGCCTAGGCAAAAGTTAAGGCATTCAAGGGAAAGCTCGCTAGGGACTCAACCTCTATCAGGTAACCTAGGCAAAATCTAGAGCGTGAGAGAAAGAAAAACTAAGAGTGAACACCCAACCCCCAAAGGTGGTAATCTTGGAACTACGTGAAAGGCCTGATTCCCTGATTGGGATACGTAGGCAATCTCGCGTCGAGATGCGGGCCCAAACATTTGGAGAGAAGAGAGATGATACCAGAAGGTTTGTACTCAATGATAGGCATAGCTAACCCTGCGTATTGAGCTCGCAAAAGATGAGTTAGTCATTTTCCAGGGAGTTGGCAAAAACATAGACACGTAAGAATCATTGTTCGTCCTCTCTGACTCAAAAGTCGTCGACATAAGGGACCAAGCATTCTAACAATCCCAAAACATGGCAAAGAGATCACAGGAATAACAAAAGCAAATAAAAGAGCTTGAATTAAATGCAAGTGTAAGAAGGGAAAAACGCCGTTTGGCTAAAAGCAAAAAACCTAACTTCTTTAGGAAATGGAAGTAGCGGCCGAAGAATGGAACCCTCGGCCGAGTGATCCATCCCTCGGCCCAAGTTTAAATCCCGGCATTCACAAAACTTTGAAAGTTATTGCATGAATATCTAATCTCTCATACATGCTGAGGATGCTTCAAATACAAACAAAAATACAAAATGTCAAATTATCTGTTTTTAGAACTAACAAATACAGGTACAAGAAAGGAGAGGCTAGCTACTGCCCACGACCCCTCTTGGGCGCGGGACGAAAACGCTCAGGAACTGAGACACTGATCCTCTGTCCCTCACCAGCCGCGGTATCTCCATCACCAGCTCCAGTACTCCCACCCTCACTGACTCCAGCACTCTGGGTGACCGACACTGTCGGTACTCGCTCTGCTTCAAGCTGCAGAGACACGGGATATAGGCATTTAGTTTCACATGAAACATAGGATGAAAAAAGAAGGGATCAAAGGATGCATACCGCAGCTATTCGGCCACGCTGCCGCCGAGCCAAAGCCTCGGCACTCTGGAAAGCACGCAACCATTCCTGGAACACCCCAGCAGGCACCTGTAGAGGAAACAATTGCATATATAATCAAGTAAGCAAGGAATGCTGAAGGAAACTAGAGCAGAATCCACAAATATTACCTGCTGAATTCCAGTAGGAAGCACGTAGAACTGTGTAGTACACGGTGTCAGTGGCAAACGCTCTTCTTCTCCGCTTGCATTATGGAAAGAAATGAAACTAGGGGCCCGTGGCCAAACAGGAGGAGCAGCAACAGCAGTAGTGGTAGGAAGGGTCAAGGAGGCCAAACGAAAGGCTGAGTAGTTTCCTACTACGAGAAAACTCAGGGCTGGCTGTCTCCCAAGAGCAAGTAGCAAGCCCTCCCCGGTCAAAAGATGGGTCGATCTCATGCCAACAGGAGGAGGGAGAGGGACAAGCTGCAACGCCTCGGAACGTGGAAAGTACTGGCTCGCTACCCTCTCTCCAAGATACCAGGCTCTCGAAAATGGCCCCTCCAGAAGGAAGTGCTGGCTGTCCAACGCCCGAGCTGAGGTCAACTCCAGAGGAGCATCATCAAGTAGCACGCCCCATGGGTCAAAACGCATCTATAACAAGGGAAATGGCATCAAAATGACAGAATGAGGAAATAGCACGAAAAATCAGAGGATAAAGAAGGTGTCATACTTGATCCACCGTCAGACGATCCAAAACTCGCCTCCAAGCCAGCAGGTCCATGGCAGGCGACCGTGACTTCCGAACTCCCTTCAACCAACGGGCCGCCCGCGGAACGAACCTAGGCTCTCTGTGCCTAGTCGGGGGAGGAAACTGCAACAAGTGCTCAAAAGCCCAAAGCTGCAAGCAAAGACGGAGAACATGAATAATGAAGATAGAAGCAATAAGGGAATAATGCAGAAATCAAAATGAATACCTCGAGAATACGATGGTGTCCGCCAAGCGACAAACTAACTCCCCGGGAACAAGCACTGAGGTGTCCGTACAACGTGGCTAGGGCAGGAGTTCCCCAATCAAACTCTGCTATGGTCTCTAAATGCACCAAAGCAGCCAAGAACTAGACATGTACCGAATTCTCCTTGTTGCAAAACAAAGTTTGCCCAAGGAGATAAAGCAGGAAAGCTCGTACCAGCTGAGAAAGGGGAATCTCCATCAAGATATCAACTTGATCAAACTCTTCCCGAAGCCAGGTATATGTGATATGGCCACTCTCCGATACAATGGGAACCTTCCCCAAGAGGTATCCAAGGGCACCCTTCCGCTCATGGATCCGCGGATCAATTGGAAGAGGATCGCCGCCAACCCTCAGGCTTGTGAGCAAAGCAAAATCGCCCGGAGTGATCGTCATCTCCCCAGTTTCTGGAAGATGGAAAGTGTTGGTGGTATCCCACCACCGCTCGACCAAGGATGTGGTCAATCCCAACTCCGCCTTCGGAAGATGGAAACCAAGAATCAAGGGCTCGAAGCCAGCCAAAGCAACCGCATCCTTGGCTTCCTGAGGAAGCCTCCCATACCACTCAAACACTTGGGGGTAGCTTCCCCACACGCGCAGCCTCTCGTTTGCCTGACAAAATACGAAGAAGGAATCAAATACACAAGATATCGCCTATACAGGGGGCAACTTCTAGAACTCAAACTCCCTATCAAAATATCAAACTATCATTCTGCAAAATCTCACATGCGAAAATCATTTGACAGGATAAAAATCTACCTCCCTGTTGGTAAAACCAAAGTGCTGCTCTGGCTCCCTGCGCAAGACCTCAGGTGGGATATCACTGAGGGGAGGACGGTATCGCAAAGAACCACCACGCCCGACCAAGTGAACCTGAGGAGCGTAAGTGGCAATGTCAAAAGGGGGAAGAATATCACCACTCACATCAGTAGAGACCTCGGGTTCGACTCCGGGAGGAATGGGTTGCGAGGAACTCCCCCCAGCAGTGGCCCTGCGCCGACTCGAACGCAAGACGCGGGAACTTGAAACCCCGCCAAGAATCTCGGCCTCGACGGCCGGAGCTTTGCCCGTGTCTCTGGACACGGCGGGAACATCGGATGGTGAAGGAGGAGGTGGTGTCGAAGCCATGGCGGCCAAGACCGTGGTGGTCGGAGGATCGGCGGCGGGAAACGACGAGGAGAGAGAGGAGGCGGCGGCAACGATCGTTTAAACAGGAGAAGAGGATGAGGGATAGTAGGGGAAGAATGACCCGTGAGATCGATTTAACTAAACTTAAATCGATTTCCTGACTTTTGGCGTTCTCACGGCCGAGACATCAATTCCTCGGCCGAGACATCAATTCTTCGGCCGAGAGATCGATCTCCTGGCCCCTTAATCAAATTCCCTCAGCAACATCAGATCATGCTCAGTGCACCAATTCAAGTCACTACAGACTTCTGAGTTCTCAACCAACCAAGTAGCCTTGGGGGCATCCCCAAGCCAATGCAACATGATCAAAACCAGCCTTGGGGGCATGCCCAAGCATCGAAAATCTCTCTCCACAAACTACTGGCTAGCAAAACAAGACACTCAGCAGCCCTAAGCTTAAAACTTCAGCAGCTCCAAGCCCATTATTGGCAGGCTCGAAGCCTATATTTATCAACTCAGCGGCTCGAAGCCCATTACTTCCACAGGCTCAAAGCCTATGCCTACCATCTCAGTGGCTCCAGGCCCTCGACTTAGCAGCTCTATGCCCGCTGTCACGGCTCTACGCCCATTATCTCACCTCAGCGGCTCCAAGCCTGCTATCTCAACTGGCTCAAAGCCGTAAACAAGCAATCTCAGCAACTCTATGCTCGCTATCACAGCAACAGGCTCTACACCTGTAATCACTCAACTTAGCGGTTCCAAGCCATCATCCCTACACAACTCAGCGGCTCCAAGCCCATTATCTCAACTGGCTCGAAGCCGTAAACAAGCAACAGGCTCTACGCCGCCCCAACAATCAAGACATCTATTCTCAGGCTCTACGCCTGGATGCTCAAAAATCTAACATTTTTTGAATGCTCAAGCTCTACGCTTGGATGCCCAACCACTGTCTGCTGGATGCTCAAGTTATACACTTGAATGCTCAAGCTCTACGCTTGGATGCCCAACCACTGCGTACTGGACGCTCAAAGCCTGTACTTTGAATGCTCGGATTCTGCCGTCCGAATGCTCGGGCTCTACGCTCTGAATGCTCAAGTCCGGAACTTGATAGAAGCTCTAAGCTTAAAACAAACACACACGCACGGGCCCGTGCACATTTGCATCAACATTTTCACATCGAGTCTGCATCATATCTGTTCACATCTAACAAACATCATCACACTTGTACACTCTGCATATCTCTCATGAAACAGGTCAACCCTGCTATCAACCGGCTCTATGCCTCGGTTTTATTTGATCGGCCCAACGCCTCGATCCTTTGGCTCCACGTCAACATTTATGATGAGAAAGCTCCGTGCACAGACCATCAGAATACAACCAGCTCTACGCTTCGGTTCATATCACGTCAAGCTCTAAGCTCCGACAAACTCAGGCCCTTGCCTTATACCAGCTCTGCGCTTCAGTTCATCACGTCAAGCTCAAAGCTCTGATACCACAGGCTCTCATCCTGATCAATACCAGCTCCGCGCTTTGGTCCCATCAAGCTCTAAGCTCACCTCAGGCCTCCGCCTCATAAACCACAGCAGGCTCCGCGCCTCAATCCAGTCATCTCAGGCTCTCGCCTTATGATCAACACCAGCTCCGCGCTTCGGTCTTATCGATCTAATCCCCTCAGGCCTTCGCCTCAAGATTGCAACAGGCTCCACGCCTCGATTCCATCACTCTCCAGGCCTTCGCCTCATGACTACAACCGACTCCGTGCCTCGGTCCCCTCATCACCAAAGCTCCAGTCACTGGCCCTGCGCCCCCATATCTCAAAAACAAACCGGCGTCCAACTCATCCCAGCAGATGGTTTGGATTCCACCCCATTACATCAATTCCTTCCAGCTCATTCGCAAGGATAGGCTAATCTACCGAGCTCCTTTCAGTCAAAGTAAGGATGATCAAGAAAAGCAAACGCACCTGCAGTGTACTGATCTACCCCAAAATAACTAAGAAAGCTCTCCGCAAAAGCTCCCCCGGCAGCCCAGCGCTCCTTCAACTACTCTTCGCCAAAACCCTGGCTCAGTCTAGGTACGTCACACTACGGCTTTTAAAGCCCTAAGGCACGTCTTCTGTCTCTAACCCTCCAAACTTTTACTTTTCTTTATTGCCCGAACTACGATTGATCTGAATTTCCCTTGTGGAATATGTAGGCAGCCTCCCGGCCCGACCATAACAAAACCTTTTTCGAAAACCCCTTGGAATAGTGGTTGGACCAAATTGAGTTGCTTTTTACATCTTTGACTCTTACTCAAACATGTCTCGCGATCCGTCTGAGTTCAGTCAAAGAGGGGCATCTGTAGACACCCCAATTTGGCCTAACGATTATTTCAAGTCCCACCTTGGGACAATCCCGATGATGAAATGGATACAATGATTGCTGATTGCTTCCTTGAAGACCTTAGGACTTTCGGTGAGAACTTTGACCACTTAGAGGACCCAATTCAAAGCCATACAGCCTTTCAGACAGAAATACAGAAGCCTAGGAGAATCCATCTAACGGCCGTAACATCGATCCCACGGCCACAACATCAATCCCTCACCCGAGCAACCTGTTGCCAGCAAAATCTCCCTGAGAGATCAATCCCTCGGCCGTGAGATCTATCCTTCGGCCGAGACATCCATTCCACGGCCGCGACATCCTTTGCTCGGCCGCCAGATCGACCTTTTTCCTGACTCTGGAACGTTCTGTCAGACGTTTGGTTTGATCCAACTACACTACCTTTCCGATGCGTTCGGGCTACGTTCGGAGATCACGACGTAGAGTTAGAGATGCATTGCAATTGCAATTGCCATCTCGTGATTTGATTGGCCGGAGTGAGTCATCCCTATGCCTATATAAAGGGGCCTTTGGGCTCCGAATTTAACACACAGAAATTGAGATACCTACACACTCAATCAAGCCACGAAACTCTGTCAAAAATACTCCCTCAATCCCATACTCCAAAAGCCCTAACCTTCCGAAGGCAACCGTCAATCCGGCAATCAAACCCCGAAGTTCAAACCCTAACTCTAGGGTTCTCGATCAAGCAATCAATCGATCACACTCAATCCAAAGCAATCAAGCAACTGAGGGATCAAGGTGGTGAGGCCCAACGGCCTCTGGTTTGTCTTAATTTATTGCTTTTCTGATTAATCGTAGCATTTTTGATTATCCATTAATCTTTCTGTCTGGTGTGAGGAAGAACACTGACCGGGGCTTCGATCCCTCGGCCGGTACATTAAACCAGTGTGATTACTCGGCCGTGAAATCCATTCACCGGCCGAGTAATCGATCTCCTGGGACATTTTGTTTGCTTTTCTGCTTTCTAATGCATGCTTCAATTATCGCACTGGCTCACTTTGCTTACTGTTTAAAAGAATAACTAAATAGACTATGTGTTAGAATTAGACAAAGCATCTATACGTCTTATGTTGAACGATTATGGGCCAGTCTCACGACTGGGCAAAGAGGGGTGCCTAACACCTTCCCCTTATTGTACTTTTGGCTCCCGTATCCAGAATCTCTGTCTATTTTCCCAGTTTTAATAAACTGGGTGGCGACTCTATTTGATGATAACCGTTATCGTGTGGCGATGTTCCTAGCAATGGGAATGTCCATGATTTTGGTTTATGAAGTGAGCAACCAATCGATTAAACACCAACGTGATCAATCTGTATGGCGATGCCCCGTTTGGGAGGTGTCTACAGGGATCGATCCCCATGCTCTCTGGACCGATTTGAGCCATTTGGACCCCATCTCAATTGTTTTGATTGCCGATCACTTCTAACGTATTTCCAACACCTCCAAGCCATTGTATAACATTGTTAATCATGTCTCAATCACTCATTGATCTTCTCATTCCTTTGGGCTCACTTTGATTAAGCTATATATGGACTTTCTTAAAATACGAATTATCGTTGTACCTTGACTACATGCTTAATTGTTTTTGTGAGGCAATGTGGTACTCATGGTTATAAGTTGAGTAGATTAGTGGTTGTAGTGTTGGATTAGTGAATGATTTGATGCATTGATATGCGAGGAAAATGACTTGACGTTAATATTACCTGATAGATGAGAATAAGGGATTGATTTACTACATTTAGCATTTGGGGCTTTGTGCCTTTCTTACGGTAACTGTGGATATGAGATTATTTACACGTGTTCGACCTATAAGTCGGTTTGATTGATGTGCTTTATTGTGACATGAGATTAGAGAAGTGTTTGTTGATGGAGTCGTATGATTACTGTGATTTGAGTGGTTGTAATTGAGAATTGGAATGAGGAAGTGACTACAACGCAACGGGTGGAAATGCAGACTGCAACGCAAGGGGTGGTAATGTAGATACCCAAATAATGGGTGGTGTTGACTGCAACGCAAGGGATGGTAATGCAGACTGCAACACAAGAGATTGAAATGCAGAGTGTCGTGAATATGAGTCCTTGATCTAAGTTGTGAAGTGATGTCGTTGTTCATACCTTGGTAGCGTATTATTATTATAAAATATGGAGTTTGTGGTTTACAAAGATATTTGGGAAAAATAGATTACTTATACGAGAATCAATGAATTTTGAATTTGAGTTGGCTTGTAAACCGTCTGAGATGTCGAGTTTTGCTTTCTTTTCCTTCTCATAGACTTCCTAATCTTCATGGTTCATTGTCTTGATAATGGTAAGGTACCTTGTTTGGTGTGAAAGCATATTTGATACTATGTGATGTGATGTATCGTAAGTGGTTTATGAAGGGTATTTGCATAATAGACTTATAAAGGAAAACTTATTGTAAAGGGGTTTGAGTCAATGATAAACTAGAGACTAGAATGAAAGACTTGCGTGCGTGGGAATGTGAAACACTCGTGATAGGTTGATGTTAAAATGAAAATGTGATAAAAGGGATACGAGGAAGGATACAATAGCTAGTAAATTGAGATTTTAAAGAAAAAGGTACGCGTGTGTGAGTTCTTTGATTCTAGATTAGTAACGGTATTTTTGTGGCCCAGTCATTACTTTAAAATGTAGTAGTTCATGTTAAAAAGTTCTTTCCGTTTATCATTCCAATTGCATATAGAGTTAGTGTAGATTTTTCTACTGGGCTAGAGTAGCTTAACCCTTCCATTTTTCAAGTGCAATTTACGGAGCATAACGTGGAGGGTTTGATGTGCATCATTGATCATCTTTTTGAAAGCTTATGCTAAGGAGTCTTTAGTTCATTCATGTAAATCATATTTTGGGAATTGAAATTGTAATATTAATCTATTTCTTTTTTAAAGTGAGAGTATGTGACACTTCGCCTCTTGTGGACTTTTATGTATAATTTAGTGTATTGGTGATTGATGAATGGACCTAGCATGTAATTATGAGGTGTCCATGGGTGAGAGAATGATATTTTTATTGAGTAAAATCTATTATCGTTTATGTTTAAAATCGAGGGCGTGACATGATCAATAAGTTGACGCATAATAAGATTGAACAAGTGACATTAGATTGGTAATCAGACACATGATCATGCAGTGTTCCACGTTTAAGTAATAACTTTCTCTTTGTATCACATAACAATACTTTTAGTCTTTTCTTTTGGGAAGTGATTTTGGCACTTTCCTTTTCTCCAACGGCACTCCTCTTTTCTCTCCATCTCCATCACCTAAATAGAAACACAAAGGAAAGTGCCAATAGAGAAAAGGGGACATTCCCCTTTCTTTTTATACGAAGGAAAGTCTTTTTGAAAGACTCCGTGTAAATTTCAAATCAAAATGAAAGAAAAACAATGTCACAAAATAATACACATGGTATAGTACACTTCACTATACCCATGGACAAGGTTTTCTTTGCGCCGTTGCCGTGAAAAAACACCATAAGTACTGCAAGAGCTTCATCTCTATCCATCCATAACACCACAAAAAGGTTAGCCAAGTGCTTATTTTTTTTGTTTTTATTCAAATTTTTTTCTCATTTGTTAGTTTTTCGTCAAATTTTTTGGGGATTATTGCTTCGTCATGACGAGAGGAATCTAAAAAGTAAAAAATTACGATCGAAATCCAATTTTTTTTAAATAAAGACGAAAAATTAGCTTATTTTTGTCTTAATTCAAAAAAAATTAGGTTTCAATCGTAATTTTTTACTTTTTAGATTCTTCTCGTCATGACGAAGCAATAATCCCCAAAAAATTGACGAAAAACTAACAAATACAAAAAATAAATGAATAAAGACAAAAAAAAAATGCCAAGTAGCTTATTTAGCCGAACAACCCCTGAATTTGGCACATTTGACAAAACACGTTTGCCAATAACTACTCCATAGATTGAGAGAAGGTGGCAAATGTGGGAGGAAAAATTGGACCGGGGGGAGGAGCTGTCCCATGAAAGGGACAGCAGCGTGCTATCCCGGCTGAGGAAGCCCCGCTCCGATCTTGTTCCGATGATCGAAACGTTCACTTCGTAGAGCTCGTCGAGTTGAACAAGTATGCAAAAAATCAGTTTGATCGAATATCATTAAGTGCTTGATCGGAACACATATAACTTGCCAATAATGGGTTCTAGTAGATTTGATCCAGTGTTTCAGATCCATTCTTTTCAAGACAAAAAGGTTTCGATTAGGTACTTAATAATATCCGATCAAACTGATTTTTTACATACTTGTTGTAGACACCCCAATCTGGGCTTCCAGATTAGTTTACTTAAGGTTTTTGATTCCCCGATGATGAAACGGATCAAGAACACCCCGGGAATGTCGAGTGTTTGGAGTGTTTGCAAAACCCTTGAACCTAACCTAGTCTTAAGCCACTTCCAAAAGGCAAAAATCCTACTGATGTGTGCCAGGGCGCACCGTCGCGCGACGGTTTGACTCCATCGCGCGATGGTCAACCGGAGCGTTGACCGGTGCGCCAGGGCGCACCATCGTGCGCCAGGGCGCACTCTCGCGCGATGGTCCCACTCCATTGCGCGGCGGTTCAAGCTGTCCTCATCACCTTTATCAGCTGGGAAAACTTAGCCACGAAGTAATCCCCAGCCAGCCTCCTGGCTGGCTGGCCTCCATTCCATTAATGGAAGGTGCTCTCCCTATAAATACCCCCCCTTTGTTCATCTTTTTAAAGGTTAACAAAAAATTGGCATTACAAAGGGTCTTTACTTTGTACTCTTTTAAGCTAATAAAAGAGATACAAAGGCACCCTAAGAAAATAGCTTGTTCTTCCACTCAAACACCACAAACAACCTCAACCTCAATTCAAAGCTCAAACACTTTTCAAACCTCAAAATTCAAAGGTATATCTTACATTTGTTCTGCTCTCCGTTCTGATCCCTGAGGGGGGCTGGCAGGGTCAAGGCTGGTAATCAATACCAGTCCTGACCCTAAAGCTGGCAAGGTTTCAAAACCGTAGTGGCAAGGACCCTAGCGCGACTGTCCCACATACTCGCGCGACACTTCGTGTTTGCACGCACAGGACAGCGTGGGGATGGGTGCCTTGTTGTTTTATGCATTTCTTTGAACATAGATCACTGTGAAGCATGCTAACAACCAATTTACTGCTTTCCTTTGTTAGAAATGTTAGTTTTACATTTCAATATTCATTTCTGTTCTGTTGGAGTACCCCTGGGATCATCCTGGACCTGTCCCAGACCCCAAGATAAGTAAAATCAGACACTGGAAGATTGATCCAAACCCGCGCGCGATGCACCCAAACCCGCGCGCGATGGTCAAATGAATCGTTGACCAGTGCGCCAGGGCGCACCATCGCGCGCCAGGGCGCACCCTCGCGCGACTGTTCGGAACCCTCGCGTGACGGTTCCATTCTGTCCCCGATCAGTGGCTGGCCTTGCATGTTTAATTTGGTTTTAGGCTGTTATTTCGTCCCCACACTGTTTATGGGGTGTCTTGATTATTTGTTGGGCTTTTCAGCCTTTAAACTGTAAATTTTAACTGCCATAAACTACTTGGTTTATCCTGGGTGTGCACTGGTCCTTCCAGAGCCCAGAGGGTTTGAGAATAAGAGCTGTGGGCTTAGGCTTACTAGCGCGCGCAGGTCTTGTAGTAGCGTGCGCAGGTTTGGTCAGCATGCATTGACTTGATCAGTGCATACTGGTTTCTTCCTGTGCACGACACTCCAAGACAGGAGCTTTCCAGTCTGTTTAAACTCCCACAGCAGTCTGTTCTCATCCTATACTAACTGCTCATTCATGCTATACTTGATCACATCCTGCAAACATGTTACAGTTTTAATCCCCGATTAACTGTTCCCCCGCCCTAATTGGCTAAAATCGATTAATAAAAGAAGAATCGCAATGTTTTCAAAATGCCTAAGTAGAGACCGATCTCCGGATTGGGCGAGAGGGGTGCCATAAAACCCTTCCCCTCTCGTAACCTGGCTCCCGAACCCAGATATGGTTATGACGGACTGGTTCCTTAACTTTTTCAAATCAAACAGCGCGGCAGGTGCTTCGAAATACGGTTCCTTGGGTGTCGGACCTTCAAAACCTGAGTGGCTACTCTGTATTTTCGAGCGCTTGCCACCTGCGCTCGCGCTCCCTCGATCCGGGCCCCATTGCCTTGGGAAAGGAACGAAATCCTTCTCCCACATTTTTTAGGGCATGCTGCCCACACTTGTTCAACTCAACGAGCTCTACGAAATGAACGTTTCCGATCATTGGAGCGAGACCAGAGCACGGCCCCCTTGGCAGGGACAGCAGCTCCCCCAACTCCGGAAAAATTGCCTAGCAATGCCAAAAATGCATTCAAAATGTGAGAGGCGGACAAAATTCAAAAGGAAACTTTTGGAACCAGATAGCATAGCCGAATATTACTCCCTTCGTCCCTTTTTAGAGTCCAATATTTCATTTTAGGCTGTCCCTTAATAAGTGCACATTTTATAAAGTTAGTGGGGTAAAAGTTGGTGAACTTTTCATTTTACCCCTAAAAATAAATTCCATTTTGAAAAGTTAGTGAGTAAAAATGTAGTAATGATGATGTTTTCTTAGAGGGTAAGGAGAGAAAGTGGAGGTAAAGTTGATGTAAAAGGTATAATAATGATGTCTTTTTAATATGTTGGAATTACAAAACAGGACACTTAAAAATGGACGAAGTGAATAATTCATAATAATCCGTAGATGACAAAATTGAGATTTTGAAGGGTTTGTCGAGCGGTCATGAATAAGCAATGATTCTTTATCCTTTATATAAGGTAGAATATGCGAATTCCATTGTCCTTTCTAATAATTTACAGAGGTGAAACATTATTAACCTTAGAGCCACAGGAAAATTTGTCCGATCATTAAATTCAGGATAATAAGATTATTTGAGATGCGCAAGATAACTTGAACATCGAGTAATATATGTAAGAAGTATTGGGGGATGGTGCTGTGCAGTGGTGTGCGCAGCATCGTGCTGCGTACCTCCGAGCCGTCGGATTGTGCATCCGACGGCTCAGATCTCATCTCGGCAATAAACAGCTCTCGATCGTTGGTTGCCAAGATGAGATCCGAGCCGTCGGATGCACGATCCGACGGCTCGAAAGTATGCAGCAAGTGCATCCGACGGCTCGAACGTGCGCAGTATGATTTATGTGCACTTCACTGCGTGCACAGCACTAACCGGAAGTCTAAATGTAAGGAAAAAAAAAAGAAGGAAGGATTTGAGCTTTAGAAATGATTGAAGGGCCATTCCAGCAAGCACGATTTGCGGGAACAAAAAAAAAAGGGCGACTTTTTATGGCCGTACATGCAGGAAGAAGATTGGAGTATGTGTTGAAATGTGGAAAAGGTGGGCTAACGGTGAGCGGTGCGCTTTCAAAATTGCATTTATTGCCTATTTACACGCGTCTTCTACGCGAACGGGTCGGGGTCGACATCAAAATAATAACGTGGGACTCTTTCTTTTTTCAGCCAAACTCACAATCGATCTGTGTTCGATTTAGATTTTAAGGGAGTTTTTTGGAGTAATAAACGGAAAAAATAGACAAAGAAGCTCCAACAAAGAAATAAAAGTAATAATTAGAGAGAAAATTTATTGGGTCTCGCGTAGAGAGAGAAAAAGTTAGGTCTAGTGAACTATTTAATTCTTTTTATTTTGCACAACTTTAGTTAATTTTTGGAGGACTAATATTAAGGTAAATGCCATTTAAAGCACGATACAGTTTTATATGGATTGACCGTCACTATAATAGTCAGTGGCGGAACTAGTATAGGGCAAGGGGGGTCACGTGACCCCCCTGAGTTCCAAAATACATCTAGAGCATGTATAGTTTTGAGGAGTATTTTGAAGGTCATATGTGACCAGGGGCGGAACTAGTATAGGGCAAGGGGGGTCACGTGACCCCCCTGAGTTCCAAAATACCTCTAGAGTATGTATAGTTTTGAGGAGTATTTTGTAATTTTGCCCCCTGAGTTCCAAAATACCTCAAGAGTATATATAATTTTGAGGAGTATTTTGTAATTTTGCCCCAAAAGATAATATTCTTGCCCTGAAGATCCTACGAAATTACATGTGTTGTAGATATTTGACCACACTACAACTAAATCCTGGGTCCGCCCCTGATAATAGTTGATAGCAGCTAATAGCATCTCCAAGACTTCAAATTTGACGGTGTCAAATTTTTTTAAAGACTCACGTGACAAATTGACAATCAAAATTTAAAATGAACAAGTATAACTTCTCCTTCTCCTACCATAACTTCAAAAATGTCATGGGCGAAGGTCATGTCAATTAATCTACGTAGGATTTAACCTTTCAAATGACATTGGGTTGGAGTTTAGTGTTGGCTTAAAAAATGACAACTACACTACCATGTGGGATTTGAAGGTCCCGATTGGAGATGCTCCCGAACTTGAAACCTCAGAATTAGCTCCTTAATCCCAATTATTGACTACCAAGTACGAGCCCAGGAAAATGTATTTTGCTGATTAAAAAAAAAAACACGAGACCAGGAACTTGAGATCTTCAGGAAGGGTATACACGTGAAAATAGTGAGTCTATTTTTTTATTTTTTGATCAAATGAAAATATAATAGTGAGTCATTTCTATCTATAAGGTTTTGTGCAGAGTGATTTTGGTAGATTTTTGCACAAAATTTAAATGATGGAACTAAACATGTACACTACTACATTTTTTATGTTGGTTTCGTGTTGGATACTGGGGGAAGGAAGAAGTTATCAAATTTTAATTTAATTTTTGCAAACAAAAAATTAGGGCGTGGAATACTTTGACGAGTTAATTTTATTTGCAAAGAGATGTACTTTCGATTTATAAAGACAGCCACAACCGAAGAGATTCCCTCCAAAGCACCCCAAAAAAAAAAAAAGAATATGTGACACTTGTACGAACCGTCACCATTAGTAGTCAAAAATTTAAAATGGACTTTTTAAAGAGGAGATCGCCTTTCGTGAATAAGGACTTTGAAAATTGTTGTACTCTAGTCTAGTATTTTGTCAGTGCATGAACGTACAGATAGATAGGTGTCGAGTTGTCGCTCTTGTCATCATCATCTCTCAATCACCAGCTAAAAGTCTTCTTCTTTTTATTTTTGATCCGCAAATCCCCAGCTAAAAGTCGATTCTACGATTGCGATAGTATTGGAGTAGTTCCTAGACTATTTATTCAATTATTCCGTATTAATTTTATCTGAAATTTAACCCGATTCCATGTTTGATTTCGCATCACATATAGGATAAAGGAGTGTTTTTTAATAAAACATTTTAAAAATTGCTTCTGAAAATTGTTTTTTTAAATAAACAATTTTTCAAAAAAAATAGTTATCCAAAAATACTTAACGAAAATTTTTTTATTACAAAATTTTTTGGGAATAGATATTTTTCTTTTTACAAAAACTACATTTTTAAAACAGATTTTTTGGAAAAAAAAACTAGCTGAAATTTTTTTTTGAATTTGTTTTTTGGAAAACATTTTTTTGATATAAATTTTTACAAATGATAATTTTAAAAATGCTTTTTGAGAACAATTTCAATATAATCCGAATATTTTTTAAAACAATATCTTCTTTGTTAATCATACCCATTCCCACCTCCCCCTTGGGATTATTTATTAACCCCATATAGGGATAAAATTAATATCGGGATTGATAATCTCAAAAGGGATAAAATTAATACCAGGATTAGTAATTTCGAAAGTCATTTCAGGACCAAAATGTGGGATTACTTAGGATTAGGTACAGTTAGTCATATCCCAGGCAGTTATTCCGTGAATCAAATTAGGAGGGGTATCTCTTGGAAAATCAAAACTTGTCTCCTTATATTTTGGTTATCCATTTAAGGGGTTGGTAACATTAGTAGTGAAGTCTAATAAAACAAAACAATGTGAAATCTCATAATGGTCCATAATTAAAAATCTTTTTTAGTAGAGAACATTAAAAATAATTGTAAGTAGGTGGGTCAATTGATAGTGATGAGGGGAGAGAGAAAAAGAGAGAAAGGAAAAGAGAGAGTGATCCCTAGTAAATTTATTTATTTATCCCAAGAGAAAAAATTGCAAGTTTAGTTATCCAAAATCCAAAATTTGGTTATTAATTAAGGGATTGTTAAGTTTGGTTATACACCATATTTTGGACCAACATTGCTAGATTTAGAATTTTTAAAGTTTTTGTTATGCTATTATAGACACTCTAATAAGGGATGATTTGGCGAAATAAGCCACTTGGCTTATTTTTTGTCTTTATTCAAATTTTTTCGCCTTTGTATTTTTAGTGGAATTGATTCGTTTTGATGAGTGGAATTAGAAAAGTAAAAAATTATTATCCAAACTCAATTTTTTTAATAAAGCAGAAAAATCTATTTTTTGGCTATTTTTTGCTTTTTTCAAAAATAAGTAATCCACAAAAATTTTACACGAAACCAACAAATGCGAAAAAAAAATTAAACAAAGAAAAAAAAACACCAAGTGGGTTATTTAGCCAAAACAACCCCAAGGCTCTATTTGTTGGTTGACTTCTATTGGAAGTTGTTCTTTTATCTTTTTGCCATCTGGGGTGTTAGATTTTTTGGAGGGTTCCAACCTAAAACCAATTGGCAATAGGTGCAGTAGCCTCTAGAATTTATTAACCAAGCTTGAGTGATTTAGATGAGCGATGTGGGTCAAGTCTAACACTCCCCCTCACGTGCAGTCCGGATGCACGTGAATGTGATTGACCAGGAGCTGACTGACTGACTCGGGCGACAAAGATGACAGAGACTTTCCCACGAGAAATGAGGTCACCCAAGACCTAGCTCTGATACCATGTTAGTTTTCTTGGAGGGTTCCAACCTAAAACCAATTGGCAATAGGTGGAGTAGCCTCTAGAATTTATTAACCAAGCTTGGGTGGTTGTTTTTGACTCTTCTGGCTGTTTCTCTTTCCTGGCTTCTTCTGGTTTCTCTTGGTTTGGCTTGGCATGGCTGCTCCTAATTTCTTTTGGCTTTTTCAAACTCAAGTTGGTAGATCTACTTGAGTTTAAGGGGGAATGTTAACATAATATTGGAAAATATTATGTTGCCATATTTTCTAAGCTTTATTATTATGTTTCCGTTTAGACAGATTATTATTTATGTTTCCTAGTTAGTCTAGGTTTCCTTATTATGCGTATTTCCTTTTTATGCGTCTTGTAGCCTATATAAAGACATGCTGGGTTATGGTTTGAATACAATCAATAATACATCTTTCGCTTGTCTTCGCATGGGGTTTTCCATTTTTCTCTCTGCCATTAACAAATCCATTGGGTAGGTCCAAAGAATAAAAAACATCACAAGTTGGGTACCCCTGTTGATGAATCACCTGGGGCCTACATCTTATTAGACATCCAATGCATCGGTCAAGCATTTTGATCACATACAATGGGTTGTGCTAGCATGACAAACATCTGTAAATTTATCAGTACTCCCTGCAGAGCCAGAGAGCACTTACAACTAGATTTTAGGATTCGTTAAGAAACTTGATTAATTTAACTGAAACTCTTAATATAGTATTATTCATCATCCAACCAAAAAGTTTGGTTTGGTTTGATGTGATTTTGCTTTTAAAACAGCTGGGAAAAAAACGTCACAGAACACCACCTAAACCGTATGTTGATGGTAGTTTTTTTTCTTTCTTTCTTTTTTTCTTTGGGCATGATCTTATTATAACAATCTAGTCTAGATCTTCCACTGAGTCCTTCCTAGATTGCATAATTTTCTAATCTAATAGTGGAGTTCTAACTAATTAGACTTTGTGAAGTAGGAAGCACACCTTTTGGACACTAATTTTTGATAAATATCTATGTTTGCTTTATGGATAATATTTTATGATTATCAGTTGAATCTGGCTTCGCCACAATTTGATGTTAAACTGCAAATTAAGAGCCATTAGTGTGATCTTAGCTGTCCAAAAATATTTTTAATGGTTCAGATTTAAAATAACTCTTGCCAGAAAATAGTAGTTTCTTGCCAGTTGGGATGTAACGGCAAAGGCCTCCTGCAATCCAACTGGCAACTGTAGACAGAGACGGAGGCATTTGTGGGTAATGGGGAGCCAAGGCTCCCGCGTAGTTTTGGTTTTTTTTTTAAAAATTTTATGAATACTTCAAGTTTACACGACCAATTGAGAAGTATTTTTAGGTATTGGAAAGTTCAAACAACATTTTCAAAAACAGAACTTAATCGTTTTGAGCATAATGTCGTCCGGCATCTGAAATTCGAACAATTGGGAAGTATTTTCAGGCTATACCAATGGTTGATTGAGACTAAAAAATCAGCAACATACTTACTTGTCTACTGAGTGGTAGTACTTGTGCTTCCTCTTCATAGTTCGACCCCTTTGATTACAAAATTTTGGTTCTGTCCCTGACTGTTGAGAAGACAGGTCCTTATCAGCTGATGACAGTTGTGGTTGTTTGCTTCCATAAGTAGTCATAAGATTAGGTGGAGATCAATCACTCATTTTCGCTTCTGCCTCCTTAATAATGTTGTAATTATCCTAGGTAACTTTATATGATAGTGGCCCAATAAAAATATCGGCGGTGTTTGTAAAGTTGGGAATATGCTAATCCATTGTGAATCCTTTTCACAAAAAAAGTTACCTTCTTTTACTTTCTAGGGATCTTGCTTGGATCCTGCAGCCATGTATCATTTGTTTTTGCTTTTGTATACCGTACCTATCTAGCCAACTCATCTTTACTCTTTGGCTCCGAGATTTGTGAGGCCTAAAACAAACATTTCAAACTACTCCTAATACTAATAAATATGATATGTAAATAATCCAATATTGGTTCACAGTAAATAACACCTCCGACCCTTACTGCCCAACTTGAGAGCGGACACATATTGTAAGTCAATTGAGTTTCGTTGATTGTATTTTATTTAATTACATTTTTATGCGGGTGTCCTGAATTTCTCTCAAACTAATCAACATGTAAATATACAGTACTCCCCTTTTGTTAAGTGTTCTCAAATAAAGCTTTAACAAAATCTCAAGAGAGAATGAAGAGTTTAAACTTTTTGTTGTGTTTGTGAACAGTAGCGAATCCGGGAATTACCAACTAACAGTTAGAAAACCATGTAAAAATTTATGTATCTTTTCAATTTGCGTTCTCCACTTGATTACTATCCCTAGATTTCCCCAACAACTTTATAATCGAATTTCTTCTTATTCACTAATAATCATAGGCAGCCCAGTACACTCACTTGGCTAGTAGAACTTGGCACACAGTACTACATTTATATTGTACTAATAAACGTGGAACAGAAAAAAGACAACTTCTCACCTTTTTTTTCCCAAGGATTGTGGGTCGGCCAAATGCACAAGGGGGGTCCTCGATCACTTTTTGTCAATGTTTCGATAGAAATTGACATCAGCTAACATTATACGTGCTCTACCAATATCAGTTGTTGTCACATAATGCTATGCTAGGTATGGCCCAATACTTCCAAGACACATTACGCATATATATATACTTATACTCCGAGGTGTTTTTCAGTGCCAAGCGGGTATTGCCGACGTGGTATCCGTTCGGCGCATCTGAGCCGTCCGATACACTTTTGGACGGTTCGAATTGAAACTCTCTCTCTCCTCTCACCCCAACACTTTCTCTCTCCAAATCTGAGCCGTTCAAATACGTAATGAACAGCTCTGATGCGCGAGCGGGCACCACGTGGTACCCGCTCGGCACTAAAAAAATTTCCCTTATACTCCCTCCGTTCCAAAATGAGTGACCTTTTTGGGACTTCGTGTCATTTTAAAATACTTATATCTTTCGATTTATGAAATTTTATGTGATTTTAAAAACTTTGTTTAATAGAACTAATTAAAATATATCAAACAAGATTCATATTGCATATTTTTAAATATTCATACTGAAAGATATAAGCAATTGAAAATGACACGCTTTCCCAAAAAAGTCTTTCTTTTTGGAACGGAGGGAGTATATAATACTATGAATAAAGTTGTAGCTAGACTTGTTTAATTACGAAATTTCAGGACCAGTAGTTGATATATCAATAACATTATACCAACAAAGGTTTTTGGAAGATCTGGTTAGTATCTTCAAAAGGAGGCCCTATCAGTATCAATTCCATTGCAAAACTGCAAATGAACTTCAGTGGAGACTGACTAGACTAGAATCACTAGATGCTTAAATACCATGTGCTTTTGACCGCCCACATTATGTTAATGCCGCGCATAGATCCAAAGTGTTTTGGCTATTAATGGCGAATATGTAAGTACGTACGTACCGAAGAGATTTGGCACCGATGTGTTGGAAAATAAGGCTATGACTCATGTACGTAGTAGGACTGCTTGTACGTAGGCCACATTAGGTTATTGATTTTGACCGTTAGCTTGTTTAGCGAATTAAGCTTTTAAAGTCTTGTTTTCTCGTGAAAACGAAACAAATTATATGTATCCAACTCAGCGATGTAGTAAAACCATTAATGTATCCAAGGCATGAAAATTAGGAGAAAATCCGAGATGAAACAGAGCACTTTTAAGAGGAATTGAAAGGTTTTCAATTGGAAATGCCAACTGACCCCGTCATTTCTGCCTAATAGGGATAACTACGAGGAGGCCCAACTCGATGATTCAAACGATGCAACTCTTAGCACTCATTGAGACAGGAAGCAAAAAATCAAGATGATTTGGATGACCTTGGCAACAATATCAGATTGCACTTCTCTAGCTAGAAATGGAAAAACTACCATTTATGTTTCCATATATGCTCCCATGCTAGCTATGACTAATCCCTCAAATCAGTATGGGTGGCAGACGAAACCATTTCGTTTCTATGGGCCAAACAAAACCACTGCCAGTAGCAGTAGCGGTATGTTGAAAACCAGTAATTTGCAACCTGGCTCTTTAGAAGCGGAAAGTCTACTGGTAAAGCAATCTGTGCACAGATTGTGCACAGATTTTTTTGTGGGGCCCACTACCGGTCCCATACAAGTGATCCAAATCGTTCATTATGTTTAAAACATTTTTTCAAGTGCCCTTGCGAAAAATCAGCTCAATCTGACACCTATAAATACTTGATTTAATCGTCTAACTTTTCATTCTCTAAAAATCCAAATGAAAATTTAGATGATTAGAAGTCCAGCAGGGACAATTTGCAGAGATCCGTGCAGAGACAATCGCGTTTGGTCTCATTTCGGGTCCCAAAAAAATCTAGAAAAATATCCATAAATTTTTTAATATTATTTTATGGGGCCCTGTAAAAAATCAGCTCTTGCAAATATCGATAAGTATTACTTTTGGATTCGTAGGGGCGAACTGAACTTACCGATATCCGCAAGAGCTGATTTTTTACAGGGCCCCATAAAATAATATTAAAAAATTTATGAATATTTTTCTGGATTTTGTTGGAACCCGAAATAGGGCCAAACGCGATTGTCTCTGCACGGATCCCTGCAAATTGTCCATGCTCTTAGTATTTTTGTTAGATCAAGCACTTATAGGTATCGAATTGAGCTACTTTTTCGCGGAGGTCCTTGAAAAAATGTTTTAAACATAACTAACGGTTCGGATCGCTTGTGTGGGACCCGTAATGGGCCCCACAAAAAAATCTGTGCACAATCTGTGCACAAATTGCTATACCAGTAGCAAGGTTGCTTTAGAAGCTAGCGAATTTTAATTAGTGATCTAGTATATAATATTTCGTGTTGGCTCCTCAATGGGGGGTCGTCCCTTGCATGTATCCCCAGCCCAGCCCAGCCATACCTTTTTAGTCACTTGCTACATTATGGGCTATATAATTACTAGTACTACTATATAGTATATAATTAACAATCTCTCTCTCTCTCTCCTTTTGTGTGGATTTTTTATTCATCATTGGGAAGGGGTTTGAAACACACATGAAAAGACGCAGAGACAAAATAAATAAATTAATCAAAACCTTTCTAGCTAGCCCCCACATTATTACCAGTATTTTAATTAGGGGTTACAAGTTGCCAGCTGTGGAGTGGAAGCCACTGAAAAAACACTTTTTCGATGATGTCATACAAGTTATTAACAATGGTACTAATATATCTTTGATAATTGGGTTCGAGTTTGGACTTTTATTTGATCAATTGAAAAATGTTAAACTCTAGCAAGTTGGAAAATGATATTGACAAATTTTAACACTATTCACAAACACAAGTTGGGAAATATCAACTCCAGGGGATCTGTTTGAAACCCTATTTTCAATTTTCTTTTCTTTGCTTGACAAGTCCAAAATAAAGTATTTATATGTACGTCTGCACATGCTCCAAGGGGAGTGAATGCAAGTGGGGCTGTTGACCCCACCCGATATTTTAAAACTCCAAAACTATTATATGAATTTCAGACATTAGGAATTTAACCCCATTAAAACATAGCATTGCACCAACACTCAATCAAATATATAAAACTCCCTTTGCCTCTAAATGGAGGCCTCAATGCATAACTCTTTCTCTATAACTTCTTGGCACAATAGACCAACTTGTTTGGAGGATTAATTTCATCATGATCCATTAGTTACGGAACAAATTAAGCCCCTATGGTATGACTCAACACATGAATTAATAGCATGCTGGTATGCATGAGTCAAACTCTAGACCGAAGGCTTCTTGAGCCCCCGTTACCAAGTGACTAACACTACGTTGACCCAAGGCTGGCCTATGATTATTGTTCAGCGGTTACAAAAAGACGTAAAGGAAAAAATTTCTATACAAATTACTATTTAACAAATTAGTATGAACTTCAGTTAACAACCATAACTAGCACAAGAGACTTGGAGTGGATTTTGATAATAGGGATCAATTAATGAAGATGAAGATGAAGATGAAGATGATTAATTAACTGGAAGCTAAAGAGTATGAACTTCTCCAGAGGAACACCGTAACAATATTCTGAATAATCCATTTCAGAGACATTAATTGGAATGCATGTATGGTTTTTGTTTTGGGTCATGAGTATGATGTTCAATTGGGAGAGAGCTAGGGTGAATGCTAGCTCTTGGATTCTTTCTGATGGTTAGTCGCGACTGAAGCCGTGGGAACAGTTGGATGGATACTTTGGAGTTTCTCGAGGCCAGCTAAGACCAACTTATAAAACTGGGGTCCACCTATGTTTTCTTTTGAGAAAAATAAAAATAACCTCAAATTGATAGTTACTCTCTCCTATATTGTCTTTTTCCATAATTCGTTTCATTGTTTCGATAAATAATAGTTTTCGCTCAGATTATTTTTTGCACCAATCAAAAAATATCCCTTTGGTAGTGTAGTATGTGAGAGGAATAAACTATTCTTATAAAGAAGGAAAAGAGGGTCGATCCTAGGACGTACGACTTAAACTATGTACCTATTGGATCACCAAACTAAGCTTTTCCGTTGGGCCAGCTAGATTAAATGTATATTGCATAACTGTTTATAACTATCCGAGACTCTAATTTTGGGCCAAAATTCGAGAGCTTAAAGCGAGCCTTAGATTAGGACTGACCCTAAAGCTATAGTATTATATACTTACTCACAAATTTACATGACTGCTTATTTCAAACGAATGATCAAGTGCATACAGTATATTAGAGAAAAATATTGGGAATTGATTGTCACTCTCATTTTTGTTAATGACACTCTCCTTCTCTCACAAAATAAATCATCTAATAAAGACATAAATGGGAGTGGCATTAACAAAAAGGAGAGTGACAAAATCACTCCCCAAAATATTTTATATGTAAAACAAGGCTGCTGATTTTGCCACTCTCTTTTTTTGTTAACGCCACTTCCTTGCAAGTGTATTTTTGGTACAAAAATACACTTGCAATAGAGGCATTAAAAAAGAAGAAGTGGCAAAATCATTTCCCTAAAACAAATGCAAACTTTTTGTGCATTTATTGAAGCAAGGAGATTCTCTTGAACTCCTCAAACCATAGTAGAGCCACTCTTGCATGAAGGAGTGTTGCGCAATTGAAAATGTCTCGTTTTACTAGATAGGTTGAGGTAAGTTGTTACTGCTTTTGCAATCCGTTAATTCATGAAAAGCATAATTAAGTATGGAGTGTTGCTATTTTATACTTTTTTTAGTTTAATGTATTTACATTATTATGTATGTTTGTTCTTATTTTTTGTCTCGCACACATGATCGCTCCCGTGTAGTGAAATTCCTGGCTCCGTCCTTGCTATCATGCACTGATACCTTATATTCATTGAATCACTCCCAATGAAAGTCATTCCTTGACTTTACAGATAAGATTTGGCTGTTATGTCTTGTAGTGTTTCATTGCACCAACTCTGACCTGATTAATACTCCATATTTTTAATTAAATCAAACAGTTCATGATTACAAGAAAGTTAGCTAAAACAATGTTTTACTATATATAGTACTAAAAAGCTCATGTCATTTGCCATTATTTTAATACAGGTGTACAAATTATTTAAAAACAGCTTATCAAAACAAATATTTAAAACCTGCTATGGGAAGCTGATTTATATAGGAAAAGAAGGCGTACAAGAAGCTGATTTGTAAAATGCAAAAAATCCATGAAACTCGTGACACCTGGACCATGCATGCACTGATACCTAAGATTATCATTGCTTAATTTTCTAATTAAGGTATTAATTATATCACTAATCAGGAGACAATATTTTAGACTATTTTACTGAGCCAGGAACATTCGTGGAAGCATAGATAATCTGTTTTTAATTAAATGAAAAATGGAGAAAATAATGAGTGGTATAATACGAAAGAGATAAGTCAAAACCACATATTAATAATTAATTAAAAGCCAGCTGGTATGGTCCATTTTGACAAAAATGTACTATCAATAATAAAAAAAACAAAGTCTTAATGTACAATGCTTTGCAAACTTTTTGTTTAAACATAAGGAATTCCCGATCTAGCGGGAAGCCCCCTTGACATTCAGAACAAATCATTTATAATATTGCATTTGACTAAATTTGCAAGAAAAGCAAAAATATGTTGTTTAGCATAAGGTCAACGTGGGTGTCACGTCATATCGTTATAGATTCGTGACAGAATTCTCTCAGTACTGTGTTTGACATTTTTATTTAAATGTTTATAAAAGATCCTCTATACGTGTCTCATTCGATCGAGGTACGTGCACATGTCGAAATCGAACACGGCTTGTTTAATGTGGTTGTGTGTGTATCTGATTGTGATTTTTTATTTTTATTTTTTTGCATTATTTTAGCTAAAAACTAAAGAAGTCAACTCTAGTTTTCTAAAACCTAGTAGAAGTTATATTAGATTGCAACGTTGAATTAAGGTTTTGCAACCCTTGCTCTCAAAATACACTTATGTTCCCCTGTTGACTAGTTTACAAACGGATTTCGTGGGAAACCATCGGCGATGGTTATAAATTTGTAATAACTTCATCGACATAGACATACTAAACGGGAGACATAAACATTAACCACTTTTTGCTTTATCCTAACAAATCGTGTCGTGAATTCGACCCAAAACAACACATAGCACGAGGAAATAATCAAGCATACCACACAAGTACAATACGACAGAAAGATTTTAAGAACTTTTAAATTGGATGCACCCACGACTCACTACATGTAGAGTTCTACATTGTAGTTCGTCTTGGCCATCTAGCTGTATGTTGTGTAACAGTGCAAGAAGCGCTCTCTACCTAAGGTGCTTGAGTCAAATTGGTTGGTATCGGACACTTTCTGTAAAGAAGTCTCGTTAATAGTGGAACTAGCGTGACAGCTGCTCATCGACAACATGAATTTTTTTAAAATAGGATATACCTTCCCCACAAAGCCACCAGTAGCCTCCCCTATACGTCATTAATGCATTTTCTAACCAAGAGCCACCTTCCATAGGACCACGTCGATCCCAAAAGATTCAAACCCATGTACCACCTCCCACTGCATGGGCATCACTCATGTAATCAGTCAGCGACCAGAAGTAGATTCGAACTTGAATTGCGTGAGCCTACAATATTCCCAGCATTTCTGTATCACATCCATTAAAGCAGGAAAGTGAAACAGGATATCATTTGTTTTTGTTTTTTTTAACAGCGAAAAAAAGACGGTCATATTATTAATCCAACAGAATTGAAGGAGAGTTACAATATAGAATAATAAAAAATAAATAAATAAATAAGAACTACAACTATACAACGAGAAAGGACATAGCATCCGGCATCACAACGAAAAGTTAGCATCCCAACGAGCTAGGTTGACACCCTAACCATCAATAATCATATGCCGCTCACAAACCCAGAAAAACAAAAGACTAAAGCTAAGAGGTTGACAAGCAATTAATCAACCTAATAACAGACCAAAAAGTTATTATTCGTACTAATTACTCCAATATTCTTAGCCCAGAAAGCTATTTAATTTTGGATTTAATTACATCATGACCTAGCTGTTCCCATGCATCTAATTAAGGGTAATAACTTGGAGTATTTTTAAACTAAAACCATTTTCTTCACATATATTGGGTCTTAAAATACCCGTAAAATGGGTTGAACGCAAGACTTAGTTTCCAGTGACTTATCCCAATTAGTCATACGTGCTCAGTGCCAATTTGATGGCGCGTGACGGTACCCTAAGGGCCAATGTTTTTTCGTTTCAAAATTTTGTCGTTCCTTGAATGTCTTGTTTTGATTTTTGGGTTTTAGACAAAAATTTCTTAATCAGACTCAATAATTGGGGTCGACAAGAAATTTTTTATTAATTTTGTTAGCAGTTAAACGACAAAGTGTTATTCTCACTGCCTTTGGATAATATGGATTTTTCTTCATTGGGCCTTTACCAATAAGTCGAGCAAAACAGCCCTTGGGCCTGAAATTACGGTCTTTGAATCATTAAATGGGTTCATCCCGAATTCAAGGCCTCAACGTGGGGTGGTCTACTGTTCATGAACAGAGTCCAGGCATTAATTAGGCTTAAATGGCCCAAATTTCTCCTCCATTATCATGCTTAAAGTTCTCCTTTTGGCGTCATACTGTACTTCAATCTCTGTGGAAAACGGTTTGGTTTGGTCCGGTTTAGGCATGTTATCAAATCAAACTGGATATTTTTCGGTTTGGACATTTATAAACCAAATATTATTGGTTCGGTTTGACTAGTTTATTCCAGTATTTTGGTTTGTTACTTGTGCCGCAACAAGTAAAAAATCTACCACAGATTTCCACCATTTTAATTTTCATTTGAAACTACTCAAATATCATAAAACTAAGTAAATAATCTAAACTAAAACGACGAAGTATCTTAAAATCAAGTACAAAAGAAAACTTACTATTTATTGTCTTTTTCAAAAAAAAAAATCACTTCATCTAGTTCCTCTTTAAGAGATATGTATTTGAGATCAATTAAAAAAAGAGAGAGAACATTTGGGATGGGTATTTCAACCTATTTTGTTCGCAAATGTATCCCTATCAATAAGTTAATTTATACATGTACATATATAAATCTGATCCGTTCTGAGTTACTCCAGATTGAAGGGTGGAAAACCAGATCAAACGGAAAAAAATAACTCACCCCGGACCAAACCATTTACCTCTAGAAAACCAAATTAAATCACCGGTTTAATCTGCAGGTTTCTATTTACGGTTCGGATTCCCTTTTTTGTTTTGTTTTTTGGCCCTGAAATTGAATTGCTTTTGCAATTGACGTAGAGTTGGAAATATACTGGGTGTTTATTTTAATTTTTTTTGGTCAAACGAAAATTTATACTGGGTGTGGGTCCAACGCTGAGTTGGTCTTGGATTTGACGAATCCGGACATGGCTTCACTCAATTAAACGCGGGAAGATTCGTCAAATTTGGCAATGGATTACTCCATTTAGAAACGCAAGAAATATTTTGACCAAAAAAAGAAATATACTACGCCGTCCACGTGGTGATCATTAACGGCCGGTTATAGTATAAAATGTATCTTATTAGTAAATTAATTAAATTATTCTTTACAAGATTGATTCTCAAGCTATTGAATTGCGTTTGCGTTTGACGTCGTCCACGTGATGTACTAGCATCTTGCTCATTCGATGTACGAGGACGCAAAATCAAATATCAGTGAGAACTTTTTCTCTATTGTCCTGTTCATCAGTGGGTAAGAAGGAAGATAGGTTTCATGTAAAATAAAGTACTATATACTTATGTTATTTTGAACTTAGTTTTCTTTTCAAGTAAAATAAAGTGTATATTTTACATTTCGTAAAAAGTTTAGAATAATAAATACTAAAAAGATAAAATAAAAAAAAATTGAGGAGATTTCATGTAGGAGAGAGAGTTAAGGAGTGAGCTTCATTTTATTTTATGTAACTACATTCATTTAGTATATAGTATATAGATATAGATAACAGCCATACTTTTTACTTGGGCATCCCTGTTTTGTCTAAATAATCCTCGAGTATTATTTTATGTCTTTTTCACATTTTTTAGTTTTGAGTCAATTTTTTTGTGAGTTATTACTTCGTCTTGACAAGAAAAATTTAAAAGTCAAAAATTATGTCTTTATTTTGAATAAAGAGAAAAAAAATGGTCTTTCGCCGTTAAAAAAAAAAGACAAAAATAATGCAAAAAAAGTTGTTTTTTTGGATTATTTGTCTCTATTTGAAAGGAAAAAAATGAAATTTTGAACATTATTTTTTACTTTTTGCATTCCTAGAACCAATAATTCACAAAAAAAAAAAAAAAATTTGACACAAAACTAATAAATATAAATTTTTTAAATAAAGACAAATAAAATAATCCTCAGAGAATATTTCAGGTACTACTCTTAGTTGATGCAACAAAATTGAACTCTAGTAGTATTAACAAACAGGGCTAGCTCAATCGGTGCAAAACCAAACTTACGTTTACATTTCAAAAGAGACATATGATTATGCAAAAACTGCTTTTGTTAGTGCAAAAGTTGTGGTGTATAAAAGCTAGCCTGCCCTTATACCTTGCACATGGTACAATTCTTTTATGTATTACAATTTTTTATACTAACAAAAACAATTTTAGCATTAGCACGACTCTTTTAAAATGTCAAAAACAAACTTCAGATAATGCCTATACAAATGTTCACTAGAATACAGCTATATTTATCTTCTTCTTTTTCTAAGCAAATATAGCTATTAATTACATCTTGGTATCTATCGAATACCAACTACTACTATTAACAAACTTTCATTTACACGGGTAATTCAGGTTGTACTTGAAAATCCATACAACTTTAAATCTTATACAAAATCATGCTCATATCAGGTCTGGCTTCTGAATTCTCCACTAAAGCTGAATTGGCAATATCAACAAGCACCCTCAATTGTTCCATATTTACATCACCATTGAGCTTTGGATCCAACATCCCCACCAAAACCTTGGAATCTTTGCTCCTCCGCCACCCCTCCGTCCATTCCGGGAGCGTCATGGATCCCTGGAGCGACTTGAGGCCCGTGATTAACTCAAGCAGTAACACTCCAAAGCTATAAACATCGCACTTTGGTGATAATAGGCCGGTGTTGAGGTAATTGGTGTCTACATAGCCCAATGAGCCTTTTATTGTGGTTGGGGTTCGGGCGGTCTGGGCATCGTGGCCCAACTTGCAAAGCCCAAAATCGGCGAGTTTGGCATGGAAGTCGTCCACTAATAGGATGTTGGACGACTTGATGTCTCTGTGGATGATTGGAGGGTCGGCTACGGAGTGGAGGTAGTCGAGAGCATGAGCGATGTCTAGGGCAATGCTCAAGCGATTCTGCCATGAGAGTGGTACGAGGGATTGGCCGTAGCGCGTGTGAAGCCGATCGGAGAGGCTCTTGTTTGGCACATACTCTAGCAATAGTAGCTGTTCACCTAATCCTCCATGGAGAAAGAATTCAGCTTAAGTGTAATTCTATGAATGTTCTAAAACATACTACTACAAGAACAATATGAATAGTTAGGTAAAGGGGGAAATGATATAGAAAAACAATTGACAATGACACTGCGGTGGCGAGCCAAAATAATTGTTTTTGTTTTTGGGTAAATTCCAAAATAATTGTTAATTTTATGTGTAATATTATGTACAATTTTATTCACAAATTAGGATGATGTACGACGTACCATTCTCCAAGCAGAATCCCAACAACCCCACCAAATTAGGATGAGATATCCTAAGTAAAACAGAAACCTCGTGAAGAAAGATCTTCTTGCTCCCTCCTCTCTCTTCCATCACCCTCTTCACCGTGCCGAATCTCCCGTCCCCAAGCTCCGCCAAGTATACGTGCGAAGTCGCCCCGACTCCGATCCGAACCCGAAAGTCTCTCGTAGCTACCTTCAACTCCTCGAGTGCATAAGTCCTAGTAACACCAACAGCAGAGCTACAATGGCAACATCCATTCTTGTTCTTGCTACAATTAACTTTTCCTTGATGGGTTAGAGCTGTGATATCCCCCTCACCTTGTTGGTCTAATCCAAGGCAGATGGCCCACTTTGTTATGATGATAATGAATAAGATGACCAGAATTATTGCACCTATGGTCGAAAGGTTTTTTAGGTTTGTGGATGAGAATCCAAAGAACCACATGGTGGTGATGTTAATCTTTGCTATTTGCTTCTATTCTTTCTCATGTATGTGATAAATTGAAGAGGATGAAAGATGTATTTCTGTATATTGATCATAGTGCATTACAGGAATGATTTATACATGTACAACAATAAAGTCTATCTCAATCAGATCCAAAATCTAAGGAGCTATACATGGAAAGAGATTATTCTGTGCCTACAAACTAGAATTACAAATCAAGATCTTCACAGAATATCTTAGCAAAACTAACTCCATAAATTGAGGCAAATCAAATCTCAACACTCCCCCTCAAGTTGGAGCATGAATATCGAGAATGTTCAACTTGTTTATTAGTTTCTTAAAAACGTTTCCTCCTAAAGCTTTAGTGAAGACATCAGCCAGCTGAAAACAGGAGGGAACAAACTTGGTAACAATTTGACCTGCTTGGATCTTTTCTCTCACAACATGGCAATCAAGTTCAATATGCTTTGTACGTTCATGATATACTGGATTTGCAGCAATATGGATTGCTACTTGATTATCGCAGAACAATGTAACTGGTTTCAACTGCACTTGCAGATCATTGAACAAGTATCTAAGCCAAGTAAGTTCACATGTTGCAGCAGCCATGGACCTGTACTCAGCTTCAGCAGATGACCTGGAGACTGTTTTTTGTTTTCTTGTCTTCCATGAAATTGGGGAGTCTCCAAGAAATACACAGTAACCTGATGTAGATCTTCTTGTCATAGGGCAATTTGCCCAATTTGCATCACAATATGCTCTTAGTTGCAGAGAGCTTCTGGAAGAGAATAGTAAACCGAGCCCTGGATTGTTCTTTAAGTATCTCACAACACGAAGTGCAGCATCCCAATGAGGTTTCCTTGGTGCATGCATAAATTGACTTAGGATGTTCACGGAATACATGATATCAGGTCTGGTAATTGTAAGATAGATTAATCGTCCCACTAACCTTCTGTAGCGTGAAGCATCATTCAATAATTCACCTTGATCATTTGTAAGCCTCAGATTTTGTTCCATGGGAAAGTCAACAGGTTGAGCTCCAAGAAGTCCAACATCATCAAGAATTTCCAGTGTGTATTTACGCTGAGATATGACAATCCCAGCTTTTGATCTTGCCACTTCCAAACCAAGAAAATACTTGAGATTGCCAAGATCTTTCATGTGAAACTGTTTGTGAAGAAAAAGCTTGAGATCTTGAATAGCTTTGTCATTGTTTCCTGTAATGATCATATCATCCACGTAAATAAGAACCATGGTTAGGGTGGGGCCCTTTACTTGCACAAAAAGAGAGTGATCTTCGTGTGACTGAGAGAAACCAGCCATTTTAATGGCTTCTGAGAACTTAGAGAACCAATTTCTAGGTGCTTGTTTGAGTCCATACAGAGACTTATGAAGTCGACACACAAACTTCTCCCCCTGTCGACAAAGTCCTGGTGGTGGCATCATGTACACTTCCTCATGCAGATCACCATGAAGAAAAGCGTTATTGACATCCATTTGAAATAGTGGCCAATTTTGAACAGCAGCCAAGGCAAGAAGACAACGAACTGTAGTTAACTTAGCGACTGGAGCAAAAGTCTCGTGATAATCCAAGCCTTCTTTTTGAGTGAATCCCTTGGCTACTAAGCGAGCTTTGTATCGTTCCACTGAACCATCGGATTTATACTTGATTCGAAAAACCCATTTACTGCCTATGGGACGATGACTGGGAGATAACGGAACAAGAGACCATGTTTTCTGATTTTCAAGAGCGGTGAGTTCATCTTTCATTGCTGCACACCACTTTGGATCAAGAAGAGCCTGTTCATATGTGCTAGGCTCAAGAGTGCTAGAGATTGTGTTAACAAATAACTGATGGGAAGGAGATAATGATTTATAGGAAATAAAATTGGATAAGTGGTATTTAGTACCTGACCGAGAAGAGGATGGCTTGCCTGCGGTTGTAGAGGAAGAGGACGTACCAACTTGGCCACAATGAAAGTCACGGAGAAGAACAGAGGGTTGTCGAGGTCGATCACTGCGACGAAGAATAGGAGCAGATGTGTTTGGAGAAGGAGGAGACAATGGCGAGAAAGAAGGTGTTGAATTTGGTGATGGTGGTGAGAGATCAGAAGAAAATGAAGGTGAAGTTGAAGGAGAGGGTGTCTCGGATAATGAGTTAGTGGTAGAGGATGGAATTGGAATGGGAGTATCATTTAAGTCAAGAGATATGGTTGGTAGAGGGGGTGATGGAGAAGGAGTGGATGGAGTGGGAGTGGAAAAAGGGAATGTGTTTTCATGGAAAACAACATCACGGCTGGTGAAGAACCGACGAGTCGTAAGATCATAAACTCGGTAGGCCTTTTGACTAGAAGGATATCCAACAAAAATGCAACGATGAGCTCTTGGTGAAAATTTAGTCAAAGGTTGCAAGTTTGTGGCATAACATAGACAACCAAAGGCGCGAAGGTGGGTATATGTGGGAGGTTTACCATACAAGAGTTCATATGGCGATTTGTGGTGTAAAACTGGGGTAGGAAGACGATTTATGAGATATGTGGCAGTAAGTAAGCTTTCACCCCAAAATTTCAATGGTAAATTTGCTTGAAATCTCAAGGCACGACCAACATTGAGGAGGTGTCGATGCTTTCGTTCGACAACGCCATTTTGCTGAGGTGTGCCCACACATGAACTGCGGAACAAGATGCCTAGAGTAGAGAAGAATGGCTGTAAAGAAGTGAACTCTAGACCATTATCACTCTGTACACTTTTAATTTGACAATTAAATTGAGTGTTAACAAAGGTGATGAATGATTTTAACAAGCCTTGAGTTTCAGATTTGAATTTCATAAGAAAAGTCCAGGTAAAACGGGTGTAGTCATCCACAATAGTCAAAAAATAATGTGCACCAGAATGTGATTCAATTCTATGTGGGCCCCAAATATCACAGTGTATTAGATCAAAGGAACGAGTACTATGAATAGAACTTAAAGGAAAAGATAATCTCGTTTATTTTGCCAAAGGACAAACTTCACATGAATGTTGAGAATCATAAACAAAACATGGAATTGTTTTTTACAGAAATTGAGAAGGCAATTTGGATGGATGCCCCAATCTTTTATGCCAAATAGCTGCTGAATGGGAAGAAACTTGATAGGAGGTTGGTGAAGATGGATGCAACTCTGATTGTGGCATTAGATAGTACAGGCCCTTACTCTGCTTCCCCAGGCCAATCATCCTCTTCGTAGCTAGGTCCTGCAAAACACAAAAAGTAGGGAAGAAGTGAATGGAACAATTGAGGGCAAATATGAGTTGACTGACAGAGAGAAGGTTTACATGAAATGAGGGTGCACAAAGGACATCATGAACATGCAGTTGTGGTGTAATATGTGCAGAACCAACACTTGTGATTTTTGCATAAGAACCATTTGGTAAGGTGACTTGAGAGGACATAGAAACATTAGCTTTATCGATGATTGAAGTAGCTATATGGTTTGTAGCACCACTGTCAATGATCCAATTAAGAGAACTGAACTTTTGGGATGTGGATGATGAACAAAATGGGGTTGAGTTACCTGTATAATTGGCTGAGACGGTGGATTTTTCATTTCGAAAAAAAGCTTTGATTTGAGAGAACTCCTCAGGAGTGAATTGAGGCAGTTGATTAGAGGTTTGGATTGCCTTGGTGATGGTGTGAGATGATTCAACTCCTGTTTGATGTGCAGAAACCTTTCGAGCTCTGTTTGGAGGTTGAACATCTTTGCCATGAAAGGCATGTCCAATAGGAAATCCAATCAAATAAAAACATCTATCTACTGTATGTGTAGTTCCATCGCAATAGGTACAATGGAGACATTTCTTAGACCCTTGTGGCTTTGATGAACCAGGTGTCCAAGTCCGAGAGGCATCCTGTCGTTGCGAGACAGAATCTGATTGTTTGAAGTTGGATGAAGCTTTGACATTCATGGCATGAACCTGTTCTGTATTCTTGTGTTCAGTAAGTCCCCTTTGTTTTTCTTCCTCGCATAAAAGTGAATATGCTTTCTTAACAGTTGGTAAAGGTTGCATAAGCATGATATGCCCTCTAACAGCTGAATAGGTCTCATCCAAGCCCATAAGAAACTGCCCAAGTCTCACCTTTTCTTCATTGTCTGACAGATGCTTGAGTCCTCCACATGTGCACAGAATGGCAGGACTGCACATTTTCAACTCATCCCATAGTGTTTTTATCTTGGTGTAATACGTGAAGATGGAATCCTGATTTTGCTTTAACTCCGAAATGGAACGTTGAATCTGATAATGATGAGAAAAATCACCTTGTGAGAATCGTTCTTCCAGATCCAACCAAATTTCAGAGGGAGTCTCCACATAGAGAACACTATTGGCAAGCTCTGGATTTAAAGAGTTAAGAACCCAAGAGAGGACCATATCATTGCATCGTTGCCATAAGGAAAACTTAGGATCAGATGCACTTGGTGTGGGTATGGTTCCTTTGATGAATCCTAGTTTGTTTTTGGCACTAAGACTCACCAACATGGAACGTCTCCACATAGCGTAGTTGGTTCCATCAAGGACTTTTGGCACAAGAATCATACTTGGATGATCTGAGGCATGGATAAAAAGAGGGTCAGATGGATCAATGGTGGTATGGGACATGGTCAGGTGAGTAGTGTTTTGGTGTTCTTGGTTGATAGTTTTGGTGGAGTTTGGAGTGTTTTGGATGACACTTGAATCAGTATCCTCCATAAAAATTTGCGGAAGCTTGGTAGATGTGTTAGGATCAACGCTCTGATACCATGATAAATTGAAGAGGATGAAAGATGTATTTTTGTATATTGATCATAGTGCATTACAGGAATGATTTATACATGTACAACAATAAAGTCTATCTCAATCAGATCCAAAATCTAAGGAGCTATACATGGAAAGAGATTATTCTGTGCCTACAAACTAGAATTACAAATCAAGATCTTCACAGAATATCTTAGCAAAACTAACTCCATAAATTGAGGCAAATCAAATCTCAACAGTATGGCTTATACTAGGTATGAGAGAGAGAGAGAGAGAGAGAGAGAGAGAGAGAGAGAGAGAGAGAGAAGATTAATAGAGTTGGAGTTTAATTGGTGCATGTGGTATATATGGAGGTCAAGTAGTTTGGAATCTTAGTAGATCTTAAGTGTCTTATGCTATGTGGATATAATATACATAAGCGTCATAATTCTCTCTATATCCTTGACTTAGGCTCTGTTCCAAAACGGAAATAAGCTACTTACGGAGTATTTTTTAAGAAGGCAATTTCAAACTTAAAAATAATGTGTTTATGCAAATAATTTTCCTACCACTATGAATTTTGTTTGATAGATCTCATCAAGATCTTTAATACGGTGTAAAAAAAAAAAATTTTGTCATTTACATTATTTTTTAGTTTGAAAATGTGAAATAAGCTGCTTATTTTTTAAGAAAGTTTCTGGAACGGATTATTACTTCCAAGGAATGAAAATCAATGGCACTTTGCCCCTCTACATTAAAATTTTCGCGTTGCACCCTAAAATATATTAAAGCTGTAGCAATTTTTTCCAAATGTCATCTACGGTTAGTCAGCTGATCTACATAAAAATTAGACCAACTTAACAATAATTATTACAGGAAGGGGCGCGCTTGCACATTGCTTTACTTATAGAAAGGTTATGAGGCTAAGAATATGTTATTTGCTGATAGATTTCGGGTGGAAGATTTACGGTATATAGTTTAAGCCCACCAATATATATTGATCAATAGCCCAACTCCAAATGCAAATTGCAAAACAGTGCAAGGGTACGTACCGGATGTGGTTCTTTTGATTTTACATTAGGCAAATTGTAGTAGCTATTATTAAGAAACTTAAAGGGCAAAGTGCCATTTCCTCTAATTACCATCGATTGGTTTACTCAAAAGATTTCCTTTCAATCCGCTGGCTAGGCACTTATATTTATTTATGAGAGAGAGAGAGAGAGAGAGAGAGAGAAGATGGATCGGCTGCAAAAAAAAAAAAAGTGGGATAACCATCTCGATCGGGAAACATTCGAAGGAGTAATATAAATTGGCGAACCACCTCTTTACGTAGTTGTCCAATCACTTTTTTTATTAACTCGTCCGATCGATCCCCCTCCATATTACAACTGCATCCAATCGACCCTTTGTAGTAATGGCGATCATTAACAGAAATATATGAAGAAGATGTCTCTATCAAATCTACCTATACATCTATGCATGATTTTTAATTCCAAGACCAAATCTACCCTCCTCCTCTCTCTCACGCATTATTTTCTTACGATCTTTCATTGTTGAATGAAAAGTCACACACACTCTCTCAATCAAAAATCTTATACTCCGTATTTAGAAAAGTTGCCACGGCCTCGATCGTATCATTTAAATTTTGAAAGAAAACTAGTTGAAAGCCTTTGTTGCATAAATATGAAGAAAATTACATGGTCAAGGATGCCTTGTTGACAAGGATGAAAGAAATAAGGTACAACTGGCCACGATAGCACACAGGCCCTCTGATGCAAGCTGATATTTTAATTATTCTAGAAATATAGAAATTTAAATTTATTATTTTGCAATTAGTATTTTATTAGGAATCTTTCCGTTTTAGATAAATTCCTGGAATATTGGATTTTCTTAATTAGGTTGATTTTATTTCCTTTTTATTATTATTTTTGTTCTCCAAGGCGTAGATTTAGTTTTTTATTATTTAAGTTTTTTTTTTAGTATTTCTAGATTTTTATAAATTAAGTTGTAAGCCTGAGGGCTAAGGGAGTTGTTATTGAATTAAAGAAAAAACCGAGATTTATCTTAATATCGTTTGTTCAAAGAGGGAGTACCTCTAGCTCAAACATTGTTCATGTTTTCTTCTTGCACTTAATTTCGTAAAAGGAGGTTGCGCTGCATTACCCTCGTGGGTGACGAGAGCGATAGAAGTCAAGGGAAGGCTAGTAGAAGTTTCAATAGGAGGAGATCTGGATCCAAGGGTCGCGTGTTTACTTACTTTTATTGTGACTAGGAAGGGCACCACAAGTGAAATTGCCTAAAGTACAAAGCAGAAAAGGAAAAGGACCACATTTCAGAGACGACGAACGTCGATCTCAAATCTTGAGGACTAGGATCAGGCATTTTTGGTCATTGCATCAGACACAAAGATTGGGAGATCAGATTAGGTGTTAGACTATGTCCATGTGTGCGTTGACAGAAGGAGCTTCGCAGTTTACGACGCATACCGTGAGTTCCATAGTCCGAGCTCCCTTGTGGTTGGCAATTTCATGACACAATTATTTGTATCTTCATCTTTATTGAGTTGTACATTTCAATTTCATTATTTAGAGTGTCTGTATAGATCTGGAATGGAATCAATAACCTTGTAATGAGCGAATGAGAATTGGATGTTGGCTAAGAGATATATTCAACGAGCAAAGTCAAGTATGCAAATTTCCAAAAAGCGGCTCGAGCCACCTTCTAGCACTAGTTCAGCCAACAGTTCTGATCTGCAAGTGGCTGGACATTTGGTCAGAACAATTTCCTAGCAATTAGAGAGCAGCCGCACACTTGTTTTGGAGCAAAGAAATTTTTGAGAGGATCTTTTGTGTTGAATCTTGGAGTATCTATGTGATCTTGGATCATTGAAGTTTCAATCTAACTCCAAGAGGTGTCTACGACTTCGTTTCAACTTATTTCGAGTTCTTCTTTAGTGGATTTCTAAAGGGTTTTGGAAGGCTTATGGATTTAAGGCGGCGGCAATCAAACACTTGGTCTGGTGAACAAGGAGTCAACAAATCGGTCTTGGGCCGATAGGTGAGGAGTTGCTATTGTGTTAAGAATGTCTTTTTGTAATCACACAATGTTTACAACCGGATCACCGACACTAGCACGTTAACACTACTAATTAAAATACTGATACAAAACTGTACCTTTACACCAAATCATTTTTCCAACATAGCAATTGACCAGAGAGAAGGTGAGCACGACAGCAATAAACGTAACCACTAATCACACTAGAGCTGGGGGGAAAACCAACCTTTTCTTTTTCCACTCTTCTCTTCCAATTTTTCAACTTTTGTTCTAGACATGCAATCCAACTCTTAGAGATGCCCAATCATGTAACACCAAACCATGGCAGCCAAGAAAGCATAAATCATAAGGCGAAACTATAGTAACACTGACAAATCAAGGCAACAAAGCAGTATAGACAGTCAACAAACGCTTACTGTAAGCCGAAAGAGTACGCATTATTTGTAAAACCAGAAATTAGCAACTATAAAGAGTGAGCGTTGTTCAGATTCAGTCAAGGCACACAGAATTACTTCCACTTCTTGAATTTTCCGTGTCCGAACATTCCGTGCTTTCCATGCTTGCCAAATTTCCCGTGCTTGAACTTTCCGTGACCGTAACCATGTCCAGCGTAACCACCACCATGCGCGACGTGGTGAGCACCATGCGACATCTGATGAGCACCATAAGCTGCTGCTGCTGCTGCAGCACCCCCAGCTATCATCCCTCCCAAGCCCCCATGCCCTGAAAATAGGATATCCAGCAACTTATTATTGATAAATCTGCAACAAGAAAACTGCATTAAAAAGCTCACACTCGTAATCAAGGCATGAAACCAGGGGCTGAGCGAGGATTTTTGTGTAGTGAGGTCAACTACACACGAGTATACAAGCATCAAGGGCACGCGTCTGTAGTTTTAGAGGGGTATCTAAGCCAATGTCAGAAAATTTTCACGGGTGACAAGGTATAAAAATTGACTTTTAGAGATTTTAGTAAGACTCCAGGGTTTTCTGAGTCAACGGGTCAAGTGACCTCACTTGCCACCATGTGGCTCCGCCCATATGAACCATATTTGTCAAGCACTCCTCACTTGGCCTGTGACATGTAGAACCTAAAACTCCCTCCATATCGACAATATGTTTCTTAGTTTCAGTCAAATTGTTGGAAAAATTTATAGAAGCCATCAAATCTTACTAGAGTGTTCTACTCATGAACGTGGTATACGGTATTGAAACTTCAGTACGCGAATGAGAATGATATCAAAGAGGCAAAAGGATTTCTGAAAAAAAGAAATATTTGTATGCTTGCGTGGCAACTGTCATAACATTAAAATTCATGAGGGTGGAGAGCTTGTTAATCATGCAAGGGTACTATTTCACACCCGATCTTAATTACCAGTAATAGTCTGGAATCTGTACCTCCGTGATGTCCAGCAGATGAGCCTGGATAACCAGCTGGTGGGTATGCACCAGGGGGATATCCAGCAGGTGGGTAGCCTTGTGGTGGATATCCTGCAGGTGGGTAGCCGCCATGTGGGGGATATCCTTGTTGTGGATAGCCTTGGGGAGGGTAGCCCCCATGTTGTGGAGGGTAGTGTCCTGGAGGATACCCACCTGCGGCATGACCAAGATGTGAAAAAAGCCCTTTGTCACCTTCATGGTGTTTGTCCTTCCCCATTGTTTCGTCAACAAAAAATCACTATCTGCAGGAAACCAAAAGTAAACAACCAGATCGAAAAAAAGTAAGCACATTAGAATTACTCAGTAACAGTGAGCGATAGAACCAAAACATAAAGGCACTATATTATATTATTATATGCATTTCATGCACTGTTTATATCCGAAAAAAAATCGAGGTTATGAAAGCAGCATCCATTTAGATTTTAGCATAAGAGCTGCAAGCAAAACCATCAGATCCAGAGCTCACCATCCATAGAAGGGCCACCAATATTTTAGCAAAGCAGCATTTGGATAAGAGAAACTTATTAATCAACCTGATTATAAGCTATCTTGAGGTTAGTCCCTAGGTAGACCAGCCCTGAAGAACCTAAACAATTGTCAGCTTTACGGGTAAAGCATATCCTTTGAAGCCTAAAGGAAAGGACGTTCGACTGCAACAACTGGCCTTCCTTCTCTTTTCTTTTTCTTTTAATTTTACTTCAATCCAAAGTGAAATGGATGGACGCATCAAATCTAACTGGGGGAAAGGAGCCTTCCGGAGAATAAACAAAATAAAGAATTGTGTGGAACAATTGAAATTCCAACAGAGAAATGACAGTTTTAATTTTATCAGGGTGCCCTTCTACGAAAGCTAACTTAATATTGGTTTCATCTGCCATTAGCAAAATTTCTTGCTCCTTGCTAATTCAACCAGTTAATCCCTTTAAACCCAATTGTCATACTTGACTAAGACCAATGTTGTCCAAACGGGAAACATGTCTATAACATAGTTATTCTAGACCCAAATGCACAATTTAAAATCTGTGCATCTAGCAAAAGAGACACTGATGATCATAGTAGTCAAATCGTTCGAATCGACAATCGGATTGACATTTTTCGGAATCGTGAATCGAATCGAATCATGAATTGTAACGATTCAGTCCAAATTTAAAAAATACATTGAAAAATGTATTTAAGTACCTACATAATATAGATACATTGTAAAATTAAAATATTTACGCTTAAAACTATAGTAAAGTTAGTTTTTTATTATTAATTGATGATCTCATGGTCTAATAGGGTTAATAGGAAAGACTCTTGTACATAATAGGAAAATAAATGCTATAGTGTCCTAGCATACCAATACTAGAGAACACAATAATTTAAAATTAATACCAATACCAACAAATTTTCCATGAGAATAAGAATTTTCGTACTTAACAATATATTATTTTATATTCTTGCTTTCCTAAAAGAAAAACTAAGGCGAAATTGCAAATATTGTTTCATATTAGTCAAGTACAACAATTATGATAAAACTTGATTCACCTATAGATTCGTATCATTTTTGCATTAATCGTGAATCGAATCGTAAATCGTACGATTCACCATCAATTCTATATAAATCTTGATTCACCTATAGATTCGTATCGTTTTTGCGTGAATTGTACGATTCTGACAACTATGCTAATGATATACATTTCACGTGTTCAACCATTTTATATGGTCTAGTAACAAGATTTATGGTGTCATGTATCGTGAAACGCATCTTGTATTGTATGGACATTGCAAAAGTATTCACTTAAGCATAAGATTCATTAAACGATAAGTATATCAATTTTACCTCTAAATGTATCAAATCATAAAAAATCTATCATACCCTATACAATAAGATATGTTTAGAGATAAATATGGATTTTTAATGTTGAACATGTCGAATTGTAACGAATTTCGCAGTACTGAGAGTATTTCGATTGATCCACATCGATGGATTTTGTTTCCTTCCGAGTTCTCAACAACCAAACACCAATTGAATTTGGAAAAAACCAGTATATATATCCACATTTTTATCAACCGAACACTAAATTTCTCGTTAATGGTTTTTACATTATAAACAAGGCATCTATACGAATCACACCCAACCATACATAACCAAACCAGACCAAGCCCATGAATCTATTTTCTCCATTTAGCTCTGTCGAGAAGATCGTGTGTTCCGTGATATCTTACAAATTAACCAAGATCATTTCAAACTAACGCATCTAAAGTCAATTTTGGTCTACTCTCCCCTTCATGCCACCAACAACCTGAACCCATCACCCTTCCTAACTAACACATCTACCGATCCAAGATTGATATCATGTTCAAACCACCCTAACTTATTTCCTATATATGGTGCTACCCCTACCGGCGAAGTGAATTGAAGAAAATTTGTGAATATAATAAAAAGTAAAAACACTCTTGATTATGATCATACAACAAAACAAAAGCAAGAAACATTAAAAAAATCGACCGAGGAATTCTCATTTCAGATAAAACGTACGAACAGCCTAAATATAATAATCTCTTCAACAATCAAATGAATAATCAGAAATCCTGAAGCAATATGATCGATCCAACTGTTCCTACATAGGGATCATCTATTATCAGCCATCGTCATTACAATGAGAGAGAGAGAGAGAGAGAGAGAGAGAGAGAGAGGGCGTTACCGCTTTGCCAATGTTCCCTCGAAAAGCTCCAACTGCTATCGAAAGAAAGAAAGAAAGAAAGAAAGAAAGAATGAATGAAGGCAAGAAACGTGTGTATGTGTATTTATGGTTTCGGTTTGTTTCTTACTTTGGATTCTGAGGCGTCAAACTAACGCGGATGCGACGCGTATGAGATTTCCGCGCATGGCGACACGTGGAGACCTTTCCCCATTTGGCAACTTTGACTCCGTTCCACAATCTGGGAAAAAGTACTTATTTTGAAATAAGTTTTTTTTTTTTGTAATTTTTGAGCTTAAAAATAACGAGCTTAATAAAATCTAAAAATATGCAATATGAATCTTTTTTGAACGATGCAAAAAATTGATATTTTATTTTCATAAACCAATTATTTTTTAGCTTGAAAATTGAAAAAAAATACTTTTTTAAGAAGATCTCTGGTGGAATGGGGCAAACTTGATTGGAAAGACATCCGTCCAATTTATTGAAATTTAATTTTGTTCACCCTCCTTAAAAGTGGATGAACATTTACTCTTCTTCCTTTCGGTTAAAATGGTGTGGATCCTATCACAAAGTGATGTCTTACTTATCAAAAAGTGTATTGCACTCAATTTACTGTACCAATGTCGAATCCAATTTTTTACTCCAGTTTGAATCTTTTGTGAGCCTCGTTGGGACCCATAACGGTGATCCGAACTAATCTTCACATACCTCGTTGAGCCCTTTGTGCATGCAAAATTTAGATAATTGGAGATCGATAGGTTCATCAAGAAGTCATAACACAAAAATAGACGGCAAAGCATGCTAAACTTAAAACAGTTTGTTACAAATCTGATTTGTTGATGAACACATAAATGTCGGATGAACCTAATATTTTACATCAACAAACTTCTCAACGAGGTCTACATATAGGCTATTCGAATCACCATTGTGGATCCAAAACGGAATCGCGATTGTCTTAACTAGACCATAATTGAGAATTGAAAACTGGACTAGACACTGGTTACCATCTATCGTATTATATGTCTTCTTAAAAGACTGATTTTCACACTTACTCCTATACATTTCATAATTTTTGTATATGTTTACCAGAAATAAAGTAATAAAGAGATTACAGATGGTGGAATAATGTTTTTTTAAATTTTTAGACATCTTGTTCGTGTCTTTAAAATAGAGAAATGAATAGGCATGCGTACATTATTAGTATCCTTCAGCAAATAACCAAATTATTAATAAGCAAAGTTACAAGTCTTTTAGCAAATAACCAAATTACATCCATTCCATAACCAAACTTAACAACTTTTATCAATAATCAAAACTCAATAACCAAACTCAATAACCGAATTCAAAATTCAATAACTCAAAAACACACCACATTGGAATTGTCTCATCAAGACGAATATTTGGTGTGGTCGAGTGCGTGATTGAAATTTGCGATTGGACAAATGTGCATTGTATATTGTGGGAATTTTTTTGGTTAGGGATGCAAAAATAATCAATGTAGAGGTAGAAGTTGTTAAGTTTGATTATGAACTAAATGGATAATCAAATGCTGATGTGGCACATTTTAGTTTTGATTTTAATTATTACCATTGCGGATGCTCTTAGCTTTTTACTAATGTATGGATTTTTCCAACTACACTCTCCAATAGCGTGTGGAGGGAATGGTAAGCTATAAATTAGCATTGAATCGGAGACTAGGCTAAAATTACGGATAGACAACAGGTCATTTGGGGCACTCAAACGATTTTATATGGCATGTTTGGAATAATCAAAACTCTGAATTTATGCTCTATCCTGTAATTGTAGATGACAAAAGAAAATAAGCTTATGTTGACCGCTAAAATCCTACTCCCTTCGTCTCTTTTTAAATCTCCTGCTTCGTAACTCCAACTTATTAAAAAGACATCATTATTATACCTTTCAAATCAACTTTTTTCTCCACTTTCCCTACTTATCTATCATCATTACACTTTTACTCACTAACTTTTCAAAATGGAATTTACTTTTAGGGACAAAATAGACAATTCACCAACTTTTACCCACTAACTTTATAAAATGAACACTTATTAAGGGACAGCCCAAAATGGAATACTAGACTGTAATAAAAGGACAGAGGGAGTATTAGAACAAGTCTACTAATGAGTCGACTCACATGGCTTTCAAGCGTGCTGAGTCAGTAGTAGTTGTTGCTGCTGATTGTGATAAATCTTTGTGTATATAGCATTACCACCACTTGATCAAATCTACCCCATTGCTTGAGTCAACCGATTTGTATCCAAAAATGAGATGGGTTTACACCACCGATATGAACTTAAAATTACGCCAAAAAGTACTTCGCCTGTGCACATTTCTAATTTTGTACATTTTGATGCAGTAGCAACTAGCAAGTCAAAATACGCTTTAGTTCTAACAAATCCCTCCTAAACCTTCTAGCTTTCATTTCATAATCTGCAATTTTCCTCCCACGTTGATTTCCAAGCTGAATTTTGATGAGAGCACAAAACAATATAGAGCACCTGGATTTTGGAAGCCCTGTTGATAATGTCGTTGCAACTCAATTTTGTTGGCGGATGAGAGCTCCCTGTGAGAAAATCAATATGGAACTCAGCACAAGAGGTTAGTAATATTCTTCATGACAAACAACTTCAACTCTTATAATGAATCATCCATTCTGCCAGGCTGCCACCATCCCACAATAAGCACTATTCCGTCGACATAGTCATGGTAAATCAACTAATAATCGAACCTAAAGAAGCTCCTCGATCTTCAAATGCTCGGTGAACCAAACCTCTCAATTTGACCAATATTCCATTCCTTCATCTGAGCGAGAGCAAATGATCACACTTGGCACTTCCATTTCACAGACGCAATGGATCGTGTGAAATTTCAAACCAGCACCGCAAATATCCCAAGTATAAATTTCAGGAAATACATTCGAAACCAGTGAGATGTTCCAGGGATGTACCATCAGAAACCAGTAAATGGCAAATAGCCATTTACGGAGTACTATAACGATGTGTTTGGATCATTGATTTGTAGAGAAGATAGCAGCAAAAAGAAATGTAAATACTCTCCAGCAACTAAGACTAAATGGCTAATCCACAGTCTCATACATAGTATTCGGTTATGCACTATTAAAGAGCTCTACAATAAGGTAACAACATTTAAAATGCCATTTCTCAGCTTCCAGAACATCACCCAAAATCGATTTTGATCAGCAGAACCTCAAAGCAGCATTTAGCTCCTTCTCATCAGCACAATTATAACCCAAAAGATAAGCCCGTGCTGCAACATACACAAATACAAGATGAATAAAATATTTTTGCAGAATTAGTAAAGCTATTATTGCAGAGGTAAAGAAACAGAAATTACCAAAACGGCCAGACCCCATGAATGGTTCGGCTTCATCTGTAACACCACCTTGCAGCTGTTCCTGTGTTTTTCAACAAAGAGAAAAGAGATGAGTATCAAATCCAAAAGAATTGGGTGGCATGGAAAATAAGAATACAGAGCCCCCGCTGTAAACAATTCATTACAAATGATGCAAGACAGATCTTGTTTTTTTCAGAGCTTTGTATACTGAAAAACCAGATCCAGATTGAAGAAGGGGAAGGAGAAAAAGTCTACTTCTTGAAATAAGAATTTTGAGCTTCCATACTTGAATTTAAATATGCACACATAAGTTAGTAGTACTAGGCATATATGACGAACAAATTAGAGCTAGGCATAATCACCTAAGAAATGAAGAGGATTTCAATATGAACAGATTATACATTGATCACATGTCAATGGCCATAAATTGTGAAGCACTACTACAGTAACCAAAAGCATGACATGATAGTTGATAGGCATGTAAAAGAAAAGCAATAGGGCTCCAAATGTGTCACAACCGTCCCTAAGAAAACCCTGGACATGCAATTGGTGTGAAAACGAAAGGAAAAAAAAGGGAATGCGTATTCACAATGTGTGGCTATGCGTACTTGAGTTGAACTGTAAGGTATAATCTTGTCTTAATTAATTAGATGTGATTGTATATAGCCTCCCGATATCTTGAACTTTTCTCTGTATATTTTAGGCACATTTAATTTGATTTGATATCCAACCTCTACCTTGAGATTGCAATGATTGCCACTGTTATAGAAATTATAATACTAAAACTGTGTTTGAGTTTTCCTTACTGTACAGTGCAAGTGAAAGCCTATCACTTCTTAAACATCGTATGTTTCATGACTGAGAAAAACAAGAGTACACTAGAGGAGATTCTCTTACAGTGTCTGGTTCCATTTCAGCTGGCGACACTAGTAGATCAAAACAGTGCCCTGATATTGTGCAAACCAAAAGCTCATTTGTAGGGTCCAAAACAGCTTCTCTGCATGTATCATCACAAACTGCAAGAACAGAAAAAACAACAAACCAACAAAGCTTCAAGTTCAAAGTGCAATCATAAAAGTGTACCGATGTTGTGCATATATTATAATAAACTACCAGTGTTACGATTCCACTATCCACAATAAGCGTTTCATACCATGAACTTGTCCGGTCTTCTCACAAACAAAAACATCCCCAATTTGGTAGTAAATACATGTTTCTCCAGAGCAATCATGGTTGGGGACCACCTTATCAGTCAGGCCTCTGCTCTTTTTCCATGTAGACACTTGATCAGCGAGAGTCTTGTCAAGTATAGTCCGGTCATCATTCACCTTCAAATTCAGTACGTATTAGTTAAAGTTGTGCATCTGCCTTATATTTGTTTACGAGAGTCATTCAAAACGAAGAAGCTATCCCTCTATGCGTATCTCATCCACTTAGGCAACATTGACACCATATACATGAACTAAAAACCACACCAACACATGAAGTAAGCAGATGATCTGACCATTGACATCATAAACTCAAACGAGAAAAAATTTGTACAAGTGATGTCATCGCGTGCTCATTCAGATGTGCACACCCACCACCTATGTGCTTTCAAAGGAACAGAAATGTGCATAAATGACATCCACACATGAATGATGTTGACTTGATCAAAGCACAATGTTCAAGCAGTCGATTCTCCTCAAAAATATATTCAGTGTTCTCACGACGAGGTCTAGTAAGAGACAACTATGAACCAAGCTGTCCAAGCAACCTTCAAAGAACACATTCATTCGGGGGGAAAGAAAATGAAAAGAAACTTGTCTTTTAAAGAGAAGTAATGAAGACAAAGCAACCCTAATAAGCTTCTAACCGAAAGTGTACCAAGAGGAATTGGAAGACAATGACTACTCCTCTCCCCGCTTAACCACATTAAACATAAATGCCCAAAAAAGAAAGAAAAGAAAGCTACCCTGTTTACCTGAGATGGAAGAGGTGCTTGGCTTCTCTTTGCTGCCTGCATTTGGATGTAATACTCTTTGAACTCAGAGGGGCAGTTCCTAACAAATTCAACCATGTCCTCTTCATCACGCTGCAACAGAATATTTCTTGTAAATTAATCTTAAGCACACTTTGACAACAGGCAACAAATGGCTTAAGTTAAAATGGATGAGGTCATCCTTGAAATTAAAGAAGACCCAGGTAAGCTTAACAAGACAAGCTTACTAATCACTTGACAAATTAGTAGAAGATGATGGGGAGAAGTGCTCAATTAGTTGAACTTAAAGTACCTGAATGTAAAGCTTTTTCCAAGCACATTCCCGCAACTTTCTTGTAGGGGGCAGCAGACCCCAACGCATGCAGTACCTACAAATATATATACTTATCAAATGTATTATAGAGACATAAAAAAAAATATGTTTAATGCACCTATGCTAAAAAATATATTCTCTGCGTATGCAAATCAACACAAAAATGAAAACCAACTATGTGGCTGCCATTTATCCTATGAAGAAAGGATATTGATACGGGATACAGACACAAGGATACAAGAAATGAAGAAAAACTTACAGGACCTACGGGTACACTGCTAGGATTATAATTTTTCCACACTCAGAATTTTTTATAGTTTTCTAGCATTATAATTTATAAACAAGATCAGAATAAACTATCACAGTTTCCTTTTGCAATATTGTCGTATACAAGTTTACTTGGTTACTAATTTGATTATCGAAATTCAATTTTATGGACCACAGGTATGAGTATCATAGTGGGCCGGAATATAATCTATAACCATGGTTTTAAATCGCGGTCGCGGGTAACGGGTATCGGGAGTATCAGTCAATGTGTAACGGGAATCGAAAACCGCAGTTGTGAATTTTTTTTAAAGCACTAGCAAATGATAAAAAAAATCATTGATACACATGTTCTAACCTTATTTTTGAATAAAATGAATGTTTTTAGAGATATATCACAAATATTTGACTTTTAGAAGTAGTTTTGCAAGCAAGATTGGATCAAAAGTCGCGTTTTGAGGCAATAAATGCTGAAATTTCATAGGGGGTGAATTTTTACTGTTTAACAAACTAAGATTTTTATTTATTTTTTTGATCCACTTTAACAAATTAAGATTGGTACAATAATTTATACAATAACAAAGAATATTAGTGTCAATTGTTACATTAATTCAAATTCTGAGGTCACACAGGGCAATAATACATAAAGTAAAGTGAAATGTGGGACCCCCAAGACTTCTGTTTTTACTTCATGTCCACGCAGACCACTCAATTACCCCTGTAACTCTTCTAAAAATCAACTCTACCTTTCCCAATACCAAGTCTGGTACAGCTGACCACCGATGGTGGTAGCCTGGATGGCAAAAGCCTCCTTCATTCCCAGGCAAGACTTAGGTTCGAGTCTTGTCAGTGGCAAGGGAATGAGGGATTTTTTTCCCTTGCCATCCTGTACCTAAGTGGTGCTGTGGTGACGGCCTGTCCTCACGGACAGTAGCTATAGCTCGAACCGGACATTCAACGGCGGGTAGGGAGCCCCTATGGTCACGCGACTCACGCCCAAGGGGGATTGCTACGCTGGTCGCCCCCTCCCACCCTTTTTTCTGATAAAAAAAAAAGAAGAAGAAGCCTGGTACAGCTGTGATACGTGTGCTGTGAAAATGGGACAACAACAGCTGCTCTCTCTCTCTGTGAAAAATGGGACAACAGCTCTCTCTCTCCAACCCCCACCTCCACCACTCCAGGATCGTTCGACCACCGACCCCCACCTTCTCTCCCCGACTTCCATCTCTCTCTCTCTTTGCTCTCTCTTAAGGCTTCTCTATCTCTCACTCGTACGAAGGTAGGAGGGGCACCTCCTCCACTGCGGATCTGTGCAACCACAGCGAGCCGACGACTGTAGAGCGTTTTCTGTGATCGTTTGAAACCCAGTTTAATAGGAGCTGACGACGGCGACTATCTTTCAAGGCTTCTCTATCTCTCACAAGTACGAAGTATTTTTTCCATTTCAAGGCTTCTATGTGGTGGTTTGTAAGCCACAACATGTGATTCTCTCTGGTCTGTTCTGCCTGGAATTGTGTAACGGGAGTAACGGCCGTTACACCCCCGATTCCCGTTACGTAACGGCCATTACAGCTGTGAATTCCGGTAACACCGTTATTCGTCGCCGTAACGGTACCGGCCCTTCCAAATCCTGTTACATAACGGCTGTTACGTTACGTAACGGCTGTTTTTTAAAACCATGTCTATAACCCAAATGAGGCCCTAAGAGGATCGGCCTATCACCTTTCACCAATAAGAGGGTCCGCTCTACCTGCCCTCGCAGCAGTCAGTCCGAAGTGTCAGTTCGGGTCACGTCCATGAACTGCAGTGGAAATCAGGTGCACCAGTACGGAGCGATTCGGTCTGGCCACCTAGCGCCAGTCTATTCCCGCCACGTGGCGCGGCCATGTAGCATACAACAATATGGTGCACAACATACGGTCGGATCACATGGTACCGTTGGGTGCAGCCACGTGGCATGGTCCCCTGTCGTGCAACAGGGTTGTATTCAGTAACTATCGGGCCAAATGCACAGTACCAACCTGATGCATCCACGTGGCGCGACAACCCGGCTGCCAACAAGCTCAAGCTCGTTCCATGATCTGCACAGCGCCCAGGCGAGGTAAAGGTGGTAGGTGATGCCACCTCGGCATGAGGACGGCATGCGCTCCATCTTGGCCTCCAAGGCAAGGCACTCCTATAAATACTAAGTGATAAACCATAAGAGGTAGGCCTTCTCCCTCAGTAAGCTTTGTGTTTCCTTCTCTCAGACAGACACTAACTTAGTCATCGGAGTGCCCTCTGGCCACCTTCGACCGGTAGGCACTTACTGGTTGCTTCTCTTGCAGTGACTGGGGGAAAGACGAGGACTAGCTCAACCCATTCAACCACAAGAAGATCCGAGAGAAAGAGAGTTTGACCCAAAGAGTGAACACTGAACACCACCCCACAAGTATGACACAATAAATATTTTCAACAAACTATAAAAAATAATACTAATAAGATACTTCTAATTATTACGTAACGTCTTTCTAGAGCCTACGTCTTTGTCTCTAGAAAGCAAGTTAAGTGCTAGAAATCTATCATTGTCATTATTCCTAGCAATTTTTCTCTGATATTAAGGAAGAAGTTCACATTAATTACATAAAATTGAGGAAACGTGTCTTTAATTTCTTTGTATTGTGAATACTTATGGGATACATATCATACGAATTACTACGATACAGATACAACTCTCATCTAGATATATGTTCATAGCCTAAATCTGACTTATATAACAACAGCTCCATCACCATTTTCAACATTCTGTCACAGCCAAAGCCCAAATGAATAAATTTAAAAAAGGACAACACTTTATCTGCCAACATGAAAAATAGTATGGCATGGGGCAGGCTGCGTGTGGATGATGATCCACTATTGAGCCCTAACGATGGAAAAACAAAATTAATGTACGAGACCACCTACAGCAATATGCCTCGGTGGAACTATAAGCTGGACAAACCGGGAGAGAACATCTAACCATCCAGATGCGGTCCATGAAAGAAGAATACACATGCAACTCCAGAAAGGAGCAAAATTGACACTAAAACACTAAGAATTTAGGCTACTAAGAATTTCACGAAAAACTTTAAAAAAAAAAAAAAAAAAAAACCAAGCTGGTTGTATTAAATATAAATTCAAAAGAAGACCTAGGTTCACAGAAATTCCAAGAGGCCATACGACTCATGCAAAAGTAAAAACCTTACTTCCCACGGTCCCAAGGTCGAATATGGAACCTCCTACAAAAAGTTTCCCACAAATATTTACAACATGAAAAAAGGGGAAGCCCACAAGGATCCCAATACTGCAGGGTTGGCAAAGTGTCAGATGTATGCAGTCTTACCCCATATGTGGAAAGGTTGTGTCCGTGTTTTGAAGCCATGACGCCCAAGTCACAACGGAGCAACCTTACTGCTGCATTAAAGCACTCCCTTTATAACTTTTGTGAAAAATACAAACAAGAAAAAGAAAATATTCCTGCAGGAAATCGCAAGTGTCTAACTCTCATGGATTATGCCAATCACATGTGCACATGAGTGAGTGCACAATTTTCTGCCACAGCTATCACCCCTTAGGAAGGCGAATAGTGGAAGGTTGTGTCCGCAATTCCACTTACATTAAACATAAATGTTTAGAAGCTCAAGCAACAACAAGTACCATATGCATAATCAACAATTTACTTGAGTATCATTCCAGAGATACACGAGCATTGTTTATGTGCTTAACAACCTTCAAAAACATGTCTTTCAACTCTTCTTGTTGTAAACAGGCGATAGTTTTCAATTAAGGGAAAGCTATTGCACTTGCATTGTTCATAGTCGTATTCAAACCACAAAGAGGCCAACAAAAAAAAAAGAGGCCAAAAACTAAAATGTGCAGTTGCAAATTGCAAATGACAGCTGAAATAAGCCAAATCTGATAGAAATTAACAAAGTAATCAGATGAGATCATTTTGACGTAAAGAAACAGATACATAAACAGAACTACATTTTCTGTCAAAAAAAGGCCCTTTCTGACCATATAAAGATGAATTGATTCACAGCCATTTGCAAGTTTTCAAACGAAAAGGGCACACTGCAATGGAAAATAGGCTGTGCATGTTTATTATGCATTCTAATTGATTGAAGCAGTATTAAACAAGTACTATTTCGATACAAAACCAACCAACAGGCATAAAAAACAAACAAACAATGACTAGCCATGTAAACTTCGATATCCACTTCAATATCATTCCAGCTGCTCACAAGCATTGTTTGAAGATAAGTATTGCTATTGCATCTTTCTAGTAATGTTCAAACCATAAAGAAGCAGGGAGGAAATAAACCCCGAGCATTTACTAACGACAGAAATAAGCCAAATCAGATGGAAAACTGACAACGTAATTAGACAAGATGATTTTTAAAAGAAAAGATACAAATTAAAAAAAAATATATATATATATATATATATATATAACTTCCTACAGAAAGCTCTTTCTGTCATGAAACAACCAAACCCGTGCATTCATACACTGCTATATTGATTTGCTTCACAGGCATTAGTAAGTTTTCCACGGAAAATAGCACATTTTGACAGCAAAAGATTGTATATGCTTATTATGCATTTCAATTGAATAAAGCAATTAACAAAGATGTACACAAAGGTAGGAAATCGATAAGAATTCAGCAAACAAGAACACGGCAATAAAAAAAACTCAGTACATATATATATGTATATATATTTGCAAGTATAAGATAAGAACAGGCAATTATTACTCACAGGCGACGCCACAGTGACTCATCTGAAGCTGCATAGTTGAGGAATCTACAAACCAGCGAACAAGAAACAAGATCCTGCAATACACTTTGTCATCTTAAATAATAAGCCTCTCATGAAAACCCAACATTTCTCTAAACCAATCAATGCTTTCGCCAGGATCAAAAAGAAAACAAAAACCAATGCTTTCACCCAAAATACAGGTCAATGTACCGACCAAAAATTTACTCAGTATGCACACCACATATATTTACCCAATTTATAGAAGATACAATTTGCCCGCAATACCCAATCCCTAAAAGATGCATACTGTATGCCCACCACAATATCATTACTACACTAAGATTTGTAACTAAAACAACAATAATATACTGTAAGTACAAAATTCACACCAAAGTTCACAACTTTGTTAGCCAAAACTTCACAATAAAACTCCTAACATCCGTAAAATTTCATAGCATAAGCACAAATTTTCATCCGGTTGTAATACCAGCAAAATGATTAGTACATTTACTTTCTTTCTTTCTTTTTTTGATAGGCAAAATTTCTTTACTTTCTTACAATAAAACCCCTAACATCCATAAAATTTCATAGCATAAGCACAAATTTTCGTCCGGTTGTAATACCAGCAAAATGATTAGTACATTTGCTTCAAAATTTCTTTACTTTCTGTTTTTTTTTTTTTTTTGATAGGCAAAATTTCTTTACTTTCTTACAATAAAACTCCTAACATCCGTAAAATTTCATAGCATAAGCACAAATTTTCGTCCGGTTGTAATACCAGCAAAATGATTACTACATTTGCTTCAAATTTCTTTTTTTTTTGATAGACAAAATTTCTTTACTTTCTTATGTACGATGGATTTCTCATACACCTCCACATAGGTATGTAACATAAATGTGTATCTTTACCCAAATAAAACATAAACAGACATAAACTAAACAAATATTCAACCTTTCCCAAAATGCTTGTCCCGTCTGGGAAAAAAATTCAAAAACAACACAATTTTTTCAAGAAAAATTCAAAATTTCTTAACAATATACTAGAAATCAATGAATTCTTTTAAGATTTTGAAAAAAGTTCGAATTTTCTTTTCGGAAAAAATAATTATTTTTGAATTCTTGTTTTGGGACGGAGGAAGTATATGGATACATGGAGAGAGAGAGAGAGAGAGAGAGAGAGAGAGCACCTCGGAGGATAGGAATTTGAGGATGCGATGGGAGAGTTCCGGAGGGATCTTGCTGAAGAACCCTATGTCCACACTCGCGGTCGCTGATACGCCCGAATTCCCTTCATCTACTACTACGCCTTTCCCCACGCGCAACCTCTTCGGCTGACGCTCCGATTCCTCCTCCGCTTTCGCCTCTTCCTGCAACCAACACAACTCCCCTCAAAATTATTAAATTGACCTAATCTACACACAGAAACACGCACGCACTTCTGTGTTGTTCACGCGAAAGATCAGACACGAAATCTAAGAAAAATCGAAACCTGATCTGAGACCTCGGAGAGGACTTCGGATTCCAGGTATTGTGCGAGGCTCTCGTCTTCGTCGTCCGATACCGTCATCGTATTCTCCGATTATACGGTTTTAACCAAGAAATTTAAAAAAAAAAAAAAACAAGCCGCCGGCGACCGGAATTATACGACGGCCGGTGAAGTGTTTTAGTGGTGTAGGATGGAAGGGAGGACGAGGCGGTGATAAAGCGTCTGCCGGGTCGGGTCGGGGTCCGTTCAAGGTCCACGTGTTGTGCGAATTTTACTTCTTTTTTTTTTAATTTCAAAAGGGGTTGTTCGATGGATTCTCAAGAAAAAGGAGAAAGTAGTATCTCGGCCGAAACGCCACGGACGTTGTAGGAGCGTGAAGAGCACGGTAGTCTTGTTTGACGAAAACGAGACCAGTACTTGAGTGGGATGGAGACGCGTGTTTGTGTATCTGCTGCGATCATAGATGAGAGCCTCTTCTCGCACCCCCTGACACACACCCCCAATCCGGTCCCACCACCTTTCCTCCCTTGCCCCTCTTCCCCTCTTTTTCGGTTTTTGATTTTTTTTTTTTACTTTTATTAGTTTTATTTTGTTTTACTTTTAAGATTTTACTGTTTTTTATTTTTTATTTTTACTAGTTTTTTTTTAATACTTTTAAAAGACTTTAATTACTATTTTAGTTTTTTTAAAAATTTTACTAGTTTTTTTTTCTTTCTTTTAAAAGACTTTAATTACTGTTTTTTTTAACTTTTACTAGTTTTTTTTGTTTTACTTTTAAAAGACTTCTTCCTATAATTTTAATTAATAAATGAATAATTAAAACATAACTTATACTAACATAACTTGTACTAATTTTAATTAATAAATGAATAAGTAAAGCATAACTTATACAAACATAACTTGTACTAATTTCGTCGAAGAGTGAAAATACATGAAAATTCAATTCTAATCAATGTTTCCACCAAATTCTGCTCCTGCCCCTCTTGGTCTTGTATCCATTATTTCTTCCCACAAACGAATTCGTGTTCCATAACGAGCAGCCCATCTTTTAGCTTGTTCTGATGCATTGTTCCACCACCATGTTGGGTAGGGTGGTACAGGGTAATGAGGCTGCAAGAAAAGTTGCACAAAGTGATTGTTCCCAACATGGGCAATAGCTATTTCAACGCGCTCTTCGACTGGAATTGGAGGGGATCTCAATGGGAAATGAGTAAAACAAGATGAAGGAATCGGATCAAATGTATGCAGAACAAGGTTGTACGCCGAAGCGATGACAACTCCCATGCTCATAGCGTCCATCCAATGCCCCCGTGGTGCCGAAGCTTCAAAGTAACTTAAAGACTGTATTAACTGGTTTGCCCAACCTATTTCTGGATATAGCTGATGAGCACCCAACATTGTTGATATTTGGTGCGTCTAGTCCCGGCTTATGTTGCTTTTACTTTCGTTTATTTAGCTTTTATAGTGATATTGCACGTAAGGTGTGTTTTCATGTGTTTCAGGTAAAACGTGCAAATAAGGCGCATTTCAACGTCATGGATGGCCCAAGTGCTTCCAAGTACCCGAAGACCCTGTCGGCCCCTTAAAATCTGTCTAAGTATGGAAAAATGACTTTCTGAAAAAGTTCTGATTTTCGAGATTAAAAATGGCGGTAATTGATCCTTGAATGTTTCTAAGAGTAACTACAAAGTTACAAGGTTTTATTTGAAGAGCAAGGTCATGTTTCGAGCCTTTTTCTCTTGAGAAAATTGTGCAGTTTTCTATTTTGTACTAAAAGTGGGGGGTTGACATTTTGATTTAATTGGAATCTTGAAATTCTGGTAATGCCATTGTTTCCAAATGGAGGGTACTTTCTTATTTTCATTAAATAAAATTAAAGTAAAGAAAGGTAAAAGAAAGGTTTAAAATGTCATCTTTACTTAAATTTAGAGAATGAAAATAAGATGCTGAGGAGCTGGAAGTTGCTGGGAGCTGCCTGCTGAAGCTGGCTTGAAGATCTGGAGATAAGCTCCTGGTATCGATACAGCCTAAAGCTGTATCGATACCATTTGGTTAGTGGGCATCCAGCTTGTCGCGTATCGATACAGCCAAAATCCGTATCGATACGGAGGCGTTACGTGGGAAATGGCCATTTGGAGATAACAGCGTGGTATCGATACTTTGTCTAAATCTGTATCGATACGGGGAGCTTCCGGCCAGATTTTTGTTGCTTTTTGGACTTTCCATTTATGGAATAGTTGCCTTTATTGGTATGTTTTTAGGATATTTTGTAGAGAGGGATTTATTTGTATAAATAGGTTGGAAGTCTTTCTCTCTCTCATAGATGTAAGTAGTTAGTTTAGGTTAGTCTTTCTTCCATTGTTGTTGCTCAAGTTTTCAAGCTTATTTTCCTTAGAACTCTTGTAAGTCTTTCTCGTTTGTTAATTTCTCGTTTATTAATGTTGTAGCTACGGCTTAGATTCTTATTAATATCAAGTTTATTTTCGTTTTTGTCGGTTAAATCTTATGTCTCATTTTTCTAGCATGCTTGGTTCTTTAAGTATGCTTGAGTAGTCTTTTGGCTAAGTCTTGGGCTAATCTTTCCCAATGACTTAGGTGGTTATTTGGTTCTCAAACCTTCGGGTTTAAAATCATGGTTTTCGGAATTGGATTAACCTAGCCATTTTGGTCTAAGCGAGGGGTGTTAACTCCTTGATATGAAGTTTAGTCAAGCGGTCTTGGCAAGCGACATATCGAGGGCTCGTGGCCTCCTACGTGTTAGATACATTAGCAAAAATAAGTTGGTTTAGTTCCGGTTAATCACATCTTTAGATAAACTTAGTCATTAAAGCTAAATCTTCCGGGCGTGAGCACGCGGTCGTGACTCTCGCTTGAGTTATATTTGAGAATCGGTAACGGCCTTTGTCAAGGGTTAGAAGATCCCTAGACTTGCCTCTTTAAGTTCATTTCTAGTCTTTTTACTAGCATTTTCACCTTTCAAAGCAAAACCAAGTTGGCCGTCTTAAACGCCGAAATCCCATCGTTTAATACCTACAATCCAATTAAGCTATATTCGATTCTCTGTGGGTACGATCCCGGACTTCCGGATATTATGCGTGCAATGACCTAGCCCTACGCTTCGGGTTTCTATCAACCTTATTTCTGAAGGCGAGGTTGTGGCGTAAGCAATAGCGCATCATATAGATCCATATTTTGTTTAATCTCATTAATGAGATCTATTCGAACTTGAGCCCAACGATCTTCAGTATACCTCAAATGAGCGGCTATCGCCCTGAATCTACAATGACCGTCACCTTGGACGTCATTAATGTGAGAAATGTAATGCTGATAAGCCCGAGGTAAATACTGAATGTAGTTGGTAGGGATGGGTAGAACTGAAAATTGAGCATGGTTCGCTTGAGTGTTGCGAACTCTCGTGCCCCTCCCACGTCTCCTAGATTCGACCCCAGATGACGAAGTGGATGCTTCTGTAAAGGAAGGAATGCGTCGTCCACTTTGCTCCTCTCTACCAGTAGGTCGACCTCTATGAGCCGTGTTATACGCTGGGCCTCGAACTGTGCTCTGAGATGGATCCGTCATATCGATAATCCTGTCTATCATGTGCTCTCGCGTAGATCGATCCATCCCTTCTAATCTCTCCATAACTTCATATGTTCTGTCCGGTCGTTCTCCCTCGTCATTCACAATGGGCGCGCGCATGGACAACCTAGTCCAATGATCGTGGATACTCTGAATCGGAATTGGCATGGAGTACCAACGGTAATATGCAAGATCATGTCTGCATGGCAATCCGTGCGTAATTTTTATTGTACAGTCGCACAACCCGAACTGGAGGTAGGATGCATCTTCAGCGAATTGTAGCTGATCATTGATGAGCTCCATTGCCTCCAATGAAATGCGAGTTCTTACTTGTTGAAAAAGTTCGTCACGTATTTGCCAATGGCGGGGGATGTTGATAGATTTCTGAAATGACTTCCGAATCTCTCCGAACTGATTTTCCAACATCTTGTCTATTGTCCCAAAAGCTTTTTGTAAGGATGGCATGGTACCCTTCAAATATAGCTTTAGCCTCGCATGTGCGGACTCTGCCCTGTAATATAATAATGAACTGTGTTTAAATACGAAAGTTACAGAAATATTCTTTAATGTAGTAGAATAATGTACGTAATTGAAATAGTAAAGGTAACAATGCATAAAGTGATTATACCTCTGGCTTGAATTGCTTCCGAGGTGCATACATGTATTTGTCCACGTTGCCACAAACCTATCTCTGTACGGCCTTATCCATGTATTGGCAAGGTAATGTAAGAGCTGCGGGTGTTGTTTATAGTCATCGCACATGGCATTCCACTTCTGATTGAAAGACGCTTCGGTTGTTGAATTAATAAGCGAGTGCCATGACATGTTAAAGTCATTAAACGACGGACCAAGGACCCCTCTGCAGTGCTTTATTATGCACTGGTTGATGTGCCAAATGCAAAGGATGTGACGTGCCGAGGGGAAACATGCTTTAATGGCGCTAAGAAGCGCCAAATCCCGATCTGTAACAAACACCGATGGCAACAATGCCCCCTTTCCAAGCATCCATTTCTTTAAGGTACTCAAGGCCCATATCAGGTTCTCTACCCTCTCATTTGTAAGATGTGCAAACATGAGAGAGTAAGTGCACATTGTGGATGTGATACCCACAACCTCCAGTAGTGGTAACCGGTACTCGTTGGTCTTGTATGTGGCATCAATGACCAATACGGACGGAAAATTCACAGATAAGTCTAGGCTTTCAGGATGAACCCAAACAATATCTGTGATTTCGTTGGTGTATGGATTTGTACGATATTCATGGAGGTATCCTTTCTCTATTAGTTGATTCAAGGCAAACTGAGTAGGACTTAGACCGCCTAGTTCTGATATGTTATCTGTATATTTGAGGTTGTATATGGACTGAGCACATGTAGTGTTTAACGGGTTTTTTTTCTTTAAAACACTAAGAATTTCACGAGGCACGGTGTTGTTCGCCATGTCACGCACAATTTCTTTCTCCTCTGGTGTTAGCCTTGACGGGTACTCATGCCCATCAAAATATTCTGCTGTTTCATGGTTATGGAGACCATATTCAACCATTACACCCCACATGACACCCGCTGGAGGTATTGGTATACCTCGCAGCTCAAATGGGCACTCGCATTTTTTTGTCCCAGTATTCTTTTGCGAGGATTGCCCTTCAACTGCTTTCTTTGCCGATCTATACTTTCCACTTCTTTCACAACTAAGAATGCACTTTGGCAGCTTGCCACCAATTAAACTAGCAGATTTCTTAGTAATAACAACAATACCATTTTCCCTACCGACTCTCCGCACCCAAGCTATCATGTCGTCTCTACTTTGAAAAATCTATAAATAAGAAAAAAGAATATGTATAAGTGCAACATGATCCAGTCTAATATGCATAATTTCTGTACTTTTAAATTAAATAACTAATATGCATAAGAACAACGGTAATAACTAACCTCGTTAGTTGTGAATTCGGGTGTATAATTACGAAAATTGTGGGAGACGCCCTCCCCACTAGGAACATCATTCTCAACGGACCAACTATCTGAAAATGAGCAGTTGTAGCCATCCATAATGTTCTTCTACGTTTAACGAAATCGGTGTGGAAAAGGAGGGAGGAGCCGTGACAGTGGAAGAGAGAGAGAGAGATAGATGATGGAAAAAGGTGATGCTGGAGGGACAAGCAGGGAGAAGGAGGAGATGGGAAGAAGATGGTGATTTTGGAAGGATAATGCTGGATATATAAGGATAAGGGGTGATGGATGAATGATTGTAGTTAAAGATAAGAAGATAACAAAAAAATCTGAATGTGTGGTTGTAATTGAAGATATGAAGATAAGAAGATAAAAGGAAATCTGAATAAGGGGTTAGAAATAAAATAGATAAAAGATATAAATAAATACAAAATTATAAAATTCAATAACATAAAAGAATTATAAAATTTTTAAAAAAAAGAAATTTACTCACATATATAATATTAAATAATTTAAAAATACATATAAAGAGTAAAAAAAATAAGTGTTCCGATTTTTAATAACCGGTGCAAAGATCTTATTTTTCTTATCATTTCATCCTAAATGGTCGTAATGAATTTTTGGCTCTAAGGCCTTTCAATGAGCACCCTAAGAGAAACCTGAAACTAAATAAAATGCCTTAGGGTACTTGTTGAAAGGCCTTTGTGCCAAAAATTCATTATGACTATTAAAGATAAAATGATAAGGACAAAAAAATTAAATAAATAACAGTAAAAAAAGATATAAAAGTTATTAAGTAAATAAATAAGAAATAAGAAAATAGGTGAATTATTGTCGGGGGGTAAAATGGTCTTAGGGGGGGTGGGGGCCGGGGGGCGCACCTGTCAGTGGCGTCAGGGGGGGCGCGAGAAGAGTTTTACATCATAGATTTGTGTTCGGTCTGAGACAGTCGCAAGAGCCGGGCTCGCAGATCACCACACGAGACGAGAGTGTCGTTTTGAAATGTCGAGATTAACCCTAGGCCCCTTTTTTGAAAAGATCATCTTTACTCCTTACTCAGATTTTTACTCATATTTAATTTGAGTTAAAGTTTCATTTGATATGGCTCAATCCAATGGTAAACCCCGTTTTTACTCAAAATTTGCATGAAACAAATTCAAAAATACTATTACTCCCTCCGTCCTAATTTAATAATCTCTCGTCCTACGGATAAAAAATTAGTTACATATTTTAATTGGTAATGAATTTTATAATTCAAAATAGATCTTATTTGATAGATCTCGATTAGTTTTTGTAAAACTATGTTTTTAAAGTCACATAAATAAAATGTTATAAATTACAAAATATAATCAATTGAAAAGTGGTACGTACTCTCAGAATGGACTATTAAATTGGGATAGAGGGAGTATTTTTCTATCGGGTCTAGGTTTTGTGGCCACCCACAACGGCAATATGATCGGTGCCCTCATCTCCGGATAAGCTATATCGTCGTCGTCATCTCCTGCAACGACCTGCTCTAGGAGGATTAAGTTAACTAGTCCAAAACTACCTGATAAATCAAAATTTTCTCCACTAATACAAAACAAGATCAACAAAGTGTATTTCAACCAGCTTCTATAACAAATTATACAATGTAGAGTTATACAAGATGTGTTATGCGTCCATAAGTCCAAATGTTACAAGTTTTTCCTAAATAATATATCACAATATGTACAAGGCCTTTGAGGACTCCAAGTCAACTCTCATTTCAACTCCTAAAGCCTATCAGACCAGTAGTGGACCAAAAACTCTACCTCATTCACCTGAAATGATTAGTGAGTGTTACTGCTTCATTCAAGCGGAAAACATATAAACAGTTTACAAGAGCAAACATGGATCAAGTGATGCTTCCAACCATAGATAACAAGAAACATACAACTTTTCGCAAAACCATAAGTAAGCAACAATTTTTCAAGAAGCCATAGGGTTGCTTTCCTTGCAACCAGGAGTTATGACGGTACCGTGACCCTGTGAACAGGGAACTTCCAACAATTTATATATCATGTTTGTGTACAGCAAACAAACAATTTATATACCCTTCTTGTGTACATCAAGAAGAAAACGGATCCAACCAACATCAGAGCTATGGCATACTCTTGAAATAAAAACACATTTCAAGCAACTTGATCCATATCCACAATCGTCAAAGTATCTCAACATTTGCAAAAAAAAATGTAAGTTTAATATTAGCTTGCCACTTCAATGAAACAACACACTCACCTTATAGATCCAAAAAGACAAAAGTGAAAAGCCTCCTTCTCAATCTTGAGGTAGAGACACATCCCCCAAACCTTTAAATATGAATGACACTATACTTAGTATTGCTCATGCTCAATTTTATGTTGTAATGCAATGGAAATGCATGAACAACCTAACATCCACTTCTAAGTCTTAATCTTCATCTCTAATATGGAACCAAATGCAACCAATGTAATAAAATGATGGACGATGTGTTTCAATGCTCCAAAGATGACTCAATGAGACTAGACACAAGGATTTCCAAGAATGGAGACTTAGTCCATGGCCAACGTGTACAATTCTGACCATATCCAATACATAATTGTGAAATTTAAGAATGTAACTTAAACCGTTGAAAATTAAACTTCTTCCTCTTCGAATCGACAGGTCATTCATAAAAAACGGAGTTCGGGTAACCTTACTACGGCCTCGCGATTATAACTTAACATAATACTAAAACGGGTGCAGAGATAGATTTTGGGTCAACTTTAACAGCAAATCTATTATTGCTCAGGCATAATCACAACGCACGGGTTGCATCGTTGGGAAGCTCTATATGTCTAGTTTTTAGCAAAATAAGCGGAATATGTTTTCGAGTCTCAAGCTAGGAGATATGACTGTTTTCCCAACTTGTGTCGGTGTAGTCAGCACTGCGAGTTTCACAGCAGCAGTTTGGTGCATGATTTTTAACTTCTTTCCCTCTTTGATTTTAATTATGAAAATTTTACACAATAAACTAGACATATATCCAACTCCAGTAAAAATACCAAAAAATTGCAAGGTCGGCAAGTCAGTGAGAAAAATTCGTTCAGAACATGACAAATTTCAACCTTACTCAAGTTCTAATTGACATATCCAAAGATGGACGAATTTGGTAGAGTAAAATCCAATCTTCTATAACCTAATTAGGACTTAAACCACACAAATATGTATATATTCATGCTTCAATCTATAACCAAAACATAAATTAAGTGTATGGAAGCTTAGGGCTTACTTTCAATTAGGTTTTTCCCAAATTCCTCTTTCTTTCTCTACTTCTTCTTCGATCTTCTTCTTCAATCTCCCCTCTCTCTCTCTCTCTCTCTCTCTATGTGTGTGTGTGTGTCGACAAGAGGAAGCAGTGGAGATAACGATGGAAAAAAACGTAGTAGAATTTGCTTAGGGAAAATTATCCCATGTGGTTAAGTCCCCACTAGACAACAAGGTATTTTACTACATCTCCACCTATTAACACCAATTCTTTTCTTTAACTTAATTAGACTCAAATTTAATAATGTATCGCTAGACAATTAACGATCTGCGAATGATAACAAAACACGTGTATCAAATAGCATGTCCAATGAAATATAAAATTAAGTGTCAAATGCGATGCATGTGCTTGCTCGGAATGGGTGTTACATCTCCGGATAAGCTAGCTTGTGGAATAAGCTATGTTTGTGGAGTAAACTGAGCTCACCCAAAGAAGTAAAATGACGACGTCGTCACTAAAAAAATGAGTTTGAGGTGTTGACGATGAACGTTTAACTCTTCTCCGGCGAAAATAGGTCCTGGAGATGACGACGACAAACACCACCCCCACAAAGTAGCTAGGAAAAATTTGATATAGGATTTGAGTCTCACCTAAATTTAGTGAAACATTTGAGTAAAACTCAAATTTGGTATAAGTTTAAGTAAGGAGTGGAGGTGGATTTTGGGCAATTTTTACACAAATTTGAGTTTGAGTCTAAATTTGGGTAAGGAGTGGAGATACTAACACCTTCCCTTGTTGCTATGCTCATCTCTGGCCCTTTTTTTTTTTTTTTAAACCTTCCAAAAATCCAAAAACTCCTATGCCTGCATTTGCGGTAGGTGCCATTGAGCATGCATATGGTGCATGTGACGCGTCTAAGCCTTGATAGTTTTGGTTCACTTCTGTATCTTGTAATGAAATCTGTAATGCATTCGGACTTTTGAAATGATTTTAAATAAAATCATAAATTAAAAACATATATATATATATATATATATATATATATATATATATATATATATATATATATATATATATATATATATATATATCGGGACGGTTCAAGAGACACCCAAATAAACACCTAAAAAAACACCCCAAATCTCAATCTCATAGTTCCCGATCAAATTTTTATGATCCGAACCATTCAATATGTGCAGAATGTGATTTTAAGGATGCCCACGAGAAATTAGCAAAATAAATGACCGGAAAAGGCTTGATCTGAGCAGTTTTTAATTGAACCGTTCATTAAATCTAAGTTAAAAACTGCTCAGATCAAGCTTTTTCGGGTCATTTTTTTTGCTAATTTCTTAAAGGCACCCTTAAAATCACGTTCTGATCACATTGAGCGGCTCGGATCATCAAAATTTGATTGGGAACTATGAGGTGTTTTTTTAGGTGTCTAATTAGTTGTCCCCGGTATATATATATATATATATATATATATATATATATATATCAAATTGAGTCTTACTGAAATCAAGGGACGCTCAAATTTTTATTAAAATTTTGCATGTTTATTTCTCCTCTTTCAAATTTTCAACAATGTCATTAGTGAAATTTCTACTCAAATTTCTACTTATATTTGAGTTTGTCCATGTGAGCTCGTGTTTCATACGAAATGAAGTTTTATTCAAGAGTTTACTCAATTTGAGTAAAGTTTAAAGGGCAAATTTTACAAAATGGTCCCTCTAATTTACATGGATACTCATTTTCGTTCCTCTAATATTAATTGTGTCAATTTTAATCCTATAATTTACATTCCGTCTCCCTCCCTGACGCTACCAATGAAACAAACGGAGTTGAAGAACAAAATCATCATTTTCTCAGATAGAGGGACTAAATGGTGATTTTATGAAAATTAGAGGGACTATTTCTAAAATTTTACATTTCACTTTTGTTTTTTGAATAGAAATAAAAATAAAAAAATACCATACTTAATGCATTTGACTCATCAATTATTTTTTATTGGTTAATCAAAATATGTTGAGAAAATTTATATTTATATTTCATTACACATTACAAAAATATTAGAAAATTCAAAAATCAACCCCTTAGTTAAATGTGTTTGTTTTTATAAACTCCTTATTTTTTTTACCCAATTCAAAAAAAATGTTCAAATTTATTTAATTAATCTTGTAATTGTTGATTAAGAAGTGGAGCATTATTGAATAGTATATAAGCAAGTGAACTTTTGACTTCGGAGTGATATTGTAAGCCAATTTACAGCTTTGATATTGCTAACTTGTATTGATTTGAAGAGGTTATTTTCATATTTCATTATGTAGTTATTAGTCGTTAGATTGTTTCTAGGTTAATATAAACTGATCATGTAGCTATCATTATTCAATCCGTGTTTGTTTGTTATACAAGTGGTCTTATGAGTAAGTCCCAAAATAAATACACTATACCCATGTTTTAATGCATTCGATCTCTTAATATTCAATAGTGTTTCATTGCTTAATTAAAATAAATTACAAGATACCTAAGTACTGAACAGCTTTTTTTTTTTAATCGCGTGGTCAAAGAAAATAACAAGATTTAAAATCCAATTAAAAAAATACGATACTAAGAGATTTAACATAGGGGTTGCTTTTCGAATTTCCCCAATTTTTTTTTTCTGATATGAAATATAATAAAAGCTTTAAAATTTTCAACATATTTTTATTATTCAACAAAAAAATGAGATGAGAAATATATTACGTATGTTGTCTTTTAATTTTATTTTAAAAAACAAAAGTAAAAAGTAAAATTTTAGAAATAGTCCCTCTAGTTTGCATGAAATCTCAATTTAGTCCCTCAGTGAGGATAAATGATAATTTTGCCCTTTATCTCCCTTTGTTTGATGCCGTAAGTGAGACTGTGAGAGGGACAAAATTGAGAAGGAATATGAACTATAGGGCTAAAATTCACACAATTAATACTAGAGAGACGAAAAATGAGAATTCATGCAAACAGGAGGACCGTTTGTAAAATTTACCCAAGTTTAAATCCATTTCTTTTCTATTCTTGTTTCTCCAAAGCAACTACAATACAATGTTTCACTTATTTAAATTTATATAACCACTTTATGGTACATTTTAAGGGACATGATTTTCACACTCTCTTTTTTTATATCCATATTTTTTTGTCTTTTAGCAAAAAAAATACACACTTTCAACACTAAAAAACAAAAAAAAAAAAGTGTGAAAATCACTCTCCATACTTAATCATTTTCTTTTGTTTACGTTTTTTAAATGAACCCTTACCAACCCACTCTATCACCTGCAATTGTGAAGGATGAACAATTTGGGTTGGTGGGTGATGAGTTGTGTGGTGTGGTGGTGGGTTGTATTAATCTGTCATAAACCCGATTTGACCTAATGTATACGTGAGAGAGAAAGAGAGTACCATGACTCGAACCCTGAAAAATGGCAGGGACACCACAATAGTGTCACCAGAAGGAAACTCAGGGCTTTGGTACCCAACATATATGTGTGAAGAATATCCTTTACATTATCGTTACATTTATGGTAAGATTTTGTTGTTAAACTTGCTCTTTAACATCCAATGCTCTATAAAATATTAACCTGCACGAGTTGGTTGAGCTTTGAGAATTTCGAAGTTCGCCAAAAAACTGTACCCCATGCAGTCCGAAACTTTCCTGTCCCTTGCTAGACCTAGTTCAATAATCATTTTTGTTTATATAGTTGATTTCGTCGAAACGTATTATTATAATTTAAAATCATGTTAAATAAATATCAATTAATTAGTATGTGAGCCGAGTAAAAAAATGACTTGGAATTGTTCTTTGCAACCAGTGTGTGCAGAACACAATCCTAGTTTAAATTTATACTTGGATTACCTACCAAATAGTAATCATCAACATAATTTTAAACCACAATTATGCTTTTCGACAATATTTACAACATGAAGGCTTTGTTTGGAATTTAGGGAAAGTGATGGAAAATGAGGGAAAGAAAATTGGAGGAAAATGGGAGGTAAATTTTACTATTCGCAAAATTTGAATTTTTTTATTTTCTCTTCTCTTTCTTTCCAATCCAAACAATTAGAAGGAAAAAATTTAGGGGGAGTTTGGTAACCTTTTGTTTTCAGTTTTTGGTTTTTGTTTTTACTTTTTTGAAAACTAATGAAGAAAATTTGTTTGGTAACAAGTTTATACTTTTTTGTTTTTCATAAACTTTTTTAGAGTTTTAGTATTTTTTTTTTTTGAGAAACACAATTATTTCCAAACATGTTTTTTATTTTTGTTTTTATGAAAACATACACATGTTTCTACTTCTAGTTTCTTAAAAAACAAAAAATTGAAAACTGAAAATGTTAACAAAAGCACCCTTAACTTTCATTTCTTTTCTCACTTTCTTTAAATTCCAAACAAAGCCGAACGGAACCGATTATTTTCCATCTTTTCTTTTTTCCACGGGAGATTACTTTCCATCTAGTGGGGTAATTTTCCGGCAAACTGCTGAGAAGCCATTTCCTATCTTATAACCGGCCAAAACCGATCCGCGCACGTCTCTAGAGAAACCGTGCTAGCTAACCAAGCTCTAACGTCATTCCCAAATGTCTATGAAAGAACCAATTCGAACCCTGTAGCAGAATCTGAATTCCCCATGCAGAGATGGATATCTCCGTTCTCTGGCAATTCCACACGTGCAGAGCATGTGCTTCCAATGAAGTGATATGTCACCCATCGTAAGCCATCTCTCTCGTGGTGCAATGTAACTGTTTGATTAAATGCCCCGTTGATGTGTTCTCGTGTTAATTTTCAGTCCATGGTTGTGGGTCTGTTGGTGGTGTTTAAGTTTACTCATCGTTTACTCGTGGGGTATGAGATCCTGTTGCTACTGGTGCACCCCAACATGGGCCACTGTTAGCTGAGGAAAATAAGATTTCGTTCATTTATGTATCTAGTTATCTGCTTTCAGAATGAAGAATGTTGTAGCTGCGGTGCGTTTTTCTGTACAGAATACTAGTTGAGCTCACCAATAATAAGCATTTGAAAATACGAAGAGGGGTGTTTATCCCAATCAGAGACAGTATGCACCAAACTTTGTTAGATAATGTTTCCAAATTCCTCCAAAACTATCCCACTTTCGTATTCTTGAAGGTCCTCCCCTCTCAATATGAACTAGTAAGATTAATGTTGCTAATATGTGTTAAAATGATTGCCTATTTATTTTCGTCATTTCACCACTGCCCAATTTATGCATAAAAACTAAAAAGAGCTATGTGGACTCGATAAGTGTCGGTTGTGGCCGTGTGGGTACTTGTCAAGGGGTAGCGTTCATGTAATTTCCATCTAAAGCACACAAGGGCATGTATATCGAATTTCTACGATAGATGGTGTTCACAACTCTACAAGATGCCTTAAGAGAGTTTTGTGCGTAGTTCATAATAAACTCAAATCAAAATAATTTCTGATCAAGTGAATGCCTATGTCAACGTGTCGGACATCTATCTCACACTCTGATAATCAAGTACTGGACACAGGTACTATAAAACATTTAGAAGAGCCCATGCAAGTTAGAAAATGTGTGTAAAATGAATGACAAGAGTTTGTAGATATATAGTAAAAGTGTCATGAAGTATGTTAAATATTTTGGCTTTATCTCCAACTTAACCACTACCCATAGGGCGAAGGTCAGTAAGACCTTTTTTTTTTGTTTATCCATCCCTTACATGCAAGGTTCATTTCTACAGTGGCTCAAGCTTAACAATGCTTAAATAGTATTGGTTGACTCTGACTCATTAGAGAGAATCTTGGAGCTCACATCCACCTTGACTCGTTTAGGTTGATCAATGGGCACATATGAAGATGAAGATGAGCCCGAGAAGCCTTATGAAGATGAAAAGCACAACATAATACACAATAGTCTTGTCTGTTTCAAATTTCAATTCTATTTAGACAACAAAATGATGTCAATAATGCAGAAGTAGGAACTCACATGGATTTTGAGTATCATTCTTGTTGTTTGCAAGGGCCTCCACCCTTAATGTATCTGCGCTATTCAGTTATCCCCTCAATTCATTTTGTTCTATTCTGGGTGTTTTGTGGCCGGTCGTCGAAAAGTGGGTATATTTGACTTATTGTGGTTAAGGGTACGGCATTGCTATCTAATCTTCTGTGGTCTGGCCACTGTGTTACCAGTGAATGCTAATAAGCTAGCGAGTGATGTTTTGGCACCTATGTTTCGAAATGTAGCACACATTCGTCTTGAAACGATAAATTCAGTGATCACAATTTTTGTTGTGAAACATTATGCTCTAAGAAATGTAGGCGTAGAGTTATAACAAGAGAAAGCATATATAACAAAAATTGATCATCAACCATTAGAAATTTAAAAATTATGGTTTGTTTGATTGGATATTTATCCCTTGAAAGAATATTCTAATTTGATAATCCATTGAAGCCTACCTCTGCCAAACCACTATTTGGGACACTTGGTATACCGCATTCCTATACCTATTCCTTGTATTGGTACCATCCGCATTAGGGATAACATACTCAAGGGTGGTGATAGACTTTTACAACAACAACAAAACCCATGTAATCCCCAATCATTGGAGGTATGGGCGGGGGAGGATTGGAGACAGACCTAACCTTTAGCAATATGCACAAAGTGACTGCTCTCAAAATATCACTGAAACAGTGGCCTCCCTATACTTGTTTTGCTACAGAACCATGCCTCCAAATCAAAGCTAAATGGCATCAGAGAGGGCAGATAGACTTTTACAAAAATAAAAAAATAAAAAAATCTAGCCCTTTTATTTATTGTTACTTGGGGGGAGGGGGGATATCTTGATTTCCTCATTGACATTCTTGGCCGAATACAGACTAAATCTAAATCTTTATGGGTCATAATTTAGTTGACTGTTGGTAGGAGACTAGGAGCAGTAATATGTTGTAACATTCTGTCTTAAATTATCTTCTTCATCGTCTTTTCTTTTCTAATCCTTGATGAACGGTATCTCACACATATACAAAACCTAGTGAATCATGCTCATGGATGTCTGGTTACCACCTGACTACTTCTACCACTTTCTTTGCCCAGTTGATTGGTTGGGATTTATATTGCATGCAAATAACATGGAAAAGTAGCTGTAACCCCTTTTTCCGTTAAATATTTGAAGACTTTATTCTACTAGTTTCACCCATTTCTTCTTATATCACCATCCTGTCCTAACCGAAGTCAGTTTCTGACTGATGATATTGTATTTTCGGCAATGCACTTGCTGGATGACTTTCCCTTAAAGCTATTGGGTTTTGCAATGCCCCACGTACATCCAGAATCTTGTCCTCCAAAAAGATGGTGATGTCAAGGTCTGTTGTTCACTCTTTCTTGCAGTGGGAGATTTGTTATTTCTTCCCTTCTCTTGTTATTCATAGCTTATCTTTTCACAATGCTGTATAGTTATTTTTAAGGGAAGTAAGATTTTCAACTTAGAATTATGTTAACTACCACCAAAGGATGTACGTTACTCTCAGGAAAGATAAAGATGTTGCAACAAGATTTTCATCTATATCTAGATTAATCTAGCATTATTCTTCCATTGGAAAAATAGAAAACTCTTCGGGCTGTGTTCTTTGACGAAATTTTCGCCAGAAAACTTCCTTCTCCTCATCTTCTCTCTCTCTGGTTTTCTGAGCTGTCCACTGCAAAACTTACTTCACTGCACCCGGTGCAAGGCTAGATAGGCAACAAGTCGATAACTTACCAACATCAGGGCCAATATAGACACATCTATCCACAAATTGCCCAGACCCACTGACTTGACTGCAGGGAAATCTGCAACCCGGCAATAGACACCTTGTGTGCACTCATAAACATCGTCCTCATTATATTGAATCCCAAGAAGGAGCTTGTAACAATAGTAGCTGTAGCTCAAGTACTTTAGCCAGACTATGAAGGGTGGAATTTGTTGAATGTAATAACCCCCGGCAATAAGGAAGACAAGGGTTGTAACTGAGGCAAGAGTAGTGGCTTGTTTTCCATCCATGAGTATGGCACCAATAGCTAAGCCAAGACTTTGTGCAACAAGGACACTGTAAAGGACAACAAAAAGGGAAAGGATGAAAGTTACAGGATTGGGTTTGAGCCCACCCATAAAATAGATGATGATGGTAAATGCAGTTGGAAGTGCAAGCTCCAAGGGCAGGTCCCCAAAAGTTCTGGCTAAAAAGTAGGAGGAGAGGCGGTACATTCCAGATGAACGTTCCTTGATTAGCATAGTTCTTTCTTGGGGAAATGTGAAAACAGCATTATATAGAGGGTAGAAGCCCCAGAACACAGAGAAGAAGAAAAGCATGGCAATCTGCAGTCAAGAATAAACCTTGTTTAGGTTCCACAAAAAATAGAGGTCATAAAGTTAAAAGACTTAGATGTGGTTCTTGTCCTATTTAAAACAGCAATGAATCTTGAATGTTCTTGGACTTTTATTGTTTCCTAAGGCTGTGTTGGGATCAAGGATTTGGGTAAGGAAAAGGAAACCGTAATAGAAAATCTGAAGGATCTAACGTCTCCCCATGGTTAGATCCTTCTATGTCTGTTTTCCTTACACATATATTTCCTTACACAGATTCTTGATTCAAATGCAACCTAAAGTTTCCCGAGTTTTCTTAGCCTGCGAAATGTTGTATAGAAGAACATCTCATGGAAATTTCGATGTGGTAGAATATTGAAATGAAACCCCTAAACTGGTCGTAGAGTGTAGCACTGTAGTATGGAATTACCCTCATGTGAAGACTCCAATTGTTCATAAGTACATATTCATCTTCTGATTACAATAGTAAGGTTAAGCAAGATTCTTACGCGATCCTCAATGTGGGAAGGCGGAGTGTGCCACCATAGGAGTCCTCCAAGTACAGCAACACTTATGACTTGGAAGATTCTTAGCCTGTTGAAGGCTTCAAATCTTCGCTCCCTCAGCCCCCTCAGAAGAAGAACCTTGAATTGATGCCACCAGCTTGTACACCATTGCTCTGGCTTTACAGTGTTTCCTTTGTCATTTCAAGAACACAAGGCACTCAGTATACAATTAGAAATAAGATGAAAGGGCAAGACATTTGTATGTAGGTAATGTGGGGATTATGGTATGATTTGTTCACCTTAGTGTTCTAAAAGTCGACTGCCTAGGTGCTAGGCGGTTGTCCAACGCCTAGATTAGGCAGCCGACTAGTCAGCGCCTAGTCCCTGCCTAGGTGGTAGGCGGCTCACTAGTTGACGCGCCCTTTTTCTGCCCAACTAGAGCCTAGCAATATTTAGAATATTGTGTGCCTCAGTGAGAGGGAGAAGAGAGGGAACTTACTCGTGGATGCATCTCTCGCGCAATTATAGTTATTGACATCCAAACTGCACAATTCAGCTTTCAATCTTGTAGAAATGTTCTTGTCATAAGCGGAGATGAGAATATCCCTCATTGCCTTCTTCTCTTGGTCTGTATTATCTCGTTGCTCGATTGTATGCTCGTAATCAGGCCCAATTCCTGCAAATTTTTGTTTTTGACAATATTCAATGAGAATGTAACCATAATTTCCTTCATCGTATCCTATTTAGCAAGTGCATATGTTAGCAAATAGGCTCAGCTACTATGTGTGTTCCAATTTGTAGCACAAGTATGTTGGCGTTTCTCTGAGTTATTGAGTATGCATAAGGAGAGTTTCTTCTTCTCCCTACACTTTTTTTTTTTTGTGTACTAAGGTCAACATAGGAAAGTTTGTGGGGTAGGGTCATAAAAAGATACAAATGTAACCATCACATTCTGTAGGCCAACTAATATTTGTTTTGCATGTCAATGGGTAGAAATGAAGGAATGGAAACAACTGGTCAATAGAGTACAGGTTCTATTCTACTCATGTGGTCTTTCTGCTTTTAATTTCTCAAAGAACACAGAAAGAAACTGTTTATTTCTGCCAATATATCATAAAGAAAATTCAAAATTGGAATATATACCGTTGGCAAGATCGAGCAAGAGATCAGCAGGATTGACTGAAATGGGCGTGGAAAAGCCAATTGAGGAGAAATATTCCAAAGCAGTTGATGCAGGACCATAGTAAATGGGGCAGCCTTCAGAGAGCAATACCACCTTGTCAAACATATGGTAGAGTCGGCTTGAAGGTTGGTGAATTGTTGTGATTACAGTTCTACCTCCACTAGCCAGCCTTTTGATCGTATTCAGTATCCGCTGAGCCGTGGTCGAGTCCAAACCTGAGGTGGGTTCATCCAGCAATAATAAACTTGGGTTAATGAGCATTTCTTGGCCTATGCTCACCCTCTTTTTCTCCCCACCTGATATCCCTCTAAAAAGCGGCCCCCCTATCATGCTATTCCCGCAGCGAGTTAACCCCAACTCGGCGATAACTCGCTCTACGTGCTCAACTTTCTCATCCTTGGTCAAACTATTGGGTAGCCTTAGCAGTGCAGTGAATTGAAGAGTCTCAGTTACAGTGAGGTGTGGATAGAGGACATCATATTGTGCAACGAATCCAGTTCTTCGTTTTATGGAACTGGAAAATGGCTGACCATTGTATGTGATCTTTCCAGATAGCTTGCCAGTGAGTCGGCCACCAATTGCTGTTAGGAGAGTGGTTTTTCCACTCCCCGATGGGCCAAGCATCGCTAGTATCTCCCCTGGACAAACCATGCCACTCAACCCATTTAGTATAGTCTTCTCTTTGGAGATCGATGCCCCTCCACTAAAGTAAAATCCTTGCTGCTCCAATTTAACCTTGTAAACCACCTCTTCAAACTGCAAATAAATCAGAAAATCAGAACTACATCGTACTCAAGAAAGATAAGACTTTATGTGCGAAAATATGTACTCAATAAAGGTACTTTTTACCCATAGACAATGTATTACCATGGATAATTTTTCAAGTTTTGTTCCACCTATCAAAAGACTAATTGAGATATTTTGACTGGTGAAACAATAGTTCAAAACTTTGTTCATGAAAATACATTCTTTGTTGACCAGATTAAATGCGCTACTACTGAAAATGAACAAACAGAATGGAACAAAAGGTGCAAGTGAAACTTGATTAATATTTTTGAGCTCTTTTCGTTGAGAGAGAACCAGAGAAATAGACCTTTAAAGTTATGGAGCGTGAGGCCACTAGAATGGATTGTGTATTGGTCTGAATAGGGTAAGCGAGGACAGCTCTATGATGGGACTCCAGATTGTTATGGGGTTCCGACAAATTCGGCAAACCTGCCATGGAAACACTGCTGCTATTTTCTGGTTTTGGGACAAGCCAGTGGAGGGGCATGGCCAAGTTAAACCAACGTTGATAGTGTTATTTTGGTGGTAGTGTTTTAGTTTCAGTGGGGTGGGAAAGGAAGTAAGTTAAGAAGTTGCTTTTAACTTTGGCTTCTCAAAGTGAAATGGACAACTCATAAATCCACAGACACTAACGAGGACCTCTCGTGTTTTAAAGGCTCTAAGATGCAGGACTAGCCTCCATGGTGGGTTCCCACCTTCTCCTTAAAGTATTCTAACACTACCTCTGGTTCAATGATTATTCTGATCTCTTACTTGAGTTCCTTCTCCCTTTATCATATTGGCATCCTCTCTTTTGCCCTCTCTCATCATGTGTAAGTTCTTCCTAAAAATCTATTTTCGATCTCCTAACAGTGACTTCGTGTGCATGGACCATCCTGCTGCTTACATCCAATAAGAGTCTATAAAGTTGGCCACAGTCACTTCTGAGCAAGAAAATCACAATCTTCATGGATAAGGATCCATGACGCAAGCGGGGATCTGCATGCCTATATGCAGCAATACCCTAAAATCTAGGCCTCATATACAGTTTTTGTTGGGTTGGTGGTTTGTTGTTTTGGACATGTGTGTGGTGTATGTCATGGATACATGATCTTTTCTTTTTGCTTTTTGACATTTGAAATTGGTGCAAGTTTAATTTTTGGTATCGCGTAATAGACATAGTGCTTTCCACCTTTTCATGCCAATTACTTGGATTTGTTTATGGTAATCAGGCAAATGCATCCTGGCCTTCGATTTACTTAGCACTAAAATTAAAATCTTGCTATTTACTTTGAACGCTTCAATGTAAATCTTGGCATGGAAGATTGAGTCCATGAAAGGTTTTGATCTAATTACTGAAGTTTCTTTGTTCATTTGTCCAAAGTGATATTCATGTGTTTTTGTGTACTGGTGTGTGAACTCATGGGTGTGCCATTCTTGCATATGGCTGTCGATTTGAGTCTGATTATTTATGCTCTTTTTAATGTATGGCCTTGGGCTTCTGGCGAGATGCAATTAACTCTATGATGTGTATGACCATCTTGGTCTATATGGTAACCCAGTTAGTTCCTGAGAAACATTAAGTTAAGCTGAAGTGAAAAAGCAACGCACGCTTTTTCCTCCCTGAAATTTTATTCTCAGAAAAACAAGTCTTTATGAGTTTAGACTTAAATAAAACCCAAAAACCAAACAAAGAATGAGATTTGGATTCGAAACAAAATGCAAAATAACGGTGCATTTCTTCTTTTTGAAATTTGGAAGTAGCATTGATGTGAGGATTGTTGAATAGCTTGAAATACATTGTTGGGCCCATTTCCTAACTGGTTAAGCTTTTAGGACAATTGGTAACTTAACATGGTACCAATGCTCAAGTTGCTAGAGAACTTGGGTTTAACCATTTAAGTCTCTTTGTTTGCATTATGTTTCTCCCCATTGTTTTCATTTGCAGTATGCATGGATGTTTGCATCTCTACGTGCAAAATGGGGTTGCACATGAGAGAGGATGTTGAACAGCTTGATATACATTGTTGGGCTAATTTCCTGAGAAATTAAGCTTTTGGGACTAGTATTAACATAAAAAGAACGCAGGCCATATATGGAAGGACTAGATCATTGGGATCTAGGGTTACTGATGATACTTCTTGGCAGGAACCACGAATGTGCTGAAATAGCTATGGAGGGGAAGGAAATGGAGAAGAAAAGCATAAGAAGATGATGACGTGGATAAGTCTTTGCCCCCCCACCCTCCATTTCTTTAACAGCTCTGCTTCCCTTAGTAACTCCTTTTACTAATCTGTTATCCAAACAAAACCTTACAGTAATTTAAAATCCTGTTCTCCTTGATAGTATTTATGAATTATTGGTGTGGGGTTGTGGAAGTGAAGATGACCCTTTGCTGTAATCATATTCACCCCTTGAGAAAGTTTATAACCCATATGTAAAGTCAAATTATAATATTTGCTCCTCAACAATTATTTATCCGTCAATATGAAAAGTATTGACAAACTGGCGTTGGCATGCATAAAGTGCAATCTATGAACTTTCATTTTCCCTCTTTTTTTGTGTGTGTGGTGTTAGAACATCATTATGTTCATCCAGTTGCACAAAGTAATCTTGTGGGAAAGCTCTTCTTGAGATTTGGTTTTGACTCTATATTTACATATTCATACTTGTAGTAAAAGAAGAAATGACTGCTCTCCTAACTTTTTTTTCCCTAAATGGTTTCAGAATTTGAAGTTCCAACTGTGGAGTAGTTACCAAATCTTAAGAAGCTTACATCGGGTCAATGTCTGCAATTCTTTTTTACAGTTGTACTCAATGGACAAAACTCCTGCTTACATGTGGTACGGGAGATAAACAGGTATGTGACTTGATCTCTTTTTTGGAGCTCTTTTGTTTAATGCTACATAAGTACATATAAATACACGTTTCATACTTACACGTGTGAGTGTTTTTATAGGATAGGGAGCTAGAATATTGACTCCAGGAATTTGAGTCAAATTTGATCCGAACCGCTGGTGCATTTGCACCTTTCGGTTAAAAAGCAGAGGATATCCGTGCATTCAGTGGGAGAATTTATGCTTCTCCATTTTTGTTTTTAACTTGATCTTCTTGGGGGGCATTTATGCTTCTCCATTAGTTGTAGAAGAACAATCTATAAATGGGGAAAACCACAGGCTTGTGAAAGAAAGGTGGGTAAGGGTGACTAAAGAATTTGGTCTGAAGTTTTAACAAACGAAGGTGAATTAAAGAAATGGTGCTTTTCCTTGTAAAGCCAACTGATTCTTATATTCCTTATCTATAAAAGATGTTATTGCTTTTTTAACTTTAGTTTCAACATTCGTATCGCCGAAATTAAAGTTGTTATCATACATGTGATAGATTTTTATATGGATTGAATATGTACATAGATGGAAGTTAGATGCTAGTTAGAGTATTTTCCCCTAAAATTTTCTCTCCCCCTCCAGCTTTTTTCTCTCTGCAATTATTTGGATCGAATAAAAGAAGATACATGATTAAAGGAAAAAACCCATCATTTAGATTCCAATTTCTGTCCACAAATTATAATGTTTCTGCAGAGCACTTGGAAGTGGGATGTGGTGGAGCCAGTCTTTGGTGTGAGGGATTACTCTGGGCTACTTGGCACTGGGTGCGCAATTTGTAAGATGTCTAAAACCCCTTGCTATCTTCACTCATTTTTCTTTAATCCATGGTCTCCCCAAGTTGTTTTTATGTCCATCAGATTTACCAGAATTTTCTTCTACTAGTGCTCTTATCCTTTTGACATATTTTCACATATTCTTTCTTCCTTTTTCCGTTTTTTCTGATCGGGAATATTCTTTCTTCCTTTGATGAGACCTTTTTTCCACAGCCCCATGTTGCTTGGATTCTCCCTGTATGTGTTTTTATGCGGTCTATGTGTGGGCATCTAATTCTAAAAAATGCATGCATACTTTTACGTGGGATTTACTACCGGTTAAACTTGCGTCTGTGTTTGGTATCACTTTCATAAGTCGTTCTCTATTCGCACGGAAATTGTTTGGCGTATTGTTTTGGGAAAGATATTGATGAAAACGTTCATGAAAACATACACGCAGTTGTTCTTATGATTCTTCAGAATTGTGTTTTTGTACAAAAATGACTTTGTTTTTATACACACTGTACAATAAAGTGAAAAGTAACCGATTCTGAAACAATTACAAACCAATGGTTTCAACCAAGCCACAAACTTACAATTTGCTTACCTTCAATGGCATTTGTATTAGGAAGAGCTATGTAGCACAGATACGGACATGAGATATCTAAGAAAATAGGGATACGAACACAAGGGAAATGGCAGAAATAAATACACAACTATATAAATAATATTTATTTTATATTAATGGAAACATAGTTATATGTACAAGCATGAAGCATCAGTATATATAAACAATCATCACATATACTTCATATGTATATTCATTATATTACCCTTTTAACTCAAAATATTTGAAGTATTACATATTCACCCTCAAAATTTAGAAAATTCTATATTTAACCCTGCCTTGTCCGTATACGTGTTCCGCCCATGTCCCTAACGATTCCCCCTAAGAGATTAGTTAAATTTAATGAACACATCCATACGTTTTTTGCCGTGTCCCCGATGAGTCCCCAAGTCCTGCATCAACCTGGGGACATGCCGGCCTCTGGGAGTGTCGGTGCATCATATAGGAAGAGTCTTATTATTTCACGTTGGGACATGCCTGTCTCTAGAAGTGTCGGTATTCATAGAGGAAGAGTCTTATTTTTTCACGCTGGGAGTAACTGGTATATGCCGTCATATGTTTTGACATATTCTATACTTTTAGTCTACCCATCTATTTATCTTTTATTTCTAACCCATACTATGCATGCTATATACCATCCGTAAGTAACCCTATTGGGGGAATGGGGAATGCTGCAAAGCATTTCTCTGCAAAGCAATGTCGAGCGGCCGATCCGGCCGTTCATCTTGGCCCGAACGACTTGAATTGAATTTGAGCACATATAAATCTGAACCGTGCATTGCTCGGTTAAGATCCGAGCCGTCGATTGCTGAAATGAATGGCTGACTCGGATTCCCCCTGTTGCTGGCTCAGCATGCAGTCAGCACAAGGTTTTCTTTAATCAACCAGCTCTTCTAGGGATGATGAAAAAAATCTGCACCAACAAAACTCCGCACTCACAGTATTTAATTAGCAACTTGGAAGTAAAGGTGGAGGTCATCAATCAACATCAATGAGGTTCAAAAAAGTTGGACCCCAGATGACAATTTGATCAAGTTCTTAATTAAAAAAAAAAAAAAAAACCGGAACTCGCGAATTGTAGTTGTGCTTGTAGTTTAGAAGATTGATTTTTGTGGCTTGAACCTGTTATCATACTCTATGTTATGGGTATTATCGGTGCACACTTGTTAGAATAAAATTCATATCGAACTGTATTATGTTTTGTTCAAATATAGAATGCCATGTTTTACGGGCTTTGGATTAAGCATCATTTGATTGGTCAAACATAGGGAGGATATAAATGAGCTTATTTCGCCGGGCACATCTTCCAAGGTATTGCATTATTCCTTTATTTTTCTTATAATTTTTGTTTCACCTTGAAGAAAGTAGTAAGTAATAATTTTCGTGGCAAGCATTTGAAAAAAAAGAGCGTTAACTTACTTATCCTTTCTTGTTGGGGGGCTCTATAAAGGAAAATTTTTATTTTTCCCACGCATTTCTACACACTTATGATAAGTATTATTATTGTTATTCTGATTATTATTTTCATTGTTAATTACTACTCCCTCCGTTCCTTATTTAGAGTCCAGTATTCCATTTTGGGCTGTTTCTTAATAAGTGTCCATTTTGTAAAGTTAGGGGGGCGAAAGTTAGTGCATTGTCTATTTTGTCCCTAAAGTATATTTCATTTTGAAAAGTTAGTGAGTAAAAGTGTAATGATGATGTGTAAGTAGGGAAAGTGGAGGAAAAAGTTGATGTGAAAAGTGTAATAATGATGTCTTTTTAATAAATTGGAATTACGAAGCACGACACTTAAAAAGGAATGGAGGGAATACTATTGTTGATGTTGGTGGTGGAAAAAGAGGGTATTTTAGTTGCAACGGTACAAAGGAAAACGGAAAACTTAGGCTAAAGTCTAGGCCATGGGAAAATTGAAAGCCTTTGATGAGCTATATAGAATAAAATAAAACACTAGGACAAGAATCATAGAGAAATGATTATGTATCGACTAAAAAGTAGTTTTATGCACCATTAATTGGTTCCCACTACATGTTCAAACAAAAAAAAATAAAAAAGTTCCCACAATGAAGTCAAGTAGTAATTAATACTAACAAGTTGGGCGGTAGTTTATTTATTTTTTATTTTTTTTCATAGGCAGGCAATAGTTTATATGTGACCTACACTTGATCAATAGCTCTTTTTCTTTTTCTTCTTGTATCTTTCCAACTACAAATCCCATGTGAGCCCTATCACCAATCATCGACTATCACGAACTTCACTTGTTTCATACCTAACCTTAATGTGATCTTAACATTGCATGAGTCTTCGCATGTCTTAAGAACGTATGAATTTTATCGGATCTCCCCGAGGAGACAAAGAACGTATGAATTAGTGGAACGTACGGATCAATTGCATTAAATTTAACTTCATCAATTCCCATAGTCTGGTTGAGGTGGTCTAGTCTCTAGTGTGTAATTTGGGAAACCACTCGTGTCTTGTTTATGTTACCGACATACCATAGGGTGATTGGTGTACTTCAGTTACACTACCTCCGTCACTATCCCTAAATATCGTCAACATTCGTTTCGTATCAATAATTAACGCACATCTATATATATGATATCGTTCCAAAGATTTCAATTATATCAACTATCCAAAAGGTGAAATTAGGAAGTAGGGGCTGCTGTGCCCATCTCACAGCAGCGTGCAGCTGCTCTAAATCTCACCGTCCAAAAGTGTTTTGGACGATTTGGATGGTCCTACTATTTATCACTGCTAATAGTATTCTATTACCGGTCATAAAATAACTATTTCCTAAGCCATTGATTGCCAAAACGGACGGTGAGATGGGTGGAGCTACACGCTGCTGTGATATGGGCACAACAGCCCCCGATCCCACGAAATTAAACAATTATTATTCAACCACAAATATTTTACACACAGATTTTTTGGTGGGGTCCATACATACTGGAGTTGTAGTGTGTGGATTTGTGTAAATGTTTGTAGTTGAATGATTGCTATATAACCTAAATAAAAGGGTAGTGATTTTGCCACACCATTTTTTGATAATGCCACACCCTGCAAGTGTATTTTTTGATGCAAAAATACACTTGCAGGGTGTGACATTATCAAAAAATGGTATGGCAAAATCATTTCCCAAATAAAATTGTCGTTTCTGGGTTTATGAAAGGAAGAGTTGGGAAGCTGACACGTGGCATTGCACTGGGAGGCGTGGGCGTCGTCGTTTTGAGCACTAAGCTGGTGGTGGAGGAAGAAAAAGGACACACACCCCCCCACTCCAATTAGTACTATAATATATAGTATCATCGATATCTTTCTAGGCCCAATGAAATAAATATTGGCAGTCGATGTCCTCCTTTTTCTGTGTCTTATCTCTTCTTGTCCTTTGTGGTTCAGAGTTGCTTTCACCTCACTCTCCCATTTTGTCCTAATTATTTGTCACTTTAGATAATCTCAATTAGCATTGTTGACTCTTAATTTGCATTTGCCCAATTTAGATCACCAGAGGACAAGTGTTGAAATATGGAAGGAGGAAAATGAAAGAAAAGAGAATTTACTTTCACTTGGGCCCCTGTGGGAATGTTTAATACATATTCAATTGAAGCTCGCTGCTTGTTACTCCATTTGTTCCTTTTTTACCATTTACAGTATTATTTTATTTTGGCATTGTTCCTTAATAAATGTCCATTTTATAAAGTTAGAGGGTAAAAGTTGGTACATTTTTCATTTTGTCTCTAACTGTAGATTCCATTTTGTAAAATTAGCGTCTAAAATTGTAATGATAATGTCTTCATAGAGGATAAGTAGAGAAAGTGAAGATAAAAGTTAATTTAAAAGGTGTAATGATGATATCTCTTTAATAAATTGAAGTTACGATGCTGGAACACTTAAAAAGGGACAAAATGAATATAATGTTGAGGGATTTATCCTAAGAGCATCTCTACCAGATCCCTCAAAAATTAGCTTCTAAACTGTATCTTGCTATCATACCTTATAATTTGAAGGGGCAGTTTTGCGGTGCACTCCGCCAGGTCCTTCAAACTATAATATTTTACTTCTTTTTATATATCTTTAGTTTTATTGATCTAAATAAAAAAAATGGTACATCTCTCCTCTTACAAAAATATTTGGCCACTCTACTTTACTTTAAAAGCTTTTAAAAATACAAATTTTAATATAGTTTAATTGGTGATATTCAGTAATCTTTTAAATTTGTATCTTCAACTTAAATACTTAAAACATTTTTAACTCACCACAACTTAATTAATGCTTAAATCGGGTTCAATTTGTGTTTTTGGTTACAGAGGGAGGTGGAATGTGTTTGTATTGTAGACCCTCACAAAACAATTTAAAAAGAAACCTTATTTGATTGAAATATCAATTTTAAGGATTTTTGCTGGAGATGCTCTAAGAACCTTTACTTAGAGAATTTCTCTTCCTTTTTTTTTTTTCCTCTTATAACTCATGTGTTAATGTCAGCTTATGTGCACCTCGACTATTCCTGGGGGCTGGACCAATTCCATCGCCCACTTAGAGCATCTTAATTAGTACTGTAGGAGTATTATTTTTTTACCCCTTTATCAGAGTAAAATTATGCTTTATGCAGGTTTGTTAGTACAAACTACTCTAACAATGTATAATAATTTAGAATGTGAAACGGAAAATAATAAGTTTTTTTTTTTTTTTGGTAAGTGGAAAATAATAAGTTGCTATTTCCTGTGCCAAATTTGAAACGCAACATAACAAGTTTTCTTTAGCATCAGATTGGGTTTACGGAGGAACGTCTAGAAGGAGAAGATTTTGTTGGTGGTCTTCACCAAAAGTAAATATTGAGCCAAGAAATTAAACCACGAGAACACGTTGAAATAGGAAAATCACCAACAGGAACATATTAAAATATTAGGGTTTTCTCGTCTCTTTTTCCCCTAGCTTTTGTCCAGAAATCCAAACACAATCTTAGAACAAATCGATTAACGAATCGACGATACAAGTACAACGGTGTTAATTATGTGAGAGGAAGATGATTTGATCAACACATGATAAATACGAAAAAATGAAAAACAATTATACACAATTCAAGGGAATGCAACATTTGTTGTTCGATAGTTAATTTGCCTACTTCCTTCCATGGGCGAGAAAGAACAACCTGATACAGACAATGCTCAACTCCTATGCAGGCGACGTCTTACTTGTATCTTTGTTCTAAGGTTACACTTCAAAAGTCTTAAGAGTCGATTCGGTCTTTATGGACAACTAGTCCTGCAATGGTACCCTTGACGCCCGGTCCAATTGAAAGCTTAGCTATGGATAGGTCCAGTCAACAGAGGGGCGCCCTCTTACTATTCATTGTATTCTGAGTAATTTCGAGGTAATAAGAACACGATATATCTCACAACAAACCTATTCAACTGTATAACAAAATACGATCAAGTAGCTAGACAGGCAATGAATGATCCGACGAGGCCATAGCTCAGCTAGATAAATGCACTAGCTTGGCTTTGTTTTTCCATGCACATCAGCGTTTACTTCATGAGCGTATTGAGGTGAAACCAATTGTTAGTGAATTTTAATCAAAATAATGCCAAGGGCAGAATTGGTCTCCATCCTCTCGATCTCATCAGTTCCCACTTACTTTTGTTATACGAATGCGATAAGTACATGTAGAAGATGATAAAGCATATATATATATATATATATATATTTGAGTTTCATCGTTTAGATGAAAACATTATCCTATATGAGATTTATAATTACAAAATTATCACTGTCACGTCTGTTATATGAAATACAAAGAACTACTATGGTACTTGATTCGAATGCTACATGTTAGAAACTTTTTTCGAGATATGATATATAGATGTTTATACCTAAATGAGTTCAGCTAGCTTGTTATAACACTCGGATGCGGCTCGTTTGCATGACTATGCTTCGAAGGTAACTACGCCAACGTAACAAACATTTGCAGGTTCATTAATTATTATAATCAGGATTAACCAACTCACCCTATCAAGGAAATATGCATTAATTTGCTAAAAGTGACATGCTTTAATTACCCATTAAAATTTAATCAGATATTGTATAGTCCCTAACCACATATATTTGCCATCTCTTTTTAACGCTTTTGAGTACTCCTTGCTTTCAGTCATAGAATCATTATTTCCACTTAATACTTTGAATTAAACTTAAAGTCATGCGAATCGATTCACACATAGCTAGCTTGCATTATTACTTGGATCAATTTGGAAATCATGAACTTATTCGATCTCTGGAAATATACATACAGATCAGACACAATGGTGTCACGTCTCATCATACCAAATGAACTTTTTTTCCTCAAATGATCAGATGATTAGGACAATATCTATAAAGAATGGATCACAGATCTCCTAAAAGTGACTAATATATGATCGTACCCATGTTTCCATATTTTCTTTATAATTTGCCGTTTTCATACAAAAGAAAATCCCGAGAGAGAGAGAGAGAGCTAGCCCCTACAAATGTTGCTTGGCAGCTAGCTCCTTTAATTTGCCTATGATTTCATCACTGGTACGTACGATCATCTTTATTTAGTAGTTGCAGTGTTGCACGCCCATACCCATTTTGACGCATACCAACCATGCCACCCAAGAGAGAGAGAGAGAGAGAGAGAGAGAGAGAGAGAAGCAAGTGGGATATTGAGGTGGAGGAGAATGACATGCAAGCAATTAGAGTTCTGGCCATTTTTAAGATTTTGTAGACAAGAGAGAACCCACAAAGACCACGCGTGTGCCTGTTGTGTTCTTCATCCTTTTGCTTTATTAGGTGTACTCCCACTTCAAATGACAGTAAATCATAAACTATCTTCCTTGGGGATAAGAGGGAGTTATCATGGTCACCACTATTGTGGAGATGACATAGGATATTTATTTATTTATTTATTTGCAGTGTGAAACTTTTTTATATCAAAAAAAAAAGAAAGAAATTTATTAGAACTCGATACAGGGTATATTGAGATGGGTTGATAGTCCAACACCATGGCTATGCATATTATTCCAACTAGGTAGACACACATTTACCAATAAATCATTTACTTATGATTGTACTGTTTACTGTAAAATTTTAAAAATTATTACTCCCCCTGTTCCCAAATAAGAGTTCAGTATGACATTTTAGACTGTCCCTTAATAATTATCCATTTTAAAAAACTAGTGGATAAAAGTGTGTATAATTATCCTTTTGTCCTTTTAAAAAGTTAATGGGTAAGAGTTAATGAGTACAAGCGAAGGATAATTTTGAAAAGTGAAGATAAAAATTGACGTAAAATGTGTACTGATTATGTCTTTTTAATAAGTTGAAACTATGAAACTTGAATACTTAGAATCTAAAATCTAATATGCATGAAAACCAATCCCAACCCATTTCTTTAGACTCAGATTTTAGACCACTTTTTAGCTTCTAGATCCTTAGAATTCGAAAATCTGTTGAGAAGTATTTTCCTTTTAACAAATACTCACAATATATAGCTTTTGAAGAGTTTTTTTTGTGTGACCAAATTGAGAAGATTATATTAATTATAGCGCAACGACACTTACGTAACGGAGTTCATTGCAAATATTTTGGACAAAACCAAACTAATCATTTAACTATTGTAAACGAGAAAAACACAAGGCAATCGATGTCTTTCACTCCGATTTAGACATTGAACCTGATGCAAATAGCGGCACTCACGATCTGATGTATATTCATACCTAGAATCAACAGCCTCGAAAGAGATAAAGTGCTAGCCAAAGATAAAAGACAACAAATATCCAGACGATCAGGTGGACTCTAACCAAGTATGGATACACCAATGAACTTCCAAAAAATTACAGATCTAACAAGCCTCCACAAGTTGCCCTGTCAAAAACATCATGTAGGTTAATAGCACTATTGACACTGATATTATCGTGAAGTAATATCGTCTCTGAAAGAATCTGATCTGTAGACAAATATTTGTTCAAAGACGAAACTAAACTCTTGAGAAAATGAGAGACAGAACTCTTACAGATCAAACGACAAGTCGTTGACCTGAAGAGATGAAAACAAAACAAAACAAAACAAAACAAAACAAAACAAAACAAAAAGAGAAAAGTATAGAGGCCTTTCCCTCCCATCGCTGTATAAGGGTGTGAAACCCTAAGGGGGAGGAGAAGGAAGAAGAAAAATATTGGTGGCGGCTAGGGTTTTGAGAGAGAGAGAGAGAGAGAGAGGAGGGGGGGGGGGGGGGGTTTGGTTTGGAGAAAAGTTACTTTTGAAGATCAGTTAAAATCTCGAGATTTGCTCTATAAGAATCTTTTCATATACACGCAAAGTATAACGATTATTTACGTAGCATATTGAAGCAATAGTGGAATTTTGATGTATTTTGCATTTTTCCCATCATTAAAAATTAGGGACATCATAATGCGAAAATCAAATTTGTTGCTACCAGAACTCAATCTACACGTACCATTAAATATATGACTTATTTGTCCTCTTTAAGTCCTAACCCATCACTGAATGCCAACGCTAGCTCCCTCTTTTCTACTTCTACCTCCCTAGATGCTCTGTCACCCATGTTATATATATACCAACTCGTCCTACGCCATTAAAGCCCTCCTCGAACTCTAGACCAAGAAATCTCGAGGGAGTTGTTGCAATATATGATCCGAGATAGAGTAGAACTGGGTATGGGGGAACAAAGAAAGAAGTAACATTGGCAGAAAAGAAAATATGCTTTGCATAAAATGAATGGAAGGCTGGTGGTAGAGAATAATAAAAGTATCTAGTGTCTTTCCAAGTTCTGTTTTTCTCTTGTTCCCTTGGTTGGTTCCTCACCAATCTTTTGGGGTTCAAATTAAGTGGCATATGATTTATCAGGGTCTGAGGCAACATACATGGCATGTCTCAGTTTTTCTTCGTTGTGATGTTATGCACGTTTTGGTTCCTTTTAATTGTTGTTGTTAGATTTTTTGGAGGGTTTCAACCTAAAATCAATTGGGTATAGGTGGAGTAGCCTCTAAAATTTATTAACCAAGCTTGGGTGGCTTAAATGAGCGATGTTGGATTAAGTTTAACACTCCCTCTCACGTGCAGCCTGGATGCACGTGAAGGTGCGAATTGAGTTGATCAGGAGATTTGCTTCGGGCGACAGAGACTTGACCACGAGAGGTGAGGCCACCTAAGACCTAGCTCTGATACCATGTTAGATTTCTTGGAGATTTCCAACCTAAATCTAATTGGCTTGCAATAGGTGAAATAACCTCTAGAATATATTAACAAAGCTTGGGAGGTTTAGATGAGCGATGTGAGATAAAGTTTAACACTCTCCCTCACGAAGTTAGATTTAATCCCACATTGCTCATCTAAGCAACCCAAGCTTGGTTAATAAAATCTAGAGGCTACAAAGTCTCTGTCATCAACATCGCCTGAATCAATCAGTCAGCTCTTGGTCTCCGGTCTGTCACCTCCACGTGCATCCGGTCTGCACGTGAGGGGGAGTATTAGACTTTGTCTCACATCGCTCATTGAAGCTACCCAAGCTTGGTTAATATATTTTAGAGGTTACTCCACCCATTGCTAATTGATTTTAGATTGAAAACCTCCGAGAAATCTAACAGTTGTAAACTTGTTTCAATAATTAATAATTTTTTTCCTTTTGCCGATAAAAAAAGTAGTTTCTTTCCATGTGGAGGGAGAGAGAGAATCCTGCTCTTAGGATTTTGTAAGTGGGAGAAATATGATCTCAGTAGTATATGCACCTATTTTATGATTTATTCATAACATTTTAGCGTGTTACATAACTTTTGTTCTAGAATTCATAACTTTTCAGCAGTACGATTCGTAACATTTTCATTATGATTCATAATATTTTGGTGTATCTTGTAACTTTTATACGATTCGTAACTTTTTAGCAATACGATTCGTAATATTTTCTCTATAATTCATAACATTTTGGGGGTACATATGATGATACACACCCAAATAAGGGGTGTGTATTGTAGTCTTTCCCCATTAATATAGTAGTAGAAATTAGAAGTCTCCAATATTATACGCTTAGAAAGGCATGCGCGTAAACCTTCTCAATCTCACGTAGCCATGACCATTCCGAACGTGGAAAAAAATAAACGTATTTCCCACAATCCCCAGTGCACATTTTTCCCGCACAATTGAGTGTCACATAATACTACATTTTTCCCCCCATAATTGGGTGTCCGAGCCTTAGTCACGTAATTCTTCAAAATGTATGTGTTCGCGCTCTCAATCCTCGCTTTTCAGAATTGTAGTAGTTTGAGATGTGTTTCAAATGTGCCCTCATCCTCTCACTCATGCACACGCATGCGAATTATGTGACTTAGGTCCGAGGTGAACTCGATTAATTCTATGATTTTAGAGTTAACTATTTGGTACACTTCTACAAGGACGGATTTTTTTTTTCTTCATAGACAGTGAGGTTTTAACCTGTGAGCTTGGGGCAATTCACCCTATCTTAGTGCATGACATTAAGATAATTGGTGTGGAAAATAATTGAATAAGATTGGGAAAAAAATATTGAATGAAAAATATTTTTTTCTATTAAACCAACAATGAACGGTAAGTACATTGCAAAATATGTTGAATTCAGTTTTGAGAAGCTTGACCTTGAAAGTTTTTGGAACTTTTTTTTATCCTCAACTACTTAATTAGGAACTTGACAACTTAAAATGGACACCTCGAAAAATGAAGAGTTTTAGAGAGAGACTGTGTTGATAAAGTATAGTGGAGCTGTGAAAAAAGAATTGAAAACTTGTTGTGGATACCCCTTGTTGAATACAAATTTCTAGTCTACGAAAAAGACGGAAAAATGTTGAAGAATAGTCAATTTTATTGATGTATAAAATTAGGGTTTACAATCTCTGAGGTATTTTCTAATAAAAAAATAAAGTCTTCTGATTCTTCTCTTAAGTTGTTGAAACGGGGGCTTAATGCTTGATCTCGAATCAAACGGCGGTTCTTCGAGATTTGTGGAGAAGTTGATGACTTGGGTTGAAAGTTCTTCGAGGCTTTGAAGCTTCGATTCGAAGAACTTCTTGGTGGATGCAGACTTGAAGAATTCTGAAGGGCTTGGGGGCTTTGATCTTCAAAGCTCTGGAGCTTATATACTTCAATGTGCAGATGAGATCAAATATAAGAGGGAGCACCTCTATTTATAAGGATGTGGGATGGAGACTCCAACCCTAACCATCCATATTGATCTCTTCGATTATTTCATTTAATGAATTTAAAAGAAATAATAATAATTTGATAATTACCTTTTCTTTCTTTTTATTTTAGAAAAGGTAATTATATACAAAGAGATATATTATTATTCATCGAGTAGCCTAATTTGATTGGCCGGATTTGATAAAATAATAACTGTGTCATTTTGACATGTGGCACCATTGGATTGGTCCATTTACGTATCTCTGACTTTTGACCACGAACACTTGGCATCACTTGATTGGCACATCCATGAAACTTTGACTTTGACTTACCGGCACTTGGCGACATTTGATTGACCAATTGTATGCCTTAGCAACACGTGGCAATTTGTGATAGGCTAGAATTTTTACATGCCTACAGATGCCCCCTCGAGACTTGCTCATGCACGAAAGTGAGCAAGTCTCGAAATGTTGACTTAACTTGATTTGATGCCGAAAATTTGTGTATGCGGCGATAAAGGTTTTTTTTGGGCTTGACATTTGGTGTCAAGTTGATTTTCAAGAGTTGAGCCGAACTTTAAAATCCATGCATAGTCTTGCACGGCATGAATTTTTTTTCCTTTCGAGGCAACAATACGTGAGAGCCCAATTTATTTGTGGACTAAAGTTTGATAGCCCACTAATGTAACCCACGAAACCTTGTGTTCGCGAGTCAACTCACTGAAATCAGCTTGCCAGTAATTTGCCTATTGAGATCGAACACCAAATCCGAACAACATAGGAAACTTTGGAAATTCTTGCTTCAATGTTTTTTTTTTTTTTCCGGGAACATAACAAACTAGTGGACCCACTCAGCTTGTGTTTGCCGATCGACCTAATTCTTCTGCTTGGAGAACAATTAATTTGAATTAGGGAACTTGTGAATTTTGACAAGAGCTTTATTTCCTTTTGTGTGCTTGAACTGGCCCTATAAATTAAGCCCTCTTCCTCTTTCTTTGGCTTCTTGTCCTTTTTATTGTATCGTCACGAGCATGGCTTTGCTCTGAACTTTTTCCAGCACGTCACTTTTGTTTTGCACACCTTCTTTTTTTGGTATATGGCCCATATTTTTTGCAAAATAATTGGACTTCACAATACAAAAATATGCGACCCCTTTATTTGCTTTGTTTGGCAGAAGCTTCAAGCCACAAAGCTTAACGGCGTCGTCGGAGACAGCAACAATCCCAATTTTTCCCTCATGGTACTAAGCAAAGAATTATTTTAGTACCAATTAAAATTTTTTTTTCTTCATGTGATGCCACATCTTTGCACATGCAATAGAGAGCTTTTCCTTCATCTTCTGATCATGACCAGTTCAAACTAGGCATGTACTTGTGCAACTCATAACTTTGCGGGAGCAGTAGGATAGTCTCCGACCAACGGGTTCTCCAGCCTTCGGTTTTGCCTGGTTTCGCTTGCACTGTGGGGGTTTTTTTAGCATACGATATCACGACTTTATCCGTTTTGTGATTTTCTGGACCATAACCTTTATTTTGGCCTCCTTCTATTTTGTAGGTACCAAAATCTTTGGATTGTGAGTCTTTTTGCTGACACTCAGAGAGCGACTTGGTCCCATTAGAAGGTGGTACCAGTCCTTTTTTCGGAAGGACCAGAATAGAACATAGTTGTCCCGTTTTAATCCCTTGTGCGTTTCGATTTAGTGCACTCGGCTTAAAATTATTTTGCTTCTGCACTTGACCTCCTGAATGTGACTTGGCCAAAAATGCTAGATATGTACTCATGTAGCTAATAATTTTGCAAACACAGTAGGACAATTGGCAACAATTTTGTCCACTGTATTTTTGAATTGCTTTGTACCACCGAATGCATGGCAAACAACAAACCCCGGCCCGCTTTCTTATCGCGGCATGTGCTCGTCTTTTAGCTTTTGGCCAATACCAATTTTGTTTCCCCAGACTTGGTCACTTCTAGGCCTGAGCTTTCAACTCAAAGCGTGATTAAGCAACTGGGGTTCCCACAAAAAGACTTTTGTCCCTTTTGACAGCCTGAAGTTTTATTTTTGAGTCGATTGTGTTGAAATCTCGCATGGATACTTCAATTTAAATTTGATCAACCAATCATCTGAACCTTCTCTTAACATGCTGGAAGTCCGGCTGACCATGGCACTTTTGATTCATACCTGTGCTACGAAACAGTAGGCCTCTATGTAAAACTAAGCCTTATGATTTTCTTAATCATGCACGCATTAAAATATGTTGCATTGTTTACATGCATGTTCCAGTGGACTACTGTTTCTTTTTAACCATGTGCTAATTTTTTTCTCTTTCCTGTTCCTTGTCTTGCAGACTCGAAACAATGCCTTTGAATCTCCGCACTGACTGTTGGACAGAGTCTGGTTTATTTTTTTAACCACGCCTCTGACCCAGTGCCGGCCCCGACATATGGGTTGCCCAAGCCCGACCTTCCGCTTGGTTGCCCACTAGTGTTAAGTATTAAAAAAAAAAGACATACAAAAAAAATAAAATAAAAAGAACAAAAAAACAAGATTATATTGTCCATTTAGCTTGAATTACATCACCCAGGTATAGTGCTTTATGATTAACACGATCATATTCAAAGAAAATAACTTCTTGCATTTTTTGAAGCAAATTCTTCAATTATCAGATCATCATACTTTAACTTATCCAAGTACTTATTTTCAATTGATATCATAACCAATCCACTTAATCTTTCATGTGACATGATAGTCTGAAGATTAGCTTTTATCAACTTTAACTTCGAAAAACTCCTCTCAGCTGAAGCAACTATGATTGGAATAGTCAACAAAATTCGATAAGCAACCCAAATCATTTGGAAACCGCCATCTTTCCAATAAGACATTATAAAATCAAGGATGTCGATTGATTTTGTTACTTCTCTCGGCAATATTGTTTTCAAATGTCTAAGTTCTTGGAATAACTCCTTCTCGTGAATATCAACATGTTGATTGTATTCCAAGAAACTTTATAGTTTAGTACAATGCTCCATCAATTGCTCTTCAGCAACACTCTTGAATTTCACGTTAAACAAAAATCCAACGATTGCTTCATAAAGTTCAAATTGCTCAAACCGGCCCCATCTTTCCGTGTTGGTTCTGTTTACCAATGTGTGCTTGCCTTGCCTCGTTCAAAAAGTCTTGTGATCACTCATGGCCATATTCCCTGGACTCCATAAAGCAATTGACGAAGACTTGGAAAAGCCAATATAGATCATTGTCATTCTGGTCTCATCTTTCTGTGTTGGTTCCATTTACCAATGTGTGATTACCTTGCTTCGTTTAAAAAGTCTTGTGATCACTCATGGCTGTATTCCTTGGACTCCATAAAGCAATTGACGAAGACTTGGAAAAGCCAATATAGGTCATTATCAGAGAAGACAAGAATAGTCTCTATTTTGTTTTATATAATTAACAATGTGGGCCTGCCTAGCTCATTCAAAAAAATCTTGCAATTACTGGTGGCTATATATGTTCCTAAGACTACTCCATACAGCAAAGACTTTGGCAAGTCAAGTATCATTATCAGATAATAGAACTCTCGATCTATAGAACGTTAGTTGGCTATATCTAATGGCTTCTTTCCCTTTCTTTTCGATCATTATCAATTGAACGTTAATGAACCCTTTTCCTCTCAATTTCTTCATTATTTTGCATTGACCGACCTAAGCTCTAGGTATCTAGGTATGGCAATTTTATCTGAAACGTACCGACGAATAATCAATATGGGGCTAGTATTTCTTAAATTTAAATGATGCAAGAGCTTGACCTATGATGTGGAGGAAATAGAAAATTTTTAAACAATCTTCTGGTGATAGACTTTTATTGGCATCATCTCCCACATTCTCATCAAATTGCTTCTTTCTTTGAACAACTCTTTTTTTGCAAATACCGGTTTAGAACAAAGAAGTGTGCATGTATGAAATGAACCAGATTTCATACTTATTTTTTCTTATGAATTTATTATGCTCCACTTTAGTTCACTACCACCAACTATACTAATTTTTTATGCTCCACTACTACGACCAACTATACTAATTTATTATGCTCCACTAACCAAATAAAAAAAATAAGTTCACTTACCGAAAAAGAGAAACAAAAAGTCTGGTCTTAAAAGACTAGAGAGTAGAGAGAGAACCTTGGGCTTGAATCTACTCTTAAGTCTTGATCAAAACAAAGAAAACAGCTTCGCACAATCAAGCATTGGCGTTCGGTATTGTTCTTAACTTCTTCACAGAATCAGAGTAAGGGTTTACACCAGGTAAATTTGGGGGCAAATCAGAGTAAGGGTTTCGCACAATCCCGTCCCTTCTCGTTTTGGCTATAGTGTCCCTTTTCTTTTTTTCTTCTTATCTGATAGCCCTCCTAATTTTCTCTCTTAATAATTTGCCCTCCTAATTTTTTTTATCTGTTATTTACCCCAGGTATAGAAAATCTCTCTTTGCCCTCCTAATTTTCTTAAGTATCATAATTTTTTCAAGTGGGTGGAAACCATACATATTTTACTTTTTTTAAAGAAATTTGTACAAAATTTTTTGGATGATGCCCCTAAATATATTTTATGCTGGATTTCTTTTTTTTTTTTTTTTGTATACGTATATTTTTTTTTGTTGCCCCTTGCCGGGGGTTGCCCGAGCCGGCCGGCTTGCGGGGCTTACCCCCTGGCCGGCCCTGCTCTGACCTTTCCTTTTCATATCAGTACTCTGAATTTTCTACTGATGATGCGTCATTGTTTTCTTTTGCAGATTTGGTGCTTCGCAGCTTGCTCGAGTTTTAAGGCTCTGCTGCTGTTATTTCTTTGAGCTTCGTAGCTTCATCGAGCTTTGCTCCGCAGTTTCTTCGAGTTCTGCTACGCAATTTCTTCGAGCTCTACTCCGCGGTTTCTTCGAGCTCTGCTCCGCAACTTCTTCAAGCTCTGCTCCACGGTTTCTTCGAGCTTTAAAGCTTTGCGAAGAGATGGCCTTGTTCAATGATCGTTCGATAGATGATCATCAAATTTTGTCCTTTAGTTACGAAGGCGTAGCACCAGCAACTCAAGTTGACCTATGGGTTCATGATCCGGCCATTGGAGCTCTTGCCCTAGACTGGGATCTTTCTCCTGATTCACACCATCTCTCATGATAGTATACTGAATCATCTCGAGAACTATTCGACCATGGGAAGTCTACTTTTATCTCCGACAATGCACTATTACTGCGATCATCTCTACACAAGAAGCACAATGATTCCGAGCGCTTCCTTTTGTTAGGCGATCGAATCACCAATGGAGATGCTAAATGGGGTAACACGACTCCTCAGTTTGGGGAAGTTTCTTTCATCGACGGATATTGGGAGTGGTTAGAAGATGTGCTCGCATGGAATAAAGACATGCTAACTAGTGCGAAGATATATGACATTGTCTTTGCATCCTTATTTACTTATGTTTGCAACACAAACCTTATTTGCTCATTTTGTGAGCTTTGGTGTCCCTCAACAAATAGTCTACACGTACCAATCGGAGAAGTGTCTATTTCCCTATGGGACCTACGCCTAACTGGGGGACTTTCAATTGATGGAATCTTCAACGATGAGGTCATGCCTTCTGCTAGAGAACTCACTGGTGTTGACAAAAAAGATGTGCCACTCCTTTCTCCAAGTTGCAAGTACCTATTTTTGGCGTACCGCAAAATTTATTGTGCAAGCGAGACTTCAAATGTTACTACCCAAGACTTGGTAAAGTTCTAGTTTAAAGAGACATCTCGTTATAAAGAGCCGCCTCCTAGGGTTCAGAAGAAAAGGACAAGAGAGCCCAAGACCTCCAACAATCCAACTGGCTTCATTGGTGGGAAAAAGTCATACTCCAAAGATACAGAAAAGGTCTTTGATGACTTGGGTGTTGAGAAGGACGTGAAAGAAGAAACTAATTTGGCTGCTCTTCTATCTTGTTGGCTATATGTTTTTGTGCTGCCAAACAAGGAAGTGGATCAAATTCGTCCAAGTGTCTTCAAAGTAGTAAGTATGATGGCTCAAGGAAAGAGGTTTTCTTTGGCAGTACCTGTCCTTGCAAGCATATACCATGGTTTGAGAGAGATCACATCTTCACCTAATCTAAGCAAATGTGGCGCAGCGTTTCCCATCCATTATGTTTATGGGTGGCTTGGTCATTACTATGATAGTTACTTCTTGTCTGCTTCCACAAAATTTAATTGTGGTGCTCGGATGGTGAGACTTGCCGGGGAAAAGAAGGCTAAACATTTTAGTTTTCAAGAAGCTTGCAATCTTTTGAAGAGCATCACGCCATCGACTTTGTCGCTCTTAGCATTGGGTAAACCACAACAAGGAATTGTCACCGACCATGGAAAGCATTCGGACTCTTGGAATGATTACGTCATCAGTTTCAGATCAAGCTACTTGACTCTTCGCCATGGTAATGAGCATATTGTTGAGCCATACAACCCTTACCGATTTGGTAGACAATTTCGATTTTGTCAAGACATTCCTGGAAAGTTAAGAGAAGAACTATCAACCGGCACTTTGGAAGCAATATACCAACTTTGGGAGTCTTGCACGAGATTAAACACAATGGCTGAGTTTATGATTTTGTTGCATTCATCCGAAGGCCTTGCCACCAAAGAGTATGTCGAGTGGTGGGAAAAAATTTTGAGCAACTTCTGCAAAGATAAGCTTGCATGTGAGAAGCCAAATTCACCTTCCACTGCCCCAAAAGAGAAGAATGTCATCACAATTCCTATTGTGAAGTCAAAATTGGCAATAGAGGTTACCCCACCTCTTTTAAAATCTAAAGTGAAAGAAGTGACCAAAGCAGTAACCAAAGAAAGCGAGAAGGTTGCAAGAGTCAAGCCTAGAACTCCTTTGAGTATTCCAGCTTCTAAACCAAAACATATTGTTATCAAGGCTTCAGAACCAATGGGTGAAAATAAGAAGAGGACAACCGTAGTTCTTTCGGAAGAAAGTAGTTTTGACAAAGGTGACTGCCATTGGAAGCGTTTGAAAAAGAAAGCGATAGATTCTGACTCGAGATTGAAAGAGAAAGTGATGGTTTCTGATTTGGCAAAATTGGACTTTAATTTGGATGGCGTCCTTGATGATTTGCTGGACACTTTGAACCATCTTGAGCTATTGGGTAAACGAGTAAGCTTAACCATTGTCTTCTTTTATTCTTTACTTTATTTACTCTTTAAAGAAGTTTGGAATTTTTTTCATCCAATTTCTTAATGAGTTATTTCCTTCTACAGTTGGGAAATCAGATGAGCATGAAGGTTCTGTTGATGGTCTAGACCCTTTTGATCTTGCATTGTGACGACAAAAGAACTCTGTTTTTGGGGCAAAGGAAATCCATCCTCCGTCTTCTTCCAAGCCTCCTATGTTGGGTCGACTGGCGCCATCAACTCCTACTTTATTTGATACAGGGAGTACCATCCATTTTGCTCATCGCGCGGCCACGAAGATTTTTGATAGCCACATTAAGAGTATCTTGAGAAAGACTCCCATTGAGAAGCTAACATCCTTAAGACCAAGGCTGCAAGTGATTCATGATGAGTTTTCGAAGCTTGAATTGGATTACTCCCCGCTCCAAACTCAGATAGAGAAATATATACAGAATACCACCAACTATGTTTCCATGAAGTTGGGTTTTGCTAGCTGCATGACTTCAGAGGCGAAGGCACAACGATTGGCGGATGTTGATACCAAAAGAGGTCAGCTGATGGAGGAGCTAGAGTTGTTGGACTTGGAGGCGAAAAAGCTCAAAGAATCAATTGAAAGGATTGATGCAAAAAGAGCTCAAAAGTAGCACGTTGTCTCAACTTTGCAAGCAGAGCAGGCTACCGTAGAGTCGGCTGAGGTGGTAGAGCCGACAGACATGGAAATGGCTAACAATTTGGAGCAACTTCTGAAGTCCGAGCTGGATGAGATCCAAAATTTGACTTGGCTAGATTAGTGCTTATTCTGCTTTCCTTTGACGTATTTCTTTTATTTAGGCTTGCTTAGTTTACTGAATGGATGTTCCATTTTTCTGCAGCAAACTATGCCTTTGCGTTTATGATGTTTAGTATAAGACAATCACTTTATTATCTAAACAAAGTTTTTCTCATACTTTTAGCCATTCACAGTTTACAGTTTATTCTCTTGCGAGCAAGCCATGAGTAGCTTAGTTGTGGTTAAATGTATTTTTTTGATAGATTGACTGAACTTAAGAAAAATTCTCAAGTTGCCTGCGTACCTTTGGAAGGGATCAAGTCCAAATGTAGTTCAAAGGTAAGACAAATCCTTTTTTTTTTTTAAATGACTGAGCTCAAAATTCAAGCTGCCTACGTACCCAAAATGGGATCAAGTCAAACGTAGTTCATATTTTGTTTTTTTTTTTTGTCGGGTCATGCACAGTTTTAGCTCATGCGAGCCAGGAGCAACATGCAGTTTAGGCTCATGCGTCATGGAGTAACGCTTGCTCTTCAAGAGTAGGAGCACTTCAACAATTTGTCGTTTATTGGGCCAACTCTTAAGCCATCTTTAGCAACGAATTTGTAGGCGCCACTTGAGTAAACTTCTTACACCACATATGGTCCATCCCACTTGGAAATGAATTTGCCACCGATTTTATGGGTGGTATTAATGGGCTTTTTCACAGCAAGAACCAAGTCTCCTTTCTGAAAAGAACGAAGACGAACCTTTTTGTTGAATAATTTCAACATGCGAGTTTAATAACATTCAAGACGTTGTTGTGCCTCAAGTCTCTTTTCATCAAGTGCTTCTAGTTCTTTACGTCACAAGCGAGCATTGTCTTCATGAGTGAGACCTTCTTGAATAGACATCCTTAAAGATGGAATTTGACGTTTGAGCGGCAAAACAGCTTCCACGCCGTACACTAGCGCATATGGAGTGACTTGTGTAAGTGTTCGATATGTAGTTCGATACACCCAAAGAGCTTCTTCCATTCTCTCAGGCCAATCCCTATTTGCTTTGGCAACCACTTTCTTCAATAAGTTCCCAAGAGTCTTGTTGAATGCTTCCACAAGACCATTTGCAGGCGGGTTGTACATAGTAGAGGTATGCTGCTTGAAGCCAAATTTCTGGCAAAGTCTGGTCATGGTACTGTTGTAGAAATTCTTTCCGTTGTCTGTGATGATGCAACGCGGTACACCATATCTAAAGATAAGGTGAGTACGGATGAAGTTGACGACATTTTCCTTTTTTACCTCTTTCAGTGCGATAGTCTCTGCCATTTGGAGAAGTAGTCAATTGTAGCCAAGATGTACAAATGACCATCAGAAGACTTCAATAAGGGCCCCACGACATCCAGCCCCCATGCATCAAAAGGCCATGAAGCGGTAGTTGGGTGGAACAGTTCTGGTGGTTTATGTATAAAATTGGCGTGGATTTGACAAGCATGACATCTCTTGGCGTACTCCATGCCATCTTTGACCATGGTTAGCCAGTAGTAGCCCATTCTTTTGATTCAAAAATGAAGTTTGGGGCCAGATTGATGAGCGCCACATATTCCAGAATGAGCTTCTTCCAGAGCTTTCTTGGCTTCATTTTCTTCAAGGCAATAGAGGAATAACCCTTCAAAAGATTGGCGGTAGAGTGTGTCTTTATAGTAAATGAATCGAGGGGCTCGACACTTCACATCCGCTCTCCTATGTGGATCATCAGGTAGTTTCCCATGTTGCAGATAATCGATAAAGGGTTGGCGCCAATCCTCTATTTCAATTTCAAGCACTGAGACAACATTCACTTTCCTTTCACCATTGTCTTCATCAAAGATCAGAGGTATGACCCAACTTCGACATATCGGAACATGCATCTCTTAGCTAGGAAAAGCAAGCGTAGAAGTAAGCTTTACAAGTGCGTCTACCTGCCTATTTTCGCCTCATGGTACATGCTCCAAAGTGACACCACAAAGCCATGCGATCAAGCGACGTGCATAGTTGTTGAAAGGCATGAGTTTAGGCTTACTCACTTCATAGATGTCGAGGAGATGGTTGATGATCAACATTGAATCTCCATATATCTTGAGTTGCAAATACTTTGCTTCAACAGCCATCTCCAGTCCGAGAATGAGAGCTTGGTACTCAGCCTCGTTATTTGAACAGTTTTGTGTGAGGGTGAAAGTATAAGGCAAGACATCTCCTTCTAGGGAAACAAACACTACGTCAGCACTTGCGCCACTTCGATGTGACGCGCCATCAAAGTACATTGTCCATGGGGGATGAACTTCTACCAACATGACGTCTTCATCTGGCAATTCTTCGGACAATTCCCACTCGACTGGTATAGGATGGTTCGCCAAGAAGTCGGCTAGAGCTTGCCCATTAACGGCTTTTTGAGGTACATATATGATCTCGTATTGTTGAAAGAGAAGCGACCATCTTGCCAATCGATCAGAGAGGACTGGCTTTGTCATGACGTATTTGATCGGGTTAGCCTTGGAGATGAGATGCACAGTATGAGCTTGAAAATAGTGTCGCATCTTTTCAATCGCGAACACTAGAGCTAGACACATCTTCTCAATTGTAGAATAGTTCAATTCATGAGGCAACATCATTCTACTTAAGTAGTACAAGTCGCCTTCTTTCCCTTCATCATTCTCTTGAGCAAGCAAGGCCCCCACTAAACGCACTTGGGCTGCAATATATAAGATTAACGGCTGTTCAGGTTTAGGGGCAGTGAGAACATGAGGTCTCGTCAAATATGATTTAATACTCTTGAATGCATTGTTGCATGCTTCATCCCATTCAAAAGGAGTCTCTTTCTTCATGAGGCGGCTGAATGGTTGACATCGCCCAACCAAATTTGATATGAAGCGACAGAGGTAAGCCAATCGTCCTTGAAGACTCTTCAACTCGTGAATATTTCGAGGTTTAGGCATTTTCAAGATAGCGTCAATTTTAGCTTGCTCAATCTCATTGCCATGGTGGCGCACGATGAACCCCAGAAACCTTCCAGATGTAACCCCAAAAGCGCACTTCAAGGGATTCATCCTAAGTTGGTACCTTCGCAGTCGTTCAAACAATTGCCTCAGATCATAAAGATGGTCGACTCGTTTCTTGGTCTTCACGACTAAGTCATCAACGTTACTCTCCACATTCTTGTGAAGTACATTGTCAAAGATCTTTTGCATCGCCCTTTGGTAAGTGGCACTTGCGTTCTTCAAGTCAAAAGGCATAACTTTGTAACAGTAGATGCCTTTGTGTACGAAAAGCCATGAACTCTTCATCTTGCGGAGGCATGCAGATTTGATTGTATCTAGATGAACCATCCATGAATGATAGAACCTCATGTCTAGTAGTGGCATCAACCATGAGCTCGGGTATACGGAGTGGAAAGTCATCTTTCGGACAAGCGTTGTTCAAACCGTGAAAGTCAACACACACTCGGATTTGCCCATTTTTTTTCTTCACTAGGACAATGCTTGAAATCCAAGTGGGGTACTTGACTTCTCAAATAAAACCAGTTTCGATGAGTTTATTGATCTCTGCTTCGATTTTGGGGACCATGTCTGGTCGGAAGCGTCTTTGAGATTGCTTGATAGGTCGGATGCCGTGCTTCACTGCTAAATGATGGACTGCGACTCTCGGGTCTAATCCAGTCATTTCCTTATAACTCCAAGCAAAGACGTCCCTATACTCGCATAGAAGCTCAGTGTAGGCAATTTCTTCTTCAGGTGTGAGCAAAGCGCTGATGTAAATTGGTCGTGGGTCATCTTCAGTCCCTAGATTCATCTCCTTTAAATCGTCGACTATGGATCTCACTCCTTCTTCTAACTCTGGTGGAGCATCTTCAGCATCTTCTTCTACTTGAATTTCATTACAAGTTGTCGTGATATGAAACCAGGAAGTGAGGGACTCTTCGTCAAGGCAACGATCCAATTCTTTAGAAGGGACTCTGGTCAGCACCATAGTTTGTTGCTTTACTCTTAGCAATGCATCATCAGTTGCCACAATGAGAGTAGTTTGGCGCTTCATGCGAGAGGGTATTTTACTCTTCAATTTCTTGTCATCTTCTAACAAAAGAATAGTCCTCCGTTTTGAAGCCTTCTTGATGGCATTGCTTGAAACACCCAATCGACTTTGGACAGACTTTCGTGGAGCATTTGTTGAAGATATCTCACTTGGTAGACCCAATCTACTTTGTATAGACTTGCAAGACACAGAAGGTGTGGAGCTCTTGCTTTGTGGCCCTAATCTATCTTGAATGGGTCCTCGCGTGGGGGTTGGTAAGACAACTTCTTCTTGAGGAGTCAATCTGTCAAAGACTAACCTGCCCAGCCATTGGTGACCTCCATCGTGAACCTGCCCATCGTATACAACTCCACCCCATCTCCACGAGGTATAACCTGTACTTCACAGTGATCAACCCAAGTCCTTCTCAAGGTCAGACAGACTGGTTCAGATTTTGGATGCCATCCTTACCGGTAATGAGGCCAGAGCTCGACATGCAAGCTGTTGGATGGGCTATAGCGGACAATGACAACTACGCCGCTCTCAGGATCAACGGGTGGGAAAATCTTGTGCTTGACGGTTTCCCTCCAGAACCAGAAGAGGTACCCTTTGACCATGCTGCAAATGATGAATGGTTAGCCGCACAGGAGGAAGCCATGTTGGACCCGTTGGATGGCTTCTCCCTATATCTGCTCTTCAATCCACTCGAGCCTGCTGTTGAAGAAGAACCTTACTTTTGGGATCCCGAGCCCGCTTGGCAATTCCCGGCCGAATACGTTCTAGAGGAAGTCGTGCCGGACTACGAAGCTTTCTATGCACAAGAGGACCTCCGTCAGGAAGACCCCCGTGTGCTTGGAGAGTGCTTTCGTACATCTACAATCGATTCGTTGCTCGCTTCTGTGACTGACTCCGAGTTGGACCCTCCATTCTACATAGTCGATGAAGCATTCCCACGTCCTGTCATGCCTTTTTCCGACGACGGCTGCAGCATCATGGCTTTGGACGCAGTACCTGATGATCTATGGGAGTTAGACGAAATCGTCGACCTCAACACAAATCCGCTGCCTTCTGACTTTTGGGATGAGGATAAAGTGGTAGACATCAAAATGGGCAACGAGGTCTGGACGGTCAACTCCGCTCTGGTGGATGCTGGTTTTTGGGACACGCCGTTCGTGACTAATCCGGGAGCACCGTTTGAAGAGGCCGCAGCGCAGGACCCGTCTTTCTTGGAAGAGTTGGTAATGAAGGGTATGGAACAGGAACTGGCTATGGGAGAGGATCCGTCTACAACTGTGGCCGCAACTGACAAAGGGAAACGCAAGATGGACAACATACCGGCAGACTTCTGGGACTTCAACGACGCAACCTCTTGGTGGGACATCGCCAACGTTACAAGGAGCGGCCGAGTCTTTCAGCCCTCTAACTTGCAGGCTGGGAGCTCGTCCAATCCTCTTATTTTGCAAACCGCCAATCCGGCCGTCCAAAGGGGCGCTCCGAACATCCTTAGTGGGGTCCCAGAAGGGGACGTAATTCAGAAACAACTGGAGAGGATCCCCGCTGCTGTGTCAATCTGGGGATTAATCGCATCATCAAAGGAGCATCGTGACAAGCTGTCTGCAACCCTGGCCCGACTCAAGGTACCGACCGACATCACTCCCGAGGCAATGGTCGCCCTCATCATACCTTTTCTCGCCAAACACTCCGTTACCTTCACCGAGAGGGACCTGCCTGTCGAGGGAACCGACCACAACCGCCCGTTGCACATCACCGTCAAGTGCAAGGGACTCTGGGTGCCGACCGTGCTCATTGATAATGGCTCCGCCATTAATGTCTGTCCGCTAAGGGTTGCTTACCGCTTGGGGTTCGCAAAGAAGGATCTCGCGTCGTCTAATCTGGTCGTCAAAGCCTACGATAGCACTCGCCGTGTTGTGGAAGGAACCATTGTACTCAAGCTCGATGCTGAGGGCTTTGAGATGGAGGTGGAATTTCACGTGTCGGCATCCCCGCCACCTTCAATCTACTGCTGGGCAGGCAGTGGCTGCACAGGTCAAACATCATGGCAGTACCCTCGACTCTGCACCAGAAGGTTATGCTGGGGCTTCCAACTGGGACTCTCACTATCTGCGGGGACTCTGGGATCCGCCCACTCAAAGAAGATGAACCTGTTTTGGGAATTACACATGGGGAAGAAGAGTCGGACTTTGGAGGGTTCTCATTCGACACCACGGGCTCAGTCCTTACTGTCGCTGTCACGACTTCCTCGTCAGCTCAGCCGCTATCGACATCATGAGGAAAATAGGCCACATGCCCGGCTTTGGACTCGGAATAAACCAGCAGGGGATCGCTGAGTTCCCTGTCTTTCCCTTTTCCGAAAGCCGATTTGGCTTTGGGTACGCGCCTCCAGCCAAAAAGGCTAAAAAATGGAAAGGTACGGAAAAACCTCATACCCTCTATGGTAGCCCCGACAGCTACTTTATCCGTGAAGGGGGGAGCATCGTTTATGAAGGTCAGCCTGAACCGTTCTGGGATCCGGAGACTGGCACCTGGCTACCGGGATTCGAGATCTTCGCTGCAGACACCTGGTCCGATAGTGAGGAAGAGATAGCCAAAGATAAGCTGATAGAGGAGGAATTCAAGAAGCAGCTGGCTCGGGCTAAGGAAGAAACTGACTGGCTGCTGGCAATTGATCAAGAGGACTTGGAGATGTTGTTCTCCAAGTAGGTTTGGTTGGCAAGGAAGAAGAAGCTGAAGTGCTGATGCTTGGGCCCGACTTGCCGGACATTCTCGAGGATCCAACCTCCGTCATCGTGGAAGCCAAGGGTAGTTTAAATAATTGCATTTTCACTCCGCGTCTGACATGCATTGACGATGTATCTGAGTCTGACACAGAGTCTGTCAAGTCTAGGTCTAGCTCAGAGTCGGAGTTTGTGCCTCTTGGCCCTCCATGTCATAGCTTCTATTTCGAGTTAGAGTCCACTGTACTTGGCAACCCGCTGGGGTTTTATGAAATGCATGATCCTACTTCTGATTACTTTGCTGACTTCTATATAAACTGTGTCGACCCTGACGATGAAGGAACATACTTCGATGGGGACATCCCTGCTGAGTTGCGTTCCCTCATCGAAAGGGAAGACGAAAGGCGTGCTCAGCCTCTAAAAGAAGAAGTAATTTCTGTAAATTTGAAAGAGGAGGATAACCCCCGAATGATGCAAATTGGTTCAACTCTGTCCCCCGAGGATCGTACCGCACTGATTGAGTTGCTCAAGGAGTACTTCGAGGTCTTCGCATGGTCTCACAAAGACATGCCCTGTATTGATCCTGAAATCGTGCAACACCGAATTCCGCTGGCACCAGGGGCTATTCCGGTCAAACAGAAGCTCCGCCGGATGAGGCCGGATTGGGTCGAGAAAATCAAAGAGGAGGTCACCAAACAGATTGACGCCGGGTTCCTGAGGGTTGCTGAATATCCGAAGTGGGTGGCCAACATCGTGCCAGTTCCTAAGAAAGATGGAAGAATCCGAGTCTGCGTCGACTTTAGGGACTTGAACAAAGCAAGCCCCAAAGATAGTTTTCCCTTGCCTCACATCGATGTGCTCGTGGACAACACGTCGGATCATGCTTTGCTCTCTTTTGTCAACGGATTCTCAGGATACAACCAGATCTTTGTGGCGCCTGAGGATCAAGAGAAGACAACCTTCGTCACCGAGTGGGGTACTTACTGTTATGTGATGATGCCGTTTGGGCTAAAGAACGCCGGTTGCACTTTCCAGCGGGCCCAGACTATTTTGCTACATGATTTAATCCACAAGACGGTTGAGGTCTACGTCGATGACATGATTGTCAAGGCAAATGAGAAGGAGGATTTCATCCCGGCACTCAGGCAATTTCTCGAGAGGCTCCGCAATGACAACGTTCGTCTCAATCCGCAGAAGTGCACATTTGGGGTCACAGCTGGCAAGATGTTGGGGTTCCTGATCACAGCAAGAGGGATTGAGGTCGACCCCTCTAAGATTACAGCGATTCTCGAAATGGAACCGCCCCAGTCAGAAAAAGGAGTCCGAAGCTTTCTGGGAAAAATTGAGTTTATCAGCCGGTTCATAGCCAAGCTGACGCTGACTTGCGAACCGTTGTTCCGTTTACTCAAGAAGGATGTTCGTTTCGAATGGACGGAGAAGTGCCAAGCTGCTTTCGTATCTATCAAGGCGTATCTGAGGAATCCGCCTGTCTTAATGCCGCCTACACCTGGTCGACCTCTGATCCTGTATTTATCCGTCACCCCGACAGCTATGGGATGTTTGCTGGCACAGGAAGGAAATAAGGGAGTCGAGAAAGCCATTTACTACATGAGCTAGAAGATGGTGGGAAGTGAGGAGTGTTATACCCCTATAGAAAAGACGTGTTGGGCGCTAGTTTGGGCTACCAAAAAGCTTAGACACTACATGCTAGCCTATTCGGTGAAGCTGATTTCTCGAATGGATCCTATCAAGTATCTGTTCGAGAAGCTAGCGCTCACCCATAAGCTAGCACGTTGGTTGCTTCTGCTGGCTGAGTTCGATCTCCAATATGTCACAAGGAAATCCGTGAAGGGCCGTGCTGTGGCAGAATTCTTGGCTGACCACCCGATCGATGGACCTGAGGATGTGGACTTCAATTTCCCAGACGAGGATGTGTTGACAGTTGTCGAGGAAATCTGGACGCTCTATTTTGATGGGGCCGCTAATCAAAGAGGTTTTGGAGTTGGGGTACTACTCATTACGCCCGCTGGGGCTCATATCCCCTTCGCTTTCAAGTTGAACTTCGACGTCACTAACAATCAAGCTGAGTACGAGGCTTGCATTGTCGGAATGGAAGCTGCTATTGCACTTGGAGTCGAGAAGCTCGAAATAATTGGAGATTCAAACTTAGTGATCTCCTAGGCCAATGGAGACTGGAAGGTTCGTGAGGAAAAGCTGAAGCCTTATCACCAAGATTTGGAAGAACTGATTCCTCACTTCAATAAGGTGACCTTCACCCATATTCCATGCTTGAAGAATCAGTTCGCCGATGCTTTGGCGACTTTGGCTTCAATGATCGAACTTCCAGTAGGAGTCAGGATGCGACCGATCGTGATTGAACAAAGGGACTTGCCCGCTTACGAGTATGTCAACGCCATCGATGATGTCAATGATGGCCTATTGTGGGCTCCCGCGCCCGAAGCGCGGTTCGACAGAGTCGCCACCCGAATTTTTGAGATGGATGATCCGAGGAACTGAGGGTTTGTTTTGAAAAGAAAGGCCTTTTGATCTAGCGAAACCTTTTGAGATTTTGGATCCGGGAGCCAGGTTACGAGCGGGGAAGGTTTTGTTGAAAAAGCACCCTGCTCGCCCGGTGAAAACCGGTCTCTACTAAGCATTTTAAATGGGGGGATTAATACCATTCGAAAAACCTTAAGAACACATAAAGGGAAAGGGGAACAAGATAAATCATGACGCGTTGCCTTGCTTAGTGGTGCTTGCTGTACAGAGATGATAAAGATGTCATGGCGATAATATAAACAAGAAAGATATACAAACGGACTGTTTGGATCACCATCCCCTGTCAGGCGGCATATCGCTTTACAACGCACGGCTTACTGATACGCCGTGCGTGGTTCTGATCTTGATACCAAACTTTTATCGTTTTGCAAAGCTTTGCACGGTGTACCCATTACATCGCACGGTGTTATTTTAAAACTTCAGACAGCTCACAGTCATCAGATCATCTCAGATCTGCACCATTCTTTCAAGCCATGAATAGAAAACCATTTTTGATACGTTTGCTTGTTTTGAAAAGATCTATGGAGTTTAAAACATGGCTTGTAGATATGGTCTCATTTTGGGACGGCTTTTGGTATACAGAAAAGATCCAACAACAGACGATCGTGATCCAGACATTTTGAACAAGAAAACAACATCATTTTGAAATGCCGTGCGTGCGAGTCTACTACGCCGTGCGACGCTTCAAAGCGCCGCGCGGCGTAGAACACTTCTGCACAGAACACTGGTTTTGTTTTGTAAAAGAGGTTTTGGGTCAGATCCTAACCAAAAGGATTAGGCCTGAGGACAGAAAGGTCCCCTCAGGGCCAGGACAGAGCCTAGCCCAAGGAAACTTGGTTTTTACCTTTGATCTTGAGCTTGAATGAGTATTGATGAAGGCGGATGGACGTCGGAAGGTTGAAAAAGAGAGTAGAAGTATGGGTGTGTGTAGTAGATGGGTATATTGGGTGGTTGAGGTCTCAAAGTTAGTAAGGAACTAACTTTAATGGTGAAGAGAAAAATGGAGTAAAAGGCCTAGAGAATGTCTTTTGAGAACAACATTCTCAAGGCTTGGAAATGGGAAAGTGGGTGTGAAAGCAAGAAGAGAGAGAAAGGGTATAATAGTGATTAAGGGCCCTTTTCCCTTGAGTGGAGGGGTGTATTTATAGGCAAGAGCCTTGGATTTTGAATTTCAAAAGTTGGAGGTATTTTCTGGGCGGGCCAGAAGTGTGCTTTTGGCTGAGCCGTATTGCAGCTGTGGCTTAAATAGGCGTGGCCGACAGCTTTCTGAGCCAGTCAGAACTTTACCTAAAATGCCGTGCGGCTAACCTCATGAACGCGTGCGCATATTAAATTTCGATACGCCGTGCGGTTTAGAGGTGTCACACGCGGTATTACAGGCTTGCTCCAGGGCTTTCGGGCTTTCTCTGGGCTTTTGGGCTTGTTTGGGCTTTTGGGTTAAGGATCTGTTTGGTTTTAAGGGGGTCCTTCATTCAAGCTCGCAAAGGTTCCGTTTCCTTTATTTCATCATCGGGGTGAACAAAGACCCTTCGAGGTCCGGATTGGGGTGTCTACAGTAGTCCCTCTTTAACGTAACTCGGATATCATTGTTTTGATATGAGTGACGCTTAAAGAATAGGCATCCCGATCCGTTGCTCTAAAGTCTTTGAATAGAGACAAAATACTCAAAAATGCAAGTAAATGGTAATGGTGGTCGCGCTCGTGGAGCTGCCTACGTACCCCGTTTGTAGGGATCAGACCAACGTAGTTTAACTGGGACAATGCAATCGCAGCAAACAATGCAAAAAATTTGAAGTAAGCCTTTTTTGAAAATTCGAGACGAGCCCTCGGAAGGCGCAATTTTTGATTTGAGACGAGCCATCGGGAGACGAAATTTGGTTTTTGATTTGAAATTTGATTTGAGACGAGCCTTCGGGAGGCAAAATTCGGTTTGAAATTTGATTTGAGACTAGCCTTCGGGAGGCGAAATATGATTTGAAATTTGATTTGAGACTTGATTTTGAGACGAGCCTTCGGGAGGCGAAATTTGATTTTTGATTTGAAATTTGATTTGAGACGAGCCTTCGGGAGGCGAAATTTGATTTGAAATTTGATTTGAGACTTGATTTGAGATGAGGAGCGCGAATCTAGCAACTACTGCAAGCAAGTGTGAATACGGCCAGTCCTCGGGGGACGGGGAAATTTTTGCGAGTCCCGGGGAGCTAGGATCGAATAATCCCATCATTAATGCACGCTATTCCAAAGGATTTCTGCTGCAAAACGGCTGGAGCTTTTGGTTTCCGAGATGATTTTGATGGCTAGAGTGCTCAATTTCCGAGAAAACACATTTATTCCTCTGAAACCATAATGCCGTGCGGGCCTTCGATGTGGCGTGTGGCATTTCGAATTTCCATGCACCTCTTCGATTTCTGAGGTTAGTTGGCTGGTTTAAGGGTGCCCATTAATGCAGGCGTGCCCTTTCGTCGGCTAGAACTTCTTTTAAAAGGATGGTGGTGCCTCATTCTATGCACCATTCTCCCAATTCTTTCTAGATTCTTCATATCACTCTCAAAACATGGCGGAAGGTGACTTGGCAGCACGGGTGGTCTCTTTGGAAGCAGAGATGGGTTTTTATCGTGAAGAGATCGAGCAACTGAATCGTCAGATCGCGAGGCTCATATCAACAATCCGCACCCTTCGTCGCGCGGTGTCCAACCTTCAGGACTTCGCTTTTGATCAAACAGACAACAAGCACGACCCGGAGTATGCGTCGAGGTGCGATTCGGATGGGACTACAGAGGACTCGGAAGGGAATTCGAATGGCTCGGACGACCGTTCTGGCGAGGGGGACGGTGCGTCCGGTGGAGGGAGCGACTGAGGATGAAGATTGAGGAAGAAGAAAGGGGGCAGTAGGATTTTTTTTTGGTTTTGATTTTCTCTCTTTCTTTTTTTTTTTGAACGATGTAATGAAAATCCCGGGGGTGGCCTCGGGCTTCAATGAATGAACAATCTTCCTTCTTGCTACTGTTTATCTGATTTTCCTGCTTACTTTACACGAACGAAATCGAACACGAATGCTATTATCAGAAACTGCCCTCAGAATCTAAACTGTCGAATTAACCCGGTATGCCGTGCGCAGTATGGGTAATGCCGTGCGTCGTGGTAACTTGAGAATTTTAGTACAGTCTAGATTTTATGCCGTGCGCTTCTATCCAGTATGCCGTGCGGAACAACTCTCTTCAAACCCGGTCCATTTAAATTCCAGACGAACCGGTTCAGGGGATATATATATATACACGAGGCGTACACAGTACGCCCCCGTTCGAAAATTCCCTTCTCTCTCTCCTGTCTCTCTCTGGTCTCTCTCTCTCTCTCCCGATCCTCTCTCTCCCTCTCGCTCATCTCTCTCCCTCTCGCTCATCTCTCTCTCGTTGCTCTCTCTCTCTCGTCTCTCCCTGCTCTCTCATCTCTCTCACTGCTCTCTCTCTCTCTTATACCATGGAGGACACGGATACACCCGGGGGTGATCACCCCCCGCGGGTTGAGGTTGTTCCGGCCACGGAGGCCCCGGAGAGCGGTGTGGCAGCCGAGGTGGGGCCGGAGACCATGGGGGTCTCGGCCCAGGCGGCATTGGCCGAGGAGGTAGCCGTGGTGGTTGGTGTGGACGGTGGTGACAGCGGTAGCAGGGGGCTGGCCGGCTTTGGCCAGGAGACAGAGACTCCGGGTGCAGTGGAGTCCAGGGGTGAAGAGGAGACTACAGGCCGAGCGGAGGGTGTAGTTGGTTTGGAGGAGAGGGTCACGGAGACTCACGGTGGTGACGGGCTTGACGGAGTGGAGGTGGAGACAGAGGCTTCCCCTGTGAGAGAGCCCCGGACTGACCTAGGGAAGGGCCCTGTTGTTGAGGAGGAGTTGGTGGAGGAGAGGGAGACGCCGACTATGTTTGTTGGTAGCGGCGAGGGTGCAGGGTCGTCGCGGCCCATAGGTTTAGGTGACTACCTAAAGGAGGCGTCTCTCGAGGACCTGGTTGAGACCCTACGGGGGGTGCCTGGACTGGTGGCAGCCTTGCTTGAGGCTTGGGAGAGAGCGCTCTAAGGCGAGCTCGAGACGGGGGCCGCTGGAGGGCCATAGGGAGTAGAGGAGGAGGCCGCTGGAGGTGAGACAGGCCCTCGGAGGAGTGTTGTGGAGGAGGCGACGGTGGCCCTAAAAGGGCGCAGAGCTTACGTGACGGAGTCCTACGTGCCCTTTCAGCACGTGGTGGTCCCTACTCTTTTGGACGCCTACAGACCGGCGCGGCCCACGTACGACGAGGCTCTGGTTTTGAGGGACCCACAGCAGCACCTCTCCTTGCGCCGAGACGAGGTATACCTTAAACACTTGCATTTCAAATTTCAATGTATCGTACTTTCATTTCCTTATTTGAATGTCGCATTTGCCTTGAATAGTATACCTGTTTACTGAATGTTATCAACTTATTGCAACAGGTGATCACCATCTTGTGCTACGGTGGTGCGGCCGACGTGCCGACGTTCTGGGAGAGACTCCTCGAGGCTGTGAGGGAGATTGTGAGGCAGGCGGGCTTCGGGGAATTTGTGAGCGTGCTGACGAGGGCGAGCAACGATCGCCAGGTGGTGAGGGCACTAGCCGAGAGGTGGTGGGACACGACGAATACGTTCCACTTCCTCTTTGGCGAGCTGACGGTGACGCAGCTGGACTTCGTGGCGATCACTGGTCTGAGGGTTGGAGGCGACCCAATCCCCTACGACGCCGTTACGGGGAGGAGTGCGGTGTTCCAGCGGGAGTTGCTAGGGTACGTGTTGAGGGCGGAGAAGGAGGACGCTCAGTAATCTCAGCTGTTGGGGTTTTGGACAGAGGTGCTCCCGACTGACAGGGTGCAGGAGGAGTAGATGGCGCGGTGCTTTCTGTTGTACTTGCTCGGTGCGTCCCTGTTTCCCAACAGGCGCAACCGGGTACACCTTTCGCTCCTACCGGCCTTAAGGGATGTCAGGGAGATAGCCCGCTTCGACTGGGGCGGTGCAGCTTTGGGGGCGTGCTACGCCTTCATGGGGTCTATTTCCCGAGGAGCGGGGAAGAGCCTCGGTGGTTACTGGAGAGTCTGGGAGGTACATTTCGAACTTTTCTCGCATTTTATTTGTCTTTCTATTCACTTATTGCATATCCTGTGCTAATCCTTGATGTTTAATTCTGCAGCTGTGGACGTATGAAGTACTGGATATGTACCCTCCTGAGACCTCCTGCCCTAGTGACACAGTGCTTCCCCGGGCCCTACATTGGTCCAAGGAGTTCTGGGGAGTGAAGAAGGGGAAGGGCGACCTGAATGCCTACCGCCTCTTCTTAGACGAGCTTCGTCCTACAGGGTATGACTACATCTCTCATGCTTTCATTTATCGATAGTTCTTATTCAAATCGCATGCTGATGTTATTCGTTTTTTATTGCAGATTCGCTGGCGTGTGTGGGACCGCTGCGAGCTTCCTTACTTGGTCCGGAGTAAGGAGGTGACGAGGGGGAGAGTGCTGCTCGAGTCCCCTTACGGCTGGCAGTGGTACCTGGGTGACCGGGTGTCATGTCAGTCGTTGAGGTTGGACGCTTTTCGAGTCCCTGGTCCCCTTCCTGCTCTGGTGCAAAGGACGAGCTTGTACACCAGGGGGGAGGTTGAGCAGTTCATACGACCGGACCCTGAGCTGGAGCCGCTCTTTCAGGCTGGCGTGGACTACTCTGAGTACCGGACTTGGTACTTGATGCCGAGTTTCGGGGTGCGAGCTGCTGCCTGGGAGGCGACGCTTCGAGCGCTAGGTAGTACAGGCGGTAGAGGCGGACGAGGACGGAGAAGAGGAAGAAGAAGAGGACGCGAGGGTGGCGATGGTGGTCGAGGTGACGGTGCAGGTCCGAGCGGGGCCACCTTGCCTCGACTCTCCTGGACCGTGGACGTGACGACTGCCCAGGGGGTTTCTGGTGTAGTGGTGGTGCCACGTCCTACGGTCGCAGTTCCGGAGTTCCTTGCTCAGGTATAATTTACACTCTTTCGCCCTTTTGCATGCACTTGTTATTATCACTGTACGTTCTAATCAATTGACCTATTGTGCAGGCGACTCCGGAGTACGTGAGAGAGATGGCCGGGGCCATGATGGGCCTAGAGCAGCTGGTGAGGCAGTACGCCATGGGCCACGCCCCAGAGGTGCTTCTTCGTGCTGGTGGGACTATGGTAAAGCTTTCGCACCCTTTACTTTTATTTCCTATTGCTTATACTATGATTACAATGCAAATGATGAATACCATGTTATTGCAGGCTGGATGAGGGGCTTCTCGCGGGCTGCGCAGGAAGTCTGTGCGCATGCAGGGGCCACAGGCTTCCTCTGCTGGCTCGCGGGAGGAGCCTCCGTCGAAGAGGCAGCGGTTTTCTGGGGGGACAGAGGACGAGCCGGTCGACGTCTCTGACGAGACTGAGGAGCCGACAGACGTCGACCTCACGGACATCTCGGGGAGTACGGTGCCTAGGGTGTCAGGTACTCAGGAGGCAGCCGGTTCTCAGGCAGAGGAGGCCTCTGGGGAGGACAGCGAGGAGGATGAGGACGAAGACGAGGACGAGGATGAGAGTTGAGTTCCCTTTTGTTTTGCTTTTGCCTTTTGGTGGAGCCTGCGTGCTTCTTTTGGAAGGATGCCTGTTTACCCTCAGTAGATAGGATTTTGGGCTTGCACGCCTTTTTGTACTTCGGCTCATGGATATTTTTGGAGATTATATATAGAAAAGCTTATTCTTTCGATGTTTATGTCATTCAATTTCTCTTATTATCATTTGTCTAAGAAAAATTGAATAACAGAAACACTAACCAATGCATGCATGCAACTAGTCCTTTCGGCCACAATCTGAAGCGAACTCGAGCTTTATGATGAGCAGTATGTTGGGGCAAAGATCTATCGACGTTGGAATAGAAATTAAAGAAGATAAATGAATAACTCTGAAAAACTGATCCCTTTGTGCAAGGCTTTACAAAAATACCCCTGTTGCGGACTCTTATTTATCAACGATGACCCTTGATATTTGACACGTGACTATAAAACTCAAGCTCTCATTTGAAAACTGAAAACCACTTGAAAACATGCCTGAAAAGCAAGAAAACCTTGACTTTGGAGGGTGACATTCTCAAATTTTGACATTGACCGCGAAACGGAACTTGGACTAGGTCACTTTTGGCCATTATGACCTGCAGGACTCGAAAGATCAACTTGAAATGGCTTGAAACAGACTCCGATATCTTGACATGACCTAGGAAACGGGTTTTATTGACTTTTTGGTGTCCTCACGTCGAATTTTGGGAGTTGACTCGAAGTGGGAGTTCCCCGAAGTCCCAAATACCCATTGAAATGTGTTCTGAGGGTTGGCGATGCTTGTGAGTGCCTCGAATTGGTTTCAAACCTCTGCTGTCAAAGTCTGCAGAAATGCAGACTTAATATGCCGTGCGGGGCTACAAAGTGCCGTGCGTGGCTTCATCTGATCCCACGGCGTATCCGTGCTATGCCGTGGCTTTCCCCTGGATTTTTTATGCCGTGCGTTACCTCGTTATGCCGCGCGGCACTATTTTCCTGACATTCTGCCATTTGCTGCTTCTTAAAACAGATTGCGCGAAGGTTGAAGTTTGACCTGTTCTAAAACATTTCCGGGCCAATGCATGTCTACTTTGTTTTTTTAGGGCATGACTAAGCTTTTCCCTATGTAAGACTTTATGGAAAATCTACACTTTTGGAACCCAAGGCTCTTTTGAAAGTTGAAATTGTCTCCTCTATCTTTCCTATAAATTCTGACCTTAGGCCTCATACTAACCATACCTTTCTTTCTCAAACCTTCACCTCCTCTCAATGGCTCTTTCTCTCACCGGTTCATTACGGCCGTGGTTGATTTCCATGGAGGGGGTCGATTGGCTCAACTTTCGGGCGCACGGTCTCTACTCCATGAGATACCTTCGTAACATTCGCCTTCGTCCCGAACTTTTGAGGGCTGCCACAAGTCTTTGGGACCTGGCGGTGCACGTATTCCGCTTTGGTGAACAAGAGCTTTGCCCCACAATTGAAGAGTTTCACGCCTATCTTGGCGGCTTCGGCTTTGGAGATGTCATTGTTCCTCCCGTGCGCGAGAACATGTCCAAGGTTCTTGCTGCCTCTCTAGGTTTGAATGAGGGTGTTGCTCGTTACTTGGTTAGCAATGGTCATCTCAACGTGATGCGCCTCATTGAGATGTTCTCTCCTCTTGGCAACCTAGCGGACACAACCTACCACACTCGGCGCATGACCGCTCTTTGTATGTGCTTACTTGCTGCTTACTTCTTGGTTCCTTCCACTGGTCATGCTAGCTCGGCATTGGTCAGCATTGCAGTGCAGATTGGAGCTCGGAAGGACGTGATTCCAATGGTATTGGCTGAGACACTGATGGGTTTGGACAGGGTTTGTTTTGGAGAGACTGAGACTTTTGGAGGTAGCCCCCTTCTCTTACAGGTTGGTTTTCGCCTCATCTTTCCTCTTTCAAACTTTCCTCACTTTATTTAACGTTGGGCTTGGCTTTCTACGGTTTCTCACTTGTTTTCCCTCTTTGGCAGATTTGGCTTTGTGACAAGGTGAATGTGCTGACCCTCCCTCCTGGCAACTTGGTGTATGAGGCTAGGTTATTGTCCTCTCAGTGCTTTGAATTTGCAGACAGGCGAGCTTCCGAGTGGGTCAACTTCTTCAAACGTCAGCGGGCTGAGACTATTTCCTGGAGATGCCCATGGCTTGACCTTCCGCCCATGACTGTACACTATATGGGCTCCCAGTGGGAGGTTCTTCCTGGGCTGGAGGCTTTCACCTTTTACATCCCCTATCGAGTTCAGCGTCAGCTTGGTCTGAGGCAGGAGGCTCCTGCAGAGGTCCTGGTGGATGTAGTTCTGCCTTTCTTCCGCCATTCAGTTCTTTGTAACTACCAGCGATTCTGGAGGTCTCGCGAGGTGACCGATGCTCATCCTTACCCGTCTGTTGCAGTGCGTGGGAGTTACAGGAAATGGCTCAAGAGGGACATTGCTGCGAGGGCAGATGCCCAAGGAAACTGACTCGATCTCACTACCCTGATCATTGAATAAATCATGGACCTCCTTTTATTGTATTGCACTTTTATTTTCGAAGATCATGCTCAACCTTATGTATTAGAAGCAGTTATTTTAATAAAGTGAGTCACAGAGGGTCTCCCCCTCTCTGATTCTGCCTTTCCGAATTCTGTCAACTTGGATTTTGCTTTGATTGATCGTGACCGAGTCTCACAGCGAGACTGCCTACGTATCCTTTTCGGTGAAGGAATCAGGACATGACATAGTTCAAGGATAGGGTTCGCTCTGGTTTTGACACTCTCCTTTTGCGCTCTAATTTTTGCCTAGTACCGCCCTTTCGGGTTTTCAGCCTAGCGAGCTCGTTAATTGTATGCCTTAACTTTTGCCTAAGATGCCCTTGCGGGTTTTCATCCTAGCAGGCCTTTTTGCTCTAATATTTTGCCTGGAACTGGCTGCCCTTGCAGTTTTCAGTCCAGCGAGCTTCTCTCAGGGGTAGTAGCGCTTGAGTTGATCCAGATTGACTAGCGTTGAGAATTCGTTTCCATCCAGGTCGATGAGTTGCGTAGCTCCTCAAGATAGGATAGTCTTGATGATATAAGGCCCAGACCATTTTGGTCGGAACTTTCTTCGTGGATCATAGACTGGTGCTCGGATTTCCTTCAAAACCATGTCGCCTTCCACTAAGTCCCTGGGCTTCACCTTTTTATTGAATGCACGCGCGATTCTCCTTTGATATCCTTGAATGTGGTAAAGTGCCCTTAAGCGGCGTTCATCGAACAACATAAGTTCTTCAAATCGGTTGCTCAGCCAATCTGCCTCTTGGACATTACATTCGATCATGGTTCGGAGGGATGGAACCTCTAATTCTATGGGGAGTACGGCCTCCATGCCATAAACCAAGGAGTACGGAGTTGCCCCCGTTGGTGTACGTACAGACGTGCGATATCCCCACAATGCCAAAGGTAGTCGTTCATGCCAATCCCTTGCAGATTGAATGGTCTTTTCCAGGATGGTTTTGATCGTTTTGTTGGCCGCTTCCACAGCCCCATTGGTCTGCGGTCGGTAGGTTGTTGACTTGTGTATTTGGATCTGAAACTCCTCCAAGACTTCCCTTGCTCGGCCTTTGAAATGAACCCCATTATCGGATACAAATGCCTGTGGGACCCCATACCGATAAATGACGTTTTGCTTGATAAAGTGCGAGACTTGAACTGCGGTCAGGGTTGCATACGAGGCTGGTTCTACCCATTTCGTGAAGTAATCGATAGCCACCAGGATGAACTTATGGCCATTAGAGGCTGCGGGCACAATCCTTCCGATGACATCAATACCCCATGTCGAGAAAGGCCACAGCGAGGTCGTTTGCTGCAGCTCATGCGGTGGAACATGCGTGAGGTTAGCGTGAATTTGGCACTTATGACAACGTCGTACGTATTCCACACATTCCATCTCCATGGTAGACCAGAAGTAGCCTTGTCTCAAAAGCTTTTTGGCAAGCATCATACCATTCATATGAGGACCGCATACTCCCTAGTGGACTTCCTCCATTACTCTTTTTGTGTCCTCACCGTGAATACACAGCTTGTGGGTTCCACAGTGAGACCTTCGGTATAGATTTCCTCCGCAAATGATATACTGAGCTGCCATTCTTCGAAGGGCGATCCTGTCTTTCTTGCTTGCTTCAGAGGGGTACTCTCCTCTTTCCACGAATCTCCAAATATCGTAGAACCAAGGGTGACCGTCTTCGGGCTCGTTGATGGCCATGACATGCTGGTGTACCGGGGTGTCCCTTTGCTCGATCATAATTGGCCTTAGCTTCACACCGACAGGGATTTCGACCATAGAGGCCAATGTTGCCAAGGCATCAGCGAATTGATTCCTGAGTCTCGGGACATGAGTGAAGGTTACTTTGTTAAAATGGGGAATGAGATCTTCGAGATCTTGATGATACGGCTTTAACTTCTCTTCCCTGACCTTCCAATCGCCGTTTGCTTGAGAAACGACCAAGTTTGAATCTCCCACAACCTCCAATTTTTCTATACCGATTTCAATGGCTGCTTCCATGCCGACAATGCAAGCTTCGTATTCCGCTTGATTATTGGTGACTTCGAAGTTAAGCTTGAATGCAAGCGGGATATGCGACCCATCCGGCGAAATCAATAGCACGCCAATTCCAAATCCTTTCTGATTGGCTGCTCCATCGAAATACAACCGCCACACGTCTTCTACTATGGTCATTATGCCTTCATCCGGGAACTCGAATTCAGCATCTTCCTTTCCTTCGACTGGGCAGTCGGCCAAAAATTCAGCGACAGCTCTTCCTTTCACTGACTTTCTGCTGACATATTTCAATTCAAATTCTGCCAGCATCAATAGCCATCGTGCCATTCTTCCTGTGAGTGCTGGCTTTTCGAACAAGTACTTCAGAGGATCCATTCGGGATATCAATCTTACCGAATAGGCCAGCATGTAATGTCTTAACTTTCTGGAAGCCCAAACGAGTGCCCAACACGTCTTTTCTAATGGAGTATAGTGTTCTTCAGATCCGACCATCTTTTTGCTGAAGTAGTAGACAGCCCTTTCAACCCCATCGTCTCCTTCCTGTGCCAGCATACACCCCATGGAAGACGGAGTGACTGACAAGTATAGGATCAAAGATTTTCCCGGTTCCGGCGGCATCAAGACTGGCGGATTCCTTTGATAGGCTTTGATGGCCTCGAAGGCTTGCTGACATCTGTCATTCCACGCAAATGGTGTTCCTTTCTTGAGCAAGCGAAATATGGGTTCACACGTTGAAGTCAGTTTCGCAATAAACCGACTGATGAACTGTATTTTGCCAAGGAAACTCCTTACGTCTTTCTCTGTCCGTGGTGGTTCCATTTCTAGAATGGCCTTAATCTTTGATGGATCGATTTCGATGCCGCGAGTGGTGATCATGAATCTAAGCATTTTCCTTGTAGTGACTCCGAACGTGCATTTAGCCGGGTTGAGGCGCATCCTGTACTTCCTTATCCTTTCGAAGAACTTTCTCAACGCGCGTAAGTGGCCTTCTCGCTCTTTTACCTTAACGATCATGTCGTCAACGTAAACCTCTACCTCTCTATGAATCATATCATGCAACAAGGTTATAGTAGCTCGTTGGTAGATGGAGCCAGCGTTCTTCAGCCCGAAAGGCATGACCCGATAGCAATAAGTTCCCCATTCAGTGATGAATGTGGTCTTCTCTCGGTCTTCTGGGGCCATGAGAATCTGGTTATACCCCGAGAAACCATCCATGAAAGAAAGTAAGGCATGCCCCGCGGTGTTATCAACTAGCACGTCAATGTGCGGCAGAGGAAAGTCATCTTTGGGGCTAGCTTTGTTTAAGTCCCTGAAGTCCACACAGACCCTGATTTTGCCATCCTTCTTCGGAACGGGAACGATGTTCGCGACCCACTGCGGGTATTTAGTTACCATTAACAACCCAGCATTGATTTGTTTAGTTACCTCCTCTTTTATTTTAAGCACCCAGTCAGGCCTCATACGTCTCAGTTTCTGTTTTACTGGTTTTGCGTCAGGGTGAAGGGGAATCTGATATTCCACGATTTCAGGATCGATTCCGGGCATGTCAGCGTGTGACCATGCAAAAACATCTTCGAATTCTTTTAACAATTCTACAAGAGCCTGGTGCTCTTTTTCTGACAGCGCGGAACCGATCTGAACCACTCGGGGATTCCCTTCATCCCTCAAATTTATTGAAACAACTTCTTCCTTTACAGGCTGAGCATGCCTTTCGTGTTCCCTTTCGATTAGGGACCGAATTTCTTCAGGGATTTCTCCCTCGAAATCGATCTCTTCATCGTTGGGGTCGACACAATTTATTTCAAAATCAGGGAAGTAAGCGGAATCAGATTCATTTATTTCATCATAAGCAGAGGCCTTGGGGGCACCATACACATGGGTAGACTCAAACTCAAAATACAGACTCTGAGGAGTTGGGCCAAGAGGCACCGACTCAGACTCAACAGACTCAGAGGTCTCAGAAGACTCAAAAGACTCAGTTTCAGATTCAGACTCATGATTGGTTGCACTTGGTATGAAAGTCCAATTCTTATAATCTCCAGCGGCATCCATGATGAGTGAAGTTGGATCTTCAGGGGCCTCCTGCCCCAGCATCTGCACTTCTGTTTCCACAGCTATACCCAACGGTTCGTCCTCCTCGAATAAGGTCGCTAGGCTACCCATGGCAAGAGTTTCAACCCAATCTGCCATCTTTGCTGGTTTGATTACTACTTCCAATTCTTCATCACTTTCAGGCCAGACATCATTAGCAAATATCTCAAATCCTGGTAGGAAGGTGTTGGTTTCTTTGTCCCAGAATGGTTCTGGCTGTCCTCGATAAATCTGCTTTGCCTCCTCTTTGACCAAATAATCCTCCAATCTATCTCCCTTCTTTTCTTTCTTATCCTCTGAAGGGTGATATCCCAAACCTGTTACGCAGGTTAAAGTTCCTGGTTCTTCAAACTGTGCTGGCCCCTGGAGATTCTTTTCCAGCCCCAAACCTAGCATGTAGGACATTTTCTTCATTATCTTTATGGCAACATTACTAACGACGAAGTCGTCATCAATCTTGACAGTGAAAACAGAATTAGAGGTGTCAAGAGAGAAGCCGCCTAGGGCAACGTCCTCTTCCCCATGTTGTATCTCCAAAAGTGGGGCATTGTCTTCCACAGGAGCACGAATCCCAGAGTTGCCATGAATGGTGAGCATCCCAGTCTCCAGTCCCAGTCTAACTTTCTGGTGGAGCGTTGAAGGAACTGCCATGATGTCAGGTCGATGCATCCAAGGTCTACCCAGCAGTAGGTTGAAGGATGCGGGAATGTTTACCACATGGAACTCCACATCCGTTTGGTAAGGCCCGAAAGTCATAGGAAGCATGAGGGTCCCAGTCACATCCCGACGGGTGTTGTCATATGCCCGAACTTTGACTTCTGATGGAGAGAAATCACTATTTTTGTATCCCAGGCAATAAGCAACACGGAGTGGACAGACATTGATTGCTGACCCGTTGTCAATCAAAATTACCGGTACCCATTTTCCGTGGCATTTCAGAGTGATATGGAGTGCTCGATTGTGATCAGTTCCTTCAGCGGGCAAATCTCGATCAGTGAAGGTGATAGCATGTTTGACGGGTATGGTTTTGATGAGTGCCACAAGTTCATCAGGGGTTATGGCGGAAAGAACTTTTAGGTGAGAGAGAGCTTGGATGAATCCTTCGCGATGGCGGGTGGAGTGAACAAGCACGTCCCAAACAGACATTTTGGCCGAAGTCTGTTCAAGCTGGCGCTTGATCATTCCTTCTGGGTTTTTCTCAGGGCGTGAAGGCTCTTTAACCGGCGGGGCAAAGGGTTGGAAAGTATCTTTGATTGGGGTAACGAATGGGTTAGAAGGTTCTTTGGTCAGTGGAGCTGAAGGGTTGGAAGATTCTCCGATTTGAAGATTAGGGGGTTGATATATTCGACCACTCCTGGTCAATTGACCAATCTGTTGGTACTTGGACTCCTCGTTCCACAAATCAGCAAGGGCCTTACGCTTGTTTCCAATAGTGGTGTCTTGGAGGTTGGTAGCCAAGTCAGCGATAACCAGGTCTTCCCACAGATCCTCGGGCTTCCATTTTTCAGCTTCTGCTACGGTCCATTCTTCATTTCCCACCTTTATGTTGATGATTTCCGTATTACCCCACAGGTTTGTCTTAGCACCCGGTTCATCTTCCCACAAATTCATCATGGCAACATCAGCATCTTTTGGGAAAGTGACAGATGACTCCGACTTAACTTCATCGACCAGGTAGTCCATTGGGTTGAACTCATTACTAGCCACATTTTCTTCGGGACCTGGTGGTTCTGGGTATAGAGCAAGACCCACGTTGTTGTATGGGTCGTTAGCTATGAGATCGTGGAGGTAGGAAGAGAGATTTGGTTGAAATGGAACAGGTTCAGGCCAGTTGTAAGTCACCGTCTGTGATTGATATTCTTCTGCAAACAGCATGGGTATAGAGAAGGTATCTAAAGGTTCGTTCCAGGCCAAGAGTTGGTATTCATCCGGAATTGGATTCCATTCCCATTCAGGCATTTCTGGCAAGTTACCATTTTGACTTTCGAACATCATATTCAAAGAAAATCCATCAAGAGGGTCAGCATAAATGTTTTGCCAATCAACTTCCCATCCTGGTTCAAAGAACGGATTCACATCTTCTTGGAAATTAGCGACTTCAAATTCCTCCCAATCAGCAATCAGATTTCCCTAATCCCAAAGGTAACAGAGGGCAGTTTCTTCGGGAATTTCCACAACAGGCTTTGGTTCGGTATCAAGAATGATGAAAGAGGTAGGATCAAAGTCTTGGCCTTTGACTTGGGTGATTTGGTTGATATGGAATGGGGTATTATGCTGTGGCAAGGGATTTGTCATGGTGTTTGGTTTGTCAGAAGGAGGGGTATCAATGACTTTATTGTCGATGAGGTTTTGAATCTCATGACGGAGACGGATACAGTTGTCAGCGGTATGGCCATGCATTTTGTGGAAATCGCAGTAGACGTTCTGGTTTAGGTTGGGTGGAATGTTTTGTGGTGGCTGAAGAGGATTCAGCACTCCTACTTCAGTAAGCTTCTTGAGCAAAGCGGATCTAGGAGTGCTAAATTGGGTAAGAACTCTTTGTTGGGACTTTGGTTCTTCAGAAATTTGGTTTACTTCTGCCGGTTTGGCGGATGAAGTTCCAGCCTAATTGGAATTCCCGAAGAGGACATTGCTGTTCCCGGAATACACCATTTTGTGCTTTGCTCCTGATTCCTTCTTTTCCAGTGTACCGTCTCGCAGAGCGTCTTCTACAGCCAAGCCTGAGTCATAAAAAGTTTCGAAATTTGGGGCTGCCTGGGACAGGACCATGTGTGGGGCAAAAGAGTTTGGTAGGTTCTTGGTGATGATCCTTATCTGTTCTTTTAAGTCCGGTTTGCTTTGCATTTGAGCGGCCTTAGCCCTCCAACGTTTTACAAAGTCAGCGAAACCTTCTTTCTCACCCATTTTGGTGCTCTCTAGTTCCCTCGTGGTTATCTTTAGATCGACATTGAAATCGTATTGAGCCACAAATACCGTCCCAATGTCTTCCCAAGTCCTTTTTTTAGAGGGTTCCAGGGTAAGAAACCATTGCAAGGCTGGCCCTGACAGAGATTCGTGAAATAGCTGGGCCATGGCTTCCTTTTCGATTACCCTCATGGTGAGTGAACCAACATACCCTTGGAGGTGAGCTTTTGGATCTCCAGTACCGTCAAACTTTGCGAAATCCACGCCCTTAAACTTTTCTGGTAACTTAGCATTGGGGAACAAGCACAATTTGTTCATGTCAATCTCTCCTCTCCCTAATCGCTTATTTTCTTGTATAGATTCTTCCAACTTACCAATTTTAATCATAAGGGCGGCTAAATTGGGATCGATTGCTGGCGTGTCTTTGGCTGGCGTCTCATCCTTGGGTATGCCAGTTTTAACTAAAAGCTTGTCACAAACCTCCTGCATAGACTCCATTATCATATTCATGTCGCCTTTCATGGATGCGACCGAGGCTTTGAGTTGCGTATCCATCCCAGCAAAGGATTGCCTAAACTGAGCATCCATGGTGGCCATGTTCTGCCTAAGCTCTTCTACCCCATTTCCTTGGTCAGCCATTGGTAAGGGATTTTCAAGTGACAGAGGCTCCTGTATTGTCGGATTTGGCGAAATTGCTAATGACGACTGACCTTCCTGTTCTATGTGGACCTCAACCAGTTGGGTTTCTTCCAGGGTATCTATGCGAACCAATTTTCGAGACGGACGAAACCAATTGGGTAAAGCCTCTTCTTTTTGCAGGTGTCCAATGTTTCTGAACTTGTAACAAGGCAAAAGGGAACAACTCAGAATCCGCCCCGAGTGTCTGTCCTACCTTCTACGTGCCTCCTAGGTCCTAAAACCTACCGTGACTTGAGTTTCACTTGGGGCATTTGTACAGAAGATTTCTGGCGGTCTGGGTAGGTACTGTCAGGCAGGTTAAATTCCGATCGTTTCGGAACTAGAGCCAATCTCCTTATCTTGACCATCCGAGACAGAGCAATGTGACCGTCAGAATCTAAATACGCATACCTCCAAGGTTAATCCCATGTCAAGGGAGCCGTTCGGACACGGCAAACACCGGAGGTATCACAACCTCCATGGATTTATAGTCTCCTAGATTGACCGGCAAATCCTAAAGAATTCTAGGGAAGCCTAATCCTCTAGCCTGCAGGATGCAATGATGCGTGAATGATATGTATGTACAGAAAAGAAATACACATAAACATGATATATCACATAAGTCCTAGCCATGGGTTCCTGTCTTAGTTGGGAAGGTTCTATGGTTATGTACAGGTGCAAAGGCCGATTTTGGTTTGAGAGGGGTTCCCCGGACTAGAGCCAAGATGTACTACCCCATGTCAAGTGTATTGCAAGACAATGGTCGAACAGCACGATGGCCCATCATAGTCGAGGGTTGCTAGGCGGCCCGGGAGAGCTTGTCACCGGTAAACCGGGCAAGATAGCCAGAACACGCTAGCGCGGCTTGTGCGGTGCAAAGTGTAAAAGAAAGTTAAGTTCTCCAAATTGCATTAAGTCCCCCAAGTAAAATGCCTTTCAAGTTTGGCCCTCTTGATTATTCAACACTTCTTTATGTATTTTTTTAAAAAAAAAGAAGTTTTGAATAAACGTCCCCAGCAGAGTCGCCACTTTGGGCTCCGCGCCTGAAGCGCGGTTCGACAGAGTCGCCACCCGAATTTTTGAGATGGATGATCCGAGGAACCGAGGGTTTGTTTTGAAAAGAAAGGCCTTTTGATCTACCAAAACCGTTTGAGATTTTGGATCCGGGAGCCAGGTTACAAGCGGGGAAGGTTTTGTTGAAAAAGCACACCGCTCGCTCGGTGAAAACCGGTCTCTACTAAGCATTTTAAATGAGGGGATTAATACCATTCGGAAAACCTTAAGAACACATAAAGGGAAATGGGAACAAGATAAATCATGACACGTTGCCGTGCTTAGTGGTGCTTGCTGTACAGAGATGATAAAGATGTCATGGTGATATTATAAACAAGAAAGATATACAAACGGACTGTCTGGATCACCATCACCGGTCAGGCGGCATATCGCTTTACAACGCGCAGCTTACTGATACGCCGTGCGTGGTTCTGATCATGATACCAAACTTTTATCGTTTTGTAAAGCTTCGCACGGTGTACCCATTACATCGCACGGTGTTATTTTAAAACTTCAGACAGCTCACAGTCATCAGATCATCTCAGATCTGCACCATTCTTTCAAGCCATGAATAGAAAATCATTTTTGATACGTTTGCTTGTTTTGAAAAGATCTATGGAGTTTAAAACATGGCTTGTAGATATGGTCTCATTTTGGGAGTGCTTTTGGTATACAGAAAAGATCCAACAACAGACGATCGTGATCCAGACATTTTGAACAAGAAAACAGCATCATTTTGAAATGCCGTGCGTGCGAGTCTGCTATGCCGTGCGACGCTTCAAAGCGCCGCGCGGCGTAGAACACTTCTGCACAGAACACTGGTTTTGTTTTGTAAAAGAGGTTTTGGGTCAGATCCTAACCAAAAGGATTAGGCCTGAGGACAGAAAGGTCCCCTCAGGGCCAGGACAGAGCCTAGCCCAAGGAAACTTGGTTTTTACCTTTGATCTTGAGCTTGAATGAGTATTGATGAAGGCGGATGGACGTCGGAAGGTTGAAAAAGAGAGTATAAGTATGGGTGTGGGTAGTAGATGGGTATATTGGGTGGTTGAGGTCTCAAAGTTAGTAAGGAACTAACTTCAATGGTGAAGAGAAAAATGGAGTAAAAGGCCTAGAGAATGTCTTTTGAGAACTGTGGGCAGCATGCCCTGGAAATCCCGGTTTCCAAAAATGCAAGGGCCCGAATCGAGGGAGCGCGAGCGCAGGTGGCAAGCGCTCAAAAATACAGAGTCGCCACTTGAGTTTTGAAGGTCCGACACTCAAGGAACCGTATTTCGAAGCACCTGCCGCGCTATTTGATTTGAAAAAGTTAAGGAACCAGTCCGTCATAACCATATCTGGGTTCGGGAGCCAGGTTACGAGAGGGGAAGGGTTTTATGGCACCCCTCTCGCCCAATCCGGAGATCGGTCTCTACTTGAGCATTTTGAAAACGTTGCGATTCTTCTTTTATTAACCAATTTTAGCCAATTAGGGCGGGGGAACAGTTAATCGGGGATTAAAACTGTAACATGTTTGCAGGATGATAGATGGCATGGACGAGTAGCATGATGAATAATAAACGGAATGATCTTGAAACAGCGATCAGATGCCAAAACCAGGCTCGGGGCAGATTTGCCCTGCACGATGATCAACTTGCATGCCTGAACAGATCTGCATGCAAGTCAATCATCGCGCGAGACACACTGACTCTCGCGCGAGTGTTGTCATCTCACCACAGTCCCAAAATCATCCCCTTCTGGCTCTGGAAGGACCAGTGCACACCCAGGAAGCAAACCAAGCAGTGTATTGGAAGACTGTAAAATGCTAATTATTACACAATACTCCAAGCAGGAGCCAAAGAAGATGAAACACAACCCCTAACCCGTGGGGGTATCAAAACAGAGGCCAAGGGCCAAGTTGCCCATGCAAGGGCCATTCATGGAAATCAGAGAACGGTCGCGCGACAGAGAGTAAACCTCGCGCGACACTCCTGACTGACTTCCAGGAATTGCTTTACATGCTTGGGGTCCTGAGACAGATTCAGGGGATCCCAAGGGCATTCCAAACTGAACAGAAATGAATATTGAGATATAAAACTAGCAATTTAAGCTCTAAGAAAAGCAGTAAACTGATTATTAGCATGCTTCACGGTGATCCATAATAATTATTAAGACAATAAAATAGAAAGAACCAACATCCCTTCCCCACGAGAACCATCGCGCGATGCTTGAGACAAGCGCGCGCGTGACTGGGTCCGTCGCGCGAGGGTATGTTGGTTGCACGGTTTTTGAAACCTTGCCAGCTTTAGGGCCAGGACTGGTATTGATTACCAGCCTTGACCCTGCCAGCCCCCCTCAGGGATCAGAACAGAGAGCAGAACAAAGGTAAGATATACCTTTGGATTTTGAGGTTTGAAAAGTGTTTGAGCTTTGAATTGAGGTTGAGTTTGAGGTTCGATTGAAATGTGAAAATGGGGAGGAAGAACAAGCTTTGTTCTTAGGGTGTCTTTGTATCTCTTTTATTAGCTTAAAAGAGTACAAAGCAAAGACCCTTTGTAATGCCAAATTTTTGTTAACCTTTGTGCTTGGTTTTTTTGTCACCCTTTGAAAGAGAACAAATGGGGGGATTTATAGGGAGAGCACCTTCCATTAATGGAAAGGTAGCTCTGGTTCAAAGAATGGAGGCCAGCCAGCCACGAGGCTGGCTGGGGGTTACTTGGTAATTAAGCTGCCCAGCTGAATAAAGGTGATGGGGACAGGTTCTGACATTCCAAACTGTCGCGCGACAATGCTCCCTGGCACGCGATGGTGCGCCCTGGCGCGCTGGTCAATGCTCCAGTTGACCATCGCGCGACGGAGTCAAACCGTCGCGCGACGGTGAGCCCCGGCGCGCGATGGTTGCTCGCGCGATGGTTGCGCCCTGGCGCGCAATGATTGTGCCCTGGCACACATCAATAGGGTTTTTGGCTTTTGGAAGTGGCTTAGGCTAGGTTAGGTTCAAGGGTTTTTCAAACACTCAAAGCTCAAACACTCGACATTCCCGGGGTGTTCTTGATCCGTTTCATCATCGGGGAATCAAAAACCGTAAGTAAACTAATCTGGAAGCCCAGATTGGGGTGTCTACAGTAGCCCCCCTTTGATGGCACTTGGAGCACCATTGAATTGGTACAAGTAACGTCAAAGGTTTATAGACACCCCTCAAGGCAATCCAGAGCAGAACATACTAGCAAAGTAGACAAGCATACTTACAGAACCTGATTGGTTGAATGGACGGACAGACCGTCGCTTGTTGATTGAATTTGGTTTGCCAATGCCACAACATTGACTGAAGAACGCCTCAACACGCTTGGATTTGCCAATGTCTCAACACAGACGGTTTAAATGCCTCAACGCTGATTTGATTTGTCAATGTCTCAACACTGATTGAAGAACGCCTCAAAGACGCTTTGATTTGCCAATGTCTCAACACCGACGGTTTGCCAAGACGCTTTGATTTGCCAATGTCTCAACACCGACGGTTTGACAAAGACGCTTTGATTTGCCAATGTCTCAACACCGACGGTTCGCCTCAGGACGCTTTGATTTGCCAATGTCTCAACACGCTTTGATTTGCCTCAAAGACGCTTTGATTTGCCAATGTCTCAACACCGACGGTTTGAATCAAAGACGCTTTGATTTGCCAATGTCTCAACACCGACGGTTTGAACGCCTCAACGCGCTTTGATTTTTGAACGGACAGATCATCGGTATAAATGATCGAACCGTTGAAGATTGGATGGGAGGATCATCGGTATAAATGATCGAGCCGTTGAAGCTGGATGGGAGGATCAACCGTATAAATGATCAAACCGTTGAAGCCTGGATGGGAGGATCAGCGGTATAAATGATCAAACCGTTGAAGCATGGATGGGAGGATCGTTGATTTGAACTGGCGGATCGCTATAAAAGTGATCGAGCCATTGGGGTTGGACAGCCATCGTTGAATTGGAAGGGCGGATCGCTATAAAAAGTGATCGAGCCATTGAGGTTGGACAGAACCGGCTGTGATTGAGTCGGCGGATCGCTATAAAAAGTGATCGAGGCATTGGAAGTTGGACAGGACCGGCTGTCGTTGTGTTGATCCAAGTAGCACAAACAGTGGATATCATGCATAGAAGCAAGGCGGACTGCAGTTGGGGAGAAATCGGTGACAACTGCTGGGCTGTTTACTTGCTGCCTTCGATACCGGGCAGGCTTGCTTTGCCGTTTTGATGGATTTTTCCTGCGTTCAACATTTGATATACACACAATATGCAATGACATGTATAAAATATTGAAAATGCAGATGCAAGCTTAGGGCGGCTCCTAGAAGGACAACGACACCTAAGGACTACCACTGAGCCTCATTACTGTACTGTCTGTGCTTATGAGATATGCACCCAGATAAGAAGACGTTGAACGGGCGGACGTGCCCCAATTGACGTTTGAGCAATGGAATTGGGCCTGCGCCCTTTCTTTGATGCTTCGACAGGTGTGCCCCAGAGATGCTTTGCTTGGCCTTGGGCTGACGTGCCTTTTCTGCTTCAAGAGATTCCGCTGCTTGCGGATTATGGATACTAGGGTAGCAATGCAACAATTGCGTTTTTCAGTTTATTGACTCTCTTTTACAAGTGTTGAAGAGAATGCAAAAACTAACCACTAATATCTAATTTGCATTGACAATTGCTTTGAATCGACACACAGACATGCGCACATGTGTACAGACTCGCCTAGCTCGAATGGAAAAGGGGGAGAGAGTCCCGGGGTATAATGCGAACCCTCAGACACAAAGAATATAATGAAATTTTGGGCATTAATGTGCCAAAACTCACAATATTCCTGAACAGGTGAAACTGACACTTATGAAAAGTACAAAAGGTACAAAGACCTGTACAAACAAAATCGAGAAAAGCATCCCGACATGACAGTTGAAAAACTGGAAAAATGTCGCAAAGACGGACGTAAGACGCAGATTATGACACGTATAGGCCCGGACTGAAACCGACACCCCCGTGCAGTCACATTAAGTCCATATGACTTGCACAGCATGACAAGACTTGGCAAAAGCCCCTGGAACGACATTCGAGGGTAGTAGCTAACTGCTACTGTCTGCTGCAAGAAGAGTGCGCAGGTTTGAGACCAACGCGTATCGCTTTGAACAAATGCGCGTTGCTTACACCAGACTTCGGTGAACTTAGAATAAACCGTGAGCTGTTAAGGCTTCTAGCATTTCGTTCTTTTTTTGATGCTTCAATTATTATTTTTTTTTAAGACTTATGCTCAGCCTGTAAAGAAGAAGTGGTTTGGTAATAAAATTGAAAGACGAAGGTTTTCCCCTTTCTCCGGTTCCTCCAATGAAGCTTGTCTTGATCTTCGATCCTCTTCGACCTTTGATGTGCACCAAAATGTCAACCATGGATCCAATTGATAGATTGTGACCGAGTCTCAAAGAGAGATTGCCTTCGTATCCCAAGCTAGGGAATCGAGGTCAAAACGTAGTTCGGGCCACGGTTCAGAGTATGACCGAGTCTCGAAGAGAGACGCCCACGTATCCCAAGCTAGGGAATCAGTTCAAAACAGTTCAGGCCAAGGGTTAACTCTCGAGTATTTACCTCTCCTTTTGCGCTCTAACTTTTGCCTAGTACCGCCCATTCGGGTCTTCGGTCTAGCGAGCTTTTGAATATTGCCTATTTACTTTTGCCTAGACCCTCTTCATAGGTTTTCGGGCTAGCAGGTTGCTCAAACTTTTGCTTGGAACTGCCCACCCTTGGGGTTTTCAGTTCAACGAGCTTCTCTCAGGGAAAAGTAGCTTTTGAATGGCTCTAGGTTGACCCAGGTATTGAATTTGTTGCCATTGAGGTCGATGATCTTTGGCTGCAGCCCCAGATAATATGTCTTTGATAATGAAGGATCCAGAGCACTTCGGCTGGAAATGCCTTGCTCCGGGCCGTTTTTGTACACTTTCTCATTTGGGCTTGGCTGAACGCCGCTGCTACTGCTTTGAACATGGTACAAGGCCTGGAGCCTTCTGAGCTTCTGCTTTCTGGCTTGACATCCGGTAGCAGGGGATTGATACTTCTTTGTCTTAGGATCAACGCGAGGCGTGACTTGATGAGACCACGCCAAGACGTCGATGAATTCTTCAAGCCTATCTAACCGGGCGCAATGCTCCTCTGGGTGCGGTGCTTTGACCAACTTTGAACCATTGGGAGGTTATACTTGTCTTTCAAGTTTATTTGAAATTACTTCTTCTTTTAATAGGCTGAGCATGCCTTTCGTCTTCCCTTTCGGCGAGGGAACACATTTCCTCGGGAATGATCCCATCGCAATCTATCCCTTCGTCGTTAAGGTTGACACAGTTTATATAAAAGCCAGCGAAGCATGTAGAAGCAAGACGATGCATATCATAAAAACCCTCGGGGTTTGCCAAGTACAGCAGACTCGAAACTTGAAACAAAAGCTACGACGTGGAGGGCCAAGAGGCACAACCTCCGACTCAGAGCTAGACTTAGACAAACGCAAAAGACTCTGTGTCAGACTCAGACAAGACGCCAATGCAAACTAGACGTGGTTTTGAAAATGCAATTGTTAAAAAGCTACCCATAGCTTCCACAAAAAGAGGTAGGATCCAGCAGGTGTTAGGCCCAAGCAACAGCACTTCGGCTTCCTCAGCTTCTTCAGCCAAACCTACTCGATGCTCCTTTGAACGATGGACCTCAGCCAAACGGTCTTTTCCTTTGCAAGCCCCTCATCACTGTCAAACCAGACGTTGGCAGTGAAAACCTCGGTTGCCCCACCTACAGCCATCATGTTAACCTCCGATTCGGACGGGATGGATACGATGGGTTTGGGTTGATTCGCTGGGATGATATAGTGGCTAGGGTTGAATATGGTGGAGCTCGGGTTGATTTGAGTGGAGGTTATAGATACCTGACCAACCAGAGGGTCAGACTCGTGCTGAGGCAAGGAGTCGGAAATGACATCGGGCTTTGGTGGAACTTGAATCGTGCCATCGTCAATTAGATCTTGTATCTCGTGTCGGAGACGCAGGCAGTCATCAGCGAGATGGCCAGGCATTTGGTGGAAGGCACAGAAATGGTTGGTATTGTAGTTGGCTGGAAAGACTTTGGGTGGAGAAGTTGGGGTCAAAAGTTTGAGATGCCCAGACTTGACGAATTTCTCCATTACTGCAGACAGAGATGCCTCGAAGGCAGAGAAGCTTCGGGGTTGTGTTCGAGATCGGAGGCTTTGAGCACTTCGTATTTGGTTGATATCGGCGGCACGACTGGAGTTGGAAGCTGGAGCATCGCTCCCACTTATAGCCCTTGGCGTAACCTTTTGAGTGGAGGAAGAGGATTCACCCTTTGGCAAAATGCCAGCTTGCAGCGCATCCTCGATGGCTAGGCCAGAATCGAAGAATATCTCAAAGTTGGCGGTCGCTTGAGCGAGTACCAAGTGCCTGGCATAGTCTGGCTGAAGATTGCGGGAGATGATGCGGAGTTGGTCTCTTTCGCTGGGGCGCTCAGTCATTAGAGCGGCTTTGGCTCTCCACCTTTTAACAAAGTCCGCAAAGGACTCCTTTGCCTCCATCTTCGTGGATTCTAACTCTCGAATAGTCATCTTGAGTTGAGAGTTGTAGCTATACTGTGAGACAAAGGCAGCCCCTATATCTTCCCAAGTGCTTCGTTTGGAGATGTCGACTGACAGAAACCAATGGAAGGCAGGCCCAGAGAGAGTTTGAGGGAAGAGTTGAGACATGGCCTCACTTTCCACACCCAACAGCTTCATTGCGGCATGGTAGCCATATAGATGAGTTTTGGGGTCACCGCTTCCGTCAAACTTAACCAAGTCAGGCATCTTGAACTTGTCAGGGAGCTTGGCATTAGGGTACAAACAGAGATGATCCAAGTCAATTCCCCCTGCACTGATTTTCTCAGACTTGGAGACTGCCTCCTCCAGCTTTGCCATCTTGGCCATGAGAGCTGCCATATCCGGATTCAAAATAGGCTTGCCACCTACCGGATTCGGGATTGCAGCAGGCGCACGAGCCTCCTTAGGGTTGAGTTGAACAATGAGACGCCCCTCGTGATTCGGATCTGGGACCAAGACAGGCTGTTCCTGGTCGGACTCATCGTCCTCGCCTTCCTCTTCAAGAGGAGGTGGAAGGCGAGTGTGGATAAGGTCATTCAAGCGGGCAATATTGGCATCTGTCTGAGCTGCCCTCTGTTGCACGGCGGTGATGCTATCCTGAAGGTTCATAAGCATGGTTTCCAGAGTGAGCGGTTGATCTGCCATAGCTGGCCTTGAAGATGTTGAAGAAAGGGAAGCCGACGGCGTGACTCTTTGTAAAATCGATGGTGAACCCGACTGTAGGGCGGCCAACAATGAACCCGGAGAAGCCTTCGTTGCAACTGACTGAGTTTCGAGCCTGACAAGTCTTTGAATTGGATTCCGAAGACGTTCCCAAGTAGGTTTGGTTCTTCCTTTCGGTACTCTTTTGCTTGGTGCAATGGCCCGAAGCTTTGACAGTAAAGTAATGAAAGCTCAGTGATGCCCTTTCAGCAGTTTATTGAAAGAATTGAAAGAACGAAAATGCAAAGATCATCGTTGTCAGTGTCCTCCTAGACTCTAGAACTAGAGACAAGGCTGTCTCATGATGCTCGGATGCTGCCAGAATCCTCAGATTCTTTTCGAGGGTATATCCTTTGAATAGATCAAACTGATCCTAAGAGATGCCAAAACAGACTAAGTCTTCGACTAGTCCCTTTTGAAGATTCGACTTTGAACTTGGAACAACTCGGTATTGATGGCGTGACACCTTTACCTGGGGTGGCGTGAGCGACAATGCGCTTTAGCCGGGGCGGTGTACGTGCGAAGCACGATAACCAAAATGACATCAATATCACGACATCAATACTTTGTGGTTCCTTATGTTCGGTTGAATCCTCAACCGGGCATGAGCCAAGGATTTAGTAAGGTTTGATTTCTCAAAGTCTCGCTGATCTAAGGACTTTTGAAAAACTAACAACATGCACCATCGAGATGCACGACTCTTCATCGGGTCATAGCAGCATCCTAACAAGCATAAGACAGACTCGAAAGCGAGACAACCTAGAAGCCGCCCTAAACATGCTCCTACGCAGAACAGAATGTATGCATGCATGTACAGAACCAGAGACAAGCTTGCCTCACAAGTTTCAGACGTTGCCGGAATCCTCAGAATTCTTTTCGGCGATGTGTCCCTGAGTAGATCGACAGATCCTAAAAGATGTCAAAATAGACTAAATCTTTGGCTAGTCCCTTTTGAAGATTCAACTTTGAATTTGGAACAACTCGGTGTTGATGTCATGGCACCTTAACCTTGAACACGGCGGTGTATAGTGACAATGCACTTCAACCTGGGTGGCGCCAGCGACACGACATCACCACTTTGTTGTTCCATATTGTCGGTTGAATCCTTAAACGGGCATGAGCCAAGGATGTAGTAAATTTTGATTTCTCAAAGTCTCATTGAACTAAGGACTTTGCGATTGATAACGAACATTCAACAGAATGAACGACTCCTCATCGGGTCCAACAACGTCTTAGACAGTGCAAGACAAACTCGAAAGACAAAACAGCCTTAAGCATGTTCCTATGCAAAACAGTGTATGTACAGTGCATGCGATAGGGAAAGCAGTAACACATAGGCAGTTACGGGGTTAGATGCAAATAGATCTTAACCTGCGGGTACCTGTCTTAGATTGGAGAGTTCTAATGCTCTGTATATGCAAAAGGCCGGTTTTGGTTCGTAACGGGTTCCTCGGACTAGGGCCACAGATATACCTTCCGTTACCCGCGTTTTTCGCAGAGTAACAGTCGAACGGTAGCATGACCCATCATCGTCGAAGGTTGTCGGTCATTCGGGGTCCCCGGGCTCCGGTAAACCGCAGGATTGCCAAAACGATCCAACGAGGCTTATCCCACATCGATGCAAATGAGAATGCTAGAAATTGATTAAGAGAAGAAGAATCGCAAAATCGCAAAATGCCTTTTCAAATTTGGCTCACTTTATTTAGTCCATCTTTAGAGGAAACTACGCAAGCGAACAATCGAAAAAGCCCCAGATTAGAATGGCCGGACACGAGGTCCTGTTAAATCACCATTCCAACCTTCGGCAGCGCGAAGCTAACCGTTTTGACAGACTTTTAAGGGATTGTTCACAAGTGTATTAAACTCTAAGTATGGATTAATATCGGTTCGATCATCCCAGCGGAGTCGCCACTGTGGGCAGCATGCCCTTAAAATGGGGGAGAAGGATTCCGTTCCTTTCCCAAGGCAATGGGGCCCAGATCGAGGGAGCGCGAGCGCAGGTGGCAAGCGCTAAAAAATACAGAGTCGCCACTTGAGTTTTGAAAAGGAACCGTATTTCAAAGACCTGCCGCACTATTTGATTTGAAAAAGTTAAGGAACCAAATCCGTCATAACCATATCTGGGTTCGGGAGCCAGTTACGAGAGGAAGGGTTTTATGGCACCCTCTCGCCCAATCCGAGATCGGTCTCTACTTGAGCATTTTGAAAACGTTGCGATTCTTCTTTTATTAACCAATTTTAGCCAATTAGGGCGGGGAACAGTTAATCGGGGATTAAAACTGTAACATGTTTGCAGGATGATAGATGGCATGGACGAGTAGCATGATGAATAATAAACGGAATGATCTTGAAACAGCGATCAGATGCCAAAACCAGGCTCGGGGCAGATTTGCCTTGCACGATGATCAACTTGCATGCCTGAACAGATCTGCATGCAAGTCAATCATCGCGCGAGACACACCGACTCTCGCGCGAGTGTTGTCATCTCACCACAGTCCCAAAATCATCCCCTTCTGGGCTCTGGAAGGACCAGTGCACACCCAGGAAGCAAACCAAGCAGTGTATTGGAAGACCGTAAAATGCTAATTATTACACAATACTCCAAGCAGGAGCCAAATAAGATGAAACACAACCCCTAAACAGTTGGGGTATCAAAACAGAGGCCAAGGGCCAAGTTGCCCATGCAAGGGCCATTCATGGAAATCAAAGAACTGTCGCGCGACAGAGAGTAAACCTCGCGCGACACTCCCGACTGACTTCCAGGAATTGCTTTACATGCTTGGGGTCCTGAGACAGATTCAGGGGATCCCAAGGGCATTCCAAACAGAACAAAAATGAATATTGAAAAGTATAACTAGCATTTTTAAGTTAAAGAAAACTGTAAAATGGTTATTTTGATGCTCAACAGTGATCTATAATAATTATTAAGACAATAAAACAGGAAAGAACCAACATCCCTTCCCCACGAGAACCATCGCGCGATGCTTGAGATAAGCGCGCGCGTGACTGGGTCCGTCGCGCGAGGGTATGTTAGTTGCACGGTTTTTGAAACCTTGCCAGCTTTAGGGCCAGGACTGGTATTGATTACCAGCCTTGACCCTGCCAGCCCCCCTCAGGGATCAGAACAGAGAGCAGAACAAAGGTAAGATATACCTTTGGATTTTGAGGTTTGAAAAGTGTTTGAGCTTTGAATTGAGGTTGAGTTTGAGGTTTGATTGAAATGTGAAAATGGGGAGGAAGAACAAGCTTTGTTCTTAGGGTGTCTTTGTATCTCTTTTATTAGCTTAAAAGAGTACAAAGCAAAGACCCTTTGTAATGCCAAATTTTTGTTAACCTTTGTGCTTGGTTTTTTTGTCACCCTTTGAAAGAGAACAAATGGGGGGATTTATAGGGAGAGCACCTTCCATTAATGGAAAGGTAGCTCTGGTTCAAAGAATGGAGGCCAGCCAGCCACGAGGCTGGCTGGGGGTTACTTGGTAATTAAGCTGCCCAGCTGAATAAAGGTGATGGGGACAGGTTGGAACCGTTCCAAACTGTCGCGCGACAATGCTCCCTGGCACGCGATGGTGCGCCCTGGCGCGCTGGTCAATGCTCCAGTTGACCATCGCGCGACGGAGTCAAACCGTCGCGCGACGGTGAGCCCCGGCGCGCGATGGTTGCGCCCTGGCGCACGATGATTGCGCCCTGGAGCGCAATGATTGTGCCCTGGCACACATCAATAGGGTTTTTGGCTTTTGGAAGTGGCTTAGGCTAGGTTAGGTTCAAGGGTTTTTCAAACACTCAAAGCTCAAACACTCGACATTCCCGGGGTGTTCTTGATCCGTTTCATCATCGGGGAATCAAAAACCGTAAGTAAACTAATCTGGAAGCCCAGATTGGGGTGTCTACAAGAACAACATTCTCAAGGCTTGGAAATGGAAAAGTGGGTGTGAAAGCAAGAAGAGAGAGAAAGGGTATAATAGTGATCAAGGGCCCTTTTCCCTTGAGTGGAGGGGTGTATTTATAGGCAAGAGCCTTGGATTTTGAATTTCAAAAGTTGGAGGTATTTTCTGGGCGGGCCAGAAGTGTGCTTTTGGCTGAGCCGTATTGCAGCTGTGGCTCAAATAGGCGTGGCCGACAGCTTTCTGAGCCAGTCAGAACTTTACCTAAAATGCCGTGCGGCTAACCTCTTGAACGCGTGCGGCGTATTAAATTTCGATACGCCGTGCGGTTTAGAGGTGTCACACGCGGTATTACAGGCTTGCTCCAGGGCTTTCGGGCTTTCTCTGGGCTTTTGGGCTTGTTTGGGCTTTTGGGTTGAGAATCTGTTTGGTTTTAAGGGGGTCCTTCATTCAAGCTCCCAAAGGTTCCGTTTCCTTTATTTTCATCATCGGGGTGAACAAAGACCCTTCGAGGTCCGGATTGGGGTGTCTACACCTACCCTGGTACCACAATATCTGGAACTTTGTCGAACGAGGGGAGTTCCCTGCCGAAGCTTCGAGAAAGGATCGAGTTGCTCTGCAAAGGCTGGCAGGTCAGTACATCATTTGTGGAAAAAAACTGTACCGAAGGTCTCACTGCGGAATGCACAAGCTGTATGTCAACGGGGCCGAAGCAACAAGGATAATGGAAGAAATTCACGAAGGGGTCTGCGGTCCCCACATGAGCGGCGTTATGCTTGCTAGGAAAATCCTCAGGCAGGGTTACTACTGGTCAACAATGGAGTCTCAATGCATCGAATACGTGCGACGCTGTTTCAAGTGCCAAATCCATGCCAACCTGCAACACGTTCCTCCGTCGAAACTGTATGGCATGACCTCACCATGGCCTTTCTCGGTGTGGGCGATTGATGTTATTGGAATGATCACGCTTCCTGCTTCAAATGGTCACAGGTTCATATTGGTGGCGATAGATTACTTCACTAAGTGGGTCGAAGTGGAATCGTACAAAGTCTTGACAACTGTCCAAGTAGCCCAGTTCATTCGAAAGAATATCATCTATCGGTATGGCGTCCCCCAGGCATTCGTGTCAGACAATGGGAGTCATTTCAAGGGAAGGGTCCTGGACCTCTTCGAGGAATTCGGCATCGATATCCACCGGTCGACAACCTATCGTCCACAAACAAATGGAGCAGTCGAGGCAGCAAACAAGAACATTGAAGTGATCATCAAGAAGACTATTGAATCCGCGAGGGATTGGCACGAACAACTGGCACTGGCGCTGTGGGGTTACAGGACATCAATTCGAACTTCAACCGGTGCAACTCCCTTCTCCCTGGTCTACGGAATGGAAGCAATACTTCCTATCGAGCTTGAGGTGCCGTCTCTGAGGATCATGGTCGAGAGTGGCCTGGAGGAATCTGAGTGGCTCAGCGGGAGGTTTGTCGAGCTAATGTTGTTTGATGAGAGAAGGCTCCGCGCCCTGTATCATGTCCAAGGTTATCAGCGTCGAATCGCCCGGGCATTTGACAAGAAGGTGAAGTCCAGGGGCTTAGTCGAAGGAGATATGGTCACGAAGGAGATACGGGCTCCAGTGTTTGATGCTCGCGGTAAGTTTCGGCCAAAACGATCTGGGCCGTTCATTATCAAGACCATCCTGTCTGGGGGTGCTGCTCAACTCATCGATCTCGACGGCAACGAATTCAGCACTCTGGTCAACCTGGATCAACTTAAACGTTTCTACCCCTGAGAGATGCTCGTTGGGCCGAAAACCACAAGGGTGGGCGGTTCTAAGCAAAAGTTAGAGCAGCCTGCTAGACCGAAAACCTGTGAAGGCGGTCTAGGCAAAAATAAATAGGCAAAAGTTGAAAGCTCGCTAGGCCGGAAACCTGTGAATGCGGCACTAGGCAAAAGTTAGAGCGTAAAAGGAGAGGTAAAATACACGAGCGAACCTTAGCCTGAACTACGTTCTGACCTGATTCCTTGAAAAGGGATACGTAGGTAGTCTCACTCTGAGACCCGGTCATATTCTATCAAAGTCGATCCATGGTTTAAACGTTCCAGTGCCGTATCAAGATCCGAGTAAAATCAAAGGGACAAGCCGAAGTTTTATTGAGGAATCCGAAAGGGGAAACACGCCATCTTTCAACTTTATTATACAATCACAACTTCTAATACAAGAGCTGAGCATGAATACCTTGAAAAAAGTAAAGCATGAAAAACAGAACAAAATGCTTGAGAAGCCTAACGGCTCACAGTTTATTCTAAATACAGCAAAGTGGTCCGGAGTCAGTCAATATTCTCTCTTGCTTGAACATCGGCTCTTAACCACTGCCTGTACACGTTCCTCAGCCTTGGGGTGAAATCCGGAGATTCAGCATGCCGAGCCCTGAGCTCCCAGTGCCTATCATACCCATGGAGTGTCTGGGCATTGAAATTCAGGATCCAGAAATCCCCGACCGTGATGCGAACGTTCCCTTGCTGGATACCCAGCTGGCGGAGGATGCGGCCCGGGATGTAGAAAGTGAATCTCGTCAGCCCTGCAATCACCACCCTGTCAAATCCGTCCGAGTGAACGGTCATTTCCTCCAGTTCTAGCCACGGGCACCTCTAGACAATCTCGTCCGGCTGCAGTCCCTGCATGAACGAATACCACTCTTCGATGTCCATCTCAGGGTACCTCATGCCCCGTTGGTGAATTCTCCTCGGAAAAAGGTTCCAGCCGTCCTCCGGAGGGTGTAGCAAATTCAGCTTGTCGGATAACCACAGCTGTGTGAGTGAAAAGACAAGTAAGAAACCAGATAAAACCTGAGCGAAAAGACAAGTAAGGAGCCATCAAAAAGCCTAAGCCGAGAGTCGAGGTAAAATGAGAAAGTGCGAAAAGCCGAAAAAAGGTGAGCTGAGTGAGTTTACCTGAAGAAGTAGCGGGCTGCCACTGAAGACGTCCGATACCCCAGAGTACACCGAGTCCAGGCCAATGAGCGTCTTGGCCAGAACCAGAGGGATCACATTTTGCCGATCCGCACCTCCCATCTGAAGAGCGACACTCACAAGCAGAGGACTGACCCGCCCGTCGGCAGGAACGAGCAAGTAGGCAGCTAGAAGACAGATTACCAAGGCAAAGCGGCGCCGTGCCTGCCAGGCAGTGTCCCTCAAATCACCATCCGGACTGTACCGCTCGATTAATTACAGAATGTGGACTTGGCCGCTGTAGACACCCCAATCCGGACCTCGAAGGGTCTTTGATCGCCCCGATGATGAAATAAAGGAAACAAAGCCTTTGTGAGCTTGAATGAAGTATTCCTCCAGCATCCGCAGTCCAAACCAACCATCAGCCCAGAAAAATCCAAAAACCTCAAAAGCTTGGAGAAAGCCCAAGAAGCCCTGGACCGAACCTAAAGTACCGTGCGCGACACATCTACACCGCACGGCGTATTGAAATTTAATACGCCGCACGCAGTCATGAGGTTAACCGCACGGCATTTTGGATAAAGTTCTGACTGGCTCAGAAAGCTGTCAGCCACACCCATTTGAGCCACAGCTGCAATACGGCTCAACCGAAAGCACACTTCTGGCCCGCCCAGAAAATACCTCCAACTTTTGAAATTCAAAATCCAAGGCTCTTGCCTATAAATACACCCCTCCACTCAAGAAAAAAGGGCCCTTGATCACCATTATACCCTTTCTCTCTCTTCTTGCTTTCACACCCACTTTCCCATTTCCAAGCCTTGAGAATGTTGTTCTTAAAAGACATTCTCTAGGCCTTTTTACTCCATTTTTTCTTCTCACCATTGAAGTTAGTCCCTTACTAACTTTGAGGTCCCAACCACCCAATATACCCATCCATTACACACATCCACACTTCTACTTTCTTTTTTTTCACCCTCCGACGTCCATCCTCCTTCATCAAAGCTCATTCAAGCTCCGGATCCAAGGTAAAAACCAAGTTTCCTTGGGCTAGGCTCTGTCCTGGCCCTAAGGGGACCTTTCTGTTCTCAGGCTTGACCCTTTTGGTTAAGATCTGACCCAAAACCTCTTTTACAAAACAAAACCAGAGCTCTGTACGAAGGTGTGCTAAACCGTGCGGCTCTTTAGAGCGTCGCACGGCGTAGTAAACCAACACGTACGGCATTTCAAAGAACACTGTTTATTTGTTCAGACTGTCTGGATCGCGATCGTCTGTTGTTGGGTCCTTTCTGTATACCAAAAGCTGTCTCAGAATGAGACCATTTCTACAAGCCATGTTTTAAACTCCATAGATCTTTTCAAAACAAGCAAACGTATCAAAAATGGTTTTCCCTTCATGGTTTGAAAGAATGGTGTGGATCTGAGATGATCTGACAGCTGTGAGTTGTCTGAAGCTTTAAAATAAAATCGTGCGATGTAATGGTACACCGTGCGAAGCTTTACAAAACTATAAAAGTTTGGTATCAGAATCGGAACCTCGCACGGCATATTGGTAAGCCGCGCGCTACAAGCCAATATGCCGTCTGACGGAGGGCAGTGATTCAGACAGTTCATTTCTATGTTTTTCCTATTTATATCATCGCCATGTCATCTATATCATCTCTGTACAGCAAGCACCACTAGCACGGCAACGTGTGATGATCTATCTTGTTTCCCCCTCCCTTTATGTGTTTTCAAGGTTTTTCGAGTTGTATTAATCCCCCCATTTAAAATGCTTAGTAGAGACCGGTTTTCACCGGGCGAGCGGGGTGCTTTTCAACAAAACCTTCTCCGTTCGTAACCTGGCTCCCGGATCCAAAATCTCAAACAGTTTCGCTAGATCAAAAGGCCTTTTCTCTTCAAAACAAAACCCCCTCGGTTCCTCGGATCATCCATCTCAAAAATTCAGGTGGCGACTCTGTCACGAATCGCACCGCTTCGGGCGCAGGAGCCCACAGTGGCGACTTTGCTGGGGACTTTTATTCAAAACTTCTTTTTTTAAAAAAAAAAAATACATAAAGAAGTGTTGAATAATCAAGAGGGCCAAACTTGAAAGGCATTTTACTTGGGGGACTTAATGCAATTTGGAGAACTTAACTTATTTTTACACTTCGCACCGCACAAGCTTCGCTAGTGTGTTTCGGCTATCTTGCCCGGTTTACCGCTGACAAGCTCTCCCGAAATGCTTAGCAACCCTCGACTATGATGAGCCATCGTGCTGTTCGACCATTGTCTTGCAATACACTCGACATGGGGTAGTACATCTTGGCTCTAGTCCGGGGAACCCCTCTCAAACCAAAACCGGCCTTTGCACTTGTACATAACCATAGTACTTTCCCAACTAGGACAGGAACCCATGGCTAGGACTTATGTGATATATCCTGTTTATGTGTATTTCTTTGCACATACATATCATTCATGCATCATTGCATCTTGCAGGCTAGAAGATTAGGCTCCCGTAGAATTCCTTAGGACTCTCCGGTCAATCTAGGAGACTATAAATCCATGGAGGTTGCGATACCTCCGGTGTTTGCCGTGCCCGAACGGCTCCCTTGACATGGGATTAACCTTGGAGGTGTGCGTATTTGGATTCTGACGGTCACATTGCTCTGTCTCGGATGGTCAAGATAAGGAGATTGGCTCTGGTTCCGAGAACGATCGGAATTTAACCTGCCTGACAGCACCTACCCAGATCGTCAGAAATCTTCTGTACAAATGCCCCAAGTGAAACTCAAGTCGCGGTAGGTTCTAGGACCTAGAAAGCACGTAGAAGGTAGGACAGACACTCGGGGCGGATTTTTGAGTTGTTCCCTTTTGCTTTGCTGCATAGTTCAGAAACATTGGACACCTGCAAAAAGAAAAGGCTTTACCCAATTGGTTTCGTCCATCTCGAAGATTGGTTCGCATAGATACCCTGGAAGAAACCCAACTGGTTGAGGTCCACATAGAGCAGGAAGGCCAGCCGTCATTAGCAGTTTCACTAAGCCCAGCCATGCAGGAGCCGCCGTCACTTGATAGTCTCCTACCCATGGCTGACCAAGGAAACGGGGTAGAAGAGATTAGGCAGAACATGGCTACTATGGACGCTCAGTTTAGGCAATCCCTCCTGGGATGGATGCGCAACTCAAAGCTTCGGTTGCATCCATGAAAGGCGACATGAACATGATAATGGAAACCATGCAAGAGGTTTGCGACAAGCTTTTGGTTAAAACTGATGTACCCAAGGAAGAAACCCCATCCAAGGACGCGCCAGCAATCGATCCTAATATGGCCGCCCTTATGGTTAAAATTGGGAAGTTGGAAGAATCAATGCAAGAAAGCAAGCGATTAGGAAGAGGAGAGATTGACATGAACAAATTGTGCCTGTTCCCCAACGCGAAGTTACCAGAAAAGTTTAAGGGTGTGGACTTCGCAAAGTTTGACGGTACCGGAGATCCAAAAGCTCACCTCCAAGGGTATGTTGGTTCACTCACCATGAGAGGAATCGAGAAGGAAGCCATGGCCCAACTATTCCATGAATCTCTGTCAGGACCTGCTTTGCAATGGTTTCTTACCCTAGAACCCTCTAAGAAAAGGACTTGGGAAGATATTGGGACGGCATTTGTAGCTCAATACGATTTCAATGTCGATCTAAAGATGACCACAAGGGAACTAGAAAGCACCAAGATGGGTGAAAAAGAAGGCTTCGCCGACTTTGTGAAACGTTGGAGGGCTAAGGCCACTCAGATGCAAAGCAAACCAGATTTAAAGGAACAGATAAGGATCATCACCAAGAATCTCCCAAATTCTTTTGCTCCATACATGGTTCTTTCCCAGGCAGCCCCGAATTTCGAAACTTTCTATGACTCAGGCCTGGCTGTAGAAGAAGCACTGCGAGACGGAACATTAGAAAGGAAGGAATCAGCAGCAAAGCCCAAGAGGGTATATTCAGGGAACAGCAATGTCCTCTACGGGAATTCCAATCAGGCCGGAACTTCATCCGCCCAAACCGGCAGAAGTAAACCAAATTTCAGAAAAACCAAAGTCCCAAAAAAGAGCCTTTACCCAATTCAGTACTCCTAGATCCGCCTTGCTCAAAAAGCTCACCGAAGTAGGAGCGCTGAATCCCCTTCCGCCACCACAGAACATTCCACCCAATCTAAATCAAAACGTCTACTGCGATTTCCACCAAATGCATGGCCACACCACTGATAAATGTATCCGTCTCCGTCATGAGATTCAAAACCTCATCGACAATAAAGTCATCGATACCCCTCCTTCTGACAAACCAAACACCATGACAAATCCCTTGCCACAGCATAATACCCCATTCCATATCAACCAAATCACCCAAGACAAAAGCCAAGACTTTGATCCTACCTCTTTCATCATTCCTGATACCGAACCGAAGCCTGTCGTGGAAGTTCCCGAAGAAATCACCCTCTGTTACCTTTGGGATTGGGGAGATTTGATTGATGATTGGAAAGAGTTTGAAGTCGCTAATTTCCAAGAAGATGTAAACCCGTTCTTTGAGCCGGAATGGGAAGTTGATTGGCAAAATATTTATGCTGACCCTCTCGATGGATTCTCTTTGAATATGATGTTCAACTTGCCGGAAGTGCCTGAATGGGAATGGAACCCAATTCCGGATGAGTACCAACTCTTGGCCTGGAATGATCCTTTAGATACCTTCTCTATACCCATGCTGTTTGCAGAAGAATACCAACCACAGGCGGTGATCTAGGACTGGCCTGAACCGGTTCCATTTCGACCAGACCTCTCCTCCTACCTCTTCGATCTCATAGCCAACGACCCATACAACAACGTGGGTCTTGCTCCATACCCAGAACCGCCGGGTCCCGAAGAAGATATGGCTAGTAATGAGTTCAACCCGATGGATTACCTGGTTGATGAATTTAAGTCAGAGTCATCTATCACTTTCCCAAAAGATGCTGATGTTGCCATGATGAACTTATGGGAAGACGAACCAGGTGCTAAGACAGACCCGTGGGGTAATACGGAAATCATCAACATAAAAGTAGGGAATGAAGAATGGACGGTAAATAGGACGGTAGTAGAAGCTGAGAAATGGAAGCCCGAAGACCTGTGGGAGGACCTGGTTGTCGCTGACTTGGCTGCCAATCTCCAAGGCACTACCATTGGGAACAAGCGCAAGGCCCTTGCGGATTTGTGGAATGAAGAGTCCAAGTACCAACAGATTGGTCAATTAACCAGGAGTGGTCGAATATACCAACCCCCTAATCTTCGAATCGGAGAATCCTCCAACCCTCAAGCTCCACTGACTAAAGAACCTTCCAACCCGTTTGTTACCCCAATCAAAGATACTTTCCAACCCTTTGCCCCGCCAGTTAAAGAACCTTCACGCCCTGAGAAAGACCCAGAAAGAATGATCAAGCGCCAACTCGAACAGACTCCAGCCAAAATGTATGTTTGGGACGTGCTTGTTCATTCCACCCGCCATCGCGAAGGATTCATCCAAGCTCTCTCTCACCTAAAAGTCCTCTCCGCCATAACCCCCGACGAACTTGTGGCACTCATCAAAACCATACCCGTCAAGCATGCTATCACCTTCACCGATCAAGATTTGCCCGCTGATGGAACCGATCACAATCGGCCATTCCATATCACTCTAAAATGCCATGGAAAATGGGTACCCGTAATCCTCATTGACAACGGGTCAGCAATCAATGTCTACCCACTTCGTGTCGCTTATTGCTTGGGATACAAAAATAGCGATTTCACTCCATCAGAAGTCAAAGTTCGGGCATATGACAACACCCGTCGGGATGTGACTGGCACTCTCATGCTTCCTATGACTTTTGGGCCCTACCAAACAGATGTGGAGTTCCATGTGGTAAACATTCCCACATCCTTCAACCTACTGCTGGGTAGACCTTGGATGCATCGACCTGATATCATGGCAGTTCCTTCAACACTCCACCAGAAAGTTAGACTGGGACTAGAAACTGGTATGCTCACCATTCACGGCGATTCTGGGATTCGTGCTCCTGTGGAAGACAATGCCCCGCTTTTGGAAAATACAACATGGGGAAGAGGACGTTGCTCTGGGCGGTTTCTCTCTTGACACCTCTCATTCTGTTTTCACTGTCAAGATTGATGACGACTTCGTCGTTAGTAATGTGGCCATAAAGATAATGAAGAAAATGTCCTACATGCCAGGATTGGGGCTGGGAAAGAATCTTCAGGGGCCAGTACAGTTTGAAGAGCCAGGAACTTTAACCCGCATAACAGGTGTGGGGTACTGCCCTTCCGAGGATAGGAGGGAGAAGAAAGGAGACAGGCTGGAAGATTATTTTGTCAAAGAAAAGGCAAAACAGATTTATCAAGGGCAGCCGGAACCATTTTGGGACAAAGAAACCAATACCTTCCTACCAGGATTTGAGATATTCGCCAATGATGTCTGGCCTGAAAGTGATAAAGAGCCAGAAGCAATAATCAAACCAGTAAATGCGACAGATTGGGTTGAAACTCTTGCCTTGGGTAGCTTGGCGACCTTATTCGAGGAGGACGAACCATTGGGTATAGTTGTGGAGGCAGAAGTGCAGATGCTGGGGCAGGAGGCCCCCGAAGATTCAACTTCACTCATCATGGATGCCGCTGGAGATTATGAGAATTGGACTTTCATACCGAGTGCAACCAGTCATGAGTCTGAATCTGAAACTGAGTCCTTTGAGTCTTCCGAGTCTTCCGAGTCTTCCGAGTCTTCCGAGTCTTCTGAGTCTTCTGAGTCTGTCAAGTCTGAGTCGGCGCCTCTTGGCCCAACTCCTCAGAGTCTGTATTTTGAGTTTGAATCTACCCGTGTGTACAGTGCCCTCGAGGCCTCTGCTAATGATGAAATAAATGAATCTGATTCCGCTTACTTCCCTGATTTTGAAATAAATTGTGTCGACCCCAATGATGAAGAGATCGATTTCGAGGGGGAAATCCCTGAAGAAAATTCGGTCCCTAATCGAAAGGGAAGACGAAAGGCATGCTCAGCCTGTAAAAGAAGAAGTTGTTTCAATAAATTTGAGGGACGGAGGGAATCCCCGAATGGTCCAGATCGGTTCCGCGTTGTCAGAAGAAGAGCGTCAGGCCCTTGTGGAGTTGTTAAAAGAATTCGAAGACGTTTTTGCATGGTCGCACGCTGATATACCCGGAATTGATCCTGAAATCGTGGAACATCGGATTCCCCTTCACCCTAACGCGAAACCGGTAAAACAAAAACTGAGACGCATGAGACCCGATTGGGTGCTTAAAATAAAAGAGGAAGTAACTAAACAAATCAATGCTGGGTTCTTAATGGTAACTAAATACCCTCAGTGGGTTGCTAACATCGTTCCCGTTCCAAAGAAGGATGGCAAAATCAGGGTCTGTGTGGACTTCAGAGACTTAAACAAAGCTAGCCCCAAGGATGACTTCCCTCTGCCCCACATCGACGTGCTAGTTGATAACACCGCGGGACATGCCTTACTTTCCTTCATGGACGGCTTCTTAGGATATAACCAGATTCTCATGGCCCCGGAAAACCGAGAGAAGATCACGTTCATTACCGAGTGGGGAACCTATTGCTATCGGGTCATGCCTTTCGGGCTGAAAAACGCAGGTTCCACTTATCAACGAGCTGCTATAACCTTGTTGCACGATATGATCCATAAAGAAGTGGAGGTTTACGTGGACGACATGATCGTTAAGGCGAAAGAGCGGGAAGGTCACTTACCCGCGTTGAGAAAGTTTTTCGAAAGGATAAGGAAGTACAGGATGCGCCTCAACCCTGCTAAATGTACGTTCGGAGTCACCACAGGGAAAATGCTCTGATTCATGATCACCACTCGCGGCATTGAAATCGATCCATCAAAGATTAAGGCCATTCTGGAAATGGAGCCGCCACAGACAGAGAAAGACGTAAGGAGTTTCCTTGGCAAAATACAGTTCATCAGCCGGTTTATCGCAAAGCTGACTTCAACATGCGAACCCATATTCCATTTGCTCAAGAAAGGAACACCCTTCGCATGGACCGACAGATGTCAGCAAGCTTTCGAGGCCATCAAAGCCTATCTAAGGAATCCGCCAGTCTTAATGCCGCCAGAACCAGGAAAACCTTTGATCCTATACTCGGTCACCTCGTCTTCCATGGGGTGTATGTTGGCACGGGAAGGAGACGATGGGGTTGAAAGGGCCGTCTATTACCTCAAAAAGATGGTTGGGTCCGAAGAACGTTATACTCCATTAGAAAAGACATGCTGTTGGGCACTTGTTTGGGCTTCCCGAAAGTTAAGACATTACATGCTTTGGCCTATTCGGTGAGATTGATATCCCGAATGGATCCTCTCAAGTACTTGTTTGAGAACCAACACTCACAGGAAGAATGGCACGATGGCTATTAATGGCAGAATTTGAATTAAAGTACGTCAGCAGAAAGTCAGTAAAAGGAAGGGCTGTTGCTGAATTTTTGGCCGATTGCCCAGTCGAAGGAAAGGAAGATGCCGAATTTGAATTCCCGGATGAAGGCATATTGACCATAGTTGAGGACGTGTGGCGGTTGTATTTCGACGGAGCAGCCAATCAGAGAGGATTCGGAATTGGTGTGCTACTAATTTCACCGGATGGGTTGCATATCCCGCTTGCATTCAAGCTCAACTTCGAAGTCACCAACAATCAAGCGGAATACGAAGCTTGCATTGTCGGCATGGAAGCAGCCATTGAAATCGGTATAGAAAAGTTGGAAGTTGTGGGAGATTCAAACTTGGTCGTTTCTCAAGCAAACGGTGATTGGAAAGTCAGGGAAGAGAAGTTAAAACCGTACCATCAAGATCTCGAAGATCTCATTCCCCATTTCAACAAAGTAACTTTCACCCATGTCCCGAGACTCAAGAATCAATTCGCTAATGCCCTGGCAACATTAGCCTCCATGATCGAAATCCCTATCGGCGTGAAGTTAAGGCCAATTATGATCGAGCAAAGGGATACCCCGGTATACCAACACGTCATGGCCATCAACGAGCCCGAAGATGGTCATCCTTGGTTTTACGACATCTGGAGATTTGTGGAAAGAGGAGAGTACCCCTCTGAAGCAAGCAAGAAAGACAGGATCGCCCTTCGGAGAACGGCAGCCCAGTACATCATTTGTGGAGGAAATCTATATCGAAGGTCTCACTGTGGAACCCACAAGCTGTGTATTCATGGTGAGGAGGCCAAAAGGGTGATGGAGGAAATCCACGAAGGAGTATGCGGTCCTCACATGAACGGCATGATGCTTGCCAAAAAGGTTTTGAGACAAGGCTACTTCTGGTCCACCATGGAGACGGAATGTGTGGAATACGTACGACGTTGCCATAAGTGCCAAATTCACGCTAACCTCACGCATGTTCCGCCACATGAGTTGCAGCAAACGACCTCGCCATGGCCTTTCTTGACATGGGGTATTGATGTCATCGGAAGAATTGTGCAAGCAGCTTCTAACGGCCACAAGTTCATCCTGGTGGCTATCGATTACTTCACAAAATGGGTAGAAGCAGCCTCGTATGCAACCCTGACCGCGGTTCAAGTCGCGCACTTTATCAAGCAAAATGTCATTTATCGGTATGGGGTCCCGCAGGTGTTCGTATCCGATAACGGGGTTCATTTCAAAGGACGAGCAAGGGAAGTCTTGGAGGAATTCCAGATCCAAGTACACATCAACAACCTATCGACCGCAGACCAATGGGGCCGTGGAGGCGGCCAACAAAACAATCAAAACCATCCTGGAAAAGACTATTCAATCTGCAAGGGATTGGCATGAACGACTACCTTTGGCATTGTGGGGATACCGCACGTCTGTGCGTACGCCAACGGGAGCAACTCCGTACTCTTTGGTTTATGGCATGGAGGCCGTACTTTCCATGGAATTAGAGGTGCCATCCCTCCGGACTATGATCGAATGCGATGTACAAGAGGCAGATTGACTGAGCAACCGGTTTGAAGAACTTATGTTGTTTGATGAACGTCGTTTAAGGGCACTTTACCACATTCAAGGATATCAAAGGAGAATTGCACGCGCATTTAATAAGAAAGTGAAGCCCAGGGACCTGGCAGAAGGCGACATGATTCTGAAGGAGATACGAGCACCGATCTATGATCCACGAGGAAAGTTCCGACCAAAATGGTCTGGGCCATACATAATCAAAACTATCCTATCCGGAGGAGCTACGCAGCTCATCGACCTGGACGGAAATGAATTCTCAACTCTGGTCAATCTGGATCAACTCAAGCGCTACTACCCCTGAGAGAAGCTCGCTGGGCTGAAAACTGCAAGGGCAGTCAGTTCCAGGCAAAAAGTAGAGCAAAAGGCCTGCTAGGATGAAAACCCGCAAGGGCATCTTAGGCAAAAGATAAGGCATACGATGAACGAGCTCGTTAGACCGAAAACCCGAAAAGGCGGTACTAGGCAAAAATTAGAGCGCAAAAGGAGAGTGTTAAAACCAGAGCGAACCCTATCCTTGAACTACGTCATGACCTGATTCCTTCATCAAAAGGATACGTAGGCAGTCTCACTATGGGACTCGGTCACGATCAATCAAAAACAAAAATCCAGGTTGACAGAATCCAGAAAGGCAGAATCAGAGAGGGGGAGAACCTCTATAACTCATTTTATTAAAATAACTGCTTATAATACATAAGGCTGAGCATGATCTTCGAAAATAAAAAGGCAATACAATAAAAGGAGGTCCATGATTTATTCAATGATCAGGGTAAGTAGGGTCGAGTCAGTTTCCTTGGGCACCCGCCCTCGCAGCAATGTCCCTCATGAGCCATTTCCTGTAACTCCCACGCGCTGCCACAGAAGGGTAAGGATGAGCATCGGTCACCTCACGAGACCTCCAGAGTCGCTGGTAGTTGCATAAAACCGAATGACGAAAGAAAGGCAGGACCACATCCACCAGGATCTCTGCAGGAACCTCCTGTCTCAAACCAAGCTGACGCTGAATCCGATAAGGGATGTAGAAGGTAAAAGCCTCCAGCCCAGGAAGAACCACCCACTGGGAACCCATATAATGCACAGTCATGGGTGGGAGATCAAGCCAAGAGCTTCTCCAGGAAATAGTCTCAGCCTGTTGACGCTTGAAGAAGGTGACCCACTCGGAAACTCGCCTGTCTGCAAATTCAAAGCACCGAGAGGAAAGTAACCTAGCGCCATATGCCAAGTTGCCGGGTGGGAGAGTCAGTATGTTCACCTTGTCACGCAGCCAAATCTGCCAAAGAGAGAAAACAAGTGAGAAACCATAGGAAGCCAAGCCCAACATTAAAAAGAGTAGGAAGAGCTGAAAAGAGGGAAGATAAGGCGAAAACTAAACCTGCAAGAGAAGGGGGCAGCCTCCAAAAGTCTCAGTCTCTCCAGAACGAACCCTGTCTAAACCCATCAGTGTCTCAGCCAATACCATCGGAATCACATCCTTTCGCGCCCCAATCTGCACTGCAATGCTGACCAACGCCGAGCTAGCACGACCAGTGGAGGGAACCAAGAAGTAAGCGGCAAGCAAGCACATACAAAGAGCGGTCATGCGCCGAGAGTGGTAGGTTACGTCCGCTAAGTTGCCAAGAGGAGAGAACATCTCAATAAGTCGCATCACGTTGAGATGACCATTGCTAACCAAGTAACGAGCAACACCGTCATTCAAGCCAAGAGAGGCAGCAAGAACCTTGGACATGTTCTCACGCACGGGAGGGACAATGACATCTCTAGAGCTGAAACCGCCAAGGTAGGCGCGAAACTCCTCGATTGTTGGGCAAAGCTCTTGTCCACCAAAGCGGAATACATGCACTTCCGGATCCCAAAGACTTATGGCAGCCTTTAGGAGCTCAGGGCGAAGGCGGATGTTACGAAGGTATCTCATAGAATAGAGGCCATGCACCCTAAAGTTGAGCCAATCAACCCCCTCCATGGAAATCAACCACGGCCGTAGCGAACCGGTAAGAGAAAGGGCCATCGGGAGGAGATGAAGATTTGAAGAGGAAGAGATGTGGTCAATATGAGATCTAAGGCCTGAATTTATAGAAGGATAGAGGAGACACCTTCAACTTCCAAAAAGAGCCTTGGGTTCCAAAAAGTGTAGATTTTCCATAAGTCTTGCATAGGGAAAAGCTTGGTCATGCTCTAAAAGAACAAAGCAGACATGCATTGGCACGGATATGGTATGGGACAAGTCAAACTTTAAACCTTGTGCAATCTGTCTTGGGAAGCAGCAAATGGCAGGATGTCAGAGAAAAGGTGCCGCGCGGTGTAAAGAGGTAGCGCACGGCATAACAAGACCAGGAGAAAACCACGGCATAACACGGACACGCCGTAGAATCAGAGGAAGCCTCGCACGGCGCTTTGTAGCCCCGCACGACATATTAAGTCTGCATTTCTGCAGACTTTGACAGCAGAGGTTAGAAACCATTTCGAGGCACTCTCAGGCATCACCAACCCTCAGAACATGTCTCAATGGGTATTTGGGACTTCGGGGAACCCCCACTTCGAGTCAACTCTCAAAATTCGACGTAAAGGCACCAAGAAAATCAATAAAACCCGTTTCCCAAGTCATGACAAGGTATCGGAGTCCGCTTCAAGCCGTTTCAAGTTGGTCTTTCAGGTCCTACAGGTCATAGTGACCAAAGGTGACCTGGTCCAAATTCCGTTTCACGGTCAATGTCAAAATCTGAGAATGTCACCCTCCAAAGTCATGGTTTTCTCGCTTTCTAGGCATATTTTCAAGAAATTTTCAGTTTCCCAATAAGAGTTTGGGTTCCGTAGTCACGTGACAAGTATCCAGGGTCGTTATTGATGAACAAAAGTCCGCAACAGGGGTAATTTCGTAAAGTCTTGTACAAAGGGATCAGTTTTTCAAAAGTTATTCATTATATCTTCTTTGATTTCTCTTCCAACGTCAATGAATCTTTGCCCCAACATACTGCTCATCATAAAACTCAAAGTTCGCTTCAGATTATGGCTCAAAGGACTAGTCGCATGCATTGGTTAATGTTTCTGTTATTCAAATCTTTCTTAGACAAATGACAATAAGGGAGGTTGAATGACATAAACACTGAAAGAAATAAGCATCTCTGTATATAATCTCCGAAATATCCATGAGTCGAAGTACCAAAAGGCGTGCAAGCCTCAAAATCCTATCTACTAAGGGTAAACAGGCACCCTTCCAAAAGAAGCACGCAGGCTCCAGTAAAAAAGCAAAACAAAAGGGAACTCTACTCTAGTCCTCATCCTCGTCGTCGTCCTCACCCTCCTCCTCTGCTCCCTGTGGCCCTCCAGCGGCCCCCGTCTCGAGCTCAACCTGGAGCACCCTCTCCTGAGCCTCGAGTAAAGCCGCAGCCAGTCCAGGCACCCCCCGTAAAGTCTCAACCAAGTCCTCAAGGGACGCCTCCTCAAGGTAGTCGCCTAAACCGATGGGCCGTGACGACCCTGCACCCTCGCCACTGCCAACAAACATGGTCGGCGTCTCCCTCTCCTCCACCAACTCCTCCTCAACGACGGGACCCTTCCCCAGGTCAGTCCGAGGCTCTCTCACAGGGGAGGCCTCTGTCACCACCTCCACTCCGACAAGCCCGTCGTCACCGCGAGCCTCCGTGACCCTCTCCGCTGAGCCAACTGCACCCTCCGTCCGGCCTGTCGCCTCGTCCTCACCCCTGGACTCCACTGCACTCGGAGTCTCCGTCCCCTGACCGTATCCGGCCAACACTCTGCTGCCACCGTCACCACCGTCACTACCCACCACCGCGGCAGCCGAGGTCGAGGCCGAGGCCTCCTCGGCCAATGCCGCCGGGGCCGGAGACCGTGGGGGTCTCGGCCCCACCTCGACTGCCACGCCGCTCCCCGGAGCTGCCGTGCCCAGTGCAACCTCGACCCGCGGGGGGTGATCACCCCCGGGTATATCACTACTATCCATGAGAGAGAGAGAGAGAGACAGCGGGATAGAGAGAAACCAGACAGCGAGAAAGAGAGAGCAGCGAGAGAGAGAGAGACAGCGAGAGAGAGAGACAGCGAGAGAGAGAGATGATCGGAAGGGAGAGAGAGACGAGAGAGAGAGAGAGACCAGAGAGAGAGACGGGAGAGAGAAAGGAGGGAAATTCGAACGATCGGGGCGTACTGTGTACGCCCCGTATATATATATATATATCCCCTGAACCGGTTCGTCTGGACTTTAAGTGGACCGGGTTCGAAGAGATGTCTACTGCACGGCGTAATGGATAGAAGCGCACGGCATAACGGCTTAACTGGATGAGGATTCTCGAGTCACCACGACACACGGCATTACCCATGCTGCGCACGGCATACTGGGTTGGTACGACAGTTTAGATTATGAGGACAGTTTCTGACAATAGCATTCCGTTCGATTTCATTCGTGAACGATACGAGTATGAAAAGGGAAACAAGCGATGACAAGGAAGGGACTTTTCATTTCATCAAACCCGAGGAAATCCCCGGGATATGCATTACATTGTTCAAAAAAAAAAGGGGAAAATCAAAATAGAAAAGAAATCCTACTGGTCCCCCCGCCCTATTCTTCTTCCTCGAATTCTCATGCTCAATCGCTCCCTTCGCCAGAGCGGTCGTCCGAACCATTCGGATTCCCCTCCGAGTCTTCCGCAGTCCCGTCCGAATCACGCCCCGGCGCATACTCCGGGTCGTGTTTGCTGTCCATCTGATCGAAAGCAAAGTCCTGAAGGTTGGACACCGCGCGACGGAGAGTACGGATCGTCGATATGAGCCTCGCAATCTGACGGTTCAGTTGCTCAATCTCCTCGCGATAAAAGCCCATCTCTGCTTCCAGAGAGATCACTCGTACAGTCAAGTCGTTGTCCGCCATGTTGAGTCTCGAAAGTAACCTTTTTCTTAGAATAGGGAGAAGGTAGAGAGACTTGGGAGAATGGTGCATAGAATGAGGCACCCCCATCCCTTTAAAAAGGGGTCCTGACCGACGAAAGGGCACGCCTGTATTAATGGGCACCCTTGAACCAGCCAACTGATCTCGGAAATCGAAGAGGTGCATGGGAAAACTAAAGGCCGCGCGCCCTTTCGATCGCCCGCACGGTATTTTGACTTCAGAAGAATAAATGTGTTTTCTCGGAAATTGAGCACTCTAGCCACCAAAATCATCTCGGAAACCAAAAGGCTCCAGCAGTTTTGCAGCAGAAATCCTTTGGAATAGCGTGCATTAATGATAGGATTATTTGATCCTAGTCCCCCGGGGCTCGCAAAATTCCCCGTCCCACGAGGATCGGTCGTATTTACGTCTGCTCGCAGTATTTGCTAGATTCTCGCTACCGTCTAAGTCTCAAATCAATTTCAAAAATTCGCCTTCCGAGGGCTCGTCTCAAGTCTCAAGTCTCAAATCGATTTCAAAAATTCGCCTCCCGAGGGCTCGTCTCAAGTTTCAAGTCTCAAATCAATTTCAAAAATTCTCCTCCCGAGGGCTCGTCTCAAGTCTCAAATCAATTTCAAAAAATTCGCCTCCCGAGGGCTCGTCTCAAGTCTCAAATCAATTTCAAAAATTCGCCTCCCGAAGGCTCGTCTCAATTCAAGTCTCAAGTCTAAGTCTCAAATCAATTTCAAAAATTCGCCTTCCGAGGGCTCGTCTCAAGTCTCAAGTCTCAAATCAATTTCAAAAATTCGCCTCCCGAGGGCTCGTCTCAAGTCTCAAGTCTCAAATCAATTTCAAAAATTCGCCTCCCGAGGGCTCGTCTCAAGTCTCAAGTCTCAAATCAATTTCAAAAATTCGCCTCCCGAAGGCTCATCTCAATTCAAGTCTCAAGTCCAAGTCTCAAATCAATTTCAAAAAATTCGCCTCCCGAGGGCTCGTCTCAAGTCTCAAGTCTCAAATCAATTTCAAAAATTCGCCTCCCGAAGGCTCGTCTCAATTCAAGTCTCAAGTCTAAGTCTCAAATCAATTTCAAAAATTCGCCTCCCGAGGGCTCGTCTCAAGTCTCAAGTCTCAAATCAATTTCAAAAATTCGCCTCCCGAGGGCTCGTCTCAAGTCTCAAGTCTCAAATCAATTTCAAAAATTCGCCTCCCGAAGGCTCGTCTCAATTCAAGTCTCAAGTCTCAAGTCTAAGTCTCAAATCAATTTCAAAAATTCGCCTCCCGAGGGCTCGTCTCAAGTCTCAAGTCTCAAATTAATTTCAAAAATTCGCCTCCCGAGGGCTCGTCTCAAGTCTCAAGTCTCAAATCGATTTCAAAAATTCGCCTCCCGAGGGCTTGTCTCAAGTCTCAAGTCTCAAATCCATTTCAAAAATTCGCCTCCCGAGGGCTCGTCTCAAGTCTCAAGTCCCAAATCAATTTCAAAAATTCGCCTCCCGATGGCTCGTCTCAAGTCTCAAATCAATTTCAAAAATTAGCCTCCCGAGGGCTCGTCTCAAGTCTCAAGTCTCAAATCGATTTCAAAAATTTGCCTCCCGAAGGCTCGTCTCAATTCAAGTCTCAAGTCTCAAGTCTCAAATCAATTTCAAAATTCGCCTCCCGAAGGCTCATCTCAAAATTTTCATAAAGGCTTACTACGAATTTGGTTGCATTATTTGTCACAATCGCATTGTCCCAATTGAACTACGTTGGTCTGATCCCTACAAATGGGGTACGTAGGCAGTTCCACGAACGCGACCACCATTGTCATTTATTTGCATTTTCAAGCATTTTGTTTTTGTTTCTGTTCAAAGACTTTAGAGCAAACGGATCGGGATGCCTATTCTTTAAGCGTCACTCGTATCAAAACAATGGTATCCGAGTTACGTTAAAGAGGGACTACTGTAGACACCCCAATTCGGACCTCGAAGGGTCTTTGATCGTCCCGATGATGAAATAAAGGAAACAAAGCCTTTGTGAGCTTGAATGAAGTATTCCTCCAGCATCCGCAGCCCAAACCAACCATCAGCCCAGAAAAACCCAAAAACCTCAAAAGCCCGGAGAAAGCCCAAGAAGCCCTGGACCGAACCTAAAGTACCGTGCGCGACACATCTACACCGCACGGCGTATCGAAATTTAATACGCCGCACGCAGTCATGAGGTTAACCGCACGGCATTTTGGATAAAGTTCTGACTGGCTCAGAAAGCTGTCGGCCACGCCCATTTGAGCCACAGCTGCAATACGGCTCAGCCGAAAGCACACTTCTGGCCCGCCCAGAAAATACCTCCAACTTTTGAAATTCAAAATCCAAGGCTCTTGCCTATAAATACACCCCTCCACTCAAGGAAAAAGGGCCCTTGATCACCATTTTACCCTTTCTCTCTCTTCTTGCTTTCACACCCACTTTCCCATTTCCAAGCCTTGAGAATATTGTTCTTAAAAGACATTCTCTAGGCCTTTTTACTCCATTTTTTCTTCTCACCATTGAAGTTAGTCCCTTACTAACTTTGAGGTCCCAACCACCCAATATACCCATCCATTACACACATCCACACTTCTACTTTCTTTTTTTTCACCCTCCGACGTCCATCCTCCTTCATCAAAGCTCATTCAAGCTCCGGATCCAAGGTAAAAACCAAGTTTCCTTGGGCTAGGCTCTGTCCTGGCCCTGAGGGGACCTTTCTGTTCTCAGGCTTGACCCATTTGGTTAAGATCTGACCCAAAACCTCTTTTACAAAACAAAACCAGAGCTCTGTACGAAGGTGTGCTAAACCGTGCGGCTCTTTAGAGCATCGCACGGCGTAGCAGACCAATACGTACGGCATTTCAAAAAGAATACTGTTTTCTTGATCAAACTGTCTGGATCGCGATCGTCCGTTGTTGGGTCTTTTCTGTATACCAAAAGCTGTCTCAGAATGAGACCATTTCTACAAGCCATGTTTTAAACTCCATAGATCTTTTCAAAACAAGCAAACGTATCAAAAATGGTTTTCCCTTCATGGTTTGAAAGAATGGTGTGGATCTGAGATGATCTGACAGCTGTGAGTTGTCTGAAGCTTTAAAATAAAACCGTGCGATGTAATGGTACACCGTGCGAAGCTTTACAAAACTATAAAAGTTTGGTATCAGAATCGGAACCTCGCACGGCATATTGGTAAGCCGCGCGCTACAAGCCAATATGCCGTCTGACGGAGGGCAGTGATTCAGACAGTTCATTTCTATGTTTTTCCTATTTATATAATCGCCATGTCATCTATATCATCTCTGTACAGCAAGCACCACTAGCACGGCAACGTGTGATGATCTATCTTGTTTCCCCTTCCCTTTATGTGTTTTCAAGGTTTTCCGAGTTGTATTAATCCCCCCATTTAAAATGCTTAGTAGAGACCGGTTTTCACCAGGCGAGCGGGGTGCTTTTCAACAAAACCTTCCCCGTTCATAACCTGGCTCCCGGATCCAAAATCTCAAACAGTTTCGCTAGATCAAAAGGCCTTTTCTCTTCAAAACAAAACCCCCTCGGTTCCTCGGATCATCCATCTCAAAAATCCGGGTGGCGACTCTGTCACGAATCGCACCGCTTCGGGTGCGGGAGCCCACAGCCGCCCTCTAACATAGAGCGGGCCAGGCCTCCGGGAACAGCAAGTGCAGTAGCCAACAGTCTGGGCATACTCACCTGGTAAGGAGGGACGACAAGTGTGGGAGAGGAGTAAGTCCGGAGGTAGGCCTGGAACTCCTCGACCGTTGGACATATTTCGTCATCTCCGAAACGGAAGACGTGGACATCCGGATCCCAGAACCGTAGCGCGGCTCTCAAAAGTGCCGGGCGAAGCGGCACGTGCCGAAGATATCGGAAAGAAGCCAGGCCGTGGTATTGAAAATTTAGCCAGTCAACGCCAATCATTTCCACTAACCAGGGCCGGATCAAGGTAGGAATGGGATTTGCCATCGGAGAAATTACAGAGGGAGTGCTAGATATGGAAAAAGTAGTGAGGTGCTGTGATTCTGCAAGATGTAGCATGCATCTTTATAGGCCAGACATGCATTATTTTCTCTGATGATGCAATTGCCAATAGCTAGCTTCCAACCCTTCCTTACAATAAAGGAATCTGCCTCCTGGAGGCCAGAAGCCGTGTTCAGAACGTGGGAAGATGTAGACAAAAGGCAGCCAGGAAAAGGACAGTTGGTCAGACAAGTGACACTGTGTCGTACTTTTATGGCGTATGCCACTACTCCACCAGCGTACGCAGGACTCCCTTTACTACTGGCGTACAGAGCATAACTACTGGCGCACGCCAGTAATGTCTGCTCCAGATACCAGCAACAGCAGCAACTGTCATCAAACAACCAATTTCAATTCCAAAGCTTGTTTGGCAGGTTTGTCAATTCGTACAAGTCATGAATGGTGTTTGGGACTACGGGGAAGCATCGGCTCGGAAACGTCGCGCTTAACGAAGAATTCGGACCTCCGGCGGCCCGTATCCTCCTGAAATTTAGGATACGGGGACTCAAAGTTCGTACCAAGGGTTTCGTGCCAAGTTTTCTTATACCGTACAAGTCATGTAGGCCTTATGTGACTGTGCGGGGGTGTCGATTTCAGTCTGGGACCATATCGAGTCATCTTTGGCGTCTTATGTCCATTTTGTGACATTTTTGGGCATTTTGCGGCTTATTTCTCATATTGTTTCGTTTTTCCCGAGTCTTTCCACTCGTACAGGTCATTGCACACATGTATGGTCTCACAAGGGTGTCAATTTCCCTTTCAGAGGAGGATTGGGCGTTTCGGCCCGCTAATGCCCAAAACGTCTGTATCCTCCGCGTGTCTTAAGGATACGCGACGTATCCTGGGACTTTCCACCCATTTTTATTCGAGCTAGATCAGTCCTACACGTATCCTAGCGTTTGTCGATTGATTCAGAACGTTTGTCAATGCATGTCAGATGTTAGTGGTTGTTTTGTTTACTTCTATCATCAATACCATCAATATAGAAGTCAAATGAACGGAAAATGCAATTATTATATTATCCAAAGCATGTATCTCTAAAAGCAAAAGGTGGAAATGTATGAAACGGCACAACGGCCCGAGCGAAACAAGCAAAATCATGTACTGGGCAACATCCGCCCGCAAATCAACGGGCACGCAGGCCCCATCTAAAAAATCAAGTCAAAGTATCAAAAGGCAAAAGAGACAGTGAAGTATCTGAGGCTCAGTGGCAGCCTTCACTAGCCAAAAAGGTCATCGGTGTCGTCGTTGTCGTCCTCTCTCGCAGCCAAGTCTCTCTTAGTAACTCGGAACCCAGGATCGCTGGCAGACCCAGAGCTGCTGCTGAGGGACGTGGACTCCTCGTCCTCGCCCTCCTCCTCATCCTCCTCTCCTCTCTTCTTCTTCTTCGCTGGTCCCTCAGCAGGCCTCTTCGGAGGAGGCCTCTTTCTCAGCTCCCTCTGAGGCTGTGGTGACCCTTCTTCAGGGGCGATCACCACACCTCTGGCCTCGCGCCGCGTAGTGCTCGCCGGTCGCTGGTCTGTAGCAGGGGCCTTCCCCTTTCCCTTATGAGGGACTGGTCTCACTGGCTGCCGCCTAAAAGCCGTCCTAGCGTGTCCCTGCATTGTCATTCAATTCAAGTCATTATATATCCATATTGTGCATAGTGTATATATAAATGCTGAAACAGGAACCAAGAGCAGGTACTTCTAACATGCATTGTAACAGACATGCACAGTTGCAAAGTATCGAATTTGGGAATTCTGGGTTTATACCTGAGATTGCGTAGTAGGCGCTGGAACTGCGGGCGGGTAGTGCAACTGCAAGGGAGTGCCACTCGCTATCTTGTGAAACTCCTTCTCCATGGCAAGCATCAAGCGCATGGACTCCCTCGCCCATTCTAGCGGCACCTGGATTACAAGCATTGGAAACCAAAGGCAGTTCAAAAGCAAAGCAAATATGATACAGGGAATAAAGGAAAAGCTAAAAGTACGTCATACCGGTCCTGTGACCTCCGCTGGCTCTATCTTGGCAGGCTCAAAAAGGACCTCTGCAGCCTCCCCCTGAGGGTCACGCACTGGCAACGTCCAAGAAAGCTGAGTGAGCCCGGTCGCCTCCGCAAACTCACTCCTCTCCCTGGAACGGCCTGACCTGCCCCGCCGTCCCGACCTCTCCTCACCGGCTGCCAAGGCCTCTGTCCGCACCGCCCTATGCTCCATCACTCCAAGCGCCCCCGCCAAGTATCGCCTCTGGTAGACGGCGTAGTCTCGCCCCGGCCTCAGAAAGGTAGTCGCAGCGACAGGAACCGTGAACCGCCACAGCTCCCTCAGCGTGTACCGCCCTGTGTGCGAAGCACGAGGCGGAAGTGGCCCAGGGACAACGAACTCGGACGAGTCGAGCGACTGTCGTGTCACTCGGTCGCCCAAGTACCACTGCGACCCAAAAGCCGACTCCAGCAGCACCCGGCTCACTGTCACCACTCTGCTCCTAGCCAGGTACTCAGGCTCGGGCCCTGCAACTCTCCACGGGTCCCACGCCACCTGCAAAGCAATCAAGGGCATCAGCGATAGCATTAAAGCAATTTAAGGCATGAATTACCAAAAGGGAAAGCCAGCCTCACCTGGGAACCTGTCAAGTGGTCAAGGTACAACCTGAAACCAGAAAGCGTCTCCGTCGACTTCTTCTTCCCGACACGGAGTGGCCCCCAGACAATCGCCCGAGGAAGCGTCCTCAAGTCCGGACTCCTGTTCTCCGGAGGGTACATCCTCAGCACCTCGTAAGCCCACAGCTGCAAGGTTTTTCAAACAATCAAGGCATTAGAAACACAGTATATGCAAGGTAAAGCGCAAGTATGAAACGGAATTGAAAGACAACATTAGTTTCTTACCTCCCACACTCTCCAGTACCCAGCAGCCGCCTTCCTCCCCCTAGAAAACTCGCCCATGAACCCGTAGCACGTGCCCAAGGCCGCTCCTCCCCAGTCAAACCGAGAAGCCGACCTCAAGTCAAAAAGGGCCGACAGGTAGGACAAGTGGACCGTAGACCTATTGTTCGGGTACAGGGTAGCCCGAACAAGTACAGCAGGTACACCCTCGCTAGCTGCGCCAACTCCAGCTCAAAGACCCGCTCTCCTGCCAACTCTATCTCCGGAACCCTCTTCACCACGTGCTTCTTGAACTGGTCGTACGAGACCGTCTCTGCACGACCTACGGGCACCATGCCCAAGAACCACCTCAACGCCTCGGTGTCCTCGTGGATCCCCGAGTCAAACGGGATCGGGTCACCTCCTACCCTCAGGTCCGTGATGGCCGCAAAGTCCGCCGGAGTCACTGTCATCTCCCCGATCGGGAAGTGGAAGGAGTTCGACATGTCCCACCACCTCTCGGCCAGGGCAGACAGCACGGCGTGGTCGCTCCTCACAGCTGTCAGCGTGGGGATAAACAGACCAAACCCCACCGCGTCCACCAACTCTCGTACCCTCTCAGGCAAGCTTAAGTACAGCTCGAGCGAGTGCGCTGGACCGCCATGCCCCCGCGAGCTGGCCACTCCTCTCTGCACATCACGACACAGAAAGGAAACTATGCAGTTCGAACACAATGGAAGTCGAATCAAACTACCAGACATCCTATCAGTCAATTCAAGCTATCAGAGCATCAAAGGCACATTTGTTCAGTCGATTATCGTTTCCGGGCATTTGTTCAGTCGATTATTATCGTTTCAAGGCATTCTACGAAGTCGAATCAAACTACCAGGCATCCTATCAGTCGATTCAAGCTGTCAGAGCATCAAAGGCATTTATCTGATCGATCATCAAATTTCAATGGCACTCTACAAAGTCGAATCAAATTTCAAGGCAATCTATCAGTCGAATCACATTATATGGCATACTACTAGTCGATCTCAGTTATCCACAGGCATTCTATGGTCGAATTCTAAAGTCGAAGTGTCCTATGGGCAATTCTATCTATTTTGGGTCGAAATATCACCAACTCTACAGTGAATCAAGTACAAAGATTCAAGTGTCATGCATTACAGGTTTAGTAATTCAGCAATAAAGTATACATAACTACGGCAAGTACGAAGTGGAGACTAAAGTAAAGTTTAAAGATGTACCTGAGTCCAGCCCCTGGACGAGTGCCGCTCAGGGTCTCTCAGCACCAACTCCTCGTCGTAGTCCCTCTGGCGAGGGACGTAGCTCTCAGCACCTGACGGAACAAACACGTGCGGCTCTAGAGGAACAAATGCCTCAGACTCGAACCGGGCACGAGTGCCCTTCCGCCTGGTCTCCGCTAAGTCCACTGCCACCTCGTACGCCCCGGGTCCCTCCTCCTGCTCCCTCTCGGCCTCCTCGGTCTCTCGCTCCAACTCCCTCTGGGGTCTCTCCGCCGCCTCGACCTCTCGCCTCAGTCTCTCCTCCTCGTCAGACCGAGCTATCTCCCTCAGCCTCTCCTCGCGGGCCGCCAAAACTGCCGCGACCACTATAGGGCTCTCTCTCATGAGCCGAGCAAGCTCAGACTCCCCTACAAACTTTGCCAAGTCACGGCTCGTGACCGGCACGTGACCGGAAGACCCAGCGGGCGGTGTGAACTCAACCCGCACAACGTGGTCCGCCCTCAGAACATCCCCCACCTCCTCTATCACCGGAGTCTTGCCGCTCGCCGGGTCCCTCGGAGGAGACCCCGGTCGATCCTCACTAACACCGCCGCCACTGCCGCTGCCGCCGGCCCCAACTAAACCCAAGCCACCGCCGGTCACCACGAAACCCTCTACACCACTGCTAGAGTCCAACCGATCAACTTGTGGACCCCCTGGACCCACCTCTACTGGCGTACGCCGTACCTCTACAGGCGCACGCCGCTCATCGCCACCGCCAGTCTCCTCTGCATGGCCATCGCCGCCGCCCTCATTACTCGAAACCACTGCACCAATGCTCGACGAAGCCCCCGCAGTGGGTTGATCGTCGATTAGTGGCCTCTCGGCCTCGCCTCCACCGACCCCCAACCGATCACCGCCGTCGCCGCCTCCATTTCCGCCACTGTCACCGCCTGGTTCCGCCATGGGCGTATATGGGAGAGTGGAATCGGGGAAGAAAACGGAGAAGGGAGTTTGGGATTGAAAGATTTGAGAGAGTGTGAAGGATGTCGGGAAGTTTCGAAACTGGTAATGGCAGTTTCGTGTCTTGTACAGAAGTCTATAAGGCGTGGGAACCAGCTGGGTCGGGTTTGGGCCGGATCTGGGCTTGGACACTACAGTATCACCAGCGTGTGGCACACTTTACTGGCGCACGCCAGTGGAATTTGGGCCCGAGGCCCAATTTGCCTTCCGTGATCAAAATTGAGGCCCATGGTCAACAAGCTCATATTATCACCTCAGATGGTTACTCTCCAAGCAGAGCCCGTCCGATTTCGAATCAACGACGATCTATCCGTCCAAATTCAAATCAACGACGATCTATCCGTCCAATATCAAATCAACGACGATCTATCCGTCCAATTTCAAATCAACGATGATCTATCCGTCCAATATCAAATCAACGACGATCTATCCGTCCAATCTCAAATCAAACAAGCAGCCGTGAGTTGCTTTCAATGGATTATCCCCAGGAGAGTTCGCTTCCCGAGACAGCCCGTCCTGTCCATCTCAAATCTACGACGATCTGCTCGTCCAACCTCTATCAACGACGGTCCGTCCGTATGTCTATATCTTTCTCAACGGAACCGATCCACGGCTTATCTTCCCCAGCTGAGTCTCACCCAGACCGGGCTATCAATGGTCAAGGTCAGCATCAACATATCCTTGCGTATCAATATTCTCAACAACAGCGATCTATCCGCTCCATCAATCCGATCAATCAGGTTCTTTAAATTGTTCGTCTATCATTGAACTCGTACGTTCTGCTCTGGATGGCCTGGGTGGGTGTCTAGAAAACCTTTGACGTTACTTACACCAAGTCGATGGTGCTCTAAGTGCCGTCAAAGGGGGGCTACTGTAGACACCCTATTCTGGACTGTCCAGATTAGTTTACTTGCGGTCTTTGATTCCCCAATGATGATTAAGGTCAAGAACATTTTGAGTTTGTTAAAGAGTTTGAGCTTTGAGCGTCCCGAACCTCATCCGAACCTTTCCGAACCCTTTGTCGAAACCTTCAAGCCAGAACCAAATGGCCTCAGCAAAACCCTACTGGAGTACGCTGGTGGTGGACTAGCGTGCGCTGGAAGCACCGCCACGTGTCAGTCACCCCCAGTTACTGGCGCACGCCACTTAACAAAGTGCGTACGCCAGTCAGTGCCAGTCAAATCAACTTTATTCCAGACGAACACGCGGGAGTTTTGGTGCCACCTGGCGTCTGCTAGCAGTCCTCTGGTGGCTGAGGCCGTCCTCCTGTTCCCTCCACTCCTACATCACCTTTCAACCCAAGTCCCATGCATTAAATGCATGGGAGGCTCACTCTTGGCTTAGGCCAACCAAACAAGCCTTAATGCCCAACTGATTTCAGTCCCTCTCTCCTCCATAAATACCCCCTTGCATTCATTTGCAAGGGGTTAGCATCATTAAGAGGCCAAGCCTTGGCTTTCCTTTTTTCCTCTTATTTTTCTTGCTCTTTCTTTCATCCACTTGAGAGATAAGGCAAGGAGAACTACACTCAGTCCATAACCTATCCTACACTCACCTCTCAAACCTTCAAACCCCAAGCTCAAAGCTCAAGTTCTTTCTCAAAACTCACAAGCAAAGGTATATCACCTTTTGCTTCTGTTTTCTGTTCTGACCCCTGAGGGGAGCTGGCAGGGTTAAGGCTGGTAATCTATACCAGTCCTGGCCCTAATGCTGGCAAGGCTTCAAAGCCGTGTGTGATGATCAGGTGGCGCACACCAGACATTAGTGCCGTACGCCAGTCATGGTTGTATGGCAAAGCTGGCGTGGGGATCACCGATCATCCTTATTTTGTTATATTTATACTCTGATCACCTTGCAAGCATGCTAAAACCAGTTTACTGCTTTCTGTCTTTTGGAGCTGTTCAGTTATAGTACTTAGTATTTCATTTCTGTTGCTTTGAAATGCCTCTGGGAGCCTTCTGGTCATGTTCCAAAGCCCAGATGATGCAAAGCCAAGCACTGGCCAAGTTGTGTCAACTGGCGCACGGTACCGTGTACCTGCGTGCGCCAGTCACACCTTGGTCAGTGGCTGGCCCTTGCATGGCAACTAGGCCCTGGCCTCTGCTTTTCTTCCCCTCACTGTTTAAGGGGTTGTTTATCCATTTGGTGGCTTTTAAGCCCTTGATCTGTCTGTAACTATATTTTATTGTCTTTATAACTGCGTGGTTTGTCCTGGGTGTGCACTGGTCCATTCCAGAGCCCAGAGGGTTGTTTGCAAGAGCTGTGGGTTTGCCCCTACCGGCGCACGCCAGATCTGGTGTGGCGCACGCAGGTCATGTCGGTATGCAGTGGCTTGGCCAGTGCATACAGGCTTGTTCCTGCGTGCACCTCATTGGGTCAGTGTGTTCCAGTTTGTTCCAAACACTCACAGGAGTTTGTTCTCAATCTATTATACTTGCTTTAGAACAAACATCAAACATCCATCATGTTTTTTGTACATAAATGCAAACGTGTTACAGTTTTAAATCCCCATTAACTGTTCCCCCGCCCTAACTGGCTAAAAATGATCGAATGAGAGAGAAAAGTAAACGCTTTTACAAAATGCCCGAGTAGAGACCGATCCCCGGATTGGGCGAGAGGGGGTGCCATAAAACCCTTCCCCTCTCGTAACCTGGCTCCCGAACCTCAGATATCGAAGGTGACGACGGTCTAGTCTACATGCCTTTTTCAAATTCAAACAAGCGTAATCCAAACGTTTTCGAAAACACGGTTTCTTGTGTACTCTCCGCAAAACCCGAGTGGCGACTCTCTGATCTGCGAAGCGTTTCACCGTGCTTTCTGCAAGAATGGCGCACCCGGGATTTTTACAGGCTAAAGATGTAGGGATTTTTGGGGCGTGTGCCCACAACGACCGTATGTGGGATCAATTAGGCGGCCGTTGGTTTGGTTACCCGGCCATGTCTTTGCAATGCACAGGCAGACTTCATTACGCGACCGTGATGCACGTAGGGATAAGCAATGATAGCCGTGGCGCACGTGCGAAATAAATAAGACGGCCGTGATAATGAAAATATGGTCGTGGGTTTGGTTGAGTTTTTAGACATTTAAGGACTCCACTCTAGAGTTGTCTTTGTCACTCCTTAGGCTCTGCCAGAGCATCGCTTTTGTTCCTAATACAGACCAGCTTCATCATTAGGTCCAAGGTGGAGGCTTAGTTACCTTAGATAGCCAAATTGGGGCGTCTATACTTGGAGTATTTATAGAGTTATGTGAACTTAGAGCTTGTCTTTCTTTACTTTTTCTTTTTTTTTATCAATCGGAAAGAGCGCATCAGTTCATTGATATAAGCCATACAACATTTACAAATAAATCAAATACAAACCAACCATACAGCAGTTACTAATAACCACCGTAAAGCTAAGATACAGAAAAGCCACCGGTCTGAATCTGAGACAACTCCGTCGACCTCCACGACAAGAATGGAAACTCTCATTTAGAGCCATTACAAGGTACAGAGCTATGCCTCTGCAGGAAGCCACCACCCTTTCCACACCGTTAAAAGCATGGGCCGGCAAACGTGGATCAGTTGTAAAGACAGCATACGCCCCGGGAAGGCGGATATCCGTAGCAAAGATAATGATAAACCTGTGGACATCAGCCAATCGAACAAAATCCGGACGAAACCGGGAAAAATCTGGACACAACCGGCATAAAACTGGACAGGACACACAAAAAAAGAAAAGAAAACCGGCCGAAGAAAATCCTTCAGCCGCCGCCGGCCTAACTCGCCGTCACACTTCGCCTAACCTTAAACCAAAACAGCCTCATTGCCACCCCTACCACGTCGAATCTGAAGTCGACAGAGGGGTGCCGAACCGGGAACACCACAAAAAACAGAAGTCAGCTCCATCCAGCCGGAGGATAGCTCCAACTTCAGACTCGAAACCCAGAAAAGAAAAAGCCGAACGAGAGAGAGGGATGAGGATGGAAAAGGGAGGAGAGAGCCGGAGAGGAGGAGAGAGAAAGAATTGGACGGCGTTGGTGGAGCAGATCCATTTATGGGACAACCCCCACCCACCCCCCCGCGAAAACCCTAGGAGGAGGAGGGAGGGGAAGGAGGATGAAAGGCAGAGGCAGCTAGGGTTGGAGTTTTAGAGAGAGGGTATTAGTAGTAGGGCTGTCCAGCGGTCAGTTTTGGTCGGATTCGGGTTGGGTTGGACCCGACCCGACATTTGTCAGATTTTGGAAATGCTCACCCGAAAAGTTGTCGGGTTGGTGATCGGGTTCGGTCGGATCATCAAATGAAAAAAACTACAAACAGAAATCAGAAATTTTGGGAGAGAAAGAGATCGACATTCCACAATCCATATCCAAGAACTCATCACTTTCAAATCCTTCACTTTAAAAAGAGAAAGCATATCAAACTTCAAAAGCTAAAAACATACAGAGCAAATCAAACTTCAAAAACAACTGGTTCATCAAGTTGTCGAGGCACTCCAAGAACGGCATCATCATCAGCAGAGCGCTGTCTTCATCAATCAAGGAAGAAGAAGACCAAAACGGCAACAAATCCCTGGAATCCATTCGTAGATCAAGTAATTTTTGAACCAAACTGAGAAATCTTGGTGTGGGAATTTGGAAACCCTAGGTTTCAATTATGGTGGAGATTGAGGAGAGAGAGAGAGAGAGAGAGAGAGGATGGATTAGGGTTCTTGACTCGATTAGGCCATTAGAGTTCTTCATGGAATCTGGAAATGGGTGAGGAGAGGAGACGAATGAGTGAGGGGTTGAGGGCTGCGTGCATCTGATTCTGAAAAAGGGAGCAGAAATTAGGGTTTTGGTCTTATTTATATAAAACAGTCGGTTGGGTCGGGTGACTCGAAAATTATTGTGTGCATCCGACACCCGACCGACCTTGTGAAAAATCCGACCATGTAGACCCGAATCCGACCGACGGGAGTGATCAGACCCGTCCGTTAGCCTTATTTTTCGATCGGGTCGGTTCTTTGGACAACCCTAATTAGTAGGCGTTTTTTTTTAATTTTTTATCTTGTTGAAACTTAGAGCTTGTCTTACTGGGTAGCCCAACGGGCTAGATTTCAAGACCTTTAGCTCAAGCCCTGACTATAGGAATTGGGTGGCGCCTAGGGCCAAGCTAACATCCAGCCCGGGCAAGACGAAATTTCAACCGGCTTGGGTGACTTCAGGCCAGTGGGCCAAATTTTCATCCCTACTCCAAGTGCAGAAATTGGGGCAAACAAATTACCACTTTGACAATAAAAATTCACATTTTACTATTGAATGGTATAGAATCAATGGACCAAGTTATTCATTTTCTGACCTCTTTCGCAAGTTCACAAGGCTAATACAACCCATATCACCACAGCATAAAAACAAATGTTTATCTAAATCCAAAATATAAATGATGTAGGGAGGTATTCCCAAACAAGTACAATTAAGGGCCGAACACGTGATGTGCCAGATCCGTGTAATGAGGAAAGTGATATGGGACCCCATATATGATGAACGGCAGCAGTAAGATCCAGTGCTACGAGGAGGCGCCGGATTAGACGATCTGTTCGGCTGGGATAAGCCGGTGACATGAGAAGTCATTAGTTAATACATTCTGTTCGGCCCAGATGGGCCAGTGACATGAGAAGTCGTTTACTTATGTAGTCTGTTCGGTAGGGGCATATGCCGAACAGGTGGAGTAACTTGATGAAACGTTTTCTTAAGAGATAAGGCAATAGGGGTGTTCTGTAAGACGGACCCGATATACAGCAAAGATGAGTCAAGAGACAGTCCTATCAAAGAATGAGTTCTATGGTAAGAAGAGACCCTATGAGGAAGGGATCTCGGTTGATTGGGCAAGAGATCCCCAAAAGAGCCAGGGTTCCTACACGAGGCAGGAGACCTGGGCAATAAGGATGCTTGGAAAGCAAGCATGCTCATGTCTATAAATACGAGGTAAACCTGGAGGAAAAAGGTACACAATAAGTTGCATTCAGTCTACACTTCCTTTTGATAATTAGGGTTTTGATACAGTACGAGATACTAACTTAGGCATCGGAGGGCCTTTGCCACGAGAGGCAGAGGTGCGCTCACCCCTTGTCTGTTTTACAGGTTAGGGTTCAGGCGAAGGTACTAGGGTTCCGATTGGACAGCACGTGAAGGAAGGAGACTCAACGCTGTTCTAGGTACCATCTGTTTTTCTCCACCTACAATTGGCGCCGTCTGTGGGAAACGAAAGAGTTCCCTTTTGAAAAATGACCATGGTGGAGGTAGATCCAGTCACACCGATCACCGACAAAAACCAGGCTGGTGGAGGAGGAGATAAATCCCCACCAGGTGCTCCGAGAAAGCCAACCAGCGAGCATGATAAGAGGACAACGAGCAGGGATCCTCTTACCATCCACGACAACTCCAAAAACGGGGAGGACAAAACAGCTACAACCTCCACGCGAAGGAGCAAATCCCATCATAGGGGAGAATCAGTTGCACACTCGAAAAGTGTGCACAGCAACGAGGATATCCTCGATAAAAAGAGGCAGGAAGTCGAGGAATATGCTCGACTAATTCAGAAAAGGGAACACGAGATCCAAGAGTTAGAGCGGATCCGTAAACATCCTGAGGACTCTGGGTTATCAGGAAGGAGATCCAGGGAAGACGGACTGGTCATGGTGCAATACACAAAGGCCCCTTCACAAAGAGGAAGGAGCAAGTCCAGAAGCCCTACTCCTCCTAAGAAAAGAGTTTCTTCACGAAAAAGAAGGAGCAGAAGTCCAGGCAAGCAAAGAACTCCTCCACGTTACAGGGGAAGCAGGAGCCGAAGCTCCTCGCCCGAAGGAGGCGTAAGAAAACACCACAGGGACAGGTACGAAAGACCTGATAATGATTGGAACAGGGCAGTGACCCACGAGTCAAAAAAGCGAGAAGATGGATCCATGACTGCACGAGAAGCAGCGAGGCGAGCCTTGAGTAATATAGCAGCATCACCTTTTTCAAAAAGGCTACAGGATGCGCGCCTGCCGAGCAGAGTGAAGCATGGGACGTTCGTACTTTACGAGACAAATGCGGATCCTGTTGCTCACATACAACATTACCAACAGGCAATTTTCATGCATGATGGAGATGACGCCATTATGTGTAAGATGTTCCCTTCAAGCTTGGGAAAAGTGGCTTTATCATGGTTCCATAAGTTGGAACCACGTTCCATACGAGGATGGACCCAGTTAGCAGAAGAGTTCACTGCTCGGTTCTTGACAAGTAGGAAGGCTCCCAAGACATTTGAAAGTCTCTCAATGATGAAGCAGGAGGATAACGAACCGATCAGAGACTATGCAAAGAAATACTGGGAGACCTTTAACGAGATAGATAGTTGCAGTGAGGAGTATGCCATTGCTACCTTCAAAACTGGCCTGCCTGTTCGGGGCGAGTTGCGTCGGTCATTGAATAGGCATCCTATGGTATCATTGGCAAGGCTAATGGAGCGAATCGAACAACACGCAAGAATGGAGGATGACATACTCCGGGAGGAAGGCAGAGTTGTTGCCGAACAGCCAAAAACCCCAGCAAAGAGGGTAGATAAGCCAGAGCCCAAGACCTATCGGAAAGAATATGGGCAGGCTAAGAAAGAGCCTTACAAGGAAAAGCAAGCACCTATCCTAAGTCGTTCTTTTCAATAACCACGGTTTGGAAAGAACCAATCTACAGGATTCTTTATCGAATAAAGAATCAGCCTTTCTTCAAATGGCCCCCAAGTCTAGGTGGAGATAAAGAAGCAAAACGCGCTACGAATCAGCACTGCAGTTACCACAAGGATTGGGGTCATATGACAGAGGATTGTGAGATGTACAAAATACATCTCGACGATTTGGTCTCTCGAGGTTATCTTAAGGAATTCATTCAGGAGGATCCCAAAGATAAAGGGAAAACGATGGAGCTGGATTACGAACAGAATCCTAGGGGCGTAATCCATATGATACATGGATTGGCCACACCTTATACGAGGAATGAGGTAAGACTGATGCAGAGGCAGGTCAAGCATGACCAGTATGTTATGCAAGTGGGGAACAAAAGAGGGCGAGATAATGACATGCCCAACGATGTTATAGTCTTTACGGATGAGGATCTGGGAGAGGTTCAGGTGCCTCATAACGATGCATTAGTCATAACCTTACGAATTGGGGAATATGACATTGAGAGAATCCTGGTAGATTCGGGGAGCTGCACAGAGGTGTTGTACTATGATGCATTCAAAAAGCTGGGATTGAAGCAGACAGATTTGGAACAATCTATTACGCCTTTGGTTGGATTCGGTGCAAGTGCTGTGTGGCCCCTCGGGACGGTAACTTTGCCTGTTCGGGTAGGGACAGTGGTCCTAAGGACAGACTTCTTGGTCGTCGACGTCCCATCTTCCTATAATGCAATTATAGGAAGAACTTGGTTACATAAGATGAGGGCTGTTTCTTCTACCTATCACCAGATGGTGAAATTCCCAGGGTCCGACGGGATCGAAAAGATAAAGGGAAATCAAAAGTCAGCACAATAGTGCTTGATTTTCATTATCAAGAAAGTTCCAAAGGCCCATCAGGTTCATACAGTGGAGGAACCAGATTGACCGACTGTTGAGGATGTTGGAAGAGATCTAGCAGAAAAAGTAGTGGAAGGCCTAAAGAAAATACAGATCAACGAAACTGATCCCGAGGGGTATTTTCTAATTGGGGAATCACTGCCGGATGAGGAAGAGTCCGAATTGGTAGATTTCTTGAAAAAACATGTTGATGTATTTGCATGGGTACTGGAGGAGATGTCTGGGGTGGATGCAGATGTGATCTGCCACCACCTGAATGTTGACCCACAGCATAAGCCCGTTATTCAGAAGAAAAGAAGGGCAGCAGTACAGCATGTTGATGCTGTTATTGAAGGGGTGGATCGTTTGCTAGAGGCCAAAGCAATACGAGAAGTCTATTACCCAGAGTGGCTGTCCAACACTGTAGTCGTGAAGAAGAAAAATGGGAAATGGCGTGTCTGTGTAGACTTCACAGACTTGAATAAAGCATGTCCTAAGGATAGCTTCCCTCTCCCAAGGATTGATCAATTGGTTGACGCCACTGCTGGGTATGAACGAACGAGTTTCCTCGACACATATCGAGGATACCATCAGATTGCCATGTTTGGACCTGATTAAGAGAAGACTTCTTGCATTACACCACGAGGGTTGTACTGTTATAGTGTTATACCGTTTGGACTGAGGAATGCAGGAGCAACTTACCAGAGGCTGGCCACAATCATGTTTAGAAAACTTCTTGGCCAAACTATGGAGGTATACATAGACGATATGGTAGTCAAGAGCAGGAACAGACAGGGGCATATTCTGGACTTGAAGGAAGCCTTTGGAATTTTGAGAAAATACAAGTTGAAACTCAACGCCTCGAAATGTGCGTTTGGAGTTGGCTCCGGAAAATTCCTGAGCCACCTGGTGACTCTGAGAGGAATCGAGGCGAATCCAGATCAGATAACAGCCTTACAGAAGCTCCAAAGTCCTAAGACTACGAAAGAAGTCCAGAGGCTGACTGGGATGGCTGCAGCCCTAAACAGGTTTATTAGCCGTTCCAGTGACAAATGTAGGCCTTTTTTCCAGTTGCTCAAGAAAAGAGAAGGGTTCGAATGGGGAGCGGAATGTGAGCAGGCATTTCAGGACTTAAAGAAATATTTGGCTCAAGCCCCCCTCTTATCAACTCCAGACTCAGGTGAGATTTTGATTTTGTATTTGGCAGTCTCTGAACATGCAGTGAGTGCGGTTCTGTTAAGGGACAAGGGACCCGAACAGATCCCGGTTTATTACGTGAGTAAAACACTTCTAGACGCAGAAACGAGGTATCTGCCCCTTGAAAAGCTGGTCCTTGCATTAAGAACAGCAACTCGAAAGTTGCCCCATTATTTCCAAATCCATAAGGTCGTGGTCTACACTGAGTTTCCATTAAGATCACTGCTACGAAAGGCGGATTTTTTTGGGCGGATCTCAACTTGGTCTGTTGAGTTAAGTCAATACGATATTGACTTCCAGCCGCGCACTGCAATCAAAGGCCAAGTGTTGGCTGATTTTGTGGCAGAATTTTCACCAACTGTAGCACCTCGGCCTCCTACGAGACAGGAGCAGAAAGTTGAACTATCTAAGAGGAATGGAAAGGCCCCTGCCGAACAGGATCCTTTAGAATGGAAACTATTTGTCGACGGTTCTGCCTGTAACACTGGTTCAGGTATTGGCATTGTTTTGTTCCCCCCTGGGGGTGTTATGTTGGAACAATCTGTTCGGCTGGGCTTCAATGCATCAAACAATGTAGCAGAGTATGAGGCTCTTCTGGTTGGCTTAAACAGCGCCAAAACTCTGAAGGTTAAGAGAATCAGGGTTTACTGTGATTCACAGCTGGTGGTAAACCAACTGTTCGGCGAGTATGAAGCTCGAAATGAGAAGATGGCAGCCTACGTGGGGGCGGCCAGAGCTTTACTGAACACCTTCGAAAGGGTATCTATAGAACAGATAAGCTCTGGACAGAATTCTCATGCATATTCTTTAGCTTGGCTGGCTGCAGCTGTACCAACTGAGTTTAAACGAAAGGTAGCAGTTGACTACTTGGCCGAACCGAGCATTGGCAGAAGTGTGGACTTGATTCTGGACGTGAACCAAGGACCAAGTTGGATGGATCCAATCATAGAGTTTTTACGAGATGAAAAACTCCATTTAGATAAAAAGGAGGCACATAAGATCAAAACCAAGTCTGCAAGGTTTTGGCTATCCCCCGAGGGGAAGCTATATAAGAAGTCCTTCACTGGGCCTTATTTGCTTTGACTGCACCCTGAGATGGTGCAGAAGTTCCTCCACGAGATCCATGAGGGAACATGTGGAAGCCATGCTGGGGGCAGATCTATTGCCCACCGAGCAATTACCCAAGGGTACTGGTGGCCGCACATGCAGGAGGATGCCAAGGTCTATGTTAAGATTTGTGAGAAATGCCAGAAGTTTTCACCTATGATAAAGACACCGGCCGAGGATCTGGTACCTTTAACTAGCCCTTGGCCATTTGCCCAATGGGGAATGGACATCGTGGGTCCACTCCATAAAGCAATAGGAAATCGAAAGTTCCTGTTAGTGGCTACTGATTACTTCACCAAGTGGATTGAAGCGGAACCCTTGGCTAAAATCACTGAACCTATGATAGAAAGGTTTGTGTGGAAGAGTATTATCACTCGATTTGGAGTTCCTTACTCTTTGATCACCGATAATGGGGCACAGTTCCAGAAAAAGTTCAAAACATTCTGTTCCCAGTATGGGATAAGGAACTATTACTCAACCCCTGCTTACCCTCAGAGCAATGGGCAAGCAGAAGCTTCCAACAAAACCATTCTTGATGGGATCAAGAAAAGGCTAGACAAGGCAAAAGGCAAGTGGCCTGATGAACTACCCCTGGTGTTGTGGGCTCACCGAACAACGCCTAGGAGGTCTACGGGAGAGACCCCCTATTCATTAGCATATGGTACAGAGGCAGTCATCCCCCTGGAAATTGGACTTCCAACCAATAGGACTGCATTGGTTGAAAGTGGAGGGAATGACAGGGCTTTAGAAATTGAGCTTGATCTGGCCGAGGAGAGGAGAGAAAGGGCCTTGGTCCACCTGGCCTCGTACCAGGAACAGCTAATGAGAGGCTACAATAAACATGTCCACCCTCGAGAGTTTGGCATTGGAGACCTTGTGCTTCGAAAAGTACTTGGCAACACCAAAGTGGCTAATGAGGGAAAGCTTGGAGCTAATTGGGAAGGTCCATATCGAGTGACTGAAATTGTGGGCATTGGAGCTTATAGGTTGGCAGACTTGGACGGGAACCCGGTGCCAAGGCCTTGGAATGTCCACAATTTGAGAAAGTTCTTTGTTTAAAGGACTTGATTTTGTTTTTTAATTCTGTTTTAGAATTATGTTATTGTGTGGGAATTACGAAGACAATTCCTTTGTTTTAATTCTGTTTTAGAATTATATTATTATGTGGGAATTACGAAGACAATTCCTTTGTTTTAATTCCGTTTTAGGATTATATTATTGCGTGGGGATTACGAAGAAAATCCCTTTGTTTTATTAGTTGCAAGGAGTACGCCTAACGACCCCTTGAGTTCGAGAATTATGAATAAAAGTTATGTTTTCACAACATACTTGATTTTTCAGAAATTTTGTTTACTCCGTATATGGATGTTTTTTGACTTATGAATCCGAATAATGGCCAAACTGTCCCTCCTTCGTATTGGGGAGCAGGTAATTGGTATATATGTTTTAGACGTACGAAAATACGTGCTAACAATATAAGTACGAAAAACTTAGCATAGGTACGAAATACCTTATAGCATACAAAAGAAATTGGTATGCATGAGTACGAGAAACTCCAACGATCTTTTTAAGTACGAGAAACTTAAAATCCCATTTAAGCATGAGAAACTTAAATGAATTCCAAAGTACGAAAAACTTGGGGAATAAGACATAACGAAATTTTGTCTAAACATGTTATCAATCAGATATATGGATTCCTTTTGGGTATGATAAAACTCAAAATTACGAGCAAGAACGATAAACTTGTCTCTTTGTCAAGTCCGAAAACACTTTTATAAGACCCAATTAAGTACGAAATGCTTACGAAGAAGCAACGCCACAGCCAAGTAAGAATATACTTGGGAGTTTGTCCAAGTATGTGGAGCTTGGGGAGCATATGAAAATACGTAGACTTATCTAAGTATGAATAAACTTAGATATATTTCGAAGTACGAGACATCTGGAATGAAAATCCAAAATGTAAGCACGTTTGGTAAAAATCAAACACCTAACCAGTACGAACAGATGACTAAGTATGAAAGACTTAGCAAATAGAACTGAACGACTGGCCACGAAGGGCCACCTGCAGTATTCAAAAAGGCACGAAGGGCCGAGCAAACAAAGTAATGCCACGAAGGGCCAAATACCAGCGTTAAGAGTATGTTAGAGTACACTGATGCCACGCAGGGCTGAAGATTACGGTCACTCAGGACCAGCAAATTGTTCTTAAATGTTCAGGAGGCTGAATTAGAACTTACCAAGTCAGTCCAGGTTCTGGACCTCTGGGGGGGTGTTGCTTGGAACCTCAGCGGCGTTGCTGCCTTCAGCAGGTTGCTCCTCCAAATTGACAGGTTCAGTAGTTGTGCCTTCAATGGTTGGATGCTCAGGGTGGGCTTCTTGAGATCCAGATTGAGCAGCTTGCGTCTCCATCTGTATATCTTCATCCGCGTCAGTAAAATCATCAATTTGCTCTTCGATATCATCGAGAGGAGGCTCCTCGGAATCATGAGATGGCTGGACACGTTTGCTAGGCAAGTCGTTGTCGACCCAGAGGGTGGAATCATCAGGAGCACCAATCTTGATCAAACATGCCTCCCACCCAGCAGCCCATAGATGGTCCTGAATGCCCGGCATCTGCTCTACATAGCTAGCTGTCGCCCTATCGAAACCCTTCTGATATCCACCATCATAAGCAGCTTTTTTAGTGGCGTCAATCTCTGCCAAAGCTTGTCTGAGGTTATCCTCAGCAGCCTCCATCTTCGACTTCATCTCATCAGCTTCCAGTTTTGCTTTGTCTCTCTCCCTCTCCAGCCTCGTGATGGTTTGGAGCTGTCTAGTGTTGTCCCTTAGAAGTCTGTTTCTTTCGGGCTCAACCTCTTGTAGCTTATGGCCAAGAGTGACCATCTTTTGAATGAACTGGTGAGATTCAAAAATAATGGAATAAATCAATTTGAGTAGAAAATCTTATATGTCGAAGTATTGATAAAGTAATGAAAGTACTTTACCTTGATCCCACTCACTAGCCCGATCGATATCAACCGGTCAGATGAGGAGGTGGCCTCTTTCTGCATATCCACGGGCAGTAGCAGCGCTTGGGTGAGGGCCAAAGCAGTCTCGGAAGAGCTAGCACTGTCCCCCACGGTCACCGGCCGGTCACCTCTGATGAGTCGAGGGGCCCAGGATTGAGGAGGTGGCTGAATGTTCGGGGTAGGGGCCTGTTCGTCTGCCCCAGTAACCTGTGTTGCCCCATCTCCTGTGGATTGGTCTCTGGAGCGTTTGTCCCGATGAGCATCCCCGGCCTCCAAGCCAGACTCGGATTCCCGAGGAGACAAACTGCTCCCACGACCTCGTATGCGTCTGGGAGGAGGGGGAGCATTTCCAGTAGACGAAGCACGGCCCGAAGAGCCACGTCCACGGGAAGAGACAGTAAGGAGAGAAATCAAGTTGAGAGGTTGTTGAGACATTGTACCCGAATCTGGAGGAGATGGGGAATATCCACGAGAGGATGATTGGCTGGTATCACGTTCGGTTGCTGGTTGCTCGGTTTGTTGCTGGGTTATAGTAGCCTGTCTTCGTGACGATCTCCTGAGTACCAAACGAGGCAATGGGATGCCTTCGGATACTGGTACTTCGTCTTGCTGTCCGGCAACCGTCACACCAGCACTAGATCTCAAACTTCTTGGTTGAGGAGTGGCGGATGTAGAGGCGCCGCTGGTGCTCGGATGAGCAAGTCTTCTGTCAATAAAGCCTTTGTAGGCAGGGTCGTATCCCAGTAAAACGTTGGCGTCACGTCCCCGTCCGGCAGTTCTTGTACCTAGTTCTCCTTTGTATTTCAAAACTTTGTTAATGTCTTCTTCTCTGATATAGCTCGGCTCCCTTCTTGGGCGTCTGTTGGCGTTTTCGGCTGAAACAGCAAAAAGAATAAAACTCTCAGAGAAATGACTTCGGCATAAGAGGAACGAGTGACTAAACTTAAAAAGAGCAGAAAGTAGAGGCGTACATGGGAAGCCCCATTCATGGGGAACGTGGACACCCACCACCTGGCCATCCTCCCCCATGGGCTCGAAAGCTCCAGTAACATACAGAAAATCCATCTCGTGGTCCCGAGCAGAGTCTGGCAGGGTTAAGCACGAAACGCTTCTCTGCCTTTCTCACTTTCAGATAGTACGTATTGTATTCACGATTTAATACAATGCTATACCACCATTGGATATCCCAGATTCCTAAATTGGTCCCCAGGATTTTGTTCAAAGCTACAATCCCCATTACTAATCTGAAGAAATTAGTAGACACTTGCATGGGATTGAGTCGATACCAATTAAGAGTTCGACGAAGTAATGGGTCGAAGGGGAAACGAACTCCACCCTCAACTATAGCTACGATTGGGATACACGTTCTATCCCATTTGCAGGCATTTCTGGTCGCACCCAGAGGGGCGAGTTCTAAACCAACGGTTTCTGGAATGTTGTATTTAGTCCTAAACGCCGCCATTGCAGCGGGTGTCTCGCAGAGTTTTCTGAATTTTTCTGGCTTAACGCCACTATCAGCTTCATCCGCCATGGATGAATCAGAGGAAACTAAAACAGAATGAAATCTGGAAATGGGATCGAAACCCTAGACGAAGTGGAGACTGAGAATGAAGTCTCGAGATGAAATGAAAACAGAGGTCAGAATGAGAAGTCTTACAGGAATGTAGTAAGGATTTCCTAGGATGAAATCGATTTCGCAGACGGCGGCGATGGCGGACTGGAGATGAACAGTTTTCGTCTGGATTCAAAGAGAGAAGACGGACGCTTTTGAAACTTTGGGTGGAAAACCCAAAAAGATCCCTTCTTGGGATAAAAGCGAGGAGACGGAGGTGAACCGTCTCTCCTAACACAGTTATCTCAAAAAGGTTAAGGAAAGTAAGTTTGAAGGGACGACACTCAAACGCCGTTTTGAAGAAACGTCGGGTCGAATTAAATGCAAGGCGTACGAAATACGCCACGTGGAGTCATTATTTCGAGAAAATCATGACTACACCGCCAAAAAATATCAATGGGAACCCAATGACTATATCTGCACGGGATCTGATCTGTTCGGCCTTAAGTTTATTCTTTGAGCTTTACTCATCATCTTCGAAACAGTGGTGATAAGCAAAAGCTGGGGAGCAATTGTAGGGAGGTATTCCCGAACAGGTACAAGTAAGGGCCGAACACGTGATGTGCCAGATCCGTGTAATGAGGAAAGTGATATGGGACCCCATATATGATGAACGGCGGCAGTAAGATCCAGTGCTACGAGGAGGCACCGGATTAGACGATCTGTTCGGCTGGGATAAGTCGGTGACATGAGAAGTCATTAGTTAATACATTCTGTTCGGCCCAGATGGGCCAGTGACATGAGAAGTCGTTTACTTATGTAGTCTGTTCGGTAGGGGCATATGCCGAACAGGTGGAGTAACTTGATGAAACGTTGTCTTAAGAGATAAGGCAATAGGGGTGTTCTGTAAGACGGACCCGATATACAGCAAAGATGAGTCAAGAGACAGTCCTATCAAAGAATGAGTTCTATGGTAAGAAGAGACCCTATGAGGAAGGGATCTCGGTTGATTGGGCAAGAGATCCCCAAAAGAGCTAGGGTTCCTACACGAGGCAGGAGACCTGGGCAGCAAGGATGCTTGGAAAGCAAGCATGCTCATGTCTATAAATACGAGATAAACCTGGAGGAAAAAGGTACGCAATAAGTTGCATTCAGTCTACACTTCCTTTTGATAATTAGGGTTTTGATACAGTACGAGATACTAACTTAGTCATCGGAGGGCCTTTGCCACGAGAGGCAGAGGTGCGCTCACCCCTTGTCTGTTTTACAGGTTAGGGTTCAGGCGAAGGTACTAGGGTTCCGATTGGACAGCACGTGAAGGAAGGAGACTCAACGCTGTTCTAGGTACCATCTGTTTTTCTCCACCTACAAATGAGGTGAGATTGAGGAGTACTCAATTACACATTTGATGATGAGGAATAAAGGAGTACTCAATTACTCAATTAAGGGGTTGATGATGAGGAATAAAATGATATCAGTTAGCCTATAACTCTGACGGTTGGCATTCACAGACAGGAGATCCGGTGGAGAGATTTTAATTTCTTTTTAGCGTATTTGTCAAGTAGCTATATTGTCTTTTTTGGGTTGGTACCTTACCAACTTTGGTTAGAGTATGGAGAGTCGGACAGTATGTAGTACCAATTTAGATGGAATATGCTTTTACTCGATGTTATTTTACCTCTCCCCTTATTATTTTCTTGTAACTTTGCTCAAGTAAAAAATAAAAAAATTCTTCTAATCAAAACATTGATCATACAAACGATGGCTCCAAATTGTTATTGAAACTTGGTGTTTCTATTTTTAAGTCCAAAAAGGTAGGCATGTCTAAATTCATTGCATTTCTTGTCCCTCATTATAAGGTTGTGTTCTAATGAACTTAATTTAAATTTGGGAATTGTTCTTATTTGAATTTTTTTCGCATTTGTTAGTTTTGCGCCAAACTTTTGTAGGTTATTGATTTGTCTCAACGAGAGGAATCGGAAAAGTAATTTTTTTTTTTTACTTTTACCCAATTTTTTTGAGAAATAATCACTTTTTAGCCCAAAAAATTCCAAATGACAGCACAGTGCTGTCCCGGCCTTGCAGGGTCGCTCCGGTCTTTCTCCGATGATCAGGGACTGAGGGGCCATGTTGTGCCCTCCAAGGGACAACATGGTGCTGTCCTGGCCTTGCAGGGCCCGCTCCGGTCTTTCTCCGATGATCAGAAATGTTCACTTCGTAGAGCTCGTCAAGTAGAACAACCATACAAAAAATCAGTTCGATTAGATATTATTAAGTGCCTGATTGGAACACATACAACTTGCCAATAATGGAATCTAGTGAATTTGATTCAGTGTTTTGAATCTATTCATTTCAAAATAAAAAAGTTTCAATTAAGCACTTAATGATATCCGATCGAGCTGATTTTTCTCACAATTGTTCTACTCCACGAGCTCTACAAAGTGAATATTTTTTATCATCGAAGTGAGACCGGAGCGGACCCCGCAATGCTGGGACAGCACTGTGCTACCCCTCAGTCCTTGTTGGGGAGTGGTGTTTTTAGGTGTTCTCCTTGCTTTCAGGTGTGTTGTTTCGGTTGGTCTCTTGCCATCTTTTCGTATTGGTTCTCGGGTGGCGTTTTTGCCGGTGCCCCGAGATTCGTTTAATTTTTGTATCGTATTCAAAGATTAATAAAAAAAAATTGCTGATCAAAAAAATAAAATTTGATGTACACGAAATACAAATATTGACACAAATTTCTCATATTCACATATACTTCACAAAATCTCCGACCTTTTGATGTACTTCGAAATCTATCCTATCTATCTATCTATCTATCTATCAATATCCTATGGAAATGTATTTGAGCCCCACAAACCTCCAAACCTCCATTCCTAATTTCGTGAATTTTTGATTTTTTTTAAACTCTAAAAAAGAACCCCACGTCCTATCCCACCCATTGGCCAAATGAAAAAAAAACAAACAAACACACTCCACGTTCAAAGGGTTTTTTTTTTTTTAAAAAAAAACACCCCCACGTTCAGCTCTCACACACACATCCATATTACTCCTAAAAACAGACTCCCTCCCACGTCTCCTTTCCTCCTTTCACCTGCCCACTACAATCCTCCACGTCAACGAAACCAAAAATAAATGCCCCACCACTTTCTGTTCTACTATTTATCTCTTCTCATTCAACTCCCCACCACTTTTCCCATTCTTTAATCCTCCACAGTCCCTATTCTAATTCACAGAATTGTTTCTACTTTTTTATTCTGCAAATTTTAAAAGTTTGTTCGGCAGATTTTCAAAGCAAGAGGCTATATTCAAGAATTATACTGAATTGAGAGATTGCACAACCACCACCAAAGGTTTTTTTTGTTGTTGGTATTCATGCACTTTTCTTGCCTCTTTCTTTAATATTCTCACATTTCCTTTCCTAATGGTGTTTTCACTTTTTGGTTTCTAGATTTTGATTAGGAGGTTGTGATCACACCAACGTTTGGTTCCAATGCTCATCCACTGGTCAGTCTAGCGAATTCTCTTCCCCTACTTCTACCCATAACAATAAGAGGTTGTGATCACACCAACGTTTGGTTCCAATGCTCATCCACTGTTCAAAGGTCAGTCTAGCGAATTCTCTTCCCCTGCTTCTACCCATAACAAATAAGAGTGAGCACAAGTTCGAAATTTCGAGGGCAAATACGTAAACTAAGTAAGCCACAATTGCACCCACGTTCTCTAAGCAAAAAACTGCACCCATGTTCCACTTCCCCTTTTTAACTGTTTCAGAAAGTACGCATAAAATTTCACGGAAATGGGTATTTGCTTTGGTTCAAATGGCTCTCATATACAGCTCCATGATTTCATCCATTGCATGTCTACCGTCCATTCAAAGCATCAGAAAAGAAAAAAAAATTGCAGTCTCCCCCACGCCCATATACATGGTTGTTTTTCCGTTAGCTTTTTGTTTTTTCTACCGTTATTCTAAATAAGTCTTCTTACTTGCATAGGTTGTACATTGTTTCTCGAGTACTTTTAAGTTCAAATAATTAGAGTTGTTCACGTTCGATGCACAGAAAACGAAAAATAATTTAATGGCATCTATTTTTTTATGTTATCCCGTGCAGTCGACAACAAGAGAAGAGAAGAGCGCGTAAATTCTCAGCGACTTAAAACCTGCTATAGGAAAAAAAAGAAAAAAAGAAAAAAAAGGGACAATAGAAGGAATAAGTATTAGTAAAACATACACAGGAGAAACCCGTTTTGGCATCGATTGCATATTAATTTGAACCCGATATAAACATGTTCTACCCGTTCAATTTTCGGGTTGAATGCTATTTAGTTTATAATTAGAGAGGGATGAAGTTAGTGGCACGGGTAGGCAAATGATATTTGTTCACGCTACAGTTAGCCAATTCATCATTTGACCATATATTCAGGATGGATGCAGTGTATGGTGGAGACATAAACGAACAAAGAATTAAAGCCAAAATGGCTCGACTCATGCGCAAGAGAAGATTAATGACTCAATGTAATGACCCATTAATGAATCAACGTTTCTTAGAAATTGAAAGAGAGGTGCGACGTTTGGGAAGTGCATGCTTGCGTCTAAGACGATTGCGGTGTGCGCCCTCTCTGGTCCGGAACGACCGCAATAGTGGGAATGCTCATGTCATTCCCATTGGAGGACAATCTGTCAATATTCCACTACCAACATCGAATGAGCCAAATCTAACTGGTAGGTACCTTTCCCGCAATTAAATATTGCTAATCTTTTTTAAATAGTCTTTCCTTTCAACCAAAAAATATGTGATTTTTTGTTACTTAATTCATAGAAGCAACCATGGAAAATTTGAATGGAGATCAACCAATTGATCAAAACATAATGCTTTCCGTCGTCCATCCAAATATCGGTTAGTCTTACAGTTTTTCCTACCAATCGTCAATTGTTACAATTTTGATTTTTTATAAACTGAATTTGAGAGAGAGCAAGTAACGAATTTTAAGGCCAAGCTAGAATGAATCTACTAAAATCAATCGAATTGTTATATACTGTAGTAACAATTAAACATGTATATACATCTATACATTACCATGCTAATAGCCACTGTTTTATCTATCACACAATTGATTTACGAAATCTTATTGAACATGTATATACATCTATGCTGCTCATCTTTTTTTGTTATTATCTAGGAATGTCTCATAGAAAAATAGTATTTCAACTTTGGGAAAATTGTCAACATGAGAGTGCTATGACTGATGAAGCGACAGATGTACAACATGTAATTTTATAAATTTATTTATTCGATATTGTGTGGCTTATTATTGCATTAAAAGAAAACTGTTTAGAAAATTTTGTAAGTAACACTATATTCTTCATCGAATGACAGGTTTCGACTTCACAATCTACGTGGATAGTAAAGATAGGCATATATTGTTCAAAATGGATGTTCTTCGTGAGAGCTAACAGTATTTACGAAATCTTATTGAAGAGTACTTAGGTATTAGATCGTGGCAAAATCAGTGGCGGCAACGACGTTAGCATAACAATGGCGATTAGTTTGTAAATAGTTTCTTAAAACACTTTTTAAGTTGCAAGGACATTATCTATCAACTTTATCATTTTATGCATGATTGCTAGCAGTAATTGTGTTTAATGTTCATATACTACCATTATATTTTTTCATAAACTAGCGTTCAACCTGTTCTATGCACGGACAAAACCAACTCATTCTAGCGTTATGCCCGTTCAAACCTACTTTTATTAATTGTCCTGCATGTGTATCGAACAGGCACAACGCTAGAATGAGTTGGTTTTGCCCGTGCATAGAACGGGTTGAACGCTAGTATGGAGTATTAAACAAAAGTGTCTATTAGTGAGAAGGCCGGTGGTTGTGACAAGTGGCGGCAATTGATTGTCCAAAACAATTATCTTTAGTATAATAATTATTGAATGTTTGAAAGAATTCTTTTAGATTAACAAATCCTTAATTTATGGGATAATTTGTTCTCAAACATGGAAACCGTTTAAAAAGATTCTATTAATTGAGGCAGGATTTGTGGGAAGAAGGAAATGTACTTATAATTGGGCATGCATACGTATATCCTACATGTATACACTATCCTAACATGATTTGACCTAACAAGTTTAAATCTGATTTGAACTAAGAATTTTAAATCAAAATTTCGTAGTGTGATCTCAGAAAAGGAAATACTAAAAAAGAAAAAAGAACTTCCAGATTGATTACTCCGTGATTTACCTATCTAATTATAGATGTCCATATATATCCTCATTTTTTTCTCCTATCTAATTACTCCGTGATGATTTATGTTTTGCGAAAAAAAACAACTTATTATCGTTTCCATGATTTTCGTTTCTATCTCATTAATTCCTTTTCAAAGTGAAAACTGCATCTGCTCAATTGGCCTTAAAATCCCTCCCAATCCTCCTCAAATTAGGCAATAGCTTATGGCTTATACAACGACTTTATCAGTTTTTATTTATTTATAAACCTTCCTTTGCTTCCTCTTTCTCTCTCCCTCTACTGCATGCATTGTATAGAGAACAAACGAGAGGATTCCAGAACATGAGTACTGAAAAAGTCTTCAAAGTTCGGACTTCAGAGTAATTTTAGTTCAATTTGGTTAGGTACTAATCATGCATCCATGCATCAAGTTCAGATTTTCGGTGCAAAATTTTATTTTATAACGACAGGTGTAATTTCTTATTTTTCACGTATCAAAAAAAATCCATATATTTGGTTGGATTCTACATCTTCTTTCGATGATTATTATATGCATCTGATGCTATTTGTTGGCCCAATTTTTTGGAATTTAATTGAGTGGCACTGAATTTGGGGATCATTGCATTGAGAATTTACCCAAGTAGTTTATACTTTTGATTGTTAATTCATCCTAGCTATATATCTCTTTTTTGCTTTTCACAGTACAAAAAAATCGTGTATAGGGAGACCAAACAATTTGTCCAATTTCGGGGTAAGCCTCTTTGATATACTTATTGTACTTTTATGTGGTTGTTTTTTGAAACAGCAAAAATATTATTAAGGATAAACTCGACAATAGCTATATTGAGGGAAAAGAAGAAGGGAAAAAGAAGAGGGGAAAGAAAGAAAGCGGAGAGGGAGGGGGGGTGTTTGCTCCATAACTGTGATTTTATTTCTACCCGTCGATTGGGTGACACGTGGCTTAGGAGAGATTGATATTATTAGAGGTGACTCCGGTTTACCTTAATATCATAGGTTTAGATTGAATAAATCCAGTTAGGTAACATAAAACCATAGCAAAGGTTTGGAACAATATACTCCCGTCGAGTGACCCGTCGATCGGCCAATATATGGTCTATTTCCGTTTAATAACTGAGTATTAATGGACTTGTTTACGTGGACAGTTAATTTACAGGTGTTAAAAGGAGATTCATATGGACATTCTCATGATCATGGGAAAGTTTTACTCAGCAACACTTGGAGCAGTTCCACAACGTGGAGGTTACTCGTTTTACTGATCGTGGGAGTAGTTCAAAGGCATGATTTGAGGGAATAACTGCCATCTTTGGAGGGAGTATTCAAAATTCAAATAAGGGGGGGCCTATTTATGGAGAAGTTCGTAGCAGTTTTGAGGACACACACAAACAACGCCAATCAGGCCTTTATCTTTTCTTTTCTAGGAGTAGTTTTAAGAAGAAGCCAAGGGTACAAGCGATACGGAGCAGAAGACTTTGACCTCCCCGCGTTCACTTCCTGGGATTTGCGTTGCTACAGAGACAACTGGGGTAACAGAACGTTGAAGGAATCAGCTCCGGAGTTCAGGACATGGTTGGAAAACCGTTACATAAGGTGGCTCCGCGTCGAGGTCGAGGCAAGACTGAGGGGATATTTCTGAGTCCCGTGAGAGAACAAATTGTAATTAGTAAGGCCAGTAGGCTCCGCTTTTCAGCATTTGCTTTGTAAATTGTATGCCCCTTTGCCCGGCTCGATCGGCTAAATAAAACCTTTGAATTATCCGGCCGTTATTTCTCCGAGGGAACGAACTTGTCATTGAACGCGTAATTTGAAGAAACAACGCTTCGACGTAGTCATAAATACTCATAATGACCTACTGGAAGCATCGGAATTTCAAAATCTGGCCCGAGTCAAAATCCGGAAAATGACCCCAAAAAGGCAGTAGCCTGCCCTACTGTGTCGAATTAAACTGAACACTCGCGCGAGCACTCAAAACCATCGCGCGACACTCCATGATCCTCGCGCGATGGAGAATCCCTGTTGCAGTGGCTAGCTTTGACTCATTCGGATAAAAGAAGGGTGGCAGGCTTTGTCAGGAGGCCTGGGCGTGCAGGGGCTCCTGGCTTTCCCCAGAGATGTTCCCTGGATTTTTAGCAAGTGGAGGGACACCTTGCAAGGCCACCTCATCAAAATAGGAAAGGTATGCCTCCTTCCTTGGCTTTGGTAAAGCTCCAATTGTGTGTGATACTTTGACAAAGGCTGAGAAGCCTGTGAATATGCCATCATCACATCCGAATAGAAGAAACCAAGCAAGTTTTAGACAATATTCATTTGATCTGTCTAAAGCAGACCAGTTATTTGATGAATTAATAAATCAAAAGTTTTTAACCTTATCAGCAGGTCATGTTATTCCACCAGAGAAGGATAGAAAAGGAAAAGATTATTGCAAATGGCACAATTCTTTTAGACATAACACTAACAATTGTGTTACATTTCAAAATTGTGTGCAGGACCTGATCCAGAAAGGTTTGTTGCAATATGCCAAAGGAAATAAGGAAGTAATGGGGATAGATATTGATCCATTTCCTTTAGTAAATGTAAATGTGGTGACTGCCAGATTGAGGAAAGGAAAAATGGCATCTCAAGTTGAGCAAAGGATTCAAGAGGAGGAAGATATCATGGAAACTGAAGGAGAGTCATATATTAAACAGAAATTTGAAAATTATTTCTGTTTGAGGTGTGATGAAGAGATAAAGTCAGGAGAAGAAGTGATTGCTGGGAAAGAATATAATGGAACCTATGCAAAAGGTTCTATAAGGTTTAACACTATGGGGAACAATGATTTGCAGATTTATGTTGGCCCAAAACTGATATTTGAAGGTGAAGACCCTGGGATTTTCATCTTTTCTGAATCTATCAAATGGTATGGAGAAGATGATGGACCATTCCTATTCACGGGGTTTCCAGTGATTCCAGCCATACTAGAAAAACCAGATCCAAATCTAATATACCCACCTATTTTCAGAGGGAGAGGTGCATATCCTAGAGGTATGAGATCAAGAGGCAGGCTCCTTTTTGTTAGAGGTGGATACCAAGGAAGAATGGTTGTCCCACCAAACATTGAGCATCATATGTGGGATACAGTGAGGCATCTGAAATTCCCAGGGGTTGGGGAATTTGTTCCTATAACCAATACCCAGAAAAGGAGGTTGCAGAGAAAGATTTCAGAAAGAGAAAGGAGAGATTCCTATATAGTAACAGAGCCAACAAAATGGCCAGAAATGAGTGTCAAAGTAAGTCCAAAACGACCAACCCCTATGGTTTGGAATAGGGAAGCAGTAGTGCCTAAACCAAAGGCAAACGAAACAGAGAAACTTGGGGGGCAAACTGTCAAGCCAACTATTGCCCAAAGACTTGGGGGGCAAAATTCAAATTCATCTGGTTGCTCTGTCCTATCTATAAAGGAACAGAAAGCAGAGTTCAAGAAAAGTTTGAAGAAGAAGATGGAAGAGTTTCAACAAGTGTTATTGGAAGATGACGAAGATGATGACTTGCTGTCTATCGACAGTTCAGAAATAATGAAAGATGATCCAAAAGATAACAAGAATGAAGCTAACTCTCAAAAGTCTGCTACATTTGGTCAAGCTTTGGCCACAATCCAGTTTGGGTCAGTTTCTTCTACTAAGCTTCCATGTAATATGATTTTGGTACTGCCAAAAACTTTTCAGGCTAAACCTAATCAACCAACTAGTTTAGAAGGAGATGTGGAAGATAAAACAGATGCAATAGTAAAAATAAATGATGAACAGGAGAAGGATTTCCAAAAGGAATCTATAAGAATCGAAAAAGACACAAAGGGAAAAGACATTGTGGTACTTAGATCTCTTGATGATGCCTTGATCAGGCATCTAAAACCTTTATATATTATGTTGCATATCAATGGACAACCTATTAATAAGGTTTTGATTGATAATGGGGCTATTGTCAACATCTTGCCTTCAAAGATGATGAAAGTCTTAAATAAAAAGGAATCAGATTTGATTCCAACAGAAGTGACAGTTGGTAATTTTGCAGGAGGATGCTCACCTGCTAAAGGTGTGATCTCTTTGCAATTACAAATTGGAAGTAGAAAGATGAACACAACTTTCTTTGTTATTGATTCTTCCTCCAATTACAATGCCTTGTTAGGCAGAGATTGGATTCACATAAATGGGTGTGTTCCTTCTTCTTTACATCAGGCATTGATATTTCTGAAGCAAGGGCAGAATGAAAGGGCTACAGAAATGGAGATTTTCTGGGCAGACAAACATCCATTTAAAGCAGATACCAACAATGTGGAAGCAGGGCTATATGATGAAGACCTGTGGCCAATTAAGATTGAAGAGTCAGAGGTAAAGTCAATAGGGACTGGTGTTACTGAAAGTCAGTTTCTTAAATATATCAAAGATGGTTTTCAAGAGTTGAGTAAAGATTTTGTCAGACCTAACATAATTTTGAGGTCTAGTAATGCTGAATCCAAGGTTTCTTATGTCTAGTGAAACATTAAATCAAGTGGATGAGCAGTTGGCTACTTTGAAAGCCACTTTTAAGAGGTTGTTTTCTTTTATTGTGTCTAGGAAATTAGAGGCTGATGAGCCTATTTCTTGTAATTGGGCAGATTGTGTGATAGATGACAGTCCTTTATCTTTAAAGGAACTAGCTATGGAAGATCTTAAAGCTACTCCTGCTAAGCTTGATGATCTTAAAACAGAAGTTAAGGATCCTTCAGAGGATTTTAATGTAGGAACAGAGGAAGATCCTAAAATTCTTCATGTATGTGCTTCTTTACCTGATGAAATGAAAGATCGTTTGAAGTATTTGCTGTCTGAATTTAAAGATTGATTTGCTTGGGATTATCCCGATATGCCTGGTTTAGATAGATCACTGGTTGAACATAAAATTCCTATTAAAGAGAATTTTGTTCCATACCAACAAACTCCAAGACAGATGACCCCTGAAGTACTAAAAGAAGTCAAGAAAGAAATGGAAAGACTATTCAAAGCCAAATTCATAAGACCAGTCAGGTATGTAGAATGGATTTCTAATGTGGCTCCTGTGATTAAGAAAAATGGAAAAGTCAGAATATGCATCAATTTTAGAAATCTAAATACAGCTTCACCAAAGGATGAGTATCATATGCTTGTGGTAGACCATTTGGTGGATGCTACTTCAGGCCATCGATTTCTCTCCTTTATGGATGGTTATTCTGTTTACAATCAAATATTTATTGCGGAAGAGGATACACATAAAACAGCATTTAGATGTCCAGGATATATTGGTCTGTTTGAATGGATTGTAATGGCATTTGGTTTAAAGAATGTTGGGGCTACTTATCAAAGAACTATGAATGTGATCTTTCATGATTTGATTGGGAGATTTATGGAAGTTTATATTGATGATGTAGTCGTGAAATCTCATACATTTGATGATCATATTGATCATTTAAAACAAGTCTTGCAAAGAATGAGACAATATCATTTGAAAATGAATGCAACTAAATGTGCTTTTGGAGTTAGTGCTGGGAACTTCCTTGGATTCCTAGTTCATAAGAAAGGAATCGAAGTGGATAAAGATAAAACAAAAGCAGTTATGGAAGCACAACCTCCAACAAACAAACAAGAGCTTCAACAGTTCTTGGGACAGGTTAATTTTCTAAGGAGGTTTATTTCCAATTTGTCTGGAAAAACCTTGGCCTTTTCACCACTTTTAAAACTAAAATCTCAGAAAGATTTTAAGTGGAATGAAGAGCATAATAAGGCTTTTGAATTTTCGAAACAGTCATTAGTTAAGCCTCATGTGCTTATGCCACCAATATTTGGCAAACCCTTGAAACTTTATATCTCAGCTGGTTACCAGTCGATTGGCAGTCTTTTGGCCCAAGATAATGAGAATGACCATGAACAAGCCATATATTATTTAAGTAGAAGATTAAATGAGTGTGAGATAAAGTATAAACCAATTGAAAAGCTATGCCTTGCATTGTATTTTTCTGCAATCAAATTAAGGTATTATATGTTGCCGTCGACGGTACATGTAATTGCACAAACTGATATTATAAAAAGACATCTTAACAAGACCTATATTGAGAGGTAAGCAAGGAAAATGGTTATTGGCTTTAGTAGAATACTGCTTAGAATATGTGCCTCAAAAGGCAGTAAAGGGTCAAGCATTAGCTGATTTTCTGGCAGATCATCATAATGTGTTGATGGAGAAGGATGAATTTGAAATTCATATGGTTGAGATAAAGCCATGAAAATTATCATTTGACGGTTCTAAGACTGACAGAGGGGTTGGAGCTGGAATAGTTCTAATTTCCCCAAAAGGAGAACTTTTACAGTTCTCTTTTCAACTAGATGAGAGCAGAATTATGTCTAATAATCAAGCTGAGTATGAAGCTTTAATTATTGGGTTAGAAATTGCAAAAGAATTGAATATAAGACATTTAAATGTCATTGGGGATTCACAATTGGTGATTCGACAGGTAATGGGTGAATATAAGTGTAATCATCCATTATTGGAATTACAACTACATAAAGTAAGAGTTCTCATGTCATATTTTGATGATATACAATTGGAACATGTTTATAGGTTAGAAAATGGTGAAGCCAATGAAATGGCGCAAATTGCATCTGGGGTTAAGATTCCTGATGAACAAAATGAAAAGTTGATAAAAGTACAAAAGAGATTTTTGCCCTTCTCTATTGAAAGAGATGGAGATGATTTGGAAGTTATGGAAATAAATTTGATCGATGATTGGAGAGTTCGAATAAAAAGGTTTTTAGAAAATCCAAGTGAGAAAACAGATAGGAGTATAAAACAAAGAGCTATCAATTATATCATTTTGGGAGGTGACTTATTTAGAAAGTCATCAGATGGGGTTTTATTGTTATGTATTGCAAAACCTCAAGTCATGACAGTTATGGGAGAAGTCCATGAAGGGACTTGTGGATCCCATCAATCTGGGGAGAAAATGAAGTGGTTAATCAGGAGTTATGGCTATTATTGGCCAACTTTAAGGAAGGATTGTATTGCATATGCAAAAGGGTGCCAAAAGTGTCAACAGCATGGCCCAATTCAAAGAGCGCCTGCCTTTCCTTTACAGTCAATTGTTAAACCTTGGCCTTTCAGAGGTTGGGCAATTGACATGATTGGAGAAATTGTACCTCATTCTTCTATGCAACATGAGTACATAATGGTAGCTACAGATTATTTCACAAAATGGACAGAAGCAATTCCTTTAAAAAGTGTAGCTCAGAAGTAGGTAATTGATTTCCTTGAAGAATATATTTTCTGTCGATTTGGTGTTCCTGAGACTATAACTGTTGATCAAGCATCTGCGTTTAATGGCCAAGAAGTTATGGCTTATGCTAACTCATATGGAGTAAAGATTTTAAATTCTTCTCCTTACTATGCTCAAGCAAACGGGCAAGTAGAATCAACCAATAAAATTATTAAAAATACTTTGTCTAAGATGATTGTTGATAATTCCAGAGAATGGCATTAATTATTGCCAAAAGTTTTATGGGCTTATAGAACATCGAAAAGAGACAGCACAAAAACAACACCATACGAACTGGTGTATGGTCAAGCTGCAGTTTTGCCTGTCGAGATCAATGTCACTTCTCATAGGGTGGCCAGTCATTATGATCCAAACCATGTTGATTTTGAGGAGGCAATGTATGAGGAACTCGATGGACTAGAAGAGTCAAGAATCGATGCATTAAACAATATACAAGCACAGAAAAAGAAATTGGAAAGAATATATAATAAAAGAGTTCATGAGAAATCATTTGCAGAAGGTGATTTAGTTTGGAAAGCAATTTTACCTTTAGATAAGAAAAGGAAAGGAAAGTTTGGCAAGTGGTCTCCAAATTGGGAAGGACCATTTCGTGTGTTAAAGGTCCTAAGAGGAGGAGCATATCATCTAGAATCGATTCTTGGGATATCACATGAAAGGACAATTAATGGAAAGTATTTGAAGGAATATTTTCCATCACCTTGGGAGTCAATCGATTCATGAAATTACTAGTTAGATGGATTACTTGATTTTGAACATATCTGTTTTGATGAGCATTGCATGAAACTGGATTCCCAGTTTGTTAGAAGTAAAGAGACATATAATCATGTGCAGATCAAACAGAGATTAAACATAATAAGCCTATTAACTAAGGCTTACACTTTCATTTCATCATAAAAACATAATACATGCCTATCACTAAGGCAGATGGAAGAAGTAAAACAAATGCCTGTTTAAAAGAGGCAATAAGAAAAGTACAAATAAAAGAAAAGGCTAAACATCATGAGCCTAGACTTCAGCTGGTGCAATGGGATTGCCATCTGTGTCGATTTTGATGATTTCGAAATAGTGGGGAAAACTCCAAGTTACGAATACATGGAATTTTTCCCAAGCATATGTCAGAAAATCATGATCTCTGTCTCTGGCGATTTCCTCTGCATCCATTTTTATTTTCTTCTCAACCATAGGCCTCATGGCTAAAACCTTTTGCTGAGCCTTGGTTTGGAGTTCAGCCCTCTTTTGGGCTCTCTTTATTTGCCATTTCTGGTGTTTCTTGATTACTTTTCTTGAGGGATTTGGTGGGAGTTCCCAGTCAAATTTTTCAAATCTTATCATCTTATTATGAAGGTTAATGACCTTGTCTTGGCTCAATTCATAATCAACCCAAAAGGGGTCGTAATGTGCAGCAGTGCTGACCCGTAACCAAAGCCTTATAAGAGGCAAAGATGATTTGAATCCATGAAGATGGGTAGTAATGAGGCTATTCTCGTAAAACTGAAGAGTTTCACAGGCCCACAAAAAATTCAAGTAGGGGACTTGCTCTTCTAAAATGTGGATATCTAAAAAAGCAAAAGCAGCCAGTAATTCTTTGGCTGTAGTTTCATCGGAATCCCCAAAGACAGAATACCCTCGATGGGCAGTAAGAGAGAGTGGGGGATCATACCTCAGTTTGGTTAGTTCTCCAAACCAATCAGGATTTTCAGGAAGAGGTTTGAGTTTGGGCTCATCATCAGAAAAGTCTGTGGGATAGCAGGGTTTTCGAACAACTTCCTTCCAGTAGGGTTGTTGATTCTTAGCCCTTTCCAAGAGAGATTCATGACTCTCCAGATATGGCTTGCCACCTGCTTCTGCCAGTTGGAATGGTATGGGCTTAAGTGATGATGAAAGCAATGAATCCAGCAGCATTGCTCTTGGTTCTTCTCTGACCCAAGGGAACTGGTAACTCACCTTGATGTAAGATCGTCGAATATTGGAGTGTGGATAGAAGAGTGCTTCTTCCATTATGACGACTGCATGTGCTGTCTCAAGGACGGCGGATTGACTAATTGCCTATCTCCCATCTCGACTGACTCTGATTCTGAAACTGACTCTGGTACTGACTGGAAAAGTGGATTGATGACACTAACTGACTCAAAAAGGCAAATCTATATAAAAATCACTAATGGGAATAGACTCTGACTGGTGCTCAGCTGAGTCCGACTCTAAACTAGAAGATGAAGAACTAGACAACACAGGCTGACTCGACTCCAGTTCTTTTCGAACTAAACGATGTGTCGGATCGCGATAATAAAGAGGGTCCTGATTAAAGGACACCTTCTTCTCTCTACCTATGGTGACTCAACTAAAAGACAAACAATACGAAAACTCACACTCTAGAACACACGTCGCCGTCCCCGGCAACGGCGCCAAAAATGCTTGACCTGTCGGGTATGCTAAAATAAAGACGCGTCCCAAGCGTAGGACTCTCGACCAGTGTAGCACAATATCCGGAAGTACCGGAGTCGAACCACAGAAACGGACGGACGGTGCTGACTCAAAAGTGTTGAATTCTAGTTTAACCTGGCTCTTAGGTAGCCACCCCTTGTTCAATGAGTTTGATTAACTAACTAAATTACCCAACTGAATTAATGAAATAAGAATTTAAAAAGGAGAGTACAGCCGTGGGAACTCAGCGTCCGCAACTAGCCTAACCAATGTTTACTCGGTCCACAATTATTCAATTTGTTGATTTTAGAATAGGAAAAAGTATCCCTAACAAATGCACACCACCTGTCACCAGACCCCGTGCGCATTCGAATTCCGGCGATGCCTGGGTTTGTTTGTTAGAAGAGTTTTCGTATCCCAAAATTGCTTAAACGTTCTGTTTTATTGAACCCGAGGTAAACATCAATTAGTCTAGCCATGAGGCGCCTTCGCCCCGCAGCCGCACTCTATGAAACTACTCACTCATAATTTTAACGGACGCAACAAACATATATTTAGAACTAAACATGACTTAGTAATTGAAATAAAAATAAAATACGATACCACAGATTTGCGGAAGAAGAACGGATTCAAACACCAAAGAAGATCAAGGATTAAAAGCTGGAAATCTGAAGAATTGGAATTAAAACTTGAATCTGCAATTAAAACTCAAAAAGAACAGCAGCCGAAGTTAAGAGCAAAAATAAAACGTAAGTAATGAATCCGTAACCCTAATTATGAGTTAAAAAGGGGTTTATATAGTAATCCCCTTTAACAAACAATTAAAATCCTAAAATAAATCGGAATCGGACCCAAAACGACCCAAAACGACATCGTTCAAGGCATGATAAGCTCTCGGTAGCGCTACACCAAAAAGGGTGTAGCGCTACCTAACCCCTTAAGGGCGTGTTGACTTCCGTTGACCGATGCTTGCCGTTGACCCCTTAGTCTTTAGGTAGCGCTACACCCTTTTTGGTGTAGCGCTCGCCAATCCTCTAATCACTTCGAGGGCCTTGCTATGCCACTTCTGAGCGCTATACCACTTTTCTGTAGCGCTCACGAATGACTACGATGACTTCCTCGTCAATTTCACTTCAACACTTAGACTCCACAACCCTTCTCGCTCTCAAGCTCCATCACGGCCTTTCCGAATACCTCTCAATCCAAACTCGGCGCAAAAACCACCTTATTTCCTGCGAAACTAACAAAAATACAAAAACAAGACAAAGCACGACATCAAGCGGAAAGTGGAATAAACCGCGCCTCTAACGCGCTAAAACGCCCTACTTAGGCGCTTATATCTATGATATTGCGCGCCTATCACACCCCCCAACTTGAAGGTTGCTAGTCCCTAGCGACAAGAAGAATAAAACAAATAAATAAAAGGATAGATCTTTTAAACCCCCGGGCGGGCCCGGTAGGACGAGTGAAGTCTCGTGAGGGTTTTCAGCAGTGATTACCCACAAAACACAAAGGACTCGGACACTTCGAATTTAACTCAACCCAAGCAATAACCTCTAAAAGCACTACGATAACTGTCAGACAAATCAAAGGCAAGATATTTCATCCATGGATAGAGTTAAACAAGTGAACTTCGTACCAAACTTAGCACAAAAATTAATCCTCTCACCTACGATCGGATAGAGAATTTTCAAATGGCATGCGTGTATGGAAAACCACATAGAGAAATTTACCAACCTCGAGAACAGTTCACACACCGTTGATAGCCCAATATTTCTTAAGCGTACTCCTTCCCTTTTTGTATTTTCCTCTTTCTATTTTTTTTCTCATGGTCGTGCAATGCCCGGATATCTCGGGCTTTCTAGTTGACTCTTTAGCGAGCTTTGGGTCGGCTATCCCCAAGCCAAACGGCTTTAGAGCACCAGGTTTTAAGAGACCCCTACGGACTTAATTGCTCAAGTCAAAAAGGCTTTATATTGAGATCCAAGCTAACCACATTTAACGATACTTTCACAAAGTCTATCCATCTTTTGACGCGAACAACACGGTGGGAGCATACCCCGATTGCCCGGTTACTACTCAATGGACGCCCGGATAAGCATCAACAATAAAGCACACACAACTTATTCTCTTACTTTTTTTTATTGGGAAAGGAGTTCCAAAAATTCCATCAAACAAGCTTATACCGAAATACCAAAAACATGTGAACCAAACTCTAGACCGGTAAATACTCATGTGGGGCACTGTGTGTGTGAGAGCATGTTTACAAGTGACCAAACGCTATCCAACTATAGATGATACCGGCTAACCAAGTGCTTTTTCAACATCATGTTCACGAGCTTAAGTCTATCCATAAAATTGTATCGAGACTCCGACTCGCACAACAACCATTATAGTGCTAATTAGAAGTCATCAACCAAGAATAGTTGCACCCAAGTATCCAAAATCCTTAATTCAATGTTTTTTGAAAAACATGTACGAAGTACACCCTCCCCCCAACTTAGAACATGCTATGTCCTCAGAGCATGAAGACAATAAGAAAATAAAGAACAAGGGAGAAGAGATGGACCTACGGGTGGCAGCCAACCACCATGACCTCGGCCGATGTTCGAGGAATTTGCCGTTTCCGGCCTCCACGCAAGCCACCAAATCCTGCAAAAGACATTAGTACTGCCCGGTCGTGGTATCCGGGCTACAATCAACTGAAATAAAAATAAAAGAACACCACCAAACATTCACGCAGTCTCACGTGTCATACTTTTCTTCCCGTGACAAGCGGATGAGCAAGACACGGGTGGCTATACAAGACCAATAAGCAAAAACCCAAACGAAAAAGAAAATCTTTTTGGATTTTAAATATATGATAGTCAAAACATGGCCACAATGGCTACTCAACAGGGTCATCCGAATAAACAGGATCGACCAACACCTCTTCCGGTTCACCTACTTCATCCAGGATCATCCGACACGTCAACAGGGTCATCCGGCTGAACCGACGATGGGAGAGCTGTAGACAATGGGGCGCCCAGCGGCTCAAGAACTGGGTCCCAAGCGGCGCCACACATATCCTCAATTGCAAACACCTCCATCAAACTCCCTAATTCTGGAGAATTTAAGAATGACGCCTCCTTGGCGATCTCCAGAAGATCCTTATACAAAATATTATCGACATGCTCTTGCACCAGGGTGTCGAGCAAACTCACCTCATACACTTCCTCATCAACCTTGACTCGGTTATCCGCATTAAACACTTTCACCTCCATTTTCAAGTCCCCAAACGACAGTTGGACTTGTCCAGTTTTGCAATTCATGACAGCACTGGAGGTGGCTAAAAATGGACGACCAAGGATGATAGGAGTCTTCTCAAAGACCTCTGGAATCGGGCAAGTATCCAAGACAATAAAGTCTACTGGAAACAGAAACTCACCCATTTGAATTAAAACATCTTCCACCACTCCCTTTGGAATTTTCACACTCCGGTCAGCCAACTGGAGCTTGACCCGTGTGGCTCTCAAATCGCCTAAGCCTAACTTCAAATATACCGAATAAGGGAGCAAATTGACACTCGCTCCTAAATCTAGTAAAGCCTTATCAAATTGTTGGTGGGACAACTAGGGTCCTTGCACTTGGTGGGGATCTCAGCCTGGAGAATGGAGCTCACTTGCTCCGTCAGAAACACTTTGTCCTGACTCTTGGTTCTCCGCTTTGACATGCATAGATCCTTCAAAACCTTTGCAAACTGAGGGATTGCATCTATGGCTTCTATCAAAGAGATAGGGAACTGAACTTTCTTGAAAAGTTCAAACATCTTAAGGTTCATATTCTGCTTCGGTTTCACCGCCAGCCTTTGGGGAAATGGAGCTACTGGCACAGCTGGCGGCGGTGGAGTCGTGGGGGCTGCAGCTGCAGGCACCACCACTTCAGGAGACTCCGCCTCTTTCTCCTCCTCAGGGACACTTCCCAAATCTGGAATAACTACTGGTGCACCTACCGGCACCAGGTGTGGCACCGATTTTTGCTTGGGAGGTAAGTCCTTGTTGATCACCTTCCCACTGCTGAGAGTGGTGATCGTCTTAGCCTCTTCCAGACTGAGATTCGAATTACTTGGGCCAGAAAAATCGCCCACATAATGAGTACCGGCGGCATTGACTTGTGGTTGAGAAGGGAACCTTCCCTTCTCCTGCTGTATTTGCCCAACTACTGCCGCCAACTGGGTCAATTGGGTCCTAATGTCACCAATGGCCTGCTTGGTCTGATCAGTAAAGCTAATCTGAGACTGCATGAGAGCCTTCATCATCTCATCAGTCTGCTTATCCCGCGGGGGATGATTAATGCCAGGGGGTGGTCCAAAAGATGAAGGACCAAACCCCTGCTGCTGCTGAGGTTGGTAACGGAACTGAGTCATTTGGCCTTGAGGAGGCCGAAACTGATGCGGCGGAGGTAGCGCAAAGGGTTGAGCTTGGCCTCCACCTACGGGTCTGGAGTCCGACCACTTAAAATTGGGGTGATCCTTCCATCCCGAATTATACGTGCTAGAATAAGGATCCCAAGTCCTGACTGCAACCTTCAAGTTGGGGGGTGTGATAGGCGCGCAATATCATAGATATAAGCGCCTAAGTAGGGCGTTTTAGCGCGTTAGAGGCGCGGTTTATTCCACTTTTCGCTTGATGTCGTGCTTTGTCTTGTTTTTGTATTTTTGTTAGTTTCGCAGGAAATAAGGTGGTTTTTGCGCCGAGTTTGGATTGAGAGGTATTCGGAAAGGCCGTGATAGAGCTTGAGAGCGAGAAGGGCTGTGGAGTCTAAGTGTTGAAGTGAAATTGACGAGGAAGTCATCGTAGTCATTCGTGAGCGCTACAGAAAAGTGGTATAGCGCTCAGAAGTGGCATAGCAAGGCCCTCGAAGTGATCAGAGGATTGGCGAGTGCTACACCAAAAAGGGTGTAGCGCTACCTAAAGACTAAGGGGTCAACGGCAAGCATCGGTCAACGGAAGTCAACACGCCCTTAAGGGGTTAGGTAGCGCTACACCCTTTTTGGTGTAGCGCTACCGAGAGCTTATCATGCCTTGAACGATGCCGTTTTGGGTCGTTTTGGGTCCGATTCCGATTTATTTTAGGATTTTAATTGTTTGTTAAAGGGGATTACTATATAAACCCCTTTTTAACTCATAATTAGGGTTACGGATTCATTACTTACGTTTTAGTTTTGCTCTTAACTTCGGCTGCTGTTCTTTTTGAGTTTTAATTGCAGATTCAAGTTTTAATTCCAGTTCTTCAGATTTTCCAGCTTTTAATCCTTGATCTTCTTGGTGTTTGAATCCGTTCTTCTTCCGCAAATCTGTGGTATCGTATTTTATTTTTATTTCAATTACTAAGTCATGTTTAGTTCTAAATATATGTTTGTTGCGTCCGTTAAAATTATGAGTGAGTAGTTTCATAGAGTGCGGCTGCGGGGCGAAGGCGCCTCGTGGCTAGACTAATTGATGTTTACCTCGGGTTCAATAAAACAGAACGTTTAAGCAATTTTGGGATACGAAAACTCTTCTAACAAACAAACCCAGGCATCGCCGGAATTCGAATGCGCACGGGGTCTGGTGACAGGTGGTGTGCATTTGTTAGGGATACTTTTTCCTATTCTAAAATCAACAAATTGAATAATTGTGGACCGAGTAAACATTGGTTAGGCTAATTGCGGACGCTGAGTTCCCACGGCTGTACTCTCCTTTTTAAATTCTTATTTCATTAATTCAGTTGGGTAATTTAGTTAGTTAATCAAACTCATTGAACAAGGGGTGGCTACCTAAGAGCCAGATTAAACTAGAATTCAACACTTTTGAGTCAGCACCGTCCGTCCGTTTCTGTGGTTCGACTCCGGTACTTCCGGATATTGTGCTACACTGGTCGAGAGTCCTACGCTTGGGACGCGTCTTTATTTTAGCATACCCGACAGGTCAAGCATTTTTGGCGCCGTTGACCTGTCGGGTGTATTAAAATAAAGACGCGTCCCAAGCGTAGGACTCTCGACCAGTGTAGCACAATATCCGGAAGTACCGGAGTCGAACCACAGAGACGGACGGACGGTGCTGACTCAAAAGTGTGAATTCTAGTTTAACCTGGCTCTTAGGTAGCCACCCCTTGTTTGATAGGCGCGCAATATCATAGATATAAGCGCCTAAGTAGGGCGTTTTAGCGCGTTAGAGGCGCGGTTTATTCCACTTTCCGCTTGATGTCGTGCTTTGTCTTGTTTTTGTATTTTTGTTAGTTTCGCAGGAAATAAGGTGGTTTTTGCGCCGAGTTTGGATTGAGAGGTATTCGGAAAGGCCGTGATGGAGCTTGAGAGCGAGAAGGGCTGTGGAGTCTAAGTGTTGAAGTGAAATTGACGAGGAAGTCATCGTAGTCATTCGTGAGCGCTACAGAAAAGTGGTATAGCGCTCAGAAGTGGCATAGCAAGGCCCTCGAAGTGATCAAAGGATTGGCGAGTGCTACACCAAAAAGGGTGTAGCGCTACCTAAAGACTAAGAGGTCAACGGCAAGCATCGGTCAACGGAAGTCAACACGCCCTTAAGGGGTTAGGTAGCGCTACACCCTTTTTGGTGTAGCGCTACCGAGAACTTATCATGCCTTGAACGATGCCGTTTTGGGATGTTTTGGGTCCGATTCCGATTTATTTTAGGATTTTAATTGTTTGTTAAAGGAGATTACTATATAAACCCCTTTTTAACTCATAATTAGGGTTACGGATTCATTACTTACGTTTTAGTTTTGCTCTTAACTTCGGCTGCTGTTCTTTTTGAGTTTTAATTGCAAATTCATGTTTTAATTCCAGTTCTTCAGATTTTCCAGCTTTTAATCCTTGATCTTCTTTGGTGTTTGAATCCGTTCTTCTTCCGCAAATCTGTGGTATCGTATTTTATTTTTATTTCAATTACTAAGTCATGTTTAGTTCTAAATATATGTTTGTTGCGTCCGTTAAAATTATGAGTGAGTAGTTTCATAGAGTGTGGCCACGGGGCGAAGGCGCCTCGTGGCTAGACTAATTGATGTTTACCTCGGGTTCAATAAAACAGAACGTTTAAGCAATTTTGGGATACGAAAACTCTTCTAACAAACAAACCCAGGCATCGCCGGAATTCGAATGCGCACGGGGTCTGGTGACAGGTGGTGTGCATTTGTTAGGGATACTTTTTCCTATTCTAAAATCAACAAATTGAATAATTGTGGACCGAGTAAACATTGGTTAGGCTAGTTGCGGACGCTGAGTTCCCACGGCTGTACTCTCCTTTTTAAATTCTTATTTCATTAATTCAGTTGGGTAATTTAGTTAGTTAATCAAACTCATTGAACAAGGGGTGGCTACCTAAGAGCCAGGTTAAACTAGAATTCAACACTTTTGAGTCAGCACCGTCCGTCCGTTTCTGTGGTTCGACTCCGGTACTTCCGGATATTGTGCTACACTGGTCGAGAGTCCTACGGTTGGGACGCGTCTTTATTTTAGCATACCCGACACATCGTTTAGTTCGAAAAGAACTGGAGTCGAGTCAGCCTGTGTTGTCTAGTTCTTCATCTTCTAGTTTAGAGTCGGACTCAGCTGAGCACCAGTCAGAGTCTATTCCCATTAGTGATTTTTATATAGATTTGCCTTTTGAGTCAGTTAGAACTGGGTCCCAAGCGGCGCCACACATAGCCTCAATTGCAAACACCTCCATCAAACTCCCTAATTCTGGAGAATTTAAGAATGACGCCTCCTTGGTGATCTCCAGAAGATCCTTATACAAAATATTATCGACATGCTCTTGCACCAGGGTGTCGAGCAAACTCACCTCATACACTTCCTCATCAACCTTGACTCGGTTATCCGCATTAAACACTTTCACCTCCATTTTCAAGTCCCCAAACGACAGTTGGACTTGTCCAGTTTTGCAATTCATGACAGCACTGGAGGTGGCTAAAAATGGACGACCAAGGATGATAGGAGTCTTCTCAAAGACCTCTGGAATCGGGCAAGTATCCAAGACAATAAAGTCTACTGGAAACAGAAACTCACCCACTTGAATTAAAACATCTTCCACCACTCCCTTTGGAATTTTCACACTCCGGTCAGCCAACTGTAGCTTGATCGGTGTGGCTCTCAAATCGCCTAAGCCTAACTTCAAATATACCGAATAAGGGAGCAAATTGACACTCGCTCCTAAATCTAGTAAAGCCTTATCAAATTGTTGGCCCGCGATAGCTATAGGGATGGTGGGACAACCAGGGTCCTTGCACTTGGTGGGGATCTCAGTCTGGAGAATGGAGCTCACTTGCTCCGTCAGAAACACTTTGTCCTGACTCTTGGTTCTCCGCTTTGACATGCATAGATCCTTCAAAACCTTTGCAAACTGAGGGATTGCATCAATGGCTTCTATCAAAGAGATAGGGAACTGAACTTTCTTGAAAAGTTCGAACATCTTAAGGTTCATATTCTTCCATTCTGACGACCACCCTTTCAGTGGGTGGAACAATACCCCATTGTGCAGGGGGATTGGATGGTAAGGGATCATCCCATCCAGTGGTTTGGATGGGAGAATATGGATCGTCCATAGAGGAAGAACTCCCTTCGAAAGCTGGAAATCAGCTCTTCCTGTCGATCTCCATGTGTGCAGAGTTTGTGTTTGCAGTTGACATGATTGAAGGAATGAACAATGGTTTGATTTGTTGAAGGTAAAAAAAAAACAAAGGAGATTAAGGTCTGATTTAAAGGCATAATGGTAACTGCCAAAGTAGTGGCGATTCGGTTTTCCAATGAGTTGTGGAACCGCTATTTCAACTTTCAAAGTTTGCATGTTCCATTGATTCAATTTCCGAGGGTAACTGCCCATGATCTCCACTAGGATGGAGAAGGGGAAGAGTCGTGTCAGTTTATTCAAAAACAACCTATTAAGGTTATTATTAATTAATATTAGTTGGTAAGTTTGAATGAGCTTTTAGTTAATAATTCCCTGTCGATTTGGTGATTAGGATTCCCTGTCGGTTTGGTGATTGGATTTGCCAAAATGGACTAAGAAGTTCAAGTGATGTTTATTAGTAGAAAAAGCTTGGCCTCATCAGTTCAGGCTTGTGTCAACAAAGAGAAGAAGCTAACAGCTAAGTAACTCGAAATACAAGATGATAAGCATAAATTCCAAAAAGCCTCAAATAGGCTAAAATTCATTAAAGAGAAAAAGTTGGACATTAACAAGGCCTGACAAAAATAGGCCGTGGTATGATCATTTACAACAATCTACTGAATCTTAGACCTAAAATCCATAAAGAACTTAACAAAATAATTCCATTGGTGATCAATGGTCTTGTATCTCGACTGATTCTTCAAATAGCCGTCTCTTGTCACATCAATCATGGCCTTTATCCCTTGTTCATCAGGAGTGATACTGGCCAAATCATGACTGATAAGCTCTTTCTGTGCTATCAAAGAAACCCTCTCTTGTCTAATCTGGCTCAAGCGAGCAATCAGTCCAGCTTCTTCCACATCCAACTGATGCAAGTTATCTTTCAATTGAGAGATGGAGGTGCTCATTGTGTCAAGTTTCCCAGAAGTGTTGGCAAACTGATCCATGATTTTCAGCTTTTCCTTCATTTCTTTTTGACAATAGGCTGCAACTGATAAGTTCTTTCCCAGACTAGACCAAAGCTCTTCTAATTCAATATGTTCTAAGTCTGGAAGTACTTTCTTATCAATCAAATGAGTAACATAGCTAGTGAAAGCTAGGATATGATCAGCAGCAACCTCTGCCAAACGAAGCTCGAGCATTCTAAAGAAGGATTTCACCTCATCTTTGGTTTCTTCACTTAGGTGGTAAAAGGTGGGAGGAGTCAAAGATTTAGAGAATTCAGACATGGATTTGGAGTAAGACTCAGAAAAAGTCTTGACTTTGTTGATCGTTTGATCAAGGTCGGAAATAGGATTTTGGTTCTCATCCTTATTGACAGAGGAGGGAGATGCCCTGGGGGTTTCAGAAATGGTTCCATGATTCAATGGCATGGGTTCTGACATCTGTGGTTGCTCTGGAATCTCAGGGATCTCTGTCGACTGAAGGGATGAAGGTTGGACAGTTATGGCAAGAGTTGGTTCCTCTATAATCTCTTGAGATTGAGGGGAGTTGAGCTCAATGGTATCCTGATCAATGTCAATATCGTCTTGATCTTTGGAGTGAGTGGGTGATACTTGGTTATCAGGATCCAAATCAAGGTTAAGATCAAGAAGAGCCTCATTACCTTCTGAGGTGAAGCAATAGGTTGTGCAATATCTGATTGTGTTGGCTCTTCAACCTTTTCAGAGTTCATACCTTCTTGATCTGTTTGATTACCTTTTGAAGGTATAGCAGTAAGCTGTGCAGTATTTGACTCATCAACCTTTTCATTGTTCACATTTTCTTGGTCTGTCTGAATACCTTCTGAAGGTACAGCAGCAGGCTGTGTGGTATCTGATGTTATTGGTTCATCAGCTTTCTCAGAATTTGCACCTTCTTGGCCTGTTTGAATTGAAGGTTTCAGAGGTGATGGTGTATGGACAACAGGTGCATCTTTTGGCGAGGAAGGCTCCAAAACACTTGAAAGGTCAGTAGTGGAACCCTTGTCATGACCATTATTTTCCTCAGAAGATGCTGGCAGTTGAAGCTTTCTCCTAGTTCTCTGAATTTAAAAGAGGAGTAAAGTTAGTTAAAGCGATAAAAGACCAAATGCAATAAATAAATGGTCATATGAAAAATGAAGAGTCTTACCCTCTGATATAACTCTAAGGTTTCCATGTCATCAGCAATCTCCTCATGTCGATCTTGGGGATTGTAGCTCTTTATGGCATCAGCAAGAAGTGGGGAACCTTGAACATCATCCAATGCTTGAGAACTTCGAGTTCTTTTCTTTTGGTTGGATTGTTCATCAGCAGTCATTATGCCTTTCCCTTTATCTGTCTTCTTTGATGATGAAGTTTCCTTTAGAGCAGGAACTTCTTTGAGAATAGATACTAGCAAAAGAAAAATGACATGAAGTTAAATAATTGAACAAACATGAGTTGATGCAGATGGAATAGATAAGATAGATGTAATACCTGAGTAGTAGGTGTTGGGATCAAGTCTCGAAAGACAATTGCTCAAATCTTTATTGAAGATGATTGGTTTGACAAACTTCCAGAAAGTTTTGAATGCAGGAGTGGATGAGGGGTCAGCAACAAAACTTTTGAAAACATACCCAGTCCTAGCACCCTGAAATTGCCCAACTAATTCTTGAACAAGGGAAATTTGGGTTACAGCAGGCCTAGTATCGACCAGGTCTTTGATCCTGGGATGTGTGTAAGGTACTGGTACCCCTTGTGACAGACCAAATTGCCTAGCACACTGATTAGGCAAATATATCTCAAAACTACAGTTGGAGAAGTGTGATGTCGACGGAGAGAAGCCTATGGAAAGGAATCTGGAAATCAATATACTAGCCCAAAAGTCATTAACCATCTGAACTGGTACCAACAAGTTGAGAATGGGCTTGATCTTCTCAGAAGCAGGGTATTTACATTCCCTGAAGGGAAGCCAATTTGGAAGATCACCAACTTTGAATTGGAAAAGGGCTGTAAAATACCTCTTGAATGAACAATCTTCACGTTGGGGCTCATATGATAGGAGGTGTTCAGCATAGCTCTGACATTCCCCACCATCTTCCCTTTTCAAAAAATAGCTAAGAGGTTTAATCGACGGGAAGTAAGCATACAACCATGCTTGAAGTATCCAAAGGGGGCCACCACAACAGTTAGTGATCTTGTTCTTAACAAAAGTCCAAAGGCCCTTGTAAAGAGTACCCAAAACAAAAGGGGCCAGGGCAAGTTTCTTGTTTTGAGCCAGACAAATGGCTAGTCTGACATATTCTTGAGTAATTTTCAGACCCGAAACGCACATCACATACTTATTAAGCCAATACAGATAAAATGCAATCTTTTCATTGAATAAATGCTTAGTATGCTCAAGTCCAATGTTTCGAGCCAAGAAACTGGCATAACTAATTGAGCCTTTGAACTCAAAAGGAGGCTCAAAGGGCTCATGATCGAGCATGGCATTCACTTCTAGGCCTACACCTGATAGGCCAGTGAGATGAATGACATCTAAAACAGTAGGCGACATGGGTCTATTTGGGAAAATAAAAGCATTACATGATGTGGACCAGAAGCAAGCAGCAGCAGCTAACAGATAGGGGTTTAATTCCATTGAATGAGTCGAAAGATCGATAGCCTCAGAGATACTCATCTCTATCCATTCAGAGCAAAAATGCGCCTTCATCCAATTTACCCACTTTCTCCAAGTCGGTTGGACTGTTGGCCATGATCTGATCGATCCCCTCGTTTCCCAGTTAGTCCATTGAAGACCAGGGAGTGAAAGCAGCAAGGGTTCATCAACATTGACAGGATAATACGTTGGTAATTCGTTGGGGGCAGAGGGAGAATAAATTGGTCCGAGTGTAAAGCTAGTTGTACTATCTTCCCTAGAAACAAAGTACTGGTTTACCTGCTCTGCCTCTCTAAGGCATTGAGGATATCTCGGTGGATTGGTATCGACGGGAACCCTAGGCCTCGGAGGACTCTGTTTCGTTGATCGTTTCGACCGAGAAGTCTTCGATTTGGTTGACTGAGAAGTTGATGATGCTTTGGTTGCCATGGCTTTGCCTGTTGAAGCTTTTTTAGGCGCCATCGCAGGATAAATTTTTCAAAGGAAGAGTAAAAATATATTAACTGTGCCCTAACTTTCATAGTGAGGGTTTTATATATACGTTTGGGAAACCTCATATGTCAAACGCGACTTTGGGGGATTTATTTACTTAAGTTAAAAAAGTTTTAACTTAACTAAATAAGGGGGGCATTGTTTGCTCCATAACTGTGATTTTATTTCTACCCGTCGATTGGGTGACACGTGGCTTAGGAGAGATTGATATTATTAGAGGTGACTCCGGTTTACCTTAATATCATAGGTTTAGATTGAATAAATCCAGTTAGGTAACATAAAACCATAGCAAAGGTTTGGAACAATGTACTCCCGTCGATCGGCCAATATATGGTCTATTTCCGTTTAATAACTGAGTATTAATGGACTTGTTTACGTGGACAGTTAATTTACAGGTGTTAAAAGGAGATTCATATGGACATTCTCATGATCGTGGGAAAGTTTTACTCAGCAACACTTGGAGCAGTTCCACAACGTGGAGGTTACTTGTTTTACTGATCGTGGGAGTAGTTCAAAGGCATGATTTGAGGGAATAACTGCCATCTTTGGAGGGAGTATTCAAAATTCAAATAAGGGGGGGCCTATTTATGGAGAAGTTCGTAGCAGTTTTGAGGACACACACAAACAACGCCAATCAGGCCTTTATCTTTTCTTTTCTAGGAGTAGTTTTAACTTGTAATTGTCCACTCGATAATCTTTAACGATTGTTCTTCTACTTTGAAGTTTAATAAAGTCCGTTTTATTACTCTTCTTCCATAATCCATCCACTTCATTGTTTGCTTCCAAAGAAGTCCTGAAACATGGCAAGGAACCAAACTCCACTTTCCACAACCACATTCCAGCAATTCAAAACACAATTCCCCGTCGATCCCCGTCGACCGAATCGATCCAGAAAACTTAGCTACCCCATTACTCTGCCTTGGTCCCTTCTCCATATTCAATTCAAATTCTTCTAAAACATTTATTTATTCTACCCGTATCCATACATCGATCTGCCTTGTGATTGACTAGGATAGATACCCTTTTGAGCTCCATGAGACTGATCAACGACTTCAAGATACTTCAACTCAGGGATTTTGCTTGCTTCTTTTGAATCATCCTCTGCATTTTAAGATTGCTGGACTGAATCCTTTACATCACAGCCTGGACATTTAATTGCAAAACGCTTTGACGAATGTGTTGATGACCATTTGCTCCTCACATACTCTAATAAAATGGCTAATCTTACCATTATTTTCAATCTCCACCACCTGATTAATAACACATCCATGAAACTTGTACTAGTGATTAGCACTTTACCAACAACAAAAGACCACAGATTTTTAGTTGTATCCTCACCAATATTGATCACTTCTCCCCATTTCTCTCCAATTCTATATATGGAAGGTGTCCGTATTCCATAGATGCAGATCGAGGTAAACCATAACAGTTCAACCAAACCAGTCTAGAGTTGGTTGCACTAGTATTTTCCTCCCAACTGTGAACTTCAGAGAAACAATCTTTTAACCAAGCCATATCTTTATCCTTTTAAACAGAGATTCCTTTTCTTCCACACTTCTGAATGTAAGCACCACCATATTTCCACCCATTGGACGGACTTGGATGTGGATAAACCCCAGATTTTGCATTATATCTTGAACGTACGTATACCATGGATCGAAGAGGTGACAGACAGTTTGGCTATAACGCTTCTACTGAGCCATTCATTCCCAGTTTTCTTCAATTTGATAGGCTGACTCAGATTAGGTTTCTCTTTTATGCACGCATCTGGATTAACCTTCTTTCTCGGCTTTTTGACTTTTTTGGTCCCCAAAGTATTTCCGCCGTGCCATTTTGGTCCCCAATATTTCAATTGTTAACATTGCATCCCCAAAGTATCAATTTTGTCTTTAAAAGGTCCCTGCGGCTCACGCCGTTTATTCCCTCCGTCAAAACCAAGGGCAAGTTTGGTATTTCACATCAAAACGGTGTCGTTTGGTTGGAAATATTGATTTTCGGCTTTTTGACTTTTTTGGTCCCCAAAGTATTTCTGCAGTGCCATTTTGGTCCTCAATATTCTAATTGCTAATATTGCATCCCCAAAGTATCAATTTTATCTTTAAATGGTCCCTGCGGCTCACGCCGTTCCTTCCCTCTGTCAAAACCAAGGGCAAGCTTAGTATTTCATCTCAAAATGGTGTCGTTTAGTTGGAAATATTGATTTTTCTCTTCCATGGTTCTCTTAGGGTTCTCATTGAAAACCTCAAAGTCAAAAAAATAAATATGACTCTTTAAGATAAAATGATCAAAAAATTAAAATCTTCGCACAGGTTTAAACAGATTAAAAATTTGAACACTTAATTTTTTCACCATATTAATTTTTTAATATATAAATAGCCTAAAAAAATCAAGTGTTTCAATTTTCAACTCGTTTGAACCGGTGCGAAGATCTTAAATTTCTGATCATTTTATCCTAAAGGGTCATAATTAATTTTTTGACTTTAAGGCTTTCAATGAGAACCCTAAGACTACGTTCCGGAAACCTTCTTAAAAAATAAGTACTTATTTCTCATACTTCTTTTTTGAAAATAATAAGGGTCTTCCACAAAATTCAAATACAAAATTTACTTCACATTTTCAAACTCAAAAATAATGTAAATGAAGAAAAAAAATCGCACCGTATTAAAAATCTCAATGAGATCTATCAAATAAGATCCATAGTGATAAGAAAATTATTTGCGTAAACACATGATTTTTGAGCTTGAAGTTGCCGTATACAAAAAATAAGACTGTTGCTATTGTGTTGGGCGCCGGCGGAGGGAAATCGTACCGGCGGCCACGCTAGGTCGTCTCCGGCCACCGGACGGCCGATCCGAGCCGTCCAAAAATTCTAAAAAAAAAAAACCAAAGGGGCCAGCACGGGAATCAACGACATCCGAGGTGTGTAGGGTGCTTGATCCAAGCACCCCTTTTTCCGAGTACATGCTTGGATCAAACACCCTACACACCTCGGATGCCGTTGATTCCCGTGTGTGCCCCTCCGGTGGCCGGAGACGGCCCGGCGCGGCTGCTGGAAATCGGCCGGTATTTTCCTATACAAATTCTACCAAAATAAGTACCCAGCTGCTTATTTTCAGGAACAACCATTCTTATTCAACAAAAAATAAGTTCTTTTTCTTGTTCTGGAACACAGCCTAAGAGAACCATGGAAGAGAAATATCAATTTTATATATTTTTAGGCTGTTTATATATCAAAAAAATAATTATGACCTTTTAGAATAAAATAATCAAAAAATTAAGATTTTCGCACAGGTTCAAACAGATTGAAAATTTGAACACTTAATTTTTTCACCATATTTTTTTAAATATATAAACAGCCTAAAAAAATCAATTTTTTTCAATTTCCAACCAAACGACACAGCGCATTTTGAGGTGAAATACCAAGCTTGCCCTTGGTTTTGACGGAGGGAAGGAACGACGTGAGCCGCAGGGACCATTTAAAGACAAAATTGATACTTTGAGGATGCAATATTAGCAATTGAAATATTGTGGACCAAAATGGCACGGCGAAAATACTTTGGGGACCAAAAAAGTTAAAAAGCCGAAAAATCAATATTTTCAACCAAACGACACCGTTTTGATGTGAAATACCAAGCTTGCCCTTGGTTTTGACGGAGGAAAGGAACGGCTTGAGCCGCAGAGACCATTTAAAGACAAAATTGATACTTTGGAGATGCAATGTTAGCAATTGAAATATTGTGGACCAAAATGGCACGGCGGAAATACTTTGGGGACCAAAAAAGTCAAAAAGCCCTTCTTTCTCCTCCAAACCTTCTTCTGTGATTTAAATTTTGATGATTTCTGCTTTTTATCAAGGTTCCAAATCATATTCACCTGTTTTGAATGCAGATAACCAGACTTCCTCTGTTTACTTTTTACCGGAATTTGCCCCCGGCCTGGTTTAGGTCGATTGACCCAAAATTGATTCCGATTCATCTGCGTGAAATCCAGATTCGAGTTGAATCTAGCATCTGACTGTCTGTCCTTTCTACCTTGCTGATTGTAATTCTGAACCACCCTTTCGTTTTGTTGTTCCTACCCTTCGTTCCTATTCTGGCTACTCTGAATATCCTCATACCTTACCTTTTGTTGATTATTATAACTGTTTCTCTCAGTCACTTTCAAGTATCTAGCTATGTTGATCTTGTAATTCCATACCCATGAACCATTAAATCCCTCAAGAGCCTGATACGCCTCCTTCCTCGTCCCGAATTTGACGAAACCAAATCTTTGGCCATTAATCTTGCTAGTCTTGTTGGGGATGAACAGCTCCAGGATTTTACCGAACCTCGAGAAGAGGCTGTAGACCCAAATCTTACGAACATCTTTGGGTAAATTGTCGATGAAAAGCGATGTAACTTCATCAACCCTCTCCCTTACTCTCTAGTCTCTTGAATGATGAATCCTCTCTCATTATCAAAGCTCACCCATCCACTCGTCTGCTAAGTTGGCTGTTGCATTGTTAATACTCTCTTCTTCTTTTTTGCGACCGTACACGGAGGGCAAGTCGATTCATTCCATTTCAAGGTGTGTGAGTCGAATTCTAATCACTAATATTTACTTTCTTCCGGTGTGTGTGAACTCTTTGTCATGTTCTCAATCTCCGAGAAAATTATTTTCCTTTTCAATTTCTCTTTGATTTCATTTTAGTTTTGAATAAAAATACTATAAAAATATTTGTGCTTTATGTTTGTTGTTTTGTATGTATAATTTTTTAAAGGTTGCATGACACGATAACACACGGAAAGATGGCAATGGTCTTTCATTTTTCAAGCCTGGCCCTCTTAAAGTTTCATTTTCCAAGACTGTCCAACTTTTCCATTATTTTAAAGTAGAATTACAAACATAATAATAATTAGAAGAAGGTTTTAAATTTATAAACTAGTAGAATTTAAAAAAATACTGTAATTAATTGTGTTGAGTCAAAAGTAGACTAGTTTACATTTCAACTCCCGTGCATAGCACGGATTCACTTCTAGGGATATTCCCTATTTAAGTTGTAGATACATGGCCGATCACAAAATATATACATACTTTTTGGGTAAAATTTTTGGGAAAAAAACCGAAATGGCCTTGTAATTTAGTGTTTATGTCAACTTGGTCCCTGAAATTTGAATTGGCTCGATTTACACTCTGTAATTTTCATTTTCTTTCAACTTGGTCCAATTACTAACTGTCGACAGACTCCGTTAACCCCAGACACGAATGGGCCCCTTTTCTAGGGTTAAAACCGTAATCTGTCATTCTTCTCTTACCCTAATATACCTCTGAACCAAAACACAGAGCCTCATTATTCCCTTCTCCATTTTTTTTCACGGCTTCCATTCTCCATTTGTCACGCCCAGGATTTTACCTTCGACCGAAACGTGTCTCGTTCGCCTTTGGGGGGAAGGAGTGATAGGGATTAGGGCCTGAATAAGTGATCTGATTCCTATGGATTGCGACATGGTTCTTAAAAAGAAAGGAAAAATATGGAATTTTGTGTTCTATAAAAGGGGTTCGGATATTTTTGAAAAATGTTTGAATTTTAGAAAATGAAATGGGTTTTATTTTAAAAGGGACTGAGCTTTCATCAAGCTGTCTACATATCTCCGAGTAAAGGAGAATCAGATCCGACCATAGCTCGGGCCACAAAAGGAGTTTAGAAAAAAACTTAGAGTCTCTACCGAGTATAGAGTTTAGGTGTGCCTGGTCACCTCTTGAATATCGGAAGAATAATTCAAGTATTTTAGAAAAAAGAACACGGGCTAGAGAACCCGATTTTTAGAAAAAAGTGACTCTGTTTTGCTTTTTAAGAAAAAGGCTTTAAGTCTACGAGATTAGAGAAGAGAGGGTTCGGTAATTCACTAGAAAATGGACCCATTTGTGTCTAGGGTTAATGGAGGCTAACAACAATTAGTAATTGGACTAAATTAGAACAAAATGAAAACTACAGAGTGTAAATCGAGTCAATTCAAACTGCAGGGACCAAATTGATACAAACATTAAACTACAGGGACCATTTCGGTTTTTTTTCCAAAATTTTTGTATTGCCCTATAACCTTTTTTGAAAATATTCTACTTTTACTCACTCCGTGTATAGCACAGGTTTAATGCTATTTAGTTTTTATATACTCCGTATTTAATTTTTTCAATTTATGTTTTGTATCTTAATCGTCTGACATAAATTTTTGTTTTCGTCAATTGTTATGTTTCAAATCATGTTATGTACTGTAGAAGTTATGATAATACCTTATTGGTTTCCCTTTTGCCTGTAGGTATTGTATTGATATGCAGTGGCAAGACTATTGGCCTACGATCGACGATATTTGTGATTTAGTTTTTTCAATTTATAAGTGGGTCTTAGATTATAGTTCGCAAAAAATTTCTATTTAGTTTTTCCAATTTATGTTTTGTCTCTTTTTGTATCTTGAATTGCATGACATAAATTTTTGCCTCGTCAATTGCTATATGCTTCAAATCATGTTATGTAGAAGTTATGATGATATCTTATTGGTTTGAGATTAAATTCAATACACCGTCGGTGTAAATATTTGTTTCCTCCAAATCAATTATATTACGCCATGTCGCCATGTTTTATTGATTAAGATCACTGTTTTGTAACGTGGCACGATATAATTGATTCGGAGAAAATAAATGTTTACACCGGCGGTGTAAAGAATTTATTCTCGGTTGGTTTTCCCTTTTGTTTGCAGGTATTGTATTGATATGCAGTGACAATTATTGTTGGCATACGATCGACGATATTTGTGGTTTTCTTCATTGTTCACATATAAGTGGGTCCTGGATTATAGAAAAATTTAGAATCCAACTAGAATTTAGAATCAAATTTTGTTAAGCGATCATTTCTACTTTCTGTGGCTTCTTCCTTCCTTTTTTTTTTTTTTTTTTTTTTGTTATTGGCCAAAAGATATTGTACATGTGTGCGATACAAAAATTGCTTAATCAATTGTTATTGTTGCCATCATCAAAACGGACATGTTTGATGTCATTGATCCCTTTTACGAATAATTTACCTTCAATTTCATTATCATTTAATTACCCAATTTTGGTTTGATTTAATTTAGGAGTAGCGATAAGCATTCATGTTAACTCACTCTTGTAACGTCATTGTATAAAACGGTAAATATAAACATGTTAATGCATGAAATACTAAAATAAAAGAACTAAAAAAATTAATTAATTGCCGAAAGTATACATTGAAATTTAATTTTTTTTATGAGTTGAGATTCCCGTTTATAGCACGGATTTGCTGCTAGTTCAGTATTATTTACACGTATACCTGGGCATTATTCAACGTAAAATGAGCAACAGCCCTCTTTTACAATGAAATTATTTGCATCGAAAACAGAAAAAATTTACCCTAGATCCTTTGCTACTATATGAATCTTGGTTATGGCCGTTGCTGGGGCTATAAGTTTACAACTTTTTGAGGTCAGCCTCCGTCACGAAAAGGCCGTGGAAGCCGTAGGGTACCCGACGGGGTAGCTTCACGACGGCCACGGTCTCGAGATTTGGCGATTTGGCATCCATCACCAAAAAACTCGACTCTCCTATATTTTCGTTGTGAACGTAAGTTACCAGGTAGCCGTCGTCCTCTTCAGCTTGGGGGTTATTGGGCTCCTTGGCGACGAAGAAGGGCTCCCCACCGTAACACCCGGGGCCAAAAATTCGGGTAGCCACCGTGCAATCACAGCGGTCACTTTCGGACATGGATACGTCCAGCTTCACCACCCCTGATATCTTTGGCATTGGATCCCCAATCGCGGCATATACGTACCTGCAACGTTGTTGGAAACAAATTCTCTTACATTTTAAATATATATATATATATATATTGTTCAAAAAACACAAAAAATGAAAGGCTTCATACGGAGTATGTTTTTAAGTGTCCTTTTTCTTTTGAATTTGGATACGAAAAAATCATACATCCAGGTTTGTTTGTACTTAAGATACAGCTCTTAGCGCATTTGGTTGTATCTTTTGGCTTTCAAATGAGAGGCTTGAGGTTTAAGTCTATGGAGAGACTTTGAACTCCGTTTAGTTGTTAATTTATTAACTTCCTTTAGTTGGAATGGTGTTTTATTTGTATTTGTAAAGTACCATGACGTTGAGAAAAATAGACATTATTTTTTTTGGGGTGAGTTAAAAAAATAGACATTATTGGACAAAAGGGGTAATAAATAATTTCTAAATAACAAAATTTCCAGCATATATATGTTCTTTTTGTGAACTCAAGAAACATGCCAAGAGGCTACAACTCTTACAAGAGCATCGTGAGCAAAAATTCTACTCCCTCTGTCCCATAAAGTCATGCCACTATGAAACTACATGCAATTTTTAATCTTAAAAACAAAGTACTTATCGAAATAATTTTTGTACAATGTAGATCTTGTTTGATAGATCTTGACAAGATCTTTTGAATGATGCAAAAAAAAAAAATCAAAAAACTCTTTTAGTGAATATTTTATTTTTAAGTTCAGAAATTTCACGTAATTTCATAAGAGACCAACTTTATAGGACAAAGTGAATAGTAATAACGGTGATAAGTTTAGCCTAAATTTAAAAAAGTATTCTTATAAATTAGGAAAATCTTACTCCATTGAATTTTTGTTAGACCGTTTTTGTGTATTTACGCCCAAATATTAGTTGTTCTCGAAAGCTATTAATTTAATTGAAACAACCCAATTAGGAAGCAAAAACATCCTGATCAGCAGAATGCATACATACCTGTTTTTCTTCCCCACGTACTTCGGATTAATCACAGCGAAATCCAAGTTCCTCGATGCCAGCGGGTGTCTCGACACGAACCTAGTTTTAAGGTCAATCCTGACCCTCTCCACCGACGCGTGGATCAAATCCATGCGCTCGAGTGTGTGCTCTACGGATAAAATGTTTGGAGCCACCATCACCACCGTGTCGCCGCCGTCCTCGTCCCACGCATTGACAGCGTGTATGATGTTGAACCCGGGCACCTCGAACCACCTCATCTCCGACTCGTCCTTGGCATAGCGCGGAATCACTCCAAGTCTTGGAATCTTACTCGAGTTGGCTCCGACCGGTGACCCGGATCCAAATATCATTTCCATCGGATTCATACCTGTTCGATCAAAATTTTAATCGCAGTTTTTTTCCCTTTCAAATGAATGAAATTCGGATATTGGTATATATTTATCTTTTTTTTTAGCATATTCATATATTTATCTAGTTCCAACGGATTTATGATTAAGTTTTAAAAAACGCATCTTAATTACGTGTGATTAACAATTTCGGATTGGTCCCTTTTATTTCGGATTGAAGTAAAAGATCAACCCATGTGATGAGTGTGACATTTGAGGCTACTTCCTGTACTGGACCACACGGCCCACATCAACAGCCTCCGTATACTCATATCCATGGAAAAATTATTTGTTGGTCCTACCGCACTGTCACGTATTGCCCGACACTCTTATTCATAACATATTTCTATGGGATTCAGTAAAAACATGTGTGGTGGATAAGAGTATCGGTGTGATGCCCCAACAACCTTATTCATCACATATTTCTGCAAAATCCAGTAAAAAAATATATATGGTAAATAAAAGTATAAGGACATCGGAAATCCTGTAGTACAAGGCACCATGTAGGTCGCACACGGACCATCAATCTTGACAATGAATTGTTGAGATATGATTTTTAATTATAACCTGTAAGAATTACTCCGTATTTATTATCGGTCATAATTGATTTTTAATGTGGACCGTTGATTGATGAGATCGACAGTTGTGTACTGCCCTATACGTGTACTACACGGGGGTGCACTACAACACCACCGGATCCATAAGGACATCACGTGACGTTGCCCTAAGACCACTAAATAATTTCGACTCATGCGGAAACCAGCGTTTATTTGGAGAAATATATACTCCCTCCATCCCAAATTGAATGTCAATTTTTGATATCCGTGTCAATTTCAATTTATTATATATTTTAATATGAATTTCAAAAAATATGCAATATGAATCTTGTTTGATAGTTCTTGATTAATTCTATTATACAAAGTTTTTAAACTCATAAAAAATATTATAGATTAAAAGATATAAGTGATAAAAAATTATACGAGTTTCAAAAATTGATATTTTTTTTTTGGGACGGAGAGAGCATTTCCTCGTATCTTCTTAAAAGGGAATCTAAAAAGTAAAACCGGAAAACGTGGATGGTGAAAACCAAGTCTGTCCACACAGACATTTGTCACACGAATTTTGCACAGATTTTTATTTGGAAAAAGTGAACAAAAATGAGTCAGACTTTCTTGTGAATATTGGCTTGTTTTTATTTTAATACTCCATCTTTCACTGAATTTGATAACGAAAATTACTCTTAAGTTATTTCTTGGGAAATGATTTTGCCATCCCTTTTTTGTTAACGTCACTCTTCTGCAAATGTATTTTTGTACCAAAAATATACTTACAGGTAAGTAGCGTTAACAAAAAAAGGAGTGACAAAATCAACAGCCTATTTCTTTCCAAAAAATTTTTTTGGGGTAAATATCTTCAAAAAAAGTTGTACGCATTAAAGTATGTCTTGTCACGTCACCAACTATTTCTTTAATAATCAAACAGCTGAAACTGCAAGTTGATTTTGACACTACGTGAGAGATGTACCGGCCAAAACTAGAGGCCAACAAAACATGCCTTGGAGATAATTTTACCAAGTGGACCAAAATATCTTTGTATGGATTTCAAAATTATTCTCTATTAACAGTATAAAAAAAAGGGGAACTTAAATAAGGGTCCTATTCTACATGAAACTTAAGTACTAATCCTTATAGGTTTGAAAATTTATGTTTTCATCCTGAAATTTAAATAATACCCATTTTGCCCTTAATAATTTTTTACATTTTAATAGAGCCGTTGCACGGACCTAATTAAATAAGGAATATTGACTTTGTTAATTTGGTCCGCGCAGCGGCAATCATGACAAAGTCATCCAGAATCACGACAAAATCATCCGAGATGTAGAACTAACTTAAAAAGTTAGATAAAGGTCCTAAAATTCCTCACTATATAGGTGAAGAAATTCGGGATGTAGAACTAACTTAAAAAGTTAGTTTAAGGTCCTGAAATTCTTCCCTATATAGGTGAAGAAATTCCGGATGTAGAACTAACTTAAAAAGTTAGTTTAAGGTCCTAAAATTCCTCACTATATAGGTGAAGAAATTCGGGATGTAGAACTAACTTAAAAAGTTAGTTTAAGGTCCTAAAATTCTTCACTATATAGGTGAAGAAATTCAGGATGTAGAACTAACTTAAAAAGTTAGATTAAGGTCTTAAAATTCCTGACTATATGGTTGAAGGAATTCGGGATGTAGAACTAACTTAAAAAATTAGTTTAAGGTCCTAAAATTCTCCCCTATGTAGGTGAAGAAATTTGGGATGTAGAACTAACTTAAAAAGTTAGTTTAAGATCCTAAAATTCCTTACTATATAGGTAAAGAAATTTAGGATGTAAAACTAATTTTAAAAATTAGTTTAAGGTCCTAAAATTCTTCACTATATAGGAGAAGAAATTCGGGATGTAGAACTAACTTAAAAAGTTAGTTTAAGATCTTAAAATTCCTTACTATATAGGTGAAGAAATTCAGGATGTAAAACTAGAAATTCGGGATGTAGAACTAACTTAAAAAATTTGTTTAAGGTTGTCATGATTTCGGATGACTTTGTCATAATTCCTGTATTTTCATGATTTTGTCATGATTTTATGTATTTGTCATGATTAGGGGTGTTTTAGGTATTATATAAATTTCAGGATGTCGACTTAAGTTTTCAAACCTAGTAGGATGGGAACCTAAATAAGTTGGGCAAATAGGATGGCTAATTAATTTTCTCTAAAAAAAAATGACTCTTTTCATTGGACATGTCATATGTTTGGACTCCCGAACTCTGCTATTAACAAAAATAATAATAATACTGAGTAATACTAATAAACTTGCCTAAGATTAATGGCTGTGTCATTCTAAACTTATTTGTCCAAAACTCATTTCCGTAATTTTTATCTTATGCGAATTTTTTTTAATTTTTCATCCTAATTTTTGGGATTAATCGTTCATCTCGACCAGATGGATCGGAAGAGTATAAAAATATAGACAGATGTTAAAAAAAATTCATATAATATGGATCAATGTTGAAAAAAATTCATATAAGACAACACTTTAGACAAAAAAAACAGTTGTTTTATACTTTTTTTCATCTTCAGTGAACTTTTTTTTTTTTTTGCTTCTGATCATTATTTTTCCTAGCTTTCACTGCTTTTAGACTTTTTCCATCCCATCGAGACAAATGATTAATCTAAAAAATATAATGTAAATCTAACAAAAATCCAAAAAATACCCCTAACTAAATACGCAAAACGAAAAAAAAAAAAGAAGTTTACAAGAACCCATTATATACAGAGTAATTTAGGATCAGGATGCTCTCCATTCCCTTTTTTGGGACCAGAAGTTCCTTTTAAGATATTTTGTGAGTTTTTCCAAATTTTTTTTTGTCAAACGGAAATTGATGAGTTTTTCCAAATTCACTATATAATATTTTGGACAGTTAATAATTTAACTTATCAAATAAAAATTCATATTCTTCTTGAGGAAAATGTAGTTTTTTAAAGTTACGCTTTACGGACCGAACAATCTTTTCGAAACGGCTAACGTAATTTTAAAACTTGAATAATAACTTGCTTCCAGCAATAGTTACCTAATTGTATCTCGGCGAAAACAGCGTATTTCCTGGTGATGGCGAAGTCATGCAGGAACGACGGCGTCGTCATTGAAAAAACCGGCACGTCAGCTTCTTTCCTCCCCTCCGAGTCGAACCGGAAAAACGTCAGAAACGGCGGAACCGGCCCATACCGGAAAGCAAAAGCTTCGCCCGTCTCGTAATCGACTTTCGGATGCGCCGTCATGCTCATAAACAACTTTCCGTCAAAATTCCTTCGACCCAGCGTCACCAAATCCCCGTCCGCCGTTACCTTAACGGCGTACGGCAGGTCCGACTCCCCCAGCGCGTACAAACTATTCCCGAAAAACGCCAAACTCGTGTTCGCTTGCCCGATTCCGTTACTCGGGTCGAACATCCCCGTTAACATCCTAACACCGGATAGGGCCCCACGGGCCGCAGACGCTGTTAGTCCGTTAAACCCTGAGAAAACGCTCGGGAGCACCGGGGACCCGGTTTTTTCCTCGATCGTGAATTTGTATGTTTTGACGTAGCGGCTGCAGAGGGTGGCGCCGCCGTCGGAGATTCTGATGACGTGGAGCATGCCGTCGCCGTCGAAAAGGTGGTAGGGCCCGCGCGGGAGGAACTGGGGGTTGGGTCCGTTGCGGATGTACGCGCCGTCGAGGCACGGCGGGAGGTCGCCGGAAACCACCGTGCATTTCGTCGGCGGGAGCTCGTCCACGACCGGGGCGAAGTTGTCGGCGAGGACGTGCTTCGGGTCGACCGAAGGGCGGGTCGGAGGGTCAATGAAAGTGTTGATTATGTTGTCGAATGCGTTGAAGATGGTGACGGCCAGCGACGGCGGTGGTTTTGGCGTCGGTGGTGGGTTTGTGGAAATGGGTTTAGTTTTTGTGGGATAAGGTGGTGAGGGGATTTGTCTTCTTGAAGGTTGAGGTGTTCTTGTTCTAGTGGTGGTGGAAGTCGAAGTGGGTGGTTTTTCTTCGATCCTAACGGCGGAGATGCGGAGGACAGAGGAGTTTGATCGTGGTAGCGTTAGAGGGAGATTTGAGAGGGAAAATGAGGAGAGAAAAGAGGATGAAAATGCGTCCATTTTTTTAATTGAATGTTTTTGCAGAGGAAAAAATGTAAAGTAGGAATGGGTTCTGCAATCCGTTAAATAGAGTGGAGTCCACTTTGGTTTATTTTCTGGCTCTCTTTTTTCTAAGTATTATAAATGTCCTTATTATTACCCAATTAGGTCAGATAGCTACGTTTATCATTGATCATGTAGTGGATTTATGTGGTTGTAATTGAGAAATTTCATAGACTTTGGTTTTATTTCTAAGAAACGGTTATGTTGCAGTTTTAACATTAAATTATTTTCACCATAGGAGGAAAACTCCAAGTTTCCACCACCTATTATGGGTCTTCCGTGCGTTCATTATGGTAATTGGAATCATTCATCCGGTAAGACCTGCAGAGTAATATACCCATGCGAAAAATCAGAGTAATCGAACATCGATAGGTGTATCACAAATTGAATTTTGGTTTATGAAATATACAGCAATGGACAATTTAACTTTGAAAAATCTAACAACACATTTTACAAACCAAAATTCAGTTTTTGATATACCTCCAATCAAACTAATTTTTTGCGTGATATGTTACTCTGCGAGTCCTGCAAAATGAACTATTTAAATTACTACATTAAATGCACGATGGTGTCCACAAAATGATGATGGTGGAAATTTGGGGTTTTTCACCTATTTATGGCGGAGAGAATAATCTCTTTACCTTTAAATTACGTACCCAGGTTTGAGAATTTTTTTTGATCGGCAGCTTTGTGTAGCCGGTCCCACTTGTTTGGTTTGTATACTATTCAAAATTACACGGTAGAAAACCATAATTAAAAGTTCTAAAAAATTTACCTATTAACATAATATTATATCATATTTTTTAGGTTTCAATATTACATTTCAAGTTTAGGCTATGTTAATATTTCCGTTTTTGTTATGTGTACTTTCTTTATTGACCTAGATTTCTTGGTTTTCAAGTTGTGTAGATTATATAAAGGTGTGCTAGGGTTACAATAATACTCATCAATGAAAACACAGTTCTCATCAATTCTCTTTTAGGTCTCGGATGGTCTCACTCCCACATAGTATCAGAGAGGGAATATTAGACTTTATCCCACATCGCTCATCCAAGCTATCCAAACTTGATTAATAAAATCTTGAGATTACTCCACATATTGTTAATTGATTTTAGATTGGAATCCTCTAAAAAATCTAACATGATAGCAGAGCTATAAGGTCTAGATCTTGTGGGCCACTCGCTCTCTAGCGGGCGATCTAAGCCCCGCTACTGTTCGTTGGGCATTCAGATTTCACCTTACTGTCATGGCTTCTCTTGCTCATGGCTGGTTTTGGCTCTCCTAATTTTCTCCATGGTTTTTCCTGGTTTCTTTTGGCCTGGCTGCTCCTGATTTCTCTTGTCTAGGAAACTTCTACTCCCTCCGTTCCTTTTTTAGAGTCCAGTATTCCATTTTGGGCTGTCCTTTAATAAATGTCTAGTTTGTAAAGTTAGTGAGTAAAAGTTGGTGAATTTTTCATTTTGCCCCTAAAAGTAGATTCCATTTTGAAAAGTTAGTGAGTAAAAATATAATGATGATGTTTCCATAGAGGGTAAGGAGGGAAAGTGGAGGTAAAAATTGATGTGAAAGGTGTAATGATGATGTCTTTTTAATAAGTTGGAATTACGAAGCAGGACACTTAAAAAGGAACGGAGGGAGTAGTTTTTTTTTAACGATGAAAGGATTTTATTAATTTTTTGAATTGCTACTCCTAGTTTCTCTTGGCTTTTTAAACTCAAGTTGGTAGACCTACTTGAGTTTGAGGGGGATGTTAACATAATATTAAAGCATCCACAGTGGACTAATCAAATTTGGATAATCAAAAGTTGCCACGTCACATTTTGATTATCCATTTAAGGGGCTGTTAAGGTTAGCAATGTAAATGTCCACAGTGGCATAATTAACATAAAATAATCAAAACTTGCCACATTACATTTTCAACCTGTAGAAATCTAAAATTTGTCACCATATAAAATATTTTTTTTAAATATAGTTTTCAAACTAATAAAAATAGGTTATTAGCTAGAAATAGAAAATATTTTTTTGAAAACTTTTATTTTGAAAAAACACTTTTCCGAAAAAAGTTTTAAAAAATCAGTTTTGAAAGAAAGACAGTTTTTGAAAAACAGTTTAAACTATTTTTACAAAAAAAAAAAAAAAATTCTTTTAAAAGTGTTTTTCTTAGAAACATTGTTGAGAGAGTGAGAGAGAGAGAGAGTGAGAAAAGGTTTTGGTTATTAGCAAAAGATTGTTAGTTTTGATTATCTAATGATTAAAATTTGATGAGTTGCTAAGAGGTTGTTAAGTTTGGTTAAGCCATTGTGAGCACTTTTTTTTAGGGAACATCACTAACTTTAGCACCTTATGATTTTGGTTATTTCACTGTGAATGCTCTTAGAAAATATTATCTTATCATGTTTTCTAGGTTTCAATATTATGTTTTCTGTTTAGGCTATGTTAATAAAGAATTACACATAAAAGTTTCCTAAAAAATAAGAAAGAGAGTGCATTTATCAAGAAAAGAGAGGGTAAAAATCATTTTCCTCAAAATATGTTGAGATTTTTTTTTTTTTTGATCCGCATATGTTGAGATCGAAGAGGTGAAAAACAAGTTCGAAACATCTACTTTCACTACAACTGTACCTTAAAGCGTGGCTTTAACGCCAGAGGTTTGGGTGTGCGTGGAGTGGAGGTAATTAAAATAGAGAGTGCCGCACCACAGGAAAAAACCAAGGCATATCCCACACGAAACAAGTGTGATAGTGGTTTCTTCTTCACTAAGTGACTGTTTGGCCCGCCACTTTTCGCATTCTCTGTTTCCCCTTTTCCTCTTTTGGCTGAGATTGAAAAAACTCATTCCATCAGAAATGAGTTTTCAGATTTCAACAATAATGGAGAAGGCACACAGAAAGACCACCATACCCTCTCTGTTTCACCATAATCCCTCCAAAACCTCAATTTAGTTTAATTTTGTTAGATTATTTATATTTTAAGAAATATGGTTAAAAAATTAAGTGCTTCGATTTTTAATCCATTTGAATTAGTACAAATATCTTATTATTCTAGTCATATTATTCGAAAGGGTCGTAATTAATTTTTGTCTTTAAGGCTCATTTTTTTTTTTTGATAGGCAAAAAGTTTTATTAAGAAGACTAGACAAAGGGTACATCAAGTTGGGGGAGGGGAATCCAACCAAGGTTGGAAGACAGAGGACCGAGAACCAAACACCTTAGGGCAAAAGCCTGAACACCTAAAGGCCCAAAACGCCCACAACTGAAATAATAAACCCAGCCCAAGAATCAAAACCAAATCCTAATCCAAGCAACCCTAATCACCGCCACCACAAAAAACAAAGCAGTCGCCATCACACCACTACCACACACACACAGCTAGCTCACCAAAATATCATAAACACCCCACACAACACCTCCTAGACCCCAAATCCATTAGAAAGCTCTTATTGATTAAGGCTCTTATTGAGGACCATGTGGAGCAGATACTTGATTATTAAAGTCATAAATACAAAATGAAATTATGATCCTTTAGAATAATATGATCAAAATAATAAGACATCGCACAAGTTCAAATGGATGAAAAATTGGAGCAATTAATTTTTTTTAGACTCTTTATATATTAAAAAATACGATTAAAAAATTAAGTGCTCCAATTTTCAATCTGTTTGATCAATGCGAATATTTTATTATTATGATTATATTATTGCAAAGGGTCATAATTAATTTTTATCTCTAGGGCACTTATTGGTACTTGATTATTACCATCCTAAAGACTAAAATTAAATTATGACCCTTTAGAACAATATGATCAAAATAATAATATTTCACAACGGTTCAAATGGATTAAAAATTAGAACACTTAATTTTTTAATATATAAAGAGTCTCATAAATTATCATCAAAAAATTGTAGACTTTCAAAAAAAATATAACAATGTAACCATATTTTACAAAATTGGCAACTTCATAAACAGTCTAAAAAAACTAACCATATTTTTTAACCATATTATCAAAAGAACTAAAATTTAGTTGGAGACTTTTAATTAACCAAGAATAATATATTTTCACAATATAACTTTTACAAAATTAGTTAAGCCATTATTTATACACATGATAGCATATACTCCCTCCGTCCCTTTATTACAGTCCAGTATTCCATTTTGGGCTGTCCCTTAATAAATGTCCATTTTGTAAAGTTAGTGGGTAAAAGTTGGTGAATTGTCTATTTTGTCCCTAAAAGTAGATTCTATTTTGAAAAGTTAGTGTGTAAAAGTGTAATAATGATGGGTAAGTAAGGAAAGTGGAGGAAAAAGTTGATGTGAAAGGTATAATGATGATGTCTTTTTAATAAGTTGGCGTTACGAAGCAGGACATTTAAAAAGGGACGAAGGGAGTAATAAACAATCAAGGGTAACATGGTAAAAAACTAACTCATAATTAATTTTTATCATATATCTCCCAAACACTACCCCTGTTGCAAAATGCATTTTGCACATATCATCCAAATACTCTACTAGATTCAAAATATATTCTGATCATAATCAAAAAGCCAAATAATCAAAAAGTTGAAAATGAACAGTCAAAAAGTAGGCTCCCAAATGTTTGTGTGATAATTATACAAAATTACTTCAAATCAAAAAAATATTTCCGTAAATACATTATTTTTAAGCTTAAAAATTATAAATAAGTACTTATTTTTTAAGAAGGCTTAGGCCCCGTTCAGTTGCCAGGAAAGTATAGGAAATGATAGGAAAATCAACTTTCCCATGACTTTTGTAGTGTTCAGTTGGCAGGAAAGTAATGAGAAACATGTTTTTAAGTTTTCCTGCAAGATTTACTTTCTTGCAAAAGTGATCCGGCCAAAAGTATAGGATTTTGCGTCACGGGAAAAGTTTTATCCATTGTGGGGCCAAAATAATTGGCGGGTAAGAAAAAAAGTGAATGATACCAATAACAAAAAAATACAGTACAAATTAGGTTCTTAAAAAGACACTTCGAGATTTATGGAGGCCGGAAGCGAAACTCTTGAATGAAGCCTCCCTATATTTTCAGAATTTTTCATACAAAAGTGATCTACAAAGAGTCTCATAAAAAAAACCATTACAAAAGATTTACCATTACAAAATAGAAACATACTCCTATAATTATCCAAAAAAAAAAAATGCAACTATTACAATACCTCAAAATCCATCATTTGAAAAGTCTTCTTTCACTTTTTGCTGCAAGCATTACCCCGTTCTCTTGAACTTAACTTAAATCTAGGAGTTTTGTCCTTATTCGAATTTTTTTCATATTTGTTAGTTTTGCACCAAATTTTTGTGGGTTATTGATTTGTCTCGACGAGAGGAATCGAAAAGGTAATATTTTTTTTTACTTTTACCCAAGTATTTTGAGAAACACCCATTTTTTAGTCAAAAAATGACATTTTTGCACTAAAAATGGTTATTTCTCAAAATACTTTGGTAAAAGTAAAAAAAAAAAAATTAGTTTTTCTATTCCTCTCGTCGAGACGAATCAAATAACTCACAAAAGTTTGGCGCAAAACTCTCAAATTTAAGTTAAGTTTAAATTAAGTTCAAGAGGAGCAACGTTTCTTTCTTTCTTTTTTTTTTGGATCAGCTCATGTATTCTTATGTCCCTTGAACAGGCTTTTCTTTTTTCTTATTTTTTTGATTGCCCCAGTGTTTCTAATGGCCTATTTTGTTGCTTCTAAATTTTAATTGGGCCTATTTTGTGTAAATGAAGTTTAATGCAAAAAAAAAGTTGGGCCATATATACATACATACATATAGGGATCCTAGAATTTTAGGCCCTCATTTTAAATATTTTTTGGGGGCCCGAAGCCCATGCTTCTCCTGCCTATACCATTAGCCGGCCCTAAACGGCCTAGTTTGTGAACCTAACCGAAAACTTGAAAAGAAAGAAAAAACGATGTCGTTTCGACACTCTAGAAAGCTGTACTACAGCCGCGTGTCTGTGCAATGGAGATGCTATCTCTTTGGGTTATTTTGTCTAGCAATGGCGGACCTAAGTTGAGGCACATTGGGGCACGTGCCCTCGCCTCAATAAGAACATTTCACTGATGCCTCCATATATCTATGCTTCTTATGCTAGCATCCCCATGACTTACATAGAATTTTGTAATCCTATAATTTAAAAAAGTGACAATTAAGTTTCTCTGACCAGTAATGCATATATACTGATTCTAAGACAAAAGTAGGAGTTTATTTAGTCATATCTCTTTAACTATTATTACTAAATGGATTAAGAATTTTGATCATATTGATTGTATTGCAAAATTATAACTTTCCATGTGTTAATTTCGTTTCAATTTAAGTAACTGTTGTTTTCCTGATTAACTTTGTGCATGAATGTCTGGGGTCGGTTGGTCGTTTGGGGTTGGTTGTTTGGGGTTAAGAGGTTCTCCTCTGGTCCAACTCATTTTTGGAGGGCTAAGAGTTAATCTCTTGGCCTTTCTTTGCTGGAGCTGTAGACAAGTAAGCAGTATTAGGATGGTGACCCTACCGTACTTCCTCTTACCAACTCCTAAATTCTGGAGGGCTAAGAGCATCCACATTACTCTCGCTACATTCCTTTTGAAACTATAATAACGAGCAAATCCCCCAAAAGTGGGCCGCATCAAACTCGTTTCTTACCTCGCTATTCTACAAATATGTAACTTTGCTACAGGTGCTCGTGTCTCTTAGCGAGGTACTGTTCAACAACTCCACAGTTTTTTATTATTTAAACTGTGAGTTTGGACCCACTTGTAAGTCTTTTACTATGGAGTTTTATTCTTCTATTCGGTGCAAGGAATTATAGAAATGAGTATTGTAATGGAATAGAGTTAGAATAGAGAGTCTGATGTGGAGTGCATTTAAAAAGGTGACTTGTTAAAATAGAAAAACTACTTTTCGAGTGTAATTTGATTCAAAATTTATCTAGACTGATGCGGATGCTCTAAGAGGGTGACTTGAGGTACTATTTCCCTTTCCAACTCCTATCTGTAGGGGGACTAAGGGAAAGTTGACATGATTAGCTGTTTGTTGACCAATGAAATGTTACTTTTTAAACTCTGTCGACTTGGAGGGCTAAGGCTGTGTTCCACAATGAGAATAAGAACTTATTTTTTGTTCAATAATAAGAGGTGTTCTCCAAAATAAGAACTTATTTTTTGTTCACCCTTAGGTAGTATGGCCGGCGGGAGGGAAATCGGTCCGGCGGCCGCGCTGGGCCGTCTCCGGCCACCGGACGGCCGATCCGAGCCGTCCAAAAATTCTAAAAATTAAAACCAAGGGGGCCAACGCGGGAATCAACGTCATCCGAGGTGTGTAGGGTGCTTGATCCGAGCACCCCTTTTCCATGTACATATGAATATCCGAGCACCCCTTTTCCATGGCCAACGCGGGAATCAACGTCATCCGAGGTGTGTAGGGTGCTTGATCCGAGCACCCCTTTTCCATGTACATATGAATATCCGAGCACCCCTTTTCCATGTACATATGAATATATGTACATGGAAAAGGGGTGCTCGGATCAAGCACCCTACACACCTCGGATGACGTTGATTCCCGCGAAAGCCCCCTCGATTTTTTTTTTATAGAATTTTTTGACGGCTCGGATCGGCCGTCCGGTGGCCGAGACTGCCCGGCGTGGCCATCGGTACGATTTCCCTCCCCGGCCGGTCGATAGTCATAGCAGTCTTTTTTTTGTAAAGGCAACTTTAAGCTCAAAAATAATGTGTTTACGCAAATAATTTTCCTACCACTATAGATCTTATTTGATAGATCTCATTGAGATCTTTAATACGGTGCAAAAAAAAAAAAAAAAATTTTCATTTATGTTATATTTGAGTTTGAAAATGTGGAAGGAATTTTGTAGTTGGGAAAAATAAGAAGGTTGAATTATTTTTGAAAAAGAAGTGACCAAATAAGAACTTATTTTATAAGAAGGGTTCGTGAACGCAGCCTAAGAGTATCTGATTAAGGTCTAGTATCTCTTTGTCCAACTCCTATCTTCTGGGGAGGGCTAGGGCTAAGAGTCCAAATATAGGTGTAGCCAACTCTGAGTGGTTGGCTTTTATTGCTGCTGTACTGTAATACTCGTATGGTTTCTTCATCTACTGTGTTCTGCCGTGAGTAAGATAGACATGATGTGACATAGACATGATGTGATGATTGTGCTGAGCTTTGATGCTGAATTTGAAGGAGAGCTGCTTTCCCCCTGACACACCCCCCCTCCCGGCCCCCCCCCCCCCCCCCCCTCTCTCTCTCTCTCTCTCTCTCTCTCTCTCTCCCTTTCCCTTTTCTTTTTCTTTCTTTTACAGTTGCCTTTTTTTTTTTCTTCCCCCTTTTCTTTCTTTTTTTCCGGTTTGATTTTTTTTTTCTTTTTGCCTTTTTTTTTTCTTTTTGCCTTTTTTTTTTCTTTCTTTCCTTCCGGTTTGATTTTTTTTTTCTTTTCGCCTTTTTTTTTCTTTCTTTCTTTCCGTTTTGAAATTTTTTTTCCCCTTTATTCCTTTTTCTTTCTTTTCAATTTGAAACTTTTTTTCCTTTTTTTAATTTTCAATTATTTTCTTTATTTGTTTCTTTTCTCATTTACCTCCCTTCTGTTTTTTTTTGGGTTAACTCAATCCAGTTATTACAAAAAAAGAAGAAGAAGTGGTCAGTAGTCTAGGCAACCGAATAATTTTTCCTCCTAGGTTCCGCAAAAAACAAAATGAGTTTGTATGAGTGGAAAACAAATAAACATGAGTGTGAGAGAGATTGGCCATATGAATCGTTGTAATCTGGGTTTGAAATGAGTTTTGTTTTTTCTTGGGTTCACGCGTCTTCTCCGTTCAAGATTGATCAAAGAGAAAAAATTTCAAACTGAAAAGAAAGAAAGAGGAAAAAAGAAACAAAACTGGATAGAAATAAAAGGAAATACTCCGAAGGGAAAAAAAAAGGCAAACTGGAAAGAAAGAAAGAAAATGGGGAAAAAAGGCAAATTGGAAAAAACTTTCTTTCTCTCGAAACTAAAGAGGTTGGAAAATTGGTAAAACTATATTTTTGTGGTAGTTTAAACGGTATAAAGAGGTTGGAAAATTAAGTGATCCAAAATTCAATCCGTTTGAACGGGTGGAAAGATTTTAGTTTTCTGATCATTTTATTCTAGATGATCATAATTATATTTTGTATGTTGGGCTATCGTTGATTAACCCTAAGAAAGTCGTAGAATCAAATATCTCTTAGGGTTAATCAACGAGAGCCCTACAGTTAAAATTTAATTATGACCATTTAGAATAAAATGATCAGAAAACTAAAATCTTTCCACCCGTTCAAACGGATTGAATTTTGGAACACTTAATTTTCCAACCTCTTTATACAGTTTAAACTACCACAAAAATATATAGTTTTTCCATTTTCCATTATTTCACCATCAATATTAGGCTCGTTTGATAGATTTCGTTGAGTAGATTTCAAAAATATAAAATTTATTTTAAAACAATATGTCAAGAAAAAGTTATTACCATTTAAAATTTTATAACAAAAAAATAAAATGAGAGAAGAGAGAGAGAGAGGGGGCGGGGGTAAAGGGGGAAAAAGGACCGTGTGTCAGGGGGGTGTGTCAGGGGGGAAAAGCAATTTCCAATTTGAAGACTGATGTGTCATTATTATTTTTTGTTTTTAGAGCTTTCATAATAAAATACTCCGTATCTGTTCTTTATTTAAGACCATGTAGAGCAGAAACTTAATTATGAGAGCCCTAAAAATAAAAATTAATTATGACTCTTAATAATAAAATGATTAGAAAATTAAGATCTTAATTTGTACCGATTCAAACGGATTAAAATTTGGAGCACTAAATTTTTTTAAGACTGTTTATACATTAAAAAATATGGTTAATATGAGAGAGAGAGAGAGAGAGAGAGAGAGAACTAACAAATAATACTCCTCTTTTACCCTCATTTATTATGGACTAGTAAATTTGATGGAGTACAAATATTTCTTTTTGAAAACACTCAATTAGGCGCCAGTTGTACTAGTATTCCGTACCAGTTGTACTCAATTTGTAAAAGTTCCCTCTTTTTTTTTTGTTAGTAGGAGTAGTAATGATTGAAAAATGGAAGGGTAAAATTGGAAATTTGTTAATCATTACCCATCTAGTTTAGAAGTGGGACAATTATTTTGGGACGGCAAAAAGTGCAAATTGGGACAATTAAATTAGGACGGAGGGAGTAATAGAGAGTAGGTAAAATGGAAAGTATTGGTGTAGTATTGAAATAGATGTAAATAGGTAAAATGTAAAATATAAAAAAAACAACCTTGTGTTGCGAACAACCACAATAGCAACCAAACTGACACACACACACAAATAACAAGCAAAACTAGCTAGACTACAATTAGCCCAAGAAGCTTAGCTGTTTTGTTTTTTTTTTTCGACTTTCTCCCGATTGGTTTCCCAGTTTGTTGACTGTACCGGTCTAGTTCTCCGTATCAAATGCCTCGCCGTAGTTGCGTGGTTTCGTCGACTTGGCGGCAGCTACATACCCACGTGCTAGAGCTTGACGTACGTAACAGTGGGGCTTGCACCGGAGTGGCATCCAATTGCTCGTGTTAGAGTGAAATCACCCGCCAAAGTTTTGATCTCTGGCGATTCATGTCCGTTGACATAGGTGTGTCGGCGATTGGCTTTATGGGTACGTAACATATGCACGGTTGATTTTATCTTGTGCTTGTTTCGGGTTTGAGCTATTTTTCCTTGGGATTTCTACTGTCATTTCGAAGATTAGTTCTACGCCTAGCAACCTAGTTGTTGGTCTGCTTTGGCAGAGGGCACCATTAAGCCTGCTAGTTTTTGCATGTGTTCACGTCTAAATTTTTATAGTTTTGGTTCACTCTTGTATTCTGTGATGAAATCTGTAATGTCTTTGAGCGCTGATATAAAAGAATATTGCCTCTTGTATAAAAGAAAAAAGGGGACCATTTCAAAGAAGAAGAAAAAAAGGTTCAAAGGTCCTATTTCTGGATCCAAAGAGGACACGCCCACAAAATAATTATCCACTACAATAATGTGTGGATTTGGGTTTACTCTATTTCTAATAGTCCCGGATAACCTAAAGTTACACAATGCAAGTGTATTTTACCCGTAAAATATTTTATGAGACAATTTCAACAATTGTTGTCACGGGAAATTAAGGGAGAGGATCCACTCCCTTTGAATACTTGGATTTATAGCAGTTTTTTGCTATTATCTTTGTTTATACGGATTTGCAATATTACTCCTTCATTAGACAAAAAAACAAAATGAATGCAGATGACAAAAATCATTGTACCAAAAAAAAAAAAAGAAATCTATTTATAAATCACCCGAGTTATCAGAAAACAATAAGAATATCAAAATATATCATCCAAATAAAATACTCTGTGGTGTGGAAAAGAGGGAAGGGAGAAGATATTTTCTTTGGGATTCATAATTGATTCATAAATGCCTGACAGGTCACTTTTATTATTATTTTCTTTGGGATTCAGTATAACTGCAGAAGGGGGCCACTGTACTAATTGACAGTACATTAAAGAGACAGCCTCTGTCCATTTTCCTCTGCCACGTGTCTTTCATTTTTATACACCAATAATTATTTCCACCAATAATGCTAGGGACACATCAATTTATCACACTCTAATTACACCCCTATCACATACATGTGTGAGAATTTCACAATAAATGTACATGAAATATTCTAGTTCGCCTAGAGTTTATAGACTTTTGTGTTTCTGTCTCTACTATTAATTAACCCACCAATTAATATATCAACCAAATCAAGAAACATAAATCAATGAATGATGAACAATACCGAACACAAGATATATGTGGAAAACCCCTTGAGAGGGGTAAAAACTATGAGGGGAAATCAAACCACAGAAAATAATCATCTGCAGTTACAAAACGATCTTAACTAACACAATCGTGAAACCTCACCGACTGACTGAAGACCGAATTGTCGAATCCACGTACATCGCACCAAGTGGTTGATTGCTGCACGTCTTGAATCCACAAGTTCTCCGAGATACTTTCAGAATCCACCGGAAGAACGATTCACTCAATAGAATCAAAGTTTGAAAAGAACTATTGGAGTTATTTTGAAAGCTCGATGATCAAAAGCTCATGTGATTACTCTAAGAGACAAGCCACAATTCATAATCTCCCACATGTAGACCCTATATGTATGTGAGAAAAGTGTTGATGTGACAAATTAATGTGTCCTAGCATCTTTTTCTTCTTCCACTAGTTCACAAAGTCATACCGTGTAAATGGTTGTATGAATGGTTAACCATTTGCAACATAACTATTTGTACAACATGCATATGGGGCATAATCATTGCAAAGTAAATGATTTGCCATTCTTTTGTTTACCAATGAAATAATGCCACATAGACATGTAAATGTTTTCATAAATAGTCATGTTAGTAGACTTTCCCTCCAAATTCATTTTCGATGGAAAAAATCTAAAGGATGGCAGGAATGGCTGCGAGCAATGGACAAAATCAGATATGAACTGATAACCAATAGGAATTGGAGGGTATGTTGTGAAATTTTGAGTATCTGGGCAGATTAGAGTACAACGATTCTGTAATTGAGAATTTTTTTTTTATTGACAAAATTCATATTTTATTAATTAGGGGAAGGAAAACGTAGTCCAACTAACTGTAATTGAGATTATACCTAAGTTACATGATCTTATTCGAGGAGATAGACGTCCAAAGAATCTGTAAGTAATGTAGTGGGGACGAATGAGTTTAATTAAACCAGAGGTGGTGTAACCGCGCATGATCCAAACCACACAGGGTATAAGTGAAGTTTGCCCTTTTAACACCTTCATCTAAAATTTCATGAGGACATAGATGGTCATACAAGAACAATCTCTCTCTAGCTAGCCAAACAAAGTACATTTATTTCTTCCTCTTATTTGTAATGCAATGTATATATATATAGAAAAAGAATACACCATTAAACTAAAACCAATTGAGAACTTCGAATATTATACAGATGCACAGAGACAGAAAATTTTAGAAGCTTCTGTATATGGCCTTCAGTGATATCCAATTGGGGCAGGATACTCCCGTAGCTCCCGTCCTTGGCATTGAATGTCCTGCAATTGAGATTATACGTAGTTTAAAGTCAACCTTGTATATACGAATCATACATAGGATATATACAAACACTTACATATGCAAAAAAATATAATAATAATTGTTTTACCATGTTCTTATGTTTTAATTATCTGAAACAAAAGATTAGCAGATTCAGAAAAAAGTATCAAATCAAAGTGTGAAGAATACGAGAAATTTTTGGGTGCCAGTTGGTACCACGTGGGCACGAAAGAGGAGAAAGAGAGTTTTAATCTGGACTTTCCAACACACTTTTGGACGGCCCAAATGCACTACTTAGACACCACGTGCTCGGCACCCAAATATTTCTCCAGGATACAGCCTTCAGCACACAACATTCTATCGTAAAAGCTATGCATTTAACATACATAAAGGACTTACCGATGCAAAATGATTAAGGTCTCGGTGATGCGCCTCATCAGCTCTTATAACAGTGACGACATCCTTGAGAGTCGATTCAGGAGGCAACCTCCAGTAATCAATGGCAATTGCTGGAGCCGGCACGTCCTCGAAATTGCCCTTCTCCAAGTCATTCAGAAACTCGGTGTACGAGTTCACAGCCTCCTCTTCCAGGTACCCAACGATGCGGTGGGCCAACTTCGGGGACGCCAAGTAGGCCAAGAAGTAGGCATTGAAGAACACGCCTTGGACGGCAAACACTAGGGCACGCTCGTACCACTGGGGCTTGGCTATCTCGACGAAGGTCATGAGGTGCATCCGCTCGTTCTCGGCTTCTTCTAGTAGGGCTTTGATCCAGCCGCCACTGTGCTCGAATCGACGTAGGGATTTGCAGTGCAAGAGCATTCCTCCCACCATTCCTGGTACGGCGGCCACTGTTTCTAGCAACATGGCGTGGCACATGTGGCGTCTCTGTTACAATTGAGTAGATAGAAAGTTATAAGTTAATTTGGCCATAATTAAGCTCTGGCTACGCATTTATATATCAAGCCTAGTATTTAGACAAAGTTATACTCCCTCTGTCCCAACTTACGTGTCCATTTTTGAGAACCCAACTTTTTTAAGAAACATAATGATTACACCTAAAAGTATTTAACTTTTCAACATTTACCCTTTTATGAGTAACTTTTAAAAAAAGTTACTTTATTTGAAAAAAGCAAGGGTAAAAAGGACATTTAGTTCATAAAGAAGTCAAACGGACAAATATTTTAGGACATGAAAAAGTCTAAAAGTGGACAAACATGCAAATTGGGACGGAGGGAATATAATCTTGACTATTTTTTTTTTTAATCAGCAATGAAAGTAACATTTCAATGATAACAATAATTTTGACTAAAGTTGTGACTACAAGTAAACTATAAGGTCTCCACTAAAGTACATATGGAGGTACGTTTTACTATCTACTAGTATATATCTTTACCTGTAGCGAGCCAAGAATCCAATAAAACCACTAATATATGATACCTAATTCTATAAATGCTAAGAAATTATTCGAAAAGAAAAACCTTATGGCCAGTATTAGTGAATTAATAGTACGAAAAAAATATAAAAATCGGATTATTGGTTTTTTATTTTTATTTTTTATCATCAATCGGATTATTGGTTGTTTGCAGAAATCAAAGGGAATTAATCCGCAAAATAATGGGAAGAAATTAAGAATGAATAAGAAGTACCTGAAAGAACAAGTAGGTGGGATATTTGAGAGCTTGGACTGTCCAGAAAGCAAATTTATCCATGAAATTGGTTGGCTCATGGTGCTTCTTCACATCTATCGATAGATCTGGTTTGTACGATTCCCACGGCTGCATTTCAACACAACACCCACCATCATCATATGTTTTTTTTTTATAAGTCACCATCTTCATATCTTCTTTTTTTTTGCCAGAAACAAAATAGAATTATTGCTAACTTACTGAAGGGCCCCTAACATCATCAATCGCTAGTGCAGATAGCCGTTGAGGAAAATCCCTCACCAACTATCCTTCCTAGCAACTAGCAGGGCATTTTTAGCCGCCGAGTGGGCAACCCTGTTACAATCGCACTTAACATGAGAGAAAAAGCAAGATTGAAAATGAGAAGCAAGTTGGATACCATCTGAAATGATTTTGAGTCACAGTTAGCCAACCCTACCTAAGGACCAAAAAGATCCTTTTTTGTCTTTATAGAGTTTTGGTAAATATAGTTCATATTTTCTACGGTATAACTTTTTCTCAAGAGCGAAAGAGCAATGTCACAAATACAGATGTCAAGACACAAATCTGGATAAAAATGTGTTTGGAATCATTTGATACTCAAGGGGCCGGCCACACAATGCGCGTGGATCTCACACTCATCGGATGGCCGTCGACTAATAGGTGTCTGGACATCTTTGCAAAAGCATTTTCCAAGTAGAAAGTTTGTGAATTTTGACGACAAATAAGTTTATTGAAAACTAAAATATTCAATAAAAAAAAAGAAAGAGAGGAGAGAAGTTGCTTATATATATATAGCTCGAGACATACCCTGAAACTGTTCCACCTCCATGGGGAACCATCCTCCTTGGTAAACTGAGGCGGCGCCACCCCCCAATAACTAACGATAGCCTTCTCATCACCACCACTCATCTTTCCGGCAGCCACGCTTGGTGACTTCGCCGCTTTCTCTTCATCTTTTCCGGCACTGGAAGCCAAATTGCTGAATTTCCTAGGTTCTAGCATGGGTATCCTCCCCCACTCCATGCCAAGAGGCCTTGAAAATGTTGAGGCCTCTCTCATGACAGGCCCAAGTGATGATGTCGAAAAGAACCGTGAGCCGAGCTGCCGGAGAAGCAGCCCGGACATCTTGGTCGTCGCACTACGGCTCATTGGTTGTGTCAACTAGCTAGTGTTCGGAGGAAATGAAAATAGGGAAAGAAAATGATATGAGGCACAAGAAAATGATTGTGTTGTGAAAATGTGTGTGTTATCGATGGATGGAGATTATGGTGTTTGATTTGGGTTTTATATACTGAAAGAGGATGGTAGTAATTTGGACCGGAAAGAGAATGGAAGGCAGATCGATGAGAGGATTAATTTGAAATATGGTTTTTGATACTCCGTATCTGTCCACATGCAGCTTACTTTGACCAAGTTAACCCCTTTGACTGCATGTGGATTCTAGAAAATATAAATTGGTGCGTCAAAAAAACAGAGAGCATGTGGAAAATTCAAAAGACCTAAAATTGTCATGGACATTCCAATCTTGACCAAATATGATTGCATAGTTTGCGTTCAGACTGTTGACTTTTATGAATTTTCACATTGGGCAACTAAGGCCCCGTTCAGTTGCCAGGAAGGTACAGGAAATGATAGGAAAATCAACTTTCCCATGACTTTTGTAGTGTTCAGTTGGCATGAAAGTAGTGGGAAACATGTTTTTAAGTTTTCTTGCAAGATTTACTTTCTTGCAAAAGTGATCCGACCAAAAGCATAGGATTTTGCGTCACGGGAAAAATTTTATCCATTGTGGGGCCAAAATAATTGGCGGGTAAGAAAAAAAGTGAATGACGCCAATAACAAAAAAATACAAATTAGGTTCTTAGATAGACACTTCGAGATTTATGTGAGCAACAATAATTTCGACTACTATGGTGCTTTCTGAGATAATTGTGGAAAAAGATTGATAGTTTATTTTTTTTTGAAGTATTTATTTATCTTGTCAGTCTTCAATTTTGTTTTGTACTAACTAATTTTCGGAGAGTTTTTGCATCGGCAACTAATCAAGCACAGTTGTTTAATATTTATTTATTTAGTTATCATCTACTTATTTTTTAAACTTTATTTGTACGGTTGATTATCAGATAATGTCAATTTAAATGGGAGATTTGCATGACCATTCAGAATATAGCAAATTGAATAGGAAATTGCAAGTCGATTTTTTCATTTCATGTTAAGGCTTTGCATTAGATAAAATACATTTTCCGTATGTGTTAACTTTTGAAATATGATAGCCTATTATTTAGCTCTCAAAGTTAATTTTATTTAAAATTAGCCATGGAAATAAAAAAAAAAAGTTTCTCATAAGTGTTTTTTCTCGGCAAATGAATCACTAAACTTTAGTTTTTCTGCCAAAAAAAATTGTCAAATGAACACTCACAAGAAAATAGATTTCTTTTTCCTTTATTTCACTTGACTTAACTTTTCCTGAAAATAACTTTCCGGTACAATATTCCTGGCAACTGAACGGAGCCTAAAGGGATTGGGGAAGTGGCCATAATAAGAAAGCAATAAGTGCTTGACTATGAGGTCGCATATTTGAATTTCACGGAGGCTAACCATTCCATACCTTAGAGCCACTGGGAGTAATGTTCGATCGTTATTTTCAGGGTCCCGAAATTATCAAGGTCCGCGCCAGTTGATCCGGATCGATATCTAGTTATTAAAAAAAAAAAAAGTCACATTGGGCATTGAACACTTCTAAAGTGAATGTTTGGGAAGCACGTAACGTAACTCCGACCAAGACTTGACAACACAAACACAATTATGTACCCAAAAAAACAAGAAGAGAACATCAATTCGATCGAGACTCCATTTTTCACGAACCTTCCAGCGGAAAACGTAGAAATGTCCTATGTTGACCCTCAAATAATACTTGTTTTTTTCTCGGACCCTCAAATAATACTAGTGGAGTTGTCATTTTCACATTTCTTGAATATTTGTACGCACTACTCAAATTCATATTACCGCATTTTTATTTTTTAAACTTAATATTTAGAGTTGTAGCGTGTAATAACTCTCATCTATTTTATGTGTAAATTAATTTATCCCTAATACGTACTGTTCTTGCTCGTAGTTAAGGGTTGTGCTATTGTCTGGCAACAAACCTACTCTCCTTGAAAATCATGTGCACGGGGTACAAATTAATCCACAAGAATAAATATGATCTCTTCGGCAATTGTCGTAAAACTACTCTCGTTGCAAATTGTGCAAGAGGCGCAAGAATCTGCGCGAATACATTCTGAACTCAGTACAATATCATCCTCTAGTGGAAAGACGACGTATATATACTGCAATATAGAAAGGGAGAGAAGAATATGGGGCACAAACTTGTACTATGAAGGATCAAAATAATCATTCTTATGAGTTGGATCATGGGCGTAGGAGCAGCGTGCATGGGATGCAACTTTTGCAGAAACTGGTTTTCAATGTGGCAGTTGCTTCTGAAGAAGCAACGTGGGGGTGGGGATGTTGGGAAAATTGGGTAAGAAACTTACCAGTTTGCCCAAGCTGTAAACCGCCCATAACATGTTCGTAAAATGGAATTAAGTGATTTCGTTGAGGGTTGTATTGGATTATTCAAAAGTCCACATGCACAGCCTCAAAATTGGATGACACAAAATGGTGCGCGCTCTCCCTTTAGATATTAGAAGAATAGATTGTTCATTGTTCGTAAAAGTTATCTCTTTGGTACACGATCGAGTACCACAATCCGTAACAGGTTAATTAAGACTACACTACAAAAACTAAGAATAGATTGGCAGAACCAAATGACACGAAGGGTGCTCGTTTAATTGGCAACACAAATTTGAGGAGACCACATTTTTAACACTTTAATGCAACAGTTGAACAGAAATTGAGATATAAATCTGTTGTTGAATGAATCATCTTGATACAGAATCCGGCCAATTACTACTCACGCGGAGTAATTATTTCATGCCTCCGGGCCTGGGGGCACTACGTAGCAGTGCCATAATTAGTTCTTTTTAATCACACATTTGTATAAGCTCTGCAAATTTTGTGGTAAGAATCACACAAATGTGCGGTGAAAATAGAGTTTGGCGTATTGAATAATTTTTCCTTTCAGGTGGGGTGGTGGTTACGTACATACTGTATAATGGTAGTAATTTGACAAGTCAAGTATGGCGGCCGGAAAGGAAAAACACCCATTGTCAGAATTCGTTTATAGTAGAAAAAACTAGGATGATATACACATAGTACTATTTACTTGGATGTGGACAACTTTCCACTATAGAGCTAGCTAGAGTATGTAAAGTTATGAAATTTTTTTGAGCATGTGATGTAGAACAAATCTCTACAGATTTTCTGGAAAGATTTGATAGGATCAAATCAAGGAAGAAGTATTGATCAAGACATTCAAGTTATGGGAACTTTTTATTCTCTAGTTTTATTTTTAATTTATGTCACTTGTTTTGGCAACTTTTGTTAGGGAATAATAATAGTAGGAGATCTTATTTAGTGCTGCCTATTTAGCACGATTCTAGTTTCCTATTTTCTAGTTTTCCTAGAGTTTTTATTTCCTTATTTTGTTTTGCTTGGTCCTTACTCCAAGTTGTATTCTTGGTAGCCAAGCATTACCTTATTAGCTAGGCCTACTACTAGTATAAATAAGGGTGCAACCCTCCTTGTTATTCATTCAATAAAATTCAAAGTTCCCTCTATTGTGTGTTTATCTCTTTCCTGTGGAGTCAAGAAGCCCGTCTGTTAGAACGATATCTAACCCCATTCGTCTACTAGAACGATATCTAGTCTCTCTTTTGCTACAACGCTGCGTCAAGTGGTATCAAAGCGAGGACCACCCTTGTCTCAATGTCTGCCGACGAAGTGAATGGAGCGAACCCTAATAGAGGTGATCACAATATTGATGCCTTGTGGGGTGCGCTCGAGAGGCAACAACAACAATCCGAGATGCAACAACAACAGTTGACGGAGATTCGTAACATGTTGGCTGGAATGAATCTCAACCAGCCGCCGATAGGTAACCCTCCTCGTGTCCAGCAAGCACGTGAGCCAAGGGTGCGCAACAATTTTGTCCGCTTAGGAAATCATCCTAGGCGCATCGCAAACTTCCCAGCTTATGATGGAGAGTCAAGTGATGACGACATCGAGAGGATTGCTATGCATGAGAATCCCAGAGAAGCTTTTCAGAATAATAACTACCGTATGAAGATGGATCTTCTGTCTTTCAACGGGCAGTTAAACATTGAAGATTTTCTGGATTGGCTGCATGAAGTTGAGAGGTTCTTCGATTACATGGATATCGAAGAGGGAAGGAAGGTCAAGTTGGTCGCTTACAAGTTGAAGGGCGGTGCTTCTACTTGGTGGGAGCAGTTGCAACTCTCTCAACTACGGTAAAACAAAGACAAGATTCGATCATGGCACCGGATGAAGCAGTTGTGATGAGAGCACGTTTTCTTCCTCCAGATTATGATCAAGTTCTATTCCATCAGTACCAAAGGTGGCAGCAGGGTACCAGACTAGTTCATGAGTATGTTGAGGAATTCCAGCGACTCTCTTCCCGTAATGATCTACCAGAAACGGAAGGGCAGTTGGTGACACGATTTGTGGACGGGTTACGTACTAACATACAAGATATTGTTACTATGCAACCAGTTCATACCTTGCAGGATGCCATCCAATTGGCAATGAGGGCTGAGTCGCAGTTAAGCCGCAGAGGAGGTGTTCGAAGCCAAGCCCCTACTCGAACATTCAACTCTCAAACGCAAAATCCGATCGAGCAGGTCAAAGGAAAGGCAGTCGCTGAAGCAACTTCCAATCAGGCCTCTCAGAGTCAAACAAAGCCCCCATGGAGAAATCAGACGAATACAAGGCAAGGCAGACCTGCTCGACAGAATAACCCTTATGTGCCTCCTCGAGGTGATAAGTGTTATCGTTGTGGAGAGGCAGGTCACCACTTAAATAGCTGTCCGCAGAAGCAACGCGTTAACCTAGCAGAACATGGAGATGAAGAAGACTGTCAACAAGAGGATGAGGTCGAAGAAGAAGATCCAACAGAGTGGACCCATGAGGATGAGTGTGTATCACTAGTAGTACAACGTTTAATGTACACACCGCGAAAGGAAGAGGTGCAGAGACACAACATCTTTAAGACTCGTTGTACAGTCAATCAACGAGTTTGTGATTTGATTATTGATGGAGGTAGCAGCGAGAACATCGTGTCAAGGACCATGGTTGACAAGTTGGGGCTCCAGACACGGAAACACCCTTCCCCTTACAGTATCGGCTGGATTAGGGATGTCGGCGAAACCAAAGTAACAGAACAATGCATTATTCCTTTCTCGATTGGGAAAGACTATAAAGATGAGGTTGTGTGCGACGTGGTGGACATGGATGCTTGTCACATGCTTAATTCCGCAACTTAACCTCCTAGAAAGGTTCGCACCCAAGCATAGGGCTAGGTCGTTGAAAGCATATAAACCGGAAGACCGGATCGTTCCCACAGAGAAATCTTCTTTAGCGAACTTGGAATAGAAGTAACGTAAAGATTGCGGCGTTCAAGCGGCCAACTTTGGAGTTTTGATTGCAACGAAGAGTAATAGACTTGGAAATGAACTAGATTAAGATGGTCGAGTCAAAGAGATTGATTTACCCACGACTTAGCCATAAAACGGTTTCTTCATCTAACTCACGTGTGGACCGAAACCGTCCGGATTCCACTAGAAGAATTAAAAGCTGAAGACTACTTGTAACTCAACTCAAAGCTCTAATTCAAATTGAACTCATTTAACGCAAGTGAGAGACGAAAAAGGATCGTTCGCACGCGTAAGATTAATCAAGCACGTAGCATGAGGCGATAGACTCCATTGATCAAAGAAGCCACCGACCTCATGATCAAAGCTAGAAATCATGGGTTTAATTCATTCAAAACCTTGAGATTAAGCTAAAGTTTAGGCGAAACCATTTAAACGACTAATCCATGGAGCAAACCTCACCCCATGACCAAACCTATTAACTACTCACTCATAGCAAATTGACTAGAAACAAAGCTAGGAAGTGAAAACATGCTTAGCCGATAAAAACGGAAATAAACTTGATTTAAATAGAGATCTAGCTTGTGGCTACAACATTAACAAACGAGAAATTAATGGGAAATAAGTACCTTGAGTAGTTCTTGAAGGAAATGACAAGAAAAGCTTGAAAGACTAACAATGGAGTTCCTAGGAAAGTAAGAAAGAAACTTAGGCCTAAAAACTAACTAATGGCCCATCTCTTCCATAAATGGCATACAAGCCTATTTATAGGCCTTACAAAATCAGCCAAAAAGTGGACAAAAAGGCCCCTAAAATATCCCAAAGACATGCCAAAAGTGGAAACTTTCCATAAAAGGAAGGTTGCAAAAGTCTGCCAAAAGCTGCTGGACGAAGGGACAAGGTACCGGTACCTCAAAATTGAGGTATCGGTACCAATCCAACTGTTGGCCATTTTAGCAACATGGTACCGATACCTCAAAAACAAGGTATCGGTACCTTTTTGACAGATTTTTTGGGAAACTTCACGGGCTCGCTCCGGACACTCCCGAACTCGGATTAAGGTGTTCTTTGAACCGTTGGAAAGCTTGACGAGTCTACTTTCTAATCCAAGTGGTTTAGATCAAAAGTACTTCGTATATCAAAAGTTATGACAGATCTACCCTCAGCTGGTCGGAAGATGCATTGCTTTGATAAAATCCTCACATGTCCTTCAATTCCCTTGACCCTTGGGCGACCCGAACAACCTCCAAACCATCTCTTCATGACTCTTCGGGCACCACAACGTGGTGGCACGTGGCCTTGAGCTCTTGGTTGCATCCGGAGCATTCCTTGGCATTCAAAACCGCCTTATTAGCACGTTTTACCTGAAACATCCTCAAACAAACCTTACGTGCAATAACGCATAAAAACGACAACAAATATGTACAAACACAACATACTAGAGGACTTAAGCACCAAGAATACGCATTATTGGGTGCTTATCATCACATGTTGCTAGGAAGGCCATGGCAGTTCGACTTGAACACTACGCATAAAGGAAAAGACAATACGTACACTTTTTACAAGAACAAAGTAAAGGTTGTCTTGGCTCCTATGCGTCGTGAAGGTTGAGTGACAGCTTCTCCAGCTAAAGCAGACTCTTTTCTCATTGTACCAGACATCATGAAGGAAGCCAAAGAAACCCAACTGGTTTATGCATTAGTGGTCAAAGGTGAAGCAAAAGAAGAGACTGTCGTACCGGATCAGGTCAAGCCTTTGATTGCTGAATTTCAAGGACTTGTTCCAGACGAGCTGGAGCAAGCTTGCCGAACTTGGCTCCTATGAGGAATATTCAACAGAAGAGACTGTCTTGCTGAATATTCCTCATAGGAGCCAAGACAGTCTCTTCTTTTGTTCCAGACGAGCTGGAGCAAGCTTGCCGAACTTGCCGAATGAGATCTATTGCTGAATTTGATTGCTGAATTTGATTGCTGAATTTGAATATTACCTCCTATGAGGAATATTCAACATGAAATAGATCTCGTTCCTGGAGCAAGCTTGCCGAACTTGCCACACTACCGTATGAGTCCAAAGGAGTTTCAGATTTTACAAGATCAAGTCAATGAGTTGCTGCAAAAGGGTTTGGTCCGAGAAAGCATGAGTCCATGCACTGTGCCAGCCTTACTAACCCCAAAGAAAGACGGGAGTTGACGCATGTGTGTCGATAGCAGGGCCATCAACAAAATCACAGTGAAGTATAGGTTTCCAATACCGAGGCTGGATGATATGCTTGACAGATTGGGAGGCTCGAGGGTGTTCTCAAAGATAGATTTGAAGAGTGGCTACCACCAAATTCGTATTCGTCCCGGTGATGAGTGGAAAACAGCATTCAAGACGAGAGAAGGGTTGTACGAGTGGCTTGTTATGCCATTCAAGTTGTCCAATGCACCCAGCACATTCATGCGGTTGATGAATCAGGTATTCCAGCCCCTTGGAAAATTCGTAGTCGTTTATTTCGATGATATCCTGATTTATAGTCGAAGTGAAGAGGAACATATGAAACATTTATGGGAAGTGTTTAACGTGCTGCGTGAGAACAGTCTTTATGTCAATTTGAAGAAGTGCAGCTTCTTAACGGATAGTCTAATTTTCTTGGGCTATGTGGTGAGTGCCCAAGGAATCAAAGTCGATGAATCCAAGGTTCAAGCAATTCGCGAGTGGCCAACCCCAAAATCCATTACAGACGTACGAAGTTTCCATGGCTTAGCAACCTTTTATAGGCGCTTTGTTCGGAACTTTAGTACTATTGCTGCTCCACTTACGGATCGCTTGAAGCAAAAGCAGTTTGTATGGACTGATGCAGCAGAACAGAGCTTTGCAGTGCTCAAAGAGAGGTTAACCACAGCCCCAGTCCTTGCAATTCCAGATTTTGACAAGTTATTCGAGGTCGATTGTGATGCTTCTAGTGTAGGCATCGGAGCTGTTCTTTCTCAAGAAGGTAGGCCAATAGCCTTCTTTAGTGAGAAACTCAGTGATGCTCGACAAAAGTGGACTACATATGAGCAAGAGCTGTATGCTGTGGTGTGGAGCTTATACCATTGGAAGGCGTATCTCATTCAACGGGAGTTTGTTCTGAATAGTGATCATCAAGCCCTCAAGTATCTTCAAAACTCTACCAAACCAAACCGCATGCATTGAGTAGGCGAGCTTCACTGCTCATAGTTGTCAAGAATGAGGTCTCTGGTTTTGAGTATCTCAAGGAACTTTATGCTGAAGATGAAGACTTCAAGGAAGAACAGGCAAAGTGTAATTCAAGTTTTCCAGACTCTAGCAAATTTCAATTGCTGGAAGGGTTTATGTTCTTCGAGGACCGGCTCTGTATTCCTCGAGGATCTTTGCGAGAGCACATTATCAGGGAGGCTCATGGTGGAGGCCTAGGTGGACACTTGGGGCGAGACAAGAGCATATCACCAGTTGAGGCTCGATACTATTGGCCACAACTAAAGCGGGATGTTGAGAAGTATGTGAAGCGTTGTTACACATGTCAGACGGCAAAAGGACAAGCGCAGAATACTGGACTATATATGCCTCTTCCAATTCCTGATGCACCTTGGGAAGACCTTTCTATGGATTTTGTTCTTGGACTTCCAAGGACACAGCGAGGTACTGACTCCATCTTTGTTGTCGTTGATCGATTTTCAAAGATGGCACATTTCATTCCTTGTAGGAAGACGTCTGATGCCAATCACATAGCTCAACTATTCTTTCGAGAGGTGATTCGTCTTCATGGTTTGCCAAAGACTATTGTTTCAGATCGTGACATCAAATTCCTTAGTCATTTTTGACGAACTTTATGGAAGCGACTTGATACTTCTTTGAAGTATAGTACTACTTCACACCCCCAAACCGATGGTCAAATAGAGGTGGTCAATCGCACATTGGGGAATATTTTGCGAAGTTTGTGTCAAGACAGTCCAAGGCAGTGGGATTTCGTTATCTCTCAGGCAGAATTTGCATTCAATAATGTGCCAAATCGGTCCACTGGCAAATCACCATTTGAAATTGTCTATGTGCGTCCCCCATGGCACACATTGGATTTGGTGCCCCTTCCTAAGCTTCCTGGGATGAGCGTTATTGCTGGTCACATGGCAGAAAAGGTGGCAAATATCCATGCAGAGGTCAAGCAGAAATTGGAGGAGTCTACTACAAAATACAAAGCTGCTGCAGACAAACATATGCGTGTGAAGGTTTTCGAAGTGGGAGACTTAGTGATGGTACATTTGCGCAAAGAGAGGTTTCCGGTAGGTACTTACAACAAGCTTAAGCACGAGAAAATTGGTCCCGTTCGAATTCTGCAGAAAATCAATGATAATGCTTATGTGGTGGATCTTCCGGAGGATCTAGCTATTTCCAAGACTTTCAACAGCCAGGATCTGTTCGAGTATCATTCTGTTCCAGATGTAGCCATACCTATTGTTAACTCGAGGACGAGTTCTTTCAAAGAAGGGGAGACTGATGTAGAACAAATCTCTACTGATTTTCTGGAAAGATTTGATAGGATCAAATCAAGGAAGAAGTATTGATCAAGACATTCAAGTTATGGGAACTTTTTATTCTCTAGTTTTATTTTTAATTTATGCCACTTGTTTTGGCAACTTTTGTTAGGGAATAATAATAGTAGGAGATCTTATTTAGTGCTGCCTATTTAGCACGATTCTAGTTTTCTATTTTTCTAGTTTTCCTAGAGTTTTTATTTCCTTATTTTGTTTTGCTTGGTCCTTACTCCAAGTTGTATTATTGGTAGCCAAGCATTACCTTATTAGCTAGGCCTACTACTATTATAAATAAGGGTGCAACCCTCCTTGTTATTCATTCAATAAAATTCAGAGTTCCCTCTATTGTGTGTTTATCTCTTTCCTGTGGAGTCAAGAAGCCCGTCTGTTAGAACGATATCTAACCCCATTCGTCTACTAGAACGATATCTAGTCTCTCTTTTGCTACAACGCTGCGTCAGCATGGGAAACTCATGGCCTCAGTACTGACATGTAAAGATATTGTAACCAAACGTACGTAAGTGTCTCTATATTTGGGCAAGATTTAGATGTGCTTAGACGATGCTATCTTCATGACTTATCCGATGCTCTGGAGTTTCCTTAATTTGGTGCCAAAATGCTGAATACAATAAAACCTAAATAATTGTCTCTCAACTCAGTCATACACTACCGTTAGCCTTTCTACGTCGCTTCCTTTATCCTTTAAATTAATACCCCCTCATATCAATTCAACAATATCACCACCTCTCTCTCTCTCTCTGTGTCATCCATTTTTTTTTAGTTCTTATCAGATTTGGAGTTGCTTACTCTAAATGGTACCAGTATCAACAGAAACAAACGGCGCTCGGATTTGGGTCAAGGGCAAGTAGCGGATCCAGTTGGACGTCAAAGCGGCTTAACTGGAAAAACAGGTCCGAGCCGAAATGGCACCGACGAGGTACCCATCAAATCTCTCTCCTCGTTATATATTCATTTGTCAGCTGTGCATATATACTACACACACATTTACATACATGAAGCGTACATTGACTGCTGGTTTGGGTTAAAATTTTGGAGGAGAAGAAAATATAATAGTACTCCGTAAGAGGGGGATCATAAAGAGGACATATGACATGAGAGGGGAGATTATTTTCGAGCTAGAGGGAGATTAAAAATTACTACTACTTGGTTTATTTTGGAGTTGATACGAGAGATGGATAATTTTAAATAGTGCGAAGTGTCTATTTTGCCCCATGATCGCCTTCTTCGTGAGATTTACAGCGTGAATAGAAATCAAGATTAATTTGATCCCAAAAAAACTCGATTTTTACCGGGTTTCAACTCCATTTTTGACGTATAATATACCGAAACGATCGTCTCGCCAAGGGGTATCCACTGGTACGTACGTGTTGACAAATCTTGATTTCAAGAAACTTGTTTCCACCAGTTTCCGAATAGAAACTTCGAACTGTGCAGCAAACATATGACGATCGATGAAAGATTAATCAGATTTCTTCTCACTAAACGACCAGCCCAGACGGGCCAGATCCGATCGGTAAAGCTTTTCTAAAGAAAATGAAAACCAACTCCTGAGGAAAAGAATACTATTTCATGCTAGACATCCTGACAATTTAATTATATTAAAAATTAAGTATTATTTGGTTGTCACATGACTCGCATGCGTAGAGGTTTGAAGTTGCCCAATTGGTAAGTTGAAACTTGAAATACTCCGTAACATAAACTAATAGGTACCGACAATTGCACACCTTATAAAACAGAGAAAATTTCAAATTACTCTCCAAACTTAATTTACACTTGATGTCTAAGAGCATCCACAGTGGAATAACCAAAAGTCAATAATCAAAAGTTGCCACATCATCTTTTGGTTATGCATTTAAGGGGTTGCTAAGGTTAGTAATATAGAGGTCCACAATGGTACAATCAAATTTGAATAACCAAAACTTGCCACATCACATTTTCAATTTATAAAAATCTAAAAATTGTGAACATAGAAAACAATTTTAAAAAAATAGGTTTCAAACTAATAAAAACAGGTTATTAGAAAAAGAGAAAATAGTTTTTTGAACACTTTGATTTTTAAAAAAAAAAAATTTCGCGAAAAAGTTAAAAAAAAAACAGTTTTTGAATAAAAAAAATAGTTTTTGAATTTTTTTATAAAAAGAACAGTTTTTGAAAAAAAAGTTTTAATAAAAAAACTGTTTTTGCAAAAAATATATATATATATATATATATATATATATTTTTTCGCATATAAAATAGTTTTGAAAAGAAAAACAGTTTTTGCAAAAAAAATAAAACTTTTTTTTAAAAGTATTTTTCTTAGAAATATGTTGAAAGTGGAAGAGAGAGAATGTTTTTGTGTAATGATGGTGTATTTGATTGAGGAAATATGGGGACAACTAAATTTGATTATTGACAAAAAGTTGCTAGTTTTGATTATTCAAGGGCCAAAATTTGATGAGTTGCTAAGAGGTTGCTAATTCTGATTATTCCACTGTGAGCTCTTTTTTGAGCAAATGTTGCTAATCTTAGCAACATTTTAGTTTTGATTATACCACTGTGGATGCTCTAATAGACTAGTACACACATATCTCCAAGCCTTATATAATAAAGAAGAGTTTTTGGCCTACCATTTTCAATTTAGGACCAATTTACCCTTTGATTTGGCTCATTTTACAAATTGCCCAGCAATCCAAATTGTCAATTGCAATTTTGCCCCTCGATTTCAGACAATTTACAGTTTGTCTAGATTTTGGCCTGCCATTTTTAAATTTGGGATAATTTTGCCCATTATCCAAGCCTTATATATCCAAGCATTATCCAAGCCTTATATATCCAAGTCGTATATAATAAAGAAGAGTTTTTGGCCTACCATTTTCAATTTAGGACCAATTTACCCTTTGATTTGGCCCATTTTACAAATTGCCCAGCCATCCAAATTGTCAATTGCAATTTTGCCCCTCGATTTCAGACAATTTACAGTTTGCCTAGATTTTGGCCTGCCATTTTTAAATTTGGGACAATTTTGCCCTTTATCCAAGCCTTATATATCCAAGCATAATATAATAAGGAGTTTTTGGCCTACCATTTTTCAATTTGGGACCAATTTACCCTTTGATTTGACCCATTTTACACATTGCCCAGCCTTGCCAAATTCTCAATTACAAATTTTGCCCCTCGATTTCGGACAATTTACAGTTTGCCTAGGTTTTATAATGCGCCACAGTTTGCCTAGATTTTGGCCTGCCATTTTTAATTTGCGACAATTTTGCCCTTTAATTTCGTTCATTTTACCAATTGCCCAGGGATGCCATTTCCAATAATGCCCCTCCTCGCCTCCACCGTCACCTCCAGCCCAAGACCACCCAAAACACCCACCTCCCCTCTCTTCCGTGGCACCACCACCTTACTCTCCCCATACCACCGAGCTCCACCACCCGTCACCTCCTCCTCTTGGGCTCACCACCATCTCTTCCGTCCTTCGGCTCTCCGCCGAACCGCCACCAACAGTGGATTTCACACCCACGCCGCTGCCGCGGGCACCGCCGGATGCCACCTCAAGATTTCGGAACCACCACAGCGATCTACGAACACCGTGTAACACTTACCCGAGCTTAGAATCGCGTTTGAGGTAGTTTTTCGAAAACCCAAAACCTTAATCTGCATTTTAATGGAAATAGTACCGAAACTTAATTTTTGATGTAGATGGTGACCTAAATTTTATTTATTAATTAATGTTTAGTTCTGTTTCCATTAACTTTTAGTCCTATTTGTATGGAAAAGTTTTTGGCAGATTAAATTGGATGGTTTAATTGTTGCATAGATGAGAAGTTATGGTGGATTGTGGTATTGGAATTCATGTGTAGAAAAATTGTGCGATTAATAAATTTATCGCAATAATCATAGTTTATGTAGTAATTATTTAATAATTAAATACGTAACAATTTGGATTTAAAATGTAAATAAGGAGATATTTATCGGAATAATCGTAGTTTTTGTTCATCCATTTTTTGAAACCGTTTAACCCAAAACTAATTGCCCATGTAGTTAAGAGACAAAAGCGTATCAAATTCTTATTGCAAGTGTAACGAAAATTAACCCAAAGCAACAAAATTTGTTGTCAAGTTTCCTTTCCTTTAATCGAACAGGAATAAAACCAAATTCTAGGAAAAAATTTCACCATACAATTGTTGGAATTGGTGAAATAAGTTCAAAGACTTACGCTCTATGTGGTATGTATGTAAATCATCTAATGCTTTTGCTATTTTGATCAAACTATGTAATATATATTCCTAGCTATTTTCATACTCTTCTATTGCTTCTAGCTCTAAAATTACAAACAAGACATATCTAGCCTATATCAAAACTTGTTCCCTTTGACCGGCATACATTCGTGCTGTGCACGAAGGTGAATCTACCGTTTCCTAACACGCTCTCTTCAACGGGCAAAACATTCATGCTATGCACGAAGAAGGAACCTAGTTCTTTAATAAAGTTCAATTTTACTCCTAAACTTTTCTTTTGTTATCCAATTAGCCCCCTACCATCTTCTGTCAAATTGCAAATGGAATTTGCTGACTTGGATGTAAGCAGCAAGAGGAAAACGTTACTAGGCTGATTTCGCATTGGAAATTTTTATAATACCCCCCAAACATCGACCTCAATGTCTAATAGACACCCAAAATTTAATATAAAGTTCAATTAGACACATAAATTATGAAGTCGTTATTCAATTAACCCCTTACCGCTTGCATCCATCTAATTACTAATGGAAATTGCCAAGTTGGACACATCTAGGTGTTACCCAGTAGAGTTAAGATTGTGACATGGCATAAATTGGGAAAAAATGTGGATGACTCACCATTTTTTAGAGAAAAAATCTCCAAACCCTAATTCTCTTCCTTGCATTTTTTTTTTAATTTCCATGTACTCTCATAAAAAACAGAGCATGACTCCCTCCTTCAAATTCTCACTTATACCTACCAAGTTTTACCCTCAATCCCACTCCTCTCCTTAGTAACAACTACAACATTAAACCCTCCTACTAACTCCTTAATCACAAATTTACCAATATATCTAGTTGAACCTATCACCAAAACATTGATATATTTTGGGTTTTTGCTTCTGAATGTTTTGAGGGTTCAAGCGATGTGGTAGTTAAAGCTATGATAGGTTTGAGCCTTTTTCTTTTAACTTTAGAAGATTCTGATAAAGAAAGAGAAGATAATGAAAGCACATACACAAATTATTGTAGAGAGAGAGAGAGAGAGAGAGAGAGAGAGAGAGAGAGAGAGAGAGATAAATCCAAATAAGCATAAACTGGGGAAAATGACACAAGTCAGCCAATTTCGTTAGCAATTTAACAGATTTAAACGGTAGGGGGTTAATTGAATAAAGGCTTCATAGTTTAGATGTCAAATTGAAGTTTATTAAAGTTGGGGTGTCTATAGGACATTGAGGTCAAAGTTTTGGGGGTATTTTCACTGCCAAATCAGTCCTCCAACATTTCCTCCCACCATTTGCATCCAAATCAGCAAATTTCGTTTGCAATTTGATAGAATTAGACAGTAGAGGGCTAATTGAAGAAACAGAAGAATAGTTTAGGAGTAAATTTGAAGTTTTTTAAAGTATATGTGTCTATTGCACATTGAGTGTAAAGTTTGGTAGGTATTTCAAAATTTTCCTTTCAAAAATAAAAACTCAAACTTTATATTCCACCTGCCCGATTTCAATATGAGATTGAAACAAATTATTAAAAAGGCATATGCGGTTTATGGACGGTAATTTTTTATTCTGATTATGCATCCAAAGTTGTGATAGTGTGTGCTTTACAACTTTGTTTTTTTTCGGATAAGTAGATTCTGTGATAGTTTATCCATCCAATTGACGAAAGCACTATAACCACAATTGAGAGCTGGAATCTCAACGGGAGGAAGTGGGGTGCTTACAAAAAATTCTAGCAGCAGATTTTGAGATTTTAGTTTTTAAAATGTTCTTTTTGGTATTTGTTAAGAGAAAATTTATTACGTAATACTCCCTCCGTCCCTTTATTACAGTCCGGTATTCCATTTTGGGCTGTCCCTTAATAAGTGTCCATTTTGTAAAGTTAGTGGGTAAAAGTTGGTGAATTGTCTATTTTGTCCCTAAAAGTAGATTCCATTTTGAAAAGTTAGTGAGTAAAAGTGTAATCATGATGGGTAAGTAGGGAAAGTGGAGGAAAAAGTTGATGTGAAAGGTATAATGATGATGTCTTTTTAATAAGTTGGAGTTACGAAGCAGGACATTTAAAAAGGGACGGAGGGAGTATATTTTATGAATCTATTATATTTCTAGAAGATGAAATAAGTAATAAAATTGATTTTAAAGAAGTTTGGCTCGAAGTGCTTTTTAGATTAGATTTTGGCTTCTCGGCACTCTGGAAAGATTGTCAACTTTTTGCATTAAATAAAAAGGAGGATGAGAGAGAGAGAGAGAGAGAGAGAGAGAGAGAGGAGATTTTGGAGAGGCTGCTGAGCAGAGAAAATCTACAGTCTTCGTGGACAACCTCCCAAATGGGATTCGAAAAGGTATGCTTCATAACTTATTCTCTAGTTTCGGAAGGATTTGGGACTGTTTTATCCCAAATAAGAGAAGCAGGAGTTCGGGAAAGAGCTTTGGTTTTGTTAGATTTGAATCTAGTAGAGATGCATTTCAAGCTATACAATCTACAAATGGATCTTGGATTTGGGGTCAAGAGCTGGTGGTGAATATGGCAAAATTTCTAAAGAAGCAAGATAGTTATCCAAATCAGGTCTACTGCCGATTTAACAAGGAAAACCTAGAAGATGGAGATTTTTTCAGAAATCAGGGGAGGTGTAATAATCAACGCCAAAATCCGGTCAACAATCGACTCAACCAGGCAACCCTAGAAGATGGAGCTTTCAGAAATCAGGGGAGGTATAGCAATCAACGCTCAAATTTCAAAACATCAGTGAACAGTAGAAGCCCGTCAGGTAATGGAAATCAACTTGTGTTGTTTCAAAAGAAATCTCAGATTCAGAAGAACCTAATTTCGAAAAAAGTAGAGAATAGGGGTAAGGAGGCATGGAGGAGAAGAGGAGTTCCAGAATCTAGTAAACAAGGAGGAAATACTAGATGACAACCCAAGGAAATGATGGCAAGGATGAAGGTAAGATAATAACCGTTCAAGCAATGGGAAATGGTTGGCTAAATAAGAGTGTTGTTGGAAAAATAAGACGATTAATCTCACCACAAGAATTGGAGTCTCTGTTCAAGAAGGATCTGGCAAGGAGTGTGCAGATTAAACCTATGGGAGGGAGGTTCGTGATTATTACTTTCTTGAATGAGGAACAAAGGAACGATTTCTTAAAGGAGAAATGGCTCGAATTGTGGTTTGAAGAGGTTAAACCTTGGAATGGTGAATCAGCGCAGAGTGAGAGATTTGTGTGGATTGCTTGCTACGGGATGCCCCTCAATGCTTGGAATTTCCAATCTTTCAAAGCAATCGGAAGTCACTGGGGAAGTTTTATCGAAGTAGACAACGACACGTTGAGGGAAGTATCGTATGCTAAAGCCAGAATTCTTATAGCTACAAAGAATCCTAACAAAATTAGGGGGGAGGTGCAGCTGATGGTGGATAGAAGAAAATATATTGTTACAATGGAAGAGGAGGAATCCTTCAGAACGGTGATCTCGACAATCCGGGTTCCTGATTATGTAGTTAATTCTGAACCTGACAAAGAAGATGATGAGGTGGATAATGAGGATGATGACAAGGATGCCAGCAAGGAAAAGGAAGATAAGTTAGTGGATGACATGGAAAAGCATAGAGTTAAAAATTCGGATGACAGGGCTAAAAATAACAAAGAGGAAGCTGAAAAGATGAAGGAGCATGGCTTTAATGGAAGACACCAATCAGGGTTGGAGAATGAACCAGCACATGAAAAGCAAGCTGTTCAAGGGGATATGCCTATTGGAATTCCTATTACTGTTGAAAGCAGTACCGAGGAGAGCAGTAATTCTGCTCATGGTCTGGTCTCTTTTGTTCAGGATTCCCAAAGCCCTATTAATGAAGAATGTCTCGACTATGCAAACAGCAGAGGGCAAGATCAAAATGCAGAAATCCGGTTAGGAGACAAACACGAGCAAGGTGAAGACAGTGAAAATGCGGCAAACTTTCAAATGCAGTGCGACTCCAACATCAGTATTAGGGCATCTCAAGTGCATGGCATTAACCTGCATGTAGACTTAAACCCAAGTGAAATGAGACGAAACGTTAGAAGCCAACAATTGGAAACATCATTGAGTTCAGAAAGGGACGAGATTGAAGAGTTCATTATTGCGTCTCAAGAACATGAACAGGATGAAATTAACAAGGAGGTGCAGAATACTATCATAGCAGGTAAATCTCTTGGCATTAAATTTGGGGACTCTGGTATTAAGAGGATGACAAAGATGATAGAGGATGAGGCAAAAATTTTGAAAGCATCTCTGAAAAACAATTCATTTGCCCCTCTTATGAGGGACGAATAATTTTTCCTAACAGCGTGAAAGTACTCAGAGGCCCTAATGAATATTAAGGGGCTTGGTAGTTAAGTTAAAAAGAGAGTTTGTTACATAGATGTTTAGAGACGCGGGGGGAGGTTTCAGGGAAACGTTTGTTCATAGCAGGATTGATAGATTTCTAATCTATGTGGAGGAGTTGGAGAAGTTCAATTTGGTGCTATGGGGAACAGAAAGATCAATATCTGACCATGTTCCTATAGAATCTTACGTCAGTTTTGGCGTGGCTCTCTCTGAAAATGGGTGCAAGATGAAGAGAGCTCAAGGTGTAGTGGGGTGAACTGTTACAACTTTTGCTAATGTTTCAGATGAAATTCTCACATCTTTCCAACTCCCATTTCTGGGGAGGGCTACGAGTTTTTGGAAGATACGATGGTACTGATAGAAATTTGGTTTAGCTTTGCGGATTCTCATGAGCTAAAGTGTTTATCGTGCGATGAGGGATGAGCTGCCTGTTGCTGTGATGAATTTTGATAGACTGGTTTTTCTGGAATGTTTATTCCCATTTCAGTTGATGGTATGGCTGCTATTGACTGCTACTGGATTGTATATACTCGTGCTGATTGTTCCAACGGGACGGATATGATTTGGGGACGTTAAGAAGATGATCTAAAGCTGAAAGATTTCTCTGTTTTTGAGCTATGCTGCTGGTATTGAAGCTTCAAATGGATCGAAATGCTGAATCTTGGGCCTCTTATTCCCAGGCTCATTCAATCTCTATTGAATGCAATTTTTCTTCTTTCTTTTCTTTTTTAGGCCTATTATGGTACCTCATTCTCTGTGGTCCGTAATTGGTCTCCCCTCGATGTACCCTTTATCGAATTTTAATAAAATTTTGTTGCCTATCAAAAAAAAACTTTTTGCATTAAATAGTACTAGCTTTTATTACAACTTAATCATAATCCCACTTTATAGAAACAATTATCTAATCACATCTACTAAATCAAGCATTTTAAATTGTGTTTGACACTTTTTCATGTGTGATAGAGTCTGCTTCAAACCCTCGAGCAAAATCTTGCTCAATATAAATGATCAAAAAATTTGCTAAAAACTCATCTTCCATCCTTTTGCGGAGTCTCTTCTTCACAAATCATCAACATTCCGAGGACCTCTTTTCTTAACGAATGAGTCTTTTTTTTTTCCCGTGATTACATACCCCAGTATTAGGAATCCCATGGGAGAGGTGGTATTGAATCTCATCCCATCCTTTATTTGTGAGGACAAAAATGACCATGCCACTTCAAAAAAAAATATTGACAATGATAATGCGCTATCTCGCTACCCAACGTAGATGAATTAATTTAATGATTGATGAATTAAATTTATGGAGCCGGTTCAGCTCACACCTATTTTGACACCTATTTTCACACCTCACCCTTCTGGGTCTCACTGTGCTATTCCGACCCATTGATCTTGTTTAAATGAGTAAAATAGGGGGCCCTATAAGAATTCAGCTCATTTTGATATTGGTAAGGACTTGATCCAAACAGTTTTACAAACACCAGTTTCTATAAAATTGTTTGGATCAAGCACTTACGGATATCAAAATGAGCTTTTTTTTTTGCAGGGCCCCCTATTTTACTAATTTAAATAAGATCAACGGTTCGAAATATCACAGTGGGACCCGAAACAAAATCGGGTGTGAGCGGAGTTGGCCCCTTTATTTATAGAGATATGTATGCATAAGTTTAATGGTTGATGAATTAATTTTTAAAGCACGAGTATTCTGTGAGTGTTGAATATATCTAGGATATTCTATTCTATAATTGGTAAATTGAGCATTGGTCCGGGATTTATCGCCATATAGTTCGGCTGAAATTGAATTTTATTTTTCCTCAGTGAAAAACAATGGAAAATGATTTTTTCTAAGTAAGGGTAAAAGTGGAAAAACAATTGGCCTTGATCTAATTCCCTCTAAACAAAACAAACATAAAAGAATCATTCATCTCCTTATTAATTCTCCCACCTCATTATCAATCTCAATCATAATCCTACCTCATTACCAATCCCCCAAAACAAAACCTGGCATCAAACATGCCCTTCATTGATAGTCGGGACTAATGACAAGTCACTTTGGTTTGATAATTTGATTTAAGATGCAGTAATACTATTGCGATGGGGCAAAACACTAGAGTATCTTGGCTACTCCCTTCGTCCCTTTATTACAGTCCAGTATTCCATTTTGGGCTATCCCTTAATAAGTGTCCATTTTATAAAGTTAGTGGGTACAAGTTGGTGAATTGTCTATTTTGTTCCTAAAAGTATATTCCATTTTGAAAAGTTAGTAAGTAAATGTGTAATGATGATGGGTAAGTAGGGAAAGTGGAGGAAAAAGTTGATGTGAAAGGTATAATGATGATGTCTTTTTAATAAGTTGGAGTTACAAAGCAGGACATTTAAAAAGGGACGGAGGGAGTATTACTTTAGGAACAAGAGATCATTTAGTATTTCTAAAAAATTATCATCTCTGAATTATTTAAAAGGTAATGATTTTTGTACTACACTTCTATCATAATTGCAGTTTAAAATTTGTCTTTTAGTGCTTAAAATTGCCCACAAAACAAGCATTAAAAGACGAAGTTTGGAGTGCATTTATGAGAAAGTGGAGGGCAAAAATCGTTTACCTTGTTCAAATCGACCAATTCTTCTGTGTTACCTATGACTACATGAGAAGTGTCTCTGATGATGTGAATTTCTCAATTGTTTGATGTGGTACCCTCTCAATTAATAGATATTTATGTTACTTAATTGGTTTTGAATGCAGAAATTGGGGGATACAACTGACAAACAGACTTCCATTGCAATGGGAGTACAAAATGGTGCATCAAATGTTGGTATTAACAGAGTACCTTCTTCTCCAAGGCGAACTAATGGGAAAGTCATAGTATTGCCCCTTGTTTTCCTCATCTTCTATGGGGTATCGGGGGGACCATTTGGGGTTGAGGATACTGTTCACGCAGCTGGCCCCCTTCTAGCCTTAATAGGTTTTTTGGTATTTCCCCTTATATGCACTACTACAATAAAGCATAACAATCACAGCTATTGGCAGTGATAGTTAGTCTTCTATCACACTACTCCTACTGTGATGGATTTGGGTGTGATTGTAAGTCACTCTTTTTTATCACGGTTTTAAACCGTGATTGAAAGATAGAAACAATCACACCCAAAAAGCGTGATCGTTTCTAGGCAAAACCGAGATGAAAACTCACTCGCGTGTTCCGTCCTGGGTTTTTGATCACGCTTTTCTTGAAAAACTGTGATTACATGTAGATAACAATCACCTCCAAATACTGTGATCTTTCATGTCTAAAAAATGAGATGGAAAATAATTAGGCGTGATCTTTTTTGGTTTTTAGATCACGATTTTCGTCTAAAAGCGTGATTAAATGTTCTTCACAGTCTAGAAACGTGATTCAAAGATACATCTTTTTTTTTTCATTTAAAAAATGCTTGAATCTCTAATCAATAATAAATACACATAAAATATGTATTCAGCCCGTAGCTATCTTCTCCAAAACAAAAGACATTACCATACGAAATATGCATAAATGATACTGCATCTTGCCCAAAACATATTATAGATAGAAACATCGTGCCAGAAAGCCTACTTTCAATATTAGATCAATCAAATTTCTGAAAATGTATAAAAAAAAATACAGAACAAAAGCTTCAACAAGAAAAATGACAAAGAAAACTTGAACCACAAGCATGGAGTTACGTCCTAAGCTACAACGAATAGCACTTCGTCATTCTTTGAAGCCAATTTCAAGCACTTCGTCATTCTCTGAAGCTAATTTCAAGCACTTCGTCATTCTCTGAGCATGCCTAAATTAATCCAGCAAAAAACATATCTTTAGAACCAAACTCAGGCATATATAAGATCATGAACTCCAAGCAAAAAGTAGCAGCATCAAGAGAAGTAGAAACAGCAGCAGGCAAAAAATGAGATGGAAAATAGTTAGGCGCAATCTTGTTTTCTTTCAAGCACTTCGTCATTCTCAGAATAATCCAGCAGAAAACATATCTTTAGAACCAAACTCAAGCATATATAAGATCAAGAACTCCAAGCAAAAAGTAGCAGCAAGCAGAAGAACTGAATCGCGTTGCTTTCGGGCGAATTGTGAACGAACAAAAAGTAGCAGCAAGTATGTTTGTCTGTTTTGTTGATTATCAAACATTGTTGTCACTATGACATGCTTAAAAACTATATACAACAAAAAGAAAATCCCTCCAGTCTGAGCCCCCATGCACTAGAGATGAGCCATTAACCTCTCATTAAGCCATTAAGCATACACTCAATCTGTTTCGTGAGCCTTTGTTCAATCTCAAAGCTTAGCCTTTGCTCAATCTCGAGTGGCCTAACAAACTTGCGTAGTGATCTTGTTAAGTCCAAGACACACATGCACCGAAGTACAACAAAATAAAAGAGAAGTCAGGTCATAAACAACAGACATTATCGAACATGACCTAAAGTTTGGCTCCACTACCCCACTTCTTCATGCCCTTAGCACAGCCTCGACCATGCTTCTTCCTAGATGTCTCAGGAGTTGACAAATCAATTAATAGTATGATAGTAACCTATTAGCAAACAAATACCAAACACACACCCCAACAACTCTGTATTCTACAATTCCAGTTAGAGCATATGGCAAAACAGAAGCAACAACCAGGAAAAGGCATTTACACAGACTAACATAGTAGCAACAGATTCCATCACATCTAGAGTATGTGTTTCCTTTTAAAAAAATAAAAGAGTTACATGTCCGGATCATCTGATGATGGTTGAGCTGGCTGTCTTGACTGAGAATAGAATTTGATACTCTAAAGAGGCTGCATTTAGACAGATGGATTGGTGCCTTCATACCATGTTAGGAATGGTATATGAATTTCTAATTTTCTACAACTAAAATGCTAAAAGTTTATTATACAAGATAACAACAGATATAACAAGTAATCCAAAATAGACATGAACTTGATCATTTCCATTTCATGCTCCCAATTCGGTTCATATAGTACACGTTTGTTCCTAATTTTCCACAAGGACCAACAAATAAAAGGACTGACTTCGCATAGCAAAAAGAAAAAAATAGATCTCAGGTTTCCTTTTCACGGTCACAAAATAGGCAAACTACAGCCAAATCAAAAAACCCTAACCATCGTTTACGGAGAACTTAAGAAGATACCAAATCAATTCTTATCATTAATCATACGGAAAGAAATAGATAGATAGCTGTTCACTTTGCAGGTTAGCATCTAGCTAATCTTATTTCTTTTGTATATGTATTCATATACATAGCTGTTCACTTTGCCTATCAAAAATACAGAACTTAAGAAGATACCAAATCAATTCTTATCATTAATCATACGGAAAGAAATAGATAGATCCTTTAATGAGTACAAATCTTTAATGTAAATATACCTGAAACCCTAACCATCGTTTACGGAGACTGCTCGCCAATGCATCCGCCGTCAACAGGAAACTCTGACTACTGTACCCTCCCCACCACATCTCTCTTGCAGAAAACCTTACTTCGGCGTCCGAACAGTCAGGATTCTCGGAATATCAAACCGAAATCGGTCCATCTGTCCATGTACTGAGAAGTGAAGTTAGAGAGAGAGAGAGAGAGAGAGAATACGAGCCAATGGCGGGTGGCGAAGCAGGTGTCCGATTGGCAAATCCACGGCCAGATCTGAAGCCATACGGTGCGTCCATCTCATAGCTTTCCGAATCGGACGAAGCAGAAGGCGAGCCACAAGAGGAGGAGAACGAAGGTCGCCTCGAGGAACACGGCTTGAGACTGAGTGAATCTCCTCATTGTATCGAAGGAGACTCCCCCCGCCCCCGCCCTCCTTCCCTCCCTCCCTCTCTCTCTCTCTCTCTCTATGTAATTAGGGCTTATTTTGAGCGTAGAAGTAAAACCACTGAAATGATATACTGTATTGTTTGCCTAACATAACCCCTTAAACGATGTCGTTTTTCCTCACATAACTTTTCAATTAATTTGTTAATTTGTTAAGCACGCCTAAAGTATCAGCCCGCCCCGTGAAAATTCAGATTGCGCTTCTAAATGAGTAATTTTTTATCACGGTATTTTTTAGGCTTTTTATCTCGCCATAAGAGTGAGGTCATTATCTCATTTTTTTTCTGCGCTAAAGTTTTTTATCACGCTACAAGGGTGAGGTCTTTTCTCTTTTATCTCACCACTAGAGTGAGATCTTTTATCTCATTCTTTTCCGCCCTAACATCTTTTATCACGCCGCAAGGGTGAGGTTGTTTTTCTTTTATCTCACCGCAAGAGCAAGGTCTTTCATTCCATGCTAAAACCTACTTTTTATCTCAGTTTTGGGCTTAAACTGAGATAAAAAAAATTCAGCACCATTTTTTTATCACGCTTTCATTGAACACCGTGATCTTTGTGAATCTCCTTAGTGTGATACATATCTATTATTGTAGTAGTGATGGAGTGTACCTGAAGCCCTTATAACTGCAGAAATGGGCACCATGTTTCCAGAGGACGGTGGCTATGTGATTTGGGTTTCATCGCATTGGGTGAATATTGGAGGTTTCAAATAGGTTGGATGAAATGGCTAAGCGGGGTCATCGATAATGCTCTATATCCGGTTATGTTCCTTGACTATGTAAAGTCAGCAATCCCGGCATTATTTGGTGGATTGCCAAGAGTCGGAGCAACACTAGGTTTGGCTGCTATCCTTACTTACATTAATTATAGGGGTTTAACCATTGTAGGATGGGTTGCTGTTTTGTTGGGGGTTCTCTCACTCCTTCCTTTCGGTGTTATGGGACTTATCGCAATACCGAAGTTAAGGCCTAAAAGATGGTTAGTGGTAGATTTACACAACGTTGACTGGAATTTGTACCTAAACACACTATTCTGGAACTTAAATTACTGGGATGGGATAAGTAGGTTAACGGGATTGATGGATAATCCGAAGAAGACTCTGCCAAAGGCTCTATTCTATGCTTTGATTGTAGTTGTAAGTGGGTATTTTTTTCCTTTACTAATTTGTACAGGAGCTATACCACTCAATCGAGACCTGTGGACCGATGGGTATTTCTCTGATGTTGCCAAGTTGGTGGGCGGAGTGTGGTTGAGGGTTTGGATCCAAGTGGCTGCTGCAATGGCAACTATAGGAATGTTCGAGGCTGAAATGAGCGGTGATTCTTTTCAACTTCTTGGTATGGCGGAAAGAGGGATGCTTCCGGCGTTTTTTGCCAAAAGATCTCGTTATGGAACTCCTCTTGTTGGTATTTTATTTTCGGCTTCTGGTGTTATTTTGCTTTCATGGCTGAGCTTTGAAGAGATAGTGGCCGCGGAAAACTTTTTGTATTGTTTTGGAATGGTTTTGGAGTTCATAGCCTTCATAAGGTTGAGAATAAAATACCCAGCTGCATCTCGGCCTTTCAAGATACTTGTGGGAACAGTCGGATCAATTCTACTATGTATTCCTCCGACCATATCAATAGGCGCTGTGTTGGCTTTTTCTTTGCTCAAAGTGGCGGTTATAAGCCTTGTTGCTGTTGTAATTGGACTAGTGATGCAGCCTTGTCTCAAGCATGTTGAGAAAAAGAAATGGCTCAAGTTCTCTGAGAATTCTGATCTCCCTGCAGATCCACTCCGTGGTGCTGCTCATGAGACTACTGGAACATTGTTTCATTAACTAACCATGCATTATCGAATGGACGATCAAAGAAATGCTTTTTGCTCATCAACCTCTCGAAAAGGCTCCAATGGACGACAAATATTCTGTGACTGGTAGCTGTTGTATATCATCAAGGTATTCACGTTGTTCAGATGTTCACGAGTAGGTCATCAACAGAGGGCAACATAAGGGAATAGTGATTGAATTCTTATTGACACTGTAGAATGCATGCATGTTGAAGCTTAGACTGCAGGTCCCCAATGAAATGACCCAGCCGTGCTATCCACACAAATTCTTGTGCATAGATTGTGCACAAATTTCAGTATGGGGCCTACTAAGGGTCCCACATAAATAATTTGAGCCGTTCATTAAATATAAACCATTTTAACGAGGGTCCACGTGAAAATTCAGTGCACCTTGTACGATCCAAGTTGCTCCTTGTATCAATGTTGCTCCTTGTTTCAGAGATTAAAAGGGTATATTAGTCTATCAAAAATAGGAATTCCATGACTTGGGAATTAATATTCTCCTTCTCATGACTTGTGAATTCCGAAAAAGTAGTCCATGAATTGCAACTTATTTACCCCAAGCTCCACTGAAATGTAATTCCCCCTAATGAAGGGTTCGGATTGTTTGTGTGGAATCCATAGTGGACCTCACATATATAATGATTTGTGCATGTGCATGAAAAGTCTGTGTGAATAGACTTTCTAATGTTGTTTTATGTTGTTACTTCGTAATAGTTCGTATTAGTTTATGTAGCTCTTAGATCATGATATTACACAAGAACAACAAGAACTAGAAGCGGCTGAAAAGTTCATTTATCATTGGTGCTTCTATTGTGCCCCAAGGATCAAAAGCAAACACATACATACAAAACACACACAACACATAGTTTTATGTGGTTTTTCAAAATCAGGTACATCCAATCGGAGCAATATTTATGGAGACAATCTTTACAATGGAGTTCTCTCTCAACTCACAACACTCTCTCTGTATCTACATTGCTAACCCTGACTGTTACAAAATCTCAGAGCTCAATTTATAGGCAAAGATTGACCTCTGTTTACAAGCCATGCCAGAGAAGAGAATTCCCATAAGAATTCTTCGTCATTAATGGAGTCTTTTATCTTCAAAGCTCCCAAAGTTCACAAAAGGGGCTATGCTCAATCTGGGCCAGTTTAAGCCAACAAACATGAATTCCATGTTTAGAAATTCAACAGCTTCTGGTTACAGCATATATCTCGTAGGGGCACAATTGGCAACCCGCGATGCAAAATACCTCTTGGCAATCTCGGTAACTGGTACAGATGGACTGGGGAAGATTGTTACCCAATCCATCTCGGAGCTCGAATGAAACTTTTGTTCACAGATTCGGCCACAGCCCGATCTATACCAAACCTAAAAGGGGTTTCCGCGTTAAATGGTTTCTTAAACTATTTAACAGATAAGGCCACAGTCCGGTTTTAAAAAATTAGAAACCGCATTAAATAGTAATGTGGTTTGGTTTGGATTTTAAAAAATTAGAAACCGCATTAAATAGTTTAGTCTGTAGATTTACGCTAATGATTTTGGTTCCAAACCAATCCAAAACAATATTCATCCACTGCCAAAATAATATTATGCATAAACTTCTATATTTATTACGACACATTCCAATAATTTTGGTACACCAAAAACACATGGTGTAATGTAATGCTCCATTTAGTAAATACTAAATAGTGATTCCACGGCTCAATTAATTCCTAAATTTTTCTCTGTTTCTATAAATGAAAATCGGAGATTATATCTCAGTTTCAAATAAACCGTGGTTCAAAATCGAAACCGAGCCGTAGTTTAATAGTTTGGATTGGTTTGGTTCTATACATTTTGTGGACAGGTTTTGCACCCCAAATTCATAATCCCTAGGTAGTGATTTGGTTTTTGATTTTACTACAATGAATATCAAGGTACTAGGAACTCAACCCCTCATTACAGTCTTCTACGTACAATTGTTTCCACATTTTAAAAGCACAAAATCATCTTTGAAGAATTGAATTGAAGTCCTTTTATTTGGTGTGTGGCCCGTTGATCTTGATTCGAGTCCCTCCTCCGTTGGTTCAAGGGTTGTCTAGCCTTCTTATCCTAACCTGCACAGTGAACGCACGACTAAGACCTGGCCGAGGTTGCCCAGCAAGGCCCTCCGACGAGAGGATGAGAATGTGCAGAGAGTAAAATAAGAGACTAGAGTTTAAGTGTATAGAAGTCTGTATCTCTTAGGGTTGTTATCCTTTGGTACTTATAGAGTCTACTTGACTTGCTCTCCAAGTATGGACATATGCCTTGTACGGGTCGGCTAACGTCACTGTGACGTCACCGATAGGATCTGGTAACCGTTCTGGTATGAGCTGGCACCTCTATGTGCGCTCATCATTATCTTTTGTCATAACTGCTTCAGCGCGTGGGGAGGCACGTGGCATCACGGTTGGCCGAGCCCCACCATTGGCCGAGCTTGCAGGTAAGTAACTCGCGGGGGGAAGCAACCAACGGGGTAGTCTAGTTTGAAGGTACGTAGCCGAGCCTGACGGTTTCCTCCTTGAGCGGGTTGCATGTCAGTTGGGCACGTCACCGTTCATCGCCATATCTCGGATAGAGCCGAACTAGGGATTAAGCACGACCACCTCTCTTGGCCCTGACCTTGGCCCATGCTTCTCAACAACAAGGTTCGAGCCGTTACGTTTGGCCTACTACAATAGCCTCTCAATCTTTGCCGATACTGATTGCGTGGTAGAGATTGACAATAGACCTGGCCGAACCCGAGATGTTGCCGAACTTGAGTGATTATGTATCATGGTCGTTGCTTGGGATTTCTACTATCATTTCGAAGATTGGTTCTATGCCTAGCAACCTAGTTGTTGGTCTGCTTTGGCAGAGGGCGCTATTAAGCTTGCTAGTTTCTGCATGTTGTGATAATTTTGGTTCATTCTTATATTCTGTGATGAAATCTGTAATATCTTTAAGCGTTGATATAAAAGAATATTGCCACTTGTATTACAAAAAAGGGGGACCATTTCAAAGAAGAAGAAAAAAAAGGTTCGAAGGTCCTATTTCTGGATCCAAAGAGGATACGCCCACAAAATAATTATCCACTACAATAGTGTGTGGATATGGGTTACTCTATTTCTAATAGTCCCGGATAACCTAAATTTACACAATGCAAGAGTATTTTACCCGTAAAATATTTTATGAGACAATTTCAACAATTGTCGTCACGGGAAATTAGAGGAGAGGATCCACTCCCTTTGAATACTTGGATTTATAGCAGTTTTTTGCTATTATCTTTGTTTATACAGATTTACAATATTACTCCTTCATTAGACAAAAAAACAAAAATGAATGCAGATGACAAAAATCATTGTACAAAAAACAAAAACAAAAAAATCTATTTATAAACCACCCAAACGAAAAGATAAATCACCCGAGTTATCAGAAAACAATTAAGAATATCAAAATATATCAGCCATGTAAAATACTCTGTGGTGGAAAAGAGGGAAGGGAGAAGATATTTTACGGGGGATATGACAGCCACGTGTTTTTCATTCTCTTACGCTAATAATTATTTCCGTCAATTGTGCTAGGGATATATTAATTTGTCACACCCCTCTCATATACATATGCGAAAATTTCACAATAAATATATAAACCCCACATGTATGTAAGAGAGGTCCTATTTCCACTATCACAAAGACATGTTGTGTAAATGGTTGTATGAATGGTTAACCATTTACTACATAACATGCATTTGTGGCATTCAATTATTGTTGAGTAAATGATTTCCAATTCTTTTGTTAAACCCAATCGTCACAAAAAGTACTACATATATAGACCTGTTGCGTAAATGGTTGTATAAATTATTACGCTGGTAGACTTCCCCCAAAAAAACTCTATTCATATAATTATTTGTACAACATGCATATGTGGCATAATCATCGCAAAATAAGGGAATGAATTTGCAATTCTTTTGTTTAAATTCAATCACCAATGAAATGATGCCACATAGACATGTTATGTAAATGTTTTTATAAATAGTCATGTTAGAGCATCACATCTCCCTCTTTATTCCTCTTTTGCCGCTAGATTAGAGAGCCAATTACTGAAAAACAGGCTCCACCATTCTCGTGGCTTTCATCGCCACTTTACAAAATCTCGTTGCTTTCATCGCCACTTTACAAAATCTGTAGCAAAGCTACAATTCCTTGTTATAAGAAGAGAGCAACTATCAGTGCCGGCTCATATATTTTGGAGGTCCGAAGCAAATTTTGTATATTAAACCCCTTACATATTCATGATTTTTTTAAAAAATGATAAAAGTACAAAAAATAACAAAAAACCAAACTAATAGAATATAATTATGACAATATAAATGTAAAAAAGATATTTTTGCAATTATGGAGATGCATGAGAGTCGAACCACACACTCACAATAACATGAAAGTATTATGTGACCATTAAACCAAGTATCTAGTTTGTGTTTTTATTTGGAAACATTTTAATATTAATACGTAAGTTACATTACAATGAGACCTCAATTTTGGACCAAAATTCGGGGGGCCGGAAGCGGTTGCTTTCCTCGCCTATGTTATAAGCCGGCCATGGCAACTATTCACAAGCTTCTTACTATTTTATTGTTTTATTTGTAAACTTCTCCTCACTTTTCTTTCTTTTAAAATTCTGGTAGGATTGAATGGTTGTGCGGAGTGTTTGATAACTTCGAAATGCGAATGTATTTTAACAGATTGAAAATTGGAGTACTTAATTTTTTTTGACTGTTTATATATTAAAAAATATAGATAACAAATTAAGTGCTACACTTATCAATCCGTTTGGACCAATACGAAGATCTTATTTTTTTGATCATTTTATCTTAAAGAGTTATAATTAATTTGTCTCTAGGACTCTCATAATCAAGTTTTTGCTTTACAGTGTTCCAAATAAAAAGCAGATACTTAATTTTGACAGCCCTAGAGATAAAAAATAATTATGACCCTATATAGAATAATATGATCAGAAAAATAAAATTTTTGCACTTGCTCAAACGGATTGAACATTGGAGCACTTAATTTTGTAGACTGTTTATATATTAAAAAATATGATTAAATGATAACATTTCAATATTATTTATGAATAAGAAAATAATATCTTAATAGACCACAAGTTTTTTTTTTTTTTTTCAAAAGTGAGAAGATTGTATTGATAAACGCCCAGCTACATCTTTCATTCTAACCCAAGCATGGCCTGACGCAACAACGACACTTTTAAACTGTCTAACATCTAATTAGGAGTCTCAAATGAGAAAGAGTACAAAGTTAAGGATAAAAGACACCAAATACCCAGACGATCAGATTCACTCTAACCAAGAACTACAGATCTGTCAAGCCGCCACGAGTTAGAATAAAGAGTCTGATGCAATATACATTTTAAAAGTGACTTGTTAAAGTAATAAAGAGGCATTTTAAGGTATAATTTGGTTTGAAATTTAAAGAAACTGGTACGGATGCTCTTAGTAGACTTTGCCTCCAACTAAATTCATTTTCGCTGGAAAGGAATCTAAAGGATGGCAAGAATGGCTGCGAGCAGTGGACAAAATCAGATATGAAACCGATAACCAGTAGGAATTGGAGGATATGTTGCGAAATTTTGAGTATCCGGGCAAATTAGAGTACAACGATTCTGTAATTGTGTTTTTTTTTTTTATCGACAAAAGTAATATTTTATTATGGGAGGGAAAAGGGAATCTAACCCCAACTGTAATTGAGATTATACCTAAGTTACACGATTCTATTAAGGGAGATAGATGTCCAAATATTCCGTTAAGTAATGTAGCGGGGACGAATGAGTACTCTAAACCAGAGGTGGTGTAACCGCGCATTATCCAAACCACATGGGGTATAAGTGAAGTTTGCCCTTTCAACAACAACATCTAAAATTTCATGAGGACATAGATGGTCATACAAGAACAATCTTTCTCTAGCTAGCCAAACAATATACATTTATTTATCCATCTTATTTGTAAATGCGATTGTGGGCTCCCGGGCCCCGAAGCGGTGCGATTTGTGACAGAGTCGCCACCCGAATTTTTGAGATGGATGATCCGAGGAACCGAGGGGGGTTTTGTTTTGAAGAGAAAAGGCCTTTTTGATCTAGCGAAACCGTTTGAGATTTTGGATCCGGGAGCCAGGTTACGAACGGGGAAGGTTTTGTTGAAAAGCACCCCGCTCGCCCGGTGAAAACCGGTCTCTACTAATCATTTTAAATGGGGGATTAATACAACTCGGAAAACCCTGAAAACACATAAAGGGAAAGGGAAACAAGATAGATCGTCACATGTTGCCGTGCTAGTGGTGCTTGCTGTACAGAGATGATAAAGATGACATGGCGATGATATAAACAAGAAAAAACGTAGAAATGAACTGTCTGAATCACTGCCCTCTGTCAGACGGCATATTCACTGCCCTCCGTCAGACGGCATATTGGCTTGTAGCGCGCGGCTTACCAATATGCCGTGCGTGGTTCCGATCCCGATACCAAACTTTTATAGTTTCGTAAAGCTTCGCACGGTGTACCATTACATCGCACGGTTTTATTTTAAAGCTTCAGACAACCCACAGCTGTCAGATCATCTCAGATCTGCACCATTCTTTCAAACCATGAAGGGAAAACCATTTTTGATACGTTTGCTTGTTTTGAAAAGATCTATGGAGTTTAAAACATGGCTTGTAGAAATGGTCTCATTCTGATACAGCTTTTGGTATACGGAAAGGACCCACCAACGGACGATCGCGATCCAGACAGTTTGATCAAGAAAACAGTATTCTTTTTGAAACGCCGTGTGTATTGGTATGCTACGCCGTGCGACGCTCTAAAGAGCTGCACGGCTTAGCACACCTTCGTACAGAGCTCTGGTTTTGTTTTGAAAAAGAGGTTTTGGGTCAGATCTCAACCAAAAGGGTCAAGCCTGAAAACAGAAAGGTCCCCTCAGGGCCAGGATAGAGCTTAGCCCAAGGAAACTTGGTTTTTACCTTGGATCCGGAGCTTGAATGAGCTTTGATGAAGGAGGATGGACGTCGGTAGTGGAAAAAGAAAGTAGAAGTGTGGATATGTGTAATAGATGGGTATATTGGGTGGTTGGGACCTCAAAGTTAGTAAGGGACTAACTTCAATGGTGAGGAGAAAAATGGAGTAAAAGGCCTAGAGAATGTCTTTTAAGAAACAACATTCTCAAGGCTTGGAAATGAGAAAGTGGGTGTGAAAGCAAGAAGAGAGAGTAAGGGTATAATGGTGATGAAGGGCCCTTTTTCCTTGAGTGGAGGGTTGTATTTATAGGCAAGAGCCTTGGATTTTGAATTTCAAAAGTTGGAGGCATTTTCTGGGCGGGCCAGAAGTGTGCTTTCGGCTGAGCCGTATTGCAGCTGTGGCTCAAATAGGCGTGGCCGACAGCTTTCTGAGCCAGTTAGAACTTTATCCAAAATGTCGTGCGGTTAACCTCATGACTGCGTGCGGCGTATTAAATTTCGATACGCCGTGCGGTGTAGAAGTGTTGCGCACGGTACTTTAGGTTAAATCCAGGGGTCTTTGGGCTTTCTCTGGGCTTTTGAGTTTTTTTTGGGCTTTTCTGGGTTGACGGTTGGCTTGGGCTGCGGGTGCTGGATGAATACTTCATTCAAGCTCACAAAGGCTTTGTTTCCTTTATTTCATCATCGGGGCGATCAAAGACCCTTCGAGGTCCGGATTGGGGTGTCTACAATAGTCCCTCTTTAACGTAACTCGGATACCATTGTTTTGATATGAGTGACGCTTAAAGAATAGGCATCCCGATCCGTTTGCTCTAAAGTCTTTGAACAGAAACAAAAATAAAATGCTATGAAAATGCAAATAAACGACAATGGTGGTCGCGTTTGTGGAACTGCCTACGTACCCCGTTTGTAGGGATCAGACCAACGTAGTTCAATTGGGTCAATGCAATCGCAGCAAACAATGCGAAAAATCCGAAATAAGCCCTTTTGAAAATTTTGAGACGAGCCTTCGGGAGGCGAATTTTGGAATTGATTTGAGACTTGATTTGAGACGAGCCTTCGGGAGGCGATTTTTTTTGAAATTGATTTGAGACTTGAGACTTGAGACGAGCCTTCGGGGGGCGATTTTTTGAAATTGATTTGAGACTTGAGACTTGAGTTGAGACTTGAAATTTGAGACTTGAGACTTGAGACTTGAGACTTGAGACTTGAGACGAGTCTTCGGGAGGCGAATTTTTGAAATTGATTTGAGACTTGAGACTTGAGACTTGAGTTGAGACTTGAGACTTGAATTGAGACTTGAAATTTGAGACTTGAGACTTGAGACGAGCCTTCGGGAGGCGAATTTTTGAAATTGATTTGAGACTTGAGACTTGAGACGAGTCTTCGGGAGGCGAATTTTTGAAATTGATTTGAGACTTGAGACTTGAGTTGAGACTTGAGACTTGAGACGAGCCTTCGGGAGGCGAATTTTTGAAATTGATTTGAGACTTGAGACTTGAGACGAGCCTTCGGGAGGCGAATTTTTGAAATTGATTTGAGACTTGAGACTTGAGACTTGAGACTTGAGACTTGAATTGAGACGAGCCTTCGGGAGGCGAATTTTTGAAATTGATTTGAGACTTGAGACTTGAGACTTGAATTGAGACGAGCCTTCGGGAAACGAATTTTTGAAATTGATTTGAGACTTGAGACGTGAGACTTGAATTGAGACGAGCCTTTGGGAGGCGAATTTTTGAAATTGATTTGAGATTTGAGACTTGAGACTTGAATTGAGACGAGCCTTCGGGAGGCGAATTTTTAAAATTGATTTGAGACTTGAGACTTGAGACTTGAATTGAGACGAGCCTTCGGGAGGCGAATTTTTGAAATTGATTTGAGACTTGAGACTTGAGACGAGCCCTCAGGAGGCGAATTTTTGAAATGGGGTTGATACGCGAATCTGGCGAACACTGCGAACAGATGCAAATATGACCGATCCTCAGGGGACGGGGAATTTTCGCAAGTCCCGGGGGACTAGGACCAAATAATCCTATCATTAATGCACGATATTCCAAAGGATTTCTGCTGCAAAACGGCTGGAGCCTTTTGGTTTCCGAGATGATTTTGGTGGCTAGAGTGCTCAGTTTCCGAGAAAACACATTTATTCTTCTGAAGTCGAAATGCCGTGCGGGCGATCGAAAGGGCGCGCGGTCTTTCGTTTTCCCATGCGCCTCTTCGATTTTCGAGATCAGTTGGCTGGTTTAAGGGTGCCCATTAATACAGGCGTGCCCTTTTGTCGGTCAGAACCTCTTTTAAAAGGGAAGGTGATGTCTCATTCTATGCACTCTTCTCCCAAATCTTTCCAGGTTCCTAGACTCGTAATCTACTTCTCGAGACATGGCGGCAGACGACCTGACAGCGCGTGTGATCTTTTTGGAGGCCGAGATGGGCTTTTACCGCGAGGAGATTGAGCAATTGAACCGTCAGATTGCGAGGCTCATATCGACGATCCGTACTCTCCGTCGCGCGGTGTCCAACCTTCAGGACTTTGCTTTCGATCAGATGGACAGCAAACACGACCCGGAGTACCCACCGGGGCGTGATTCGGACGGGACTGCAGAGGACTCGGAGGGGAATCCGAATGGCTCGGATGACCGTTCCGGCGAAGGGGATGGTGCGTCTGGCGGAGGGAGCGACTGAGGAGGAGGATTGCTGAAGAAGAAGAGGGACAGTAGGATTTCTTTTTGATTTTCCACCTTTCTCTTTTTTTTTGAACAATGTAATGCAAATCCCGAGGATTTCCTCAGGTTTGATGAAATGAAAAGTCCCTTCCTTGTCATCGTTTGTCTGCTTTTTCATTGCTTATACCGTTCCTGAACGAGACCGAATGTGAATGCCATGGCCAGAAGACTGCTCTCGGAATCTGAACTGTCGAAATAACCCAGTATGCCGTGCGCAGTATGGGTAATGCCGTGCGTCGTGGGAACTCGAGAATTTTCATCCAGTTAAGTCGATATGCCGCGCGCGTCGATCCATTATGCCGTGCGGTGCACCTATCTTCAAACCCGGTCCACTTAAAGTCCAGACGAACCGGTTCAGGGGATATATATATATACACGGGGCGTACACAGTACGCCCTGATCGTTCGAATTTCCCTCCTGTCTCTCTCTCTCTGGTCTCTCTCTCTCTCGTCTCTCTCTCTCATCTCTCTCTCTCCCGATCAACTCTCTCTCTTGCTGTCTCTCTCTCTCTCGCTGTTTTCTCTTTCTCTCTCGTCTCTCTCGCTCATTCTCTCATTCTCTCTCTCTCATGGATAGTACAGATACACCCGGGGGTGATCAAACCCCGCGGGTCGAGGTTGTGCCGGCCGCGGTGGCCCCGGTGAGCTACGTGGTAGCCGCGGCGGAGCCGGAGACCGTGGGGGTCTCGGCCCCGGCGGCATTGGTCGAGGAGGCTTCGGCCTTGGCTGCCGCGATGGTGGGTAGTGACGGCGGTGACGGTGGCAGCGGAGTGTTGGCTGGGTACGGCCAGGGGACGGAGACTCCGAGTGCAGTAGAGTCCAGGGGTGAGGACAAGGCGACAGGCCGGACGGAGGGCGCAGTTGGCTCAGCGGAGAGGGTCACAGAGGCTCGTAGTGGCGACGGGCTTGTCAAGGCGGAGGTGGTGACAGAGGCCTCCCCTGTGAGAGAGCCTCGGACTGACCTGGGGAAGGGTCCCGTTGTTGAGGAGGAGTTGGTGGAGGAGAGGGAGATGCCGGCCATGTTTGCTGGCAGTGGCGAGGGTGCAGGGTCGTCGCGGCCCATTGGTTTAGGCGACTACCTCGAGGAGGCGTCCCTTGAGGACTTGGTTGAGACCTTACGGGGGGTACCTGGACTGGCTGCGGCCTTACTTGAGGCTCAGGAGAGGGTGCTCCAGGTTGAGCTCGAGACCGGGGCCGCTGGGGAGCCACAGGGAGCAGAGGAGGAGGCTGCCGGAGGTGGGACAGGCCCTCGGAGGAGTGTTGTGGAGGAGGCGGCAGTGGCCCTGAAGGGGCGCGGACCTTACGAGGCGGAGTCTTACGTGCCTTTTCAGCACGTAGTGGTTCCTACACTTTTGGACGCCTACAGGCCGGCGCGGCCCATGTACGACGAGGCTCTGGTCTTGAGGGACCCACAGCAGCACCTTTCTTTGCGCCGAGACGAGGTATACTTTAAACACTTGCATTTCAAATTCCAATGTATCGTACTTTCATTTCTTTATCTGAATGTCGTATTTGCATTGAATAGTATACCTGTTTACTGAATGTTATCAACTCATTGCAACAGGCGATCACCATCTCGTGCTACGGTGGTGCGGCTGACGTGCCGACGTTCTGAGAGAGACTCCCTGAGGCTGTGAGGGAGATAGTGAGGCAGGCGGGTTTTGGAGAGTTCGTGAGTGTGCTCACGAGGGCGAGCAACGATCGCCAGGTGGTGAGGGCACTGGCTGAGAGGTGGTGGGACACTACGAGCACGTTCCACTTCCTTTTTGGCGAGTTGACGGTGACGCCGCTGGACTTTGCGGCGATCACTGGTCTGAGGGTCGGGGGTGACCCTATCCCCTACGACGCTGTTACGGGGAGGAGCGCGGTGCTCCAGCGGGAGATACTGGGGTACGTGCTGAGGGCAGAGAGTGAGGACGCCCAGTACTCTCAGCTGTTGGGGTTTTGGACAGAGGAGCTCACGACTGACAGGGTGCAGGAGGAGCAGATGGCGCGGTGCTTTCTGTTGTACTTGCTCGGTGCGTCCCTGTTTCCCAATAGGCGCAACCGGGTACACCTTTCGCTCCTACCGGCCTTGAGGGACGTCGGGGAGATAGCCCGTTTTGACTGGGGCGGTGCAGCTTTGGGGGCGTGCTACGCCTTCATGGGGTCTCTTTCCCGAGGAGCGGGGAAGAGCCTCGGCGGTTACTGGAGGGTCTGGGAGGTATACTTCGAACTTCTCTTGCACTTATTTGCCTTTCTATTCACTTATTGCATATCCTGTGCTAATCCTTGATGTCTGATTCTGCAGCTGTGGACGTACGAGGTACTGGATATGTACCCTCCTGAGACCTCCTGCCCTAGTGACGCAGTGCTTCCCCAGGCCCTGCGTTGGTCTAAGGAGTTCCGGGGGGTGAAAAAGGGGAAGGGCGACATGAACGCCTATCGCCTCTTCTTAGACGAGCTTCGTCCTGACCGGGTATGATCATATCTCGCATGTTTCCATTTGTTTGATAGTTCGTATTCATATCTCATGCTGATATCATTCATTTTTGGTTGCAGGTCCGCTGGCGTGTGTGGGACCGCTGCGAGTCTCCTTTCCTGGTGCGGAGTAGGGAGGTGACGAGGGGGAGAGTGCTGCTCGAGTCCCCTTACGGCTGGCAGTGGTACCTGGGTGACCGGGTGTCACGTCAGTCGCTGAGGTTGGACGCTTTTAGAGTCCCTGGTCTCCTTCCTGCTCTGGTGCAGCGGACGAGCTTGTACACCAGGGGAGAGGTTGAGCGGTTCACACGACCGGACCTCGAGCTGGAGCCGCTCTTCCAGGCAGACGTGGACTACTCTGAGTACCGGGTTCGGCACTTGATGCCGAGCTTCGGGGTACGGGCTACTGCTCGGGAGGCGACGCTTGGGGCGTCAGGTGGTACAGGCGGTAGAGGCGGACGAGGACGGAGAGGAGGGAGAGGCAGAGGACGCGAGGGTAGCGTCGGAGGTCGAGGTGACGGCGCAGGCCCGAGCGGGGCCAGCCTGCCTCGACTCTCCTGGACCGTGGACGTGATGACTGCCCAGGGGGTTTCTGGTGTAGTGGTGGTGCCGCGTCCCACAGTCGCAGCTCCGGAGTTTCTTGCTCAGGTATAACTTGCATTCTTTCGCCCATTTGCATCTACTCGTTAGTATCACTGTACGTTCTAATCAATTGACCTATTGTGCAGGCGACTCCGGAGTACGTGAGAGAGATGGGCGAGGCCATGATGGGCCTGGAGCAGCTGGTGAGGCAGTACGCCATGGGGCGTGTCCCAGAGGTGCTTCCTCGCGCTGGTGGGACCATGGTAAAGCTTTCGAACCCTTTGCTCTTATTTCCTATTGGTTATTTCATGATTACAGTGCAAATGACGAATACCATATCATTGCAGGCTGGAGGAGGGGCTTCGCGTGGGCTGCGCAGGAAGTCTGTGCGCATGCAGGCGCCACAGGTTTCCTCTGCGGGTTCGCGGGAGGAGCCTCCGTCGAAGAGGCGGCGGCTTTCTAGGGGTACAGAGGAGGAGCCAGTCGACGTCTCCGACGAGACTGAGGAGCCGACGGACGTTGACCTCTCGGACACCTCGGGGAGTACAGTGCCTAGGGCGTCTGGTACTCAGGAGGCTGCTAGCTTTCCGGTAGAGGAGGCCTCTGGGGAGGACAGCGAGGAGGGTGAGGACGACGATGAGGACGAGGATTAGAGTAGAGTTCCCTTTTATTTTGCTTTTTGACTGGAGCCTGCGTGCTTCTTTTGGAAGGGTGCCTGTTTACCCTCAGTATATAGGATTTTGAGGCTTGCACACCTTTTGGTACTTCGACTCATGGATATTTCGGAGATTATATATGGAGATGCTTATTTCTTTCAGTGTTTACGTCATTCAACTTCCCTTATTGTCATTTGTCTAAGAAAGATTTGAATAACAGAAACATTAACCAATGCATGCGACTAGTCCTTTGAGCCATAATCTGAAACGAATTTTGAGTTTTATGACGAGCAGTATGTTGGGGCAAAGATTCATTGACTTTGGAATAGTAATCAAAGAAGATATAACGAATGACTAATCCCTTTATTCAAGACTTTATGAAACTACCCCTGTTGCGGGCTTTTGTTCATCAATAACGACCCTGGATACTTGTCACGCGACTACGGAGCCCAAACTCTTATTGGAAACTGAAAACTTTTTGAAAATATACCTAGAAAGCGAGAAAACCATGACTTTGGAGGGTGACATTTTCAGATTTTGACATTGACCGTGAAACGGAACTTGGATTAGGTCACCATTGGTCATCATGACCTGTAGCACCCAGAAGACCGGCTTGAAACGGACTCCGATACCTTGTCATGACTTGGGAAATGGGTTTTATTGACTTTTTGATGCCTTTACGTCGAATTTTGAGAGTTGACTCGAAGTGGGGGCTCCCCGCAGTCCCAAATACCCATTAAGACATGTTCTGAGGGCTGGTGATGCCTGCGGGTGTCTTGAAATGGTTTCTAACCTCTGCTGTCAAAGTCTGCAGAAATGCAGACTTAATATGCCGTGCGGGGCTACAAAGCGCCGTGCGGGTCTTCCTCTGATTCTACGGCATATCCGTGTTATGCCGTGGTTTTCTCCTGGTCTTGGTATGCCGTGCGCCACCTATTTACACCGCGCGGCACCTTTTCTCTGACATCCTGCCATTTGCTGCTTCCCAAGACAGATTGCACAAGGTTTAGAGTTTGACCCGTCCCATACCCTATCCGTGCCAATGCATGTCTGCTTGGTTCTTTTAGAGCATGACCAAGCTTTTCCCTATGCAAGTCTTTATGGAAAATCTACACTTTTGGAACCCAAGACTCTTTTGAAAGTTGAAGTTGTCTCTTTTCTCCTCCTATAAATTCAGGCCTTAGGTCTCATTTTAACCATATCTTTATTTCTCAAATCTTCATCTCCTCCTAATGGCTCTTTCTCTCACTGGTTCGCTTCGGCCATGGTTGATTTCCATGGAAGGGGTCGATTGGCTCAACTTTCGGGCGCACGGTCTCTACTCTATGAGATACCTTCGTAACATCCGCATTCGCCCTGAGCTCCTGAAGGCTGCCATAAGTCTTTGGGACCCGGAGGTGTATGTGTTCCGCTTTGGTGGACAAGAGCTTTGCCCGACGATCGAGGAGTTTCGCGCCTATATTGGCGGTTTCGGCTCTGGAGATGTCATTGTCCCTCCGGTGCGCGAGAATATGTCCAAAGTTCTTACTGCCTCACTTGGCTTGAATGACGGTGTTGCTCGCTACTTGGTTAGCAATGGTCGTCTCAACGTGATGCGCCTCATCGAGATGTTCTCTCCTCTTGGCAACCTAGCGGACGTAACCTACCACTCTCGGCGCATGACCGCTCTTTGCATGTGCTTACTTGCCGCTTACTTCTTGGTTCCTTCCACTGGCCATGCTAGCTCGGCATTGGTCAGCATTGCAGTGCAAATTGGGGCGCGGAAGGATGTGATTCCGATGGTATTGGCTGAGACACTGATGGGTTTAGACAGGGTTCGTTCTGGAGAGACTGAGACTTTTGGAGGCAGCCCCCCTTCTTTTGCAGGTTAGCTTTATCCTCATCTTTCCCATTTTTAGCTCTTCCCATTTTCTTTAATGCCGGGCTGGGTCTCCTATGGTTTCTTACTTATTTTCTCTCTTGGGCAGATTTGGCTATGCGACAAGGTAAACATACTGACTCTCCCATCTGGCAACTTGGCATATGGGGCTAGGTTACTCTCCTCTCGGTGTTTTGAATTTGCGGACAGGCGTGTTTCCGAGTGGGTCACCTTCTTCAAGCGTCAACAGGCTGAGACTATTTCTTGGAGGAGCTCTTGGCTTGATCTTCCGCCCATGACTATTCATTATATGGGTTCTCAGTGGGTGGTTCTTCCCGGGCTGGAGGCTTTTACCTTCTACATCCCCTATCGGATTCAGCGTCAGCTTGGTTTGAGACAAGAGGTTCCTGCAGAGATCCTGGTGGATGTAGTTATGCCTTTCTTCCGCCATTCGGTTCTTTGCAACTATCAGCGATTCTGGAGGTCTCGTGAGGTGACCGATGCTCATCCTCACCCCTCTGTGGCAGCGCGTGGGAGTTACAGGAAATGGCTCAGGAGGGACATTGCTGCGAGGGCGGGTGCCCAAGGAAACTGACTCGATCTTACTACCCTGATTATCGAATAAATCATGGACCTCCTTTTATTGTATTGCCTTTTAATTTTCGAAGATCATGCTCAGCCTTATGTATTAGAAGCAGTTATCTTAATAAAGTGAGTTATAGAGGGTCTCCCCCTCTCTGATTCTGCCTTTCTGGATTCTGTCAACTTTGATTTTTGTTTTGGTTGATCGTGACCAAGTCCCATAGTGAGACTGCCTACGTATCCTTTTGATGAAGGAATCAGGTCATGACGTAGTTCAAGGATAGGGTTCGCTCTGGTTTTAACACTCTCCTTTTGCGCTCTAATTTTTGCCTAGTACCGCCCTCTCGGGTTTTCGGTCCAGCGAGCTCGTTCATTGTATGCTTTAACTTTTGCCTAAGATGCCCTTGCGGGTTTCCATCCTAGCGGCCCTTTTGCTCTAATTTTTGCCTGGAACTGGCTGCCCTTGCAGTTTTCAGCCCAGCGAGCTTCTCTCAGGGGTAGTAGCGCTTGAGTTGATCCAAGTTGACTAGAGTCGAGAATTCGTTTCCGTCCAGATCAATGAGTTGCGTAGCTCCTCCAGATAGGATAGTCTTGATAATATACGGCCCAGACCATTTTGGTCGGAACTTTCCTCGTGGATCATAGATTGGTGCTCGTATCTCCTTCAGAATCATGTCGCCTTCTGCCAGATCCCTGGGCTTCACTTTCTTATTAAATGCGCGTGCAATTCTCCTTTGATATCCTTGAATGTGGTAAAGTGCCCTTAAACGACGTTCATCAAACAACATAAGTTCTTCAAACCGGTTGCTCAGCCAGTCTGCCTCTTGTACATCTCATTCGATCATAGTCCGGAGGGATGGCACCTCTAATTCTATGGGAAGTACGGCCTCCATGCCATAAACCAAAGAGTACGGAGTTGCTCCTGTTGGCGTACGCACAGACGTGCGGTATCCCCACAATGCCAAAGGTAGTTGTTCGTGCCAATCCCTTGCAGATTGAATAGTCTTTTCCAGGATGGTTTTGATTGTTTTGTTGGCCGCCTCCACGGCCCCATTGGTCTGTGGTCAATAGGTTGTTGACTTGTGTACTTGGATCTGGAATTCCTCCAAGACTTCCCTTGCTCGGCCATTGAAATGCACCCCATTGTCGGACACGAATGCTTGTGGGACCCCATACCGATAAATAACGTTTTGTTTGATAAAGTGCGCGACTTGAACCGCGGTCAGGGTTGCATATGAGGCTACTTCTACCCATTTTGTGAAGTAATCGATAGCCACCAGGATGAACTTGTGACCGTTAGAAGCTGCTGGCACAATTCTTCCGATGACATCAATACCCCATGTCGAGAAAGGCCATAGCGAGGTCGTTTGCTGCAACTCATGTGGCGGAACATGCGTGAGGTTAGCGTGAATTTGGCACTTATGGCAACGTCGTACGTATTCCACACATTTCGTTTCCATGGTGGACCAGAAGTAGTCTTGTCTCAAAACCTTTTTGGCAAGCATCATGCCGTTCATGTGAGGATCACATACTCCTTCGTGGACTTCCTCCATCACCCTTTTGGCCTCCTCACCATGAATACACAGCTTGTGGGTTCCACAGTGAGACCTTCGATATAGATTCCCCCCACAAATGATATACTGGGCCGCCATTCTCCGAAGGGCAATCATGTCCTTCTTGCTTGCTTCAGAGGGGTATTCTCCTGTTTCCACGAATCTCCAGATGTCGTAAAACCAAGGGTGACCGTCTTCAGGCTCGTTGATGGCCATGACATGTCGATATATCGGGGTATCCCTTTGCTCGATCATAATTGGCCTCAACTTCACACCGATAGGGATTTCGACCATGGAGGCTAATGTTGCCAAGGCATCAGCGAATTGGTTCTTGAGTCTCGGGACATGGGTGAAAGTTACTTTGCTAAAATGGGGAATGAGATCTTCGAGATCTTGATGGTATGGCTTTAACTTCTCTTCCCTGACCTTCCAATAACCGTTTGCTTGAGAAACGACCAGGTTGGAATCTCCCACGACTTTCAATTTTTCTACACCGATTTCAATGGCTGCTTCCATGCCGACAATGCAAACCTCGTATTCCGCTTGATTGTTGGTGACCTCAAAGTTGAGCTTGAATGCAAGCGGGATATGCGACCCATCCGGTGAAATCAGCAGCACACCAATTCCGAATCCTCTCTGATTGGCTGCTCCGTCGAAATACAACTGCCACACGTCCTCAACTATGGTCAATATGCCTTCGTCCGGGAACTCAAATTCGGCATCTTCCTTTCCTTCGACTGGGCAATCGGCCAAAAATTCAGCAACAGCCCTTCCTTTTACTGACTTTCTGTTGACGTATTTTAATTCAAATTCTACCAGCATCAATAGCCATCGTGCCATCCTTCCTGTGAGTGCTGGTTTTTCGAATAAGTACTTCAGAGGATCCATTCGGGATATCAATCTTACCGAATAGGCCAACATGTAATGTCTTAACTTTCTGGAAGCCCAAACAAGTGCCCAGCATGTCTTTTCTAATGGAGTATAACGTTCTTCGGACCCAACCATCTTTTTACTGAGGTAATAGACGGCCCTTTCAACCCCATCGTCTCCTTCCTGTGCCAGCATACACCCCATGGAAGACGAGGTGACTGACAGGTATAGGATCAAAGGTTTTCCTGGTTCTGGCGGTATTAAGACTGGCGGATTCCTTAGGTAGGCTTTGATGGCCTCGAAAGCTTGCTGACACTTGTCATTCCATGCAAAGGGTGTTCCTTTCTTGAGCAAACGGAATATGGGTTCGCATGTTGAAGTCAGTTTTGCGATAAACCGGCTGATGAACTGTATTTTGCCAAGGAAACTCCTTACGTCTTTCTCTGTCTGTGGCGGCTCCATTTCCAGAATGGCCTTAATCTTGGATGGATCGATTTCGATGTCGCGAGTGGTGATCATGAATCCGAGCATTTTCCCTGTGGTGACTCCGAACGTACATTTAGCGGGGTTGAGGCGCATCCTGTACTTCTTTATCCTTTCGAAAAACTTTCTCAACGCGGGTAAGTGACCTTCTCGCTCTTTTGCCTTAACGATCATGTCGTCAACGTAAACCTCCACTTCTTTATGGATCATATCGTGCAACAAGGTTATAGCAGCTCGTTGATAAGTGGAACCTGCGTTTTTCAGCCCGAAAGGCATGACCCGATAGCAATAGGTTCCCCACTCGGTAACGAACGTGGTCTTCTCTCGGTCTTCCGGGGCCATGAGAATCTGGTTATATCCTGAGAAGCCGTCCATGAAGGAAAGTAAGGCATGTCCTGCGGTGTTATCAACTAGCACGTCGATGTGAGGCAGAGGGAAGTCATCTTTAGGGCTAGCTTTGTTTAAGTCCCTGAAGTCTACACAGACCCTGATTTTGCCGTCTTTCTTTGGAACGGGAACGATGTTAGCAACCCACTGAGGGTATTTAGTTACCATTAAGAACCCAGCATTGATTTGTTTAGTTACTTCTTCTTTTATTTTGAGCACCCAGTCGGGCCTCATGCGTCTCAGTTTTTGTTTTACTGGTTTCGCGTCAGGGTGAAGGGGAATCCGATGTTCCACGATTTCAGGATCAATTCCGGGCATGTCAGCGTGCGACCATGCGAAAACGTCTTCGAATTCTTTTAACAACTCCATAAGAGCCTGTCGCTCTTCTTCTGACAGTGCGGAACCGATCTGGACCATTCGGGGATTCCCTTCGTCCCTCAAATTTATTGAAACAACTTCTTCTTTTACAGGCTGAGCATGCCTTTCGTCTTCCCTTTCGATTAGGGACCGTATTTCCTCAGGGATTTCCCCTTCAAAATCGATCTCTTCATCATTGGGGTCGACACAATTTATTTCAAAATCAGGGAGGTAAGCGGAATCAGATTCATTTATTTCATCATTAGCAGAGGCCTCGAGGGCACCGTACACACGGGCAGATTCAAATTCAAAATACAGACTCTGAGGAGTTGGGCCAAGAGGCACCGACTCAGACTCGACAGACTCAGAAGACTCAGAAGACTCGGAAGACTCGGAAGACTCAATTTCAGATTCAGACTCATGACTGGTTGCACTCGGTATGAAAGTCCAATTCTTATAATCTCCAGCGGCATCCATGATGAGTGAAGTTGGATCTTCGGGGGCCTCTTGCCCCAGCATCTGCACTTCTGCCTCCACAACTATACCCAATGGTTCGTCCTCCTCGAATAAGGTCGCCAAGCTACCCAAGGCCAGAGTTTCAACCCAATCTGTCGCATTTGCTGGTTTGATTATTGCTTCTGGCTCTTCATCACTTTCAGGCCAGACATCATTGGCGAATATCTCAAATCCTGGTAGGAAGGTATTGGTTTCTTTGTCCCAAAAAGGTTCCGGCTGCCCTTGATAAATCTGTTTTGCCTTTTCTTTGACAAAATAATCTTCCAGCCTGTCTCCTTTCTTCTCCCTCCTACCCTCGGAAGGGCAGTACCCCACACCTGTTATGCGGGTTAAAGTTCCTGGCTCTTCAAACTGTGCCGGCCCCTGAAGATTCTTTCCCAGCCCCAATCCTGGCATGTAGGACATTTTCTTCATTATCTTTATGGCCACATTACTAACGACGAAGTCGTCATCAATCTTGACAGTGAAAACAGAATGAGAGGTGTCGAGAGAGAAACCGCCCAGAGCAACGTCTTCTTCCCCATGTTGTATCTCCAAAAGCGGGGCATTGTCTTCCACCAGAGCACGAATCCCAGAATCACCATGAATGGTGAGCATCCCAGTTTCTAGTCCCAGTCTAACTTTTTGGTGGAGTGTTGAAGGAACTGCCATGATATCAGGTCGATGCATCCAAGGTCTACCCAGCAGTAGGTTGGAGGATGCGGGAATGTTTACCACATGGAACTCCACATCTGTTTGGTAGGACCCAAAAGTCATAGGAAGCATGAGAGTGCCAGTCACATCCCGACGGGTGTTGTCATATGCCCGAACTTTGACTTCTGATGGAGAGAAATCGCTATTTTTGTATCCCAGGCAATAAGCGACACGAAGTGGGCAGACATTGATTGCTGACCCGTTGTCAATGAGGATTACCGGTACCCATTTTCCGTGGCATTTTAGAGTGATATGGAGTGGTTGGTTGTGATCAGTTCCATCAGCGGGCAAATCTCGATCAGTGAAGGTGATAGCGTGTTTGACGGGTATGGTTTTGATGAGTGCCACAAGTTCGTCAGGGGTTATGGCGGAGAGGACTTTTAGGTGGGAAAGAGCTTGGATGAATCCTTCACGATGGCGGGTGGAATGAACAAGCACGTCCCAAACAGACATTTTGGCTGGAGTCTGTTCGAGTTGGCGCTTGATCATTCTTTCTGGGTCTTTCTCAGGACGTGAAGGTTCTTTAACTGGCGGGGCAAAGGGTTGGAAAGTATCTTTGATTGGGGTAACAAACGGGTTGGAAGGTTCTTTGGTCAGTGGAGTTGGAGGGTTGGAGGATTCTCCGATTTGAAGATTAGGGGGTTAGTATAATCGACCACTCTTGGTTAATTGACCAATCTGTTGGTACTTGGATTCTTCATTCCACAAATCCGCAAGGGCCTTGCGCTTGTTCCCAATGGTAGTGCCTTGGAGATTGGCAGCCAAGTCAGTGACAACCAGGTCCTCCCACAGGTCCTCGGGCTTCCATTTCTCAGCTTCTACTACCGTCCTATTTACCGTCCATTCTTCATTCCCCACTTTTATGTTGATAATTTCCGTATTACCCCACGGGTCTGTCTTAGCACCTGGTTCATCTTCCCACAAGTTCATCATGGCAACATCAGCATCTTTTGGGAAAGTGACAGACAACTCTGACTTAATTTCATCAACCAGGTAATCCATTGGGTTGAACTCATTACTAGCCATATCTTCTTCGGGACCCGGCGGTTCTGGGTATGGAGCAAGACCCACGTTGTTGTATGGGTCGTTGGCTATGAGATCGAGGAGGTAGGAGGAGAGGTCTGGTCGAAACGGAACCGGTTCAGGCCAATCGTAGATCACTGCCGGTGGTAGGTATTTTTCTGCAAACAACATGGGTATAGAGAAGGTATCTAAGGGATCGTTCCAGGCCAAGAGTTGGTACTCATCCGGATTTGGGTTCCATTCCCATTCAGGCATTTCCGGCAAGTTGAACATCATATTCAAAGAGAATCCATCGAGAGGGTCAGCATAAATGTTTTGCCAATCAACTTCCCATTCCGGCTCAAAGAACGGGTTTATATCTTCTTGGAAATTAGCGACTTCAAACTCTTTCCAATCATCAATCAAATCTCCCCAATCCCAGAGGTAAAAGAGGGCGATTTCTTCGGGAACTTCCACGACAGGCTTTGGTTCGGTATCACGAATTATGAAAGAGGTAGGATTAAAGTCTTGGCTTTTGTCTTGGGTGATTTGGTTGATATGGAATAGGGTATTATGCTGTGGCAAGGGATTTGTCATGGTGTTTGGTTTGTCAGAAGGAGGGGTATCGATGACTTTATTGTCGATGAGGTTTTGAATCTCATGACGGAGGCGGATACAGTTATCAGTGGTGTGGCCATACATTTGGTGGAAATCGCAGTAGACGTTTTGGTTTAGATTGGGTGGAATGTTTTGTGGTGGCTGAAGGGGATTCAACACTCCTACTTCAGTGAGCTTTTTGAGCAAGGTGGATCTAGGAGTGCTGAATTGGGTAAAGGTTATTTGTTGGGACTTTGGTTTTTCTGAAATTTGGTTTACTTCTGCTGGTTTGGCGGATGAAGTTCCGGCCTGATTGGAATTCCCGTAGAGGACATTGCTGTTCCCCGAATACACCCTCTTGGGCTTTGCTGCTGATTCCTTCCTTTCTAATGTTCCGTCTCGCAATGCTTCTTCTACAGCCAGGCCTGAGTCATAGAAAGTTTCGAAATTCGGGGCTGCCTGGGAAAGAACCATGTGTGGAGCAAAAGAGTTTGGGAGATTCTTGGTAATGATCCTTATCTGTTCCTTTAAATCTGGTTTGCTTTGCATCTGAGTAGCCTTAGCCCTCCAACGTTTCACAAAGTCGGCGAAGCCTTCCTTCTCACCCATCTTGGTGCTTTCTAGTTCCCTTGTGGTCATCTTTAGATCGACGTTGAAATCGTATTGAGCTACAAATGCCGTCCCAATATCTTTCCAAGTCCTTTTCTTAGCGGGTTAGAGGGTAAGAAACCATTGCAAAGCAGGTCCTGACAGAGATTCATGGAATAGTTGGGCCATGGCTTCCTTCTTGATTCCTCTCATGGTGAGTGAACCAACATACCCTTGGAGGTGAGCTTTTGGATCTCCGGTACTGTCAAACTTTGCGAAGTCCACACCTTTAAACTTTTCTGGTAACTTCGCGTTGGGGAACAGGCACAATTTGTTCATATCAATCTCTCCTCTTTCTAAGCGCTTGCTTTCTTGCATTGATTCTTCCAACTTCCCGATTTTAACCATAAGGGCAGCCATATTAGGATCCATTGCTGGCGCGTCCTTGGATGGTGTTTCTTCCTTGGGTACATCAGTTTTAACCAAAAGCTTGTCGCAAACCTCTTGCATGGTTTCCATTATCATGTTCATGTCGCCTTTCATGGATGCAACTGAAGCTTTGAGTTGCGCATCCATCCCAGCGAGGGATTGCCTAAACTGAGCGTCCATAGTAGCCATGTTTTGCCTATTATCTTCTACCCCGTTTCCTTGGTCAGCCATGGGTAGGAGACTATCAAGTGACGGAGGCTCCTGTATGGCTGGGCTTAGCGAAACTGCTAATGACGACTAGCCTTCCTGCTCTATGTGGACCTCAACCAGTTGGGTTTCTTCCAGGGTATCTATGCGAACCAATCTTCGAGATGGACGAAACCAATTGGGTAAAGCCTCTTCTTTTTGCAGGTGTCCAATGTTTCTGAACTTTGTAGCAAAGCAAAAGGGAACAACTCAAAAATCCGTCCTGAGTGTCTGTCCTACCTTCTACGTGCCTACCAGGCCCTAGAACCTACCGTGACTTTGAGTTTCACTTGGGGCGTTCGCACAGAAGATTTCTGACGATCCGGGTAGGTGCTGTCAGGCAGGTTAAATTCCAATCGTTTTCGGAACCAGAGCCAATCTCCTTATCTTGACCATCCGAGACAGAGCAATGTGATCGTCAGAATCCGAATACGCACACTTCCAAGGGTAATCCCATGTCAAGGGAGCCGTTCGGGCACGGCAAACACCGGAGGTATCACAACCTCTATGGATTTACAGTCTCCTAGACTGACCGAAAGGTCCTAAAGAATTCTAAGGGAGCCTAATCCTTTAGCCTGTAAGATGCAATGATGCGTGAATGATATGTATGCACAAAGAAATACACATAAACAGGATATATCACATAAGTCCTAGCTATGGGTTCCTGTCCTAGTTGGGAAAGTTCTATGGTTATGTACAAGTGCAAAGGCCGATTTTGGTTTGAGAGGGGTTCCCCGGACTAGAGCCAAGATGTACTACCCCATGTCGAGTGTATTGCAAGACAATGGTCGAACAGCACGATGGCCCATCATAGTCGAGGGTTGCTAGGCATTTCGGGAGAGCTTGTCAGCGGTAAACCGGGCAAGATAGCCAAAACACACTAGCGAGGCTTGTGCGGTGCAAAGTGTAAAAAAAGTTAAGTTCTCCAAATTGCATTAAGTCCCCCAAGTAAAACGCCTTTCAAGTTTGGCCCTCTTGATTATCCAACACTTCTTTATGCATTTTTTTTTTTTAAAAAAGAAGTTTTGAATAAAAGTCCCCAGCAGAGTCGCCACTGTGGGCTCCCGGGCCCCGAAACGGTGCGATTTGTGACAGAGTCACCACTCGGATTTTTGAGATGGATGATCCGAGGAACCGATGGGGCCGGGTTTTGTTTTGAAGAGAAAAGGCCTTTTTGATCTAGCGAAACCGTTTGAGATTTTGGATCCGGGAGCCAGGTTACGAACGGGGAAGGTTTTGTTGAAAAGCACCCCGCTCGCCCGGTGAAAACCGGTCTCTACTAAGCATTTTAAATGGGGGATTAATACAACTCGAAAAACTCTGAAAACACATAAAGGGAAAGGGAAACAGGATAGATCGTCACACGTTGCCATGCTAGTGGTGCTTGCTGTACAGAGATGATAAAGATGACATGGCGATGATATAAACAAGAAAAAACGTAGAAATGAACGGTCTGAATCACTGCCCTCCGTCAGACGGCATATTGGCTTGTAGCGCGCGGCTTACCAATATGCTGTGCGTGGTTCCGATCCCGATACCAAACTTTTATAGTTTCGTAAAGTTTCGCACGGTGTACCATTACATCGCACGGTTTTATTTTAAAGCTTCAGACAACCCACAGCTGTCAGATCATCTCAGATCTGCACCATTCTTTCAAACCATGAAGGGAAAACCATTTTTGATACGTTTGCTTGTTTTGAAAAGATCTATGGAGTTTAAAACATGGCTTGTAGAAATGGTCTCATTCTGAGACAGCTTTTGGTATACGGAAAGGACCCACCAACGGACGATCGCGATCCAGACAGTTTGATCAAGAAAACAATATTCTTTTTGAAACGCCGTGCGTATTGGTATGCTACGCCGTGCGATGCTCTAAAGAGCCACACGGCTTAGCACACCTTCGTACAGAGCTCTGGTTTTGTTTTGAAAAAGAGGTTTTGGGTCAGATCTCAACCAAAAGGGTCAAGCCTGAAAACAGAAAGGTCCCCTCAGGGCCAGGATAGAGCTTAGCCCAAGGAAACTTGGTTTTTACCTTGGATCCGGAGCTTGAATGAGCTTTGATGAAGGAGGATGGACATCGGTAGGTGGAAAAAGAAAGTAGAAGTGTGGATATGTGTAATAGATGGGTATATTGGGTGGTTGGGACCTCAAAGTTAGTAAGGGACTAACTTCAATGGTGAGGAGAAAAATGGAGTAAAAGGCCTAGAGAATGTCTTTTAAGAACAACATTCTCAAGGCTTGGAAATGGGAAAGTGGGTGTGAAAGCAAGAAGAGAGAGTAAGGGTATAATGGTGATGAAGGGCCCTTTTTCCTTGAGTGGAGGGTTGTATTTATAGGCAAGAGCCTTGGATTTTGAATTTCAAAAGTTGGTGGCATTTTCTGGGCGGGCCAGAAGTGTGCTTTCGGCTGAGCCGTATTGCAGCTGTGGCTCAAATAGGCGTGGCCGAAAGCTTTCTGAGCCAGTTAGAACTTTATCCAAAATGCCGTGCGATTAACCTCATGACTGCGTGCGGCGTATTAAATTTCGATACGCCGTGCGGTGTAGAAGTGTTGCGCACGGTACTTTAGGTTAAATCCAGGGGTCTTTGGGCTTTCTCTGGGCTTTTGAGTTTTTTTTGGGCTTTTCTGGGCTGACGGTTGGCTTGGGCTGCGGGTGCTGGAGGAATACTTCATTCAAGCTCACAAAGGCTTTGTTTCCTTTATTTCATCATCGGGGCGATCAAAGACCCTTCGAGATCCGGATTGGGGTGTCTACAGCGATGTATATATAGAAAGAATACACCATTAAACTGAAACCAATTGAGAACTTCGAATATTATATACACATGCAAAGAGAAGAGACGGGAAAATTTAGAAGCTTCTGCACTTGGCCTTTAGTGATATCCAATTGGGGCAGGATACTCCCGTAGCTCCCGTCCTTGGCATTGAATGTCCTGCAATTGTGATTATACATAGTTGTAAGTCAACCTAGTATATACGAATCATACATAGGATATATACAAACACTTACATATGCCAAAAATTAAAAAAAAAAATGTTTTACCATGTTTTAACATGAGAGAAAAAGCAAGATTGAAAATGAGAAGCAAGTTGGATACCATCTGAAACGATTTTGAGTCACAGTTAGCCCAACCCTACCTAGCTAAGGACAAATTTTTTTTTTTTTTGGTCTTTATTAGAGTTTTGGTAAATATAGTTCATATTTTCTACTGTAAAACTTTTTTTCTAGAAATGAATTAATTAGTAAGAACAGTGCTACAAATACAGATGTCAAGACATAGATCCGAATAAAAATGTGTTTGGAACCATTTGATACTCATGGGGCCGGCCACACAATGCGCGTAGATCTCACACTCATCAAATGGCCATCGACTGATAGGTGTCTGGACATCTTTGCAAAAGCATTTTCCAAGTAGAAAGTTTGTGAATTTTGATGACAAATAAGTTTATTGAAAACAAAAATATTCAATAAAAAAAAAAAGGGAGAGAAGTTGCTTATATATATAGCTCGAGACATACCCTGAAACAGTTCCACGTCCATGGGGAACCATCCTCCTTGGTAAACTGAGGCAGCGCCACCCCCCAATAACTAACGATAGGCTTCTCATCACCACCACCACCACCACTCATCTTACCGGCAGCCGCGCTTGGTGGCTCTGCCGCTTTCTCTTCATCTTTTCCGGCACTGGAAGCCAAATTGCTGAATTTCCTAGGTTCGCCTAGCATGGGTATCCTAGCTAGTGATGATGTCGAAAGGAACTGTGGGCCGAGCTGCCGGAGAAGCAGCCCGGACATCTTGGTCGTGGCAATACGACTCATTGGTTGTGTCAATTAGCTAGTGTTTGGAGGTAAGGAAGATAGGGAAAGAAAATAATTTGGACCGGAAAGAGGATGGAAGGCAGATCGATGAGAGGATTAATTTGAAATGGTTTCTGATATCTGTCCACATGCAGCTTACTTTGACCAAGTTAACCCCTTTGACTGCATGTGGATTCTAGAATAAATCCCCTTTAATTAACTCTTCTTTTCTTATCTGCAAGGAAAATTCATTTTCATATAGATAAAAGACGAAATAAATCATTACAATGAAAGAAGAATTTCCTTTAGAGAGTTTCGGAGAATATAGAACTCTCCTACTCCCAAGAACTCAATCTATCCCCTAACCTCCCATTTTTTATAATGAAAAAACACAACAAAACAACATAAAAAAAACATCCACGAGATTATAATCCTAGCTCTAATCCCCTGCCCCTTAGCTCTAATGGCCCCACCAAACTTATAATTCTAGCTCTAATCCCCTTAGCTCTAATGTAAAGTTGGACAGTGATTTGCTATCTGACTAAGTGGTGTTTTGGTTAAATAATTAATAGAGTCAGATTAATTTTTATTCGTCCTTATTCAAATTTTTTTTTCGCATTTATTAGTTTTGTGTGGCTTATTGGTTCGTCTCCACAAGAGAAATCTAAAAAGTAAAAAATTATGATTCAAAATCTTTAAAAAGTTCACTAAAGATATTCAAAACCAGTTGACTTTTTGGATTATTTTTGTCTTTATTCAACAAAATTTAAGTTTGGTTTACAATTTTTTACTTTTTAAATTTCTCTTATTAATATGAATCAATAATCTACAAACAATTGACGCAAAACTAAATAAATGCAAAAAAAAAATTTGAATAAGGACAAAAATACAATCTGACTCAATTATTCAACTAAAACTCCAGCCTAAATAATGAATTAAGATAGATAATTGATTTCAATCTCCGCTTATTTACGGGTAGGATTCATAAAGGAACTCTCTCTCTCTCTCTCTCTAAATGAGAGCCTCTCTCTCTAAATGAGAGCGCTACCCCTTAGTGGTTGTCTTTTCCTTTCCTCCCTCAACCTTTCTCTTCCACCGCCTTCCACTGCTATTCCCCTTTCCATCTCGTACTATCCTCCAACCATTTCTGCCACCTCTCTTTCCTATTTTTCCTCTCTTTCCTTCTGGTCTTTTCCCCCTGCTTCTCTTACTCTCCTTTCTCGTCAATAGCTCTCTTGCTCCCGCTGAGCTCTCTTGTTCCTATGACAAATCTGGAAGTTTTGGATCTGGAAGAAGGAACTAGCGAGATTGGTGTTACTAGTAGCTTTTGTCTCGTCAGAAAAGTGGCTCAGACCAAAAGCTTGGCTGCCCCAATCGTACAGAATATTCTTGTGGCTACCTGGAAGACGTGAGCTCCCTTCCATGTAGTAGATTGGAACAACAATGTTTTTCTCTTCCAGTTTGAAAATGAAGACGATAAACGGGATGTTTATCGTAAGGGACCGTGGTCCATAATGAATAGCCTTCTGATTCTTCAACCATTAAAGGAAGGGATGACAGTTTCGGAGGTGGACTTCTCCACTTGCTCTAAGTGGGTCCAAATCCATGGTCTCCCAATGGAGAAGATGACCCGCGCAAATGCCGAAATCATTGGGAAATGTTTTGGGAGACTTCTCGCTCTGGAAACAGCCTCAGATAACTTCCTTCTGTCTCGTAGCTTCCTTCGAGTTCGGGTTGAGGTCAACATTACTCAGCCCCTTGTCAAAGATTTTTCTGGTTGAAAGGGAAAGCAGACTCAAGTAGGGATCATTGGATATCATACAAGTATGAAAAACTGTCGGATTTCTGGTATGCTTGTGGCCGGATTGGGCAGGATAATAAGGGGTGTAGGTTTAACTCTCGAGGAGAGGATGCCTAGTCCGGCTATGGTCCTAAATTGAAGACGGGACGGCCTCGTAAAGGTGCCATCCCAATAAAAGTGATCCGTTTTGAAGTTGATGAAACTGAGAAGAGGGTGAATGAGATCTCGCACCAGCGGCCGGTTTTGGATAATAGGGATTTGGGCTCGATGGACAATCGCTTGCGGCGGCGGCGGCCGGAACCCCAAAGTAGCAGTTCTGAAGCGCGTGGAAAAGAGGTATTAGGGGAGCGCGTGATGCCACTCACAGAAGGACAATGCCAGCATTTGCCAGGGGTGGGGGAGCCAAATCCTTCAGCTACACGCGTCACTATGACAGGTAATGCTTATAGTAGTCATCCGTTGAGTAGCCCCCAAGGAATTTTGGATCTTGTCGCATCTAATTCAGGAATGTCTGTTGTGGGATCTGAGTTGGGTCATACCCCAATGCCTCATTCGGCAGTTGGGGCTTCTAAGCCCAGTTTGGACGATAGCCCAAATTTTAATACAATTCAAGCCCCAGCCCAGTATTTTGTCACTGAGCTCGACAGTCCTAAGGGTGACTCTTCGAGCCCTAACTTTGTCTCTCAATCTTTTGAGCCAATTCTTCCTTTGTCTTTGAGCCCAGCCCTCCCTAATAATCAGAACCCCTCCAAAATCAGCCACCAAACATCTTCCCCTATCCAAGTCCACCTGAGCCTCACTTTATCTAAACCAAAATCCCTAACTCTTTCCTCCCCAAATACCACCCATACCACCATAAGTCCGTTGAAGCTCACTCCGTCCGACATCCCTGTCTCATCCCTTTCTGCGGTGTTTGACTATTTAACCATTAAAAGGAAAGCTCAAGATGAGCTTTCAGATTTCAAAAAATCCAAGATACTTCATCTTTGTTCACCTGATCGACCCTAATCCACCTTCTACTCAATCAAACCTCACCCACCCTACCCGCAAAAAAAACCCAATCGTACTCGGATTCTTAAGCCTTCTAAGAGGAAGATTTCTACAGTTGGTAACCTAGTTATTAATGAGCAGGGGTTATGTGAGGTTCAGATCCAATAGTCATTTGAGGTTATGGATGTGGAGAATGCTGAGGATATAGTCAATCTGGTAGCTCGGGATGGGAAAGAGCAAGATTTGGTGCAGTTCCAGGGGGGACAAGGGCTTATGGCTGGCCCAAAACAGCCACTCCCTCAATGTTGATCCTAACCTGGAACTATCAAGGCATTGGGCGTACTTTGACAAGCCAGGCTTTGAGTGATCTCATTCGTAAAAATCGCCCCTCCATCATCTTCCTGATGGAGACAAAGAATAATAAGGTCAAGTTAAAGACCATCCGCCGTAGTTTTAAATTTGATAGTAGTAGTTATGTGGAATCGAAGGGTCTTTCAGGCGGCCTTGCTCTGTGGTGGAATAAAGATGTGGAGCTTGTAAGGGGAAAAAATCCGCTTAGTGTTAACTCTAGCTTTTTGGTAAACAGCTTCACGTGCCTCCTCGCCGGAACCCTAGCCCTTCGCCGGAACCCTAACTGCAAAACAGATAAGGGTGAGCGCACCTTTGCCTTTCGTGGCAAAGGCCCTCCGATGCCTAAGTTAGTATCACGTACTAGCAGAAAACCCTAATTATTATCAGTAGGTAAATAACTCGACTGCAGTAGACTGCGTACCTTTCACCTTAGGGTTTACCTTGTATTTATAGATTCACAGATGCTTGTTGCCCAAGTATCCGTGTTGCCCTAGGTTTCCTATCTCATACAGGAAACCCATAATATCTTGGATTCTCGTTCCCTTATCAGTTCATTACCTTAGTCCTTTTAGGACTCTTTTCCATAACTGACCGAACATCCCATTCCCGTTGGGTATCTCTCCTGGATCCCACCTGTTCGGTAATGCCTCCCTACAGCCCATTCCTTTACGGAACCTCCTAGAGTATTCCCTCTGCTCCAGCACTTGATTGGAGTTCTTCCCTTGTTCGGCTATCTCATCGCCGAACAACTACTTGGACCGACGTCCTCTCAGGAGCTCTCCTCCTGTTCGGCCCTTTTGGACCAAGAACAAACTACTTGGACCAACGTCCTCTCAGGAGCTCTCCTCATGTTCGGCCTTTTTGGACCAAGAACAAACTACTTGGACCAACAACTTCACATGTCACTGGTCCTTTATCAATCTCTTGGTCCAATAACTTCTCATGTTTACTGGACCTTGACCCCATACAGACTTCCTGGACCAATGACATTTCATATCGCTGGTCCATATTGCCGACCACCGGCTTGCACGACGACTATCCCCATCATATTTACACCATGGTCCCACGTACCCCGTGTTCAGGCCCTGTTTGGCCTTGTTCGGGAATACCTCCCTACAATTGCTCCCCAGCTTTACTCGTTATTTATTACCCAAATGACGAGCAAAGCTCTTAAGGACCGAGCAGATTCGTCCTGCTTCTGCACCTTTATTCGTGGCACATATCTTACTTCCCATATTAGATGCAAACAGATGTTTTCGTGAAACGAGACGCACAAACGGCATCCGGGGTGACATTTCACGTACGTCACCCTACTAACTTGGGTACTCAGGGAATCTCGTCCCCAATGCAGACCCACATTTCGTTTTGCTAAGTTCACTCATTTTTCAGCAAATCTTTTTGCACTCTTGCTAAGTTTGTTCGTACTTAACATTGACCCTAGGTCATTCCATATCTTCGCAGTTTCTCGGTATTCAGTATTTGCTTTGGCCCAAAGTTTTCTCGTACTTCAGCGAATTCCCAGCAATACTCTAGGAGTACTCGTACTCGTCTCAATTCTTGGCCGAACATGGTTGCTTCAGGCATTCGATGCCAAGACCTAGGTCTCCTTTGCACCCAACCTATCTCGGGCTCAGCTTGTAGCCAAGGCTTAAGTTTTGTCGATTTTTGGCATTCCTTACTGCCTTGGCCTAAGCATACTCATTCTTTAGTCAATCCACTGTCATGTCTAGGTTTATGTCGTACCTAGCTTATCTCAGGCTTTGCTCACATGAGAGCAATGTTCGTTGCTTGGGCCCCAAACCTTTTCGTGCTTGGGCCTTTGTCATGATTCGAGCAATGTTCACTGCTCGGGCCCCAAGCCTCTCCGTACTGGGGTCTATTTTTGACATTCTACGTTGTCATAGGTTTATTCGTACCTATGTTCAATTTAGCTCATGGTCACCCAAATTTTCGTGCTTGGTTATTTTTCCAATTCTAGGCACTTAACTTCTGCCATTATTTATGCTTGACACAGCCAAATAGTTTTTTTTTTTGAACTATTACTGTTTGAGCCTATGCATGCTCGGCGAATCATCTAAGTTCATTCGTACTTAGGTAGCAGCCCAAGTGTATTCGTACTTGGGCTTCTCTCAGCATTATTCGTTGCTGTGAGACTAAGTGTATTCATACGTAGCTAAATCTCAACATTATTCATTGCCTTTTGTGAGGCAAATTTCTTTTAATCGCCTCTTTGGCTCTATTCGTGGCCAAGCTCTTTCACACTCAGCAGATATTTAGCAATCTTCATCGCTCTTGCATAAATATTTTAATCATTATCCAAGCTTATTCGCACTTGGTATGCCTAAGTATATGCATACTTAGGTTTCACTCGTACTTGTTCATACTCGGTGAACTGTCTTTTATCCGTACTCAGGTATTGCCCAAGCTTAACCACCCTCAGCAGACTGCCCAAGTTTATTCGTACTGAGGTATATCCTGTGTTCGATCATACTCAATCGAATTTCGGCACCGTTCATGGTCATGGCCTAACTTTACTCATATTTAGCCAAACTTTGAGTTTGATTGCACTCAATCTGATTTGTGGCATTTTTTATCGCCATGGCCTAAGTTTATTCATACTTTAGCCAAATTCAGAGTTTGATCATACCCAACGAATATTTTTAATGAATGCTCTTTGCTCCCCAGGATGGAGAAAAAGTATCCTTAGCTTGTTCTTGCCAGGACTGAACAAGTACAATATTCGTGCTGGAAACAATTTCTTTCGAGCAATTTTATTCATAATTCTACCAAAGCAACTCGTAGCTTAAGAGAAATGTTAAACACTACCTCTTCTTTAAGTAATCCCATTACTTGACGTTATTTTGACTGATGGCCCTTCGTGGCCAGAATATAACGTGCTTGGACGCCAATCGCAGCTGCCCAAATTTTGTGCGAGCTTCTTAAGTATTTCATACCTATCGACCTTATGTATCTCATACATAAGCTTAAGTTTTTCATTCTTAGATACTTCCGTGTCTATACTTGACAACTCTCAAGCATAGTCGTCGTTCGCGCGCGACTCAATCTCGTGCTTGTTCATGCACATATAATTAAGTGTTATGAATAAACCTTCCTATGTGCATTCGAGCATAAACTTAAGTGTTTCATACTTAGCAAGTTCCTAAGTTTCTTATACTTAGTATTGTTGTGCTTACATGCACACACCCTAGTTTCGTGTGTTTATTCATACACATCTAAGCATTCGTACGTAGTCGGACTTGTGTGTTCCTTCATACACCTCAATCGTACTCAATCCCTACCGGATCTATTTACAGACCTAAACCCTTCGTGCCTGGCCAATTTCGTGTGTTCATTCATACACACTTTTTGTACTGTGCTTGCTCACCCAAGTGTTTCATACTCGACAGACTCCTAAGTGTATTCATACTTTAGATAAATCTGCATATTCTCGTATGCTCCCCAAGTTCCTCGTACTTGGAAATATGTGCATATTCACGTATGCAACCCAAATGTCTCGTACTTGGGTATATTCTGAGTTAGATCATACTCAATCAAATTATGCCATTATTCATTGCCATGGCCTAAGTTTACTCATACTTAGCCAAATTTGGAGTATAATCATACTCCATCGGATTGTGGCATTACTCATTGCCATGGCCTAAGTTTATTCATACTTAGCCAAATTTAGAGTATGATCGTACTCAATCGGATTTCGGCATTACTCACTGCCATGGCCTAAGTTTATTCATACTTAGCCAAATTCAGAGTATGTTCGCACTCCATTAAATTTTTTCGCACTCCATTGAATTTTGGCGTCACTCATTGCCATGGCCTAAGTTTATTCATACAAAGCCAAATTCGGAGTATAATTGTACTCCATCGGATTTTGGCATTATTCATTGCCATGGCCTAAGTTTATTCATACTTAGCCAAATTTGGAGTATGATCGAACTCCATCGGATTTTGGCATTACTCATTGCCATGGCCTAAGTTTATTCATACAAAGCCAAATTTGGAGTATGATCGTACTCAATCGGATTTTGGCATTATTCATTGCCATGGCCTAAGTTTATTCATACTTAGCCAAATTTGGAATATAATCGTACTCCATCAGATTTTGGCATTATTCATTGCCATGGCCTAAGTTTATTCATACTTAGCCAAATTTGGAGTATGATCGGACTCCATCGGATTTTGGCATTATTCATTGCCATGGCATAAGTTTATTCATACAAAGCCAAATTCGGAGTATAATCGTACTTTATTGAATTTTGGCATTATTCATTGCCATGGCCTAAGTTTATTCATACTTAGCCAAGTTCGGAGTATGTTCGCACTCCATTGAATTTTGGCATCATTCATTGCCATGGCATAAGTTTATTCATACTTAGCCAAATTCGGAGTATGATCGTACTTTATTGAATTTTGGCATTATTCATTGCCATGGCCTAAGTTTATTCATACTTAGCCAAGTTCGGAGTATGTTCGCACTCCATTGAATTTTGGCATCACTTATTGCCATGGCCTAAGTTTATTCATACAAAGCCAAATTCGGAGTATAATCGAACTCCATCGGATTTTGGCATTTTTCATTGCCATGGCCTAAGTTTATTCATACAAAGCCAAATTTGGAGTATGATCGTACTCAATCGGATTTTGGCATTACTCATTGCCATGGCCTAAGTTTATTCATACATAGCCAAATTTGGAATATAATCGTACTCCATCGGATTTTGGCATTATTCATTACCATGGCCTAAGTTTATTCATACTTAGCCAAATTTGGAGTATGATCGGACTCCATCGGATTTTGGCATTATTCATTGCCATGGCATAAGTTTATTCATACAAAGCCAAATTCGGAGTATAATCGTACTTTATTGAATTTTGGCATTATTCATTGCCATGGCCTAAGTTTATTCATACTTAGCCAAGTTCGGAGTATGTTCGCACTCCATTGAATTTTGGCATCATTCATTGCCATGGCCTAAGTTTATTCATACTTAGTCAAATTCGGAGTATGATCGTACTTTATTGAATTTTGGCATTATTCATTGCCGTGGCCTAAGTTTATTCATACTTAGCCAAGTTCGGAGTTTGTTCGCACTCCATTGAATTTTGGCATCATTCATTGCCATGGCATAAGTTTATTCATACTTAGCCAAATTCGGAGTATGATCGGACTCCATCGGTTTTTAGCATTATTCATTGCCATGGCATAAGTTTATTCATACTTAGCCAAATTCGGAGTATGATCGGACTCCATCGGTTTTTAGCATTATTCATTGCCATGGCCTAAGTTTATTCTTTTTTTTTTTTTGGAAAGCGCCTAAGTTTATTCATACTTAGCCAAATTTTGAGTTTTTTCGTACTCAATCGGTTCTCAAGTTTTTTTTTTCTTAAGTCGTATTCGTACTTTAACTTGAAAAACAATTTTTCAAATCAAATTTCGTTTTATTGCTTCATTCCAAGTTTATTCGTACTTAGATGCACACTCTCCCTACTCCCCAGTATGGAGGCAAATTAAGTGTCTTTGGGTCCATACTTAGCTTAGTCGTGCTAGGACCGAACACAAATAAAATTTCTTAATTCCGTCACAAAGCTGCTCGTAGCTGAATAATTTCTATGGAATTCTGATCATAATTCTCTTATAGCAACTCATAGCTAAAATATAAATTGCAATAAGTAATTCCACTACTTATCTGTATATTCCATGGCATATGCATTGGATTCCCATCCAAGACTTTGAGGCGATAAGCTTCAATCTCAGCTATCTCTGTAACCTTGTATGGTCTCTCCCAATTCGGACCAAGCTTCCCATTCGTGGGATCTCATGCAAAAACTTCCTTAGTTTCTTAGCCTTCAGTACTTTGGGCACTTCGTAACCCAACCAACAAGGCTTTGTATTCTACCACATTATTCGAAGCATTGAGCTGAACAACCAGTTCTAGCATCACAACCTTAGGAGAGCATATCATAATTCGTGCTCCTGAATCTTGAACTGTAAACATATAATTTTCACTCCTCTTGATCCTGCTCGGTAGATTCCTTCCTTCATCGTAATCACTCCCGCGTGGGATTATTACGAGAGCATCGTTGTCCGATAACTATACAATTTCCAGGTTTCTGTCCATAAAGGTGCTTGGCCCTTTGGTTTGTTGCCTATTCGAGCACTACCTGAATTCTCCACCTTTCGTAGGCATCTATACCAGTCTTTGATTTCTTGCTCACGTTTTTTCATAAGCTAAGCAATTTCTTCAATACTACATTCTTTCTCTTTGAGACCTTTCGTAGTCTCGAGTACGTTGTGATCGCCTAACAAATTTAGACCGATCCTCATGTTCATCTAACAGATTCAGATTGGCCTTCGCGAGAGCCTAACAAATTTGTACTGCTCTGTGCGATTGCCTTAACAATTTAGACTACTCCGTGCAATTGTATAGAAATTTTGAATTGCACTGCATGGTTGCCTAGCAGATTCAGACTGCTCCTTAGGATTGCCTAGCAGATTCAGACTGCTAAGTGCAATCGCCTAGCAGGTTTAAACTGCTCCTTAAGATCGCCTAGCAGATTCGGACTGCTCTGCGCTGCTATTGAGCAGATTCAGACTGCTCTGCTACCGAGCAGATTAAGATGGCTCCTTAAGATCGCCTAGTAGATTCAGACTACTCTGCGCTGCTACCTAACAGATTCAAATTGCTCTGCGCGGTCGCCTAGCGGGTTCAGACTACACTGCGCTGCGCGGCTTTGGAGCAGATTTTGACTGCTCCTTAGGATTGCCTAGCAGATTCAGACTGCTTTGTGCAATCGCCCAGCAGGTTCAGACTGCGCTGCTATCGAGCAAATTCAGACTGCTCCTTAAGATTGCCTAGCAGATTCGGACTGCTCTGCGCTGCTCCCTAGCAGATTCAAACTGCTCTGCGCGGTCGCCTAGGAGGTTCAGATTGCGCTGCTACCGAGCAGATCTAGACTGCTCCTTAAGATCGCCTAGCAGATTCGGACTGCTCTGCGCTGCTGCCTAGCAGATTCAAACTGCTCTGCGCGGTCGCCTAGCAGGTTCAGACTGCACTGCGCTGCGCGGCTGTGGAGCAGATTTTGACTGCTCCTTAAGATCGCCTAGCAGATTCAGACTGCTCTGCTACCGAGCAAATTTAGATTGCTCCTTAAGATCGCCTAGCAGATTCAGACTGCTCTGCTACCGAGCAAATTCAGACTGCTCTTTAAGATTGCCTAGCAGATTCGGACTGCTCTGCGCTGCTGCCTAGTAGATTCAAACTGCTCTGCGCGGTCGCCTAGCAGGTTCAGACTGCACTGCGTTGCGCGGCTGTGGAGCAGATTTTGACTGCTTTGACTTCCATCTCGGCATCTTGATTAGCTCCCCCAATCCTAGGAGCATACAATATTGAAGGACTTGCTCATAGCCCTACTCAGTGCCTTTTCAGGAGCACCAGGCAAAAAAGGTGTCCTCTCATTTTACCTCTTGGATCATCCTCCATTCGCGGAGTCTTTACGCTTCTAGAAAACATTGTTGATCTCAAAGAATTACAAAAAGGTGTCCTCTCATTTTCCCTCTTGGATCATCCTCCATTCGCGGAGTCTTTACGCTTCTAGAAAACATTGTTTATCTCAAAGAATTACTCCGTTTTGTATTAGATTTCTCGAATCCCTCTCTCTCTCATGCTTTTTAATCAGGTGTGCATACCCCTTGAGTTCATCCTACCATTTTATCCTCAGAACTCTAGGACTGAACCAGCGAGTGACTCGTACCCGCCAAGCCATTCCTTTACTCCACCAGCGGCTTTTTCGGAGCCTGCAGTGGCGTTTTGTCACGACCCCCTCAAGACCATGCGCGTTCTTTGGGTCGTATGGCTCTTCTTCCATCATGGTTTCAATGGGAATTCTATCGTTTCCCACAGACAGCGCCCATTGTAAGGGGAAAAAATCCGCTTAGTGCTAACTCTAGCTTTTTGGTAAACAGCTTCACGTGCCTCCTCGCCGGAACCCTAGCCCTTCGCCGGAACCCTAACTGCAAAACAGACAAGGGTGAGCGCACCTTTGCCTTTCGTGGCAAAGGCCCTCCGATGCCTAAGTTAGTATCACGTACTAGCAGAAAACCCTAATTATTATCAGTAGGTAAATAACTCGACTGCAGTAGACTGCGTACCTTTCACCTTTAGGTTTACCTTGTATTTATAGATTCACAGATGCTTGTTGCCCAAGTATCCGTGTTGTCCTAGGTTTCCTATCTCATACAGGAAACCCATAATATCTTGGCTCTCGTTCCCTTATCAGTTCATTACCTTAGTCCTTTTAGGACTCTTTTCCATAACTGACCGAACATCCCATTCCCGTTGGGTATCTCTCCTGGATCCTATATTCTCGGGATCCCATTCCTTTACGGAACACCATTGTTCTGGAACCTCCTAGAGTATTCCCTCTGCTCCAGCACTTGATTGGAGTTCTTCCCTTGTTCGGCTATCTCATCGCCGAACAACTACTTGGACCAACGTCCTCTCAGGAGCTCTCCTCCTGTTCGGCCCTTTTGGACCAGGAACAAACTACTTGGACCAACGTCCTCTCAGGACCTCTCCTCCTGTTCGGCCCTTTTGGACCAGGAACAAACTACTTGGACTAACAACTTCACATGTCACTGGTCATTTATCAATCTCTTGGTCCAATAACTTCTCATGTTTACTGGACCTTGACCCCATACAGACTTCCTGGACCAATGACATTTCATATCGCTGGTCCATATTGCCGACCACCGGCTTGCACGACGACTATCCCCATCATATTTACACCTTGGTCCCACGTACCCCGTGTTCGGGCCCTGTTTGGCCTTGTTCGGGAATACCTCCCTACAGAGCTCAACGTGGAGTTATCTACGAAGAACTTCATTCACGTAGTAGTCACTGATAAATCGCTATCAAAGTGTTGGGCAGCTACCTCCGTTTATGGCTGTCCAGTCAGGTCGGGGAGAGCTCTGGTGTGGGAGAAAATCACGTAAATTGCTCGGGCAAAGAGGTGACCTTGGTTATGCATGGGCGATTTCAATCAAGTTTTGAGAGCGGAGGATAAATTGGGAGGTATGATGCCTAGCCAAAACCAACTAGCAGCTTTCCATGAGATGATAAGTGAATGTGGTTTAGTAGACCTAGAGTTCAAAGGTCTAAAATTTAGGTGGAGAAATAATAGAAGTGCAGAAAATTTCATCATGGAACGAATTGATATGGCTTTTGCAAATGCCAAGTGGTGTGAGTTGAATGATCAAGCAATGGTTTTTGTGGAAGCAGCCGTGGGCTCAGACCATAATCCGTTGATTTTGAACATTGTTGTTCCTTTGAATAGGGTTGGTAAGCCATTCAGGTTTGAATCCTTCTGGGTCATCGAAAAGGAATGTAAGGAGGTTATTACAACAACTTGGAACCAGGGGTGTGAAGGTGATTCAATGACAATGGTGTGTAAGAAGCTAAAGGGGTGTAAAGATGGTCTTAAGGAATGGAACCGCAGGAAATTTGGAGATTTGAGATTCAAAATTACTAGTGTGAAAGACAGACTTGTAGAAATCCAGAAGGAACTTGAGCTTGGCTTTAATCCAGATGTCATGGCTTTGGAGAGATCTCTACTCAATCAACTGGAGGATTTGTGGCAAAAAGACGCAATGTACTGGCATCAACGCTTACGGATTAAGTGATTATAATTGGGCGATAAAAACTCTAGATTTTTCCATCTCTCTACCATTCAGAGGAGACAAAGGAACCAAATTATGAGATTAAAGGACAAGAATGTTGTGTGGAAAAATGAAGCTAAGGAAATAGAAGGTGTGGTTAAACTCCATTTTAAATAGCTATATAAGGGCCTTCCAAGAAGTGAGTTTGAAGATGTTATTAGCTTGATTGATCTTGTCGTATCTCCGGAGTGTAATGCTAGTTTGGTAAGAGGAATCTCTCGAGATGAATTCAAGAATGCAGTGTTTCAAATGGGGTCTCTGAAGGCGCCAGGGTCAGATTGGACCTTGTGGCAGCTCCGTCAGAAGAGCTGAGCTGGGGTACTTTGACCCTGTCATAGGTGAGATTGCCCAGGGAGGTGGAGACAAGACTGCTCTCAACTCCCCAGGTCCGTGCTTTTTGTAGTGCTGACTTGCTTAGTTCAACCATACTTATCAGGAATTTTTAATATCTTTCGGAAAATCAAGCTCTTTAAAAAAAGAAGAAGCAAGCAATGGGGAAGGGACACAGGGAGTATATCACGTTGGCGTGCACGTGGTGCATGCTGTACAGAGATGATAAGAATGATGCAATAATAAATAAAAAAGAAGGAAAGTTGCATCAACAAACTGCCTAGACCACGGCCAGCTCCTACACAGCATACTGTAATGCTGCGGACGGCTTTATAGTATGCCGTGCGAGGGACCTTTCCTGTTATCAGACTGTCATCAGCATCCAGAACATCGCCCGGCATATTGTATATACCGTGCGACGTTATTCAGAAACACCAGAAGATGCACAATTGCTAGATTGTCTCAGAACAATACCATTCCTTCAAGCCATGAATGTAAAATGACTTTTTGCGTATTTAATCACTTTTTGATGATTAAGGGAACTTTGTTTGTGTGGCAAAGTATGGCTTGAAGATATGGTCTCATCCTGAAGACACTGATGATAGATACTTTAACAACAAAACAGATCTGATAAAGGATAGCTACGATCTAGACAGTTTGAACAAGAAATCAATAGCTATTGAAATGCCGTGCACCTAAACATACTACACCATTCGACGCAGCAAAGTGCCGCGCGGCGTGGTATGTCCAGCATAGTTGTTATTTTATTTTCTGAAAACGGTTTTTAAGGCCAAGACTTAACCAAAAGGGTTAAGCCTGGTGACAGGAGAGTCCCCTCAGGGCCAGGACAGGGCCTAACCCAAGGAAACTTGGTATTTACCTTTGATCTTGAGCTTGAACAAGGATGGATGCTGAAGAATGGAAGCGGATGACGAAGGGTGAGGACGGATGGTGAAGGATGTGAGTGGGTGAGATCGGGTGAGAAAAGATAGGTGTGGGTAGGAGTGGTTGTTGGGTATTTTGGTGGATGAAGCCTTAGAAGTTGGCAAGAGACTAACTCTGATGGTGAGGAGAAAAATGGAGTAAAGTACCTTGAGAATGTCTTTTGGGAATGACACTCTCAAGACTTGGAAATGGAGGAATGGGTGTAAAGGCAAGAAGAGAGAGAAAGGCTTGGGATCAATGATCAAGGACCCCTTTCCTCTTGAGTGAATGGCTGTATTTATAGGCAAGAGCCAAGGAATTTGAATTCAAATGGTGGAGGTATTTTCTGGGCGGGCCAGAAGTGTATTTTCAGCCAAGCCATTTTGTAGCTGTGGCTCAAATGGGCGTGGCCGACAGCTTTCTGAGCCAGTCAAAACTTTTTCCTGTAATGCCGTGCGGTTGACCTCGAGGTGTCGCACGGTGTAATAAGTTTCGTTATACCGCGCGTTGCAGGTGTGTTCCGCGCCGTATTCCAGATTAAGTCTAGGGTTTTTGGGCTTTGGGCTATTGATTTATTTGGGTTATCTGGGTTAAGGGAATCCTTTATTCAAGCTCGCAAAGGTACCGTTTCCTTTATTTCATCATTGGGGCGTTCAAGAACCTCCAAGGTCCGGATTGGGGTGTCTACACTTGCTCTACCATCTTGCTCGTTCACTCCTTCCTCAGTAATGTGGAATAAGTTGTGGTCCATCCCTACTGCTCCAAAGGTCCGTATGTTCATGTGGAAAGCTGTTAAGAATTGGGTGGCTTGTCGGGATAATCTTTTCCGTAGAAAGTGTATTACTAATCCAACCTGCCCAATCTGCGATAGAGCGAACGAAACGATTGAACACCTTCTTTTCCACTGCCCATGGAGTAGGGCTGTCTGGTTTGGGAGTGGAAAGGCTTTCTGGGTTCTTTAGAATGATATTACAGCTGTAGATAAGTGGATGGAGGATATCTTATGTGGGTGTTTGGCTAAGGAAACCAGTAAAGAGGTGGGGGGATCTATTTTCCAGATTTGTTGGGCTATTTGGAAGGCGAGAAACAATTTCGTTTTCAACGGGAAGAAACTTATCCCGAGTGAGGTAATTGAGCAAGCTGGAAAAGCGAATGTGGATTACTTGAATGCAGTCTGGAAAAATCTGGAGGGGGGCCTTCCTAAGGCCAACCAGGTGGAGAGGTGGTTACCACCTCCTCTGTCTGTTTTAAAAATGAACTATGTTAGAGCATTTAAATCCTCCTGCAGCTTAGCTGCCTTTGGCATTCTTGCTAGAGATAGTAGTGGATTGGCTCAGGTGTGGTCATACTATGGTTTCTTCAGTGCTTTCCATTGAAGCATGGGCTTTAAGAATTGCTTGCGTCGTGGCTATACAAGAAGGGTTCCTGTGGGCTCCCCGCCTGGCGCGCGCTCAAAGAGTTGCCATGTCACGCCCTCGATTTTCAACATAAATAAATAAACCAATTCAACAAAGAATCCTCGCATAAAGTAAATATTACCCAAAATGAATTCCCACCTGTTTAATTACAAGTCAAGTCCCCAAACTTCAGTCAAAAGATAATCCAAGAGTAAAATTAGTTACAAGGCCATCTTTAATCAAAAGTAAGTCTATTCTTAAGATGAGCTAATAACTAAATCAAAAGAGCTTCCAAAATAATCTTCGTTTCCAACTACGCCAGGTCATGCTACCTATTGCCCTGCGTTCGGACCTGAAAAGAAGGATTTTGTTGAGCTACTAGAGCCCAGTAGGAAATTCTCTACACAATCTATATGTAATGAGATGGTAAGCATGAATGTAGTGAATCAAGCTAAAAGGCAAATCAAGATAACCCATGTCAACACAATTTACTAACATCGAGCATTCTCATACACAACCACGCACACACACACTTCTCCCAATCAATTTTCACCCCTTGCGACTTGTGTTACCACCCTTTGTGTCATAATAAACTCCACCCCTTGCGACTCGTGTTATCACCCCTTGCGTCACAATAAACTCCACATTTAACTTCAAGACAACAACTACATTATCAACACTACCACCACGTCACAAACGACTCATGAATCACAACAATCAAGCCCAAGATATGGTATCCGTAAGCATATATAATCCACAAATTTTAAAGGGTTCCACCCGGGCCATACATAGCATTTCAACACTAATATCACACTAATCTACCATAAAACATGTAGAAAGAGAGAGAAATCCCTACCCAAGTGGGTTGAACTTGAATCCTCCAATAACAAGCCTCACCTGAGCTTGGATGCAAGATCTAGAGTGAATAAAGTCCACAAACACGAAGAACAAACAAAGATCAACCAATAATCGAGAGGAGAGAGAGAAAAACATGGGTAAGCCTCAAAGTGTGATAACAAGAACATAAAACTCACCATTGGTTCACTCAATGCGAGAATCTTGTGAATTTGAGGAAGAAAACCTTTGGATCTTGGAGATTCGAGGTTGAAATTGAGAGTTTTGGGTGAGATTGGAGTGGGGTGGGTGAAAGAGGGTTTTGAGATCTGGTTTCGTGGCCTTTGGGTGTGAGAAATGACATAAAGGGATATTTATATTGTCCCAAAAAGCGTGCTGAAAAAGTACAGAAAACACAGCATGTACCGGTACTGGGCGACTCCCAGTACCGGTTCAGGGATCTTTAAAAAGCCAGAAAACACAACTTCTGATCATCGTGTACCGGTACTGGGCGACAGCCAGTACCGGTTCGAGAAAGGCAGAAAATGAATTTTTTTTGCGATGGTCACCGGATCAACCCCACTTGCCACCAACACTACCAAACATCAATATAACCTCAAAACTATCATTATACTATTCTCCGAGAGTCCGATACACACCCGGATACGTATCTCCGTACACCCCCACAACATACGAGCGATTTTACTAGCAATACAACTACTTAACAAAATAAACGACTTCCGAAATTAAAAAATTTTTGCAAGTCTCTACACGCCATGCACCCGGATTTTTGAGATGGATGATTCGAGAAACCGAGGAACTCGTTTGGAAAAGCCTTTTGGTCTAGCGAAAACGTTGAGATTTTGGGTTCGGGAGCCACGTTACGAATGAAGAAGGTTTTTCTTTAAAAAGCACCCCACTCGCCCGATAAAGCCGGTATCTACTAAGTATTTTCGAAAGGGAAAATTTTTAATATATTTTGGAAAATCAAGCTCTTTAATAAAGCAAGTAAAAGGGGAAGGGACACGGGGAGTATATCACATTAGTGTGCACGTGGTGTTCACTGTACAGAGATGGTAAAGATGATGTAGTGAAGAAAAGAATAGTAAAGCTTCCCAACAAACTGTCTGGACTACGGTCATCTTTCACGCGGCATACCGTAATAAAGCACACGACCTTGTGGTGTGCCGTGCATGGTTCCTATCCTGTCATCAGGCTGTCATCAGTGTCCAGGACATCGCCCAGCATATTGAATAGGACATCGCCCATTTCTTCAAGCCATGAATATACAACAACTTTTGATGCGTTTGATCACTCACTCGAGATGATCAAGAAAATCTTATTTATGAGGTAAAACATGGCTTGTAGATATGGTCTTATTCTAAAAACACTGATAACAGACATCTTAACAATAGAAGCAAACCCAACGAAGAGTAACCACGATCCAGACAACTTGAGCAAGAAAATAACAGTTAATGAAAAGGCTGTGCATGTGAACATGCTACGCCGTGCGACGCATCAGAGCGCCGCGCGGAGTGGCTTGTCCAGCACAGGGGCTGTTTTATTTTGTGAAAATAATTTTTAGGCCAGATCTTAACCAAAAAGGGTTAAGCCTAACATCAGAAGAGTACCCTCGGGGCCAGGACAGAGCCTAGCCCAAGGAAACTTGGTTCTTACCTTCGATCTTGAGCTTGAATGAGGATGGATAGTGAAGGATGAAGGTGGGTGACGAAGGATGTAAGTGGGTGAGATTGGGTGAGAAAAGATGGGTGTGGGTATGAGTGGTTGTTAGATATTTGGGTGGATGAAGCTTCAAAGTTAGTAAGAGACTAACTTTGATGATGAGGAGAAAAATTGAGTAAAGTGCTTAGAGAATGTCTTTTGGGAGTGGCATTCTCAAGGCTTGGAAGTGGAGAATGGGTGTAAAGGCAAGAAGAGAGAGAGAGACTTGGGATCAATGATCAAGGGCCCTTTTCTCTTGAGTGGAAGGGTGTATTTATAGGTAAGAGCCAAGAATTTTGAAATTCAAATGGTGGAGGTATTTTCTGGGCGGGCCAGAAGTGCATTTTCGGCTGAGCTATTTTGCAACTGTGGCTCAAATGGGCGTGGCCGACAGCTTTCTGAGCCAGTCAGAACTTTTCCTGAAATGTCGTGCGGTTAACCTCATGATTGCGTGCGGTGTAATGAATTTTGCTATGCCGCGCGATGTAGAAGTGTTCCGCGCGTTATTACAGTCTCGGTCCAAGGCTTTTGGGCTTTCTCTAGGCTTTTTGGGCTTTTGGTTTGTTGGGCTGAGGGAATCCTTCATTCAAGCTCGCAAAGGTACCGTTTCCTTTATTTCATCATCGGGGCGTATAAAGAACCTCTGAGATCCGGATTGGGGTGTCTACAGTAGTCCCTCTTTAACGTACCTCGGATACCATTGGTTGGTACGAGTGACGCTTAAAGAATAGGCATCCCAATCCGTTGCTCTAAAGTTTTTGAACGGAGACAAAACGCATGAAAATTGAAATGCAAGCAAAATTATAAGGGTGGTCGCGCTCGTAGAGCTACCTATGTACCCCGTTTGTAGGGATCAGACCAACGTAGTTCAATAGAGACAATGCAAGTAAAACGAGTCCCGGAGGACAACTAGCAAAATCATGCAATAAACTGTAGACACCTCCCAAACGGGGTATCGCCATACAGATTGATTATTGTTTGCTCGTTTTGGTTGCTTGTGTAGACACCTCCCTAGAGCGGGGCATCGCCATACAGATTGATCGTTTGTTTGCTCGTTTGGTTGTTTGCTTCGTAAACCAAGATCGTGGACATTCCCATGGCTAGGAATATCGCCACACGATAACGGTTATCATCAAAACAGAGTCGCCACCCAGTTTATTAAAACTAGAAAAATAGATAGAGATCCTGGGTACAGGAGCCAAAAGTACAATAAGGGGAATGTGTTAGGCACCCCTATCTGCCCAGCCATGAGACTGGCCCATAGTTATTCAACATAAGACGTATACTTGCTTTATTTAACCCTAATAAGTAATATGTTTAATTAAGCCTTTAAACAGTTAATGGTGAGCCAGTGCGATAATTAAAGCATGCGTCAGAAAGTAGAACAAAACAAAACAGTCCCAGGGAAATGGATCTCGCGGCCGGTGAATGGATGTCACGGCCGAGGGATCCTCCTGATTTTATGTACCGGCCGAGAGATCGAAGCCTCGGTCGGTGTTCTTCCTCACACCAGACAGAAAACTTAGCAGATAATCAAAACACTACGATTAGGCATGAATACAGTAAATAAAACAAACCAGAGGCCGTTGGGCCTCATCACCTTGATCCCTCAGTTGCTTGATTGCTTCGGATTGATGGTGATTGACTGATTTCTTCTTTGAAAACCCCTAGGGTTAGGGTTTGAATTTCGGGGTTTGATCGTCGGATTAGTAGCTGCCTTCGGGAGGTTGGGGCTTTTGAAGAGAGGGTTTGAGAGTGTATTTGTGTAGAGTTTCGTGGCTGATGAGGGTGTATTCACTTAGCAATTTCGGAGCCTAAAGGCTCCTTTATATAGGCAAAAGGATGACACATTTCGTCCAATCGAAATGCACGATCAAAATTAGAGTTAGAGAGTGATTCTAACTCTTCATGGCAATCCTCTGACATAACCCGAACGCATCGGGATTTGGCTGATAGGGTTTGGTGAATGGATCAAACGTTTGACAGAACGTTCCAGAATCTGAAAAAAGGACGATCTGGCGGCCGAATGATAGATCTTGCGGCCGAGGGATTGATATAAAGACCCGGTATTTTTAATAAATAATAATAATCATCAAAACAAAATATAATTTTTTTGCTCGTTAGTTTATTTAATGCTAAAAATTATTTATGACGTCACACCAGAATTTTATTTCATAAACAATTGTGTGCGCACGTGTCCGACGAGTTAATTCTTTATTGTACGCGTGTGTACATTAGATCATTTTATCCAAACCCTAATCTAACTAAATCCTAAACTGGAATCCTAACCAAACTATTACCAAACCAATACTCCACCATCACGTCATATCTCCTTTCCCCCGTTTCTTATTTTTCCGGCAGAAGAGGAAACAAAATCCCCCATTTTACTCCTTAATTCCCTCCCAATTCAACACCTCATCTTTACCCATGAGTTAGTATCCTCCCTCCAAAATCCAACCCATTAGATATTACTCCCTACCCACTTCCTTCCCAGGTAAGCTTCCTTCTCTCTTCTTTCTTATTTCAGACACACACACACATACACGGCAGGAGGGAGAGAGAGAGAGAGAGAGAGAATCAGCGAGAGAGAAAAGGAATCGGAGCCAAACCGACCGTCGGATCTCACCATCACCGCCGGTTTCCACCATCATCGATCCGCACCACCACCGATCAACCGGACCTCACCTCTGCCAGGAACAGCCACCACCGGAACACCCCACTGCCGTGCTCACCACCAACCGGGTCACCTCCTCCAGCCGAGCTCCTCCGTCGCCGTTCCGAACCGCCGCCTAAATCACTCCGTAAACCGTTTCGCCGGACGAGAGGTAGTTCGAACTCACCTCCCTACGTATATATCGTGTTTATATATTGATTTTATGTTTCGGTGTGATAGTAATCGAACCCGACGTCGCCGGTCGAGTCCGGCCGAAACCCATGGTTTTTCCGTTGAAAACAGTCACGGGAAAGTTTTGAAATGGTTATAGTATATTACAGTTTAGCCCTCGAGATTTAAGAGCTTATAAATTTGACTCTTGAGTAGTAAAAATTGATATTAAGTCCCGAGGTTAATTAGTTTTCAATTCGGTTCTAATTCTGTTAACATCCCGCGACGATTAAGAGTAAACGTAGACTTTAGTTTTGAAAAAGAAAAGAGAAAATAATAAGGATCACTTAATTTATTTTAATCGCATGATTAATTCTATGACATGACTAGTTTTATCGCATGATTTGTTTTTATCGCGTGATTAATGTTGTTAGTATATTAGCATGTTTTGTTGATTAAAACCTTGGTTCCCATGCGCATAGTCGCTCTGATTAATTTAAGTCGACTTTATTTTGGAAGCTTGTAAGTTTATTTTGGAAATTGTAATGTTTTGATTTATTCGAAATGGCTGACATATGCTTTTGAAATGGTGACGCAGTAAATCTATGAATTTCTTTTGAGAAAATAATCTTCTTATGTTTAAATAATGTCTCCGAATTTTCGGGGCGTTACAATTGATCTCTCAGGGAGATTTTCATGCAACAGGTCGCTCGGGTGAAGAAATGATGTTAAGGCCGTGAGATCAAATGTCGCGGTCGACAGATGGATTCTTTTAGGATTATGTATTTCTGTCTGAAAGGCTATTTGGCTCTGGATTGGGTCCTCTAAGTGGCTCAAAATTCCTACCGAAAGTCCTAAGGTTCACAAGAAGGAAATTAGCAATCACTGTATCCATTTCATCATCGGGATGGTCCTCAAGGTGGGACTTAAAATAATCGTTAGGCCAAATTGGGGTGTCTACATAAAGTTGGGAGGATTGAGTGCCAATGGTGTAGAGTGTCATGAAGCAAATGCAAATAACGTGACAAATTCGAGTCGAGCCTTCAAGAGGCAAAATTCCGAAAGGAGCCCTCGGGAGGCGGAAATTTGAGACGAGCCTTCAGGAGGCGAAGATCGAGACGAGCCATCGGGAGGCGAAGAATTCAAGACGAGATGAGCCCTCGGGAGGCGAAATTCGAGACGAGCCTTCGGGATGCGAAAATCCAAGACGAGCCATCGGGAGGCGAAAATCCGAGATGAGATGAGTCATCGGGAGGCGAAATTCGAGACGAGCCTTTGGGAGGCAAAAATCCGAGACAAGACGAGTCCTTGGGAGGCAAAAATCTGAGACGAGCCTTCGGGAGGCGAAAATCCGAGATGAGATGAGCCCTTGGGAGGCGAAAATCCGAGACGAGATGAGCCCTCGGGAGGCAAAATTCGAGACGAGCCTTCGGGAGGCGAAAATCCGAGACGAGCCTTTGGGAGGCAAAAATCCGAGACCAGACGAGCCCTCGGGAGGCGAAAATTCGAGACAAGAATATTGTGAGTCGAGATTGGAAAGGTTTTGGTGAAGTCTGGGGTGGAAAAACGACGACGAGTCCCGAAGGACGAATACTGTGAAAAGTGCGAATACGGCAAGTCCTCGGGGGACGAAAAATTCCACGAGTCCCGGGGGACAAGAATTAAGAAATCCTTTAATCAAAGCACAACATTCAAAAAGATTTTGGTTTAAAAACAACTGGAATATTTGATTTCCAAGAAGATTTTGGTGGCTGGTTGATCAATTCCCGAGAAAATTGGATTTAATCCTCTGGAGCCATAATGTCGCGCGGTTAGTCATGGTGGCACGTGGTATTTCAATTTCTCATGCAACTCTTCAATTTCCGAGAACAGTTGGCTGGTTTAAGAGTGCCTATTAATGTAGGCGTGCCCTTTCAACGACTAACATTTCTTTAAAAAGGGGAAAGGTGCCACATTCCATACACCACCAACAAAAGTTTCTCCAATCTCTTCATCTCCTCCTACACTTCTCAAAAGCAGGTTGCGAAGACAAGTTCCATGGCGGATAACAGTCTCGTGGCACGAGTGATTTCCTTGAAGGCCGAGATGGCCTTTTACCGAGAGGAGATCGAGCAACTTAACGCACGGATTGGGAGACTGATCTTTACCATCCGCACCCTTCGCCGTGCGGTCTCCAACCTCCAAGATCTTGCCTTTGACGCATAGGATGACAAGCACGACCCTAAGTATGCACTGGGGCGAGAATCAGATGAGACCGCAGAGGACTTTGAAGGCAATCCGAATGGGTCGGACGATCGTTCAGACAGAGGGAATGACGCGTCCGGCGAGGGAAGTGGTTGAAGACGAAGAAGAAAGGGGCAGTAGGTTCTATTTTCTATTTTTCTTTTTCCCTTTTTTTTTAAAATGTAATGGAAAAATTCCCGGGATTCGCCTCGGGTTTTATGAATGGAATGGAAAGTCCCCGTTTTCTTACTCCTGTCTGCTTTTCTGCTTTCGAACGAACACACGTAATTTCATGCAAACACAAACTTGATTGTTAAGAACTGCTCTCAGAATCTAAACTGTCGAAATAACCCAGAATGTCGTGCGTAGCCCATGGAGAGACGTACGCTGTAACAAATCAACGGATCTCTTATGCCGCGCGTTTAACACAAAACACCGTGCGGCACTATAAGCTATGAGCTCGGTCCTGATTTAATTCCGGACGAACCGGTTCAAGGGGTATATACGGGTGAGGCGTATACGATACGCCCCACCGTTTGAAATCTCGCGCTCTCTCTTTGCTCTCTCTCTCTCCGATCACTCTCTCTCTCTCTCGATCGTCTCTCTCTTTCTCTCACTCTTCCACTCTCTGCTCTCCGCTCTCTCTCTCACTTTCTTCTTTCTCTCTCTCACATGGATGATATCGATACACCCGGTGGTGATCAACCACCAAGGGTTGAGTTTATACCTCCTCCGATCACTTCGAAGGGTGATACGACGATTGGGGGTATCCCGGAGACCATGCGGGTCTTAGCTCGGATGGCAATGGCCGAAGAGGCCACAGCCTCGGCCACCGTGGTGGGTGGCGACAGTGGTGGCAGTGAAGTGGTGGTCGGCTATGGCCAAGGTACGGAGAGTCCGGGTGCAATGGCACAAGGGGGTGGGGAGGAGGCTACGGGTCGATCGGAGGGTGCGATTGGCTTGGAGGAGAGGGCCGCAGAGGCTCACGGTGGTGATGGTCTGGATAGGGTAGAGGAGGAGACGGAGGCTTCTTCCGTGAGAGAGCCTCGGGTCGACTTGGGGAAGGACCCCATTGTCGAGGAGGAGCCGGTGGAGGAGCGGGAGACACCGGCTATGTTTGTTGGCAGTGGTGCAGGTGCGGGGTCATCGCGCCACATTGGTTTGGGTGACTACCTAGAGACAGCGTTCCTGGAGGACCTAGTCGAGACCTTACGAGGAGTGCCAGGGTTAGCGGGCTTTACTCGAGTCTCGTGAGACGGAGCTACAGGTGAGCTTGAGACTGGGGCTACCAAAGAGCCACAGGTAGAGGAGGAGGCTGGGGGCGAGGCAAACCCTCGCTGGAGCGTTGTAGACGAGGCGACTGAGGCCTTACGGGGGCGAAGAGCTTACGATAAGGCGACCTACGTGCTTTTTTAGCACGTAGTGGTGCCTTCTCTTCTAGACGCTTACAAGCCGGAGAGGCCTATATACGACGAGGCTCTGGTCTTGAGGGACCCACAGCAGCACCTTTCCTTACGCCGAGACGAGGTATACTTTAAATGCTTGCATTTCAAATTCCAATGCAACGTACTTTCACTTTCCTGCTTTGACTGTTGCATTTGCTTTGCATGCTATGCCTGTTTGCTGACCACTGTCATTTCATTGTAATAGGCGATCCCGATTTCGTGCTACGGTGGTGCGGCAGATGTGCCGAAGTTTTGGGAGAGGTTCCATGAGGCGGTGAGGGAGATAGTAAGGCAGGCGGGCTTCGGGGAGTTCGTTGGTGTGTTGACGAGGGCGAATAACGATCGCCAGGTGGTGAGGGCACTTGCCGAGAGGTGGTGGGACACGACGAATTCGTTTCACTTCTCTTTCGGTGAGATGACGGTGACGCCTTTGGACTTTTCGGCGATCACCGGTCTGAGGGTCGGAGATGACCCTATTCCCTTTGACACCACGACAGGGAGGAGCGCGAGTTCCAGAGGCGAATGTTGGGGTATGTGCTGAGGGCAGAGACAGACGACGCCCAGTACGCTCAGCTTTTGGGATTTTGGATGGAGGAGCTTCCGACGGACAGAGTACAGGAAGAGCAGATGGCGAGGTTGTGGGCTACCAGCCCGAAAAAATATATTTTTCCCGTTTTGAAGAAAAATATGGTTTGAAGAGTCGCCACCCGGATTTATGGTCCATCACCCGAGAAACCGTTTTGTTTCAAAAATGATCGATTTGAAATGAAAACCAGAGATCGTTTTGAGGGTCCGGAAGCCATGTTACGAGGTGGGAAGGGTTTTACGGCACCCCCTCGCCCGATTCGAAGTCGGTCTCTACTAAACGTTTACGGGATTTTTAAAAGGGATTTTGTTTCATTAAAACGACTAGCAGGTATCCACAGTTATAACACATAAAGAGTGCATGCATGTGCAAGTGTACAGTGGATGATGAAATAATAAGTGAATAGAATGCATGGTCACAGAAACTGAGGATCTGTCACTGACTTCACTCTCGAGCGCTCGGGAGTGGTCCCGAGCGCTTGGGAGTTCTGACACTCTGAACCTGCAAAACTTGTTAGCACAGACAGAATATAATGCTAAAATAGGAACTGAAAAGCTTCTATAAATACTACTGGCTCAGCAGAGGATTTGAAAGACTGGAATAAGCCCTCAATCTTTTAGATCTTGCATCCCTGCCTTGACAAGATTAAATCTACAAATTTAAAAGAGCAACGGGCCACACTCATGCATGCAGAAACCAGAGAACACAGCAGACTGGGGAAGATAGAACGTAATAGCATGCATGCACTCCCGAGCGCTCGGGAATGGTTCAGAGCGCTTGGGAGTGAACTGCATGTCAATTCTCTCTCAAACAGAAAATGGTACTGTCTTAGCATGCGAAAACCCCTACTTTGATCTTTCAGAAGAGAAAATAGTCTTTCGGGCTTGGAAATCTTGGGTTTTATACGAAAAACCTGTAAGAGGTGTTTTTGTCTCAGGATAACTGATTTTCTGTGCATGCATGCTAGAGTAACACCATCTTATTTGAGAGTGCACCTCATTCCCAACCTACTATGTGATAAAGGGCCATGCATGAAACTGGGAACAGTCCCGAGCGCTTGGGAGTACTCTCGAGCGCTCGGGAATGGTTCCAGTAAAGGTTTTGTGAAAACATTTTTTGTACCCCATTGCTCTTGTTTTTACACTAGGGTCTCCCAACCATGCACCCAGTATTGAAGACTGGGTCAGGCTGAGAGACCCCCCTCAGAAGGGAAGAACAGCCTCTTTGTTTATGATCAAAGGTAAAGATCTCTACCTTTTACTTGAACCTTGCTCCTTGGAATAACTTTGAAAGGTGGATGTAGAGAGAAGAGTGCAAGAGATCAGAAGAATATTCTGGATTTCTTGCCCTTTTCCTTGGTGATTTCTAAAACTTTTGAAGTTTGGAAGGTGGGTTTGGAAGTTTTTGGTTTTTAGCAAGAGAGAAAGAGAGCAGAGAATGGGGTTCTTAGAGAGAGAAAATTTCATAGCCCCTTCATCTGAAACCAGACCCTCCTATTTATTGGCAAAATAACCTATGGTTTTGAAAATCAAATGGGTTTAAATAAAACATTTTTTTAATGGCAAAATCCTTGGCCTGAATCTCTGCCACCAAAGGTTGAGTGTGGACCGAGTTTCAGCTGGCTCAAAGAGATTGTAATGATGAGTTGCATGGGTAGTGGGTGATACTGCCATCCATTGGGCAACAGATCAGTCTCGAGCGCTCGGGATCAATCTCGAGCGCTTGGGACCTCACTCTCGAGCGCTCGAGAGTGAGCCAGGCCAGAGGTTTTGTAAAATGGTTTTGAGCGCTCGGGATTGCTCCCAAGCACTTGAAAATGCTTTTGACCATTTTTATTTCCTTTTCCAATCTTTCAAGGAGCAAAGTCTCAATCGGTACTAGGCTTGTTTCAATCCAAGTCATCATCGGGGAGCCTCCGGGCCACAAGTCAAGGAATTTTGAAGAGTCCAAATTGGGGTGTCTACAGAGGTGCTTTTTGCTGTACATGCTCGGTGCGTCCCTGTTTCCCAACAGGCGCAACCGGGTGCACCTTTTGCTTTTGTCGGCTTTGAGGGACGTCGAGGAGATTGCCCGCTTTGGCTGGGGAGGTGCAGCACTGGGGACGTACTACGCATTCATAGGGTCTTTTTTCCGAGGGGCAGGAGTGAGCCTCGGCGGCTACTGGAGAGTCTGGGAGGTATATCTCGATCCCTTTCCTTTGAATAATTAGCTTTTCATTCGTCCATTATACAATACACATCATGTGCTAACCTTCGATGCCTTAACTTGCAGCTTTGGACGTACGAGGTGATAGGCATGTACCCTCCCGAGACTACATGCCCTGACGACACGATACTCCCTCGAGCCTTGCACTGGTCAAAGGAGTACCGAGGGGTGAAGAGGAAGGGCAATCTGAATGCCTTCCGCCTCTTTCTGGACGAGTTGCGTCCTGATCAGGTACCCCCACACCTTTACATCAATTTCTTAACTTTCACACCCATTTCAATTTGAAAAGTATGCTGACGTTGCTCATTCTTGATGGTAGGTCTACTGGCGGATCTGGGACCGCTTCGAGGTCGCATACGTTGCGCGGAGCAAGGAGGTGGCGAGGGGGAGAGTGCTTCTCGAGTCCCCTTACGGTTGGCAGTGGTACCTGGGTGACCGGGTATCACGTCAGTCGCTGAGGCTGGACGTTTTTCGAGTCCTTGGGCCACTCCCTCTTCTAGTGCAGAGGACGAGTCAGTACACTCGGGGGGAGATCGAGCGGTTCACACAGCTGGACCCCGAGCTGGAGCCGCTCTTCTAGGCAGGTGCCGGCTACGCTGCCGACTACGCTGAGTACCAGGCTCGGTATCTGATGCATGGCCTTGGGATACGCGCCGCTTGGGAGACAACGCAGCCGACGCGTGGCGGTAGAGGTGGTAGAAGGGGAAGAGGAGGTAGGAGAGGTGATGGAGGTAGATAAGGTGAAGGCCGAGGCGACGGTGCGGGCCTGCGTGGAACCAGCTTGCCTCCACTTTCCTGGACAGTGGACATGACGACCGCCAAAGGGGCTCTTGGTCTAGTGGTGGTGCCACGTCCCACAGCCATGGCTCCGGAGTTCTTTGCTTAGGTATGACATGTCTTTATTCTATTTCGTATGTTTGCTATTATCACTGCGTGTTCTAATTGATCTCTTCCATTGTGCAGGCGACTCCAGAGTATGTGAAGGAGATTGCGGAGGCCATGATGGGCTTGGAGCAGCTGGTGCAGCAGTATGCCATGGGCCATCCTCCGGAGGTGCTTCCTCGCGCTGGTGGGTGTAGACACCTCCCAAACGGGGCATCGCCATATAGATTGATCACGTCTGTTTGTTCGATTGGTTGCTCACTTCATAAACCAAAATCATGGACATTCCCATGGCTAGGAATATCGCCACATGATAACGGTTATCATCAAATAGAGTCGCCACCCAGTTTATTAAAATTGGGAAAACAGATAGAGATTCTGGATACGGGAGCCAAAAGTACAATAAGGGGAAGGTGTTAGGCACCCCTCTTTGCCTAGTCGTGAGACTGGCCCATAATCATTCAACATAGGACGTATAGATGCTTTGTTTAATTCCAACACATAGTTTGTTTAGTTATTCCTTTAAACAGTAAGCAAAGTGAGCCAGTGCGATAATTGAAGCATGCATTCAGAAAGCAGAGAAGCAACAAAACTGTCCCAGGGAGATAGATCTCGCGGCCGGTGAATGGATGTCACGGCCGAGGGATCCTCCTGGTTTGATGTACCAGCAGAAGGATCGAAGCCCCGATCGGTGTTCTTCCTCACACCAGACAGAAAGATTAATGGATAATCAAAACGCTACAGTTAAAAAATGCAGTAAATTAAAACAAACCAGAGGCCGTTGGGCCTCACCACCTTGATCCCTCAGTTGCTTGATTGCTTTGGATTGGGCGTGATTGATTGATTGCTTGGTCGAGAACCCTAGAGTTAGGGTTTGAACTTCGGGGTTTGATCGCCGGATTGACGGCTGCTTTCGGAAGGTTAGGGCTTTCGAAGTATGGGATTGAGAGAGTATTTTGACAGAGTTTCGTGGCTTGATTGAGTGTCAAGGTATATGAATTTCGTGTGTTTATTTCAGAGTCCAAAGGCTCCTTTATATAGGCATAGGGATGACTCACTCCAGCCAATCAAATCATGAGATGGCAATTGCAATTGCAATGCATCTCTAACTCTACGTCGTGATCTCTGAGCGTAGCCCGAACGCATCGGGAAGGTAGTGTAGTTGGATCAAACCAAACGTCTGACAGAACGTTCCAGAGTCTGGAAAAAGGTCGATCTGGCGGCCGAGTAATAGATCTCACGGCCGAGGAATGGATGTCTCGGCCGAAGGATAGATCTTGCAGCCGAGGAATTGATCTCTCAGGGAGATTTTGCTGGCAACAGGTTGCTCGGGTGAGGAATTGATGTTTTGGCCGTTAGATCGATGTTACGGCCGTCAGATGGATTCTCCTAGGCTTCTGTATTTCTGTCTGAAAGGCTGTATGGCTTTGAATTGGGTCCTCTAAGTGGTTCAAAGTTCTCACCGAAAGTCCTAAGGTCCTCATGGAAGCAATCAGCAATCACTGTATCCATTTCATCATCGGGATTGTCCCAAGGTGGGACTTGAAATAATCGTTAGGCCAAATTGGGGTGTCTACAGATGCCCCTCTTTGACTGAACTCAGACGGATCGCGAGACATGTTTGAGTAAGAGTCAAAGCTGTAAAAAGCAACTCAATTTGGCCCAACCACTATTCCAAGGGGTTTTCGAAAAAGGTTTTGTTATGGTCGGGCCGGGAGGCTGCCTACGTATTCCACAAGGGAAATTCAGACCAATCGTAATTCGGGCAATAAAGAAAAGTAAAAAGTTTGGAGGGTTAGAGACAGAAGACGTACCTTAGGGCTTAAAAAGCCATAGTGTGACGTACCTAGACTGAGCCAGGGTTTTGGCGAAGAGTAGTTGAAGGAGCGCAGGGCTACCTCTTTTGCGGAGAGCTTCCTTAGTTATTTTGGGGTAGATCTGTACACTGCAAGTGCGTTTGCTTTTCTTGATCGTCCTTACTTTGACTGAAAGGAGCTCGGTAGAGTAGCCTATCCTTGCGAATGAGCTGGAAGGAATTGATGTAATGGGGTGGAATCCAAACCATTTGCTGGGATGAGTTGGACGCCGGTTTGCTTTTGAGATGTGAGGGGCGCAGGGCCAGTAACTGGAGCACGGAGCTTTGGTGATAAGGAAACCGAGGCACGAAGCCGGTTGTAGTCATGAGGCGAGAGCTTGGAGAGTGATGGAATCGAGGCGTGGAGCCTGTTGCAATCTTGAGGCGAAGGCCTGAGGAGATTGGGTAAGACCGAAGCACGGAGCTGGTGTTGATCATAAGGCGAGAGCCTGATGTGATTGGATTGAGGCGTGGAGCCTGCTGTGGTTATGAGGCAAGGGCCCGAGGTAAGCTTAGAGCTTGATGGAATCGAAGCGCGGAGCTGGCATAAGGCAAGGGCCTGAGGTGAAGGAACCGAGGCGTGGAGCCTGAGGTGATTAGATTGAGGCGTGGAGCCTGCTGCAGTCTTGAGGCGAGAGCCTGAGTTGTCGGAGCTTAGAGCTTGATGGGACCGAAGCGCGGAGCTGGCATAAGGCAAGGGCCTGAGGTGAAGGAACTGAGGCGTGGAGCCTGAGGTGATTAGATTGAGGCATGGAGCCTGCTGCAGTCATGAGGCGAGGGCCTCAGTTGTCGGAGCTTAGAGCTTGACGTGATATGAACCGAAGCGTAGAGCTGGTTGTATTCTGATGGTCTGTGCACGGAGCTTTCTCATCATAAGTGTTGGCGTGGAGCCAAAGGATCGAGGCGCCGAGCCGATCAATAAAACCGAGGCATAGTGCCGGTTGATTGCAGGGTTGACCTGTTTCATGAGAGATATGCAGAGTGTATATGTGTGATGATGGTTGTTAGATGTGAACAGATATGATGATGCAGACTCGATGTGAAAATGTTGATGCAAATGTGCACGGGCCCGTGCGTGTGTGTTTGTTTTAAGCTTAGAGCTTCTATCAAGTTCCTGACTTGAGCATTCAGAGCGTAGAGCTCGAGCATTCGGACGGCAGAATCCAAGCATTCAAAGTACAGGCTTTGAGCGTCCAGTACGCAGTGGTTGGGCATCCAAGCGTAGAGCTTGAGCATTTAAGTGTACAACTTGAGCATCCAGTACACAGTGGTTGGGCATCCAAGCGTAGAGCTTGAGCATTAAAAAATGTTAGATTTTTGAGCATTCAAGCGTAGAGCCTGAGAATAGATGTCTTGATTGTTGGGGCGGCTTAAAGCCTGTTGTTTGTTTACGGCTTCGAGCCAGTTGAGATGATGAACACAGGCTTCGAGCCTGTTAAGAACCTGATTGTGTACGGCTTCGAGCCAGTTGAGACAATGGGCTTAGAGCCGCTGGGTTGGTTGTTACGGCTTCGAGCCAGTTGAGATAGCGGGCTCGGAGCCGCTGAGATTAATGGGCTTCGAGCCGAGATTTTGTGATAACAAGCGTAGAGTCTGTTGCTGTTGTGATAGCGAGCATAGAGCCGCTGATAGTTTCGAGCCTGTTGAGGTGATGGCTTGGAGCCACTTGAGATAATAGGCTTTGAGCCGCTGAGTTGTGATAAAGGGCATAGAGCCTGTCGATAATGGGCTTCGAGCCGCTAAGGTGGCAGAGACGGTAGGCACAGGGCCGCTGATTTGATACGGGCCTAGAGCCGCTGAGTTCGCTTGAAATATAGGCATAGAGCCTACTGAATGTAAAGCTGCTGAATGTTTTTGAGATGGGCTTTGAGCCGCTGAGTGAGTGTATACAGGCGTAGAGCCACTGGAATGGTAGACATAGGCTTCGAGCCTGTTGAAGCAATGGGCATAGAGCCGCTGAGATTGGTTGTCATGGCTTCGAGCCTGTTGAAATAGCGGACTCGGAGCCGCTGAGTTAGTAGGTGGAGGCGTAGAGCCGCCAGGTGTCCTGTTTTGCCGTAGTAGGAGCTTCGGCCAGCAGTTTGTGGAGAGAGATCTTTGATGCCTGGGAATGCCCCCAAGGCTAGTTTTGATTATGTTGCATTGGCTTGGGGATGCCCCCAAGGCTATTTGGTCGGTTGAGGACTTAGAAGTCTATAGTGGCTTGAGCTAGTGCACTGAGCAAAATCTGATGTTGCTGAGGGAATTTGATTAAGGGGCCAAGAGATCGATCTCTCGGTCGAAGAATTGATGTCTAGGTCGAGGAATGGATGTCTCGGCTGTGAGAACGCCAAAAGCCAGGAAATCGTTTTAAGTTTAGTTAAATCGATCTCGCGGGTCATATCTTCCTTTCCATTCCTCATTCTCTTCTCTCGTCCAAACAATCGCCGCCGTTCTCTCCTCTCTCTCCTCGTCGGCCGCTGCCATCCCCCACCTTACTGCCGTCGTTTTTCCTTCGACCCCACAGTTCCGGTCATCCCTTCCCTTGGCTGCCATGGCCTCATCTCCGCCTCCTCCTCCGTCATCTGATGTTCCTGCCGTGCCTAGGGACACGGGCAAAGCTCCGGCCGTTGAGGCCGCGACTCTTGGTGGGATTTCATGTTCCCGCGTTCTTCGTTCAAGTCGGCGCAGAGCCACTGTTGGGGGAAGTTCCTCGCAACCCATTCCTCCCGGGGTTGAACCCGAGGTTTCTACTGATGTGGGTGGTGATATTCATCCACCTTTTGACGTTGCTACTTACGCTCCTCAGGCTCACTTGGTCGGGCGTGGTGGTTCTTTGCGATATCGTCCTCCCCTCAGTGACATCCCACCTGAGGTTTTGCACAGGGAGCCAGAGCAACACTTTGGCTTCACCAACAGGAAGGTAGAATTTTATCCTGTCAAATGATTTTTGTATGTGAGATTTCGCAGAGTGATAGTTTGATATTTTGATAGGGAGTTTGAGTTCTAGAAGTTGCCCCCTGTATAGGCGATATCTTGTGTGTTTGATTCCTTCTTCGTATTTTGTCAGGCAAACGAGAGGCTGCGCGTGTGGGGAAGCTGCCCCCAGGTTTTTGAGTGGTATTAGAGGCTTCCTCAGGAAGCCAAGGATGCGGTTGCTTTGGCTGGCTTCGAGCCCTTGATACTTGGTTTCCATCTTCCGAAGGCGGAGTTGGGATTGACCACATCCTTGGTCGAGCGGTGGTGGGATACCACCAACACTTTCCACCTTCCGGAGGCTGGGGAGATGACGATCACCCCGGGTGACTTTGCTTTGCTCACAGGCCTGAGAGTAGGCGGCGATCCTCTTCCAATTGACCCGCGGATCCATGAGCGGAAGGGTGCCCTTGGATAACTTTTGGGGAAGGTTCCCATTGTGTTAGAGAGTGGCCATATCACATATACCTAGCTTCGGGAAGAGTTTGATCAAGTTGATATCCTGACGGAGATTCCCCTTTCTCAGCTGGTACGAGCTTTCCTGCTTTATCTCCTCGGGCAAACTTTGTTTTGCAACAAGGAGAATTCGGTACATGTCCAGTTCTTAGCTGCTTTGGTGCACTTAGAGACCATAGCAGAGTTTGATTGGGGAACTCCTGCCCTAGCCACGTTGTATGGACACCTCAGTGCTTGTTCCCGGGGAGTTAGTTTGTCGCTTGGCGGACACCATCGTATTCTTGAGGTATACATTTTGATTTCTGCATTATTCTCTTGTTGCTTCTATCTTTGTTATTCATGTTTTCCGTCTTTGCTTGTAGCTTTGGGCTTTTGAGCATTTGTTGCAGTTTCCTCCTCCGACTGGGCACAGAGAGCCTAGGTTCGTTCCGCGGGCAGCCAGTTGGTTGAAAGGATTTCGGAAGTCACGGTCGCCTGCCATGGACTTGCTGGCTTAGAGGCGAGTTTTGGATTGCCTAACGGTGGATCAGGTATGACATCTCTTTTATCCTCTGATTTTCGTGCAATTCTGTCATTTTGATGCTACTTCCCTTGTTATAGGTGCGTTTTGACCCATGGGGCGTGCTACTTGATGATGCTCCTCTGGAGTTGACCTCAGCTCGGGCGTTGGATAGCCAGCACTTCCTTCTGGAGGGGCCATTTTCGAGAGCCTGGTATCTTGGGGAGAGGATAGCGAGCCAGTACTTTCCACGTTCCGAGGCGTTGCAGCTTGTTCCTCTCCCTCCTCCTGCTGGTATGAGATCGACCCATCTTTTGACCGGGGAGGGCTTGCTACTTGCTCTTGAGAGACAGCCAGCCACGAGTTTTCTCGTAGTGGGAGATTACTCAGCCTTTCGTTCGGCCTCATTGACCCTTCCTACCACTACTGCTGTTGCTGCTTCTCCTGTTTGGCCACGGGCCCCCAGTTTCATTTCTTTCCACAATGCAAATGGAGAAGAGGAGCGTTTACCATTGACACCATGTACTACGCAGTTCTACGTGCTTCCTGCCGGGATTCAGCAGGTAATATTTGTAGATTCTGCTTTGGTTTCCTTCAACATTCCTTGCCTACTTGATTGTATATGCAACTGCTTCCTCTGCAGGTGCCCGCTGGGGTTTTTCATGAATGGTTGCGTGCTTTCCAGAGTGCAGAGGCTTTGGCTCGGCGGCAGCGCGGTCGAATAGCTGCGGTATACATCCTTTGATCTCTTCTTTTTCCATCATACGTTTCATGTGAAACTAAATGCCTATATCCTGTGTCTCTGCAGCTTGAAGCAGAGCGAGTACCGACAGTGTCGGTCACCCAGAGTGCTGGAGTTAGCGAGGGTGGGAGTACTGGAGCTGGTGATGGAGATGCCGCGGCTGGCGAGGGACAGAGGATCAGTGTCTCAGTTCCTGAGCGTTTTCGTCCTGTGCCCAAGCGGGGTCGTGGGGAGTAGCTAGCCTTTCCTTTCTTGTATCTGTATTTGTTAGTTCTAAAAACAGATAATTTGACATTTGTATTTTTTTTTTATTTGAAGCATCCTCAGCATGTATGAGAAATTAGATATTTATGCAATACTTTTCAAAGTTTTGTGAATGTCTGGATTTAAACATGGGCCGAGGAATGGATCACTCGGCCGAGGGTTCCATTCTTCGGCCGCTACTTCCATTTCCTAAAGAAGTTGGATCTTTGCTTTTAGCCAAGTGGCGTCTCTCCCTTCTTACACTTGAATTTGATTCAGGCTCTTTTATTTGCTTTTGCTGTTCCTGCAATCTCTTTGCCATGTTTTGGGATTGTTAGAATGCTTGGTGCCTTATGTCGACGACTTTTAAGTCAGAGAGGACGAACAATGATTCTTACGTATCTTTGTTTTTGTCAATTCCCTGGAAAATGACTAACTCATTTTTTGTGAGCTCAATACGCAGAGTTAGCTATACCTATCATTGAGTACAAACCTTTTGATATTGTCTTTCTTTTCTCCAAATGTTTGGGCCGCATCTCGACGCGAGATTGCCTACGTATCCCAATCAAGGAATCAGGCCTTTTACGTAGTTCCAAGATCACCACCTTTTGGGGGTTGGGTTTTCACTCTTAGTTTTTTCTTTCTCTCATGCTCTAAGTTTTGCCTAGGTTACCTGATGGAGGTTGAGTCCCTAGCGAGCTTTCCTTTAAATGCCTTAACTTTTGCCTAGGCCGCGTTTTTCGCTTTTTCTTGTCCTAGCAGGCCCTGCTCTTACTTTTGCTTGGGTGCATAGATTTCCCAACGAGCATTTTTCTCTCAAGAGGGTTTTTGTGTTTTGGAGAGGAATCTGATGGAGATGTTTTTATGAATCTCCTGTTGCGTTTGTATTTTCACAATGGGTAAGCTAACTCTAAGTGTTCTCACGGAGATAGCGTCTTCTTCCTGAGTTTTGATAAAAACCTAGTTTTAAGTAATCAGGATTCGTCCCTTCTTTCCTTTTGGTTGGCAAAATAAAGAATTAGATTCTTAAAATCCTTTTATCTTTGGTAGAGAGATTGTAGTATATAGCAATCACATTTTAAAGACAGAATCATTCGTCAAGTATAGAAGTGATAAAATGGGGATTTATTTAATCGTAGATAATGCCCAAACAGGGGCCCAAAATATATCCTAATTTGTCTTTAGGAAATGAAAGTAATGTTTTTGTCATGCGATTTATTGCAGTATCTCGGGAGTGGCCCATTTTCCTTTTGCAGTTTTATACTCTTCTTCACCCTCTTTGCCAAACAGAATTTTTAGGTCAAATTCAGCTAGCACCTCAATCCAGTCTTCTGGAGTAGGAGATGAATTGGTTGGTTCTTCTTTCGAATCACTGTCGGTCCATTCCTGATCAAAGAAGATTTGCATTCCAGGGTACCTTTGCTTGGTAACTTCATCTTCCCATGTCTCTGCGAAGCCACAGAATGGAAAGTCTTCTCCTTCTCTTACAAACCAGCCATTGAGCGTTTTTGGAATCACGAGTTTCTCTTCTTTGACCCCGCTTCCTCTTGCCTTAGCCTTTTTCATGTTTCTCTTCCTTTTTACCTCGGCTTCTATCGGGGTGTAGCCAAGACCAAAGGCGTATTGATTATGCGGAGGATCAATCATTTGCGAGATGCCTTGTGATCTTTTGCCTAAACCCAACCCAGGGAGGTATTTTTGCTTCTTCATCATCCATATGGCGGGGGTGCTTACATAGAAGTTTCTCTCAGCCATTAAGGCTTGCACAGCAGTTGCTTCCTCAAGACTGAATCCAGTAAGGAAGGTTTCCTCGGTTTCTACCTCTTGGACAGGCGTATCAGAATGAGCCCGGATTGATGAATCTCCCAGAATGGTTATAACCCTTCCATCTACCGCGAATTTGACTTTTTGATGCAAAGTGGAAGGTACTGCCCTAGCGTCATGTAGCCAAGGCCTTCCTAATAGGAGATTGAAGGTGGCTTGTATATCCATCACATGGAACTCCACGTCCCTTTTGATCTTTTCCACTTCTACTGGCAGTGTGACACACCCAACCACTCTTCTCTTTGAATTGTCATACCCCCTTACTCCCTGGCTTGAAGGTTGTACGTCGGTGGCGTTTATCCCTAGCTTGTCGAGGGTCCTTTGAGGACATACGTTTAAAGCAGACCCATTATCCACCAAGACCAGTGGGATCCATTTGGTGAGACATTTAAGTGAAATGTAGAGAGGTTTGTTGTGTGCAAGCCCTTCAGGGGGTAGATCCTTGTCAGTGAAAGCTATCGTTGGTTTCGGAGCTTTTGACGCCATTATGAAACCCACCAGTTCTTCGGGGGTGATGTCGATGGGAACTTTGGCTTTCCCCAAGGTTTTAAAGAAGGAATTGCGATGCTCATAGGAGGACATAAGCAATCCCCAAATAGAGATATCAGCTTGGATTTTCTTTAGTTGCCTTAGCACCCTGCCTTCCTCAGGTTCGGTCCTTTGGCTTTCTTCTCCTTCTTCTTCTTCCATTACTCGTGTTGAGGTTGAACTTTCTCCACTTAGTTTAGGCGGTTTATACACTCTTCCGCTTCGGGTGAGGTGACCCACTTCTTCTTCTTGGGTACCCCAAGGATCAGCAGGCTCAATTCTTCCAACTTTCCAATCATTTGGCAGGGCTTGACGCATGTCCAACCACCAATCCCCATCATCAATGGCATAGATGTGGGGTTCTCTCCCTGTTGCAAAGCATTCCTCGTTCTTAGAGAGGATTAGGGATGGTTTGGCTTGGGTATTTGGAATAATGTGTAGGGCAGGATTATATGTGGGGTTATTGGATAGGCTTATGAGATTGATATTTTGAGGCGGTGGTTCGTTGTTGTGAGCGGGAAGTGGATTGGTTTGTACATTAGGCTTAGGAGGTTTTATGGCTTGACTATCAATGAGATCCTCGATGTCATGACGAAGACGCATGCAGCGGTCTGTCTCATGTCCAGGGTGTTGATGGTAAGCACACTGCTTATTGGCATCATAGCTTGGGCCGTAAGGTGGCTGAGGAGGCGGATTATTCAAGAGCCTAAGGTGCCCTTGACAGCTTAGGATGGCTAAGGCTTGGGATGGAGTCATATAGAGTGGGCTGAAATTGCGACGAGGGCGATTCGTGTTTCTAGATGAGCTAGTTTGAAAAGGGTCTTGTGGTAAGACTGAGTCAAGGGCGTTGACGGAGGGAGGAGATGCACGGTTTGGAAAGGTTTTTCTGGGTGGAGGGGTTTCTTCTTTTCCAATGAGGCCCAACTTGATCCCGTCCTCAATTTGTAATCCAGTGGCGTGTAGACGTTTGAAGTCGGTGATAGCTTGAGTGTAAATATGAGTGAGGTATTTGGGCTGTAAGTTCTTGACAACTATCCTCACTTGATCTTCCTCGGTAGGGCGGCTTTTCATTTTGGCAGCCTTCTCTCTCCATCTTGCCACAAAGGTAGCAAAGTCCTCATTGGATTCTTGTTTAGTCATCTCCAAATCTCGGGTAGTTAGCTCAATTTGGACATTGTACGCATACTGCTTGACAAAAGAGTTAGCAATTTCAGGCCAAGTTTGATAATGCACAAATTCCAAAGTGAGAAACCAATCGAGGGCGCTTCCAGTGAGAGTCCTTTGAAACAATTGAGCGATGAGCTCGTCGGTCAAGCCCATAGGCTTCAGAGTGTTGATGACATGGCGGACGTGGCTGGTAGGGTTACCAGTCCCGTTGAATTTCTCGATGTTTGGCATTTTGAACCGTCCAGGCAGTTGAGATTCTGGAAAGAGACAGAGTCCTTCGAAATCTAGAATTTGGTCTCCTTGTGAACGAGCCAAAGCATGCTTGATCTCCTTGACCTGTTTGACCAATTCAGTGTTTTCTATAATTTCATGAGGATTTTCTGCTTCCTCCTCGTTTTTCTTGTCTTTAGCATCCCTTGCTGTTTTCTCAGCTTGTAAATAGGCAATTTGGGCTCGGAGCTCGGCGATGGTAGCATCATTGTCTGCCATTTTTGGGGTGTAGGTAAGGAGATTGCTTGGTGAGGCTTGGAATCGGGTAGATAATCGGTTTTGTTGAGGAGACGACCGCGAAGTCCCTGAAACTGATTGGGACCGTTGCGGTGAGAGTGTCTTGGTAGACGAAGGCGACCGGTGAGATGACTGTAAAAACCTCTGTTTGGCGTGACTTCGGGTATTGTAAGAGTATAAAACTGGCTGAGGTTGCTTCTTTAACCTACCTATTGTGCCTACTTAAAAAATAGAATACCTGGAAGTCAGTATTCGGCCTATGTAGGGTTAGGATTTGGGTTGAAAATCCCAACCCTTCTGCACAGAAAGAGTTAATACTACGACAAATGATACAATGTGTGAGAAAGAACTTTTGCAAGTAGAATGCAAGTAGGTTCCTAGCCTGTAGGTTCCTGTCTTAGTTTGATAAGTTCTATGGCTTTCTAAAGCATGCAAGGTTTTGGTAGTTTCAGGGTGCTCCGTTGTCAAAGGGCACCAATCCTCTCACCAGCCCATCATAGGCGGTGATTGGGTGATTTCCTTTTTGATATACCACTAGGTACGAGTGACTGTGGAGTTTGCTGGAACCCCCAACATAGCCCGTGTCAAGCCGGGATATCAGGTGAACTCAACGGGTTGCCCGCTCGATGCATATGATAAATGAATTAAACAAGGCATGTATTAGTCTTATGTTGAACTTTTTGGTTATGGCTCTCATGTCCCCAGCAGAGTCGCCAAAAACTGTAGACACCTCCCAAACGGGGCATCGCCATACAGATTGATCACGTCTGTTTGTTCGATTGGTTGCTCACTTCATAAACCAAAATCATGGACATTCCCATGGCTAGGAATATCGCCACATGATAACGGTTATCATCAAATAGAGTCGCCACCCAGTTTATTAAAACTGGGAAAACAGATAGAGATTCTGGATACGGGAGCCAAAAGTACAATAAAGGAAAGGTGTTAGGCATCTCTCTTTGCCCAGTCGTGAGACTGGCCCATAATCATTCAATATAGGACGTATAGATGCTTTGTTTAATTCCAACACATAGTCTGTTTAGTTATTCCTTTAAACAGTAAGCAAAGTGAGCTAGTGCGATAATTGAAGCATGCATTCAGAAAGCAGAGAAGCAACAAAACTGTCCCAGGGAGATAGATCTCGCGGCCGGTGAATGGATGTCACGGTCGAGGGATCCTCCTGGTTTGATGTACCGGCCGAAGGATCGAAGCCCCGGTCGGTGTTCTTCCTCACACCAGACAGAAAGATTAATGGATAATCAAAACGCTACAGTTAAAAAATTCAGTAAATTAAAACAAACCAGAGGCCGTTGGGCCTCACCACCTTGATCCCTCAGTTGCTTGATTGCTTTAGATTGGGCGTGATTGATTGATTGCTTGGTCGAGAACCCTAGAGTTAGGGTTTGAACTTCGGGGTTTGATCGCTGGATTGACGGCTGCCTTCGGAAGGTTAGGGCTTTCGAAGTATGGGATTGAGAGCGTATTTTGACAGAGTTTTGTGGCTTGATTGAGTGTCAAGGTATATGAATTTCGTGTGTTTATTTCGGAGTCCAAAAGCTCCTTTATATAGGCATAGGGATGACTCACTCCGGCCAATCAAATCATGAGACGGCAATTGCAATTGCAATGCATCTCTAACTCTACGTCGTGATCTCTGAGCGTAGCCCGAACGCATCGGGAAGGTAGTGTAGTTGGATCAAACCAAACGTCTGACAGAACGTTCCAGAGTCTGGAAAAAGGTCGATCTGGCGGCCGAGTAATAGATCTCACGGCCGAGGAATGGATGTCTCGGCCGAAGGATAGATCTTGCGGCCGAGGAATTGATCTCTTAGGGAGATTTTGCTGGCAACAGGTTGCTCGGGTGAGGAATTGATGTTATGGCCGTTAGATCGATGTTACGGCCGTCAAATGGATTCTCCTAGGCTTCTGTATTTCTGTCTGAAAGGCTGTATGGCTTTGAATTGGGTCCTCTAAGTGGTTCAAAGTTCTCACCGAAAGTCCTAAGGTCCTCATGGAAGCAATCAGCAATCATTGTATCCATTTCATCATCGGGATTGTCCCAAGGTGGGACTTGAAATAATCGTTAGGCCAAATTGGGGTGTCTACAGTGGGACAATGGTAAACTCTCGAACTCTGGCTTTTACCTTATTCCTATTGCCTTTTTCTATAGTTATGATGCGAATGTTGTATGAATGTTATACCATTGCAGGCTAGAGGAGGGGCATCATGGGGTCTACGCAGGAAGTCTGTTCGTATGCCAGCGCTACAGGTCTCTTCTGCCGGCTCTTGGGAGGAGCCACCATCAAAGAGGGCGCAACACTCGGCGGGGACTGAGGATGAGCCTATCGCCGTCTCTGATGAGACCGACGAGCCTACTGACATTGACCTGGAGGACACTTCAGGGAGTACTGTGCCCAGGGCGACCGGTACTCAGGGGGTGGTTAGCTCCCAGGCGGAGGAGGTCTCCGAAGAGGACGAGGAGGAGGGCGAGGACAAGGATGAGGATGAGGACTGAGCTCCTTCTTTTGCTTTTTGCCTTTTTGGTGGAGCCTGCGTGCTTCCTTTTATAGGGTGCCTGTTTACCCTTGGTAGATAGGATTTAGAGCATTGGGTTTGCATGCCTCATTTTGTACTTCGACTCATGGATACTTCTGAGATTATATAGAAAACTGGCCTTTTCAATGACTATCGAATTTCTTTTACTACTGTTGTATAACATTAACCGGAGTGTACAACCAACCATTGATCACAAAACCGAACCAAACACAAGGTTTGCGATGGGCAATATGATGGCGAATGAACATAACGACAAAGGAATAGAAACCGAAGAAGGTAACTGAATGAATTTTGAAAAATTGACACTATACACGAGAATTTACACAAACGTCCTTGCTACTGACTTAAATATGACCATGCATGACAACAACGACCTTCAAAACTTAATACATGACTTGAAAGCTCGACCTCGCGCTTGAAAAATACTTGAAAAGTAAGGAAACATTGACTTAAAGGGGTGACATTCTCAAATTTCGACTTTTGAACTCAAACCGGAACTTAGACTAAGTCTCTTTTGACCATTATGACCTGTGTGACTCGATGAAGTGGGTTGAAATGGTTCGAAACGGATTTTGATACCTCGACACGGCTTAAGAAGTGGATTTTATCGACTTTTTGTGCCACGATCTCGAATTTTTGAGAGTTGACCCGAAGCGAAACATCCCTGAAGTCTCAAATACCCGTTGAAGTGTGTTCTGGGGGTTGGTGATGCCCCATTGTGTCTCAAATTCATTTCAAACCTCTGCTGTCAAAAACTGCAGAAATGCAGACATATTATACCGCGCGCAGCTTCATAATGCTGCGCATGGCTTCATGTAACTCTGTGGTGTATTTAATGTTATGTCACGGTGATTTCCCGAATTCGGTATGCTGCGCGACACTACAGTACGCCGCGAGTGGCTATTTTCCTGACAGCTCCCAGTTTTGCTACTTTCTGAGACAGATTGCATGATGGTTGAAGTTTGACCCTTGCAATGACATTTCTGAACCAATGCATGTCTACACTGAGTTTTTAGGGTATGACCAAGCTTTTTCCCATACAAGACTCATGAAAAACTTGCATTTTTGGACACCCGAGGCTCTTTGAAAGTTGAAGTTGTCTTCTCCATTCTTCCTATAAATTCAAGCCTTGAACCTCAAATTTTCCTCACCCCCTTTTAACTCTCATCTTTCTTAAGTTCTTCCTTCCTCCCAATGGCTCTTTCTTTCACCGGTTCCCTTCGCCCATGGTTAGTCTCCATGGAAGGCGTCGATTGGCTTAACTTTCGGGCTCATGGCCTCTACTCTATGAGGTACCTTCGCAACATTCGTCTCCGTTCTGAGCTTTTAAGGGCAGCCGTGAGTCTTTGGGATCCGGAGCTGCACGTATTCCGCTTTGGCGAACAAGAGTTTTGTCCTACCATAGAAGAGTTCCGCGCCTATCTCGGCGGCTTCAACACAGGGGAAGTCATCATTCCTCTTGTGCGCGAGAGCGTCTACAAGGTCCTGGCTGCAACCCTTGGATTGAATGGCGGCACTGCTTGCTATTTGGTTAGCGATGGTCGCCTCAACGTGATGCGCCTCATTGAGATGTTCTCTCCTCTTGGCGATCTTGCAAACGTGACTCATCAGACTCGACGCATGACAACCCTCTGCATGTGCCTACTAGCAGCCTACCTCTTGGTTCCTTCCACCGGTCATGCTAGCTCGGCATTGGCCAGCATTGCTGTTCAGATCGAGGCTCAGAAGGATGTGATTCTGATGGTTTTGACTGAGACATTGATATGTTTGGAAATGGTTCATTCCGGAGAGACCGAGGTTTTCGGGGGTAGTCCTCTTCTCCTACAGGTTGGCTTCTCACTCAGCTCTCCTTTTTCGGGCTTTTCTCACATTCTCATTTTACCTCAACGCTCGGCTTGGCTTTCTACGTTTTCTAACTTGTTTTCTTTCTTCTTGTAGATTTGGCTTTGCGATAAGGTGAACGTGCTGACCCTTCCTCCAGGCAATCGGGTGTATGAGGCTAGGCTGCTGTATTTACGGTGCTTCGAGTTTGCGGACAGGTGAGCTTCCGAGTGGGTCAATTTCTTCAAGCGGCAACGAGCTGAGACTATTTCCTGGAGGTGATCGTGGCTTGACCTCCCACCTATGACAGTGCACTTCATGGGTCCTCAGTGGGTTGTTCTTGCTGGCTTGGAGGCTTTTACCTTCTACATCCCCTATCGGATTGAGCGTCAGCTTGGTTTGAGACAGGAGGTTCCTGCGGAGGTCCTGGTGGATGTGGTTCTACCTCTCTTCCGCCACTCTGTCCTCTGCAACTACCAACGATTCTGGAGGACTCGTGAGGTGACTGATGCGCATCCCTACCCATCTGTGGCGGTATGAGGGAGTTACCGAAAGTGGCTCAGGAGGAACATTGCTGCAAAAGCTGGGGCCCAAGGAAACTGACTCGATCCTACTACCTTGACCATTGAATAAATCATGGATCCGCTTTTATTATGTCACACTTTTATTTTCGAAAGTCATGCTCAGCCCTATGTATCAGAAGCAGTTGTCTTTAATAAAATGAGTTGTGGAGGGTCTCCCCCTCTCTGATTCCGTGTATTGGATTCTCTCAACTTAGATTTTTTTATTTTGATTGATCGTGACCGGGGCTCGGAGTGAGACTGCCTACGTATCCTTTTGGTAAAGGAATTAGGTCATAACATAGTTCAAGGGTAGGGTTCGCTCTGGTTTTGACACTCTCCTTTTGCGCTCTAACTTTTGCTTAGTACCGCCCTTTCGGGTTTTCGGCCTAGCGAGCTCATTTATTGTATGCCTTAACTTTTGCCTAGGAAGCCCTTGCGGGTTTTCAACCTAGCTGGCTTTTGCTCTAATTTTTGATTGGGACTGCCCGCCCTTGCGGTTTTCAGCCCAGCGAGCTTCTCTCAGGGGTAGTAGCGCTTGAGTTGATCCAGGTTGACCAAGGTTGAGAATTCATTTCCATCAAAGTCAATGAGTTGCGTAGCTCCTCCGGATAGGATGGTCTTGATGATGTAGGGCCCAGACCACTTTGGCCGAAACTTTCCACGTGGGTTGTAGACCGGTGCCCGGATTTCCTTCAAAACCATGTCACCTTCTGCCAGGTCCCTAGGCTTCACCTTTTTGTTGAACGCACGTGCGATTCTCCTCTGGTACCCTTGAATATGATAAAGAGCCCTCAACCGGCGTTCATCGAATAGCATAAGTTCTTCGAATCGGTTGCTTAGCCATTCTGCCTCTTGGACATCACATTCGATCATAGTCCGAAGAGATGGAACCTCTAGCTCGATGGGAAGTATAGCTTCCATACCATAAACCAAAGAGTAAGGAGTTGCCCCTGTTGGTGTACGTACGGACGTGCGATACCCCCATAACGCTAACGGCAGCTGTTCGTGCCAGTTTCTTACGGATTGAATGATATTTTCCAGAATGGCCTTAATTGGTTTGTTAGCTGCTTCCACATCTCAATTGGTTTGTGGCCGGTAGGTCGTTGACTTGTGTACTTGGATTTGGAACTCATCCAAGACTTTCTCAATCCCAAGCCTGGCATATAGGACATCCTCTTCATTATTTTTATGGCAACATTGCTAACGACGAAGTCGTCATCAATCTTGACCGCGAAAACTGAGTTGGAAGTGTCAAGCGAGAAGCCACCTAGAGCAATGTCCTCCTCCCCATGCTGAATTTCCAAGAGTGGGGCATTATCTTCAACAGGAGCACGAATTCCGGAGTCTCCATGAATGGCGAGCATCCCGATCTCAAGTCCCAATCGTACTTTCTGATGGAGTGTAGAAGGCACAGCCATAATGTCCGGTCGGTGCAGCCAAGGCCTTCCCAACAGCAGGTTGAAGGAAGAGGGAATGTTCACCACATGAAATTCTACCTCAGTTTGATATGGCCCAAAAGTCATGGGAAGCATGAGAGTCCCAACTACGTCCCGACGGGTGTTGTCATATGCACGGACTTTGACTTCTGACGGAGAGAAATCCTTATTTTTGTACCCCAAGCAGTAAGCAACACGAAACGGGCAGACATTGATTGCTGAACCATTATCAATCAGAATTACCGGAACCCATTTTCCGTGACATTTTAAAGTGATGTGGAGTGACCGATTATGATCAGTTCCTTCAATGGGTAGGTCTCGGTCGGTAAAGGTTATGGCATGTTTGACGGGTCTGGTCTTGATGAGTGCTACAAGTTCATTAGGGGTTATGGTGGAAGGGACTTTCAAATGAGAGAGGGCTTGAATGAGTCATTCACAATGGCGAGTGGAGTGAACGAGCACATCCCAAACAAACATCTTGGCTTGAGTCTGCTCAAGTTGGCGCTTGATCATCCCTTCGAGGTTTTTCTCAGGACGAGAAGGCTCTTTGGCTGGTGGAGTGAAGGGTTGGAAAGTATTATTGGTCAGGGTAACGAAGGGGTCAGAAGGTTGTTTGGCTAGTGGATCTGGAGGGTTAGAGGGTTCTCCGACTTGGAGATTAGAAGGTTGGTAGATTCGACCACTCCTGGTCAGTTGAGCAATCTGACGGTACTTTGATTTCTCACTCCATAGATCAGCAAGGGCCTTGCGCTTGCTTCCAATGGTGGCATCTTAAAGATTGGTGGCCAAGTCAGCGATAACCAAATCATCCCACAGGTCCTCGGGCTTTCATTGCTCAGCTTCCATTACTGTCTTGTTCACGGTCCATTCTTCATTCCCTACTTTTATGTTAACGACTTCCGTGTTCGCCCACGGGTTTGTTTTGGCTCCCGATTCGTCTTCCCACAGATTCATCATGGCGACATCAACATCTTTCGGGAAAGTGACCGATGGCTCTGATTCAGCCTCATTTACAATATAGTCCATTGGATTAAACTCATTACTGGCCACCTCTTCTTCAAATTCTGAAGGTCCTGGATATGGGGTAAGGCCTACATTGCTGTATAGGTTACCAATGACGAAGTCATTAAAATGGGAGAAGTCTGGTCGAAATGGAGCAAGTTCGGGCCAACCGTAAGCCACCATCTCAGGTTGATATTCTTCAGCAAATATTGCAGGTAGAGAGAAGGTATCCAAAGGGTCGTTCTAGGCTAAAAGTTGGTGCTCATCCGGGGTTGGGTCCCATTCCCATTCAGGCATCGCTTAAGGGATTTGAAAATTCTCGTTTTGATTTTCGAATATCATGTACAAAGAAAGTCCATCAAGAGGGTCAGCGTGAATGTTCTGCCAGTCAACTTCCCATCCAGGCTCAAATAACAGTTCCGCATCCCTTTGAAAGTTGACAGCCTCGAATTCCTCCCAATCAGCGATCAAATCTCCCCACGTGTTCTCCCACTCCCAAAGGAAGCAGAGAGCAGTCTCTTCAGGAATTTCCACAACAGGTTTTGGTTCAGTATTAGGGACAATGAAAAGGGTTGGATTGAAATCTTGGACGGTTTGGTCTTTGGTTAGGGCAATTTGGTTGATGTGGAAAGGGGTGTTATGTTGCGACAAACGGTTTGACATAGTATTTGGCTTATCTAGAGGAGGGGTATCGATGACTTTGTTGTCAATGAGATTTTGGATCTCATGACGGAGGCGGATGCAGTTGTCGGTGGTGTGACCGGGTATTTGGTGGAAATCACAGTAGACGCTTTAGTTTAGGTTTGGTGGAACAGTTTGTGGTGGCAAGAGAGGTTTCAACACTCCAACTTCTATAAGTTTCTTAAGTAAAGTGGACCTTGGAGTGCTAAACTAGGTGAAGGCTCGGCTTTGGGATTTTGGTTTTTCAAAAATTTGGTTTACTTCCGCCGGTTTGGTGGATGATGTTCCAGTCTGATTGGCATTTCCGAAGAGGACATTGCTGTTTCCCGAGTACGTTCTTTTGGACTTTGATCCTGTATCCTTTTTATCCAAAGTACCATCTCGTAAGGCCTCTTCCACAGCTAAACCAGAGTCATAGAATGTTTCGAAATTCGGAGAAGCTTGGGAAAGAACCATGTATGGGGCAAAAGAGCTTGGCAGGTTCTTGGTTATGATTCGTATTTGTTCTTTCAGATCTGGCTTGTTCTGCATTTAAGCAACCTTGGCCCTCCAACGCTTCACAAAATCAGCGAAACTTTCCTTCTCACCCATCTTCGTACTTTCTAATTCCCTCGTGGTCATTTTCAGGTCAATGTTGAAATCATATTGGGCCACGAAAGCTGTCCCGGTGTCTTCCCAAGTCCTTTTCTTAGAGGGTTTGAGAATGAGAAATCACTGGAGGGCTGGCCCAGACAAAGACTCATGGAATAGTTGGGCCATGGCTTCCTTTTTGATCCCTCTCATGGTGAGAGAACCAACGTACCCCTGAAGGTGGGCCTTTGGATCTCCGGTACCATCGAACTTTGCAAAGTCCACACCCTTGAACTTTTCTGGCAACTTGGCATTGGGAAATAAGCATAACTTGTTCATGTCAATTTCTCCTCTTCCTAGCCGCTTGGTTTCTTGGACAGACTCCTCCAACTTACCAATTTTAGCCATGAGAGCGGCCAAATTGGGATCCGCTGTTGGTGTTTCATCTTTAGGTTGGTCAGGTTTAGTTAGGAGCTTATCACAGATTTCTTGCATGGTCTCCATCATCATGTTCATGTCATTTTTTCACAAAAGTAACAGAAGCCTTGAGTTGTGCGTCGACACCAGCAAGGGATTGTCTGAACTGGGTATCCATGGCGGCCATGTTTTGCCTAAGCTCCTCTACTCCATTTCCTTGGTCAGCCATTGGCAAGGGATTTTTAGGGTGATGTTTCTGCCGAAGGTCCTTTTTCTATGAGTTCTTGTATTACTGGCCTTAGTAAAACTTCTAACGACGGCCGCCCTTCCTACTCTATTTGTACTTCGAACAGTTGGGTTCCTTCCAGGGTGTCTATGCGAACTAGTCTTCAGAGCGGACGAAACCAGTTGGGTACAACCTCTTCTCTTTGCAGGCGATCAATGTCCGTGCTGGGAACAAGGAAAATGAGAGTAACTCATAACCCATCCTAAGTGACCGCCCCACCTTCTACGCGCCTCCTAGAGACTAAGCCTTAAGACCTACCGTGACTTGGGTCCCACTTAAGGCATTTGTACAGAAGATTTCCGATAGTCCGTGTACGTGCTGTCAGGCAGGTTAAATTTTCGATCGTTTCGGAATCAGAGCCAATCTCCTTATCTTGACCATCTGAGACAGAGCAATGTGACTACCAGAATCCAGACACGCATGCCCTCAAGGTTGGACCCAAATCAAGGGAGCCGTTCGGGCACGGCAAACACCGGATGTATCATGAACTCCATGGATTTAAGGTCTCCTAGACCGACCGGAGTAAGCTAAAGAATTCTAGGGGAGCCCTATCTTCTAGCCCGCAAGATGCAATAATGTATGAATGATATGTATGCACAGAAAAGAAATGCACATAAGCAGAATAAAACACATAAGTCCTAGCTCCGGGTTCCTGTCCTAGTTGGGAAGGTTCTATGGCTAGGTACGAGTGCAGAAGGCCAGTTTTGGTCTTAAAAGGGTTCCCCGGACTAAAGCCAAAATGTACTACCCCATGTCAAGTGTATTGCAAGACAATGGTGGAACAACACGATGGCCCATCATAGTCGAGGGTTGCTAGGAATCCCAGGAGAGCTGGTCACCGGTAAACCGGGCAAGATAGCCGAAACACACTAGCGAGGCTTGTGCGGTGCAGAGTGTACAGGATAAAAGAACTTTATTTTCCAAAAGATATTGAAAATCTCCTTTTTGAAAATACCTTTCAAACTTGACTCTCGCAATTATTCGATTCTTCTAAAAATAAAAAGTAAATTCCAAAGTTTCGAATAATAAAGTCCCCAGCAGAGTCGCCACTGTGGGCTCCCAGCCCGGCGCGCTCGAAGAGTCGCCACCTGGATTTTTGAGATGGTTGATCCAAAAAACCAAGGAACTCATTTGGAAAAGGCTTTTGGTCTAGCGAAAACGTTGAGATTTTGGATTCGGGAGACACGTTACGAATGGGAAAGGTTTTTCTTTAAAGAGCACTCCACTCGCCCGGTAAATCCGGTCTCTACTAAGTATTTTCGAAGGGAAAATTTTTCATATCTTTTGGAAAATCAAGCTCTTTAATAAAGCAAGTAAAAGGGGAAGGGTGTAGACACCTCCCAAACGGGGCATCGCCATACAGATTGATCACGTTTGTTTGCTCGATTGGTTGCTTGCTTTGTAAACCAAAATCATGGACATTCCCATGGCTAGGAACATCGCCACATGATAGCGGTTATCATCAAAATAGAGTCGCCACCCAGTTTATTAAAACTGGGAAAATAGATAGAGATTCTGGATACGGGAGCCAAAAGTACAGTAAGGGGAAGGTGTTAGGCACCCCTCTTTGCCCAGCCGTGAGACTGGCCCATAGTTATTCAATATAAGACATGTACACACTTTGTTTAATTCCAAACACATAGTCTGTTTAATTAAGCCTTTAAACAGTAAGTAAAGTGAGCCAGTGCGATAATTGAAGTATGCATCAGAAAGCAGAAAAGCAAACAAAATGTCCCAGGGAGATGGATCCCGCGGCCGGTGAATGGATGTCACGGCCGAGGGATCCTCCTGGTTTGATGTACCGGCCGAGGGATCGAAGCCCCGGTCGGTGTTCTTCCTCACACCAGACAGAAAGATTAACATGTAATCAAAACGCTACGGTTAGTTAGAAAATACAGTAAATAAAACAAACCAGAGGCCGTTGGGCCTCACCACCTTGATCCCTCAGTTGCTTGATTGCTTTGGATTGGGCGTGGTTGACTAATTGCTTGATTGAAAACCCTAGGGTTAGGGTTTGAATTTCGGGGTTTGATCGCCGGATTGACGGCTGCCTTCGGGAGGTTAGGGCTTTTGAAGTATGGGATTGAGAGAGTATTTGTGCAGAGTTTTGAGGCTTGAAAGAGTGTATACTCTGATAATTTTGTGTGTATATTTTCGGAGTCCAAAGGCCCTTTATATAGGCAATTGGTGACTCACTCCGGCCAATCAAATGGCACGATTGCAATTGCAATGCATCTCTAACTCTACGTCGTAATCTTTGAGCGTAGCCCGAACGCATCGGGAAGGTAGTGTAATCGGATCAAATGTCTGACAGAACACGTTCCAGAGTCTGAGAAAAGGTCGATCTGTCGTCCGAGTAAAGGATATCACGGCCGAGGCATGGATGTCTCGGCCGAAGGATAGATCTTGCGGCCGAGGGATAGATCTCTTCGGGAGATTTTGCTAGCAACAGGTTGCTCGGGTGAGGAAATGATGTTAGGGCCGTGGGATCGATGTCACGGCCGACAGATGGATTCTCCTAGGCTTCTGTATTTCTGTCTGAAAGGCTGTATGGCTCCAAATTGGGTCCTCTAAGTGGCTCAAAGTTCTTACCGAAAGTCCTAAGGTTCTCAAGGAAGCAATCATCAATCACTGTATCCATTTCATCATCGGGATGGTCCCAAGGTGGGACTTGAAATAATCGTTAGGCCAAATTGGGGTGTCTACAGATGCCCCTCTTTGACTGAACTCAGACGGATCGCGAGACATGTTTGAGTAAGAGTCAAAGCTGTAAAAGCAACTCAATTTGGTCCAACCACTATTCCAAGGGTTTTTGAAAAAGGTTTTGTTATGGTCGGGCCGGGAGGCTGCCTACGTATTCCACAAAGGAAATTCAGACCAATCGTAGTTCGGCCGAAAAAGATTTTGTTATGGTCGGGCCGGGAGGCTGCCTACGTATTCCACAAGGGAAATTTAGACCAATCGTAGTTCAGGCAATAAAGAAAAGTAAAAAGTTTGGAGGGTTAGAGACAGAGGACGTACCTTATGGCTTAAAAAGCCGTAGTGTGACGTACCTAGACTGAGCCAGGGTTTTGGCGAAGAGTAGTTGAAGGAGCGCGGGGCTACCTGGGGAGTTTTTACGGAGAGCTTCCTTAGTATTTTGGGGTAGATCAGTACACGGCAGGTGCGTTTGCTTTTCTTGATCATCCTTACTATGACTGAAAGGGGCTTGGTAGAGTAGCCTATCCTTACGAATGAGCTGGAAGGAATTGATGTAGTGGGGTGGAATCCAAACCATCTGCTGGGATGAGTTGGACGCCGGTTTGCTTTTGAGATGTGGGGGGCACAGGGCCAGTATCTAGAGCACGGAGCTTTGGTGATGAGGGAACCGAGGCACAGAGCCGGTTGTAGTCATGAGGCGAGAGCCTGGAGAGTGATGGAATCGAGGCGTGGAGCCTGCTATGGTTATGAGGCGGAGGCCGGAGGTGAGCTTAGAGCTTGATGGAACCGAAGCGCGGAGCTGGTATTGATCATAAGGTGAGGGCCTGTGGTGTCAGAGCTTTGAGCTTGACGTGATGAACCGAAGCGCGGAGCTGGTATAAGGCAAGGGCCTGAGGTGAAGGAATTGAGGCGTGGAGCCTGAAGTGATTAGATTGAGGCGTGGAGCCTGCATGCAGTCTTGAGGCGAGGGCCTGAGTTGTCGGAGCTTAGAGCTTCACGTGATTTGAACCGAAGCGTAGAGCTGGTTGCATTCTGATGGTCTGTGCACGGAGCTTTTCCATCATAAGTGTTGACGTGGAGCCAAAGGATCGAGGCGCTGGACCGATCAATAAAAACCGAGGCGTAGAGCCGGTTGATGGCAGGGTCGACCTGTTTCATGAGAGACATGCAGAGTGTATATGTGTGATGATGGTTGTTAGATGTGATCAGATATGATGATGCAGACTCGATGTGATAATGCAATATGTGCATGGGCCCGTGCGTGTGTGTTTGTTTTTAAGCTTAGAGCTTCTATCAAGTTCCGGACTTGAGCATTCAGAGCGTAGAGCTCGAGCATTCGGACGGCAAAATCCGAGCTTTCAAAGTACAGGCTTTGAGCGTCCAGTACGCAGTGGTTGGGCGTCCAAGCGTAGAGCTCGAGCATTCAAGTGCATAACTTGAGCATCCAGTACAAAGTGATTGGGCATCCAAGCGTAGAGCTTGAGCATTCAAAAATGTTAGATTCTTGAGCATTCAGGCGTAGAGCCTGAGAATAGATGTAGACACCTCCCAAACGGGGCATCGCCATACAGGTTGATCACGTTTGTTTGCTCGATTGCTTGCTTGCTTCGTAAACCAAAATCATGGACATTCCCATGGCTAGGAACATCGCCACATGATAGCGGTTATCATCAAAATAGAGTCGCCACCCAGTTTATTAAAACTGGGAAAACAGATAGAGATTCTGGATACGGGAGCCAAAAGTACAGTAAGGGGAAGGTGTTAGGCACCCCTCTTTGCCCAGCCGTGAGACTGGCCCATAGTTATTCAATATAAGACATGTACACACTTTGTTTAATTCCAAACACATAGTCTGTTTAATTAAGCCTTTAAACAGTAAGTAAAGTGAGCCAGTGCGATAATTGAAGTATGCATCAGAAAGCAGAAAAGCAAACAAAATGTCCCAGGGAGATGGATCCCGCGGCCGGTGAATGGATGTCACGGCCGAGGGATCCTCCTGGTTTGATGTACCGGCCGAGGGATCGAAGCCCCGGTCGGTGTTCTTCCTCACACCAGACAGAAAGATTAACATGTAATCAAAACGCTACGGTTAGTTAGAAAATACAGTAAATAAAACAAACCAGAGGCCGTTGGGCCTCACCACCTTGATCCCTCAGTTGCTTGATTGCTTTGGATTGGGCGTGGTTGACTAATTGCTTGATTGAAAACCCTAGGGTTAGGGTTTGAATTTCGGGGTTTGATCGCCGGATTGACGGCTGCCTTCGGGAGGTTAGGGCTTTTGAAGTATGGGATTGAGAGAGTATTTGTGCAGAGTTTTGAGGCTTGAAAGAGTGTATACTCTGATAATTTTGTGTGTATATTTTCGGAGTCCAAAGGCCCTTTATATAGGCAATTGGTGACTCACTCCGGCCAATCAAATGGCACGATTGCAATTGCAATGCATCTCTAACTCTACGTCGTAATCTTTGAGCGTAGCCCGAACGCATCGGGAAGGTAGTGTAATCGGATCAAATGTCTGACAGAACACGTTCCAGAGTCTGGAAAAAGGTCGATCTGGCGGCCGAGTAAAGGATATCACGGCCGAGGAATGGATGTCTCGGCCGAAGGATAGATCTTGCGGCCGAGGGATTGATCTCTCAGGGAGATTTTGCTAGCAACAGGTTGCTCGGGTGAGGAAATGATGTTAGGGCCGTGGGATCGATGTCACGGCCGACAGATGGATTCTCCTAGGCTTCTGTATTTCTGTCTGAAAGGCTGTATGGCTCCAAATTGGGTCCTCTAAGTGGCTCAAAGTTCTTACCGAAAGTCCTAAGGTTCTCAAGGAAGCAATCATCAATCACTGTATCCATTTCATCATCGGGATGGTCCCAAGGTGGGACTTGAAATAATCGTTAGGCCAAATTGGGGTGTCTACAGATGCCCCTCTTTGACTGAACTCAGACGGATCGCGAGACATGTTTGAGTAAGAGTTAAATCTGTAAAAAGCAACTCAATTTGGTCCAACCACTATTCCAAGGGTTTTTGAAAAAGGTTTTGTTATGGTCGGGCCGGGAGGCTGCCTACGTATTCCACAAAGGAAATTCAGACCAATCGTAGTTCGGCCGAAAAAGATTTTGTTATGGTCGGGCCGGGAGGCTGCCTACGTATTCCACAAGGGAAATTTAGACCAATCGTAGTTCAGGCAATAAAGAAAAGTAAAAAGTTTGGAGGGTTAGAGACAGAGGACGTACCTTATGGCTTAAAAAGCCGTAGTGTGACGTACCTAGACTGAGCCAGGGTTTTGGCGAAGAGTAGTTGAAGGAGCGCGGGGCTACCTGGGGAGTTTTTACGGAGAGCTTCCTTAGTATTTTGGGGTAGATCAGTACACGGCAGGTGCGTTTGCTTTTCTTGATCATCCTTACTATGACTGAAAGGGGCTTGGTAGAGTAGCCTATCCTTACGAATGAGCTGGAAGGAATTGATGTAGTGGGGTGGAATCCAAACCATCTGCTGGGATGAGTTGGACGCCGGTTTGCTTTTGAGATGTGGGGGGCACAGGGCCAGTATCTAGAGCACGGAGCTTTGGTGATGAGGGAACCGAGGCACAGAGCCGGTTGTAGTCATGAGGCGAGAGCCTGGAGAGTGATGGAATCGAGGCGTGGAGCCTGCTGTGGTTATGAGGCGGAGGCCGGAGGTGAGCTTAGAGCTTGATGGAACCAAAGCGCGGAGCTGGTATTGATCATAAGGTGAGGGCCTGTGGTGTCAGAGCTTTGAGCTTGACGTGATGAACCGAAGCGCGGAGCTGGTATAAGGCAAGGGCCTGAGGTGAAGGAACTGAGGCGTGGAGCCTGAAGTGATTAGATTGAGGCGTGGAGCCTGCATGCAGTCTTGAGGCGAGGGCCTGAGTTGTCGGAGCTTAGAGCTTCACGTGATTTGAACCGAAGCGTAGAGCTGGTTGCATTCTGATGGTCTGTGCACGGAGCTTTTCCATCATAAGTGTTGACGTGGAGCCAAAGGATCGAGGCGCTGGACCGATCAATAAAAACCGAGGCGTAGAGCCGGTTGATGGCAGGGTCGACCTGTTTCATGAGAGACATGCAGAGTGTATATGTGTGATGATGGTTGTTAGATGTGATCAGATATGATGATGCAGACTCGATGTGATAATGCAATATGTGCATGGGCCCGTGCGTGTGTGTTTGTTTTTAAGCTTAGAGCTTCTATCAAGTTCCGGACTTGAGCATTCAGAGCGTAGAGCTCGAGCATTCGGACGGCAGAATCCGAGCATTCAAAGTACAGGCTTTGAGCGTCCAGTACGCAGTGGTTGGGCGTCCAAGCGTAGAGCTCGAGCATTCAAGTGCATAACTTGAGCATCCAGTACACAGTGATTGAGCATCCAAGCGTAGAGCTTGAGCATTCAAAAATGTTAGATTCTTGAGCATTCAGGTGTAGAGCCTGAGAATAGATGTAGACACCTCCCAAACGGGGCATCGCCATACAGGTTGATCACGTTTGTTTGCTCGATTGCTTGCTTGCTTCGTAAACCAAAATCATGGACATTCCCATGGCTAGGAACATCGCCACATGATAGCGGTTATCATCAAAATAGAGTCGCCACCCAGTTTATTAAAACTGGGAAAACAGATAGAGATTCTGGATACGGGAGCCAAAAGTACAGTAAGGGGAAGGTGTTAGGCACCCCTCTTTGCCCAGCCGTGAGACTGGCCCATAGTTATTCAATATAAGACATGTACACACTTTGTTTAATTCCAAACACATAGTCTGTTTAATTAAGCCTTTAAACAGTAAGTAAAGTGAGCCAGTGCGATAATTGAAGTATGCATCAGAAAGCAGAAAAGCAAACAAAATGTCCCAGGGAGATGGATCCCGCAGCCGGTGAATGGATGTCACGGCAGAGGGATCCTCCTGGTTTGATGTACCGGCCGAGGGATCGAAGCCCCGGTCGGTGTTCTTCCTCACACCAGACAGAAAGATTAACAGGTAATCAAAACGCTACGGTTAGTTAGAAAATACAGTAAATAAAACAAACCAGAGGCCGTTGGGCCTCACCACCTTGATCCCTCAGTTGCTTGATTGCTTTGGATTGGGCGTGATTGATTGATTGCTTGATTGAAAACCCTAGAGTTAGGGTTTGAACTTCGGGGTTTGATCGCCGGATTGACGGCTGCCTTCGGGAGGTTAGGGCTTTTGAAGTATGGGATTGAGAGAGTATTTGTGCAGAGTTTTGAGGCTTGAAAGAGTATGAAGGTATATCAATTTCGGAACCCAAAGGTTCTTTTATATAGGCATAGGGATGACTCACTTCGGCCAATCGCAATGCACGATAAAAATTGGAGTTATAGTGTGATTCTAACTCTCCATGGCAATCCTCTAACGTAGCCCGAACGCATCGGGAAGGTAGTGTAATCAGATCAAACGTCTGACTGAACACATTCCAGAGTCTGGGAAAAGGTCGATCTGGCGGCCGAGGAAATGATATCACGGCCGAGGAATGGATTTCTCGGCCGAAGGATTGATCTTGCGGCCGAGGGATTGATCTCTCAGGGAGATTTGGCTAGCAACAGGTTGCTCGGGTGAGGAAATGATGTAAGGGCCGTGGGATCGATGTCACGGCCGACAAATGGATTCTCCTAGGCTTCTGTATTTCTGTCTGAAAGGCCGTATGGCTTTGAATTGGGTCCTCTAAGTGGCTCAAAGTTCTTACCGAAAGTCCTAAGGTCCTCAAAGAAGCAATCAGCAATCATTGTATCCATTTCATCATCGGGATTGTCCCAAGGTGGGACTTGAAATAATCGTTAGGCCAAATTGGGGTGTCTACAGATGCCCCTCTTTGACTGAACTCAGACGGATCGCGAGACATGTTTGAGTAAGAGTCAAAGCTGTAAAAAGCAACTCAATTTGGTCCAACCACTATTCCAAGGGGTTTTCGAAAAAGGTTTTGTTATGGTCGGGCCAGGCAATAAAGAAAAGCAAAAAGTTTGGAGGGTTAGAGACAGAAGACCTACCTTAGGGCTTAAAAAGCCGTAGTGTGGCGTACCTAGACTGAGTCAGGGTTTTGGCGAAGAGTAGTTGAAGGAGCGCGGGGCTACCTGGGGAGTTTTTGCGGAGAGCTTCCTTAGTATTTTGGGGTAGATCAGTACACTGCAGGTGCGTTTGCTTTTCTTGATCATCCTTACTTTGACTGAAAGGAGCTCGGTAGAGTAGCCTATCCCTGCGAATGAGCTGGAAGGAATTGATGTAATGGGGTGGAATCCAAACCATCTGCTGGGATGAGTTGGACGCCATTTTGAGATATGGGTGCCATCTTCTAGAGACGAGTTGGATGCCGGTTTGCGATATGAGGGGCACAAGGCCGGTAACTGGAGCACGGAGCATTGGGATGAGGGAATCGAGGCATGGAGCCGGTTGTAATTATGAGGCGGAGTCCTGAGGAGCTTGGATAGGACCGAAGCGCGGAGCTGGTGTTGATCATAAGGCGAGAGCCTGTGGTGTCAGAGCTTTGAGCTTCATGTGATGAACCGAAGCGCGGAGCTGACATAAGGCAAGGGCCTTAGGTGAAGGAACTGAGGCGTGGAGCCTGAGGTGATTAGATTGAGGCGTCGAGCCTGCTGCAGTCTTGAGGCGAGGGCCTGAGTTGTCGGAGCTTAGAGCTTGACGTGTTTTGAACCGAAGCATAGAGCTGGTTGTATTCTGATGGTCTGTGCACGGAGCTTTTCCATCATAAGTGTTGGCGTGGAGCCAAAGGATCAAGGCGCTGAACCGATCAATAAAACCGAGGCGTAGAGCCGGTTGATTGCAGGGTTGACCTGTTTCATGAGAGACATGCAGAGTGTATATGTGTGATGATGGTTGTTAGATGTGAACAGATATGATGATGCAATATGTGCACGGGCCCGTGCGTGTGTGTTTGTTTTAAGCTTAGAGCTTCTATCAAGTTCCGGACTTGAGCATTCAGAGCGTAGAGCTCGAGCATTCGGACGGCAAAATCCGAGCATTCAAAGTACAGGCTTTGAGCGTCCAGTACTCAGTGGTTGGGAATTCAAGCGTAGAGTTTGAGCATTCAAGTGTATAACTTGAGCATCCAGTACACAGTGGTTGGGCATCCAAGCGTAGAGCTTGAGCATTCAAAAATGTTAGATTTTTGAGCATTCAGGCGTAGAGCCTGAGAATAGATGTCTTGATTGCTGGGGCGGCTTAGAGCCTGTTGCTTGTTTACAGCTTCAAGCCAGTTGAGATAATGGGCTTGGAGCCGCTGAGATTGTTTGTTATGGCTTTGAGCCATTTCAGATGGTAGATACAGGCTTCGAGGTTGAAGTAATGGGCTTTGAGCCGCTGAGATTGATTGTTACGGCTTCGAGCCAGTTGAGATGATGAACACAGGCTTCGAGCCTGTTAAGAACTTGATTGTGTACGGCTTCGAGCCAGTTGAGACAATGGGCTTAGAGCCGCTGAGTTGGTTGTTACGGCTTCGAGCCAGTTGAGATAGTAGATACAGGCTTCGAGCCTGTTGAGGTGATGGTTACGGCTTGGAGCCATTTGAGATAATGGGCTTCGAGCCGCTGAGTGAGTTGCTATGGCTTTGAGCCTGTTGAGTAAGTTGGCGGCGATATGGTTGCTGGAGTGGCAAGCGTAGAGCTGCTGTATGAGTTGATATGATGGCGGGCATAGAGCCGCTGATAGAGGATTGTTGAGAATTGTTACGGCTTCGATCCACTGAGTTGATGAGATGGTGGGCTTGTAGAACTGCTGAGCTGTTGAGTATTCCATCTTCCATCTTCCACAGGGTTTGATTGGTTCCTTATGCTTGGGATGTTTCCAAGGCTAGTTTTGTGTATGCTCGGGATTGCCCCCAAGGCTAGATTTAGCATGCTCGGGACTGTCCCCAAGGCTAGATTCCACATGCTCGGGATTGTCCCCAAGGCTAGTTCTGAGTATGCTCGGGATTGCCCCCAAGGCTAGTTCTTGACCATATTCCAATTTGTTAGGGAGATTTCCATTACCTCCACTGCTGGGAGTGCCTTCCGGAGGCCAAACGCCTTCTAGCGACTCAAATGTCTTCTGGTGGCTAAATGCTTTCTGCAAGCTGGCAACATAAACGCTTTCTGGAAGTTAGCAATATAAACGCCTTCTGGAGGGTGAATTGAGTGGAAGCCACAGGATTGTTTTGCTGGCCTACTGAGCGCGAGGTTGTGCACATAGCGTGGCATAGGGCTGTTGAGGTGTGGGCGTAGAGCCGCTGAGTAGCACTTGAGCGTCCTCAATGTTTTGGTAAGCTTCTCCCTTTTTGTCCTTGGCAGAGAAACAGGAGACTGGAGGCTCGTGGTGGAGGCCTTTACTGCACAAGTGGTTTGTGACGTTGCCGGAGCAGGCTCGGGAGTTAGTATGCGCTGCTGGTCTTGAGCCGTTTGTTTTGGGCCTCAATCTTCCTGAAGATGGATTGGTCGTTAATGACCTCGCTGGTTGAAAGGTGGTGGGATACTCCCAACACGTTCCACTTTCCTTCTGTTGGCAAGATGACGATCACGCCAAGTGATTTTTCTTTGCTTACTGGCCTATGAGTAGGTGGAGCTCCTCTTTGGGTTAACCCTAGGCTTTGGGAGCGAGTAGGGGATTTGGAGTGGTTCTTGGGCAAGGTGCCCCCTCTTCACTCGTGTAGTCATGTTGACGTCTCTTGGCTGATCAAGACTTTTACGAAGGTTGATATCTTGACTTAGGTGAGTGTTGAGATGGCTCGAGTATGGGCGTGGAGCCGCTGAGAAGGTGAATATGGGCATATCGCCAACGAGTTTGTCGGCGTGGAGCCGCCGTGATAGTGAATATGGAGCTTGAAGCACGGTGCTGCTGATAGTAAGTGCAGGGCTGCTGAGTAGAGCTACTGCTGAGAGGGAGCTGTGGAGATTGGACCTGCTGAGCGCAAGGCGACATGGAGATGAAAGCACGAAGTAAGGAGCTATGGAGATGTGAAGGACGAAGCCACTTTAATGTTGTTGACATGGTGCTATTTGTAGAGTTTGCTCAGGACTAGTTACGAGGCTATCTTTTAGCTTCTTTGACTTGGCTCTGTTGGTCATAGATACAAAGCTTGGTATGGTCGGTTCAAGGACCGAAATCCAAGAGAATCCTGCCATCCACATTTGAATAGTTTAGAAAACAGCAATGGATAGGAAAACAACATGCGACAGGCTTGGAGTCGACCACGGGTCGAAGTCCTTTTTATGCTGACTGCTAGGGGCAAGACCATCACATTTGAAGAACCCTAGTTCAAGAGCTTGAACGATTTTGGGTGACATAGATTGCAATGCAACACATATATGCATACTGAACTGAACATTCAGGAAGAAGTAGAAGCCCCCTGTTTAGGCAATGGATGCTTGATTCTAGCTTAATTGTGCGTGACAATGACAACCTAATTGCCCCTAGTACAGAGATATGCGATATATGCGACAATGAACATGAATGCAATGCTTCTCTTGTTGATTGGAAGAGATCTTGGCGTGCTCTCGACAATGTTGTGTGACAACATTCCACAAAAGAGTTGATGCCCCTCAGGCTGAGCTTTCTTCTTTTTGAAGGCCAAGCGTGTTGACAGGGAGGTAGACTTTACAGTGTATCCCTTTGTTGCCTCTGCAAAATTGTTAGTAAACTTAGCAACAAAGGCAAGGTGGATTGTCGGCCGCAGGGAGTTTGCCCAACTAGATCCATAGCTCACTTCACTCTTTGCATAAAGACGATGGCCATGATGCCTTGATTGACCTGCCTTGCTTGAGCATAAAAAACACTTCATACTTGGGGTTAGTTTGTGCAACAACCACTTCCATTAAGCAGCCATAATGATATACGCATGACATACTAGGATCAAGGGATCAATGCAAAAGACAGGATGATACTGATATGCATGTAAATCTGCGATGTATTCTGGACATCTCAACTTTCGCGTATTTGATCAAATGCTTCCCCTTGCTCTTTAGGGAGACTGGTAGTGACTTATTGCTTATACTAGCTAGGTGTTTTGAAAGACCGCAATGCCATAGCGGCACCACTGAAAACATTGTTTGGTCAAGGGGCCATATTGCTACACTCTTCATGGAATGAGAGACCCATGTTATTTCCTCAGAATTTGCAAAAAGGCGACTGCGCTTGTATTTGCTGTGTCAAGAATGCTTAGGATAAAATCAGCTTTGAGAACTTTTCCTCAAGGATTTCAAAATCATATCATTTCATCCCTGTTCCACACTCGCGTCATTCAATCATCAAAGGACATAGAACTATTTTGCAAACCTATGCCCCTAGTCAATTAGGTGAGTTTGTTACTCCGAGCTTGATTTGGTTGACTTGAATTGGATTGATAAGTACCTACTGAGACCCACATGAGAGGTTGGATACTTTTGAGAGAAGTGCATAAAGGGGAACATAGCCATGCCCCTTGTCTCACGTAACTCTCCATGTTGTATGATTTGCCAAGATGATGCAAATTCCAGGATTCTTGCCCTTCGTGTTAAGTCCCACACTGGTGATGCCCCTAGTGTCTAGGACCTTGCTACTAAGTCGTGTTCCCCAATCTGAGAGGACTTTATTATGGACCATAATGTAGGCTTGGGGTTTTGGCTTGAAAAAGAAGCGGATGTAAAGGCTCAAACATAATTTCTACTCACGCTTGGGTTTTAAAAGCTAGCAGCCATCTTCAACATTTTTATCAACTCTTATTGTCTCTTGCCTCACTTTGTGTGAAAGAGTTGGTTTCTTCAAAAATGTCATTTGTATGTATTGGAAGAAATGTTTCCTTCAAAGTGCCCCTTGTATGACAGGGTGCTCGTTCTCTCATTGATTTTTCTTTCATCTCTCCTTGTATTTTTTTTATGTTTGCCCCAGTGTAGGGGATGGCTGCCTAGCAGGCTGTTCAAAGAAATTATCCAGAGGCTCGATGTGGCTAGCAAGGGATAAGTGTTTGGGATAGAGAAATGAATGCCTTTCTTCATCTTGAAACACACGACAAAGTGGAAAGGATCCTAACCAAGAAATTAGGGGCTTTGAGGTTTAACCAAGTGGATTTTCTAAGATTGAGGACAATCTTTTGAGACACATAGTAGATGCATGGAGACACGGCTAATTTCTCACTTTGTTCATGCTCTAACTTTTGCCTAGACCGCCCTTACGGGTTTTCAATCTAGCGAGCTCATCATTTTTTTTTTCTCTGTATTTTTCCTCTCTTTTCTTCTTTCTCCTTCTTCATCTTCAATAGCATGTTTTGCTTACAAGTGATCTCTGTGAGGGTGCAGAGATGTGTCAACTCCTTCTTAACTCAACAGAAATGATGCGGGTCATAGCTTTGAAAAACTCATTTTGCGCTTTTGACAATTCAAGTGATTATGATGTGTTCCAAAAGATGCCATGAGATTACTTTGAAATCCCTAAGGATTGTTTTCAATACTCAATGTTATCATGAGCATTCTATAGCAACGAACTAGCACAGGAGGGAACATTTTCAAATTTGTGGCCGACCAAAAGGTGCCTACGTATCCCAACAGAGAATTAGGCGTCGTAGTTCATATTTGAGGAGACTTGAATTTAAGACCCACATTTCATGTTGAGTGTGACGATTGGCCAGAAACCATGATGAGCAAAATGATATCAATTTTTCAAGAGAAGCAAAACATGGGCCAAAATGGCGGTGAAAGTTAGCTAGGTACGAGAAGATTGTTTTAAAATCTAAGCCAAGACGTGACGGACATGGCTGCCATTGCTCAAAACTTGGTTGGATTAAAACTTCAATTTTTTTTCGTAGCCATTACCATCATGTCTGAGATCAAACTCCAAATCTAAGAGAAGGAGAAACCTAATCATGCTTAAGTTGAGATATCCAAAACTAATTGTCCATGCGTCACATTTTCTAATATGCAAACTGCCCTTAGTGGTGGTGCAACCAAATGACATGCGATGAACAAAGAAAGGAAATGAGCGGGATGGACTCCTCTTTTGGTTTGGCCCCTGCATAGTTAGAAAGAGGCAAGCAAAACGATATGTATACATATAGCACCACAGCTACTTACACAGATTATGGATGAGTCATGCATTGCAATCCGTTTGTATGCATGAGTTTATCGGATACTATAGATAGCCAGCCATTTTTTATATGGATGATTCTTAAGACTCGTTTCTGCCACTTAAGATCCCACTTCCAAGCCAATCCATATTATGAGACAAATCGAAAAGGTTGAGCATATGGCTACAACCGCAAGTAGACTCGAAGTCCATCGTTGTGCTAGCGGCTATTTGAATGTTTCAGAAAAACTTGTCATTAGATTAGTCATTGCAAAAAGTTTTGAAAGTTCCTTCAATTCTTGGTTAGGGAAAATCCTTTCTCAAATCGTGATTGAGGTAATTGAAATCCATTTGATTATTTGCTAGCACATTGACAACCTCCTAAATTTTACCAGCTCATTGAGGTAAGCATGCTCAGAATTTTGAATTTTGAAAGATGGGTTGCTAGGCCGATTTGGAAATAGGAACCAAAGTCCTAAACTTGTCATGCTAAATCATCTATAGAGAAATAAGTATTGCAAGTTCTATCCATAATATATTTGACTTTGCATACAATCATCCATAACCTGCTCTACTACTTTACACTCCCTCTTTCCTTTAGCCTTGCAAGGCAAAGATTGCTAGAGCAACCTCTAGTTCAATTGCCGGCGGGGCAGCCAGTGTTTGATTTCGTTCTAGAAATCCATGCTTCGCGGTGCTTTAAGTAAAGCGGGAGTGTTAAGTAAGCAATGATGCTTTTTACCAAAAATATACCTTGCAAGCAACGCCATTAGTGCTTGGCTATAAAGACTTAGGGTTAGGGCTTTTAGTTCAAGCCCTAACCCTTCTGCACAGAAAGAGATGTAACAACAACATATACAAGGTGTGAGGAAGAACTTGGAAGTAAAAATGCAAGTAGGTTCCTAACCTGTAGGTTCCTGTCTTAGTTTGATAAGTTCTATGGCTTTCTAAAACATGCAAGGTTTTGGTAATCTCAGGGTGCTCCGTTGTCAAAGAGCACCAATCCTCTCACCAGCCCATCATAGGCGGTGATTGGGTGATTCCCTTTTTGATATACCACTAGGTACGAGTGACTGTGGAGTTTGCTGGAACCCCCAACATAACCCGTGTCATGCCGGGATATCAGGTGAACTCAACGGGTTACCCGCTCGATGCATATGATAGATGAATTAAACAAGGCATGTATTAGTCTTATGTTGAACTTTCTGGTTATGGCTCTCATGTCCTCAGCAGAGTCGCCAAAAACTGTAGACACCTCTCAAACGGGGCATCGCCATACAGGTTGATCACGTTTGTTTGCTCGATTACTTGCTTGCTTCGTAAACCAAAATCATGGACATTCCCATGGCTAGGAACATCGCCACATGATAGCGGTTATCATCAAAACAGAGTCGCCACCCAGTTTATTAAAACTGGGAAAACAGATAGAGATTCTGGATACGGGAGCCAAAAGTACAGTAAGGGGAAGGTGTTAGGCACCCCTCTTTGCCCAGCCGTGAGACTGGCCCATAGTTATTCAACATAAGACATGTACACACTTTGTTTAATTCCAAACACATAGTCTGTTTAATTAAGCCTTTAAACAGTAAGTAAAGTGAGCCAGTGCGATAATTGAAGTATGCATCAGAAAGCAGAAAAGCAAACAAAATGTCCCAGGGAGATGGATCCCGCGGCCGGTGAATGGATGTCACGGCCGAGGGATCCTTCTGGTTTGATGTACCGGCCGAGGGATCGAAGCCCCGGTCGGTGTTCTTCCTCACACCAGACAGAAAGATTAACAGGTAGTCAAAATGCTACGGTTAGTTAGAAAATACAGTAAATAAAACAAACCAGAGGCCATTGGGCCTCACCACCTTGATCCCTCAGTTGCTTGATTGCTTTGGATTGGGCGTGATTGATTGATTGCTTGATTGAAAACCCTAGAGTTAGGGTTTGAACTTCGGGGTTTGATCGCCGGATTGACGGCTGCCTTCGGGAGGTTAGGGCTTTTGAAGTATGGGATTGAGAGAGTATTTGTGCAGAGTTTTGAGGCTTGAAAGAGTGTGAAGGTATATCAATTTCGGAACCCAAAGGCTCCTTTATATAGGCATAGGGATGACTCACTTCGGCCAATCGCAATGCACGATAAAAATTGGAGTTAGAGTGTGATTCTAACTCTCCATGGCAATCCTCTAACGTAGCCCGAACGCATCGGGAAGGTAGTGTAATCGGATCAAACGTCTGACAGAACACGTTCCAGAGTCTGGGAAAAGGTTGATCTGGTGGCCGAGGAAACGATATCACGGCCGAGGAATGGATGTCTCGGCCGAAGGATTGATCTTGCGGCCGAGGAATTGATCTCTCAGGGAGATTTGGCTAGCAACAGGTTGCTCGGGTGAGGAAATGATGTAAGGGCCGTGGGATCGATGTCACGGCCGACAAATGGATTCTCCTAGGCTTCTGTATTTCTGTCTGAAAGGTTGTATGGCTTTGAATTGGGTCCTCTAAGTGGCTCAAAGTTCTTACCGAAAGTCCTAAAGTCCTCAAGGAAGCAATCAGCAATCATTGTATCCATTTCATCATCGGGATTGTCCCAAGGTGGGACTTGAAATAATCGTTAGGCCAAATTGGGGTGTCTACAATAGATGTCTTGATTGTTGAGGCGGCGTAGAGCCTGTTGCTTGTTTACTGCTTCGAGCCAGTTGAGATGATGAGCTTTGAGCCGCTGAGTTGTGATAACAGGCGTAGAGCCTGTCGATAATGGGCTTTGACCCGCTGATATTGGTTGTTTACGGCTTTGAGCCAGTTGAGACAGTGGGCTTAGAGCCGCTGAGTTGTGATAGCGAGCTAGAGCTGCTGAATGAGTGAATATGGGCATAGAGCCTGTCGATAATGGGCCTCGAGCCGCTGAGTTGATTGTTATGGCTTCGAGCTAGTTGAAACGGTGGGCTTGGAGCCGCTGAGTTGTGATAGCGAGCGTAGAGCTACTGAGTCGAGGGCTTGGAGCCGTTGATTGAGTTGCTATGGCTTTGAGCCAGTTAAGATGGTAGATATAGGCTTTGAGCCTGTTGAAGTAATGGGCTTCGAGCCGCTGAGATGATAGAGATGATGGACGTAGAGCCGCTATGTGAGTTGATATGGGCACGGAGCTGCTTATTTCCTTGGTAGTGGATACGGGCATAGAGCCGCTGGATGTTTTGACTTGTTTTGGCCAGCAGTTTGTGGAGAGAGAGCTTCCTCGTGCTTGGATATGCCCCCAAGGCCGGTTTTGGTTGACTCGGGGTGCCCCCAAGGCTGACTTGATTTTGCTTCTGTTGGTCACGGACCCAGAATTCTATAATGGCTTGAGTCAGTGCACTGAGCAAAATCTGCTGTTGCTGAAGGAAATTGATTGAGGGGCCAGGAAATCGATCTCTCGGTCGAAGGATTGATGTCTTGGCCAAGGAATCGATGTCTCGGCCGTGAGATAGCCAAAAGCCAGAAAAATCGATTTAAGTTAAACTTAATCGATCTCACGGGTCGTCCTACCCTTTCTTTCTCCATTCCTCATTTTTCTCTCCCTTTCGAGCGATCGTCGCCGCTTCCTCCTCTCTCTCCTCGTCGGCCGCCGCCGCTTCCTACCCGTCGGTTTTCCAACTACCACGGTTCTCATTGCCATCTCCTGCCATGGCATCATCTCCGCCCCCTCCTCCATCTTCTGGCGCTTCTGCCGCGCCTAGGGATACTGGCAAAGCTCCGGCCGTTGAGGCCGCGATTCTTGGCGGGGTTTCAAGTTCCCGCGTTCTTCGTTTGAGTCGGCGCAGAGCCACTGTTTGGGGAAGTTCCTCGCAACCCATTCCTCATGGGGTTGAACCCGAGGTTTCTACTGATGCGGGTGGTGATATTCTTCCACCGTTTGACGTTGCCACTTACGCTCCTCAGGTTCACCTGGTCGGGCGTGGTGGTTCCTTGCGATACTGTCATCCCCTCAGTGACATCCCACCTGAGGTCTTGCACAGGGAGCCAGAGCAGCACCTTGGTTTCACCAACAGGAAGGTAAAATTTTATCATGTCAAATGATTTTTGTATATAAGATTTCGCAGAGTGATAATTTGATATTTTGATAGGGAGTTTGAGTTCTAGAAGTTGCCCCCTGTATAGGCGATATCTTGTGTATTTGATTCCTTCTTCGTATTTTGTCAGGCAAATGAGAGGTTGCGCGTGTGGGGAAGCTGCCCCCAGGTGTTTGAGTGGTATGAGAGGCTTCCTCAGGAGGCCAAGGATGCAGTTGCTTTGGCTGGCTTCGAGCCTTTGATACTTGGTTTCCACCTTCCGAAGGCGGAGTTAGGATTGACCACATCCTTGGTGGAGTGGTGGTGGGATACCACCAATACTTTCCATCTTCCGGAGGCTAGGGAGATGACGATCACTCCAGGTGACTTCGCTTTGCTTACAGGCCTGAGAGTAGGCGGTGATCCTCTTCCAATTGATCCGCGGATCCATGAGCGAAAGGGTGCCCTTGGATATCTTTTGGGGAAAGTTCCCATTGTGTCAGAGAGTGGTCATATCACATATACCTGGCTTCGGGAAGAGTTTGTTCAAGCTGATATCCTGACGGAGATTCCCCTTTCTCAGCTGGTACGAGCTTTCCTGCTTTATCTCCTTGGGCAAACTTTGTTTTGCAACAAGGAGAATTCAGTGCATGTCCAGTTCTTAGCTGCTTTGGTGCACTTGGAGACCATAGCAGAGTTTGATTGGGGAACTCCAGCCCTAGCCACGTTGTATGGACACCTCAGTGCTTGTTCCCGGGGGGTTAGTTTGTCGCTTGGCGGACACCATCGTATTCTTGAGGTACACATTTTGATTTCTGGATTATTCTCTTGTTGCTTCTATCTTTGTTTATTCATGTTTTTCGTCTTCGCTTGTAGCTCTGGGCTTTTGAGCACTTGTTGCAGTTTCCTCCTCCGACTGGGCACAGAGAGCCTAGGTTTGTACCACGGGCAGCCCGTTGGTTGAAGGGAGTTCGGAAGTCACGGTCTCCTGCCATGGACTTACTAGCTTGGAGGCGAGTTTTGGACCGCCTAACGGTGGATCAGGTATGATATCTTCTATCCTCTGATTTTCGTGCAATTTCCTCATTATGTCATTTTGATGCTATTTCCCTTGTTATAGGTGCGTTTTGACCCATGGGGCGTGCTACTTGATGATGCTCCTCTGGAGTTGACCTCAGCTCGGGCGTTGGACAGCCAGCACTTCCTTCTGGAGGGGCCATTTTCGAGAGCCTGGTATCTAGGAGAGAGGGTAGCGAGCCAGTACTTTCCACATTCCGAGGCGTTGTAGCTTGTTCCTCTCCCTCCTCCTGTTGGCATGAGATCGACCCATCTTTTGACCGGGGAGGGCTTGCTACTCGCTCTTGAGAGACAGCCAGCCATGAGTTTTCTCATAGCGGGAGATTACTCAGTCTTTCGTTCGGCCTCATTAACCCTTCCTACCGCTACTGCTGTTGCTGCTCCTCCTGTTTGGCCACGGGCCCCCAGTTTCATTTCTTTCCACAATGCAAATGGAGAAGAGGAGCGTTTGACACTGACACCGTGTGCTACGCAGTTCTACGTGCTTCCTGCCGGAATTCAGCAGGTAATATTGTAGATTCTGCTTTGGTTTCCTTCAGCATTCCTTGCTTACTTGATTGTATATGCAATTGCTTCCTCTGCAGGTGCCTGCTGAGGTGGTTCAGGAATGGTTGCGTGCTTTCCAGAGTGCAGAGGCTTTGGCTCGACGGCAGCGTGGCCGAATAGATGCGGTATACATCATTTGATCTCTTCTTTTTCCATCCTACGTTTCATGTGAAACTGAATGCCTATATCCTGTGTCTCTGCAGCTTGAAGCGGAGCGAGTACCAACAGTGTCAGTTACTCAGAGTGCCGGAGTTAGCGAGGGTGGGAGTACCGGAGCTGGTGATGGAGATGCCGAGGCTGGTGAGGGACAGAGGATCAGTGTCCCAGTTCCTGAGCGTTTTCGTCCTGCGCCCAAGAGGGGTCGTGGGCAGTAGCTAGCTTTTCCTTTCTTGTACCTGTATTTGTTAGCTCTAAAAACAGATAATTTGACATTTGTATTTTTTTTTTTTGTGTTTGAAGCATCCTCAGCATGTATTGGAAAATAGATACTTCTATGCAATATTTTTCAAAGTTTAGTGAATGTTTGGATTTAAACATGGGCCGAGGAATGGATCACTCGGCCGACGATTCCATTCTTCGGCCGCTACTTCTATTTCCTAAAGAAGTTGGATTTTTGCTTTTAGCCAAGTGGCGTTTTTCCCTTCTTACACTTGAATTTGATTCAGGCTCTTTATTTGCTTTTGCTGTTCCTACAACCTCTTTGCCATGTTTTGGGATTGTTAGAATGCTTTGTCCCTTATGTTGACGACTTTTGAGTCAGAGAGGACGAATGATGATTCTTACGTGTCTTTGTTTTTGCCAATTCCCTGGAAAATGACTAACTCATCTATTGTAAGCTCAATACGCAGAGTTAGCTATGCCTATCATTGAGTACAAACCTTTTGGTATTTGTCTTTCTTCTCTCCAAATGTTTGGGCCGTATCTCGAGGCGAGATTGCCTACGTATCCCAATCAGGGAATCAGGCCTTTTACGTAGTTCCAAGATCACCACCTTTGGGGGTTGGGTTTTCACTATTGGTTTTTCTTTCTCTTATACTCTAAGTTTTGCCTAGGTTACCTGATAGAGGTTGAGTCCCTAGCGAGCTTTCCTTCAAATGCCTTAACTTTTGCCTAGGCTGCGTTTTTTGCTTTTCCTTGTCCTAGCAGGCTCTGCTCTTACTTTTGCTTGGGTGTATAGATTGCCCAACGAGCATTTTTCTCTGAAGAGGGTTTTAGTGTTTTGGAGAGAAATCTAATGGAGATGTTTTTGTGAATCTCCTGTTGCGTTTGTACTTTCACAATGGGTAAGCTAACCCTAAGTGTTCTCACGGAGATAGCGTCTTCTTCCTGAGTTTTGATAAAAAACCTAGTTTTAAGTAATCAGAGTTCGTCCCTTCTTTCCTTTTGTCGGTAACATAAAGAATTAGATTCTTAAAATCCTTTTATCTTTGGCAGAGAGGTTATAGTGTATAGCAATCACATTTTAAAGATGGAATCATTTGTCAAGCATGGAAATGATAAAATGGGGATTTATTTAATTGTAGATGATACCCAAATAGGGGCCTAAAACATATCCTAACTTGTCTTTAGGAAATGAAAGCAATGTTTTTGTCATGCGATTTACTGCAATATCTCGGGAGTGGCTCCTTTTTCTTTTGCAATTTTATACTCTTCTTCACCCTCTTTGCCAAACAGAATCTTTAAGTCAAATTCAGCCAGCACCTCAATCTAGTCTTCGGGAGTAGGAGATGAATTGGTTGGTTCTTCTTCCATGTCATTGTCAGTCCATTCCTGATCAAAGAAGATTTGCATTCCAGGGTACCGTTGCTTGGTAACTTCGTCTTCCCATGTTTCTGCGAAGCCACAGAATGGAAAGTCTTCTCCTTCTCTTACAAACCAGCCATTGAGTGTTTTTGGGATCACGAGTTTCTCTTCTTTGACCCTGCTTCCTCTTGCCTTAGCCTTTTCCATGCTTCTCTTCTTTTTTACCTCGGCTTCTGTCGGGGTGTAGCCAAGACCAAAGGCGTATTGATTATGCGGAGGATCAATCATTTGCGGGACGCCTTGTGATCTTTTGCCTAAACCCAACCCAGGGAGGTATTTTTGCTTCTTCATCATCCATATGGCGGGGGTGCTTACGTAGAAGTTTCTCTCAGCCATTAAGGCTTGCACAGCAGTTGCTTCCTCAAGACTGAATCTAGTAAGGAAGGTTTCCTCGGTTTCTACCTCTTGGACAGGCGTATCAGCATGAGCTCGGATTAATGAATCCCCCAGAATGGTTATGACCATTCCATCTACTGCGAATTTGACTTTCTGATGCAAAGTGGAAGGTACTGCCCCAGCGTCATGTAGCCAAGGCCTTCCTAGTAAAAGATTGAAGGTGGCTGGTATATCCATCACATGGAACTCCACGTCCCTTTTGATCTTCTCCACTTCTACTGGCAGTGTGACACACCCAACCACTCTTCTCTTTGAATTGTCATACCCCCTTACACCCTGGCTTGAAGGGCGTACGTCGATGGCGTTTACCCCTAGCTTGTCGAGGGTCCTTTGAGGACATACGTTTAAAGCAGACCCATTATCCACCAAGACCAGTAGGATCCATTTAGTGAGACATTTAAGTGAAATGTAGAGAGGTTTGTTGTGTGCAGGCCCTTCAGGAGGTAGATCCTTGTTAGTGAAAGCTATCGTTGGTTTTGGAGCCTTTGACGCCATTATGAAACCCACCAATTCTTCGGGAGTGATGTCGATGGGAACTTTGGCTTTCCCCAAGGTTTTGAAGAAGGAGTTACGATGCTCGTAGGAGGACATAAGCAATCCCCAAATAGAGATATCATCTTGGATTTTCTTTAGTTGTCTTAGCACCCTGTCTTCCTCAGGTTCGATCCTTTGGCTTTCTTCTTCTTCTTCTTCTTCTTCTTCTTCTTCTTCTTCTTCTTCTTCTTCCATTACTCGTGTTGAGGTTGAACTTTCCCCACTTAGTTTAGGAGGTTTATATACCCTTCCACTTCGGGTGAGGTGACCCACTTCTTCTTCTTGGGTGCCCCAAGGATTAGCAGGCTCAATTCTTCCAACTTTCCAATCACTTGGCAGGGCTTGACGCCTGTCCAACCACCAATCGCCATCATCAATGGCATAGATGTGGGGTTCTCCTCCCGTTGCAAAGCATTCATCATTCTTAGAGAAGATCAGGGATGGTTTGGCTTGGGTATTTGGAATAATGTGTAGGGTAGGATTATATGTGGGGCTATTGGATAGGCTTATGAGATTGATATTTTGAAACGGTGGTTCGTTGTTGTGAGCGGGAAGTGGATTGGTTTGCACATTGGGCTTAGGAGGTTTTATAGCTTGACTATCAATGAGATCCTGGATGTCATGACGAAGACGCATGCAGCGGTCTGTCTCATGTCCAGGGTGTTGGTGGTATGCACATTGCTTATTGGTATCATACTTGGACCATAAGGTGGCTGAGGAGGTGGATTATTCAAGAGCCTGAGGAGCCCTTGACGGCTTAGGATGGCTAAGGCTTGGGATGGAGTCATATAGAGTGGGTCGAAATTGCGGCGATGGCGATTCGTGTTTCTAGATGAGCTAGCTTGAAAAGGGTCTTGTGGCAAGACTGAGTTAAGGGTGTTGACGGAGGCAGGAGATGCACGGGTTGGAAAGGTTTTTCTGGGTGGAGGGGTTTCTTCTTTTCCAATGAGGCCCAACTTGATTCCATCTTCAATTTGTAATCCAGTGGCGTGTAGGCGTTTGAAGTCAGTGATAGCTTGAGTGTAAATGTGGGTGAGGTATTTGGGCTGTAGGTTCTTGACAACTATCCTCACTTGATCTTCCTCGGAAGGGCTGCTTTTCATCTTGGCAGCCTTTTCTCTCCATCTTGCCACAAAGGTAGCAAAGTCCTCATTGGATCCTTGTTTAGTCATCTCCAAGTCTCGGGTAGTTAGCTCAATTTGGACATTGTACGCATACTGCTTGACAAAAGCGTTGGCAATTTCTGGCCAAGTTTGATAGTGTACAAATTCCAAAGTGAGAAATCAATCGAGGGCGCTTCCAGTGAGAGTTCTTTGAAACAATTGAGCGATGAGCTCGTCGGTCAAGCCCATAGGCTTCAAAGTGTTGATGACATGGCGGACATGGCTGGTAGGGTTACCAGTCCCGTTGAACTTCTCGATGTTTGGCATTTTGAACCGTTCAGGCAGTTGAGATTCTGGAAAGAGGCAGAGTCCTTCGAAATCTAGAATTTGGTCTCCTTGTGAACGAGCCAAAGCGTGCTTAATCTCCTTGACCTGTTTGACCAATTCAGGGTTTTCTATAATTTCATGAGGATTTTCTGCTTCCTCCTCGTTTTTCTTGTCTTCAGCATCTCTTGCTGCTTTCTCAGCTTGTAAATAGGCAATTTGGGCTCGGAGCTCGGTGATGGTAGCATCATTGTCTGCCATTTTTGGGATGTAGGTAGAGGGATTGCTTGGTGAGGCTTGGAATTGGGTAGATAATCGGGTTTGTTGAGGAGACGAACGCGAAGTCCCTGAAACTGATTGGGACCGTTGCGGTGAGAGTGTCTTGGTAGACGAAGGCGACCGATGAGATGACTGTAAAGACCTCTGTTTGGCGTGACTTCGGGTATTGTAAGAGTATAAAACTGGCTGAGGTTGCTTCTTTAACCTACCTATTGTGCCTGCTTGAAAAATAGAATACCTGGAAGTCAGTATTCGGCCTGTGTAGGGTTAGGATTTGGGTTTAAAATCCCAACCCTTCTGCACAGAAAGAGTTAATTACAACAACAAATGATACAAGGTGTGAGGAAGAACTTTTGCAAGTAAAATGCAAGTAGGTTCCTAGCCTGTAGGTTCCTGTCTTGGTTTGATAAGTTCTATGGCTTTCTAAAACATGCAAGGTTTTGGTAGTCTCAGGGTGCTCGGTTGTCAAAGGGTACCAATCCTCTCACCAGCCCATCATAGGCGGTGATTGGGTGATTTCCTTTTTGATATACCACTAGGTACGAGTGACTGTGGAGTTTGCTGGAACCCCCAACATAGCCCGTGTCATGCCGGGATATCAGATGAATTCAACGGGTTGCCCGCTCGATGCATATGATAAATGAATTAAACAAGGCATGTATTAGTCTTATGTTGAACTTTTTGGTTATGGCTCTCATATCCCCAGCAGAGTCGCCAAAAACTGTAGACACCTCCCAAACGGGGCATCGCCATACAGATTGATCACGTTTGTTTGCTCGATTGGTTGCTTGCTTCGTAAACCAAAATCATGGACATTCCCATGGCTAGGAACATCGCCACATGATAGCGGTTATCATCAAAACAGAGTCGTCACCCAGTTTATTAAAACTAGGAAAACAGATAGAGATTCTGGATACGGGAGCCAAAAGTACAATAAGGGGAAGGTGTTAGGCACCCCTCTTTGCCCAGTCGTGAGACTGGCCCATAATCATTCAACATAAGACATGTAGATGCTTTGTTTAATTCTAACACATAGTCTGTTTATTTATTCCTTTAAACAGTAAGTAAAGTGAGCCAATTCGATAAGTAAGCATGCATCCAGAAAGCAGAGAAAGTAACAAAACTGTCCCAGGGAGATGGATCCCGCGGCCGGTGAATGGATGTCACGGCCGAGGGATCCTCCTAGTTTGATGTACCGGCCGAGGGATCGAAGCCCCGGTCGGTGTTCTTCCTCACACCAGACAGAAAGATTAACAGATGATCAAAACGCTACGGTTAGTCAGAAATACAGTAAATAAGACAAACCAGAGGCCGTTGGGCCTCACCACCTTGATCCCTCAGTTGCTTGATTGCTTTGGATTGGGTGTGGTTGACTGATTGCTTGATTGAAAACCCTAGGGTTAGGGTTTGAACTTCGGGGTTTGATCGCCGGATTGACGGCTGCCTTCGGGAGGTTAGGGCTTTTGAAGAGTGGGTTTGAGGGAGTATTTGTGCAGAGTTTCGAGGTTTGAGAGAGTGTATACTCTGATAATTTCGTGTGTATATTTTCGGAGTCCAAAGGCCCTTTATATAGGCAATTGGTGACTCACTCCGGCCAATCAAATGGCACGATTGCAATTGCAATTGCAATGCATCTCTAACTATACGTCGTAATCTCTGAGCGTAGCCCGAACGCATCGGGAAGGTAGTGTAATCGGATCAAATGTCTGACAAAACACGTTCCAGAGTCTTGAAAAATGTCGATCTGGCGGCCGAGTAAAGGATATCACGGCCGAGGAATGGATGTCTCGGCCGAAGGATAGATCTTGCGGCCGAGGGATTGATCTCTCAGGGAGATTTTGCTAGCAACAGGTTGCTCGGGTGAGGAAATGATGTTAGGGCCGTGGGATCGATGTCACGGCCGACAGATGGATTCTCATAGGCTTCTGTATTTCTGTCTGAAAGGCTGTATGGCTCCGAATTGAGTCCTCTAAGTGGCTCAAAGTTCTTATCGAAAGTCCTAAGGTTCTCAAGGAAGCAATCAGCAATCACTGTATCCATTTCATCATCGGGATGGTCCCAAGCTGGGACTTGAAATAATCGTTAGGCCAAATTGGGGTGTCTACAAAGGGACACGGGGAGTATATCACATTAGTGTGCACGTGGTGTTCACTGTACAGAGATGGTAAAGATGATGTAGTGAAGAAAGGAATAGTAAAGCTTCCCAACAAACTGTCTGGACTACGGTCATCTTTCACGCGGCATACCGTAATAAAGCGCACGGCCTTATGGTATGCCGTGCGTGGTTCCTATCCTGTCATCAGTGTCCAGGAGATCGCCTGACTTATTGAATATGACGTGCGACATTCTTTAGAAATATCAGAAGATCCACAGCCATTAGATCACCACAGAACAATACCATTTCTTCAAGTCATGAATATACAACAACTTTTGATGCGTTTGATCACTCGAGATGATCAAGAAAATTTTATTTATGAGGTAAAACATGACTTGTAGATATGGTCTTATTCTAAAGACACTGATAACAGACATCTTAACAATAGAAGCAAACCCGACGAAGAGTAACCATGATCCAGACAACTTGAGCAAGAAAATAACAGTTAATGAAAAGGCCGCGTGTGTGAACATGCTATGCCGTGCGACGCATCAGAGCGCCACGTGGCGTGGCTTGTCCAGCACAAGGGCTGTTTTGTTTTGTGAAAATGATTTTTATGCCAGATCTTAACTAAGAGGGGTTAAGCCTGACAGTAGAAGAGTCCCCTCAGGGCCAGGACAGAGCCTAGCCCAAGGAAACTTAATTTTTACCTTTGATCTTGAGCTTGAATGAGGATAGATAGTGAAGGATGAAGGCGGGTGACGAAGGATGTAAGTGGGTGAGATTGGGTGAGAAAAGATGGGTGTGGGTATGAGTGGTTGTTGGATATTTGGGTGGATGAAGCTTCAAAGTTAGTAGGAGACTAATTTTGATGATTAGGAGAAAAATTGAGTATAGTGCTTAGAGAATATCTTTTGGGAGAGGCATTCTCAAGGCTTGGAAGTGGAGAATGGGTGTAAAGGCAAGAAGAGAGAAAGAGACTTGGGATCAATGATCAAGGGCCATTTTCTCTTGAGTGGGGGGGTGTATTTAAAGGCAAGAGCCAAGAATTTTGAAATTCAAATGGTGGAGGTATTTTCTGGGCGGGCCAGAAGTGCATTTTCGGCTGAGCTATTTTGCAGCTGTGGCTCAAATGGACGTGGCCGACAGTTTTCTGAGCCAGTCAGAACTTTTCCTGAAATGTCGTGCGGTTAACCTCATGATCGCGTGCGGTGTAATGAATTTTGCTATATTGCGCAATGTAGAAGTGTTCCGCGCGTTATTACAAGCTCGGTCCAGGACTTTTGGGCTTTTTCTGGGCTTTTGGTTTATTTGGGCTGAGGGAATCCTTTATTCAAGCTCGCAAATGTACCGTTTCCTTTATTTCATCATCGAGGCGTACAAAGAACCTCCGATGTCCGGATTGAGGTGTCTACAGTTCCCGTGTGTTATCTTTGAATTTGACTGCAAATCCCTAGTCAATTACATCACTGATTCTAAATCGCAATGCCCTTGGGAAATCAAAACAGTGATCAACGACATCAAAGAATGGGCTAGGACATGGGACTGGTCTTTTGTATGGTGCAAGAGGGTTCAGAACAAAGCTGCAAATTGGATAGCTTCTAAATGTCTTGATAGAAAAGTTTTATTTCATTCGGGTTGTATTCCGCCCGAGCTAAATTTTATCTTGTATAAAGACGTTACTTGAGTTTAATGGAATACTTTGACAACTTCAAAAAAAAAATAAAAATTCTCCGCTTATTTTAATGCTGTGTTTGGTTTGGTTTTTGAAAAGTTTTTTGAAAAATAGTAGGGATAATAAGTGGAGAGAAATAGAAAGAGAAATGTTAGAAGTATGAGGAATCTAGGAGGAATTTTTTGAAAAAATTCTTTTTGAAAACAAAAGAGAACAAGGCATTTATGTCTGCAATTCTTTTCTTTTTTTTTCCTTCTTCTTGTATTTCAAATACAACATTATCCTTTCATACAAAAAAGGGAAAATTTTACAAATGGTCCATTTACTTTTCCTGAATTCTCATTTTCGTCCCTCTAGTACCAATTGCGTTAGTTTTAGCCCTATAGTTTATATTTTGCCTCAATTTTGCCCATCTTGCTTACGGTGTCAATGAAGCAAACGGAATTGAAGGCCAAAATTGTCATTTCTCCTCACAGAGGGACTAAATTGAGACTTCATACAAACTAGAGGGACTATTTCTAAAAATATTCATTTTACTTTTGTTTTTGCAAATATAATTAAAAGACACCATACATAATATATTTTTCATCTCAGTTTTTTTAATCAAAATATGTTGAAAATTTTAAAACTTTTATTATATTCCTTCGAAAAGTAACCCCTATGTTAAATGTCTATGTATCGTATTTTTTTCAATTGGATTTTCAATCTCGTTATGTTCTTTGTTACACGATTAAAAAGAAAAATTGTTCAATAGTATTTAGGTGTCTTATATTTTTGTTTAATTAACCAATGAAATACTATTGCATTAAAACATGGGTATAGTGTATTTTTTTGGGACTTACTCATAGGACCACTCATATAACAAATAAATACAGATTGAATATTAATAGCTACATAATCAGTTTATTTTAGTCTTCAAATAATTTAACGACATATAGCTACATAATGAAATACGAAAATAACATCTTCAAATCAATATAAGTTAGCAATATCAAAGCTGTGAGTTGGCTTAAAATATCACCCCCAAGTCAAAAGTTCACTCGCTTATTTGTTATTTAATAGTGATCCACTTCTTAATCAATGATTACAAGATTAACTAAATAATTTTGAACATTATTTTTTATTGGGTGAAAAAAAAAAAAGAACATTATAAAACATGATACTAATGATATGGAATAATAAAGTATGGAATATAATGATTTTCAATTCCATACTAAATGATAAAAACAAAACTTTTTGTGATATGGAATATAATGAAAACATTATATTTCCATACTTAATGATATGGAACATCATTAAAAAAATTTGTGATATGGAATATAATAAAAGTAAAAGCTTTAAAATTGTTTATATATTCCAAATTTTTTTGTGATATGGAATATTAAGTACTCCTATTATATGTTGAAAATTTTTGCAAATTGTTTCCTCTTGCATTTTTATATTCCATACTTAATGATATGGAATATTAAGTATGGAACATCATTAAAAAATTTTGTTTTTGCAAATATAATGTTTTTATAATAAAAGCTTTAAAATTTTCAACATATTTTGATTAAAAAAACTGAAATGAAAAATATATTATGTATGCTGTCTTTTAATTATATTTGCAAAAACAAAAGTAAAATGAATATTTTTAGAAATAGTCCCTCTAGTTTGTATGAAGTCTCGATTTAGTCTCTCTGTGAGGAAAAATGATAATTTTGCCCTTCAATTCCGTTTGCTTCATTGACACTGTAAGCAAGAGGGACGAAGTTGAGGCAAAATATAAACTATAGGGCTAAAACTAACGCAAGTGGTACTAGAGGGACGAAAATGAGAATTCAGGCAAAGTAAAGGGACCATTTGTAAAATTTTCCCTACATAAAATGATAACAGAAAATAGAATAGTCCTTCTGTCTTAAAATTTCAGTGCATTGCGAAAAATCAATATATTCATTTTCTTATCAAAAAAAAATTAACATAATTTTTAAATACCATTTTAAAGAACACACAGAGAGTATATATAAATTGGGAGAAATTTTTTAGTGTCGGGTGGCACGGGCCACGTGGTGCCGAGTAACATCTCGGCTATACAAACGTGTTTTGGACGGCCCAGATCTGTTTGGATAATTTTTAGTGTAAAATTACCAAAACACCTCCTCAAGCCCAAACAGATCTGGGCCGTCCAAAACAAGTTTGGACGGCCGAGATGCATGCTTGGCACCACGTGGCCCGTGCCCACCGGACACCGAAAAATTTCTCATAAATTGGTGCGTCAAAAAACAGAGAGCATGTGGAAAATTCAACCTAAAATTGCCATGGAGATTCCAATCTTGACCAAATAGGATTGCATGGTTTAGCGTTCAAACTGTTGACTGTTATGAATTCACATTGGGCATAGACAAGTAAAGTGAAAGTTTGACTTTTATTCAAGCTCGCAAAGGTACTGTTTCCTTTATTTCATCATCGGGGTGTACAAAGAACCTCCGATGTCCGGATTGAGGTGTCTACAGTTCCCGTGTGTTATCTTTGAATTTGACTGCAAATCCCTAGTCAATTACATCCCTGATTCTAAATCGCAATGCCCTTGGGAAATCGAAACAGTGATCAACGACATCAAAGACTGGGCTAGGACATGGGACTGGTCTTTTGTATGGTGCAACAGGGTTCAGAACAAAGCTGCAAATTGGATAGCTTCTAAATGTCTTGATAGAAAAGTTTTATTTCATTCGGGTTGTATTCCGCCCGGGCTAAATTCCATCTTGTATAAAGACGTTTCTTGAGTTTAATGGAATACTTTGACATCTTTAAAAAAAAAAAAAATTCTCCGCTTATTTTATGTCTGCAATTCTTCTTCTTCTTTTTTTTTCCTTCTTCTTGTATTTCAAATACAACATTATCCTTTCATACATAAAATGATAACAGAAAATAGAATAGTCTTTCTGTCTTAAAATTTCAGTGCATTGCGAAAAATCAATATATTCATTTTCTTATCAAAAAAAAATTAACATAATTTTTAAATACCATTTTAAAGAACACACGGAGAGTATATGTAAATTTGGAGAAGTTTTTAAGTGCCGGGTGGCACGGGCCACGTGGTGCCGAGTACCATCTCGGCCATCCAAACGTGTTTTGGATGGCCCAGATCTGTTTGGATAATTTTTAGTGTAAAATTACCAAAACACCTCCTCAAGCCCAAGCAGATCTGGGCCGTCCAAAACAAGTTTGGACGGCCGAGATGCGTGCTCGGCACCACGTGGCCCGTGCCCACCTGACACTGAAAAATTTCTCAAAAATTGGTGCGTCAAAAAACAGAGAGCATGTGGAAAATTCAACCTAAAATTGCCATGGAGATTCCAATCTTGACCAAATAGGATTGCATGGTTTAGCGTTCAAACTGTTGACTTTTATGAATTCACATTGGGCATAGACAAGTAAAGTGAATGTTTGGTAGGCACGTAACGTAAGGGGCTGTTCCACAAACTTTCTAAACCTTCTTTGTAATTTCAAACTCAAATATAACGAAAATGAAAAATAATTTTTTAATTTTTTTTTTCATCGTTTAAAAGATTTCAATGAGATCTATCAAACAAGATACATAATAATAAACAAATTATTCGCGTAAACATATAATTTTTACGGAAAAGATATGAGGACCGACCAAGGGGACCGAAATCGTACCGCCGGCCGCCGGCCGGCCGTCTCCGGCCACCGGACGGCCGATCTGAGCCGTCCAATAATTCTAAAAAAAAAAACCGATGGGGCCCGCATGGGAATCAACGGCATCCGAGGTGTGTAGGGTGCTTGATCCGAGCACCCCTTTTTCGTGTATATATGTGCACACACATATATACACGAAAAAGGGGTGCTCGGATCAAGCACCCTACACACCTCGGTTGTTTTTAGAATTATTGGACGGCTCGGATCGGCCGTCCGGTGGCCGGAGACGGCCGACCGGCGGCCGTCGGTACGATTTCGGTCCCCTTTATGTCGGTACATATAGCATTACTCTAATTTTTAAACTTAAAATTACCTTCTTTTTGAAAAAGAATGTTTAGAAAGTTAGCAGAACGACCCTTAAGTCCGATCAAGGAGAGTTTTTGGGTGCGGGGCAAGTACCAAACACGTGATACTCCATTAACGATCTCAGCCATTTAAATGTGTTTTGGTTGGTATATATGGGTTTTAGAGAGAAAAAAAAGAGAGAAGGGAGAGTGGATGGGTGAGAGGAGAAAGAGAGAATAAATTTGGATTGTCCAAAATATGTTTGGATAGCTAATCGCTACGTGTCAAGCACCCCAAAATTTCTCCCAACCAAGACCTGACAATATAAATAATTATTTACCAGAGAGAGATAATATCAATTCGACACTCCATTTCGACGAACCTTCTAGCGGAAAACGTAGAAATGTCTAATCCTTAGTGTAGTAGTCATTTTCACATGAGCAATGCTAGCTTGCTTGGTTCTCAATAAGTGGAGCGGAGTGCAATTGTTGCCTCCCTTATACACCTATTCACATGGGCAAAGTTCAATTTTCGAAAGCATCCATCACCCTTCCCAATTCCCCTTGGATAGAGTAGATTAGCTTTAAAGAATGGTAAAAAAAAAAATTGCTAGATACTCAAACAACTTATCTAGAAAATGTCCAGAAAAAGAAAATCAAGGATCTAGATTCACTCAAAAGATGATCTGGACCCTTGTTTTCTTTTTTCGGGATACTTTCTGGATTATTTTTTTAGGTAACTAGCATTAATGATTTCACCTTTCTTGAATATTTATACTACTCAAATTCATATTACCGCAATTAATTATTAGAGTTGTAGCCTGCAATAACTCTCATCTATTTTATGTGTACATCAATTTATTGATCTGTTCTTGCTCGTAATTAAAGGTTGTCCTGTTAGGCCCCGTTTGGATGGAGTAGAAGAGGTGGGGATATGTGGCCCCACTTTTAATCCCCCGTTTGGGAAGGCGAAATGGCTGGGGTCTTAGTTATCCAACTTCGTTGGGTAAGACCGGCGTAGAGGGCATACGCCGGTGTTATTTTCAGCCAGGGTTTGAGGAGGGCATACGTTATACCTCCTAATCACCCTCGAAATCGGACGATTATACCCCTCTTTATACCCCTTTTCCTCCCCCCAGCAACCCATGTCAGCCGCTAATAATCCAAACGAAGTACTATTTAATCCTTCATCCAAACGAAGTACTATTTAATCCCACTTCTCTAATACCTCGTCCGAACAACCTACTATTTAATCCCCCTCCATAAATATCACATCAATGTGGGTCCTCCCTTATTAACTAATACCCCATACTATCTTATCCTCCCTTATTAATTAATACCCCAAATTCTTTACCCGCATTCAAACGGGCCGTTAGGGAAACGCTAGGTACCCGGAAACAATTATCCGGAAGTGACCTAGAATTTGTCGTGTAGTGCCAAGAAGTGTAGGTGGGTCCCTCCGATTAAAGCAAAGACAAACAAACTATATTCTCCCTCTAGTCCCCCCCCCGCATTGTAGTAGAAATGTCCAACCTTCAGTGTAGTAGTCGTTTTCACATGAGCAATGCTAGCCTGCTTGGTACTCAATAAGTGGAGCGGGGTGCAAAAAAAGAGAGAGAGAAAGAATATCAATTCGACCCTCCATTTCGACGAACCTTCCAACAGAAAACGTAGAAATGTCTAATCTTCAATGTAGTAGTCATTTTCACATGAGCAATACTAGCCTGCTTGGTTCTCAATAAGTGGAGCAGAGGGCAATTGTTGCCTCCCTTATACACCTATTCACATGGGTGAAGTTCAATTTTCGAAAGCATCCATCACCCTTCCCAAGTCCCCTAGGATAGAGTAGATTAGGTTTAAAGAATGGTAAAAAAAAAAAAAAAATGCTAGGTACTCAGACAACTTATCTAGAAAATGTCCAGAAAAAGAAATCAATGATCTAGATTCACTCAAAAGATGATCTGGACCCTTATTTTCTTTTTTCGGGATACTTTCTGCATTAGTTCTTTAGGTACCTAGCATTAATGTTTTCACATTTCTTGAATATTTATACTACTCAAATTCATATAAGCGCAATGAATTATTAGAGTTGTAGCTTACAATAACTCTCATCTATTTTATGTGTACATCAATTTATTGCACTATTCTTCCTCGTAATTAAAGGTTATGCTGTTAGGCCCCGTTTGGATGGAGTAGAAGAGGTCTTCGTTATCCTCTTCGTTGGGTAAGACCGGCGCAGAGGGCATACGTCGGTTTTATTTTTAGCCAGGGTTTGAGGAGGGCATATGTTATACCCCCTATTCCCTTTGAAATCTAACGATTGTACCCCTCTTTATCCCCCTTTTCCTACCCCCAGCAAACCATTTCAGCCGCTAATAATCCAAACGAATTACTATTTAATCCCCCTCCATAAATATCACATCAATGTGGGTCCTCCCTTATTAACTAATAACTCCTACTATCTTATTCCCCCTTATTAATAAATACCCCCAATTCTTTACCCGCATCCAAACGGGCCGTTAGGGAAATGCTAGGTACCCGGAAACAATTACCCGAAAGTGACCTAGAATTTGTCGTGTAGTGCCAAGAAGTGTAGGTGGGTCCCTCCTATTAAAGCGAAGATAAATAAACTATTTTCTCTCTCTAGTTCCCCCCCCCCCCCCCAGTGTAGTAGAAATGTCCAACTTCAGTGTAGTAGTCATTTTCACATGAGCAATGCTAACCTGCTTGGTCCTCAATAAGTGGAGCGGGGTGCAAAAAAAGAGAGAGAGAAAGAATATCAATTCGACACTCCATTTCGACGAACCTTCCAGCGAAAAACATAGAAATGTTTAATCCTCAATGTAGTAGTCAGTTTCACATGAGCAATGCTAGCCTGCTTAGTTCTCAATAAGTGGAGCGGAGTGCAATTGTTGCCTCCCTTATACACCTATTCACATGGGTAAAGTTCAATTTTCGAAAGCATCCATCACCCTTTCCAAGTCCCCTAGGTTAGAGAAGATTAGGTTTAAAGAATGGTAAAAAAAAAAATGCTAGGTACTCAGACAACTTATCAAGAAAATGTCCAGAAAAAGAAAATCAATGATATAGATGCACTCAAAAGATGATCTGGACCCTTGTTTTCTTTTTTCGGGATACTTTCTGGATTAGTTTATTTGGTAACTAGCATTAATGTTTTCAACTTTCTTGAATATTTATACTACTCAAATTCATATTACCGCAATTAATTATTAGAGTTGTAGCCTGCAATAACTCTCATCTATTTAATGTGTACATCAATTTGTTGATCTATTCTTGCTCGTAATTAAAGGTTGTGCTGTTAGGCCCCGTTTGGATGGAGTAGAAGAGGTGGGGGTATGTTAAGACCCCTCTTTTATACCTGAACCCACTTCTAATCCCCCGTTTGGGAAGGCAAAATGGCAGGGGTCTTCGTTATCCCCTTCGTTGGGTAAGACCGGCGCAGAGGGCATATGCCGGTGTAATTTGCAGCCAAGGTTTGAGGAGGGCATATGTTATACACCCTAATCCCCCTCGAAATCAGACGATTGTACCCCTCGTTATCCCCCCTTTCCTACCCCCAGCAACCCATTTCAGCCGCTAATAATCCAAACGAAGTACTATTTAATCCTTCATCCAAACAAAGTACTATTTAACCCCCCCTTCTGTAATACCTCGTCCAAACAACCTACTATTTAATCCCCCTCCATAAATATCACATCAATGTGGATCCTCCCTTATTAACTAATACCCCCTACTATCTTATCCTCCCTTATTAATTAATACCCCAAATTCTTTACCCGCATTCAAACGGGCCGTTAGGGAAACGGTAGGTACCCGGAAACAATTACCCGGAAGTGACCTAGAATTTGTCGTGTAGTGCCAAGAAGTGTAGGTGGGTCCCTCCGATTAAAGCAAAGACAAACGAAGTATATTCTCCCCCACATTGTAGTTGAAATGTCCAACCTTCAGTGTAGTAGTAATTTTCACATGAGCAATGCTAGCCTGCTTGGTACTCAATAAGTGGAGCGGGGTGCAAAAAAAGAGAGAGAGAAAGAATATCAATTCAACCCTCCATTTCGACGAACCTTCCAGCGGAAAACGTAGAAATGTCTAATCTTCAATGTAGTAGTCATTTTCACATGAGCAATGCTAGCCTGCTTGGTTCTCAATAAGTGGAGCAGAGGGCAATTGTTGCCTCCCTTATACATCTATTCACATGGGTAAAGTTCAATTTTTGAAAGCATCCATCACCCTTCCCAAGTCCCCTAGGATAGAGTAAATTAGGTTTAATGAATGGTAAAAAAAAAAATGCTGGGTACGCAGACAACTTATCTAGAAAATGTCCAGAAAAAGAAAATCAAGGATCTAGATTCACTCAAAAGATGATCTGGACCCTTGTTTTCTTTTTTCGGGATACTTTCTGGATTAGTTTTTTAGGTACCTTGCATTAATGTTTTCACATTTCTTGAATATTTATACTACTCAAATTCATATTACCGCAATTAATTATTAGATTTGTAGCCTGCAATAACTCTTATCTATTTTATGTTTACATCAATTTATTTTTCTATTCTTGCTCATAATTAAAGGTTGTGCCGTTAGGCCCCGTTTGGATGGTATAGTAGAGGTGGGGATATGTTAAAACCCCTCTTTTATACCTGGCCCCACTTCTAATCCCCCGTTTGGGACGGCAAAATGGCAGGGGTCTTCGTTATCCCCTTCGTTGGGTAACACCGGCGCAGAGGGCATACACCGGTGTTATTTTCAGCCAGGGTTTGAGGAGGGCATATGTTATACACCCTAATCCCCCTCGAAATCAGATGATTGTACCCCTCCTTATCCCCCCTTTCCTACCCCCAGCAACCCATTTCAGCCGCTAATAATCCAAACGAAGTACTATTTAATCCTTCATCCAAAACAAAGTTCTATTTAATCCCCATTCTCTATTACCTCGTTCAAACAACCTACTATTTAATCCCCCTCTATAAATATTACATCAATGTGGGTCCTCCCTTATTAACTAATACCCCCTACTATCTTATCCTCCCTTATTAATTAATACCCCCAATTCTTTACCCGCATCCAAACGGGCCGTTAGGGAAATGCTAGGTACCCGAAAACAATTACCCGGAATTGACCTAGAATCTGTCGTGTAGTGCCAAGAAGTGTAGGTGGGTCCCTCCTATTAAAGCAAAGACAAACAAACTATATTCTCCCTCTAGTCCCCCCCCCGCATTGTAGTAGAAATGTCTAACCTTCAGTGTAGTAGTCATTTTCAAATGAGCAATGCTAACCAGCTTGGTACTCAATAAGTGGAGCGGGGTGCAAAAAAAGAGAGAGAGAAAAAATATCAATTCGACCCTCCATTTCGACGAACCTTCCAGCGGAAAACGTAGAAATGTCTAATCTTTAATGTAGTAGTCATTTTCACATGAGCAATGCTAGCCTGCTTGGTTCTCAATAAGTGGAGCAGAGGGCAATTGTTGCCTCCCTTATACACCTATTCACGTGGGTAAAGTTCAATTTTCGGAAGCATCCATCACCCTTCCCAAGTCCCCTAGGATAGAGTAAATTAGGTTTAATGAATGGTAAAAAAAAAAAATATTTGCTAGGTACGCAAACAACTTATCTAGAAAATGTCCAGAAAAAGAAAATCAAGGATCTAGATTCACTCAAAAGATGATCTGGACCCTTGTTTTCTTTTTTCGGGATACTTTCTGGATTAGTTTTTTAGGTACCTAGTATTAATGTTTTCACATTTCTTGAATATTTATACTACTCAAATTCATATTACCGCAATTAATTATTAGATTTGTAGCCTGCAATAACTCTTATCTATTTTATGTTTACATCAATTTATTGTTCTATTCTTGCCCATAATTAAAGGTTGTGCCGTTAGGCCCCGTTTGGATGGTGTAGAAGAGGTGGGGATATGTTAAAACCCCTCTTTTATACCTGGCCCCACTTCTAATCCCCCGTTTGGGACGACAAAATGGCAGGGGTCTTCGTTATCCCCTTCGTTGGGTAAGACCGGCGCAGAGGGCATACACCGGTGTTATTTTCAGCCAGGGTTTGAGGAGGGCATATGTTATACACCTTAATCCCCCTCGAAATCGGACGATTGTACCCCTCCTTATCCCCCCTTTCCTACCCCCAGCAACCCATTTCAGCCGCTAATAATACAAACGAAGTACTATTTAATCCCCCTTCTCTAATACCTCGTCCAAACAACCTACTATTTAATCCCCCTCTATAAATATCACATCAATGTGGGTCCTCCCTTATTAACTAATACCCCTACTATCTTATCCCCCTTATTAATTAATACCCCCAATTCTTTACCCGCATCCAAACGGGCCGTTAGGGAAATGCTAGGTACCCGGAAACAATTACCCAGAAGAGACCTAGAATCTGTCGTGTAGTGCCAAGAAGTGTAGGTGGGTCCCTCTTATTAAAGCAAAGACAAACAAACTATTTTCTCCCTCTAGTCCCCCCCCCGCAGTGTAGTAGACATGTCCAACCTTCAGTGTAGTAGTCATTTTCACATGAGCAATGCTAGCCTGCTTGGTACTCAATAAGTGGAGCGGGGTGCAAAAAAAGAGAGAGAGAGAATGAATATCAATTCGACACTCCATTTCGATGAACCTTCCAGCGGAAAACGTAGAAATGTCTAATCCTCAGTTTAGTACTCATTTTCACATGAGCAATGCTAGCCTGCTTGGTTCTCAATAAGTGGAGCAGAGGGCAATTGTTGCCTCCCTTATACACCTATTCACATGGGTAAAGTTCAATTTTCGAAAGCATCCATCACCCTTCCCAAGTCCCCTAGGATAGAGTAGATTAGGTTTAATGAATGGTAAAAAAAAAAATGCTAGGTACTCAGACAACTTATCTAGAAAATGTCCAGAAAAAGAAAATCAAGGATCTAGATTCACTCAAAAGATGATCTGGACCCTTGTTTTCTTTTCGCGGGATACTTTCTAGATTAGTTTTTTAGGTACCTAGCATTAATGTTTTCACATTTCTTGAATATTTATACTATTCAAATTCATACTACCGCAATTAATTATTAGAGTTGTAGCCTGCAATAACTCTTATCTATTTTATGTGTACATCAATTTATTGTTCTATTCTTGCTCGTAATTAAAGGTTGAACTGTTAGGCCCCGTTTGGATGGAGTAGAAGAGGTGGGGATATGTTAAGACCCCTCTTTTATACCTGGCCCCACTTCTAATCCCCCGTTTGGGAAGGCAAAATGGCAGGGGTCTTCGTTATCCCCTTCGTTGGGTAAGACCAGCGCAGAGGGCATACGTCGATGTTATTTTCAGCCAGGGTTTGAGGAGGGCATACGTTAAACCCCCTAATCCCCCTCAAAATCGGACGATTTTACCCCTCCTTATCCCCCTTTTCCTACCCCCAACAACCTTTTTCAGCCGCTAATAATCCAAACGAAGTATTATTTAATCCTTCATCCAAACGAAGTACTATTTAATCCCCTTTCTCTAATACCTCGTCTAAACAACCTACTATTTAATCCCCCTCCATAAACATCACATCAATGTGGGTCCTCCATTATTAACTAATACCCCATACTATCTTATCCCCCTTATTAATTAATACCCCCAATTCTTTACCCAAATCCGAACGGGCCGTTAGGGAAATGCTAGGTACCCGGAAACAATTACCCGGAAGTGACCTAGAATCTGTCGTGTTGTGCCAAGAAGTGTAGGTGGGTCCCTCCTATTAAAGCAAAGACAAACAAACTCTTTTCTCTCTCTAGTCCCCCCCCCCCCCCCAAACTCTTCTCTCTCTCACTCTCACTCTCACATACACACATAGCGGCTTACTGGGGTAGCTTTAATTTGTCTTACCTCTGTCTCCTCTATCTAATTCTTGAAAGAGGTGGAGGTTCATTTTTTTTGCAATTGGGAATTGAAGTTGGTGGCCAGATTTGGTTGAGATGTGGGTTTGATTGGTTTTAAATTGCCCAACTACCGGGCTAATTTTGAGTTGTCGATGTTCGGCACCGGAGGTTAGGGCTTGGAACGGAGTGAGACTGTAATCAACGTGGAAACCAATGTGCCAAATAATCTCCTCCATCTCAGAACTATTTATTCACTGTAACAAATCCATAATCCCCAATTTATGTTCTCAAACATCTATATTTGTTATATATGTTCACAAGTGTGCCTTGTTCATACAAATTGACCTAATTGATTGGAGTTATTTATTCATCTCTTCAATCTCTGTGTTTCCTCTTTATTTGGATTAGACTCAGAAAGAACAATAGAAAAAAACATCATTGTTTCTCTCTCTAAAATGCCTAATGCTTTGTTTGGTTTCGTTTTTTGAAATTTTTTTTTTGAGAGTAGTAGGGGTAATAAGTGGAAAGAGATAGAGAGAGAAATGATTGAAAGTAGGAGGAATTTAGAAGGAATCTTTTGAAAAATACTTTTCAAAAACTAAAACAAACAAGGCATAAAGCCCTCCAAAATTATGTACTCATTTGAGAATTTAACATTAAAAAAGTAAACTGTAAATTGCTGGTGGTAGTGCTGTTAGAAAATCGCTGATGGAACTGTCGAAGAGAAGGGATATGTGTGTCTGTGAGAGAGAGAGAGAGAGAGAGGAGTTCGTGGAGGCAGGGGATGGAATGGGGAGACTGGAGAGAGAAAAGAGTTTGTTTGGCTTTGAGTTTATGGGAGGGACCCACCTACACTTCTTGGCACTCCACGACAAATTCTGGGTCACTTCCACGTAATTATTTCCGGGTACCTAGCATTTATTATCAGCCACTGGACGTTCGATGGGAGGAACTTTCCATCAATTCCATGTCAGTACAGCACAATGTTTAAACTGGGCAGTTGTAGTTTCTAACACTTTTGCTTCAAAAGACAATCTACCCTTCAAATGCAATTTTGGCGGATGTTTAATACCACCCACTTTCAGAGCCTTCCTAACATGCATGCACGAAGAATAGTAATACTACTTGAAATTGTTCTTTATTAAAAAAAATTAAATAACTAATTTCATGTCAAAATTATGCCTATCAAATTTTGACAAATATAATTTTGGAAAGACTAACAAGTAAGACACAAAGAGCTACTCCCTCCGTCCCTTTTTAAATGTCCTGCTTCGTAATTCCAACTTATTAAAAAGACATCATCATTATACCTTTCATATCAACTTTTTCCTCTACTTTCCATACTTACCCATCATCATTACACTTTTACTCACTAACTTTTCAAAATGGAATCTACTTTTTGGGGACAAAATAGACAATACACCAACTTTTACCCACTAACTTTACAAAATAGACACTTATTAAGGGACAGCCCAAAATGGAATACTGGACTCAAAAAAAGGGACAGAGGGAGTACTATTTTTTTGTTCCCACAACTTTCAAACACACCCTAAAGTAAGACAGAATTGAAAAAAACAGGACCATTAATTGAAGTTCCAAGCACAAAGCAACCAAAGCAAATGGGCGGAACAGGGCAAAAGAAATGAAATGAAGATCGATAATCAAAAGGAAGTAGACAACGAGTCATATATTTTGGACATCCAGCTAGTGTTGATCTGGTGGGAGGGAGTATAGTAACATTTTGGACATCCATCTTTGGGAAGACAACAAATCCAAAGACATGTGAGCCTTTTGGACATCCAAACGTACGTAAGTTTCTCTATATATTTTTTTTTCATCAAATGGAAATTTCATTAGATTAAACTAGATAAACCGAGTCATTATCATATTACAGACATGCCTAAAGAGGGAAACAAGAATCATATATCTAGGTTCTAAGGTGGCCGACACCCATGGCGTCAGCAGCATGCAAGAACAAACTCCCTGGCCGCAAAAGGAACACTTCTTGTGACAATCAGCTCCTCCTCTTGTTTGGGAACCCAGCCGTGCCAAACAGTCATCAAATGCTTGGTAAGCTTGGCGGAAAATGTGGGTAATGATAGAGTTGGTCCTGTGCATGAACCAACACGGGGGACCTTCGTTACAAAGTTTCACTGCCACACTAGAGTCAGATTCAATAATGACATTTGACATTCCTTTCTCAAGTATGATAGTAAGACCTCTATAAAGTGCCCAGATTTCTATATTTGGGCAAGATTAATGCCTTGTTTGGATAGTGATTTGAAAAAAATTTATAACTCAAAAAATACTCATTACTCCTACTTTCAATCATTACTCACACATATCTCCAATCATTATTCTCATTTCTCTCTTTATCTCTCTCCAATCATTACTCTCATTTCTCTCATTTCTCTCTCCACTAATAACCCTACAAAAATTTCTCAGAAACTCATCCAAACACAACATTAGATGTGCTTAGCTCATGCTATCTTCTCGCGCGACCTATCTGATGCTGTGGAGTTTCCTTTGGTGCCAAAATGCTGAATACAATAAAACCTAATTTAAATAATTGTACACCTCTCAATCGGAGTTGGCGGAGCTGCTAAAGGGACATCAGCCTGCTATCACTAAGTGTCTAATCGAAATCTTTTTGTTTTGAAAAGAATGGATCCGAGACACTGGATCTAATATACTAGAACCCATTATTGGCAAGTTATATATGTTCCGATTAGTCACTTAATTATATCCGATCAAACTAATTTTTTGCATACTTGTTCAATTCAACGAGTTTTACAAAGTGAACATTTTCGATTATCGAAACAGGACCCCCTCAACCGAGACAGCATGCTGCTGTCCCTTCAAGGGACAGCAGCTCCCCCCCAGTCCCTCTCAATCATACACTCCAATCAATCACCGTTAGCCTTTCTAATGTCACTTCCTTCATCCTTCAAATTAATACCCCCCAACACCTTCAGAAATTGTATGAAAAAACTAAACGAAAAGAAAAAACACTCTTATGATTAATTAACCCCTATAGCAACAATTAGAGGTGGCAAATGGGAGGGTCTGGACGGGTTTGGGTGGGTTGAAACGGGCCGTGGGTCAAATATGGGCGGATCAAGTATGGGTCAAATAGTAAACGGGTTGAAACAGGTCAGGTCAAATATGGGTCAAGCCAAACCCAACCCGACCCATTTTCCCTTTCTTTTTTTTTTTTCCTCCCCCCGTCCCCCTTATTTTCCTTCTCCACTGTCTTCCTCCGATATGGGTTGAAGCACATTCACAAATGGGCAAAACCCCGTGGGCTCTTTCGGGTATATAAGCCAATTGGTTTTTTTTTTTTGTCTTTATTTAATTTTTTTTGTATTTGTACGTTCCGCGTCAATTTTTCGGCTATATAAGCCAAACTAAAATATTTTGAATAAAGACAAACATCAACCAAAAGGCCAGATTTTTTGCATCTTTGTGTGTATGTGTAACAACCTAGATTTTCGACCCAATTTTTTTTATAAGATTTACAAATTTAATTCCAGTATGATTATTTTTAGTAAATTAGTTATAAAGATTTTATTATAGTGTAAATTTCATGTGTGTATTGTATGCCACATGCACCATAACCTTTTTCCAAAACAATTTTTTTTGCTCTCTCATCTCTCAGCCCCTTCTGTCCCTCTCTCTCTTTCTCTTTCTCTCCATTAATTCTCTACCTATCTTTATTTTTTGGCTAACCTTTTTATCTTTTCCAACCATTCAATTGCCACCCTTATCCTCATTCCTCATTCATTCCTTGCACCCCACTCCACTCCATCTCTATAAATAGCTCTCTCCCTCTCCAAAATTCACAACACAAAAACACAATAAAGTACACACACCCCGCTGAAATCAGTAGGAGGAAAGAAAGAAAGAGAAAGCTTGGTAGCTCCATTAATGGAGGTCTAGAGAGAGAAACCCGAGCGGTTTGGTTCCGCACTAGCCGGACACCAATTCGGGTTACCCATTCGCAGCCCACTCCTCGAACATCTTAGAATCGTACCTCAATAATTCTGATCCATTCCCGAAGTCCCACGCTCCGTCGTCTTCTCCGATTGTCCGAAAAATGTCCGGAACCGTTACCCGCTTTTCAACCTGAACAGAGGTATTATAATTCCTCTCCTACCTCTCCCTAAGTATATTTAGTGAATACGAGTTGAATTTTATGCTCCAAAATGAAAAGAAATCGAATCGAACGTCGCACGGCCAAGCACGGCCAAAAATGGCCGTTAATTTCCTCTGTTTTCCGGCATTAACAGTGAAACTGTCTCTTGGGTTTCAAAATGTTTTTGTAAAACTTACACTTCAACCCTTCTAATTTCAGTAGTATACGATTTTGGTCCAAATAATTGTAAGTCCTCACCAAAAATTTCAGTCAACTCCCCTATAACTTTCCAAGGTTAAGTTTCAGTCGAAAACAATAAAGGTGTTCTCATTATAGCTTAGTCTTTAATTTAATCAAAGTTTATATTTTAGTCTATTAATATGTTTAGTTAAAATATAGTTAAGTTCCAAAATATTAAATTCTACTTTGTAGCCTAATAATCATGATATTTTATGAAATGTTTTATATTGTTGTGAGAAAAAAAAACATTTAAAAATAATAATAAAGTTTTCAATCGAAAAGTTCTTGCAACCTTACGACCAACATTAATAACACCGGATAATTATTATTATTTTATTCCTAAGAAAAGATCTTGTTAACCTCAATATATTTTATTAAATTATTATTTTGATAATGTTCAAATAACTTCGTGACCCTCCAAAACTGATCTTTGAACATGACACGTAGGACCGTTAGGGCTCCTGTCATGATATTGATAAATATTCTAATATCTTTCTTTTTTTATCTAATGTATCTTATATATTTACTAATCAATTTTAAATTAATACAAGTCTAGAGATACTAATAAATGAACAAATCATTTTTATATGTTACAATAGAAGAGATTCGTAACAAAAGAATAATAAAATAACGATTATCCAAACCGCTTATGCTTGTGCCATACAAGATTAATGGGCAATGGCTCACTCATAAAATGTTATGTGTTTACTTACTCGCTCAATATTGTTTGGCGCAAAACTAACAAATGTAATTTTTTTTGAATAAAGACGAAAAAGATCAGAGCAGTTTAATTTGATTAAAACATATTTTTAAGATATTTGTCCCTAAATTTGATAGAATAAAAACTAAACGAATTGATCAAGTCCTTATTGATATCTGAGTGAGTTGATTTTTTAATAAGAGTTCTTATAAATATGTTTTAAACTAATTAAACAACTCCGATTATTAGCGTATTTGGGTCAAATTCTGTGTTTAAAACTATGTCCAATTATTCACGTAATTAACTTGCTTGTGGTTTTCCAAATCGAGAGAGAGAGAGAGAGAGAGAGAGAGAGCTTTTCCAAATCAACTAACATGCTGTACAATGCCCGCATTTTGCGTGAAGCCTTGAATTTTTTTTTCCAAAAACAACTTACGGGGATTTCACATTTGAGGAGTATAACAACTCTTTAGGAGAGAATGGGTATTTTAATTCCAATCAATATTGAACTCATTTTTAACCCATATAAACCTATTATACAATATGGGCCGGTTGAGTTGAGTTATAGGTGGGCGGATTTGGACGGGTTAAAAAATATGAATTGAGATTGCCACCTCTAGCAACGATGTTTCAATTATTGGCTTATGATACATTTATATCATATATCTGTGACAAATACTATTGTTTGTATGGTATTTTGGTAGGGTTTTTTTTTAGGATTTGTATTTTGGTTGAAATATTTTTTATTTCTAGCGTTTGGGAAGAGAAAATGAAAAGATACAATTAGGAGAGAGGATATAATTTGCAAGATTTGAAAAAGAAGAGGAAAAAATAAGAAGTAATTATTGATTTTCTTTGAAAGCCAGGACCAAAATTAAGATAGTATTGAAAGGAAAACCAACTCCTGAGGAAAAAATACTTTTTCATACTACTAGAAATCATGACAATTATTTAAGTTGATTATATTAATAGCGTAATAATTATTATTTGTTTGTCACATGACTCGCATGCCTAGAGGTTTGAAGTTGCCGAGTTGGTACGTTGAAATACATAAACTAACTAGTGATTGTCCGTGCCTAAAGACACTTGTGCCTTAAGCATGAAGTAACATGCTTTGAACATAGTTTAAATGAATTTCCTTCTCTATTGTTGGCTGCCCTACCAACCAAGCTGGGGACTCCTAGAAGTATTATTTTCAAATATGCATAAACAGAGTTCTTTAATGCAACATCAAAGAATGTTTAAAAATAATACATTTTCTGTAAGATGCGCTCTCATTTTTAATTTGATGATTTTTTGTTCTTATCAACCCTCTTTAAACGAATGAAATCAACTTAAAAGGGGAAACTAAAAGGTAATCAATTGAATAGGAAAGTGTATACTCGTATTATCCTATAGGTCAATACATAATTAAAAAGAATAGAAAACGTCTCCCTAAATAGGTTTATATATAAGGAAACATTTATTGGTGCTAGGATCAATAGGTAAAGGTGATTTGACGGTTACAGAGGACGCTGGGTTTATATTATAGATAAAAACTGCTCTATTTTATAATATAAATAGGTACCGACAAACGGACACCTCATAGAAAAGGAAAAAATATATATAAACTAATAGGTACCGACAAATGGACACCTTATAAAAAAGGGAAAAAAATATAAACTAATAGGAGGACGCTGGGTTTATATTATAGATAAAAACTGCTCTATTTTATAATATAAATAGGTACCGACAAATGGACACCTCATAGAAAAGGAAAAAATATATATAAACTAATAGGTACCGACAAATGGACACCTTATAAAAAAGGGAAAAAAATATAAACTAATAGGTACCGACAAATGGACACCTTATAAAAAAGGAAAAAATTTAAAATACCCACTATTTTCCCATGAGAAGAACTATTTCACGGAGCTTTCCATGAATAGTGGTTTATGGAGGAGAATCTTGTCTGTCCGAAGTGTATTGAACGGTCTGAGTTTTAATGAAATTTTTTCAGAGGAAATGTAAACTTTTTTCTGAAAAAATTTCATTACAATCCGGATCGTCCAATGCCGAAACGAATGACTGATATCAAGTGGCTCCGTAAATTACCTCTTTACAGAGGCTCCGTGCGTGAATAAGCCCTACTCTTTCCCCATACAACCCCTATTTCTATATGCAACCCACAACCATTTTCTATTTTAACAAATTTACTAATACAACCCAATAAATCCCCCTACATCAATTTCCCAACATACCCACAACCATTTTTCGTTTAGTTTTTTTCCTCGTCATTGCCATTTTCGCTCGGACCTGCTTTTGCTGTTAAGCCGCTTTGACGGCCAACTGGATCTGCTACTTTCCCACCCGAATCTGACCCGTTTGTTTTTGTTGATACTAGTACCATTGTAGTAACTGCAAGCCCAATAAGAACCGAAAAATATGAGAGAGAGAGAGCGAGAGAGAGAGAAGTGGTGATATACTGATATATATTGTTCAATCGATTCTTGGGGGTATTAATTTAAAGGATAAAGGAAGCGGGGTAACGGTAATTGATTGGAGTGTATGATTGAGAGACACTTGTTTAGATTTTAGGCCCCGTTAGATAACAGCGATAACAGTGATAGCTAGAACTTAAAATTTGTATCCACTATCGCAAACACGCCAAAGTATAATTTTATACCAAACATAATTTTGGTGACAGAAAGCATATGGACATTGATTTGAAGTTTGTATCAGCAGGTAGAGATCTGTTTTGGACCCATTTCAAGTCCCAAAAAAAGAATCCGAGCCTGATCATTGTTTAAAACACTTTCTTTAGGGATTTTGTAAAATAATTGCTCAATTGGATATCGGTAATGACATTTACGATATATATAGCTTTAATTTGCTCCAGAATTCAAGCCTAAACTCAAGACAAAATTAGATGTTTCATAAACACTCTTACCCATATCCGATTAAGCTAATTCCGTATAAGAGAGTTGCATAAACCAATACCATCATACTTACATGCATTATCAACCACTCGGATTGGAGAGCAAGTACAATTATTGCATAAGAAGGGGCGAAATAGATGCGGAAGCCAATGCATATCGCCTTTAAGCTCTATCCCACGATTCGAACAAAACACCGACTCTCTCTGTACAAGGCCCTAAACAAAATATTTTAAATAAAATGAGCAGCTCCAATCATCATTATCGGACCAGAGACGGGTTCATATCAAGTCTGTACGCGCGAGTACAGATTTGAAATCTCTACCCATAGCACTCTTAAAACTTGAAGAAAGTTAGAGATGCACTAAAAAGGTGTAGCATATTTCCTGCATTTGTATGGCTTTCGATGATATAGATCGGTAAGTATAATTTAGTTTTTTGTTTGCTACCTCCCATTGCGAGGCTCTTGGTGTCGCTTTATTTTCTAGTTTCTACTATATGAATTTTTCATTTGTTTGATGTGGGAACCTCTTAGATCTTCGTTCTGATTGCAGACTGACGAGCAAACTTCCATTGCAATGGGGGTACACATTGGTGCCTTAAATGTAGCTATTAATGGCGCACCTTCTTCTCCCAGGGCTACTAAAGTTGGAAAAGTCACGGTTTTGCCCCTTGTTTTTCTCATCTTCTATGAGGTATCGGGAGGACCATTCGGAGTTGAAGATACTGTACACGCAGCTAGCCCCTTTCTAGCCCTAATTGGTTTTTTGGTATTTCCATTTATATGGAGTGTACCTGAAGCCCTAATAACTGCAGAAATGGGCACCATGTTCCCAGAAGACGGTGGCTATGTGATATGGGTTTCATCCGCATTGGGTGAGTATTGGGGGTTTCAAATAGGTTGGATTAAATGGCTAAGCGGGGCCATCGATAATGCTCTATACCCGATTTTGTTCCTTAATTATTTAAAGTCAGCAATCCCGGCATTATCTGGTGGTTTGCCAAGAGTCGTAGCAACGCTAGGTTTGACTGCTATGCTCACTTACATGAACTATAGGGGTTTAACCATTGTAGGATGGGCTGCTGTTCTGTTGGGGGTTCTCTCACTCCTTCCTTTCGGTGTTATGGGACTTGTCGCAATACCCAAGTTAAGGCCTAAAAGATGGTTAGTGGTAGATTTACACAACGTTAACTGGAATTTGTTCCTAAACACACTATTCTGGAACTTAAATTACTGGGATTCGATAAGTACGTTAACGGGAGAGATGGATAACCCGAAGAAGACTCTGCCAAAGGCTCTATTCTATGCTTTAATTGTAGTTGTAAGTGGGTATTTGTTTCCTTTACTAATTGGTACAGGAGCTATAGACTCAGACAAATGGTGTTTCTCTGATGTCGCCAAGTTGGTGGGTGGAGTGTGGTTGAGGGGTTGGGTCCAAGTGGCTGCTGCAATGTCACTTGTAGGAATGTTCGTGGCTGAAATGAGCGGTGATTCTTTTCAACTTCTTGGTATGGCGGAAAGAGGGATGCTTCCGGCGTTTTTCGCCAAAAGATCTCGTTATGGAACTCCTCTTGTTGGTATTTTATTTTCGGCTTCTGGTGTTATTTTGCTTTCATGGCTGAGCTTTAAAGAGATAGTGGCCGCGGAAAACTTTTTGTATTGTTTGGGAATTATTTTTGAGTTCATATCCTTCATAAGGTTGAGAATAAAATACCCAGCTGCATCTCGGCCTTTTAAGATACCTGTGGGAACAGTCGGATCAATTCTACTATGTATTCCTCCGACCATATTGATCGGCGCTGTGCTGGCTCTTTCTTCGCTCAAAGTGGCAGTTATAAGCCTCGTTGCTGTTGTAATTGGACTAGTGATGCAGCCTTGTCTCAAGCATGTTGAGAAAAAGAAATGGCTCAAGTTCTCTGAGAATTCTGATCTCCCTGATCCACTATGTGGTGCTGCTCATGAGAATAGTACTGAAACATTGGTTCAGTAACTAATGGACGACAAAGGTATTTGTTCACGACTCACGAGTAGGTTGTCAACAGAGGGCGGTAGTTCTAATTGGCACAGTAGAATGGATGCATGTTGAAGCCAAGACCGCAGGTCCCCAATGAAATGACCCAAATTCAAGTCTCTTTATCTTACCAGCCAAAAAATATGTAATGAAGTTTGTTGAATCTTACCTCATATGATATTATTACACAGGAACATCAAGAACTAGAAGCTTCTAAAAAGTTCATTTATCATTAGTGCTTTTATGTGCTCCAAGGATCGAAACCAAACACATACGAAACACACACAACAAAGAGTTTTACATGGTTTCCCAAAATCAGGTATATCCACGGAGGAATCGAAGCAACATTTACAGAAACAAGCTTTAACAAAGGAGTTCTCAACTCCCAACTCACTACACTCTCTCTGTATCTAAATTGCTAACCTTGACTGAGACAAAATCTGAGAGCCCAATTTATAGGCAGAGATTGAGCTTTGTTTACAAGTAATGCCAGGAAAGAGAATTCCCATAAGAATTATTTGGTAAAATAGACATTTTAACATTGAATCTATTTTATTAGCATTAATGCATTTCAAAAATATATCAATCATGATAAATTTTATTTCCGGGGTAATCCCTTCATTATTTAGACAAGTTCTAAAAAATGAAAGATTTCTAACATAAAAGAAGCCCGAAAAGAATCCACAAATTATTAAATAAGAGTAACCGAAGATGATCCTTTTACATTTTTTTTTTTTTGTAAAGCCAGTTATTCCCTTTGTCCCAAATTATGTATCCCTTGTTCTATTTTAACCGGATAGAAAATTATCTATCACTCGTTCTATCTTAACTAGCTAGAGAATTGTTTGTATTTGAATTGAAAACACTTTTTATATAAAAATAAGTGATAAAACTTTCTATCTTAGTTAATTCCATTAGTTAAAATTACAAAAAATAAATAAATGATACGGACCTTCAAAAAAGTCTAATTTATTATTGTTGCTTTATCAGACCCACGTTTGATTGCCAAACTCACTTCTCTAAAATAAAGGATCTAATTTGTCTAGAGTCCAAATTGGACAGCAACAATGGGCTCTAGCTCCTAGCACTGCCGACGCTTGTAGTGACATTGAACTTTATAGTTATAGAAGCAGTCGTATTTCAATGGCTGATTTTGTGAATTAATTATTCAAATTAGTCATTAAAAAAACTATTATCACAAAGATATTCATAAAGATTTTTGTAACAAATCTCAATTTTTAAAATTACTTTCAGAAGATTCAAATTGAAAGACTGTATTTTCATAAATTACGTAGTCCCAATCTCTACAGTGCAAACCAAAACTGGAAAGAAGCCATTCCTAACCAAAAATGCAAACAAAACAACAATTAATTTGCCTTTCCAACTTGGCTCGCTTGTCCTTGAAACTGCCAAAGTCAACTGCACGCCTACTCTCTCTCTCTCTCTCTCTCTCTCTCTCTCTCTCTCTCTCTCTCTCTCTCTCTCTCTCTCTCTCTCTCTCTCTCTCATTTTTTTTTTTTTTTGGGGGGGTTGGCACCAGCCTTGGAGTATTATTCTTACAGTGATGGTGATAGTTCAAACAGAAACAGAGGAAGTAGAAGATCAAGTTGGCCGTCAAAGCAGCGTAAGAAGAGAACAAGAAGTTGGCCCCAACCAAGAATATGGCAACACTAGCACCGACGACGGCGACGAGCTACTTGCAATCAATAGCAAGGTACTACGAATTCAACCCCTCATTACAGCCTTCTTCTGCGTACAATTGGTTCCACATTTTAAAAGCACAAAATCATCTTTAAAGGTAGTAATTGCTAGCAATGGATGTGTAAGAATGGGTAGCAGCTGAATATGACTAGTCCTTAGAAATCTGAGAGTATTTCTCAAGTTTTAGTAATGTACTAGAAAGCTTGCATATTGGGTCGATCTAGCTTGATCAAAGTCAACTCTTTAGTCTTTCCCCTATCGCTAAATGGGTCGATCTAAAGGGTAATGATTTTTGCACTTCGCTTTTATCATAATTGTAGTTCAAAGTTTGTCTTTAGTGCTTAAAATTGTACACTAAACAAGCACTAAAAGACGAAGTTTGGAATGCATTTATGAGAAAGTGTAGGACAAAAACCATTTTCCTTGTTCAAATCGGCCAATTCTTCTTTGTTTTTTTTGATAGGCAATAAATTTTATTAAAACTCGACAAAGGGTACATCGAGGGTTTTTAAAAGTCATATCCATGCCTCATTAGGAAGATGAGAACAAGGAAAATGACAAAAGGAAAATAACAAAAAAAGGAACTTACATCCAACAGAAAATTGAAACTAGTTCTCTCAACAGAGAATACATCTTGATATTGGAGTGACAAGCAAGTTTTAATATTTCCAAATTCTTGCTTGTTCCACGATTTGAGCTTCTTCTACATCTCCTTGAACTTCTTAAATATTTGGCTGCATGCGCATCCATAGGTTGGTGAATTCTCCCAAGCTTCTTTGGTAATCTTCAAACATTTAGGATGGGAGAGCCACTGACTTTGGGTCCCAATCCCAAATATTATCAGAGATTAGAACCGCAGGAGGTTAAATCAGTTGGTTGATTTGCCCCGGCCCCTTGGAGTGGAGCAAATCTGTTCTTTAGGAGTATAGTGTATTCCTTGGCTTCAAGTTCAATCATCTTTTTCACTACCAAAACATCAGTCTCCCCAAATTTTATTCCCAGCTTTGTCCCTGTTTCTATGGTATGCTGAAGTTCCTTTTCTATCATGTATTGTTCCTGCCTTTGTGAGTTAGAAATGAACGAGTCTTCATGCACACTTTCACCTGAGCTCATGCATTCTTCATAGTTTTGGCTTCTTGTAGTTTTCCTGATGGCACTTGGATTGAGATCTACTAGGAGTTCAATACCTTTCAGTTGAGATGGACGAAAGTTACAATCAGATCCAATCACTGTTGGGAAGTTGTATCCCGTAACTTCTTGATCCATTTGGTTACTAAAATGGGCTTTTTCATCTTGGGCTTTAGCACTAGAAGTTTCACTTTCAAAAAGTTCCTTTGTTGATGGGCTGTTGGAGTCCTGCACAAAGGAGTCCAATTCGTGTGAAGACGAAATTGAATTTGAAACATTATTGGTTGCACCTGCATCTGGGGCTAATACACCAGCCGACATTGGTAGAAGAGAATTATGGTTATTCTCAATTGGTGTAATAATTGTTGCTGCTACCAAGCTTGTATCTGTATCGGGAAGTGCTTTCCTCCTGGGGCTTGTCTTGGGGCTTTGAATGTGATCATTAATTTCCACCACACGTTCCACCTCATGCTCCACATCATGTTCAGTATCTGCCATGTCCCCTGTTGGTTAGTCCTTGCTGGCATCCAAGTCATTACCTCCTCTGTCCACGTCATCGTCTTCCCTACCCTGTCTCGAACCAGAGCTGTAAAATTGCTTACTTGAAAACACTATTCTGAATGTCTCTTCTTCTTCCACCCTTATAACATAATTCTTTCCTTCTATAATCAGTTGAATCTTCCCTTCAATTCTTTTAGAGCTCTCAGTTGCAATCAGAAATCTCCCTTTTTCGAAGGATTTTTCTTTCAGCGTATTCTCATCAACTTCTAAAAAATGGCCCCATTTGCTACCAATAGCTCTGAAAGAGGGAACATTCCACGCGTTGAGGGGCATTCCATAACAGGCTACCCAAGCAAAACGTTCATCCTTTGCTTGTTCCCCATTCCATGGTTTCAATTCTTCAAACCAACACGTTGGCCATTTTTTGCTAATAATTTCATCTCTGATCTCCTCAGCCTGAAAAGTTAGTATCAAGAATCTACCACCCATGGGTTTGATTTGTACATCACTAACATTTTCCTTCCTAAAGATTTCTTCCATTTCTGATGCCGAGCACAGCCTTCTCATCTTCCCGACCGCACTCCGGAATAGCCAGCCATTACCAACTGGTTGAATTTGAATACTACCACGAAATTCCTGTTCCTCTTGGATCTGATTACCCTTTACTTCTCCTTGCTTGCTCGACTCTGGATTTCCTTTCCTTCTCCAAACTTCTTTCCCCCTATTTTTTATGGTTGCTCTGAGGTTGGTGTTCCTTTTCGAATTTGGTATTGGGGCCAATTTTCCCCCATATCCTTGCTTCTGAGTGTTTCCTTTCCTCTGATTAGTGTTATCCCTATTTTCCTTTATGTTTTGAAGCCCCAACCTATTTTGATCTCTATTCTCTTGCCATTTCGTGAGATTTCCGTTATCTTCTTTTTGCCAAGATCCCTTATTACTGTGTACTCTACCTTGATCCCTCTCACTTCTTCTGAGAAACTTTGCCTTTGATACTATCATATTATGCTCCCATACCCATCTTCCGTTTGTCTCTGCTTCTGCATGCTCTGCTGCTCTGCCGTGTTCAAACTTCACGAAGCCAAATCTGTGGCCTGTGATCTTACTCTTCTTCTCAGGAATGAAGGACTCTGTGATTTTTCCGAATCTGGAGAAAAGATTGTGTAACCATACTCTTCTAATATTATCTGGGAGATTATCTACAAAAAGGGTTGAGTTTCTTTGAAGCTCACTCTCTCTCTCTCTCTCCTCTATCTCTCTCTCTCTCCTCTATCTCTCTCTCTTGCATAGTGCATCTCTCTCTCTCACGTTGTAAATGGAAAATGTATCACGCGTAATGCCTTACAATTCTATCTTATATAGTAAAAGGCATGACTCTTACAGTAACATCTAATACATGTATGGGGGCCTACATGCGCCAATTCTTCTTTGTTATTCCTATGACTACATGAGAAATGTCTTTGATGATGTGAATTTCTCAATTGTTTGATCTGGTAACCTCCCAATAGATATTTATGTTTCTTGGTTTTGAATGCAGAAATTGGGGGATACAACTGACAAGCGGACTTCCATTGCAATGGGGGCAATGGGGATACACAATGGTGCATCAAATGTTGGTATTAACAGAGTACCTTATTCTCCTAGGGGAACTAATGGGAAAGTCTCAATATTGCCCCTTGTTTTCCTCATCTTTTATGGGGTATCGGGGGGACCATTCGGGGTTGAGGATACAGTACAGGCAGCTGGGCCCCTTCTAGCCTTAATGGGTTTTTTGGTATTTTCCTTTATATGGAGTGTACCTGAAGCCCTAATAACGGCAGAAATGGGCACCATGTTTCCAGAGGACAGTGGCTATGTGATTTGGGTTTCATCCGCATTGGGTGAATATTGGGGGTTTCAAATAAGTTGGATGAAATGGCTAAGCGGGGTCATCAATAATGCTCTATACCCGGTTATGTTCCTCGACTATGTAAAGTCTGCAAACCCGGCATTATCTGGTGGTTTGCCTAGAGTCGGAGCAATGCTAGGTTTGACTGCTATCCTCACTTACATTAATTATAGAGGTTTAATCATTGTAGGATGGGTTGCTGTTCTGTTGGGGGTTCTCGCACTCCTTCCTTTCGGTTTTATGGGGCCTATCGCGATACCGAAGTTAAGGCCTAAAAGATGGTTAGTGGTAGATTTACACAGCGTTGACTGGAATTTGTTCATAAACACACTATTCTGGAACTTAAATTACTGGGATGGGATAAGTACGTTAACGGGAGAGATTGAAAATCCGAAGAAGACTGTTTCGCGCTCGGAGGTGGCTCAAGGACTGAGCGGGCGTGCCAGGACTTGTCGCGTCCAACGTGAAGGACTGAGCGTCCCTGTTCTGACTTCTAGATCTGTGAGGGGGATAGTGCTACAACCTAAGGGCTGGATTGCAGTGAAGGTCCGTGGTTTTGCCTCTTCATGCGAGGACTTAATAATTTCCTAACCGTGTAGGAAAGAAAGTAACAACGTAGAATTACTTTATTATATCGTAATAATAAAGTAGGGGATGTAAGAGAGATATGAATAACTTTATTATGTTTCGTAATAATAAAGTTGGGGTACAAGGGAGATAGAAACTCGAATTACTTGGTGAAGTAATTGAGTGAATGTGAGAAAATAGAGATAATTGCTTCGCTGGGAAGGCTTTGATTTTTAAGCGTTGAGCTTGATTAGTGTGGGAACCCTTTTTTCTTCTCGTCTTCTAGTATTTATAGGCCATGGGTTTGCATGCAAGAGAATTTCCAGCCTTCATTTGGTGATGACAAGTGTCCCATGATCCTCCAATTTTCCCTCCAAAGTGACAGTTAAGAGAAGTTAATTCACGTCCATCTTCTTTGCAACTGAAGAAATCATGGATAATGGAGATCATGGAGAAAATAACTACCCCACTACCTAATATCCTTCAACTTGCACGTGGAATCTCACAGTAATGGGCTAATTGTTTCTCCATAGAATGCACGTGTCCTTCATTGCTTTCAACTTTTGGAAAACAAAACCCAACTGTTTCCTTTGTGCGTGAGAATCAAGGGACGTGGGTGCCCTTTGACCACATGGCTTTGGAACAATTATTTCATGCATCACGACCCACAATCTTCTTTGTTTCCAGTGGTTGGAGTCAATCCACAACCGTTTATCCACAAATCATGGGCCAATTCTCACAAAATAAAACATGGGCCGAGCTTCAAGACTAAAATTAATGTGGCCCATTATTCTTAAGTCCAAGAAACTCATAAATAACATGACCCATAACCCATAATTCCAATCTCCAGACCGAAATGGGTTAAAATTAATCGGGCCCAGTTACTATTATTTTGGCCCATTAATTTTAACTCAATATAACTTCATTTTGCAGCCCAATTTAATCGAATAATAATTAAATGGCCTTCCAGCGCTTGCCCAGGATTTGGTGCCAAAAACGGGTGTAAACAAAGACTCTACCAAAGGCTCTATTCTATGATTTGATTGTAGTTGTAAGTGGGTATTTTTTTCCTATACTAGTTGGTACAGGAGCTATACCCCTCAATCGAGACCTGTGGACCAATGGGTATTTCTCTGATGTTGCCAAGTTGGTGGGTGGAGTGTGGTTGAGGGTTTGGATCCAAGTGGCTGCTGCAATGTCAACTATAGGAATGTTTGAGGCTGAAATGAGCGGTGATTCTTTTCAACTTCTTGGTATGGCGGAAAGAGGGATGCTACCGACATTTTTTGCCAAAAGATCTCGTTATATATGGAACTCCTCTTTCGGCTTCTGGTATTATTTTGCTTTCATTGCTGAGCTTTGAAGAGATAGTGGCCACAGAAAACTTTTTGTACTGTTTCGGAATGGTTTTGGAGGTCATATCCTTCATAAGGTTAAGAATAAAATACCCAGCTACGTACATCTCGGCCTTTCAAGATACCCGTGGGTACTGTCGGATCAATTCTACTATGTATTCCTCCGACCATATCAATAGGCGCTGTGTTGGCTTTTTCTTCGCTCAAAGTGGTGGTTATAAGCCTTGTTGGTGTTGTAATTGGAGTACTAGTGATGCAGCCTTGTCTCAAGCATGTTGAGAAAAAGAAATGGCTCAAGTTCTCTGAGAATTCTGATCTCCCTGATCCACTATGTGGTGCTGCTCATGAGACTACTGAAACATTGTTTCATTAACTAACCATTATCGAATGGACGATCAAAGAAATGCTTTTTGCTCATCAACCTCTCGAAAAGGCTCCAATGGACGACAAATATTCTGTGACTGGTAGCTTTTGTATCTCATCAAGGTATTCACGTTGTTCAGATGTTCACGAGTAGGTCATCAACAGAGGGCGACATAAGGGAATAGTGATTGAATTCTAATTGACACTGTAGAATGCATGCATGTTGGAGCTTAGACCATAGTTGTCAAATCGTGAATTGAATCGAGAATCGAAATGGTCATTTTTCGAATCGTGAATCTAATCGAATCGTAAATCGCTCTGATTCGGTCATGACTTCTATAATGCATAGAAACCTATGCTTATTGATTAGGGTAACAACAATATATACTACAAATGAAATATTTAGGCCTAAATCAATAAAAACTTTCTTCTAAATGATGATTTGATAATAACGTGGAGTATTAGGTAAGTTGATTCTATTGCAACTACCAAGAGATGATGATTCGTAAAGCCTACTTATGGTTCTTTTTGTACGAAAGAGTTTTTTTTTATCAGCAAAAGATAACATTTTATTAACTCAAGAACACAGAGTACAGAGCTAAAGGATCATGGATACACCGACCTGACCATCCATGACCCTCATCTCCTAACCACGTGGAGGAAACTGATTTGGGCCCAACAGGCTGAGCCCAAACCAGGGGAAAAACACCTAACTGGCCCAGGTTGGAGAGACACCAACCCACACCAAAACAGCCCCAAAAAAAACCACCCAAAACCCAAAAACCTAATACAACCTAACACACCAAACCCTAACCCAACCGAAACAGATCCACCATCCACCGCCTTCAAGAACTCTGACACCACCACCGCCGCCGTACCTGCCAACCAGCCAAAGCCACAAACAACAACCACAGAACAAAAACAGCACCGCCGCCCAACATCAACAACCCCCGCCCACCGCCATCTGCTGCCACCGTCATCACCGCCAGGTAAAGACCCAAACAGTTCTGCACGAGCGCTCCAACCACCAAGCAAACCAAATGCTGGGACGGACCGCCAAGATCTGGGTGAATAGGATGCAGCCAAAGCCACCGGCAGTGAAGAACCCTATCCGTTAGGAGCTGAACCGAATCGGTCCAAAGGAAACTGACCGGCGGGAACCATCACCCAAACACCACCACCACCACCACGACGTCCTCCACAAACGCCGTTAGGCCCAAGATCAACTCCATCCAACAGTGGAGATCGACGGGAGAGACGCCGGAGGAGGATGAGAAAGGGTCACGGACGGGAGTAGCAGAACCGACGGAGGAAGAAGGCAACAAAAACCAGAACAGGACGGAGGAGAAGGATAGGGGTGAGGGAAGAGAGAGCCCGGGGGGAGGAGGAGACCGGGCGCCTCCCCCCCCCCCAGGCGGCTGCGGCTGGCGAGGAAACCAAAGAGAGAGAGAGAGAGAGAGAGAGAGAGAGAGAGAGAGAGTGTTTCATTTACCAGAATCAAATGGCTTCCCCAATGGATTGCTTGATCCACTTTTACGAAAGAGTTATAAGTACAAAACAAACCCTTAGAAGGTCTATAGGGTTGTTACATTCCATTTATCTTCCTCATTTTCGATTCACTCTCGTAATAAATCTCTTTTTCTTATTATCTATCCATGTAACATAGACAAAAGATGACATATAACAATTCTAGACCTTAAAAAAATATTTGAATCATTTTCAAACAACAAAAGAAGGAAAACAAGAGTAAAAAATGAATTTCGGAAATTTAAGTGAATCGAACGATTCACTTACGATTCTCAGCTATTTCCGATTCTGCAGCCTATTCGTATCGATTACCCACTGAATCGTATCGAATCGTACGATACGAATCGTAAATCACCGATTCACTTACGATTCTCAGATATTTCCGATTTGGCAGCCTATTCGTATCGATTACCCACCGAATCGTACGATACGAATCGTGAATCGTATGATTTTGTTATCCTTTTGGTACTTATAGAGTCTGCTTGACTTGCTCTCCAAGTATGGACATATGCCTTGCACGGGTCGGCTAACGTTACTGTGACGTCACCGATAGGATCTGGTAACCGTTCTAGTATGAGCTGACACCTCTATGTGCGCTCATCATTATCTTTTGTCATAACTGCTTTAGCGCGTGGTGGGGCACGTGGCATCACGGTTGGCCGAGCCCCACCATTGGCCAAGCTTGCGGGTAAGTAACTCGCGGGGGGAAGCAACCAACGGGGTAGTCTAGTTTGAAGGTAGCCGAGCCTGACGGTTTCCTCCTTGAGCGAGTTGTCAATTGGGCGCGTCACCGTTCATCGCCATGTCTCGGATAGAGCCGAACTAGGGATTAAGCACGACCACCTCTCTTGGTCCTGACCTCGGCCCATGCTTCTCAACAACATGGTTCGAGCTGTTACGTTCGGCCTACTACAATAGCCCATCAATCTTTGCCGATGCTAATTGCGTGGTAGAGATTGACAGTAGACCTGGCCGAACCCGAGATGTTGCCGAACTTGAGTGATTATGTATCGTGGTCGTTGCTTGGGATTTCTACTATCATTTCGAAGATTGGTTCTACGCCTAGCAACCTAGTTGTTGGTCTGCTTTGGCAGAGGGCGCTATTAAGCCTGCTAGTTTCTGCATGTTGTGATAATTTTGGTTCATTCTTATATTCCGTGATGAAATTTGTAATATCTTTGAGTGTTGATATAAAAGAATATTGCTACTTGTATTACAAAAAAGGGGGACCATTTCAAAGAAGAAGAAGAAAAAGGTTCGAAGGTCCTATTTCGGGATCCAAAGAGGATACGCCCACAAAATAATTATCCACTACAATAGTGTGTGGATATGGGTTACTCTATTTCTAATAGTCCCGGATAACCTAAATTTACACAATGCAAGAGTATTTTACCCGTAAAATATTTTATGAGACAATTTCAACAATTGTTGTCACGAGAAATTAGAGGAGAGGATCCACTCCCTTTGAATACTTGGATTTATAGCAGTTTTTTGCTATTATCTTTGTTTATACGGATTTACAATATTACTCCTTTCATTAGACAAAAAAACAAAAATGAATGCAGATGACAAAAATCATTGTACAAAAAACAAAAACAAAAAAATCTATTTATAAACCACCCAAACGAAAAGACAAATCACCCGAGTTATCAGAAAACAATAAGAATATCAAAATATATGAGCCATATAAAATACTCTGTGGTGGAAAAGAGGGAAGGGAGAAGATATTTTATGTGGGATTCATAAATGCCTGAAAGGTCACCACTTACCAAATATAACTGCCACTATACTAAAGCACCATATTCCTTGGATATGACAGCCACGTGTTTTTCATTTTCTTACGCTAATAATTATTTTTGTCAATTGTGCTAGGGATATATCAATTTGTCACATTCCTCTCATATACATATGCGAAAATTTCACAATAAATATATAAACCCCACATGTATGTAAGAGAGGTCCTATTTCCACTATCACAAAGGCATGTTGTGTAAATGGTTGTATGAATGGTTAACCATTTACTACATAACATGCATTTGTGGCATTCAATTATTGTTGAGTAAATGATTTCCAATTCTTTTGTTAAACCCAATCGTCACAAAAAGTACTACATATATAGACCTGTTGCGTAAATGGTTGTATAAATTATTACGCTGGTAGACTTCCCCCAAAAAACTCTATTCATATAATTATTTGTACAACATGCATATGTGGCATAATCATCGCAAAATAAGGGAATGAATTTGCAATTCTTTTGTTTAAATTCAATCACCAATGAAATGATGCCACATAGACATGTTATGTAAATGTTTTTATAAATAATCATGTTAGAGCATCCACATCTCCCTCTTTATTCCTCTTTTGCCGCTAGATTAGAGAGCCAATTACTGAAAAACAGGCTCCACCATTCTCGTTGATGAACCACTTTACAAAATCTGTAGCAAAGCTACAATTCCTTGTTATAAGAAGAGAGCAACTATTCACAAGCTTCTTACTATTTTATTGTTTTATTTGTAAACTTCTCCTCACTTTTCTTTCTTTTAAAATTCTGGTAGGATTGAATGGTTGTGCGGAGTGTTTGATAACTTCGAAATGTGAATGTATTTTAACGGATTGAAAATTGAAATACTTAATTTTTTTGACTGTTTATATCTTTAAAAATATAGATAAAAAATTAAGTGCTACAATTATCAATCCGTTGGGACTAATACGAAGATCTTATTTTTTTGATCATTTTATCTTAAAGAGTTATAATTAATTTGTCTCTAGGACTCTCATAATCAAGTTTTTGCTTTACGTGGTTAAAATAAAGAGCAGATACTTAATTTTGACAGCCCTAGAGATAAAAAATAATTATGACCCTATAGAATAATATGATCAGAAAAATAAAATTTTTGTACTGGCTCAAACGGATTGAACATTGGGACACTTAATTTTGTAGACTGTTTATATATTAAACAATATGATTAAACGATAACATTTCAATATTATTTATGAATAAGAAAATAATATCTTAATAGACCACAAGTTTTTTTTTTTTTCAAAATTGAGAAGATTGTATTGATAAACGCCCAGCGACATCTTTCATTCTAACCCAGGCGTGGCCTGACACAACAACGACACTTTTAAACTGCCTAACATCTAATTAGGAGTCTCAAATGAGAAAAAGTACAAAGTTAAGGAAAAAAGACACCAAATACCCAGACGATCAGATGCACTCTAATCAAGGATGAACGCACCAATAAACTCCCAAGAATTACAGATCTGTCAAGCCGCCACGAGTTAGAATAAAGAGTCTGATGCAATATACATTTTAAAAGTGACTAGCTAAAGTAATAAAGAGGCATTTTAAGGTGTAATTTGGTTTGAAATTTAAAGAGACCGGTACGGATGCTCTTAGTAGACTTTGCCTCCAACTAAATTCATTTTCTCTGGAAAGGAATCTAAAGGATGGCAAGAATGGCTGCGAGCAGTGGACAAAATCAGATATGAAACCGATAACCAGTAGGAATTGGAGGATATGTCGCGAAATTTTGAGTATCCAGGCAAATTAGAGTACAACGATTTTGTAATTGAGTTTTTTTTTTTTATCGACAAAAGTAATATTTTATTATGGGAGGGAAAAGGGAATCTAACCCCAACTGTAATTGAGATTATACCTAAGTTGTACACGATTCTATTAAGGGAGATAGATGTCCAAATATTCCGTTAAGTAATGTAGCGGGGACGAATGAGTACTCTAAACCAGAGGTGGTGTAACCGCGCATTATCCAAACCACATGGGGTATAAGTGAAGTTTGCCCTTTCAACAACAACATCTAAAATTTCATTAGGACATAGATGGTCATACAAGAACAATCTTTCTCTACCTAGCCAAACAATATACATTTATTTATCCGTCTTATTTGTAAATGCGATGTATATATAGAAAGAATACACCATTAAACTGAAACCAATTGAGAACTTCGAATATTATATACACATGCAAAGAGAAGAGACAGGAAAATTTAGAAGCTTCTGCACATGGCCTTCAGTGATATCCAATTGGGGCAGGATACTGCCGTAGCTCCCGTCCTTGGCATTGAATGTCCTGCAATTGAGATTATACGTAGTTGCTCAACCTATATACGAATCATACATAGTATATATACAAACACTTACATATGCCCAAAAAAAAAATATATATGTTTTACCATGTTTTTATGTTTTACTTATCTGAAACAAAAGATTAGCAGATTCAGAAAAAAAGTATCAAATCAAAGTGTGAAGAATACGAGAAATTTTTGGGTGCCGGGTGGGTACCACGTGGGCACGAAAGAGGAGAGAGAGTGGTGGGGTGAGAGGAGAGAGAGCGTTTTAATTTGGGCTGTCTAACACACTTTTGAACAGCCTGAATGCGCTGCTTGGACACCTCGTGGTGCCCGAGCTCGGCACCCAAAAATTTCTCGAATGATACACTAGTCCTTCAACACAAAACATTCTATCGTAAAAGCTATGCATTTAGGGCTCGTTTGGATGCGGGGAAAAAATCGGGGGTAAAAAATATGAAGGGGAGATAAGATAGTAGGGGGTATTAATTTTGATAGTTTATGGAGGGGGATAAAATAGTATATGGTTTGGATGGAGTATTAAATAGGGGGATAAAATTTGACTTTGTTTGGATGGCTTATAGAATGGGGGGATAAGAAGGGGTGGATGATGGGAAAAGCTGTCAAATGACTATTTTGTCAATGTGCAGTGTTAAATTTGATTATGTATTAAAATAAGTATATAAATTCTAAAATTAATATTAAAAAATATAATTAAAACCCATGTAGATCTTTTTTATTACCCAACTACCCAACGTTTCCCCTTTCTTTTTTTATTACTATTACCCAACCTTTCTTTTTTGTTTTACTCCCCATGAAACTGAAGGGTTTCAGCAGTTGCAAAATGATGGCTCCGATTTACCCAAAAAAACGATGGCTCCGACAACGGCACTCCGGTAATGGCAATAACAGGTACCTCTCCTCTCCTCTTCCCCCCTCTCTCTCTCTCCCCCCCCCCCCCCCCTCTCTCTCCAGTCATCTATCTCTCTCTTTGTTTTTCTGAAAATGGAAAAAAGAGGGTTAGTTGCAGAGATGGAAGGGGAAGGGAATAAGGAAGGGCATAATCGTCCATATACAGCCATCCACAGCCGGATAATTTTTGGGCTGGGGGGGGGGGTGCCAAAAAGTTATCCCCTCAATTCCTCCACAGCCGGATAAGTTTTGAGGGGGGAAAAATAATCCGGGAGCAATTTTGGGCTTCCAAACGGGGGATATGGGGATTTATCCCCCTTTATCAGGGGTGAAAAGAAATCCGGGAGGCTATGTCCCCATCCAAACAGGGCCTTAACATAAAAGACTTACCGATACAAAATGATTAAGGTCTCGGTGATGCGCCTCATCAGCTCTTATAACAGTGACGACATCCTTGAGAGTCGATTCAGGAGGCAACCTCCAGTAATCAATGGCAATTGCTGGAGCCGGCACGTCCTCGAAATCGCCCTTCTCCAAGTCATTCAGAAACTTGGTGTACGAGTTCACAGCCTCCCCTTCCAGATACCCAACAATGCGGTGGGCCAACTTCGGGGACGCAAAGTAGGCCAAGAAGTAGGCATTGAAGAACACGCCTTGGACGGCAAAGACTAGGGCGCGCTCGTACCACTGGGGCTTGGCTATCTCGACGAAGGTCATGAGGTGCATCCGCTCGTTCACGGCTTCTTCTAGTAGGGCTTTGATCCAGCCGCCACTGTGCTCAAATCGACGTAGGGATTTGCAGTGCAAGAGCATTCCTCCCACCATTCCTGGTACGGCGGCCACTGTTTCAAGCAACATGGCGTGGCACATGTGGCGTCTCTGGTACGTACAATTGAGTAGATAGAAAATTAGAAATTAATTTGACCATAATTAAGTTCTTGCTACGCATTTATATATCAAGCCTAGTATTTAGACAAGGTTATAATCATGACTAATTTTCTTTTTATCAGCAAAGAAAGTAACGTTTCATTGGTAACAATAATCTTGACTAATTCTAGTTGTGACATGTAATTACAAGTAAACTATTAAGGTCTCCACTAGTTTGATAACCTAAATTCAGCATTTAAAATTGAATCAATTACTCCCTCCGTCCCAAAATCATTGTCCATTCCGCAAAACGGAGTCTTAAAAATAATACGATTTTTGCAAGAAAAATTCAAAAGTTTTTAACAACTTACTAGATATCAATGAGTTCTATTAATTGGTGAAAAAAAATTGAATTTTTTCTATAAAAAAATTGCATTATTTTTAAGACTCCGTTTTGCGGAATGGACAATGATTTTGGGACGGAGGGAGTAAGTAATAAGTGATTCAGTAGGTTTGATAACCACATTTTACATTACTTAACAGATTAAGTGTCACTTAAAATGAAAGGTAAAAAGTTGAAAAAAATTAAGTAGCTTTGAGCTACTTAATTCTGGCTTAATTTTGTGTACTTACATTCAACCACTATACCACCACCACAACACTCCTACCAACACCTCTACCACTCCACCACCACCACATCCACTCCCACCAACACTTCCACCACTACCACTACCACCACCTCCATCTCCACCACTCCACTACCACCACCACTACCATCACTACACCACCACCACTTCCACCACCACCACCACTCCTCCACCACATCACCACCACCAGCTCCACCACTCCACCACCATCACAACTCCAGTTCCACCGCTCCACCTCCACCACCATCACCTCCACCACTCCACCACCCTCCACAGCCACCACTCCACCACCACTAGCTCCACCACTCCACCAGTACCACTACTCCACCACCACCACCAGTACCATCACTACACCACCACTACTACCATCACTACACCACCACCACCACCACCACTTCCACAACTTACACCACTCCTCCACCACATCACCACCACCAGCTCCACCACCACCCTCCACCGCCACCACTCCACCACTACCACTCCACCATCACCACTACTCCACCACCATCACCTCCACCACCACCACTCCACCCACCACCACTACCATCACTACACCTCCACCACCACTCCACCATTACCATAAATATATTGTGACTATTAGTAAATTAAGAGAGAATTGAAACAAAATTAATTCATAATTTTTTTAATTCAGTGCTTAATATATTTATCAAACAGTTTTTCAGCTTAAAAAATTTAGCATTCAGCTTTCAGTACTTAATTTTTCAGCTTTCAGTTTCAGTTTTCAGTTTTATCAAACAGCCCCTAAAGTACATGCGGAGCAGCGGAGGTACGTTTTACTATTTACAGTACTATCTATCTTTACCCTGTAGCAAGCTAGGAATCCAATAAAACCACTAATATATGATACCTAATTCTATAAATGCTAAGAAATTATCCGAAAAGAAAAACCTTATGGCCAGTATTAGTAAATTAATAGTATGAAAAAATATAAAAATCAGATTATTGGTTTTTTTTTTTTTTTGATCATCAATTGGATTATTGGTTGTTTGCAGAAATCAAAGGGAATTAATCCGCAAAATAATGGGAAGAAATTAAGAATGAATAAGAAGTACCTGAAAGAACATGTAGGTGGGATATTTGAGAGCTTGGACTGTCCAGAAAGCAAATTTTCCATGAAATTGGTTGGCTCGTGGTGCTTATTTACATCTATCGTCAGATCTGGTTTGTATGATTCCCATGGCTGCATTTCAACACAACACCCACCATCATCATATGTTTTTTTTTTTGATAAGTCACTATCATCATACGTTTCAGACATACAAAATTTATGGTCTCTATATCTTTATTTTTTTGCCAGAGACAAAATAGAATTATTTTTAACTGAAGGGCCAGAGCCCGGAACATCATCAATCGCTAGTGTAGATAGCCGTTGAGGAAAATCCCCTCACCAACTATCCTTCCTAGCAACTAGCAGGGCATTTTTATCCGCTGAATGGGCAACCATGTTACAATCGCGCTTAACATGAGAGAAAAAGCAAGATTGAAAATGGGAAGCAAGTTGGATACCATCTGAAATGATTTTGAGTCACAGTTAGATAGCCTAACCCTAGCTACCATAAATATATATAGCTTATATATTTAGCTCGAGACATACCCTGAAACAGTTCCACCTCCATGGGAACCATCCTCCTTGGTAAACTGAGGTGGCGCCACCCCCCAATAACTAACGATAGCCTTTTCATCACCACCACCACCACTCATCTTTCCGACAGCCGCGCTTGGTGGCTCCGCCGCTTTCTCTTCATCTTTTCCGGCACTGGAAGCCAAATTGCTGAATTTCCTAGCTTCTAGCATGGGTATCCTCACCCACTCCATGCCAAGAGGCCTTGAAAATGTTGAGGCCTCTCTCATGACAGGCCCAAGTGATGATGTCGAAAAGAACCATGGGCCGAGCTGCCGGAGAAGCAGCCCGGACATCTTGGTCGTGGCACTACGACTCATTGGTTGTGTCAACTAGCTAGTGTTTGGAGGAAAGGAAAATAGGGAAAGAAAATGATATGAGGCACAAGAAAATGATTGTGTTGTGAAAATGTGTGTGTTATCGATAGATGGAGATTATGGTGTTTGATTTGGGTTTTATATACTGAGAGGATTAGGTAGTAATTTGGACCGGAAAGAGGATGGAAGGCAGATCGATGAGAGGATTTTTAATTTGAAATGGTTTCTGATATCTGTCCACATGCAGCTTACTTAATTTGACCAAGGCAAGGAAAATTCATTTTCATATAGATAAAAGACGAAATAAATCATTACAATAAAAGAAGAATTTCGTTTAGAGAGTTTCGGAGAATATAGAACTCTCCTACTCGCAAGAACTCAACCTATCCCTTAACCTCCCATTTTTTATAATGAAAAAACACAACAAAACAACATAAAAACATCTGAAGCTGCCCCTTGCCAAATGGCCCCACCAAATTTATAATCCCCTTAGCTCTAATGTAAAGTTGGACAGTGATCTAGATTTGAGAGCAAAACTAAGTGGTGTTTTGAGACTAAATAATTGAGTTAGGTTTTTTTTTTCCTTATTCAAATTTTTTTTTGCATTTGTTAATTAGGTGTCGTTCCAGTTTAGTAAAAAGTTCTTTTTTTTCAAACAGAGGTAATTTCAAGCCCAAAAATCATGTGTTTACGCAAATAATTTTTCTACCAATATGAATTTTGTTTGATAGATCTCATTGAGATCTTTTATACGGTGCAAAAAAAAATTAAAAAATTATTTTTCATTTTCATTATATTTGAGTTTGAAAATTGAAGAAAAAGAACTTTTTAAAAAAGAAGGGAAAGTGGAACTCCCCCTTAGTTTTGCGTTAATTTTGTGTGACTTATTGGTTCTTCTTCTCGATCGAAATCTAAAAAGTAAAAAATTATGATCAAAATCTTTACAAAGTTCACTAAAGACAAAAATAATTCAAAAAGGTTTTGGAAAATAATCCAAAAATGTTTTTGGATTATTTTTGTCTTTATTCAACAAAATTTAAGTTTGGTTCACAATTCTTTACTTTTAAATTCCTCTCGTTAATATGAATCAATAATACACAAACATTTGACGCAAAACTAACAAATGCAAAAAAAAAAAAAAAAGGATAAGAATAAAAATATAATTTGGCTCAATTATTTAGCCTAAACTCCCCTTAAATACTCAATTAAGATAGGTAATTGATTTTCAATCTCTACTTATTTTATGCCCGCATTTCTTTTTTCCCTTCTTCTTGTATTTCAAATACAACATTGTCCTTTCATACATAAAATGAAAACAAAAAATAGAATACTCCTGTCTTAAAATTTCAGTGCATTGTGAAAAATCAATTCAATTTTATATCAAAAAACAAAATAATAATTATGTATTAAAATCTTTTAGTATCATTTTAAAGAACACACGAAGAAAAAATATAAATTGGTGCGTCAAAAAAACAGAGAGCATGTGGAAAATTCAAAAGACCTAAAATTGTCATGGAGATTCCAATCTTGAACAAATATGATTGCATAGTTTGCGTTCAGACTGTTGACTTTTATGAATTTTCACATTGGGCAACTAAAGGGATTGGGGAAGTGGACATAATAAGAAAGTAATAAGTGCTTGACTATAAGGTCACATGTTTGAATTTCACAGAGTCCAATCATTTCAAACCTTGGAGCCACTGGGAGTTATGTCCGATCGTTATTTTTAGGGCCCCAAAATTATCAAGGTGCGCGCCAGCTGGCCCGGATCGATATTTGGTTATTAAAAAAAATGTCACATTGGGCATTGAACACTTCCAAAGTGAATGTTTGGGAGGCACATAACGTAAGTCCGACCAAGACTTGACAACACAAGCACAATTATGTACCCAAAAAAACAAAAGAGAACATCAATTCGAGACTCGATTTTCCACGAACCTTCCAGCGGAAAACGTAGAAATGATGTTAACCCTCAAATAATACTAGTGGAGTAGTCATTTTCACATTTCTTGAATATTTGTACTACTTAAATTCATATTACCGCATTTAATTTTTTGAACTTAATATAGTTAGAGTTGTAGCGTGTAATAACTCTCATCTATTTTATGTGTAAATTAATTTATCTCTAATACGTACTATTCTTGCTCGTAGTTAAGGGTTGTGCTATTGTCTGGTAACAAACTACTCTCCTTGAAAATCATGTGCACGGGGTACAAATTAAACCACAAGAATAAATATGATCTCTTCGGCAATTGTCGTAAAACTACTCTCGTTGCAAATTGTGCAAGAGGCGCAAGAATCTGCGCAAATACATTCTGAACTCAGTACAATATCATCCTCTAGTGGAAAGACGACGTATATATACTGTTATATAGAAAGGGAGAGAAGAATATGGGGCACAAACTTGTACTATGAAGGATCAAAATAATCATTCTTATGAGTTGGATCATGAGCGTAGGAGCAGCTAGCGTGCATGGGATACAACTTTTGCAGAAACTGGTTTTCAATGTGGCAGTTGCTTCTGAAGAAGCAACGTGGAGGTGGGGATGTTGGGAAAATTGGGTAAGAAACTTACCAGTTTGCCCAAGCTGTAACCTCCCCATAACATGTTCGTAAAATAGAATTAAGTGATTTCGTTGAGGGTTGTATTGGATTATTCAAAAGTCCACATGCACAGCCTCAAAATTGGGTGACACAAAATGGTGCTCTCCCTTTAGATATTAGAAGAATAGATTGTTCAGTGTTCGTAAATGTTATCTCTGTGGTACACAATCGAGTACCATAATCCGTAACAGGTTAGGTTGAATGGCATTTAATCAGGGGCTTATTCAAGTTTCATTGAATGTAATCTATTTTGTATGTTTTTTTTCCTTTTGGTCTTTTATGGATTTCAAACTTTGAAGTCTATAATTGGCCCTCTCTCGATGTATCCCTTGTCGAGTTTCTAATAAAATTTTGTTGCCTATAAAAAAAAAAACATGTTCGTAAAATGGAATTAAGTGATTTCGTTGAGGGTTGTATTGGATTATTCAAAAGTCCACATGCACAGCCTCAAAATTGGGTGACACAAAATGGTGCTCTCCCTTTAGATATTAGAAGAATATATTGTTCAGTGTTCGTAAATGTTATCTCTGTGGTACACAATCGAGTACCATAATCCGTAACAGGTTAAGACTACATTACACAAACTAAGAATAGATTGGCAGAACCAAATTACACGAAGGGTGCTCGTTTAATTGGCAACACAAATTTGAGGAGACCACATTTTAACACTTTAATGCAACAGTTGAACAGAAATTGAGATATAAATCTGTTGTTGAATGAATCATCTTATACAGAATCCGGCCGGCCAATTACTACTCACGCGGAGTAATTATTCCATGCCTCCGGGCTTGGGGGCACTACGTAGCAGTGTCATAATTTATTTTTTTCAATCACACATTTATGTAAGCTCTACAAATTTTGTGCTAGGAATCACACAAATGTGCGGTGAGAAACTACCTCAAAAATACTTTGCATCCGAACAGTTAAATTAGTTCTAGATAAATAGGACTTTTTATTCATTTTTTCGTTAGAGTTCGGGATATATCTTTTGATTGTTCGGAAAATTTAGTCCTTAATTTGTTTAGTTGTTTTTTACTCTATCATGTATATTTACATTCTGTTTTACACAATTTTGATTTTTTGTTAAGGTTGTTAATGTTATACATTTGCCCCCACTTGGTGTAAATCTTGGGTCCGCCAATGGATTCAATAATGACATTTGACATTCCTTTCTCAAGTATGATAGTAAGACCTCTATAAAAGTGCCCAGATCTCTATATTAATTTGGGCAAGATTTAGATGTGCTTAGCTCATGCTATCTTCTCGACTATCCGATGCCGTGGAGTTTCCTTCGATGCCAAAATGCTGAATACAATAAAACCTAATTTAAATAATTGTACGCCTCTCAATCATACACTCCAATCAATCACCGTTAGCCTTTCTACGTCGCTTCCTTCATCCTTGAAATTAATACCCCCAACCCCTTCAGAAACTGTATGAAAAAACTAAACGAAAAGAAAAAACACTCACATGATTAATTAACCCCTACAGCAACGATGTTTCAATTACTGGCTTATGATACATTTATATCATATATCTGTGACAAATACTATTGTTTGTATGGTATATATTTTGGTAGTTTTTTTTTTTAGGATTTGTATTTTGGTTGAAATATTTTTTATTTCTAGCGTTTGGGGAGAGAAAATGAGAAGATACAATTATGAGAGAGGCTATTTGCAAGATTTGAAAAATTAGAAGAGGGAAAAAGAAGAAGTAATTATTGATTTCTTTGAAAGGCAGGACCAAAATTAAGATAGTATTGAAAGGAAAATCAACTCCTGAGGGAAAGAATACTTTTTCATACTACTAGAAATCATGACAATTATTTAAGTTGATTATAGTAATAACGTAATAATTATTTATTTGTCACATGACTCGCATGCCTAGAGGTTTGAAGTTGGTAAGTTGAAATACATAAACTAATAGGTACCGACAAATGGACACCTTATAAAAAAAAGGAAAAAAATTAAAATACCCACTATATATTTTCCCATGAGAAGAACTATTTCACGAAGCTTTCCATGAATAGTAGTTTACGGAGGAGAATCGCGCCTGTCCGAAATGTATTAGTCGGTCCGAATTTTAATGAAATTTTTCCGGAGAAAATTTTAATTTTTTTATGAAATTTTTTAATTAAAATCCGGACCGTCCAATGCCAAAACGGATGGCTGATATCAAGTGGCTCCATAAATAATTACATCTTTACAGCAGTTCCGTGAATAAGCCAAACATATACTCTTTCCCCATACAACCTGAATTTCTACATGCAACCCACAACCCTTTTCTACTTTAACAAATTTACTAATACAACCCAACAAATCCCCCTACTCAATTTCCCAACATACCCCTCACTCGAGGAATACAACAATCCAAAGACATGTGAGGCTTTTGGACATCCATACTGTGTCTCTATTCCTGGGCAAGATGTGCTTAGCTCATGCCATCTCTTCTTGACTTATCCGATGCCGTGTTGTTTGCTTTAGTGCCAAATTGCTGAATACAATAAAATCTAAACAAGTGTCTCTCAATCATACACTCCAATCAATCACCGTTACCCTTTCTACGTCGCTTCCTTTAACCTATAAATTAATACCCCCAAAAATCGATTGAACAATATATATCACCACTTCTCTCTCTCTCTCTCTCTCACTCTCTCTCACTCTCTCTCATATTTTTCGGTTCTTATTGGGCTTGGAGTTACTACAATGGTACCAGTATCAACAAAAACAAACGGGTCGGATTCGGTTGGGGAAGTAGCAGATCCAGTCAGCCGTCAAAGCGGCTTAACAGCAAAAGCAGGTCCTAGCCAAAATGGCGACGACGAGGTACGTACGTACCCATCAGCTATCTTTCCCCCATCAGCTCTCTTTCCCATTCATGCTTATATATAGACATATGCACTGAATGTGATTAATTGTGTGCTTTCACTTTGAGTGTGGCATGCCGAATATTCAGTGAGGTCTATAAACTGTACTCAACATAACATTTACGTGGATGACATTCTCATCAAAAACTAAAACATAAACTGTTTCTATTATCAAAGTGAGACCGAAAAGGTTTCATACATAGACGTTCTGGACCGTCAAAGTGACTGATGTCAGAAGAGGATCCAAGCCCTTTTAAATCAAATTTCTACATATATTAATTTCATGTACAGTACCTTGCTAATCACAGGCATTTCACTTGAGTTACGTTTTTTTGCGATTGATAAGAGGAAATTAATAAAGAAAGAAAGAAAATAGTTGCATTTCGTTGTACGACTCGGACTTAAGCAACACTTCTTTCTTGCTAAACAATTGGATTCCAACACCTTCAAATAGTAAGAAAAAAACTAAACGAAAAGAAATTATGCACCTCATGACTGGCACATATTGGGGTCATAATATTTGTGATCAATTTATCATAGCTGTTTTAATTTTTGCTAGTTTATCATTTATGCATCATAGTTCGTGTTACAATATTAATGATAAATTATGCCCTATAGTGACGAACGATGTTTCGACTGGTTTATAGTATATTTATCATATATTTGTGTCCAATTATATTGCCTATACGATTTTTTGATAATTTTTTTCCTTTAGGATTTGTAATTTTTTGAAATATATTTTATTTCTAGCATTTGGGGAGAAGAGAAGATAAGTTAACAGATAGAGTATTTGAAAGATTAGAAGAGGAAAAAAAGTGATTATTTGGCTAAGTGGTTTCGGCCTGAGACTTGGTTGTTTGCTCCATTCTAAGGTCTCATGTTCAATTCTCTTTACCAATAACTCTTGGGGCCACTTCACCCCATGCGTAAGCGTATGAAAGAGCTGTGGAAGGGGCTACAGGAATTAGTTTGAGGTGCGCACAAACTGCCCTGAGACACCCTGCATTACAAAAAAAAAAAAAAAAAAGAAGGTGGTTATTGATTTCTTTGGACCAGTATCAAAAGATAACCTTCCAAAGAAGTTAACACCAACTCCAGAGAAAAAGAATACTAGAGATCATGACAATATTTAATTTTTTTTTTCTCGGTCAAATGGAAATTCAGACAATATTTAATTTGATTACATTTATCTATTATTATTTGGTTGTCACATGGCTCACATGCCTAGAGGTTTGAAGTTGCCGAGTTGGTAAGTTGAAATATATATGTATAAACTAATAGGTACCGACAATTAGACACCTTATATATATAGAAAATAAAAACTAATTAACAACTCAAACTTTACGTTCCACCTACCGAATTTCAATAGGAGATTGGAACAAATTAAGGATACATATATGTGCGGTTTTGGGCGGTGAAAATAATGCTACCCACATATGCTTTAGACACAGATCTTGCACAGCACATGAGGTGACTGGCTGAGTTGGAAAAAAAGGCCCTACTCACTGTCATTTCAAAAACTGTCCCAAATTTTTGTCCGAGAAAATAGAAGCTAATCACACAAATTTCTCCCCCAAATTCACCTCCACTTTTGCCCTCCAATGAAATCCTCCATCACCACCACCCACAACCCCCACCTCACCTGAACCACTCATCCCTCCACGGTCACCGACCACCACCTCTCTTCTCTCCCCAGCTCTTCTCTCTCTTTGTCTGTGGCCCGCCTAGGTTTCTTTTCACAATCAATGAAGAAACAAAGGAGGATTTGGAGTCCAATGATGGGAGATCAAGAAAAGGGTCTAGAACTAGAAGTGTCAGCGATTTTCTTGTTTCAATGGAGACCCCTGTTCTTACCCCTTTGGCTTGACCAACAGTGAAGGGTAATAACCCGTTGGAGTTCTATAATGGGTTCAATCCTCTCTTTGAATCTTTTTTCTGAGGCAGAGATTAACAAGATGAGATCTTCACATTTCAATCATTCTTTAAATATATGAACAAAAATTCTGGGTTCAGAGAGACCGAAAGGGAAAAAAGAAAGAAAGGAAAATGGAGTAACAACGCTAAGAAGAAGGCCAAAAATGGTAATTGTCCAAAAGATTATGATCCTACCACCGTTGACGTCGAGAGAAAATCGCCGGTGGAGTTTTGCCGTTCGACGGCGACTAATTGTCCAAAAGATTACATTTACGGGGCCACCATGCGACGGGATTGTCGATTTTGGACAATTAGTCGCCGTCGAACGGCAAAACTCCACCGGCGATTTTCTCTCGACGTCAACGGTGGTAGGATCATAATCTTTTGGACAATTACCATTTTTGGCCTTCTTCTTAGCGTCGTTACTCCATTTTCCTTTCTTTCTTTTTGTCCCTTTCAGTGATCGTTGAAGGATGGGTGGTCCAAGTGAGGTGGGGGTTGTGGGTGGTGGTGATGGAGGATTTCATTGAAGGGCAGAAGTGGAGGTGAATTTGGTGAAGAAATTTGGACGAGACTGTGATTTCCATTTTTCCGGTCAAAAATTTGGGACAGTTTTTAAAATGACAGTGAGTGGGCCCCTTTTTTCCAACTCAGCCAGCCACCTCATGTGTTGTGCAAGATCTGTGTCTTAAGTATGTGTGGGTAGCATTATTGTTTTCTATTCTGATACTTCCAAAGTTGCCATAGTGTGTAACTCACCACTTTCACTCGGTGATAGTTTATCTATTCTATTCCCTTAAAGTACCAAAGCCACAATTGAGAAAAATTAGCTCAATTCAATATGTGTAGGTGCTTGATGTCCTATAATCTGAATGAAAAATTAGATCAAACACTTACACATATTGGTTTGAGCTAATTTATCGCAGAGTCAGTTGAAAAATTATTTTAAAATTATTGAACAGCTCGAATTATCTATACGGAATCCGTAGTGGGCCCCATGTGCCATTTGTGCACCGCATGTTCACTTTTAATTGGTTGCTTTAGCATTTGCGGGCAATCTCAAAGGGAGGTCTTGGGTGTTTAAGGAAAATTCTACTAGCAGATTTTGAGATTTTAGCTTTTAAAAAGTTATTTTAAGTGTTTTTGTTAGAAAAATTTATCGACATAGTTTAGGAATCTACGGATTCCTAGAATATGAAATGGCAAAATATATTTGATTCTAAAGCAATTGGATTCCATTCCATTCAAAAGTCCGAAGGCAAAGATTACATCACAATAAACAAGAGTAAACCAAAACTATCAAAATCTAAGACATGAGCTACGTACTACACGAAGCACTATAGGCTAACATGCTCTATGACGCGTACTGCTGACAAACCAGCACTAGGTGTCGGCATAGCATTCGTCGTCAAGTTGGTAGTAGAGTACCCAACGGAAAACCCAGCTCAAACCATAGGCCAGAAACACAGATGAAATCTTCAGTAAACCCCATAAATATGCTCCCTGAAAGCGTCTCCGACCGGCTCATGGCGCAAGAAAGTGTCGACTAAGACAGCAAGCCCTCGCTATCACGAGTGAAGGATGCTACTCCGAGACAAGCCCTCGCTGACACGGCTGGCTTTAGATGCGGGAACACAAATGCCGACAAAGTCGAACTCACAAGACCATAGCGAGCACGAAAGCAAAATCAGGGCCAGAACTCGAATCAAACAAAACTAAAGTTATTATCCACCACCAACCCCATCGGATCTGGGGAAACCAAATCGAGACGCAACGCTGGACTATGGAAAATCCAACCGGGGAAGCAAGGGCACAAACGACCCTGAAAACTAACTAAAACTCCCTTGCCTCTTCACTAAAACTAACTATAGCCTAATCATTAGCTCACCGCTATAGTAAACATATATATCGGATTCAACTAAAGTCTAGAATTTAGAATTTGAAGCTAGAACTTAAAATTTGTATCCACTATCACCAACACGCCCTAATATAATTTTATACCAAACATAATTTTGGTGACAGAAAGCATATGGACACTGATTTGAAGTTTTGTATCTGCGGGTAGAGATCTGTTTTGGACCCATTTCAGGTCCGAAAAAAGGATCGGAGCTTGCTTATTGTTTAAAATACTTTCTTTAGGGTTTTTGTAAAATAATCTGCTCAATTGAATATCGGTAATGACCTTTACAATATATCCAGCTTTAATTTGCTTCAGAATTCAAGCCGAAACTCAAGATAAAATTAGATGTTTCATAAACAACCTTACCGATATCTGATTACGCTGATTCTGTATAAGAAAGTTGCATAAACCAATACCATCATACTTATGTGCATTATCAACCACTCGGATTGGAGAGCAAGTACTAATATTGCGGAAGAAGGGGCGAAATAAATGTGGAAGCCAATGCTATATCTCCTTTTAGCTCTATCCCACGATTCGAACAAAACACCGGCTTTCTCTGTATAAGGCCCTAAACAAAATATTTTAAATAAAATGAGCAGCTCCAATTATCATTGTCAGACTCGAGATAGGTTCATATCAAGTCTGTACGCGCGGGTACAGATTTGAAATCTCTACCTGTGGTGTGGTGGTTTTCACCAGACTCTTTCGGATCCTCCTTCCTTCGCTCCACTTCGTACCTGCACCAAGGCGTGACGCGGTTGGCCGCCTTACGCTCCTCCGATGAGCAAGTAAGTATACAGGAGAAGGAGAGAGTACTGTAGAATGGGGTGAGAATGTGTACCTCTCTTAGGGTTTATCTTCACCTATTTATAGACAAATTTAGTTGCTCTCCAAGCCAGGTGTGCATGGCACAAGCCCAAACTAGCCCCAACTCTAGAATGTTCTAGAAGCTTCTAGAATCGACTAGAGGGACCTCCACGCAACCCCCACCCGGTCGAATTGACCCTCTAAGCCCAACCGGTCCATTCGCCCAACCCAAAGGTTCGGTCCTTGGGCTCGTGAACTGGGCCTCTGAAACCGATAGGCCGAACCCCTCGGTCTAGTCCACCTCTTCTCAGCTCAACCCACTACCTGCATAGGGCTTAGGCCCAAACCGCGTGCACAAGTCCAACCCGTCAGCTCATCTCCTAGCCCTGCCGTATCAACTTGCGGGCCAACCCGTGGCCAAACTGGGTTCGGCCCACCACACTACCGATAGTAGTGCTGTTTGGTGACACATGTGGCAACTTGAAAACCGTTTGCACCACGTGCACTCCAATGAGCTCTTCAATTCTAAAGTTTACTTCTTCTTTTTTTGAACAACAACAAAAATAAAAATCAATCATTCTACCACCCACCCAACTACACATCCAATCACACACCTGTGGGCTCCCCGATTGGCGCGTTCGAGAGTCACCACCCGAATTTTTGAGATGGATGATCCGAGAAACCAAGGGTTTGATTTTAAAAAGAAGGTTTTTGGCCTAGCGAAAACGTTGAGATTTTGAGTTCGGGAGCCACGTTACGAATGTGGAAGGTTTTGTTGAAAAAACACCCATTCGCCCGGTAAAAACAGGTCTTTACTTAACATTTTCAATGGGGAAAAAAAACTTTAAATATCATTTGGAAAACTAAACTCTTAACAAACAAATAAGAGAAAGTGACATGAGATTGAATATATCACTTTGGCGTGTCAGTGGTGCTTACTGTACAGTAGATGGCAAATGAATGATGTTGTGGGCTCCCCGACTGGCGTGCCGGCGAGAGTCGCCACTCGGATTTTTGAGATGGATGATCCGAGAAACCGAGAGCTCGTTTGAAAAAAGACTTTTGGTCTAGCGAAAACGTTGAAATTTTCGGTTTGGGAGCCACGTTATGAATGGGAAGGTTTTATGAAAAAAACACCCCATTCGCCCGGTAAGAACCGGTCTCTACTTAGCATTTTCAAAAGGGGAAAACTTTAAGGGAAAATTTTATAAATGGTCCCTCTAGTTTGCATGAATTCTCATTTTCGTCCCTCTAGTATCAATTGTGTTACTTTTAGCCCTATAATTTGCATTCTGTCTCAATTTCGTCCCTCTCGCTTACGGCGTTAATGAAACAAACGGAATTGGAGGACAAAATTGACATTTCCCTCACAGAGGGACTAGATTGAGATTTCATGCAAACTAGAGGGACTATTTCTACAATTTTATTTTTTACTTTTGTTTTTGTAAATAAATTTAAAATACATCATATGTAATATATTATATTATATATATCACAAAAAAATGAGAAAATTCGAAAAGCAACCCCTATGTTAAATGTCTTGGTATTGTATTTTTTTTTTCAATTGAATTTTCACTTTCGTTATTTTCTTTGTCACATGATTAAAAAGAAAAAAAAATTCAGTAGTATTTGGAAATCTAGTAATTGTGTTTAATTAAGCAATGAAACACTATTGAATATTACGAGATCAAATACATTAAAATATGGATATAAGTGTATTTATTTTGGGACTTACTCATAAGATCACTCATATAACAAATAAATACGGATTTTGAACATTTTTTTATCGGGTGAAAGATAAGGAGATTATAATAATATGACACAAAGACATTAGCTAAGGGGTTGATTTATGCATTTTCTAATATTTTTGTAATTTGTAATGAAATATAAATTTTTTCAATAAAGTTTAATTACCCAATAAATAATAATTCAAACTATATAGTTTGATTACGAGAAAATTACCTTTATATCCCTTCGACTTATTCGAAAAGTTCAATTTAGTCCTTCCAGTTTCAATTTCACCCAAATAAACCTTCGATTTGCAATTTTGTTCCAATGTCATCCATCCGTTGGATGCCGTTACTAATTTGAACGGAAAATGGGCATGTGCCTAGCACGTGTGCTCTCCCCAAGGGCATATTTGTCCTTTCCCCTCCTCCTCCTCCTCTCTCTCTCTTTCCATAAAACCCAGAAAAGGAAAAAAAAAAAAACACACACACACACACACAAATCGAAGAGAGAGAGAAAGGCAGCCATAGCCAGTCTTGAGAGAAAGGCAGCCATAGCCAATGTTTATGGATTCCCAGTCTTGCTGCGAGAGTACTCTCATGAGTACTTCTTGAGAGAACACCTTGAGGCATGTCTCTATGGCTGAATTGCTCCGGGTTCATGTCTCAAGTTTTGCTCCGGCTATGGCAGCCATAGCCACCGATGTGAGTCCGGCGATGGCGACGCCGATGTGGTCGTCGGCCTTGAAGATCTTCTTCTGGTGGGAGGAGAGCTCGGACTGGGCCTTGTTGACACTGGCGAGCACCACGTGGGTCTTGGATCGGAGCCCGATCGCGGCCGATCCCTACTTCACCGCCTCCATCGCGTACTCTACCTGGAACAAGCGCCCCTATGGGCTCCATGTTGCAACGTTCGTGTCGTACTGGTTCCTGAACATCTTCTCTCTCTCCTACTCTCTCCTTTCTGTTTGTGTCTCCGTGTGTGTGTGTGTGTGTGTGTGTTTAGCAGGAGAAGAAAAGAAAAAGGGCGGATTTTGGTTGGGGAAGATCCGGTGGTGGATTGGAATGTGGTGGAGGCCTGGTTATTAACAAGTGGGCTGGGTTGGGCTAGAATGCTAGTGGTGGCCGGCAGCGGTTAGGTTGATTGCATGATTGGTGGGTTTGGGCATCAGGAATTGGTGGTGACTGGACCGGAGGAGAGGAGCCGGGGAGGTGAGGTGGTGCGGCGGTAGGAGGCTGGCCGAGAGGGAGGCCGGTGATGGTGGTGGCCGGCAGCGGTTATGGTGGTGAACCGAAGGTGGCGGTGGCGGTGGCTGCCTCTCTCTCTCTCCCCCTCCGGAGGGATATGGGGAATGGTGGGTGTGTGTATTTTTCCTTTTCTGGGTTTTATGGAAAGAGAGAGAGAGAGGAGGAGGAGGAGGGGAATGGACAAATATGCCCTTGGGGAGAGCACACGTGCTAGGCACATGCCCATTTTCCGTTCAAATTAGTAACGGCATCCAACGGATGGATGACATTGGAACAAAATTGCAAATCGAAGGTTTAGTTGGGTGAAATTGAAACTGGAAGGACTAAGTTGAACTTTTCGAATAAGTCGAAGGGATATAAAGGTAATTTTCTCTTACCCAATTTTTTCAATATAGTTTGATTACCCAATAAACTAGAGGGACAACTGAATTATTGTTTATTGGGTAATCAAACTATATTGAAAAAATTTATATTTCATTACAAATTACAAAAATATTAGAAAATGCACAAATCAACCCCTTAGCTAATGTCTTTGTGTCATGTTATTATAATCTCCTTATTTTTCACCCGATAAAAAAATGTTCAAAATCTGTATTTATTTGTTATATGAGAGATCTTATGAGTAAGTCCCAAAATAAATACACTTATACCCATATTTTAATGTATTTGATCTCTTAATATTCAATAGTGTTTCATTGCTTAATTAAACACAATTACTAGATTTCTAAATACTACTGAAATTTTTTTTCTTTTTAATCATGTGACAAAGAAAATAACGAAAGTGAAAATTCAATTGAAAAAAAAAAATACAATACCAAGACAATTAACATAGGGGTTGCTTTTCGAATTTTCTCATTTTTTTGTGATATATATAATATATTACATATGATGTATTTTAAATTTATTTACAAAAACAAAAGTAAAAAATAAAATTGTAGAAATAGTCCCTCTAGTTTGCACGAAATCTCAATTTAGTCCCTCTGTGAGGGAAATGTCAATTTTGTCCTCCAATTCCGTTTGTTTCATTAACGCCGTAAGCGAGAGGGACGAAATTGAGACAAAATGCAAATTATAGGGCTAAAAGTAACACAATTGATACTAGAGGGACGAAAATGAGAATTCATGCAAACTAGAGGGACCATTTGTAAAATTTTCCCAAACTTTAAATATCTTTTTGGAAGTTTAAACTCTTTTAATAAGCAAATACGGGAGAAGGACATGGGATGAATTATATCACGTTGGCGTGCACGTGGTGCTCACTGTACATAAATGATAAACAAATGATGCATAGAAATGAAATAACATATTACCAACAAACTACCTTGGTCACACACAACACCGTGCGGCTTACCTGATACCTCACACGGTTTTCTGGTAAACCATGCGGTGTAACGACTCACTATTAGGCCTGTTAATTGCTCAAAAACCTCATACGGTACATTAACTACCACGTACGACATTTCGTAGATGTTGCGTTGGTGTATCTCCAGACCTATTCCAGAATGACCTCATACCTTTGGATCATTGATTCAAAATAGCTTTCTTATTGCTTACCATTTATAAAATAGTTTATGAATCCTTTTTGATGCACTTGATCATTTAGAATGATCAAGAAAGCTTCTTTTGGAAAATAAAACATGGTTTTTAGATATGATCTCATTCTGAAATACACCTGTAACAACATCTAAGCAACATAAACCGGCCCAACAATGTGTGGATGTGACCCTAGGCAGTCAGAATAAATAAACAGCAAGCATCAAAATATCGTGCGTTGCAACACACTACACCGTGCAATGTATTATAACACCGCACGGTGTGGTGTGTTCAATACAGTGACTGTTTTAGTTTCTAAAAATGGTTTTTAGGTCAATACTTAACCAAAAGGGTCAAGCATGACTGCAGAAAATCCCCTCAGAGCCAGGACAGGGCCTAGCCCAAGGAAACTTTCTTTTTACCTTTCGGTGTTGAGCTTGGATGAGTGTGGATGATGATGGACGAGCTTTGGTGAATATGAGTATGGGTGGATGGGTATAGGTTTTGGCTTTTGAGTGGTGGGGGTTCCAAAGCTAGTTGTGTACTAAGCCTTGGAAGAAGGAGATGAATAAAATGTTTTGTAGAGAGAGAAATGCCTTGAGAATGTTAGTGATAACTTTCTCAAGACTTGTGGGTAGAAAAGTGAGTGGGAGGGCCCTTTTCACTTAAGATGAGGGATGTATTTATAGGTAAGAACCAAGAATTATCAATGCAAATGGGGGAGGCATCTTCTAGGCTGGCTAGAAGTGTGTTTTTTGCCAATCTATTTTCTAGTTGTGGCTCAAGTGGGCGTGACCGACAGCTTACTGAGTCAGTCAGAACTTTTCCCTGAAATGCCGTGTGATGCACCTCATGAACTCGTGCAGCGTAACAAATTTTACTACATCGTGCGGTGTAGAGGTGTTCTGTGCGGTACCCCAGGTTCAATCCTGGGTTTTTGGGCATTTCTGGGCTTTTAAGCATTTCTGGGCTTTTTAGGCTTTTTTTAGGCTTTTAAGGGGCTATGAGAGTCTACATTCAAGCTCTTGAAGGCATTGTTTCTTTATTACATCATCGGGGCTTTTAAAGAACCTCTGAGGTCCGGATTGGGGTGTCTACAGATGTGCAGAAATGAAATGACAGTATAACAACAATCTGCCTCAATCACAAACAACACTGTACGGTGTACCAAGATACCTCGCCCGGTTTTCTGCCTTTTCACTGATAGCCCACTATTATTACTCAGAACCTCACACGGTATAACTAACTACATCATACGTTATTCCTCAAAACATCGTACGGTGTAGCTTCAGGCATATTTCAGAATAGCTACGTATTTTCAAGATAAAGCAAACCATTGATCCAAGCAGCTTCCTTATCATTTTTATTGATTTTGTTTTTCATAAAACAGTTTGAAAACCCTTTTTGATGCACTTGATCATTGAGAATGATCATGAAAACTTCTTCAGAAAATAAAGACATGATTTTTAGACGAAACTTTATTCTGAAATACACCTGCAATGATCTCTTAGTAACATTAGTGTAGCCAACAGTAGATAGATGTGATCAAGATAAATAACACAAACGAATGATGAACAACATAACACCGTACATCGGATCCCCACTACATCATGCGGTGTATCACAATACTGCATGGTGTAGTGTTTCCAGTACAGTCAGTGATTTTTGTTTTGTTTTGCTTTTGAAAATGGTTTATAAGTCAACACTTAATACAAACAGGTTAAGTGTGACTGCAGAAAGCTCCCCTCAGGGCTAAGACTGGGCTTAGCCCAAAGAAACTTGCTTTTATATCTTTGGCTTTGAGCTTGGATGAGGATGGATGAGTATAAGTTTGGAGCTTTGGGGTGGTGGAGTTCCAAAGCTGGTGGTGTACTGAGCTTTAAAGGGGAAGAATAATAGAATTTTTATAGAGAGAGAAAGATTGTCATGAGAATGTCAGAGTAACTTTCTCAAGATTTGGAGGGGTACTTTTCATCTAAAATGAGGGGTGTATTTATAGGCAAAAATTAAGGAATATCAATGCAAATGAGGGAGGTGGCTTCTAGGCCGACTAGAAGTTATATTTTCTGCTAAGCCGTTTTTCAGTTATGGCTCCAACAAACGTGGCCGACAGCTTTCTGAGCCATTCAGAATTTTTCCTAGAAACACCGTGCGGAATACCTCAAGACTACGTGCGGTGTAGTAAAATTTGCTACACCGTACGGTTTAGAAAATATCATGTGCGGTGTTCTAGGTCCAGTTCTGGGCTTTGGCTGGCTTTTGGGCTTTTCTAGCTTTTTGGGCTATGAGAGTCCACATTCAAGCTCTCGAATGTATCGTTTCCTTTATTTCATCATCGGGGAATTTAAAGAACATTCGAGGTCCGGATTAGGGTGTCTACAACACCCCCACTCACAATATGAGTGGAGCCCACACACACTACACACCCAATGTGTGTGGGATCCACCCTTATTGTGAGTGTGTATTTGGGTGTGGTGTTAGAATTTTTCAAAAAAAAATTATTAATCTTTGGAAGAACAAACAAAGATTAACTTTCTTGAAACCCACTTTGATAGGAGTAACAAAAAATAAAATGATAAGGTTAACAATCCAAAATTGTAAGTAACTTTGATGAGCACTCTTAAAACTTGAAGAAAGTTAGAGATACACTAAAAAGGTGTAGCAAATTTCCTGCATTTGTATGGCTTTCGATGATATAGATCTGTAAATATAATTTAGTTTTTGTTTTGCTACCTCCCATTGCGAGGCTCTTGGTGTGGCTTTATTTTCTAGTTTCTACTATATGAATTTTTCAGTTGTTTGATGTGGGAACCTCTCAGATCTTCGTTCTGATTGCAGACTGACGAGCAAACTTCCATTGCAATGGGGGTACACAATGGTGCCTCAAATGTAGCTATTAATGGCGCACCTTCTTCTCCCAGGGCTACTAAAGTTGGAAAAGTCTCAGTTTTGCCCCTTGTTTTTCTCATCTTCTATGAGGTATCGGGAGGACCATTCGGGGTTGAGGATACTGTACACGCTGCTGGCCCCCTTCTAGCCTTAATTGGTTTTTTGGTATTTCCATTTATATGGAGTGTACCTGAAGCCCTAATAACTGCAGAAATGGGCACCATGTTCCCAGAAGACGGTGGCTATGTGATATGGGTTTCATCCGCATTGGGTGAGTATTGGGGGTTTCAACAAGGTTGGATGAAATGGCTAAGCGGGGTCATCGATAATGCTCTATACCCGGTTATGTTCCTTGATTATTTAGCGTCAGCAATCCCAGCATTATCTGGTGGTTTGCCAAGAGTCGCAGCAACGCTAGGTTTGACTGCTATGCTCACTTACATGAATTATAGGGGTTTAACCATTGTAGGATGGGCTGCTGTTCTGTTGGGGGTTCTCTCACTCCTTCCTTTCGGTGTTATGGGACTTGTCGCAATACCGAAGTTAAGGCCTAAAAGATGGTTAGTGGTAGATTTACAGAACGTTGACTGGAATTTGTTCCTAAACACACTATTCTGGAACTTAAATTACTGGGATTCGATAAGTACGTTAACGGGAGAGATGGATAATCCGAAGAAGACTCTGCCAAAGGCTCTGTTCTATGCTTTAATTGTAGTTGTAAGTGGGTATTTCTTTCCTTTACTAATTGGTACAGGAGCTATACCACTCAATCGAGACCAATGGACCGATGGGTATTTCTCTGATGTCGCCAAGTTGGTGGGTGGAGTGTGGTTAAGGGTTTGGGTCCAAGTGGCTGCTACAATGTCAACTATAGGAATGTTCGTGGCTGAAATGAGCGGTGATTCTTTTCAACTTCTTGGTATGGCGGAAAGAGGGATGCTTCCGGCGTTTTTCGCCAAAAGATCTCGTTATGGAACTCCTCTTGTTGGTATTTTATTTTCGGCTTCTGGTGTTATTTTGCTTTCATGGCTGAGCTTTGAAGAGATAGTGGCCGCGGAAAACTTTTTGTATTGTTTCGGAATGATTTTGGAGTTCATATCCTTCATAAGGTTGAGAATAAAATACCCAGCTGCAACTCGGCCTTTTAAGATACCTGTGGGAACAGTCGGATCAATTCTACTATGTATTCCTCCAACCATATTGATAGGCGCTGTGCTGGCTCTTTCTTCGCTCAAAGTGGCAGTTATAAGCCTCGTTGCTGTTGTAATTGGACTAGTGATGCAGCCTTGTCTCAAGCATGTTGAGAAAAAGAAATGGCTCAAGTTCTCTAAGAATTCTGATCTCCCTGATCCACTATGTGGTGCTGCTCATGAGAATAGTACTGAAACATTGGTTCAGTAACTAACCATTGTCGAATGGACGACAAGAGAAATGCTATTTGCTCATCAAGCTCTCAAAAGGCTCCAATGGGACAAATATTCTCTGACAGGTATCTCATTAAGATATCAGGTATTTGCGTTGTTCAGATGTTCACGACTCACGAGTAGGTTGTCAACAGAGGGCGGTAGTTCTAATTGGCACAGTTGAATGGATGCATGTTGAAGCCAAGACCGCAGGTCCCCAATGAAATGACCCAAATTCAAGTCTCTTTATCTTACCAGCAAAAAAATATGTAATGAAGTTTGTTGAATCTTACCTCATATGATATTATTACACAGGAACATCAAGAACTAGAAGCTTCTAAAAAGTTCATTTATCATTAGTGCTTTTATGTGCCCCAAGGATCGAAACCGAACACATACGAAACACACACAACAAAGAGTTTTACATGATTTCCCAAAATCAGGTATATCCATGGAGGAATCGAAGCAACATTTACGGAAACAAGCTTTAACAAAGGAGTTCTCAACTCCCAACTCACTACACTCTCTCTGTATCTAAATTGCTAACCTTGACTGATACAAATCTGAGAGCTCAATTTATAGGCAAAGATTGAGCTTTGTTTACAAGCAATGCCAAGAAAGAGAATTCCCATAAGAATTCTTCTTCAGTTTAAGCCAACAAACATGAATTCCATGTGTGGAAATTCAACTGCTTCTGGTTACAGCATCTCATAGGGGATCAATTGGCAACCCGAGATGCAAAATACCTCTTGGCGATCTCGGTAGCCATTCGTAGCCAGCGAGGCAACTCTTGTTTACAGATTTCACAGGAATGTGTGGTTGTAAATTGGTCTCCCGGACTATAGTATAATTTCACATGAAACTCTTGTTCACAAATTCGGCCACAGCCCAATCTATACCAAATCCTAAAAGGGGTTTCCGTCCAGAATCCAGATAGCTTTTTTTTCCCTTGAAAAGTTCTTGATTTTCTGGCTATATATGTTTCATGAATTATCTCCCCACCTAGCAAACATCCTTCTTGTGTTGATGAACCATAGGTGATTTGTTCTTACCCCTAAAAAATTAAAGAAAAGGAACTTAAAATCAAGCACTTATTCAAATTCTTGATTAGTTTTCTTGGACTTTTTTTTATCGGCAATTAATTGTTTTAAACAACAAGCAAATGAAAAATAAACTACTGCAAATAAATAATTAAGATTCTCGATGTAAATGCAAAAAATAATTATTTGGAAAAATAGACATTTAACATTGAATCTATTTTATTAGCATTAATGCATTTCAAAAATATATCAATCATGATAAATTTTATTTCTGGGGTAATCCCTTCATTATTTAGACAAGTTCTAAAAAATGAAAGATTTCTAACATAAAAGAAGCCCGAAAAGAATCCACAAATTATTAAATAAGAGTAACCGAAGATGATCCTTTTACATTTTTTTTTTTTTTTGTAAAGCCAGTTATTCCCTTTGTCCCAAATTATGTATCCCTCATTCTATTTTAACCGGATAGAAAATTATTTATCACTCGTTCTATCTTTACTAGCTAGAGAATTGTTTGTATTTGAATTGAGAACACTTTTTATATAAAAATAAGTGATAAAACTTTCTATCTTAGTTAATTCCATTAGTTAAAATTACAAAAAATAAATAAATGATACGGACCTTCAAAAAAGTCTAATTTATTATTGTTGCTTTATTAGACCCGCGTTTGATTGCCAAACTCACTTCTCTAAAATAAAGGATCTGATTTGTCTAGAGTCCAAATTGGACGGCAACAATAGGCTCTAGCTCCTAGCACTGCCGACGCTTGTAGTGACATTGAACTTTATAGTTATAGAAGCAGTCGTATTTCAATGGCTGATTTTGTGAATTAATTATTCAAATTAGTCATTAAAAAAACTATTATCACAAAGATATTCATAAAGATTTTTTTAACAAATCTCAATTTTTAAAATTATTTTCAGAAGATTCAAATTGGAAGACTGCATGTATTTTCATAAATTACGTAGTCCCAATCTCTACAGTGCAAACCAAAACTGGAAAGAAGCCATTCCTAACCAAAAATGCAAACAAATTAATTTGCCTTTCAACTTGGCTCGCTTGTCCTTGAAACTGCCAAAGTCAACTGCACGCCTACTCTCTCTCTCTCTCTCTCTCTCTCTCTCTCTCTCTCTCTCTCTCTCATTTTTTTTTTTTTTTTGGGGGGGTTGGCACCAGCCTTGGAGTATTATTCTTACAGTGATGGTGATAGTTCAAACAGAAACAGAGGAAGTAGAAGATCAAGTTGGCCGTCAAAGCAGCGTAAGAAGAGAACAAGAAGTTGGCCCCAACCAAGAATATGGCAACACTAGCACCGACGACGGCGACGAGCTACTTGCAATCAATAACAAGGTACTACGAATTCAACCCCTCGTTACAGCCTTCTTCTGCGTACAATTGGTTCCACATTTTTAACGCACAAAATCATCTTTAAAGGTAGTAATTGCTAGCAATGGATGTGTAAGAATGGGTAGCAGCTGAATATGACTAGTCCTTAGAAATCTGAGAGTATTTCTCAAGTTCTAGTAATGTACTTGAAAGCTTGCATATTGGGTCGATCTAGCTTGATCAAAGTCAACTCTTTAGTCTTTCCCCTGTCGCTAAATGGGTCGATCTACCTTTTTTATTGAGGAAAGTCCACTTTCACCCCTTGTAGTTATCGCCATGTACGAATACACAACCTGTGGTTTAAAAATGTGCACATAACCCCCTGTGGTTTTCAAATTGTGCGGATAGACCCCCTGCCGTCATGTTTTCCATCCATATTAACAGAAACAACGTTAAAAGACCGTTATACCCCCATCACATCCCTTGATTCTTCTTCTTTTTAAAATCTAACCACACCATCCCGTATACCAAAAATTGAATCCAAACCGTTGATATTGTAAATTTTGACGAGTCCAAAATTCAAGTCAATCAAAAAATGAAAAGCTTATGGTCAAATCGATTTTGTTATGAAATTAAAATTTCAAATTTGAATTTACTAAAAATTAGATCACTGGGTTACTGATGGCTGATTAAGATGATTTTTTACAAAGATACTCTATTCTTTATTTAATACATTATGAACGACTCAGATTACATTCTAGAGGTGTGTGAGATACACCTCCGTTAATATGGATGAAAAATATGACGGCAGGAGGTCTATCCGCACAATTTGAAAATCACAGGGGGTTATATGCACACTTTTAAACCACAGGGGATGTATCCGCACATGGCGATAACCACAGGGGGTGAAAATGGACTTTCCTCTTTTTTATTCTACCAAGCCAATCTGCTTTATTTAATAGATCCTGTAAATCCACCTGCAGCCAATGGATTATTTTCCGTGCCTGAAAACTCTGGTTATTATTTTTGTTGTCAGAAGTAGTAAAATCTTATTTTAAAGAAATTCGGCTCGAAGGGCTTTTCGGATTAGATTTTGGCTTCTCGGTATTCTGGAAATTGATTTTCAACTTTTTTGCAATAAATAGTACTAGCTTTTATTCCAACTTAATCATAATCTCACACTGTAGAAACAATTATCTAATCCTATCTGCTAGAATCAGGCATCTTAAATTTTGTTCGAGACTCTTTCATGTGACATCTATGATAGAGTCCGTTTCAAACTCTTGAGCAATATCTTGCTCAATATAAGTGATCAAAGAATTTGCTAAAAACTCTTCATCTATCTTGTTGCGGAGTCTTGTCTTCACGGATCTTCAACATTTCGAGGGCCTTTTTCTTCATGAATGAGTCAATTGTTTTTCTTTTTCTCCTGAATGCATACCACATTATTGGCAAATAACCCCACCCAAAACGAATTCAACCATTTTATACTCTCTCTCTCTCTCTCTCTCTCTCTCTCTCTCTCTCTCTCTCTCTCTCTCTCTCTCTCCATGGATGGATATTTCGGCGGTTGGAGCTATGAACAGTATGGAGTGTTCCCTTTAGAGAATCGTTCTACAAATACGATGACGACGGAGATCTTCTACCCAATCCCACAAATTAAGACGCATTTCTTCTCTCATGGTTCGTTCGTTTTGTTTGTTTTTTCCTTTACCGAATTTTACTCCGTTTGTACAGCTTTGTTTCCTTGAATTTTTTGTTGGAAATTTATACTTGTCAGTGGTTTCTTCACATCTCAATGCACCGTTTTAGGGACAGTTTTGAACCCAATATGGTTTTGTTTAAAATTCTGATAAACACTTCATTGATAGTTGGGACTAATTAATGACAAGTCTCTTTGGTTTGATATTAGTTTATGTTTGATAATACGATTTAGGATGCAGTAATTGAGGAATACAGCTTACATGCAAACTTGTACTTTTGCGATGGGGCAAAACACTAGCTTATCTTGGCTGTTATTTTAGGAACCCATTTGGTATGTCTAAAAAATTATCATCTCTGAATTATTTAGGGGAGATTTAGTGATAAGTCCACTATAAACATTTCATAAGCCCACAAATCCACCTAATAGTTTTGTAAAGCCACAAGTCCATACAACCTAAACCCTAGGGTATTCTATGAAAGTACCTAAAATCCTAAACCCTATGAAAGTGCATAAACCACTAAAACCTTATAATAGGAAAGTGCACCCAAAAATCCTATAAAAGTGCCTAAACCCTAGGGTACCCTATCCTACAATAAAAATGTGCACACTAAAATCTTATGAAAATGCATAAACCTTAGGGTACCCTACCCTACTCTAGAGTACCCTAGAATAGATTTGAGACCTTACAAAATTAATAGGTGGACTTGTGGGCTTATGAAGTTCACATAATGGACCTAAGACTAATTTTCTAATTATTTAATCATCTTTGAATTATTTAAAGAGTAATGATTTTTGCACTCCGCTTTTATCATAATTGTAGTTCAAAGTTTGTCTTTAGTGCTTAAAATTGTACACAAAACAAGCACTAATAGACAAAGTTTGGAATGCATATATGAGAAAGATGAGAAAGTGTATGGCAAAAACCATTTTCCTTGTTCAAATCGGCCAATTCTTCTTTGTTATTCCTATGACTACATGAGAAGTGTCTTTGATGATGTGAATTTCTCAATTGTTTGATCTGGTAACCTCCCAATAGATATTTATGTTTCTTGGTTCTGAATGCAGAAATTGGGGGATACAACTGACAAGCGGACTTCCATTGCAATGGGGGCAATGGGGATACACAATGGTGCATCAAATGTTGGTATTAACAGAGTACCTTATTCTCCTAAGGGAACTAATGGGAAAGTCTCAATATTGCCCCTTGTTTTCCTCATCTTCTATGGGGTATCGATGGGACCATTCGGGGTTGAGGATACAGTACACGCAGCTGGCCCCCTTCTAGCCTTAATGGGTTTTTTGGCATTTCCCTTTATATGGAGTGTACCTGAAGCCCTAATAACTGCAGAAATGGGCACCATGTTTCCAGAGGACGGTGGCTATGTGATTTGGGTTTCATCCGCATTGGGTGAATATTGGGGGTTTCAAATAGGTTGGATGAAATGGCTAAGCGGGGTCATCGATAATGCTCTATACCCGGTTATGTTCCTCGACTATGTAAAGTCTGCAATCCCGGCATTATCTGGTGGTTTGCCTAGAGTTGGAGCAATGCTAGGTTTGACTGCTATCCTCACTTACATTAATTATAGGGGTTTAACCATTGTAGGATGGGCTGCTGTTCTGTTGGGGGTTCTCTCACTCCTTCCTTTCGGTTTTATGGGGCTTATTGCGATACCGAAGTTAAGGCCTAAAAGATGGTTAGTGGTAGATTTACACAGCGTTGACTGGAATTTGTTCATAAACACACTATTCTGGAACTTAAATTACTGGGATGGGATAAGTACGTTAACGGGAGAGATTGAAAATCCGAAGAAGACTCTACCAAAGGCTCTATTCTATGCTTTGATTGTAGTTGTAAGTGGGTATTTTTTTCCTATACTAATTGGTACAGGAGCTATACCCCTCAATCGAGACCTGTGGACCGATGGGTATTTCTCTGATGTTGCCAAGTTGGTGGGTGGAGTGTGGTTGAGGGTTTGGATCCAAGTGGCTGCTGCAATGTCAACTATAGGAATGTTTGAGGCTGAAATGAGCGGTGATTCTTTTCAACTTCTTGGTATGGCGGAAAGAGGGATGCTTCCGACATTTTTTGCCAAAAGATCTCGTTATGGAACTCCTCTTGTTGGTATTTTATTTTCGGCTTCTGGTGTTATTTTGCTTTCATGGCTGAGCTTTGAAGAGATAGTGACCGCAGAAAACTTTTTGTACTGTTTCGGAATGGTTTTGGAGTTCATATCCTTCATAAGGTTGAGAATAAAATACCCAGCTACATCTCGGCCTTTCAAGATACCTGTGGGAACTGTCGGATCAATTCTACTATGTATTCCTCCGACCATATCGATCGGCGTTGTGCTAGCTCTTTCTTCGCTCAAAGTGGCGGTTATAAGCCTTGTTGCTGTTGTAATTGGACTAGTGATGCAGCCTTGTCTCAAGCATGTTGAGAAAAAGAAATGGCTCAAGTTCTCTGAGAATTCTGATCTCCCTGATCCACTATGTGATGCTGCTCATGAGGATACTGAAACATTGATTCATTAACTAACCATTGTTGAAATGGACGACAAGAGAAATGCTTTTTCCTCATCAAGCTCTCGAAAAGGCTCTAATGGACGACAAATATTTTTGGTGACCAGTAGCTTTTGTATCTCATTAAGGTATTTGTGTTGTTCAGATGTTCACGAGTAGGTCATTAACACAGGGCGGCGGAAGGGAGTAGTGATTGAGTTCTAATTGACACTGTAGAATGCATCCATGTTGAAGCTTAGACTGCAGGTGATCCCCAAGGAAACGACCCAAGTTCAAGTCTATTTATCTAACCTGCCAAAAAATTTGTAATGAAGTTTGTTAGATCTCGTAGATTGCTCAAATGTGTATGTCGTTTTATGTTCTTACTTCGTATTAGTTTCTGTATCTCTTTATCTCATGATATTACACAAGAACATCAAGAACTAGAAGCTGCTGAAAAGTTCATTTATCATTGGTGCTTTTGTTGTGCCCCAAGGATCAAAACCAAACACACACAAAACACACATAACACAGAGTTTTACGTGGTTCCCCAAAAGCAGGGTACATTCACGGAAGAATCGGAGCAATATTTAAAGAGACAAGAGCTTTACAATCGACTTTTCTCTCAAGTCAACCCTGACTGATACAAAATCTGAGAGCTCAATTTTTATTTTTATTTTTGATCCACATCTGAGAGCTCAATTTATAGGCGAAGATTGAGCTCTGTTTACAAGCCATGCCAGAAAAGAGAATTCCCATAACAATTCTTCTTCATTAATGGAGTCTTTTATCTTCAAAGCTCCCAAAGTCCGCAAAAGGGGCTATGCTCAATCTACGTCAGTTTGAGCCAACAAACATGAATTCCATGCGTGGAAATTCAACAGCTTCTGGTTACAGAATCTCGTAGGGGCTCAATCGGCAATCAGCGATGCAAAATACCTCTTGGCAATCTCAGTAGCCATTTGTAGCCAGCGAGCGATGCAACTGGTACGGATGGACTGGTGAAGATTGTTAACCAATCCATCACGAATGAAACTCTTGTTCACAGACTCGGCCACAGCCCAATCTATACCAAACCTAAAAGGGGTTTCCGTCCAGAATCCGGATAGCTTTTTTTTCCCTCGGAAAGTCCTTGATTTTCTGGCTATGTTTCATGAATCTCCCCACCTAGCAAACATCCTTCGTTTGTTGATGAACCATAGGGGATTTGTCCTTGCCCCAAAAAAATTACTCCTAAAAGAAAATGAACTTCTACAATCAAACACTTGTACAAATTCTTGATTAGTTTTCTTAAACTTTTTTTTTTTTTTTGATCGGCAATTGATTTATTAAAACTTGGGTACGTGCTAACCCTTTTTATAAATGGAAAAAACTAGCATAAAAATCATATTTGTTCGTTCAACAAACAAGCAAAAGAAAAATAAACTCCTGCAAATAAACAATTAAGATTCTCGATGCAAATGCGACAAATAATTATTCGAAAAAATAAACATTTTGACATTGAATCTATTTTATTAGTAGCATTAATGCATTTCAAAAATATCTCAATCAATACCTGATAAATTTGATTCGTGTGGTAATTCATTATTTAGACAAGCTCTAAAAAGTGAACAATTTCTAGCATAAAAGAAGGCACGAAAAGAATCCACAAATTATTGAATAAGAGTAACCGAAGATAATCCTTTTGAAAAGCTTTTTTTTTTTAAAACTACAATTTGAAAAGCAAGTTACTCCCTATGTCCCAAATTGTTTATCCCTCGTTCTATCTTAACCAGATAGAAAAATTGTTAACCCTCGTTCTATCTTAACCAACTAGAGAATTGTTTATATTTGAATTGAGAACACTCTTTAGGTACAGCTAGATCTTCAATTAGTTCCATTAATTAAGTGATGAAACTTTTTATCTCAATTTTAGTTCCATTAGTTAAAGTTACAAATTAAAAATCTACAAATGATACGGACCTTCAATTATTATGAAAGGTAACTAATTTTTTATTGTTGATTGCTTGCCAAACTCACTTCTAAAATAAAGGATCTGAATTGTCTAGAGTCCAAATTGGACGGCAACAACATTCCGAGCTCTGGCTCCTAGCACTGCCCACGCTTGTTGTTATAGAAGAAGCAGTCGTATTTCAATGACTGTATTTTCATAAATTACACTGTCCCTATCTCTACCGTGCAAACCAAAACTGGAAAGAAGCCATTCCGGTCTAACCAAAAATGCAAACAAAACAACAATTTATTTGCCTTTCAACTTACCTCGCTTGTCCTTGAAACTGCCAAAGTCAACTGAAAGAGTAGCACGCCTACTCTCTCTCTCTCTCTCTCTCTCTCTCTCTCTCTCTCTCTCTCTCTCTCTCTCTCTCTCATATTTTTTTGGGTTGGCACCAGCCTTGGATCGGAGTATTCTTACTGTGATATAGGAGTATGGTGATAGTTCAAACAGAAACAGAGAAAGTAGCAGACCAAGTTGGCCATCAAAGCAGCGTAAGAAGAGAACAAGAAATAGGCCCCAGCCAAGAATATGTCAACACCACCACTGACGACGACGAGCTACTTACAATGAATATCAAGGTACTACGAATTCAACCACCCCTCATTACAGTCTTCAACGTACAATCGGTTCCACACTTTTAAAGCACAAAATCGTGTTCGATGAATTGAATTGAAGCCCTTCTGTTTCGTTTCTTTGCTAATAGTTAGCAATGGATGTGTTGATTAGTAATGTACTTGAAAGCTTGCATATTTTTCAATCATGTAGATGAGAAAGGAAGTCAAATTAAGTTGCACTGTATTGATCAAAGTCAACTCTTTCCCCTATCTCTAAATGGGTTGATTTCTTTAGCTGCGATCTAGCTTTTTTTTTTTCCCCTACCAAGCCAATCTGCTTTATTTAGATCCTGTAAATCCACCTGCAGCCAAAGGATTATTTTCCGTGCCTGGAAACTCTAGGTATTATTTTTGTTTTCATATTTTAACAAAATAAGGCCATTATTGGCAGTTGTATTTTTTTCATTTTTGACTTTTCATTCTAGTATGTATTACACCATTGGTAATTATTAGTAATGAACCGGAGAACGTAAAATAAAAAAATAATCTCACGATGACCGTTTTTGAATTTTTATTATACTTTTACATGCAAAATTAATTGGCGAAAATGATTTTGAACTCATCATTCAAACACTTTCAGAGATTCTGATTGAAATATAAAATGTATAATCTACACTTTTAAAGTTTATGAATTTTTTTTTATCACAGGAAATTTCCATTTGATAAAATGTTATCTGGCACTTACAAAAGCCCAGAGGCAAACAAAAATTCCATCACAAAATATAAGAATCAACCAAAACTACCAAAATCTAAGCCAGGACCACAAACACGACTCCTAATAGGCTGAGAGGCTCCAAGACGCGTACCACAAACGCAGACCAACACAAGGTATTAGCATAGGGTTCGTCCAAGATTTAGTAGTAGAGAATCCTCCGTAAGGACAACCCAGCTCAAACCATAAACAATTAATACAGATGAAATTATCGACTAACACGGATTTGCTATCCAAAAGCACATACGCCGGCCAATTGGTTACGAGAGAAAGACAAACTCCAACGAAAGCCGGCGAGCCTTCGCTGAAATTGCTGCCACAGGCATGGACTACAGTCTGGGATGAGTCCCCACTGTCACGGCAGGCTCCAACACGAGGGGAACCAAATGTCGGTGAACCCACACGACCACGACGAGCACTGGATACCAATTTCAAGAACCAAATCTCACAGCTTAAAGTTTATGATTTAAAAAATAATTAGCTCCCAAACTTTTTAAGTGATTGTTTTCTTTTATTCTTTTTAAACTAAAATTAATTGTTTTTTTTTTACGGCCAAATAAATTGTAGTATTTAATTCTGCAGCGAAAGCAAATATTTGGCTTGAAGGTCAATTTTCACCCATAAATAGAAAGTCATTTCAGTCGCCAAACCAAATTTGGTTGGTTGTGGCCATTAATTGTGTTACATCACCATTTATGTGCTGCTAGCGTTTTAGTTCAAAGCTCACTATAAAATAACCAAAGAATAGTGATGGATCAAGGCAAAAATTAAGTAAGCTCTAACACAATTAATGGAGCAACTTGGTCAAATTTTTGCAAAACAATGTTGTACCGAACAAAAAGTACGATGGTTTGTTTGTTAGTACTACTTTGTTTTATTCCTCATCTATCTTCCCATAGCTGAACTTTACTATGTTTTACACTTTTTCGCCTTCATTTTCCTATTTCCTCGAATTTTTTGTTACTGGAATTGATACTCGTTAGTGGTATTTTTGGATAACCGGATGTCCGAGTCAGCTTGCATACACCTCGACTAATTTCGGGACATAAAGTTAAACGACCAGATAAATCTCCAGTTGCCACAAGTTTTGGAATGTTTGGCCTTTGCAGTGTTGTAAATCCCGTATCGTACCAGTCCGTACCGGCAATAAAACGATACACATACATAGTTGTTCTATACCGCCCAAAATACTGGCCTGTACCAGGCATACTAGGCTTGTACCGGCATCTCGGCCGGTACAAAAAAAATATGGTTTTTTTTTCCTCTCTTTCTAAAAAAAGGCTTGAATTCTAAGATAAATCGATAAAACTTTGAAGTCTATAATATGTTACTCATCTTAATATGTATTAGGACAAATGTTAAGGTATATTAAAGTGTTAGAATCTGTTTTATTTTTCTACTTCAAATTTGTTGGTTATTCGTAAATGTATTAAAAATACATATGTATAGGCTACGGTCAATCCAGAACGGCACCGAGATACACCCTGGTACGTACCATCCCAATAAAAAATGGTACACTTGCCGGTATGGGATTGACAACCTTGGGTCTTCGTGGGATTCTACCATTTAGTTGTTTTCTCATGTCCAACCGGCCAAACCCATTGGGGTTCCCATCTCAATCGCTTGATCATTGGGAATAAGTGAATAGCCCAATATTCAATATGTTGAGAATTTGGTTATGGATCAGAAATTGAGGAATACTGCTAATGGATAAACTATCATTATATTTGGGGAATACAATGGCTTATCTTATCTTATCTTATGTGTGATTTCCGGGAATGTTATGAACCCAGATTTTTTCCCTCACAAATTATGCTCACTAAATTGTTTAAATTGACAAATACTTCATATTTATGAAGGGGTGTCAAATTGGCGGGTTTGGGCCAAATTGGATAAGTTATTAGTGAGTTGGGTCTTTAATGGGTCATTGGCTCATTTAGACCCAATTAGTTATGAGCTCAATTACTCATACCCAACTCAACCCATTTATTTGAAATTAAACCTAACCTGCCCATTAACCCAATTACATATATATTAAAATTTAAAATGACTAAAATATCCATATACACTGAAATAACCATATTACCCTTGTATACTAAAATTACTATAATACCCCTATATATAAAAATGGCCAAATTACCCTTGGATACTAAAATTACTGAATCGTATAGAGATTCTGCTAAAAATTTTGGAATTTTTGGACTTAGCAGTTCAGAGCTTTGGTAGAGGTGTCAAACGGGCCGGGTCGGCACGGCACGCACGGGCACGACACGGTTAAATGTGGCACGGCACGGGCAAGGGCACGGTCATGCCCTGGCACGGCACGATACGACACGGTCTTAGTGAGCACGTGGACGGGCACGGGTACGGTCTTGGCCGGGCACGGCACGACACGACACGATTTTAGTGGGCACGTGGACTGGCACAGGGCACGGAGGTGGGCGGGCACGACACGGGCACGGCACGGAAGTTGGCCTGGCATGGCACGACACGGCACGGTTTTAGCCGGGCACGACACGGTAGTTGAACGGGCACGGCACGGCACAACACGGGTTTGACGGGCACGGCACGACACGACACGAGTTTGACGGGCACGGGCACGGCATGAAAATTTGGCCTGGCACAACACAACACGACACGGGCACGGAATGTGGACGGGAACAACACGACACGATTCTAGTCGGGCACGACACGGGCACAGGAAAAAAAAATTACTCGTAAATAAGCCAAATGACTTTTTTTAATTTATAAAAAAAAACTAAACAATTTCTATTCGGTAAAAAATATTTGATTACCTTTAGTTATAAAAAAAACTATTTCTTAAAAAAAATCATTTTTTTACCTTTAAAAAATTATCAATTTTTATTCTGTAAAAAATATTTATTTTGTTTTTGTTAGTGAATAGGCTTTGGACAATTGGTTTATAAATTTAACATTACAAGTTAACAAGTAAAATTATAAAAACTTATCAAAATATTTATGGTGCAAGAGTAATTTAATACGAAAGGAAATGTGCAAGAGTCGTATATCCGGATATCCCTAGATCTAACGAGAAATAAAAAAAAATCTCAAACAAAAAATGAGAAAGAAATACATAGTAAAAATAAGTGGAAAAAAACTAAAATAAGAAAAATATATATATTGTAGAAATAAGGGGAAAAAAAACCAAAAAGGAATTGGCTAAACTAAGACTTGAACCCAAGTCCTTAAGGTTCAATTATACACAATCAAACCACTATGCCACCAATTAACTTGTGTTATAAATTTGAAAAATAATATATAATATATAGCTCTATTATATAAACAAGACCATCAACTTCAAGTAGTAGCCACACAATCGCAACGCAATCACGACGATCGATACTATTCAATGCGTTCATTTTATTGTGCTTAGTGTTTTAATTATGGGATCCAATTTTTTTGTGCGTTGGATTTTGAAAGCTCTTTCATCGGCATGCTGATTCGTTGTTTGATTGAATTTTTTTTACGTTCGATCAAGTATGTAGCGATAAGCATTTTACTTGATTATTGGCATGAATGATCTAATCCCTCCCACTTAAAAGTTAGACGGTTCCGATTTTTTAAAAATAACTTAGGCGGCCCTCAAGTGGTGTATTATAAGACTGTAATGTCTTTGAAAGCACCGAATGTGTTCCGATCAAGTGATTTCCAACATCCGATTATCAACTATTCAATGGAGAATGATAAATTTGATAAGACGTTAAATTGTAACGGTTTGGATCAAACATTCGAAAAAATAATTCTGTAACTACATTTCAAATCTATACATCAAACTTAGTTGGTTCTAAACCAAGCTATTCTGCTATAGTCTAATGTATGCTAGCCACACGATCGCGACACCCTTATGATAATCCATACCGTTCATTTTGTTGTTCTTGGTGTTTTAATCACTCTCACAAATTTTTTGTTCTATCAGGTTTTCAAAGCCCCTTCATCGGGACGTAGATTCATTAATAGGAAAATGAACGTTATAAACAATAGGCATGGCACGACCCGACCCGACAAAAAAGACACGGCACGATCCGACCCGACAAAAAAAGGCACGGCACGAAGGGGCACGATTAATTAATCGGGCACGGCACGACACGACAAGATTTAAAAAAGGCACGGCACGGCCCGACACGATTTAAGTAAATGGGCCCGGCACGGCCCGGCACGATTGAAAAATGACACGGCACGACACGACACGATTTAAGTAAATGGGCACGGCACGGTACGACACGATTGAAAATGGCACGGCACGGCACGACACGATTTAAGTAAATGGGTACGGCACGACACGGCACGTAACACGGTTGGCAGGGAAGTTGAATGGCACGACACGGCACGGCACGCACGTTTGACACCTCTAAGCTTTGGGTTTATTTTTACTTGAATTTCTCTTCTAAATTGTTCGTGATTATTTTGTCCAGATTAGCTTCTTTAAACCTTCTACCAGATTGGTCCAAACCTGTGGGCTATCTCCACCTCTAATCTCTCTTATAACAGTAATGTACCTTTAACAATCAGTATTCAATAGTAGCTTACAAAATTGATTTCAAGGAAAGAAAGTGTAAGAAAAATTTTAAGTAAAAGTCGTTTCCCATCTCTTTTTTTTTTCCATGTTTTTTCTTTCTTTTTTCCTTGGGATGGGTTTGGATTGAAAAGTTAAGTAACTTATTTTCCTTAGGGTGGGTTTGGTTTGGGTCATGACTTGTTTTCCTTGAGAACTTCAGTCAATTAGTTAGTAATTAGTAGACGGTGGTTCTTTTTTACAGTGATTATTTGCCTTTCTATTTCCATTATTGAGATGAGAGAGAGAACAAGTCATGACCCAAATATTTATAGTTTGGATAAAGTTTTTATTTTATTTTATCTGGTTTGGATAAGGATTTGAAGAACCTTTTTTTAGTATTGAACAACGAATTATAAATGAATTAGGAGCTACAAACTTTGAAATTTAAATCCTTTGAAATCAGAAGCAATATTTTTCCAAAGGATTTCCCTGCTTTTAAAATGGGTTTGTTTTATGGGGATGGTGTGGTTGAGAGAGAGAGAGGAAGCAACTCAAGAGAGAGAGAGAGAATTTGGTTCAGGTCCTTCAGGATTTTTTGTTTATGCGAGAGAGGTACAGACGAGACTCGGGAGAGGGGAGGAGATCAACTTGTGTTCCATTGTTTTTTGTTGTGGGTCATGTATAGGGCTGTAAGTGAGCCGAGCTACTCGCGAGCTCGGCTCGGCTCGGCTCGGTAACGGCTCGGCTCGGCTCGGTTCGAAGTATTAATGAGCGAGCTCGAGCTCGGTTTTGATGCTCGTTAAACAAACGAGCCGAGCTCGAGCCTAGTAATACTCGGCTCGACAGGCTCGCGAGTAGCTCGTTAAAGGCTCGGCTCGAATATATATACATATATATATATATATACCTTTCTTAATTTTAGGGTTTCTTTTGACCATTTCTTTTCCACGTTCTTATTTCTTCCGCCGTTTTTAGAGAGAGAGAGATAGGAGAAGAAGGGGAGGGCGAAGAAGAAGGGGTGGGGCGGCTTACCTCACTGATTCACTTTCAAGTTTCAGCCATCACCTCCGGTCTCCGATTCACTCCCAGGCTAGGCAGCCATTCTCTGATTCACTTTCACATCCCTCTGCAACTCCTCATCTTCTCTGTCCCTTCGCCGTCAATCATCACCGCTTCGTCGTTCGTCGTCGATCTCCTTCTGCTACGGTTTCCGGCCGTAAGTCTCTCTCTCTCTCTCTCTCTCTCTCTCTCTCTCTCTCTCTCTCTCTCTCTCTCTCTCTCTCTCTCTCTCTCTCTCTCTCTCTTCTCTCCTAGCCTTATTTTTACTTCCGCCGATGATGTTGTAGATTTGACGGCAGACAACTTCGAGAAGGAGTTCGGTCAAGATCACGATCTCGTCGGTTCTACGATGGGTTCTGATTCGTTGCAATGAACTTAGTTGAAGATGGGTTTCACCTGCATGATGGGTTCTGATTTGTTGGAGTTCTGTTGTTGGATGATTAAATTTGAGTTTTTTCATGGTGGTAATTGGGGTTATGTTGAAGATGGGTTTCACCTACGATGGGTTCTGAATTCTGATTAGTTTTTTTTTTTTTTTCCGCAAATTCTGATTAATTGAAGATGGGTTTCACCTGACTGGTTCTGGAATTTTTTTTTTTTGATTCGCAAATTCTGTTGATGAATTCAAGCTCGAACTGAGCCGAGCAGGCTCGTTTATTTCAAACCGAGTTCTAACGAGCCGAGCTCGAGCTTTGTACATGTTTGGCGAGCCGAGCTCGAGCCCTGATTTTTTGGCTCGATTCGAGCTCGAGCCGAGCTCGAGCCCTACCGATTCTGACCGAGCCGAGTTCGAGCATGTCAATACTCGGCTCGACTCGGCTCGTTTACACCCCTAGTCATGTACATGATTTGTTGGGTCATTTAAGTGGACCTAATAGATGCTCAATTAAGACCCATTAATAGATGGGTTAGAATATTAGGGCTGCTCAAAAAATCCGGTGAACCGTGAAACCGGACCGGACCGAACCGATCCGTACCTTTTGAATTTTGTCCGTGGATTAATGGTCCGGACACGGATTGAAAAGTTAAAAAACCGTGACTCGCGGTTCGGTCCATGGATTTTCATTACGAAACCGTGGATTAACCGAACCGGACCGTGAGAATTTATTATAAATATATGTATATATATATTAATATATATGTCTATACATAAATAATTTTCACCTATAAATAAATTTTTATACCAATTTTCGTATTTTACTTAATATTGGGTAAAGTTTTAGTTTACTGTGCTTTTTGTATTTCTGTTTATAACTTAGTTAATTTGTATGCTAGAGTTTCATTTTACTATAATCTAATTTCGCTTCATTCATTTATTTGCAGCTCTACAAAATGTTTTACTTCATCTAATTCCAGAGTGACTCTTGCCGGTTGTTGTGCCGTGCATTGCATTTTGATGAAAGATCTTGTTGTTTTTTTTTGTTCCACTTTGTTGTTTGGTTTTAATGAACGTCTGGAAGACTAGACTAGAACTGCATGTATTGTTTTCATTTGGTGTAATGCTTTAGTTTGAGATAATATATATGCTAGTGTTTAATTTTTGCTTATGTACCAAAATCCGTGGACAAAACCGTAACCGAACCGTGAGTCACGGATTGGATTGGAACCGAACCGTGGGACTTTTGGTCCGGACACGGATTTCATTTTCAAAAAACCATGACTAGCGGTTCGGTCCTTGGATTCTTAAAAAACCGAACCGGACCGCGAGCACCCCTAGGTTAGATGGGTTGAGACCCATTCTAACCCAACTTATAAATGGATTGGTTTGGATCTATTTTTTAGTTGGTGGGTTTAGGTTTATTAATAGGTTTAAATTCAATTTGTCACCCCTATATTTATGCATATGGCTCTAGTCTCTATGACAAGTCTCTTTGATGGTGTGAATTTGTTTATGGTAATTCGATTCTGAATGCAGAAACTAAGGAATGCAGCAAATGGGAAAACTTCCATTGCAATGGGCGAATACAGTGGTGAATCATATTTGGAGATTGAAAAAGTACCTTCTCCTAGGGGAAATAACGCAAGGAAAGTCTCAGTGCTGCCCCTTGTTTTCCTCATCTTCTACGAGGTATCAGGGGGGCCATTTGGGGCTGAGGATACCGTACAAGCAGCCGGGCCGCTTCTAGCCCTAATCGGGTTTTTAGTATTCCCATTTATATGGAGTGTACCAGAGGCCCTAATAACTGCAGAGTTGGGCACCATGTTTCCAGAAGACGGTGGCTATGTGGTTTGGGTTTCATCCGCATTGGGCGAATACTGGGGGTTTCAAGAAGGTTGGATGAAATGGCTAAGCGGGGTCATCGATAATGCCCTATACCCGGTCATGTTTCTTGACTATCTGAAATCGGCAATCCCAGCATTATCTGGTGGTTTCCCAAGAGTCGGGGCAACGCTGGGCTTGACTGCTCTCCTCACTTATATGAATTATAGGGGTTTAAACATTGTGGGATCGGCTGCTGTAGTGTTAGGAGTTCTCTCACTCCTTCCATTCGGTCTTATGGGAGTTATCGCCACCCCAAAAGTAAGGCCTTCAAGATGGTTAGTGTTGGATTTACACAATGTTGACTGGAACTTGTACCTAAACACTCTATTTTGGAACTTGAATTACTGGGATTCAGTGAGCACATTAGCTGGAGAGGTGGATAATCCGGAAAAGACTCTACCAAAGGCTCTATTCTATGCTTTTATCCTTGTTGTTTGTGGGTATTTCTTTCCTTTACTAATTGGTACAGGAGCCGTACCACTTAACCTTGACTTGTGGACTGATGGATACTTCTCAGATATTGCCATGATGGTGGGTGGAGTATGGTTGAGGTTTTGGATTCAGGGGGCAGCCGCAATGTCAAATATGGGGATGTTTGTGGCTGAGATGAGCAGCGACTCTTTTCAACTTCTTGGTATGGCGGAGAGAGGGATGCTTCCCGAGTTTTTTTCCAAGAGATCACGTTATGGAACTCCTCTAGTTGGAATCTTATTTTCAGCTTCTGGGGTTATTTTGCTTTCATGGCTGAGTTTTCGAGAGATAGTAGCTGCGGAAAACTTTTTGTATTGTTTCGGAATGGTTCTAGAGTTGGTATCATTTGTAAGGTTAAGGATGAAATACCCAGCTGCATCTCGGCCTTACAAGATACCTGTGGGAACAGTTGGATCGATCCTCTTGTGTGTTCCTCCAACCATGATGATTTGTGTTGTGTTGGCTCTTTCCTCGCTCAAAGTGGCGGTTATATGCGTCGTTGCTATGCTGATTGGGCTAGTGTTGCAGCCTTGCCTCAAGCATGTTCAGAAAACAAAATGGCTCAATTTCTCAGAGAGTTCTGATCTCCGTGATCTTCACGGTGGTACTCAAGAGGATACTCAATCTTTGATTAAGTAATACTCCGTAAAACCTGGCCATCTTCACCTGTACAATGCGCGATTAATATTTTTTAAACAAGAAGTTCATATTTAGGCGATTGGAGACTCCTTTAAGAGTAGATTTTGACCCTCAATATACTTGGGTCTAGATGGTTTCCTCTTTCATTGAGCGTTTATATGACTTCATAAAGCGGGAAGTTTAAGCAGCCATTTGTTTTTGGCCGGCTTCGCGCCTTGGTTCCTTCTGTACATGGAGGCATTCACTTCGGCCTCGTTTAACTAGCATGGAATGGAATTACTCAATCCAGTGTTTGGTTGTACAATAAAGAAGGGTCAGACTCGTAAGCCCACCGGCTTGTTAATCCTCTCAGCCCAGATTCGTAAAGTATAACGCCATGAACCGGGTATTGGTAATCCCATCCCACCCTCCCCTCGTGCATTTACCAGACTCCCTATATGGTTATCAACCGTACTGCCTAAACCACCCGAGACTACAAGAAACTTCCTTTATACGCAATACCATTCTTCCTCGCCTCCACTTCGAAACCACTGTGCGGGTAAATGCGGTGACAGAGAAAAGGAAGGTCAGTCCGATGGCAACGCTACCCCTTTCACTTCCCTCTTCATGTCATCTGTCTTTCATAAACTTTTTTGCAAAAACTGAATGAGGATTTTTCAATCCAACTGTTTTTCAAACAGTTTTTCGTTTACATTTTGTAGCAGTACGATCATGGGGTATGTTGCAATCTTTTGTTGGGAGAAATACTGTTGCAATACTTGGTATGGTTGCTGGAGTCGTTTTTGCAGTTGGGTGACTTCACGTTATATTTTTGGTTTTCAGATTAATGCCAAAATATTACTTTGTTTTCACTAAAATACCAAAAATAACAGTTAGTTCATTTGGTTAAGAGAAATGAATTGTCTTGAATAGTGAGGATATTTGGACTAACTGCGTTCTTGCAAAATTATTTGTCCAAAACTTATTTCGGTATCTTTTGCTTGTCGTAACTTTTTGTTTAGCTTTTTCTCGTAATTTTTAGGGTTAATCGTTCGTCTCGACAAGACGAATCAGAAAAGTATAAAAATATAGACCGATGTTAAAAAATTTATATACGACTCTTTAGACAAAAAAGACAGCAGTTTGAAACTTATTTCGTCTCGTCTCTAGTGAATTTTTTTTTGTTTTTGGTTCTTTAGTGAATTGTTTTGCTTTTGGTCATAATTTTTACCCTTTAGACTCCTCAGTCGAAATGGATGATTTATCCAAAAAATATAACGCAAATCTAATAAAAATTCAAAAAAGACGAACAAAACACACAAAATAAAGAAGAAAATAAGTTTACAAGAACCCAAATACCAATAAATATTGTTTAGTCAATGAACTCACCCATACAACTTGAATTTTTATTTTTATTTGTGTAAAATATTGGTGTCCCTATTTTTTGTAAATCCAGCACTTGGCCATAGATTAGTGATTGGGTAGATGGCAGTCCATCTGCAGAAGAAAAGGGCAAAAGCAAAATTGTGGAGGGTCCACCCAGAACTACTACAACAACAGAACCTATGCAGTCCTTAATTATTGGGGGTATGGGCAGGAGAGAATTGAAGACAGACCTAACCTTTTGGCAATATGCACAAAGTGGCTGCTCTCAAAATATTACTGAAACAGTGGCCCCCCTATACCTGTTTTGCTGCGGAACCATGTTCCCAAATCAAAGTCAAATGGCATCAAAGAGGACAGGTCTAGGGTCTACCCAGAACTCAAGAGATACTTTCATTATCAAAAAGCCCGAAGGAAATGCAAGATTTCATCACAAGAGAATAGGAACGAATCAAAACTACTACCAACGTCAAGACGCGACCATAAGCTAGGTAGACCCTATCAACAGATAACAGACCGAGGCGCAGTCAGGTTGAGTGTCAGACGAAGAGTTGGTAGTGGAGGGTCCAATAAGAACACCCAGCTCAAACCAAAAGAAGCGCATATGGAATCTTCAGAACCACTCCAAGGGGTAGTAACTAAAAGCCAATGCCAGCACTCGCGACACAAGAGAATACAACACCCAGCTCAAACCAGAAGAAGCGCATATGGAATGGGTGGGGTAGGGTTTCTTCTTTTCAGGCAGTTTTTCTTCCTTTCTTTCACCGATTGGTCTCCTTCGATTTTATCCCTGTCTGGGTTTCCCCTAGATCTGGTTTTGTCTTGGCCTGGGTCTCCCCCATATTCGGTGGGTTGAGGTGGTGGGCAAATAAACCATTTCGAGGTTCTTAGACTCGTCTTGACTCGGTGTGACTCAGTGATGGGCTTCCATGGTAGGGTGACTCAGTCATGGGTTTTGACTAGTTGTGGGTGGTTACGGGTTTGATCCTTGGAGTGGTTTCTTGCCCGTCGACTACCGTGGTGTGTGATCTTGTTCCACGCCCAAAGCTCGCCATGATAGTGGGAGCTTGCACCGAAGTAGGGTCCATTTCGTGGCAACAAGGGTTCGTTGACGCTCTTGGTGGTGTTGTATTCTCTTGCGTCGCGAGTGCTGGCATTGGCTTTCAATTACTACCCCTTGGAGTGGTTCTGAAGATCAATTATTGCCGCCCAAATCCCACCGCCGACCACACACTACCAGATCTGAGAGACCAAGGAGAAGACAAACCCAAGACAGGGTAATCAACCCACAACCGGTAACCAGCTCGTCGATCTACCCAACTCATATATAACCAAAACGGAGAGGCAGCACAAAAGAGAACGAAAAGGGAGGAGAAGAAGAGGAAAGAAGGAAGAGAGGGGGGAGAAGGACAAGGTGAGAGGTGGTGGGGCCAACCCCCCTCCCCCAATGTAAACCCTAGTTCTATAGATTGGAGGAGGAGGAAAAGATATTAAAGAGAGAGAGAGAGAGAGAGAGAGAGAATATGATGATTGATATTTGATCAATATGAATTTGGATGGGACTAATGGTCTCAACAATCTCTTAAAAATTAGCGGAAGAACGAATTCGAACATTAAAGTGGATTTTGCATTTTTTTTTTTTTTGGTGGTTGGTAGCCAATTCTGGAGTCCGACATTATGCATTATGACTAATGAATCGAAAAATGCATAATTTAGAAATCACATCCAATGAGCTAATTTTTTGAATTTTCAATACAAACTTGCCTTATGCTTCTATAAAATGTTTTCTGCACTTTTTTTTTTTTACCAACCGATAACAGATGATATTATAACTCCAACCAAAGATTCCATCAAGATAAAAATTCTTCCTTAGACAAAGGACCAAGTAACCAAGACGACGAGGATTCATCTCACAAACTATACCCCAAACCAGCTAAACCTTTTCATGCAGAAACAAATCAAACCAACCCAACTAGGAGAAACCCAGTCGGGAGAGAGACACACGACAAGAAACCAGAGAGAAAACCTCCACAAAAGGGAGGAGAATAAGCAAAGGATCGCAAACCAACAAGAAAAAAAATTAAAAAAGAGAAAATAAAACCTCGTCATCATCTACCAACATAGATCTCCAACTCCGGCAACCCAATCATGCGCAAAAGCTCCACATCCGCAGCCGTAAATCTAAACCGCACCACCAGAGACGAGTCACTGACGAACGGCGAATATGATGGAGGAGATCTGGCAGTAGAGGAACCGGGGAGGCCAAGGTGTCGAGAGGCGTGAGGGGAGAATGAGGGTGTAAAGTGATGAAAGGAGAGGAAAAGAGATTTTGATCGGAGGCCGACAGGGAGAAAAACGATTTTTAGATTCAAAACGATTCTTTTATGCACATTGTTATTCAAGTACATTCATAGATTCTTATTACGATTCAAAATGATTAGTGATTTTTACACTCCTTTGTATGCTTCTTTATACATGCAACGATAATATTATAAATTTAGATTGTAAGAGGAGAAAAAGAAAAAATTTATTTGTAAAAAGCAATTACGAGATTCTAAAGTTGTGTTACTGAGAGCATCTCCAGCCTTGACCCATTTTAAGATCCAAATTTAAAATTTGGGCAAAATCCACAAAAAAAACCCTCTCCAATCTTTGACCCAAACCCTTCCCCATTTTGGGTTTTATCCATTTCTTTGCCCAAATTTGGGACAACCTAACTCTAACCCCATTTTTCCAACGTCTCTTTCTCTTTAAATTTCAATGGCTCTTTGCCTCTTTCCATGCCTTTTTTAGAGCAGTGAACGGTGAACCAGCATAATTAAATAGATTGTTGCTTCTCTTCTCTTCTCTTCTCCTCTCCTTTCTCTCTCTCTCTCTCAACCAACGTACAATTGTGAGTTTCCAATTTGATCAATGGATGAGTATGAAATTCTTGAGGAATCTATGAGTCTGGAACAAACTCATGGAGTAGAAATTATATTGCAAAATTCTCCTGTGGCTGTAGGAAGCCAAAAGCAATCGATTCGTGGTAAAGGATTTACCATGGTGGAGGATGAAGCTCTTTGTCGAGCTTATTTGGCTATCTCACAAGATCCAATTATAGGCACTAATCAGACCATGGCGAATTTGTGGGAGCATATACGATTATGTTTCTCTTCCCAAGCAGATGTTGACTGCAATAGAACCGCTGTTTCTTTAATGAAACGGTGGTCGAAAATTCAAAAAGCTGTGAGCAAATTTTGTGGTTTTCTTGCCCAAGTAGAAAGAAGGCAAAGAAGTGGAACTGGAGAAAAGGAGAAGGTAATTTTCTTTCAATCCAAAACTACGAAATTTTTGTTATATTTTTTTGTCTCTTACATTTTGAATTTATGATTACTAGATGGCCGAGACTAAACGTATGTTTAGTATTGATGAACGTAATAAGTCATTCATGTTTGAATCTTGCTGGGAAATATTGCACCACAGTTGTAAGTGGGATGAAATAATTACACCATCGCAAAAACCTACGGTCCAAACAGCAACTTCTTCAAATCCCTCCACTGGTACTCCGACATCCCTCGAATCTGAGCTAGATTTGGACCAACAACCTTCAAGAGAGGGAGTAAAACGACCAAGTGGTATAAAAGCCGCTCTCGAATCACGAAGGAAGAAGGTGATTGATGATGTTAAGTTTGATCAAATGGGAGCAAACCAGAGTCAAATAATAAATGTCTTGACTGGTATCTCCTCGCGAGGTATTGAACGAGAGCAACAAAAAGCTGCTGATCGTCAAAAGAAGGCCGAGGATAGGGAGGCACGGCGGCACTACTTGGCAGAAAAGAATGAAAGGGAGCAGAGGAAGGAGGATCATATCATAATGTCAATGGACATGTCAAACTTAACTCCTATGCAGAGAGCCTACTACGAGCAGTGTCAACAACAAATCATCGCTCGAACTGGGATGCTTTAAGTTTATCTTTCTATTTATGGTGTTTGAGTATTGGCATGTTTTTATCTTGTCAAAAGGATTCCCATGGTTTTGTTAGTTCCTACTTGATGGTTGCAAATCGTGCTTGCAAAATCCCAAATGCCCGCTCCACATCCTTTCTTGTTGACTCTTGCATCATCGAAAAGTGTTGTTTTTTGGCTCATTGAGGAGACGAAATAGTTTGAACCAATGTTGCCCATGGAGGATATATGCTGTCCGCTAGATAGTATCCCATATTATAGGTGTGTCCATTGATAGAATAATTAGCGGGAGGAGCTCGCCCTTGGACAAGTTCATCAAAAAGAGGAGAACGATCTAAGACATTGAGATCGTTGTGGGATCCTGGCATTCCAAAAAAGGCATGCCAAATCCACAAGTCATAAGAAGCAACGACTTCAAGAATCATTGTAGGTTTTTTAACATGACCGCAATAGGCACCTTTCCATGCCGTCGGACAATTCTTCCACTCCCAATGCATGCAGTCCAAACTTCCTAACATTCTGGGAAATCCGCGAGCCTCCCCAACAGCAAGCAATTTACTAATGTCATCTGCAGTTGGAGATCTTAAATACACATCGCCAAATTTTTCGATAATCGATTGACAAAAATGGTTGAAGCATTCAATTGTAGTGCTTTCTCCTAAACGTAAGTACTCATCAGTCGCATCAGCCGGCATCCATAGGCGATCATTCTCATTGAGGATGTCATTTTTTGAAGAGAGGATAGTCCACGTACCTGGCATGCATCTAGCTTTTGAACAAAGTAGGGATTATGTTCTTTAATAGCATTCAGAATCCTCACAAATAGATCTCGTCTCATCCGAAAGCGTCTGCGAAATACCGATGGCGAGAAAACTGGATGTTCGGAAAAATAATCCGCAACTAGCCGATCGTGACCCGCTACTCTTTCGCGTCGGTAGCATTTCCGTCCCGGAATAGAGCCACCCATTGCTTGCGTTTTCTTGTATTTTCTCTCACCATTTCTAGCATTAAGCCATTATTTGCCTCATAGAGACCTACAAGTGTGGCTATGGCTATTTCTTCATCACTATCATCAGAAGAGGAGGAGGATGAAGAAGAAGAAAGTGCAGAATATTTAGAAGGCTCCATTATCTAGTTGATGTGAGAAATGAACCAATCTCTCCTAAGAATTTGTCCAGGATAGGAAAATATTGAGAGGGAGATTTGTTTGCAAAAGGGGAAAAATGGGAGGGAAATAAATTAAGAGATGTACTTAGAAAAAAAATGGAGGGAAATACTATTGAAAGCATAAAAAAAACAATATATTTGGGTAATGAATCATTTTGCCATTAGAGTGAGCCTAACCCAAAATGGGTTTTTACCCAAATTTGGATAAAAATTTGAGTCAAGGCTGGAGATGCTCTAAGTCTTCCAAAAAATGAGGGTGTTCCGATTTTTCCCCTAAAAAATAAGTACTTATTTATAATTTTCAAGTTTAAAAATAATAGGCTTACTAAAATTAAAAAATATATAATATAAATCTTATTTGATAGATTTCGATGAGATCAAAAAAAATAAAAAATTATTTGCAAAAACTTATTATTTTTAAATTTAAAAATACATTTTTATTTTTTAAATACTTATTTGATAAATCTAAAACAGGCACCGGCTCCCAATTTCCCAAACACTTCTTTCCTGTCGCAAAGAATCCATACCACAGTACCGGAATAACAAAGCCTGGACGGGGGTATATTGTGGGGTGTTTGGGAGCCTACTTTTTGGCTTTTCATTTTTGGCTTTTTACCTTTTTGGCTTTTTGGCTTTTTACATTTTGAATTTGGTAGTGTTTGGAAGCCTAATTTTTGGCTTCTCATTTTTTGACTTTTTGACTTTTTGGCTTTTTGGATTATGGTCAAAATGTATTTTAAATCCTGGTTGAGTGTTTGGATGAATATGTGCAGAATGTATTATGCAAGATGAGTAGTGTTTGAGAGAAGCCGAAAATGCAAAAAGCTCCTCTGGACCACTTTCTTACTTCTCGTCTCCTTAAGCAAAATGAGCAAATGTGCTTTCCCAAAACCCATTTTCGGAATGGGGTGGCAAACAGCCAAAATAGGAAAAGACAATAATGAGAATCAATTTCCAGAACTCATTTTCTGAAACCCATTTTGAGAATCAACAACCAAACAGCCAAAATGTAAAAAGGGGGAAATGAGAAGTTGAAAAGAAGGTGCCAAACACCCCCTGTATTTACTTCTTCTTTTTTTTTTTTTTGCTCGGCAAAGGAAATTTTTTTTTTTTTTTTTTTTATTAAACTCGAAAGGGTACATCGAGTAAAAGGGAAGGGAGAACCACAAAGTTCACCACGACCCCAAGGAAAAACAAAATTGAAGCAAAATTACATCAAAAAAATACACCCAAGGGTACACCTAAATCGTGAGCCTTCTAATACCATCAAGATTCCTTTTAAAATCTTCCACAGTATACACCTTAACATCAACTTTGGCTTTGATCCACAAGGCTGCCCTTGTTTTGATTAAATCAACCAATTGGTGGGGATCAGCAACTTTGTTGTTGAAGATAACATCATTTCTTGCAATCGAAATAGACCACACAGTAGCGTAAAAACAACCCTCCCAATCCAAATAGACCACTGTATTTACTACTATCTAGTTCTTCTCCAAGGGCAGCGAAAGAGAGAAAGAATGGCGAAACACCAGAAATCATCAAACGTGACGGACGATTTACACGAGGCGGCAAGGTCAGGCGACCTCATAGCCGTTCAGATAATTTGCAGCTCCAACCCCTTGGCAGTCAACTCCAGAGATAAGCACTCCAGGACCCCGTATCCTCCTCTCTCGCTCTCGCTCTCTCTTTTTGCCAATATTATATACAATGGAGTTTAGCGGGAATTAGTGTGTAAAGGGGTAAGATGTCTCTCTTAGACTCGAACCCAGACATCCCCTTGCAAGGCAAGAGGTACAACCAGATGGGCTAAGAGCCGCATCTTTATCCTCCTCTCTCTCTCTCTCCCTATTTCTTTCTTCTGTCATTTCTAATTGCCTAAGTACTTATCTATACTGCGTATTTTTTGTGGTTTTTGGCTTTAATTTTCTGATGGGTTAGCTATTCTCGGAAGTTTTGAACTGGGTTTTGTGGAATCGCTGTATGGGCATGTTGGGCTTCCTGTGAATCTGTGCAGTCAAATTAATTTGCAACAAGTATGTGGTTTATTTGCATTGAATTGATAAGGTTTCGGAAGTGGATTTGAAGTAGGATTGACTTGTGTGTGTGAATTTTCTGGATATTAGGTATTTTGAATTTCTGTTAGGGCTTGTTGGGATTCCTCTGAATCTGCACTCAACTGATTCTCCACAAGTATACGGGTTTAATTCCATTGAGTTAATTACGTTTAGGGAGATTAACCAAAATAGGATACATGTGACAAAAAATTTTGAGCGAGCAAATTGAGTGCTAGGAAAGTTCTTGAATGTCCTCTTTTTAAAGGTTGTTTCCCTTTTCCTTATTGCGTATATTAGGGGTGAGCATGGTCCGGATTGGTTCGGTTTAATAGTAAACCAAGAACCAAACCAATACCTACGGATTATGAATTTGGAGAACCAAACCAACCCATAAAAGGCATAGAACCAAACCATTAAAATACAGTTCGGTTTCAGTTTTAAACCACGTTTTGCATGTATAGAAATTTAGGGTAATTAGTCTTGGTAGTGAAGGAATTATAGGAATAGGAATTGGAATATTTGGTTTTCATGTATAGAAATTTAAGAATTGGGCCATGAAAGTTGACTGATTTGGTGATGTTTTTTGTGTATAATAAATTAATAATCATAGGAAATTAGGATTGGGTTTGATATATAGAAGTTTAATCTAAATTATCTTGGTAGGAAAGAAAAAACAAATATTGCGGTGGATTTAATAGGATCAATAAAATTAGGAAAGTAGTTAACTAAAACTCTCATATTTATTTGGTGAATCATAATTAAATTATATATATATATATATGTATTATACGGTTTGGAACCATAACCGTGAACATGTATCCACAAACCAAACCATATAACGCGGTTTCTAATTTTTTTAAACCATGACCAAACCATACTACTAAAAAATCAAACCAAATCTTTCGGTTTGGATTGGATTGGTTTGGACTGGATTCGCGGTTTGACGGATTTTTTGCTCACCCCTAGCGTATATATTGATTTATCGCTTTGTAGATGAGGAGATGGAACGGAACATTTTATAGTGTGCTTGTTTGTGCTCTCGTTGGTCTGGATTGTTCCTTTCTTCTCAATAGAGTGTTTGTGATAGTTTGATTTTTAATAACTGGTTTCCTAATTGCAGTGGTAGGCTGCACTCTATATAAGACCCTTTTCCACTCGCTTGAGAGTCTTTTTAGGTGATTAATTTAGCTCTTTTAATAGTGTAAGAGTGCTTCAAAAGGTTAAATGCGAGAATTTTCCGTTCCTTATATGAACACACGCTATAATATAGGCTAGTAAATCACTGAAACTTATGGTCGTTATTATTTTTTCCCACTTGTTAATGTTCATGTGGGCTGTTCTTGATGGTACTTGGACGGTGGGTGGCATTTTTGATCAATTTTGAAGAGCTGCATTACATTTGAGATGTCAGATGAGTGGGTCAAGGGGCGTCAAGCCAAGTAATCGTTATTGCATATGTTATGAGCTTATGACTGTAGACTGTAAACAAGAGCACACAAAGCTATTAATCCATAACTGGAGAAGAAAAAATGTGCAGATAGTTCCAAATTGTTCTTATATTCTGTCTGAGAAAAGTTATTCTTGTTGGATCATTATATAAATGAAATACTTGAATTCCAGTAAGACATAGCATTGGGATTTGTTACTGTTTTTCTGTTTGTGGAAGGTTGTCACCTGACAAGAAGTTCTAAATGAAACTGTTCCTGAACTCTTTAGCGTTCTGAATATTCCTTCTCCTTCTGTTTATTCCCATTCTGGCAATGTCATTCTCCTATAAATGTCATATCCATGTCTGTCCACAAATGGAAACATCTTTTAACAAGTGTAGCGTCTAGGATGTGATCGCTCTTTCTTGTGAAGCCATAGTAGCATTTTCTTCGTCCACGCATGTGTATCTGACTTTTTGGTTATGTATTCAATCAGAACAACCTCCGATATTCTTCTGGTGGGCCGCTTAGGGCTTCTCTCGCAGAAAATATCCATGAATTGGGTCCCACGGCAGCTAATCTCTTAATAGACCAAATCAGAACATACATCTAAAGATAACAAGAAAAGATTTCTGTTTCCCAACTGTGAACTTCTTCCCTCTGTGATGGGGAAGTGGAGGTTCAGCCCAGACTGGTCTTGGTCTAGGGTTAGCATTTAGATCTTATTTGTTTGGTTCCTTGATTTGATTGGATCCTAGACTACATTTAGCAGCGTGGTCTGGGCAAGCACAGGTGGTGAACTATCTCTGCAAGAACAAGGCTGATGTTGGTGCCGCAGCTATGGACGACATGGGCGCTATCCACTTTGCCTCCCAAAAGGGTCATTTAGAAGTTGTACGAACACTTATTTCATCCGGGGTCTCAGTCAAAGCTTCCAATCGCAAGGGCCTGACTGCTCTTCACTATGCTGTCCAAGGGTCCCATCTGGAACTAGCCAAGTACTTGGTGAAGAAAGGCGCAAGTCTTAGTGTCAAGACAAAAGCAGGGAAAACTCCACTCGATCTAGCTAGTAGCGAGGAGATCCGCTCACTTTTGGTAGAATGTGGGAAGCAATCCGAGAGAGGAGATTTAAAAGGTGAAGAGAAAGTGACAGAAACTCATCCAAAATCGCCATCGCAGGGAAAGGCAGAGGGCTTTGAAGGTGAAGTTGCAGTGGATAGGCATGAAGAAGAAGAAGAAAGTAAGAAAGATGAATCGATCAAGAGGAAAGGTGATGAAGAAGGTATCAAGGAAACCACACCAAAGCCAAAGAAGGCAAAGGTCAATCTTAATCATCTTGTAGCCTCAGATGACACAGGAGGAGAGGAAGAAACATAATAGACTCTCTCTTTTTTTCTTTTGGTTTTTGAGGTTTTCAGGTTTATTGACCTGCAGTTGAGAAAATGGCAGAACATTAGGGTTAACTTGTGTTTTTTGGTTAGCTTCGCCCTAATATGTGAAAATGACTCCATTCAAGGTGCAGTATGTATCCTTCTAAGAGTAGCTACACCTTATTATGGCTTTTTATGTTGGAAGAGTTTGTTTGCATGACCATTTCGCTTGGCTTCATGTTTAGCAAATTTATGGTATGATGGTTGACAGGATTGCAAATGTGAATAGATGCAAAGGTTTTCTGCTAATAGCACATATACTAGTAGTGTTTTTTTATGTCAAGCGGTAGGAGCATTCTTTTGAAAAAAGTCATAATAACATGTCATTACATTAATTATGTTAAGTTTGTAATAATTAAATCAAGTTCAATACACAACACCCCAAGAAATAGTTGCATGCTGAGAACAAATAAATTAACAGCAAAAGACTCTTATACAGAGAGATTCACTATGTAATTCTCCGGTAAGATTACCGACAGCACGAACTCCTAAAAGTGCAAAGTCTGGTAGGAATACTTTTCAATTCATGAGTCAAAACGGTCAATTATAAGATAACAAGAATGCTACAACCACAAACACTACCATAAAATTGCTCACATAGTTCATAGACTCCACCCACTGCATGGTAGTATCATTGTACTAGTAAACGTACGTGACAGTGTGACACCTACTCTCTTTTATCTAAGGTGGGAAGTAAGCACAAGAATGCCTCACCATCACTCAACTTGTAAAAATACAATGAGACACAATTCTGGATAGCCTTTTCCTAGATTGAATGAAATGACAAGATACTAGAACTAAAAAAAAATTAGTATCGCCATTCCAAAAAATTACCAAAAAAGTTGCCGAAGTCAAAACCAAATTAAGATTGTCACCTTCACTCAAACAATAATTAACCCTTGATTTAATAATAAGCTAAGAAAAAAAGAAAGTACAGCAACGCCTCATTGACTTCAGACCATGCCTCCATTTGGAGTAGTGTTATCATCCTCTGCAACATACCTCTTCCAAAACCAATGGGTTTTCCATACTCCAGCCATTTCTTCAATTGGGATACCCTTTGTCTCAGGCAAGAAAAGCTTGATGACAATGCTCATCACCACCACCCAGAAAGCGAAAAAGATAAACAACCCAAACTTTAAGCCGCACAGCATTGCCAAGAAGACCTGAGCGATGAAGAAGGTGAAGAGCATGTTGACCGATACGTTGATGCTCTGAGCTGCAGACCGGATTTCAAGTGGGAAGATCTCGCTCGGTACCAACCAACCGAGTGGGCCCCATGACCACGCGAACCCGGAGACGTAAATACAGATGAAAAACACCACTAGACCAGCATACCACTTGGGCAGATCAACAGAGTTCCCACTTGTTCCGAATTTTAGCGCAATTAGAACTGTTGTAGCAACCTGTACACAAGCAGAAGCAACACCAATCAAACCTGGAGGAAATTCTATAATAGTACTCCTTCTTAAAACAATAAGGAAGAATGAAAAAGAACAGAGTAATTGGTAAGGAAAACACTGCTGTATTAGCACAAAAATTGATCCAAAGCCTATCAGCACACTGTTAGCACAAAAATACTTCTTGTATAAAATTTACTATACGAACAAAATTGAAAAGGAGAATTGAATTACGTACCTGACAAAGAAACATTTGAGTTCCACCCTCAAGAAACAGAAATCTCCTTCCAAGCCTATCAACAGAAACAATGGAAGCCAAAGTAGCAACACAATTCACAAAGCCAGTGATCACAGCAGACATGAGAGCAGCATCATCTCCAAAACCCAAGGTCTTGAACAAAACAGGCGCGTAAAACATAATCACGTTCATCCCCGTCAGTTGCTGGAAGAAAGGAATCAAAACGGCGAATGTCAACTGAGGCCTATACTTCCTCTGCAGCAGCTTCGCCCACGGGTTGTCCACTTTCCCCGACACCTCACTCGCTGCAACCAAATCATTGAACTCTTCGTCGACCCTGTCAATGCCGCGGATTTTCTTCAGCTGTTCTTTGGCTTGCTCGTGGTTCCCACGTTCAATGAGGGAGTTGGGGGTGTCAGGAAGGCATGCAGAGCCGGCAATGAAGATCAAAGCCGGGACCGCTGCACCACCGAGGCTGAGCCGCCACCCCCAGCCGCCTTCAATCTTGGCGAACAAGAAGTTGAGGACGTTGGCGGCTAGGATTCCGATTGTGAGAGACATTTGGAAGCCGATGTTGAGCGCTCCTCTGTATTTGTATGGAGCTGTCTCGGAGAGGTAGAGTGGCACAGACTGGATATGCAAATAAAAAAGGAAACAACAAAGTGATTAGTCACTAGAAAATTTGTCATTGAATTTGTGGATCAAATTAATAAAAATTACTGTAAATAGAAAACATTGTCTCTACTGAAAATAAGTATATATATATATATATATACCTGATTGGCGAATCCAATACCGAGACCAAGAAAAATCCGTCCCACAATAAGCATAGCCACATTAACGGCAGCGCCGTTGAAAGCCGCGCCAATCAAGAACAAGATCCCTCCGCTCAACATCGAGGGCTTCCGTCCATACTTACGAGTCACGGCTGAGGCCACGAAAGAGGATAGCAGAGCAGCCAAATACAAGGACGACGTGAACATGGTCAGCGTCTGGCTGTTGAACTTGCAGTATTGGTTTGTACCGGCGTCGAGTGCCTGCTTCCTGTAGACTTGTGGGAAGAATTTTTGCAGGAAAGGAGCCATGGATGTCACCCCACCTGAGTACAACACCATTCACAAAAATAGCTCATGTTAGTAGTAGTAGTAGTACTACTACTCAGTGACTGATTCTGCATAATTGTGTCATCCTTATGTTTCCGGTAGTTCCTGAGAGGGAATTTATTTTAACTATTGGGAAAAAAAAAAAAAACAAAAACAAAAACCCTTTTATTCGTCCTAACAAGAGAGATTACCAAAGAAAAAAAATCTAGAAAAATAAAACAAGGCAGGAAATCACCTTTAATTCAAAGAATAAGTACTGTATTTATTTCTCTTAGCGGAACGGGTCCTCTTAATCTCTTTTGAATATTTTTACATATTGAGTACTAATTTTAGAGGCGATCCGAGAAATTTGAAAAGTAAAAGATAGCGAAGTACAATAAATAGCAATGAGTTATACAATATGTTGTACTTTATCTATTTTGCTTTAGATTTTTGTATTGTTTTTCTGCCCAATGAAATCCTCGTACCATATTATAAAAAGAAAAAACAAACTGGATCCATAAATAACAGAAACAGAGGAAAAACCAAGAACGTTGAAGTGATTAATTAAAGAAGATAGTGAATAATCGTAATAATAGTAACCTGAGATGCCAATGTCATAGCCAAAGATTAAACCTCCCATGGCTGCCACAATGCAAGTCACCAAAACTTTTCGCGTGAGCTTTCCCGGATACTTTCTCCCGTTCGACGGACCCATGTCTCCTCCGCCCGCCATCTTCAACCAGAGAGAGAGACCCACAGAGAGATATTTAGAGAGAGAGAGAGAGAGAACGGGCTGACGACAGAAGAAAGGGTGAATTTTTACCCAAAAAAAGAAAAAGAAAAGAAAGGGTGAATAAGATTAACCAACTCATAGTGTAAGGTCATATATAATATTAGGCCAGTCTCCTTAGTTTTGAACAACTTTGTGGATAAGCCAATTATCTTTAGGATTGCTCCATGCACTTATAACCCTAGTTTGAGTTATGGTCGGATTAGAAGTCTTTAATGGATATATTCGTATTATCGTATCTTCTCTAATTAGATTTAATGTTTTCTTTCTTAAAGTTGGCCTTGGATTTATGGAGGCGGAGTCTGAAAACTTGAAAGACCACGGAAAATTTGCAATCCTTTGTAGTAATCCTGTAAGAGCATGTACACCAAGAAGACGTACTCAACATTACACTTTTTCATTTTACCTACTTAAATTTCTATCAACCCCACACCAATCCTCTCTATTATCATCTCTATCTTTATTAAATACTATATAAAATATTATTCAATTGAAGTATACCTATTTTCTCTCTCCACCATAGGTGATTAATTTTTGAGAGAGAGAGAGCAAATACTCTTTCCATCACCGAATTTTTGAGACGGTTTATATATTAAAAAAATTAAGTGCTCCAATTTTTATTTTGATTGAACCGATTCAAAAAATTTATTATTGTAATCATATTATTCTAAAGGGGGCATAATTTAATTTTGACTCTAGGACTTTTCATAATTAAGTATCTGTTCTACAGGATCTCCAATGAAAGCCCTAGAGACAAAAATGAGTTATGATTCTTGAGGATAAAATGATCAAAAAAATATGATATTCACATCGGTTCAAACGGATTGAAAATTGAAGCACTTAATCTTTTTAGACTTTCATATATTAGAAAATATGGTGAAAAAATTAGGTGCTTCAATTTTCAATCCATTTGAACCGATGCGAAGATCTTATTATTCTAATCAAATTATTCTATAGGGTCGTAATTTAATTTTGTTTTTAGGACTTTTATAATCAATTATATGATTTACAGGGTCTCTAATGAAAGCCCTAAATACAAAAATTAATTATGATTCTTTAAGATAAAATGATTAAAAAAATATAGTCTTCGCACCGGTTCAAACCGATTAAAAATTGAAGTACTTAATTTTTTAAACATTTTTTAATACTCTACAATAAACCGTCTTCCTGTTATAATAATGAGAGAGAGAATATTAAATAATTAAAATAATGGATTCGGAGTGAATAGTACCTCGATATTTATACCGAAGTTTGAGAACAAAGGGAAAATACCTTTGCTTTTGCCGAATCTGCTGCAGGTTGCATTTTTTGTTTTGGTTAGCTAAAGTGGCTATGATGTGCATTTTGCCAAACCTTATGTACATGCCCACCAATGAAAATGTACATGCCCACCAATGAAAATGTACTTCACCTAATCAACAGTACACTTTTTTCATTTTACTTACTTAAATCTTTCTCAATCACACCCCAATACTCTCTATTATCATCTCCATCATTATAAAATACTATAAAGATGGGAAATGATAATGCCAAAACCGTTTTTGTTGGTGCCAAAACTTCAGTGCACAAAAGGCTTGTACTATTTGCAATGTACAAGACTTTTATGCACTGGAGTTTTGGCACCAACAAAAACAGTTTTGGCATTATCATTTCTCTTAAAATATTACACATTTCCAATGATAAAGGAGAGAGTGGAGAAAGAAGACAGAAGAGAGAAAGGAGAGAGAAGAAATACTCTCTCTGTCCCAAAAAGGATGACGATTTTTGAAACTCGTGGCATTTTTCACTGCTTATATCTTTCAATCTATAATATTTTTATGAGTTTGAAAATTTTGTATAATAGAACTAATCGAGAACTATCAAACAAGATCTATATTGCATATTTTTTGAGATGCATGTTGAAAGATATATGGAATTGAAATTCGCACGGATATCAAAAATTGACATCCAATTTGGGACGGAGGGAGTAATAGTTGTTTAATACGTACTTATGATTGGATCGAGTATCTATAAGTATCCGATTGAACTGATTTTTTGCAAGGGCCCTTGGAAAAATAATTTTCTTTTAATGAACGGTTTGGATCGTTTGTGTGGGACCCGTTGTGGGCTCCATACAAAAATCTGTGCTCGATCTATTACCTATTTATCTATGTGAATAGCACAGTTGTTTTCATATCAATAAATCTGTAGACTGCTTATTGCACACCGATCCCGCACAAATTTTTGTTTGGGCCCTACTACAGATCTCACACAAACAATCTGAGTCGTTCATTAAATGTAAAACATTTTTTGAAGGGCTCCCACGATAAATCAACTCTATTCAATACCTATAGGTACTTGATCTAATCATCTAATATTTCATTATCTTGAAATCTGAATGAAAAGTTTGATGTTTGGATCAAGTATCTATAAGTATCGAATTGAGCTGATTTTTTGCAGGAGCCCTTGGAAAAATATTTTACATTTAATTAACAGCTTGGATCATTTGTGTGGGACCCGTAATGAGCTCCATACAAAAACTGTGCACGATATGTTACCTTCTTTTTTTTTTTGAAAATGTCAATTTCATTTCATAATAAACCCGAAGGCAATACAAACTCCATTAAAGATACAAGAATGAACCAAAACTACCAAGACTTCGACACAGGCACCCCCTGTAGAAGCAAGACCGACGAAACGCCTAGATTAAGAACCAATCTAGATCGAGGTAGTAGAGAATCCCAACGGACCCCAGCTCAAACCCGAGGAAGCGCAAATGGAATTTGGACGGCATCATGATTGTGGACTAGCACCGTGACGGACGACGACGCAACCACAGCAACTGAGAACCACCACCGCGAAACCCAACAAACACCAACGAACCAAACCCCAAACCATGGAGACTTATTCTCCCACCACCAACACCCATCGGATCTGGGGAAACCAGACCGATACAGACTTGGACTAGAAGATCCAGCTGGTAAAGCCGGACTAACCGGCAGAAAAAAAAAAAAAAAAGACGAAGGAAACAGGGGAAAAAAAAAACCTAACCCATCAAATATGTTACCTACAACCGTTAGTATAAATCGGATTTTAAAAAAAAGGATTAAAAAAATCCGGTTAGTATAGTATAAATATTAAAAGGTTTAAGTTTTTACACAATTTATGGGCTAGCACAGTTGGTTCGCGCACGTGCGCGCACACACGAGGTCAGCGGTTCGAATCTCGGGAGGAGCAAGGTTATTTCGCCACACCACGTGGGCGGCACGCAAGAGCCACGTGGCGACAAGTGGAGTCCACGTCAGCGACAGGTGGAGGCCACGTCAGCGCCACGTGGCTGCCATGTCATATTTTACCCCAGATTTTAAAAAAAAAAAAAAAAACTTGCCTTTAGCAAACAAACCGTTGATAAAGAAACCGTTGCTAAAAAAAAATCTGTACCAACGCTCGTCAAAACCGTTGCTATACCTCTACACCTACGGATATCTTGCAACAGTTTGGCCAACGGTTAGTGAACCGTTAGTACTGCTTTTAGCAACGCTTTTTGTGTTTTTTAGTAATGCTTTTGACCGTTATTAGATCCCAATTTTCTTGTAGTGCTATTTATCTATGTGAATAGCACAGTTGTTTTCATATATATGGAGAACCATCTCTCTTTTTTGGGGGCAACAGAAACATATATTGCTAACAACATAAATACAAATTAAGGATTCAAAGGTCAAGGAAGAACAAGAAAACAAAAATAAAATACAAGGAAAAAAAACAAAAAACCAAAAAAAATAAGCTCTAGTGTTGGAACCCACAAATCTACATGTCTCAGTGAGTGAAAAAATAAAGATCTGCATCAAACTAGAGCCCATTTCCGTCGTAGACACTGCCACAATAATGCCTTCACCGTTGTTGGAGAGCCCAGGAGTCCGTTGCCAAGACTAAACGAATCCAAGAGTCAAAAACCCAAATCTCCTAATCCAAAAATGAGGGAGAGGGTGGCAGATCTTCTCTCCTTAGAGAGACTTCAACCATCTCAAACACATGAAAGTAGGAGAGGAGGAAGGGAAGACCATGGGGGGGGGGGGGGGAAAGCAAGGGAGACGACTGTTACTCGCTATCAATATTCTTCAAATCCAATTTGTTATATCACTTCAAAACCAATCAAAATAGTAGTGCCAGAAAAGAGGAAAACACAGCCTTCTCTTTATTAAGTAGAAGACTATTATTGCACGAATGCCATCGGAAGGCTTTCAGCATTTCCATCTAGTTGTCATAGTGTTGGACCTGCTGCTGCTGGTGATGCTGCAGTTTTTTCTCCTCGTCATCATCAGTTCAAAAAAACAAAACTTGTTTAATAATTTATGTTTTATACAATTAGTACCACTAGAAATGTATTAGTACCATAAAGAACATATCGTAATCTAGAACTGAAGCCTCCATAACATATTATTCTGTAATTTTGCCATATGAAAGTGCTCAGTTTCGTGATTAGTAATCAGCCTATTGCGCACAACTAGAAGCCTCCATAAACTCAATGTCAATCGTTGAAGAGATGACAAATTCCCATCATCTGCAGCGCTTCAAAGCCAATGGCCATTTTGCATATGATTGCTGACACACAATGAAGGATAGTTGCAAAATAGGGACATAGCAGCATTGTGTGTATAGTTACCTGAATAAAAGAGTCAGCTATTCAAACATATGATAGAATGAAAATAAATAGTAGTAAAGAACATCTAAAGCTACACATGAAGATAACACAAACCTTCAAGTACATTCCAGTACGTTCATTCCACAAGATAATGCTGCGGGGCTCAACCATCTTTTGGCTTTCAACTGGAAACTGAATTTGATCCCAAATCTCAAGAAACACTTCAACATAACTATTTCATTAGGATAATGAGCCAATGAATGCAACATGCGAACAAACCACCCCCTTGATGTTTGTAATTTCAAAAAGTTGTATCGAAATGAAAGTTTTGATTGGCCTCCATGCAAACATCAAAAAACCAAAAACAATGATGCACACCATGCAGTGAGGTCTCCCTAACAGCAAGTCGCATGCTAAATTGAATACGAACCAAACCATATAATCGGGTGATGCTGCTGCTACTTCTATATCGAATGTGAAGTAGGAATCAAAATAGAGACATTAAATGAAGGCTACCAACACCATCCTACATTGTGTCACCAACCAATAAAAAGCTCCAAATTTTGCTGGGTGGATTTACTTATCCTAACGTCAACACACTAGTGGTCCAACTCGCCTCACTTGAAGCTTTCTAGTAGTAAATGACACCACATGAAAATGACATTAGTTGCATTGTTGCCCAAATACCTCCTCCACTAGAATAACTTGGCATTCAGGCTATTGCACAAGCACATGATCCCACCAAGAAATTCTACCTACTTCAACTCCATTGTTCCAGCAACAACCTTTATGATTCCATAAACAAAACACCACCTGGCCGTAACTAGCATATCAGGAACTATATTCTCTGCATATGCTAGTAAAATAGAATGAACATGTAAATTTTAAAATAGTGAGAACTGTGAGATCGCATTGACCATGATGTATAATGGATACAGATTATTGTCACCATAACTTGATGATCTATGGTGGAACTGGAATCCATGCCTAAAGTTTAATGTAAACATTACTTCAAAAACTAGACTTTATATCAAAAGTGCAAGACTGCAAGTGGGAAGAAAAGGCGAGCCAAAACCAATAGACAAGGGGCTTGTGCCATTCACTACGGGATCAATCACAAAGTTCAAGAACCATGGCCGAGTAAACAGCTTTCAATTTTGGCACCTTAGCCGCCTATGATACAAGTGCAAAAAGATAGCCCCCGCAGTGCTACTCAAACTCATAATTGCTTTTTGACTCTTCAGTAAGGCAATCGAGTAAACTTAACACTATTCTTTTAAGAGTTAGTCCTTCCAAGTGATATGGTCTATCTCATTAAACTGATGCCGTTTGGATTCAAATTTGAGTTTTTTTTAGTTTGATTTTTGGGATAATGAGTGGAGAGAGAAATTAGTGTAATAATGGGAGATAGAGGTAATAAGTGGAGAGAGATAGAGAGAGAAATGAGAGTAACGACTGGAGATAGGGGTAAGGAGTAGAGAGAGAAATGAAGATAAGGGTAAGGAGTAGGGAGAGAAATGAGAATAATGATTGAAAATAGGGGTAATGAGTGTTTTTTGAGTTGGAAAATTTTTTCCAAGTTTGAATCCAAACAAGGCATGAATCATGCAACTATTCTCTAATGGGCCATGCAGGAGTATTCTTCAAGAGGACTCCTAGAAATAACTTGTAAAACAATGCACTTGAAATACATGCAGGCTTTAAACACATGCCAACAACTTTACAAGTTTACATGCCATCTAATCTGACTAACAAAAATTAAGACTTAGACAACTACCATGTCTCCAAACCAATTGTTCGAAAACCTTTGGTCTGTTGGTCCTCGACATGAATCATACGTTCCTTTCTTCGCCTCATCCTATGACCATATATCACCTAATCTTGCCTATAAATGTAGCTAAAGCAAGTTCCAAGAGGACATGTGACAAAAAGGGTGGGACAGGGAGAGGAACAAAAGTTCCAAAACACACTCTTCTACCCATTGATAAAATACTGCCCACTTTGAAAATACACGTGCACCAAATCATTTCCACCCATTTACTAGATTAAGATACTTCAATAGGTCAATTGTTCCCTGACGCGATTTGTGTTCAAGTTTGTGATATATATCATGATGAAGTGTTGTCATGGTCAAAACTTCAGAAATAATAACCCATTGCCTTTTCAACATGGACAATTTACTTAGAACATCTAAAAATGAACATATGGATTACAAGTAAAGTAAACCAATTTCTCATATTCATATAGATGTTCCAAAATCATTATTCAGTAAATAGTCAATGAATGTTTACTAAAGTTTCTCCCAGTGCCTAGTCCTTCACTATTCGTTACAAGTTTCTCGCTTATTGAACACTCAAAAAGAGAGACAAAGAGTGTCACGTTGGCATAACTATGAATATCTTGACAGTGGGAAATTTCTTAAGGGAAGCCAATAACACCCCTTTCAAACATGCAGCAGTTCACAACGATTAAAGTAGGCAATAGATATTTGCAAGCCCAATATTCCATATTGCTTCAACACCACAATATGTCTCGCATATTTTGCTAACAGGTTCCCAAAGGGCACTTGCTAATAATAATATAGCATGTATTTGTACTACCTCTATTTTCATAGGAAGTTGAAAAGGCTATGACAATGTCTATTGTCAAGAGATGTGAATTGAGAAAAAATTACTCCCTATCTCCCACAATGGTAGCCCTTTTCAGGAGTTCTAACTTTTTAAAAGGTCACAATTCAAGCACTCAAATTTCAATTGAAAAGCAAAACTTCCCAGTTTCTCCTTTTTATTCCCACGTTATACATACTCATAAGTATTTGAACAGGATGGTTTAGGGGGAAGAACACAATTTCAGTGACTTTTCAAAGCAAACTTACATGGATATCACAAAAAGATGGCATTTTGTCTCAATTCTCTCCTCCAGCTAAACTCGAGTCCTTTAGCTTCCTATAATAGTGAGAGTAGCTAGTCTAGTTTAACAATTTCTTGACATACTCCCATACAAAGGCCCTTAACAAAAGCATATTTTCAGATCTCATGTGTGAATCCAATCTCGTACTTATGCACAAGAATTCATGAAAGAAAATTCCCATTTTCCTAATTCAAGACATGGTCGTCCATTAGAGGGCCCAAGACCCCCTCTTCCTGGGTTTCATTCCCATAAAATACTTCAACAAAGCTTTAACAATGCCAAGGAATTTTCCTCAATTTGACAGTACACGCGTGCAAGGCAATCTTAACCTAACTTGTTTGTACATGAACAATATCAAAATGAGGCTAAACAAATTTAATGCAATCCATCCAAAGAGGAACTTGGAAGGAAAAGATGGGAAAGTAAGCATCAAAAGAGCATGGAACAAGCAACTACATGTAAGTTCCCATCTCCTTATTTCCAAGGATAGGCGGTCCTCCGACCACCAAGAACCCCTTGAATCCTAAAAATTCGCTTGCCAAAGTCGAAAGTCTCCATAGTTTAAGTGATATTTTTCATTTATCAAGGAAAAATGACAAAATGATTATGACCAAGTCAATTTCAATACCCAACTCCCGAAAAGAACTTGGATAAGTTCACAGCAAGGGGAGGTGTAAAATATGAGATGGAATCAGTAGGCAAGTAGCAACAAAAGCCATTCACCAGTGGATCCATCTCTGCAGTTGTCTGGCTGCTGCTGATTTAACAGCTTTCGTTTTATGCACCTGGCTCAGGCCAAACTTACCATACTAAGATAGGCCTATGATACAAGTGCAAATTTTGACATTAGAAGGGTATGAAATTTGGTTTCAATAATCAATGCAAAACAAGGACATCTTCAACCTACTCAATGATGAAAGATCAAACAAAAGGACTAGCTTAACAAATGCACAAAGAGCCACATACTTTCTAACCGATTTTTCCTTCCATTTCATCAATCAAACACCACGCTTATATATACATATACATACATATACGCACGTATTGTATCAATGCCATAACCTTCAGATAAACAGAGCCCTTCAGATACGGTGGGGAACTCGGGAAACCCTAGCCTCCAAATAAACTCCACTGAGAGACACCAACGCAGATACTTCTCCTCGATTTATACATAGACTTCTTGATGAAATGGGCCGAGACTAGGGCCTTTAGCCTTTAGGTACGTTCAAAACTTAGGAAAATTGACGGCTAAGGACGTGTTTTGATAATTAATATTCGTCAAGGACATTTTCAGCATGAACAAATGTTCTTAGCTTGGGGTATTAATTATCAAAACACGTCATGGGCCGTCATTTTCCCAAACTTACACTTGTTTAAGGCCCAATGATCTGGTCTGGTAAATTAGTTTTGCGCCTTACTTTTTTGGTTTTTCGATTTGTCTCGTCAAGACGAATAAAAAAAATTAAAAAAAAAATTACTTTTACCCAAATATTTTGAGAATAAACACTTTTTAGCCAAAAAAAATAACTTTTTTGACTTTTTTTTTTTTACTTAAAAGTGGTTATTTTCCAAAATATTTGGGTAAAAGTAAAAAAAAAATTATTTTTCCAATTTTTCTCGTCGAGGCGAATCAATAAATCACAAAAGTTTGGAGCAAAACTAACAAAAGCAAAAAAATTTCAAATAAAGACAACTAAAAATTATAGAAAAAAGTTAAGTGGAATGGGGTATATGGACTAAATGAACTAAAACTTATGTTTTGACGAATTTCTAAATAGATCATTCTCCTCATATACATTAACTAAAATATCATTTGGTGAAAACAACTTGACTATTTTCGTTTGCTTGAAGTAAAAATATATAACGAAACGCACCCTAACTTTTGGATGAGAGATTCTCGCCGGTGCCTTTTTTTGTTAGACCGTCAATCAGCATGACTATTAATATGATTAATATTTTTTAGCATTAATGTAATTAATATATCAACGAACTTTAAAAAATAAATCTTTTTGAGAATCAAAATGGGAAACTAATAAGAGTGGCGCATAATATTGCCAAAGCTTATCTTGTTGGGTTGGGCTAATTTTGTATTCTCTCGGTTATGATTAATGAAGTTTATAGCTTTCTGAAAAAAATAAAAAGGATAGTGTTCGTTCTTGTTTTTTATTTTATTTTATTTTATTTTTTGATACTTGAAACTAGGAAAAACAAAAACATCAAGCTTTAAAGAGGCCAATGTTTTGGTCACAGCAACTCTCATACGAAATTTTTTTTATCGAATAGGAGTAATATTGAAGTTTTAGATCAAAAAAAAAATTACTATAAGCTTTTAATTTGCTCAGAAAAAAATATTTTTTCTTGTGCCCTTCTCTCTAACTTTTCTCCTCGAGGAGGTGGGGATGCCGCATCCACCTCCCCCTCCTCTCCTCACTAGCCATCCCCGCCTCCATCTTCAAAACCCCGCCTTCTTTCTGCCTCAACCTACCATTATTCCCTTGGTACAGCTCCACATCTCCCTTGGCTTCGCTCTGATATCAAATGGGTCAAATATGGCGATATAGCGTAGCAAGAATAGCTGGACTTTGTGCCTCCTACTTTGCCCATTCTTAGGGCTCTATAGTTGTCTTGCTTCTCGATGTATCATTTATCGAGTTTTAATAAAAAATTTGTTGCCGATATATATATATAGGGGCCGGTTCTAGGGACAATACATTTGACAATATTTTTGACAATACATTTTTTGAAACCTCACATGGGACCTTCAAACAAATGATCGAAGCCGCTCAATGTATTTAAAACATGTTTTTAAGGAGTCCCGTAAAAAATTAACGCATTTGGATATCGGTAAAGGCTTGATCGGCTCATTTAGTTGATTCCTGTCAAATTTGACAGGATAAAATTGAATGAGCCGATCAAACCCTTGCTGATATCCAAATGAGTTGATTTTTAACGGGAACCCTTAAAAAATGTTTTAAACAAATTGAACGACTCCGATTATTCGCGCGGGGCTCCGAAAAATTTATTGTCAAATGTATTGTCCCTAGAACCGGCCCCACCGGTTCTAGGGACAATACTTTTGACTTCGACGACTCCTCTGGCAAATAAGTCACCAAATCCATTGCGGCATTTCTTATTATTTTTGATGGATTATTATTTTTATTTTTTTTTGATCAGCGAAAGTTGGCATATTACTCCACTAAGAGCAAGTTTATCAAGTGAGGTAAAGAGGAGTAAAAGCAATTTTGGCTAATCAAAAGGACAAAAGTTATCCGCAGCAGGTGAGGTAAACGCGGTAAACGCGTTGTTATAATGCCTCCAACTACAGTTCTTCGATAAAACAAGCGAACAACTATTCAAATGCTACCCAATTTTTAATTGTTTCCTCTCTCTCTCCCTCTCTCCTCACCATTCATCGTCTGAAAAAACAAGAGGTTGATCTATTTGGTTGCACCCGGTCGGACCACCGCTACCGATCCAGCCTCTCGACCCCTCACCATTCATTGCCGGGCCGCCGCCGCCGGTTCTGAGTGGTCGATTGTGAGCTGCGACCCAAGCAGAGGTTTCTCTAACCTCGTCCATGGCGAATCCAAGTCCCAAAGCCAAAGCCAAAGTCACCACCATGTTCTTCGTGTATCAGTGTATGTATTAATAGGGATGAAATTGAGCCCTAGATAGATATAGGCGTACAGGAGGAAGAAATGGGATGTGGTTGTTTTGCTCTTTCCTGAAATGAAATTGAACCCTAGATAGATAGAGTTGTTTTGTTCTATATGCTTCAAACACAAATCTGGGGAAGAAGGAGAAAATATAAAATAGAAAGAAAAAAATGATAAGTGTATAGGTAAAATAGATAGTATTGGTGCAATGTTGAAAGAGATATGAGTAGGTAAAATGAAAAAAGTGCACTGTTTACTTGCAATTTTACCTCACAATTGGTAAACTTGCTCTAACTTTCACCAATGGAAAAAAGCTGATCCATCAAAAAATAGTACTCCGTAACGTTCATATAATTGATGCATAAGTGCACCTCAACTAATTGTAAAAACTCAGGAGACACTGATACAGTAAAAGCCCAAGCACCAAGCTTTGACATGAAATAGAGAATTTTATTGTAAAAATCCTACAAATTGCTATGTACCCAGGTAGAAATTAGACAATAGATTGGCCTTTTAAACATATATATGCGGTTGAACCTAAACCCCAAACCAGCATTGCGTCTGGACGTGATATACATGGACGGCGAATATGAATACAAACCACATATCCCTCCTCTCTTTCTCTCGCAAAAAGCAGACAGAATACATACAAATTCTCCCTGAGTGTATCTTTTTAAGGCATGAATTGATAGACTCTCAGTCAGACTTCTCCATCTCTCGGAATCGCTGATCCCACTCTTGGGCTTCATAGTCTTGCTCAAACAAGTCCTTGTCAGTGCTGTAGACAATCCTATCTCGTCCGATGAAGGTTTTTTGAGCCATATCCCGAGCACTTAGAAGCTGAAGGCATACCAAGCAACTCTGGTTAGTGATCAGTCAATTGGACACATAGAAGGTGAACAACAATTCTACTCTAGCAAAAGAAAAGTCGATCTTTAAATATAACCATGTTATCATACTAAATAGTAGTCAAGATAGAGCTTGGAATTGGAAATAACAATATTCGGAAACAAAGAGCATACCCACAGTTTCGTTAAGAAATGTCATTTCCATATTTTTGTACATTTTGTAAAATTTAAATGGTTGCAACTAGCAAATTGGCATTACATTACACTCAATAATCTTATCATAGATGCACTTATTGTCATCCTCAAAAACTTAATTGGAGTCTCTTTAGGGTACTCAAGTTCATTTCCAACTCCACAAACACATTTATGGGTAATCTTTAATTCCAAACAAGTCTAAATAATGTTAACTAGATTGTTGTGTAAAAATATTGTCAAATCTTTATATGGCCATAACATTAAAAGTACCAACACAACATCCAGAACTGAAATATGTATTTTCCAGAAGTTAATTTCATTTTGCGGCCTTCCGTGATAGAGACTAAAACCTTAGTCAGACATTTTTGTACTTCCTGCCGAAAAAATAGAAGTAAAAAGAGAGAATACCACAAATCTGGTTTGAAAATCTTTTGAATCCAATGCAACGTCCTGCTTTTTATCGAAAATTTCAAGACATGCCTTCATATCTTCCAGTTCATCAACTAAAATTTGCTTACCATTTGAAATTATTTTCTCATCAATGGAACGAATGATGGGCAAATTATTGTTGATCAATCGAAAGATATGAAGCCACTTTGTCAAATTTGTTATGAAGCAGAACATGCACTTAATTCAAAGGAATCATTGCAATTGAGGTTCGTAGTATTCTCTTATTTAGTTCTATCATTTTTCAAGATGTACAAAATATTTGACAAAGCTTCTATATCACGAAAGAATTCGAAGAATGAATGGAACTATAGGAGATTATTTACTCTATTTTCGGATATTATGTTGGTACCTTAACGATTTCGTAATGTCACGACAAGAACAGTTTAGTTCAAATAATTTAACAGATTCTTACCTCTAAGTACAGAAAAGAGCACTTAATTCCCATTAAGGAGAGATGGAATATTTAATTACCATTAGGTCCACTTTTACAAAAACACATTTACCATTAATGGAAGTGTCACCCTAGGGTTTAGGGTATGCTAGGGTTTTAGGGTACCCTAGTACCCTTGGGTGACCTAAAATCTTAAGGTATCCTATGGTTTTAGGGTTTTAGGGTACCCTAGCATTTTAGGGTACTTTCGGGTTTTAAGGTTTAGGATACCCTAGGTTTAGGTTTAGGCGCTTACATAGAGCCCCATGGTTTAGTTTTAGGCACTTTCATAAGGGTTTTAGGGTGCACTTTCCTATTATAGGATTTTAGCGGTTTAGGCACTTTCATAGGGTACCCCAGGGGTTTAGGCATTTTTATAGGGTACCCTAGGGTTTAGGCACTTTCATAGGGTGCCCTAACGGTTAGACACTTTCAGGATTTAGGGTTTTAGGCACTTTCATAGGGTTTTAGTGTTTCATTAATTAGAGGAGACTTGCTGGGAATTACTTTCTATTTTCTGGACCTAGAGGTAAAAAGCCCATAATTTAAAGGTGTTTGGAATATGAAATAATCCAGAAAGGTATTTACAGATGTAAACAAAAGTATTTGAGTACCCCTAATGACTCCAATTAGGTTTTGAGGATGACAAGAAACACAACCATGATAAGGTTATCGGATGCAATGTGTTCACTAGTTTGAACCCTTAAAGTTCTATACAATCTACGACAGGAAAAAAAAGGAACAAAAAAAGGAACTTACATTACATTGCAAAGTGTTGTTATGCTCCAATTAGGTTTTGAGGATGGCAATATTTTCAGCTACGCCATCCTATCAAGAATAAGCAGAGGACACTATTTATGAAAGACCTTTCTATTTGTGGTTTCTTGTCCTTTGCGGTTGCTTGACATAACGTAAGGATTGACGTGTAGTTAAGGTCCATGGCTGACTTATATTAATAACTCAGTGCAACTGAAACACCTTTCAAGTTGAAAATAACCAAGCATTTAACACATCACTTGTATCAAGACACTCTGCATCTGCATCTATTCTTCACAAGGAAAAGTAGAAAACAAAAATACAAGCAACAAATTGAGACCTGAGAAGTAAGATCGAAGAAAGTTATCATATAGGTACTCATAGATGCACACATACGAAGGGGACAAATATACACTTGTGTAGAACTTTCGAGACTTGTAAGTTGTAAATAATACCACACAAAACTGACAATTAGATTACACGTTCCTCATAACCTCATCACGTATGCCAAATTTCTGGTCAATTTAAGACCAAAAGGTCTCTCACTTCAACTGAAAAATAACCTATGGATGAGAGAGTTTCTGATTTACCTGAATTGGCAGAAGGATTAGCATAGGAGGAACATGCAATCCAATTGTGTCAAATTTAATTCTACGGAATGGGTCTGTTTACAATTGGTGTAGAAATACCTTGGGGTCTGTTTACAAATGTACAGTACCCTTGTCATAAACCTTTTCATAACTTCTGTTTTTCCCTCTGAAATTAAATATTTCCAATCCTAATTGTTGGATTATATTCTCCTCCATTGGCAATCGTGAACACAAAATATCACAAACTAATTGTCAAATGCAATTATCCAATGAAAATCAAAACTTGAAGCTACAATTGTTATCATATGACATTATGATATGTAACGGGCCTTAGAGAAAGATGTATACCTTCCGCCTAAGAGATAGATCTGGCACTTCAAGAGCTCGAGCACATTGTTCCCTCGCAAGATTTCTCTTCTCTATCTCAGCATTTCTCATGCGAATGAAAAACCATCGGACCAAAGGAATTGCGAAAAAAGAGGCAGCATAAACCTGTGAAATCAGACATTATAAATATCCGGTCAATCCAAATCCAATAAAATCTAGATGTGCTTCCAGTAAATAACTAAATATAAATGACCAGCGTTTTCAAATCGGGACATGTACGGTGTATCGGAATTTCCATTTTATGAATCGTAACAGGATAAGTATTGCGCATCGTAAGATACGTTAGCAAAAGCTAATGTATGATTAAAAGACAAATACCTGATTGCAAAAAATATGTTGTATCTACGAAAAATAAGTGTTTTCAGTACAAAAAATAAGTTCTTAGGATGAAAAATTCCATGTCTCCTCGGTGGGATCTATCAAATTGAGGCTTACGAGTGCCTTGGTCAAGGGGAGAGATTCAGAGAATAAGAGCCCTTATCTAATTCATGCAAAATATAATCAAAATAAATTCATTCTGCCATTCGAGCTCTAATGCAGGGTGGCAGGGCGCGCATCGGACTAATGCCTACAACTCCTCCCACAGCCTTTTCACATGCTTCTGCGTGGAGAAGAAGTGGCCCCAAGAGTTACTGGCCAAGAGAATCGAACCAGAAACATTAGGTGGGAACAAACCCCCAAGTCCCAAGTCAAGACCACCAGGTAAACCCTTGGGGTTGAGGTTCAACTACCTTGATAGACAATTGAGCATGCGTCTTTTATATTAAGTAAAAAAAGAACGAAAAGTGAAGATGTAAAAGTGAAGATAATACAGACATGACGACAAATGACGTCTATCCTTTTCCAGGATTAAAAAACAAGTAATCACTAGAAAGCAATGACAATGGGCAAAGTGATGATCGGCATAAATAAGAACCCACATTACAAGATCTGGTGAAATCACCACAATTAGATCAAAGGATTTAGAACGCGTTTGGAGTTCCGCTTCTTAAATTATGGCATAACTATGTTCATTAAGTAATCATAAGATACGTACCGCATGAGGATACGTGAATCAATCATAGGACTTTTATACAAAAAGGATACGGGGTGGGATGCGTATAGTTTTTGGAAGGGGACGATACAAATCGTAAGATACATATCTTGATACTGAGAACAAACACTTCCGCAGAATTCGGAGAAATACTCAAGAATTAGTTCAGTAGATTCCAAGCATACACTGAGAACTTCATCCCGATGACCGTCTTAAATTCATCAGCAGTATAACTCCAATTAACAGGCATTGAAGAAATTAACAACTTCACATCATGATAGTATGGTTGGATCTCTGTCACCAAACAATTTGTTAACTTATTTAGGGAGAAAAAAGTATAGGGTTATTAACTGAACCCTAATACACACATAACATTAATATATTGTTAAGTATAATACGATACAAACACCTAACTACCCCTCACTACATTCTAACTCCTCAAACCCGAACACAGATATCACAAAGACCCAGCTTATTACACAACAAATCTAGACACGGTTTGAACATCAATTTGGTGAAGATATCCGCTAACTGAACTTGAGTAGACACAAAGTGGGTAGCCAACACACCATTATCCACCATTTCTCGAACAATATGGCAATCTACTGCAATATGTTTGGTTCTCTCATGAGATTGGAAGGTGTTAATAACAAGAGGATGTGATCAAGCAGAGAGAGAGAGAGAGTAAATGGGTTGGCGGGTTATGCATTTGCTGGAGTGGGAAAGGGGAGAGGTAGAGATTTGGTGAGATGGGGAAGGGGGAGAAAGAGAGTATACTTTTAAGTTATAATCTCAGCCGTTGGTTTCAAAACTTGTGTCCCCGGAACCGGCCCCTATAATATATATACATATATGTTCATATATATACACATATCTACATATATATATATATATACACACACACACACACACGCACACATATACATGCGCACACATACATGGGCTTTGTAGCCGTATTTTAGTGATGGGACCAACGTTTGCTCTTTGGGTGTAGAACGGGGTGGCTATCAATGGAGGGAGGTGGTTTTGATGTTGGGATGGAATTTTCTGATTGTGTTGATTAGTCTCCAATTTCTTTCCGAAATTGGCTACTGTTCAATCTGGGGGTTATAAATGGTTGGCACCTGACGCAGTCTAGAGGTACGTGCCATTCAAGGGTAAAAATGTAAGTTAGTATATTCTATTAACTGTGTTAATCACATTCAGGACTCATACAGTTGAAGGGAGTAAAGTGTTAAACATGAGGGAGGCAACTTGAAAAAGAGCCGTAGTTTAGGCCCCGTGCCGTTACAGGGAAAGGAAAGTATGTTTTCCTGCACTTCTTGGGTGTTCAATTAGCAAGAAAGTTGGGGGACCACATCTCTAACTTTCCAACTAGGATTAGTTTCCCTGCAAAAAACACTACGTTCGCTTTGGATCTCTAGAACCAACTCATCTCTCTACGCATGGTTCCCAATAAATTTTCTCTCCAATTATACTCAAATTGCTCTATCTCTCCTCACTTATTACCCCAAAAACCTCCCTCAAAAGACAAAACCCAAACCAAACAAAGTCTTTTGCAGGAATCTTGTCTTTATACTAGTTTCGTATTAAATTGCACACCTGCTTTTTAACTTTTTCGCAAATTTCTTTTATCAAATTAACACATGCAGAAAAATAATTTTCCTTTCTCTTTTTACTTCAATTCACTAAGAACAATCTTCCTGCACCAATTTCTTGACAATTGAACGCCTTATGGGGGATTAATGTAATTTAGATGGAAATTCCTTTTGTTCTGGTAAGATTCCAACGTTCTCAACTTCAAAATGCATATTCTGATTCCACTTTGAGAAAAAGCGGGTGATGTGGGTGCTGAATTATAGACAGCAGAGGTATTAGGGAAACAACAATACCCACCTGAAGTAAAGGAAATATGTCAGAAACAAATGTTATCAATCCACTCGGCTTGACGGCAACATTCCTTCGAAGAAATATGTAATCAGAGATGTTAGATAGGTATAGAGGACATTATAGAAATTAAGGTGTATTGTCGAATGCAAACATACTTTAACATGGTACCAAGTATAATAACCCCGAAGAGATTAAGTCCCCCCAGTCCAAAGACCATCGCCTTCTCAGACGTGCTAGCTTTACTGCATTATAATCATGTATTCATTTTGGCAAACTGTCTGATATGAAACCTAACCTTATCAGTAGGACAAGAGAATGTAAAAATACAAAACCTAAATTGCCATTCCTTCTCCTTGAAAAACTTCTCAACCCCCCCGACCCAATCAGCCCACTTTCTTCCCACATATTCCTTCCGTCCGCTCCTCTGAGGAGAAGCTGTACGTTGTAGTGATGGAAATCGATAAAGAATATTTCCCTGTTTCAAATACAGAAAAAAAGGTTCAAAAACAAAAAGAACAAAGTTACTTTTATAATCAAACGCAGACGTGAGTGGAACTGAAGACACATTTTGAAGGATAAGGTAAGGGGCATTGAAGCTACTTAAGCTTTGGGTTAAGAGTTCAGGTGATTAAGGACTCAGGATGGGACTTTCTATTCATAAAAGTATATTCATGAGGAACAGGGAAAATAGAATGAATATGAGTGACAAACATGTTTACAAGCAACTTAAGCAAAATAACAAAATACCACAGAAATAATTTAAGGACCTTTTAAGTGCCACTACAGCTTCCCAAGGCAAGTTAAAAACAAAACTCTCTGAAAACAGAAACTACTAACTGAGTGCTTTGCAGATACAGCAATTTAACACACCTCCTCGTCTACTTCTGGCTGACCATCAAAACGTAAGAGCACGGGTAAGATGTATGAGTCATCCCCCTGGAAGCAGCGAGAAAACGAGACAACAATGAATAGAACAATAAGAACTTGAATGAATGCAGTTAAAAAAGAGCCAAAACTTTTCAATCAGGTTCACTAAAAGAAATTAAGTGAGACCAGGTTCATAAGAGGAGAATACAATGCAGAATATGTTTACACACAATTCGTTGCAATTGCAATTGAGAAACAAAAATGCAAACGAAGAGAACATTGTATTTTAGTCTAATATAAGAAACCTCTAGTAAACAAGAACATGGAAATATTAAAACAGAACCATGGCGGAGATAATACAAAATAAGAAGAAAAATCAGTTCTTTTCTTGCAAGCATAACTGCAAAGCTTTTGAAATCACGTTTCAATAGTCAGACTTGCCTTGAATTAGACAGAAGAGGTTAAAAAATATTTGATTCTGAGGATTCACAGTGCGAAAAGAAAAAAAAATGTCAGTTGACAAAGCACTGTCAAGCTTAAACAGTAAGTGGTATCAAACTCTTCTTCTTTCAGTATTGACTAATCTAAGCTCAGTAAAGATTCTTCCACAAGATTGTAATCAGGTATTATGCTAATCAATCTGGCGATAAGAATCCCACGAAACACTATTCCTAGCTAGAAATGATCATAAACAAGCATTGCAAAAGCAAGAGGAGAACAACAACTAGCTGTAAATCATCAAGCATAAGATTACCGTTTGGTTTGTCGTCTCTAAATCAAGATATGGAGCAAGTTCTTCAGCTGTGACAACACCACCATTTGATGCTATGTATTCTCCAATCTGCAAATAGAATTAAAAAAAAAAATTGAAAACATCAGTAGGCAAGAAAATTATTTCAACTACTCCTTTCAAAAATGTGAACCTCTTTTAAGGAAAGAAGATAGCCTCATTATTGAACATGCTGATGAACAACCCTTCGATGAGAAACCCCAAAATTCTTTAATGATTTACAAATTAGAACTTGCTTTGCAAAAAATTACTTGATCATATGCACCACCTAGCAAATTGCACAATGACATAAAACAATATTATAAGGCAACCAATAAAATACATGAGGACTGACAGGCTTGACATAGACCTGACCTACCTGACCACCATAACATAAAGGAAATTACTGTGTCCCATAATTTTGGTCCACTACTCCAATTTTGGATGTCCCCTAATACATGTCCATTTTGACAATCAAAGAGAAATTTTGTACAGATTTGCTTTTTTGCCCTTCCTCTTTTGAAGTGGAGTAATAGCTCCCTATTTCGAAAACAAAGGGCAATTGTGAAAACTTGTACTTTCCAAAGTGTAATGACGGCTCCCTACATAATTGGATTCCCAAAGAGAACCTAAAATTAAGCGATGGAGGGAGCATTACATGATCGAGGTTGAAAAAAGCCATACCGCAAACAATAAGACACTATTCAATTTGTCTGATTCAGATGAAATGATAGCATCTATACCCAAGTAAAGAGCAGAAACTCCCTTCTCCACATTTATGGAAGATTAAATTAATTTCCTTTCTTCCCAATAGACATTCAATTTTCCATACTTTTTCACTTCATCGCTATTATGGAACTTCCTAAACGAAATCTACGCACTTCAGTCGTCCCTTATTCACTCACTGATTTCCCGAGAATTCATGTAAGTTCCCCTTTGTCAAGCAAATTGTTTGATCTAAAACATGATGGTTTTCAAATCTATAAGAACCAAGGTCATATTTCGGATTTACATTGTCCATTATCCTAGCTGTTAATATGCAGCCATGTAAGGCAATCAGTTAAGAGCATATTTGTAACAAAAAAAATTACATAACTGGATATAACTAAAAGCTCCAGAATTCCGCGCAAGTTGCTCACAGGGTTAGAATGAGAAGGATGGAAGAAATGGAAAGCGTGAAGGCATCTAAAGACACAGCCAAAAAGGTACAACGAAAACATTGAAAGCAACGGACCACTGAAATCAGTGCTCAATTATTACCAACTTCCACCGCTCTTCTTCAATACCTTGATTTGGATCACCATCCCCAAATACAAATGAGAAAACCTACAAAACATTCAAAAATTGAGCATAATTGGTTCTGAAATAAAGGCGAAAAGAGTAAAACATATAGAGGCATTCCATATGTGCACTTACAGATTCAATGAAGTTCATCCCTTCATTATCTTTCCGAATTCGTTGCCTCCTATAGTAATATGGATCCCAATACCTACACGTTACACAAGTCAAAACAAGTAAAAGAACATGGCAAATGATAAATCATTCTCATTCTCAGCACCTAGTCTTACAAAACACTACCAGTAGCTAGGACTTAAGGGTGAACCCATATTTCCAGCATTCAGGGCCAAGAGATTAGTAACTCTTAAAAATGCCCATGAATAGGGAAAGGTCAAGAAGCACAAACAAAAGAAAACAAAAATAAGAGAACAAACCTATATAACATCACACATCTGTGTATTCAACCATTTTGAAAACCATAGAGAATTTAAGGGGGGGAAAAAGGTCCTTTTTTTTTTTTTGATCTGCAAAAAAAAGAAATAAAAAAACTCGAAGGTGACAGGGGGGGAAATATCTAGATTAGACCTAGTCTCTGGCATAATATGCACAAAGGAGCTGCTCCTAGAATCAAACCCACATTCTTTAACAGCCGAAGCTTCACCAAGCAATGGCTTTACTCATGCACCATACACAGTGACACCAATAAGTTCAACTGAATCAAGAAACCAAAGGGTAGTGCTAAATGCTAATACAAGAACTAATGTCTGAGACAGCTGCAACCATATCGAACCACATGGAAGTCTCCAGAGTAATTAATTCAAGACATAACAACAAGAATTGGTATTAAGAATATTGCACAGTTTACGTAGTGATCTAAGTCATAGGAGAGAGGAATATCATGCCTGATTACACAAATCAAACTACAACCTGCATTTGGGGCTAAGTGTAGCGGGGAGACCACATATAGTTCGATAAAAACAGGAAATAAATGTGAGAATATATGGCCACAGCAGACCTAAAAAGGATGGCTGGAATAAATACTACACAATCAAACAGCCCTACTATAATTTTACTTGAGTATCCTGTTTTAAACTTCAAAACACCCTTATCTTATACTTAATTGGGGAGATCCATCTTCTCACCCTTATCTCCTATAATCCAAGCAAACAGAATTTGTATAACTATCAAGACAAACACGATATTGGTGCACTATTTCCAGTTCTCACAAAAAAAATTGTAAAACCTCAATCTTTTACCTTTACCCACTTCACTACCCCAGCAAACCTTGTGCAAGCAAATTTTAACCAGTTAAGACAGAAATAACTTAGATGTGGCTCTTAGCCCATCTGGTTGTACCTCTTGCCTTGCAAGGGGAAGGTCTGGGGTTTGAGTCTATGGAGGGACATCGAACCCCCATTGGTTGTTAACACACTAATTCTCCGCTAACTCCCCACTGATGTATACAATATTGGCAAAAAAATAAAGACAATAAGAACTTAAATCCAAGTGAACTTCAACAAATGCCATCTTCCAATCAAATTCCAATGAAGCAAACGAATAAAAGCATGAAAACTCTGCAACTTTACGAGTCATGTGGGGGAATATGGTTCATTGGAGAATATAGCCTACATAAAAATCTTGGATGGTGAGTATACTATATCCTTCTGTAACATATGGTCTAAAATGCGCTAGTTATCCCAGGTTTTAAGGACCACTTAATTAGCCCAAGAATAAACTCTCAACCTATGACGTAAGGCCTTTCTACCGTAATTGCAGGAAGCAGCAGCGAGGGACGGCAGAGGCAGGATGGGGGTGCATAAAACAGTTGAGATTACGAGTGACTAAGAGAAACCTATTTTATACTGTTAGAAATACATTATTTTGCTCAGTACCAATAACATTTGATAAAATATGAAGTATTGGAAATTGGGGTTAACTGCAAAAAATATCGTTAATAGAAGTATTGGGAGACATTTTAGCAACACTAATCAAGGTTAGGCATCAATTCTTGCATGGTTGCCTTTCTGTTTCCAAGAGGCAGCCAATCACCAGCGCTTCTCACTTTTTCATCTCATCCTCTGCCCTCAAGTTCATAGATTTCAAAATCTGATGATTGCTCCATGTTTTTTTCTTATTGGTTGACAAAATACATCCGTTACATGAATTTTATTGCATGTTTTATGAATCCTATGCAATTGATATGTTTCAATGCTCGGATTATTTTGATAAATGAGTACCATGGATATTAAGTGGTTTATAAGGCATGTTTTGAGATCTAATAGTGCTATCGCTCGTGTCCCATTTAATAGGGGACAGTTTAAAAGGCTAGTGAAACAAGGATATGGGATATAGCATAGACGTCTAGCTTATCCACGGCTAGGGTCGCCTGGTATGTGTATGAGTAAATGGGGTCATCTAAAGCATGTTTTGAGATCTAAAGTGCTATCCCTCGGCATCCCAGTTAATAGGGGACACTTTAAAAGGCTAGTGAAACATGGATATGGGATATAGCATAGACGTCTAGCTTATCCACGGCTAGGTTCACCTGGTATGTGTACAAGTGAATGGGCATCATATAACGTTGTGCTTAAATAGAGTAAACATTCTCTTGGAGAATGAACAGGAAAAGATATGTGGAATTGTAGCTTTTCTTTATGTATAAGTGCAATTTACATGCTTCAAAGGTTCCATCCCAGTTGAAATGTTGTTCTTTATATGTGACAATCCAGTTCTAAGTCGATTCTTTCTTTGAACCTTGGATCATGATTCTAGAGCACCATGGCAATCCCAGTACGCAATTTCCTGAAACTTAGCTTTGAACAAATCAAGAAGTAACCATGTATTAACAAATCAAGTAGAATGTAATCTAGACCTTACCAAAATAAATCAGATGGGCTGAGGTAAAATGTGAAACCAGAATCAAATGATCTGCCTCCACGTCTTCCACGATTGTCTTCATCACTATTACCAAAAATGGTTAGACAAAAAAAATTCTCGTTCATGTCTCGTAATCTTAGGAGTGAATAAAAAAAGTTGTTTTAATCAATCAAATGGAACATATGAAATAGCAAGGATTGACGAATAAGATACCTTCTACTCGAAAGGAGGGCAATAATTGTTGTATACACAATCACAATTGAAGCTATTAGTGCTGTCCCAAAGGAAACCCTCACTACATATTCAGTTGCCGACTGCAAAAATACTCAAAATCATAAGTTGGTCAAACATATAATTGTGGGAGATACGCCTCATCATTGAGGAGAACAGCCATGCTGCACATGTATCTAAGTCAAAAGGTGAATCGGCGAGGAGAGGGGGTGCTTAGTACCTTTGCCTTGTCAACAAATGGTTCGATTTTCATCCTAAAAGACTTGGCTGCAAGCTTTGACCGATAATCTTTTGGGAAAACATAGAGCACATCGCCTTCATCTGATACCTGTTGAAACCATCTTGAAAAGGATTCCACTAGAAATCAAGAACTTCAAAGAAGATAACATTCCAAACAGTAAAATGTGTGGCCCACCGATTTTTTAATAGATATGGTCTTGACTAATATTCAACCCAATCAAAAAAAAAGCTAACAAGAGAAAAAGCAAGCTTTTAATGTTTTGACTTATTTCAAATAACTACATGTATGCAATATGAAAACCTTGCCATGCAATTATCAAATAACTAAACGAGACAAGTCTACATAAGATTAGTTATTAGCTCAAGTTGGACAGCCACGACCATTGCCAATGAAGTTCCCACCAGCCATGGGGGTCACCTAAAGTAGTTGTAAATCATGTGTTATGCATGGGGCAACCATTAGAGCCATCAGTTCCAAATAAATATTTCGGAGTAAGCACAAATTCAATCCCATACCGACAGGCCATGAATAAAGTAGCATCCACAAATGTAATAGTATTTGTTATGGCCTCTTCAAAGTCTATAATAGCAAAATTTGCTAGCATTTGAAAAACAATTACCTACTTCTTGAATATTAAATCCACAATAAAGGTCAAAAGATGAGGATTCACTAATCATGTGAGTACAAAAGATTGGTAACATAAGCACATTAACTTGGTGACTGACAGAACTGTCCAAATAGGATGTTGCCGTTTTCTACTTGCCTCATCACAACTCAAATCTCGTAAGTTCAGCTAAAACGAAGTCAAAGGCCCAAACTTTTCATCTTGAATCCTTCCCGATAAACAAATGGAAATGAGAAATAACAAAAGAAGGAAAAGAGAAGCTACACTTGAAGTTTCAGTTTATAAATTACCGGCCTCCCTAAGCAGATTGAGTATCCTAGATCATAAGGTATAAAATGAATTTCAAAGCCACACTGGCAAACTGGTCGTGGTAATTCACTTTTGTAGTTTTCATTATCTACATTCCACAATTTCAATCTTTTTAAAATCAGGCCAATCGGCTGCTATTTTCAATCAATCTTGGACATGTGCTCTAAACACGAACTTCGATAGAAGCGTGATAATGGACAATTATTGCATTGAATATTCCATGGCATGCTACAACACATAATAATACACAAAGTACAGCGCACCTTCACCCCATAGTCAAGAACTCATACTCTCATAGTCTCCATAAAATGCCATTCAACTACATTCAGCTTGTTCAATACTCCAATTGCTACTCCATAGAGCCATAAGCTTAGCCAAGTCCAAGGAAATCATTTGTTTGTCACATATTCAATCCACATCCTTTTTTTGCTCTGTCGTCCTTTTGACACCTTCTACTTAGATGACATAACTACCCTTTACCAATGAGTTTGTTAGTCCAGGATCCCAATTATCTTACCAAATATATCAACATTTTCCTCACGTTTCCTTTCCATCACTTCTACTTACATTCCTTTCTTATCACTCCCTTTATTGCAAACACTCATTCATCATTCAAAAAATATCAAAGTAGAGATGGAACTAGGAGAATACAATTGGGCGCATGGCCTGACGTTGAAATGGAATTTATTCTCCGCTCCATGAAAAGATTACTGTTTAACTTGAAAGACTTGCCAACATAGCATCAAACTAATATATGTCATGTTTTCGACTCTCAATGACCCCCGCCGCGAAAACAATGGCATGTACATTTTTTGAATTTTTTTGGGTGTTTTCTCGCAAGCTTTTAATAAATTTTGTTCATATTTGCAAAATTGACTCTTTAATTGTACTACTTTTCTTTGACTACTTTCCATGGCCTTAATTTTGAGTCGCAATATAGCACCACTGTACGTTACTACATTCCTATGCCCTATTTTGTGGCCCCTTGCCCTCCGAAGCCCGTCCCTGATTCAAAAGGGGCATGCGCAGGTAGCCCAACCACCAAACCTATGACAGTAGTCATGCATTCAACTTCAATATTACTGTTATTTAATCTTTCAAATTATATAGCAAACCCACAAACCAATAGTGAGTTCTCAAAACAGAGCAGGCGTAATTGAAATCAAAGAGTAACTGAATGAAGTGTCCCACATGAAATGTCCCAAAACTTCTCAAACACAATGCAATAAACAAAGTACCTACTACTTATTCGAATTAACCCCAAGGAATTGATCTAGACTTGGGGGTTTGCCCTCCCCTCCATCTCTCCTAGGTCTCAGGTTCATAATTCCCTAGGTGCCAAAAGCTTAAGCTGTTAGAAAATGAGCCCAACAATGTATATCAAGTAATTCAACACTTTCAAATCTTGTGGGACCAATCTACACAGGATTGATCCTCAAGATTACTCGAGTTGCACCTAAACTGGCCAGGACACCATGAGTTATCCAAGAAAACAACAAATTCGAGTTCCATACGCTCAATTACACAACCGAAGCCGGAATTAATCAAATGGGAATACCTCCAAGAACCCATTAGTATCAGCAGCAAGTGCCTGTAAAGCTTTCTCGGCCTCGTTCAACTTGAGCCCGGCCTTGCTCGCCACATCCCCAATCGTAACCCTACCTCCGCACGCATCCACGGCGTCCATCGCCCGCCTCCGAACATCCACCGGTAACTTGTCACTCTCCACGGCTCCTCCAGGCCTGATTGCAGTGGCCGAAACATCAACACTCGCCCTAACAACTAGACTGGGAACCAGTAAGTCGCCCCTACTGCTGCTGTATCGAACTCTGTTGTTGTTGGTGAAAACTGGGGACCTAAAAGAGTGGAATTGGGAAGTGGGTTTGAGGAGGATTGAGGGTTTGGACGAAGATGATAAGGTGGAGTGAGACCTGGGGGTTACAGTGAAGCATGTGGATATGGAGGCCATTTCATGGGATTATGTGGTTACAGCCATGGAAGAGGGGTTGGGCAATTGGGGGATGATATATGTATCAATGTCTGTACTGAGATACTCCTTATCGGAGGATTTTGCGAGTGGCTCAAAATGGTTTTCTTTCATGTGTGTTTGAAACCTTTCCCTGGTGCTGAAGTGAAAACATTGCTAGACAACGGGGCCACGGAGAGTTTTTGTAAGGGGCGACTATTCGCAATCCTCTATTTTCTTTCGTAGTCCGTTAAAAATTTTTGAAAATTATATTTCAGTAATTACATGTCGAAAATATGTTCAATCTTCGATAAATAACTGCCGAACATACATTTCGGTAAATAGCTGTTGAAAATAAGATTATATTTCGGTAACTACATGTCGGAAATGCACAAGAAACATATATTTCGGTAATTGGATGCTGAAAATGTATCTCAATTTCGATAACTAACTGTCGAAAATGTATCTCAATTTCGGTAACTAAATGTCGAGACATATGAAAATTTTTAACGAGCTACGGGAGAAAATAGAGGGGTGCGAATAGCAGCGCCCTTTTTTAAAGCTACAATTATATTATTGTTATTGCGCACCTGTAATTTCTGGTTATTATGATTGAGTCCCTGAATGAAAACAATTCTCTCGGCACTCCGCACTCCCTTCCAGCAACCCCCCGATCCCCTTCCCTTCCATATATCATTATCGACAGCCCAACACTCAGCTCCCCGGTGGCAGCAGTAGTCCTCCTCTAGTGCTTATCGAACTCACTACCGCCGCACAAAGGTACCAGTGTATAATTATTTTGATATTCGTGAAACTTTAGCCCACTCTATCTGATGTCTTCTCCTCCTTCCTTATCCATTGAATGTCATACCCGAAAAAATGATTAGAACTTGTTAGTAAAAATCTTAACTAAAAGTGATGGTACGAACATAGGCGATTGAACCGAACAATCGATGGTTGTGTGTAGCTGCAGGATGTTAGAACATTGGAATAATGTCCAAGCATTGTGATCCAAAATAAAGAAATGAGTTTGACTATGCATTTACAATCTTGCAGATAATACAAGTTTGCCTAGTACGTCCATAATTTCCTCTCTCTCCCCCTCTCTTTCTCTGCATTATTCCTTCATCCTCTCATCAGATTCATCCGTTGCCTCTCCTCTCAGTAACCCTCCTCCTTTGTCGCCAATTTCAACCGCCCGATACTGGAAGCTTTACCGATCGACACTGGAGGGAGTTGATAACAGGTAGCATTCATCTGTTCATTGCCCCCTTCTTTTCTTTTAGGTTATTATATATATGGCGGTTTGTTGCTATGAGATGAGACTATGGCTTCTACTTTTTTGCATTAAATTAGAATCATCTAATTAAAGCTTCTGATAGCAAATTTCAATCATTCTTGACAATAGATTCTTAACCGTCTGTCCATTCCACTTAACTTTTTTTTTTATTACTTTTAGTTTTGTCCTTATTTGAATTTTTTTTTACGTTCGTTAATTTTGCGTCAAATTTTTTAGAATTGTTGATTCATCGAGACGAGACGAATCGGAATTTACCCAAATATTTTGAAAAATAACCACTTTTAGGAAAGAAAAAAAAAAGACAAATTAGGAGAGGGGGTGGGGGGTTGTGTGTGTGTGTGTTTGACCTTAGTCTTTTTTTTTTTTATACCCCATTGGTAATTGTTTCTTTTTTCTTCGGGTTTGAAAATTTTTTAGGCATTCAAAACTCTATGAATTTTATATTGCATTCAAAGTGTTTGTAAAAATGCCTAGATAGAATAAAGAAATATACAATAGAAAATTAGAGGCCGCCCAGTTTTTTAGGTTTGGTTTGAACCCAACCCTGAAATATTTTTCCGAACCTGGACAGGCTCGATTATTTGCGTACTAACTTTAATACCCTCAATCACGCTCCTTCAAAACCAGAGCCACCTCCAGAGCGCTACCTCACCCTCCGACGCCAATCTTACCACCGATGCCCCCATTCAGCTCGTCGAATCCGACTCCGACACGTACAACCGACGACGACAACGATTCCTTCTTCGAAGAAACGCCAACGCATCAACAGCAGCAGCCGCCTCTCCTCCACCGTCATCGACGACTCCACCACACACAAAACCACCCCGCCACCCTCCGCCGTTCCGCCTCTCACTTCGGTTTGAGTTATGCTTGGGCGTGAAGTTTCGAGATCTAAGGCAAGTACGGTGGCTGTGGAATTGGCGCTCTATAAAAGGCTCTCGATTCATTTCTCTTGGATCTTTTACTTCTCATTATGATGTCCGTCCTCGTTTGAAGTTCCACTTTATGTAGGGATGGCATTCGGGGCGTTCGGGGCGGATATGGGGATTTCCGTACCCGATCCCCGAAACCGAAATGCTACCCATATCCGCCCCGATACCCGAACGGGGTGAAGAGAAATAAATCATTACCGAACCAAACGGGGTTCGGGTAATCCCCGAACCGATTGGGTAACCGAATTTGCAGTGGTATCTAATTTGTACCCGCCCCGCCCCGAACCGAAATAAAATCAGTCAAAAAATTTCAAGCATTCGTCTTATTAAAAAAAATTCAACTAAAACATGAATTAAACACAAATCAACCACAAATCTGCATCACTATAATATCGCCTACATCACAAATCGGCACCACAACAGAGTAAATCCAGGGGTGTGTGTGGGGTGAACTACCAAACTCTAATCTTTTTGACTAATAAATAGAGAAGATGTATCAAGCCCTAATCTTTTTTCCAAGAAAACATAGAAATCAAGGAAAACAAAAGCTGGGTTTTCTTCAAAATCAAAACTTGATGAGGTTTGACACACCAACATTGAACTCTCAGATCTTTGGAACCCGATTGCAAGATGTAGACTTTAGGCGAGGATGAGAGTCGAGAGATAGAGGGAGACGAACAGAGAGAGAGAGAGAGATCTGATCAAAATCGCCTCCTCAATCCGAAATAGAGAGAGAGAGAGAGACTAGAGAGAGAGAGAGACCTCAGAAGCTTGATCTAAATCGCCTCCTCTTCGGCTGAATGAATCGTCAAAATCGGCTCTCCCTCACTGAGGTCTGAGAGTGATGAGAAGTGAAAGTGGACTGAAAACCCTAAGACAGTATACGTGAATATATATAGCAGGGGTAATTTTGTAGTATACACATATAGGCAGGGGTAGTTTTGTAATTTACTACTTCGGTTCAGTTCGGGTTCGGTTCTGTTCGGGGTTCGGTTCGGGTATCTGCTGAACCAGAACCGAACCGAAACCCGTTCGGGTATCCTCCATGCCAACCATACCCGTACCCACGGGGAATATTTCGGTTATGGTTCGGGGATAATTTCGGTTATCGGTTCGGGTACCCATCGGTTCGGTTCGAATTGCCATCCCTAGTCTTTATGTATTGCTTACTGTTTGATTTTTGGGAAAGTTTTAAAGTAAAGCTATATGAATACAGTATTTGTGTGTGGGACGGGATGAGGCATATGACTACCATGTGTTTGATGTAAGTCCTCACTGAACTCTACTGATTGTGGATTTTTTTTTTGGGGTAACATTAGGCTATGTGAACTATTTGAGTTGTCTATATGAACTGTGTATTTTAGTGTATTTTTTGACTGTGTGAACTGTGTATTTTTCTATGAAAATTGTGTATTGTCTATAAGAACTGTCTGTTTTCCATGAAAATTATGTATTTTCTATGAGAATTGTGTATTTTTTAGGAAAACTATGTATTGTCTATGAGAACTGTCTATTTTCTATAAAGATTGTGTATTTTTCTATGAGAACTGTATACTATTTATAAGAACTATGTATTTTCCATGAGAACTGTGTATTTTCTATGAGAACTGTATATTTTCCATGAGAGCTGTCTATGAGAACTGTATATTTTCTATGAGAACTATGTATTTTCAATTTATTTCCTATGTGAACTATTACTTCTTTACTTTGATTACTTTTTAAGACATGGCGGTGAGAACATTTATAACTATATTTAATTTTGATTACCTTTTTGTTTTTGTTCAATTTTTGTTCGTGTGTGTATTTTTTATGAGAACTGTGTATTTTTCTATGAGAATTGTCTCTTGTTTATAAGAACTGTCTATGAAAACTGTATATTTTTCTATGAAAACTACGTATTTTTTATGAGGCTATATGAACTGTTTATTTTTCATTTCACATAGCCTCATTCTCATAACCAGTTCTCTATGAGAATAGTCAGTTCTCATAGTCCATTATCATAAAACTTACTATTATAATTGACTATGAGAATTGACAGTTCACATAGCCAGCTCTCATAACTCAATCCACATAATCAGTTCTCATAGCCCACATAGTCAAGGGTATTTTTGTCCAAAATAATATGGGTCACATAGCTAGTTTTCTATGAGAACTGAGCAGTTCTCATAGAACTGACTATTAGAATTGGCAGTTCTCATAGCCCACATAGCCAATGGTATTTTTGTCCAAAATAATATGGGTCACATAGCCAGTTTTCTATGAGAATTGCTCAGTTCTCATAGAACTGATTATGAGAATTGGCAATTCTCATAACCCACATAGCCAATGGTATTTTTGTCTGAAATAATATAGGTCAGGAATTGATTCCAAAAATATAAATTTTACTAAAAAAGGACATGTACACAAAAAGTTTAGAAGAATTGACTATGAGAATTGATAGTTCACATAACCAACTCTCATAACTCAATTCACATAACCATTTTTCCAATGAGAACCGCTCATAGAAAGGACTATGAGAATTGCCAGTTATCATAGTCTACATAGTTAAGGGTATTTTTGTTCGAAATAATATGGGTCACATAACCAGTTTTCTATGAGAACTAAGCAGTTCTCATAGAACTGACTATTAAAATTGGCAATTCTCATAACCCACATAGTCAAGGGTATTTTTGTCCGAAATAATATGGGTCACATAGCCAATTTTCTATGAGAAATGAGCAGTTCTCATAGAACTGATTATGAGAATTGACAGTTCTCGTAGCCCACATAGCCAAGGGTATTTTTGTCTGAAATAATATGGGTCAGGAATTGATTCTAAAAATATAAATTTTACTCCCTCCGTCCCTTTATTACAGTCCAGTATTCCATTTTGGGCTGTCCCTTAATAAATGTCCATTTTGTAAAGTTAGTGGGTAAAAGTTGGTGAATTGTCTATTTTGTCCCTAAAAGTAGATTTCATTTTGAAAAATTAGTAAGTAAAAGTGTAATGATGATGGGTAAGTAGGGAAAGTGGAGGAAAAAGTTGATATGAAAGGTATAATGATGATGTTTTTTTAATAAGTTGGAGTTACGAAGCAGGACATTTAAAAAGGGACGGAGGGAGTACTAAAAATAGATATGTACACAAAAAGTTAAGAAGAAGGGGTAAAATAGTACAATTGTATGGAAAGTCAAAAAAAAAGGACTGAAAGAAGGAAGAAATATTTTTGTCAGGACTATTTGAAATCCAAACCTAAAAAAAAGGGCCAGCTTCTAAATTCCCCAATATACAACTACCTTTTGTTTACTCTCCTTTCAGTCATTCACCTAACAATTGGGCCTAATTTGGCTTCTCCCCTCAACATCAATAGCAACAATGGATAATTGATTGATAATTGATCTTGATTATATTGCATAGTGCCTTTAAATACAGACAATTGAAGCTTGCTAAAAAGTGTATTTTGAGCCATGGCAATTTCTTGAATGCCAATGTTCGAGTTGTGCCATGCACTAGTAGAATTTACACTCTGATGGATATGATTAATTGCATATGACCACGTATGTAACGAACATATCTTACGTGGAATGAATTGATAATACCGTGTCAGGTTAAGCTACCCGACGTCCTCCTGGTATAGTTTTGCTCAAACTTTGTTCATTTATTGTGTTTCTACTGCAGTTTTATTATTCGAAGAAACATTAAGCATTCAACGCCATCCATGCTAATAAAAGCTTGCCGGAATGAAACAAATACCAAATTCGCAGAATCAATGGAGTGGAAAGGGTCAAGAATAGATTAATCAGCACTGAGAATTAGAGTTTACCAAACACAGGTATGGAAACATCAAAGTAAACAGGACGTGAACCTGTGTTGCCGATTATTGTCAGAGTTCTGTTGAATTGAACTTTAACTAAAACATTTGAAAATAGGAATTTCACCATGTATTCATGTTCCAGTAAAGTTCTGGCTGTAAAATGACAGCATGATAACTTGTTTGGGTACCAGAGGAGATCGCTATGATCGTTACTGTATTCGTATCGAAGAGATGCGACAAAGTGTTTGGATCATTGTGCAATGTCTTAATCAAATACCTAAAGCCGATGGTCGTAAGCTATGCCCTCCATCACGATGTCGAATGAAAGCTTCATTTATTCTTGCTTCAAGCTTAGGGAAGGCTGTTTACTTAGACACCATAAGTCATCCAGGGATGCAATCCCATAAAAATCTTGGACAACTACACCCTCTTTTGTCGAGGCTAAGAGAGCCAAAAATAGATCTTCCCCATTATTCTGTTTCACATGTACAACAAAGTTGCTGACTTCATGACCAGCTCAGCTTGCCCTCCTAAGCTTACAAATCTCTGCACTTCCCTGGGCACTTCACCAATCTCCCAGGATTCTACTTCATAAGTTCCCAATACATAAACAGTTCACACTTGACTGTGTATGATAAAGTACAACAGAACACCTACCCAGAAACACTATTTGCCAAATAAAGTTACAACGAGTGCTACCTTGTATTAGGGTACTCTGAAAATCTCTGGAAGGCCGAGCTTTTTCCCATACTGGATCGCCAACCAACCCACAAATGAGAAGTACGCCACAAACAAAGACACCTGCTTCAAGCGGGTCAGCATCCTGACTCCAAAGATTTGAGGCAAACAAGACTTCAGATGTTGGAGAACTCTAATCAAGCTTAAGGAGATCAAGGAAGTTGAAAAACCAGCTACAGCACCAGCTATTGCTTCCCACTTTTTGAACCAAGACCTCTTGCTGGCAAACCAGGATTCTAATATCCTAGGAGACCTGTCAAACATAAAAGCCAATATTATTACCTACAATTAACTTCTTAGAAAAAGTAGGGCACGTACAAGAAGAGAAAACACCACCATTCGCAGTTGTATGTGAACACATTCTCCTCGATCAATAGTCAATGATGCCCCATAACCATTATAAGAATAGTTTCTTATAACCAGATTCGAGATCAACAACTATTTCCTTCCCAATTAAGAGAACAGGACAGGATGGCATATGTATCTAGATGAGCAACATATGCACCACGGTTGGTCCGTATGATTATTTGCTGTTTGCTTGGGGAGGAAAATAAGTAATTTGACTTATTTTTCCCTAGCCATAGTTTCTAAACTAAATTTAAAATGCTTTATCGTCTTTCATAAGTGAATTATCACAAAGCAAGATGTACCCTAGCTAGCTTGGCTGCTTACCCGGCTCCACTGTTCCAGCTTTGGTGGCTGACAGATGGACTAAAACGTAATTTATCAGGACCTGAGATGGGTGGGTGAGTTAAAGTATCATTTAGTAAAACCAGTCTATGTGACTTCGCTGAAAAAAGAGTTGTTTATCTGTCAGTTTAGGAACCTAAATCAATTGTAAGGTAAAGGGTGACGGAGATATACTTGCAGAGGAGGGCACAGGTACGCAAATGGTGCTCTCAAATGTTGGGTTGGACTTTCATGTTTCCTAAGGGGCGGGGTTAGGGAAAAGGTTCAGAGAAAAGATGGGCAGATTTCTTTGGACAGGAGGTGATGTGATCAGACTTAGATCTCCATCGGCGTCCATCCTGTGTGGTGCTAGACATAGGTAAAACCTAGAGTTCTCACCGAGAAAGGCAAATACCATTAAGAATCAAAAGTTCCTTGAAATTAGATCGTCGAAGGCTTGTGCACAGAACTTGCTATCTTTTTTTCCCTTCCTCTTTCAGAGAGATGTGGATGTCCGCTGTTTGAAGAATTTCGTTTGCATCTTTGACGTATTACCTAAGCCAAATTTACCATCTGTTCATAATCCTTTTGAAGCTCACTCGAAGAACCTGTCATGAACAAGGTTGTCAAGGAACAAAAGAGACAATTGCAACTATTGCATGATTTTGGCCTCCGTTTCATCAGCAAAGGCTTCCATATGAATCGATCGTGTAAATAAGGGCTGTGACATGGAAATCTATCTATCAATACAATACACAAGTGTATTGCTCCTCCAATCTCCCAATCTAAATCCCTTCCCGCGTTTCTCTCCTAGTTAAAAAATAAAAACAAATTCTAGGAGGTGGGGATTTTCAGAGAGACGTTAATGGGGAGTGAGTACTACTACCCGTACCGACCAAAATGAGACCGAAATCGTACCGACGGCCTCGGCCGGCCGTCTCCGGCCACCGGACGGCCGATCCGAGCCGTCCAAAAATTCTAAAAAAAAAACCGATATATACACGAAAAATAGGGTGCTTGATCCACGCACCTACACACATCGGATGCCGTTGATTCCCGCGTGGGCCCCCTCGGTTTTTTTTTTTAGAATTTTTGGACGGCTCGGATCGGCCGTCCGGTGGCCGGAGACGGCCGGCCGAGGACGTCGGTACGATTTCGGTCTCATTTTGGTCGGTCCTCATATCTTTTCTCATGGGGAGTTGGGCTTTATTATGTGTTGAAGATAAATCAAAATCACAGTTTTGGTCCTTGTTTGTTTTCTTTGTTCATATATTTCATAATTTTAACTAATTTGAGTTAATTTTACTCATACTTCATTAATTCACAACAGTAGATATATGTTATACCGTGCACAGAAGGGAACAACGTTGGTAAATTAGTAAACAAATGTAAGAAAATGATAGAAGGGAACAACGTTGGTAAATTAATAAACAAATGTAAGAAAATGATAAACAATAGGAAATACTTCATTCTACTCACAGGATAAAGAACCGTCTGAGCATCTCAACCGTAGAAGGATTTTTGGCATGGCAATTGAAGAAACTATTATGATAGATGTACACTTTGGAAAGGCCAAATGTGTACCAGCAGTCATAAGTTTCATTCACCTAAGAAACACCACCAAGGATGTCAGAACTACATCATTGTATCAAACTGAAAAAGAGTGATCAGGAATGGTTTGACTACAATCATTTCGTAAATCTGACAAAATCGATGACCGACACACATTTATATCAAGGCCCATGGTCTAGCCTTAAATCAATATAGTAGTTTGTTTCTGTGCCACAAAATGTTAGCAATCCTGTGGTTTGCAACACCTACCTTGAATTTATCTTTTGCTAACCATGCAACACCGAAGTTAGGCCTGCAGTCAAGGGGAAGGGCCTCATTTGGAGCTTCTGCAAGTGAAATTCGTGTCTCGCCAGAACGATCTTTGTATTCGACCTGTAATTATAATACCTGATTCAGAAGCAAAACAAAAGGATACAGACATTTTATTCCACTATAGGGATTGTCTCCCACCAAAACATGCTCCACATGAGAGGAATACCCTCTCCACTCAGCTACCCAAGTTCCTTGCACTAAACCTTTTGAGGCTGATTCGAAATTTTAATAGGGCAAAAAACTCAAATAGTATAGAATTTTTTCCTTACAAGGAAATACATTCCAGAAAGCCAATAAAAAATAGAATTTGTAAACAAGGTGTAACTGATACTCAGAAAACTTAAAACACATGCAAAACAAACAGACAAACAATAAATTAAGTTGAAGTATTGCTGAATTGGAACTTCAGAGATAGCTAAATATTTGTGATAAAGGAGTAAAGGACTCACAAAATGAATATAGTATTATACATCAATCAGATGGCTATTCACCTTGAATATAGAAGCCCAATAGTAATCATGATGACAGCGAAATTTCTTCCGTTCAAAAGGGTATAACACATGCTTCGCTTTATAATTGAGCAGCCCAAGTTCACACACCTTAGATGACCTAAGATCCACACCTGAAGGGAAAACAAAAACAAAAAAAGAAGATTGCGTAAATAATGCATGAAATTTGAAGCCAATTTTTGGAATAAAGCAACAAATAAAGGCACACCCAGTCAAAATGCATATGTAACAGCCATAAGCCATCTATATCTGTTAAATTACCCCAGTTCAACATTCTTTTCTGTGACTGTGGACTTCAATCATTCTCCTATAGGATATGCTCCTATGAAGCACCGACACCTCTAGAGGTCGAAGTATCGCAGTGTCGGGACACAGCGGGAACACGTATGGGACACGCCACGTGGTGTGTCCCATAATTTAATTTAAATTTTTTACGGGGACAAGGCTGGGGACACGGGGGGACATGGCTGGGGACACGGGAGGGACACTGATGGGGACACGGCAGGGGCCAAATTGTAATTTTAAAAAAAATTGGGGGCCAAACTGTAATTTTAAAAAAAATTGGGGTCAAACTATAATTTTCTTTAAAAAATTTTGGGGCCAAAATGTAATTTTTTTAGATAAATAAACACGTGACGCGTCCCCCACAGTGTCCGTGTCCCCATTTTTTTAGAATTCCCGTGTCCGTGTCCGTGCATCATAGATATGCTCTTTAAACCAAGAATTCCACCTCTTATCTAAAGTTAAGGGCATAAAAACAAACCAAACCTACAACATGATTCATGCATTATTAGACCAAAAAAGAAAACAGAGAAGGGGAAGGGGGAGAATAATAGGCAGAAGCATAAAGTCTTGTTCCGGGGGATTACATTCAACCAAAGAAAATGAATATATATGAAACTTTCGCATTACCATAGGGCTCTAGGCTCATACTAATTAAAGAAGACAGCTCCTGAGATGTCAGTACAGATGTAGAACATAACCCAGTATACATGCCATTCGATTTAACTTTGATTTAAAGAGATTTCCATAAAAGAAGAGACAAATATCTTCTTGTTTGGAAATTAACTCTTTTCAAACCAATCAGGATACTGATCGAAGGGGTTACCAAAATTACTATCCCTCTCCTTGAGCCTATAAATAGAGACTCTTATTCATCAAGAAAAGAGACCTTTTGGCTACCATTCTTGCAAGAGCTCTCAAGCACCTTCAAGAGTTCAAACATTCTACAAGGCTTATGCACATGCCAATTCTTCTACAAGTTTCACATCAAGCACTCTACATCTCAAAACTCACATAGCTTTCCAGTTCAATCTCTATCGTCAAGGGCCCTTTACTAAACTCATTTCCTTCAATCTTCTTGACACAAGAAATCATCAAGCGGTTCAACTCAACACAAGCTTCAACAGATGTTGGATTAATACAATACTAAGAGATTGAATCAGAGGTTCACCAACTGTAACGGAGTAAAACCACAGAGGATTGTACTCACAACTTAAAAATTATTGAAGTGGATAATTTGTGCATCTCTTTCTTGTTCTTTATTGCATGACTCAAAGTTTTTTTGTTACGTGATGAACAAAAGTCTTCATGATAGAGTATTGAGATGATTATTTTGTTTGGAATAGAGGAAATTGGTCACTAGACATGGTTGAGCCTGACCATGAGTCCCACCTAACCACAAGGGTCAAGGGTACATCACCATGGGATAATGCACTAGAAGACATAAGAGGGACAAGCTCATTTAGAGGACCATTGAAACGAACCATATACAAAGCCATGTGAATCGTTACCAACAAGGGAGGAGCACTCAGATAGAGACCACTCAACCGGAATGAGAAAATCAAATGCGTCTTAGTGAGAGTACCAAATGTTGTTTCTTGAAGTTGGCCCCTTAGCACACAGGTTGAGGAAAAGGCAATTCAGACATAGGCCTCTTCCATCGTGACTTGATAAAAGGACCAACCATGACACATAACTATGCCTGAGTAGCCAGCGCCACCTCACAGGACTAATACATGGAACTGAGCACAGGAAATGGTGATGCAATGTTCGACATGCCATATAACTCACACAAAAAAAGGGGGAAAAAAAGAAGAGAAAAGAGCATGTAGATAGTCGTTAATACCACTTTGCCCTATGCTGGAATGGTCTAGTGTGTCTCGTTCCAGTAGGAAATTGGTATAGTTCTCTTTATGTCATGTATTGATGATTTTCAGGTAGTACTGGCTTAGTCCACCCATCTTACGCTATTTCTAACATTTTTTTCCACCAATAATTTGGCTGCTACCAGTAAAATGCAACACTGAAAGATTCCAGTTGGACATGTTTCTTGAAGCCAGTTGAAGGAAGAAGGTAGTTGGTTACATTGCGTGCTTGCAGGGAGGAAGAAACCTCCTTTTATAGGAGGGCTGATCCAGTGGACCAGCTCACCCTTACACAGTGTCTCATGCTCAGGAATAGTTATCTCGACCCTCTTTGCCGCCATCATTATATTCCTAAAGACCTCAACTACCAACTAGACTCCGAATCAGAAGTCGCGGTACAATACACTAATGATAAACCTTGGAGATTTTGCATTAGGGAGTTGCAGAAGTTGATACGTTTTGACATCGAGTCTAATGCCAGGTTCTATTCTCCATTGAAGTCTTTTCTCTCTGTAAGACAGATCAAACTGCACATCCCCTTGCGAGAGGCGATAGTCTCGACAAACCTTCAACTCTATCCTCAAACCACAATTCCTGTGGTGGTCACAAGTGAGGCCATGAGTTACTAAGCTGTCCCGCAGGGATCACGAGTATTCACACCCCCCCACCCCCCCCCCCCCAACCCCAACCCCAACCCCAACCCCAACCCCAATCTTTTGGGGGCGTGCATCAGCAAACAAGTATGCATAACTACACATTTATACAACTCCTTTGGGGCCAGTCCATACAGAGCTTTGCTCTGACTTTGGGACCCTTGCAAGTGGGGGGTGGGATTGGTCCCCAGGATTAATTGAGGTGCACAAAAGCTGGCCCGAACACCTGAGTTATAAAAAAAAATCGACGCACTTATACATGAGAAAACATAGAACGTGAACCCCACCAGTACACTAAAAAACCTGTAATATTTGAAGAAAATGAAAAGCAAGTGGATAGAAGGACTCAACTTTCGCTCAGTCAGGTGGAAGTTTTGTCACTAATAACAGTGTCATCGTTACATTTCATTTTTCCTTCTTACAACCAACCAAATAGACCCTCATGGATTTCTACTGAAATTTTAGGGATAAAGAGAGAGTTAAAAACAACTTACTGCTGGATACTATCTTGCATTGGGAGGGAACAGAGATCGGGTTGGAAATAGCTGTGCTCCCGACGAAAACAGCTACAAACCCTAGAACAAACGAGAACGACAAGAAGGCTATGAGAGTGAAGACAAGGGAAAGGGAGCGACGCAACCACGTGTTGCGATGATCCTTGTTCTCCTCCTCCTCGGTGGTCTCGGCGGAATCCATTGGCTGTTGGTTTGATCGAGGATTAAGGGTAGGGTTGGGATCTGTTTCGAGAGATTCCGGCCACCGGAGGTGTCATCCGGTGATCGGAGGTTGTAGGGGTGGGCTTTTAGTTTTTGTTCATTGGACTTTTCAAGGCAGGGAAGAGACCTGGGGAAGATATTTTTAGGGAAGGGAGCACTTTGGATGGATTGTGGACAAAATAGGTAATGTATCAATTGTCAAACTTCACTAGTGTTTTTTTAAATTAAAAAAGAGAGAAAAGAATAGCGTTCAGATTAACTTACGCGCTTCTCATTTCTTTTTAATGGCCAATTCCATTGTTCTTTAGCGGGCGTATGACTCAACGAGAGTTAAGAGCATATAATCGGTTTTCAAATATGAGATTTACCTAAGAAGTAACACTAAGGTGTTGTTTGATTATACTGAAAACTCAAAAATTAAGTACTGAAACTGAATGTTATATTTTTTAAGCGGGAAAGATATTTGATAAACATATTAAACATTGAATCAAAACAAATAATGAATTAATTTAATCCCATTGGTATTAGTGATTTTCTTTTAATTATAGTAAAGTATATTTGTGGTATAACCCCTTCAAAATGGTGTAGCTACAATTTGGTCTCAACTCCATTCGACCGGGCTAAAGTTATCCACTGCAAACAAGAAACGAAAGCAGAAATATCCGTATGTGCAATTTTGACCATTTTCTGGCACACCCTTAATAACTGTTTAGGTTAGTGATTAATTTACGCAGAATTAAAATTTTTTGGTTCAAATTTGTTCAATATTTTTGGCATTTGTTAGTTTAACGCCAAATTTTTTATGTGATATGGGTGAGCAAGAATGAGAGGAATCGGGAAAGTAAAAAATTATGACTTTTACACGAGTATTTCGGAAAATATCCAAAGAAATGCTCAAAAAATAATTTTTTGGACATTTTCTTGGATATTTCCCAAAATACTTGTGTAAAAGTCATAATTTTTTACTTTTCCGATTCCTCTCGACCTTACTCACCCGTATTTCCCAAAAATTTGGCGTAAAACAAACAAACGCAAAAAAAAAAAAATTGAATAAGGACAAAACCAAAAAACTGTGTTGCATAAATTAATCACTATCGTTAAAACGGCGGTTTAGTCACATTAATACATTATCCTTCAAAATGCCTTGCACTCGCACTTCCAATCATCTTCGCTCTCAATCCTTACTTTTGCGAATTTTCATAAGTTGAAAGGTGTTTCAAAAACGCTTTCACGCTCACACTTGCACTTTCGCTCCTGCACAAGAATTACGTGGCACAAGTTAAACAACCCTCTCAAAAGAGTTTTCTCAGTTCTCAAAATCAACAATAGAAGTTTGAATCACCAAAGAAAAACTCTTAAAACTACACTTGCATGGCATGTGGTGGGGGGGGGAATTGGGGATCCACAACGCTCACAAACCAAACTGACGTATCTATAGTCTCATAAATTTGAAACAGTTGACAACTAAAAATATCCACACCCGGTACCTGCATCGTCTACAAAACTGACGCATCTACAGTATGCCAGCATCACTGCATCAGATTATCATAGTACCAATTTGAGAGCATAATCACGTACCCGATCGATTTTTGTAAGATGAGAGCAGGGGCAAACCCAGGATTTAGTTGCAGTAGGGTCAAATATAAAATTCGTGGGATCTTCAGGGCAATAATATTATCTTTTGGGGCAAAATTACAAAATACTCCTAAAAAACTATACATATTCTAGAGGTATTTTGGAACTCAGGGGGGCAAAATTACAAAATACTCCTCAAAACTATACATACTCTAGAGGTATTTTGGAACTCAGGGGGGTCACGTGACCCCCCTTGCCCTATACTAGTTCCGCCACTGGATGAGAGCAAAAACACATACAAATCTGCTTAGTCTGCAAAGGTGACGCGTCTATAGGAAAACATTCCTCCGACGATACATATAGCACATTCTGCTTCATCGATGATATGTTATAGAAAGAAAGGTGTTTTTCCACTGGAGAAATATCTCAATAGTACCGTGATGGTGGTACATATGAATTCCATAGTTTGTCACAAAAAGAAGGATAAGAATTATAATCATGATACAATATCTTAAAATCTTGGTCCTTAATACATCTAGTAGGATTTTTCAACCCACTCTCTTATTTTTAGTACTTCTTAGTACTCTTAACTTTTGTCGGTGGCCATCACACACTCAGAAACACACGTTGGCTGCCGTCCCGGGGCCAGCAACCTTGACCGGAAGCGGGTCCCACTTCAGTCCTTCTGTGCCGCAATGAGCAACTGCATTAGCTGCCTTTTCTCTCTCCTCCTTACCTTTCAGACGTATACGCTCTGCCCTAGACCCAATGACCTGTCCCAGAATAGAAGCCCCAATTGTCACCGCCATAGCATTCTTGGGCATCAAAACGGACTTCCTAAGCATCGCTATGAACGGCACGGATGCATGTATCGCTGCAAACCATGAGAGAGAAAATTTTGTAGTGTGCTCCTTCCATATCCCCAGAGGAATGTTAGCCAATATGCCCAACAATCCGATCGCGAGCATCTTAGAAAGGAGCGGCTGAGGGCGGAGGGTCTTGACAAAGGCAGTCTGGGCCAGGGCAGCTCGAGCAGCAATTATTGCTGGAGGGCATTTGAACTTCATGCCAGGTGGTGGCTGAAAAGCTTTCGCGACGAGTGGAAGAACACCGCTGACTGCTCTATAAGACTTGGCGATTGGGCAGTTACCAGTTTCTAACCACTCATTTCCCAGCGCCTCGTGTCCCTGAAAGATGTACAACAGGATGCGCAGTTCATACCTTGAAGAACTATGAAGCATGGACACGGACATGAGGATTGCGACGCGGATACATTGAATATAAAGAACATAGATGTTTGGTATACAAATTAGATTTTAACTTTTTCCTTTCAAATTGAGGATGAAAAGCAAATAATATTAGCATGAAGCTACACAAGCAACAAGAATTAAATAAATATCCAATACCTAAGTTACCATGGCAATTTTGATGATGTCCCAATTTTTCTAAAGGAACTTCTGCCATGCTAATGTGCTCCTATCATGTCCCCAACGTGTCCAACTACTAATCAGCGGTGGAGCCAGGATATGTATTTGGGAGGGGCCGAACTAAGAGGAGAAAAAGTACAACAAAAAATGAACTTTTGAATATTTATTAAGTATATTACCATTAGAGTCCATAATTTAGTTAAGTATACTAAAAAAAAGTCTTGACTATTAAAATCACAAAATGTGGTGTTTTTTTGGTTTTGTGTTAAAAAGAAAAATTTTAAACTAACTATGAGAGTGTTATTCCACCTTTTTTTTAATTGGGAGTGTAGAGGGTGTTCCACTTTCGTGGAAAAAGTACTTTTTGAAAAAGAAGGTAATTTCAAGCTCAAAAATTATGTGTTTACGTAAATAATTTTCCTACCAATATGGATCTTGTTTGATAGATCTTATTAAGATCTTTTAAACGGTGCAAAAAATATTGAAAAAATATTTTTCATTTTCATTATATTTGAGTTTGATATTACCTTTTTTTGAAAAAAAAAGTACTTTTTAGAAAAGTGGAACACCACCTTATTCCACTTCACATATGGCAAATTGAGTGCCAGTCAAGTGGTAGACGCCCTATACTCCTTGCACCATGTGAGTGTTCAAACCCCACTAGTGTTGTTGTTGAATAGGATTTGTCTTGTCAAATAAAAATTTGCATGCATGTGCTTTGGCTACCCCCATCCCATACACAGCTCCGCTACTAATACTATCTAAGAAGCATAGATAGGGACACCGAATTCTGATCCGACACGGCAGGGACACACAGATACTTTCCGTCTCAAAAATATAGGATACAAACATGCTGGGGATACGTTCAATCATGTATATATCTGAATATAGTACTGCCTAAACACATATCTACTTATTTTTACTTCCAAAATCACATGAAAGATACAATCTGTTATGGAACATCTAGACAAACACAGGACTCAAGAAATTCCTATAAAATAGGGCATGGTCACAGCAAAGAATTCTCAAGACATCTTAAATAATTTTCCAACTTTGTATATCAGTGCAAATGTCAAAGTTGATTAAACTTCCATACACTACTCTTCATGAATGATTAAAAATAGTTCTAAAAGTAGAGAATATGGGGTAATGTTGGAAGTCCAATAAAAAATTCCAGGCAACAAGCATTTATTGCATGTCCCTTGCAAAGTTGAGTTACCCACGGCCAGCAATATGAGAAAGAGGGAGTACAAATGACTTAGGCCCCGTTCCAGAAACCCAAATAAGTACTTAAAAAATAAGGACCTATTTTTAAACTTAAAAATAATGGGCTTACGAAAATAATTTTTTAATTTTTTTTGCAGGGTTTGATAGATCTCGGTTAGAACTATCAAACAAGATCCATATAGCATATTTTTTGATTTCAGTAAGCCTATTATTTTTAAGCTTGAAAATTGCAAATAAGTACTTATTTTTTAAGGGGCCTTTCTGGAACCGGGCCTTACTCTTATGACTATATTTTGTTGTGAAAACTGAATCAGTTCTCCTTTACTTACAAAAGCACAAAATAAATCAAATCACTCCTACTTACAAAAAAAGAAATTTGTGCATTATGTACATTCAGTCAAACAAGTTTACCTTAGAAGATGGGTCTTTGTTCTTCGATGACCCGGAGTTCTTTTTTTGATTATTCCGGTTCTTATTGAAGAAATCAAATCCAAATGGCCACCCTGGCCCAAATCCCGTCAAACTGATGGTGGCAGCCTTTGCAGCTAAAGGGTTAAACTGAGGTGCAGACTGAGATGCAGGCTGAGGTTCAAAGCAGTTGTCACGAGAATAAGACCTCTCCGAGAGCGGGACTACTCCATCCTTCCCATGAAAGATTTTAAAAGCCCTATCAAAGTTGGGCCCGTCTTCAAAAATTGGACCTTTGGCTCCCCTTGACTGAAGAAACAAAAGAAATGAGAGAAGTCTTGTGGGACTGGACCAATATAGCAGATCAAAGACATGGTTAAATGAAAGGTAAATACAAACTAAACAAACTTTAAGTACCAAACTATCAAACATGGTTTAGAATTACAAAACGATTCACACATAACAGCAGCAATTTCAAAAGGCAAAAGCTAACTTACAGGAATAGGGATGTTCACCGCAGAGAATGAGAAGCTAGTGGGCTTGTTAATGTTCCTTAAAAATGGACATCTTAGGATGTCTTGCCCATTAAAGGGGCACTCGGATGTCCCATCATTCATCCCCTTGAAGAAAAAGTCCATTGTTTCCTTTTCGCTGAGAACTTCCTGTACAAGCAGAAAGTTAAGTATTTAAATGGTACAAACAATGGAATGACATAAAGTAAATACTGCAACCATTTGCAGGAAAGAAAACCTATAACAGCCAAAGAGGTTGACAACAAATAAATAGTGAAAATAATGTCTTGCGCAAAGCAAAAGCAACACAAAAGCAACAACGGGATGTAAAAAACCAAATAAATAAAAATTCTTCGTCAACTGTCCAAGCATCCACTAAAGAGTCAGTTCGACCGCGGACCAGAAAATTGATCTAGGTAGGATATTCATTATCACTGATTCACTGCATTAAATGCTTTGTATTCACTAGCTTCTGGATAGATTTGGATCCTCGTCCTCTGTCCATATTTTGCCTCTCCACATGTGGAGGGTTTAACCTGAGGCTCCTAGCACATATACAAAGCGATCCCACCAACAGCCCACGCATGCTCTGAAGGAAGTTTTTGGACAGCGTCTTATTGGACATTCAATGATAGAAGAACAGCCTAGTGGCACTGCTGCGGTTAATTGAACTGTCTTCTGGTCAATCCCCTCTCTGTAGCTCTTGCCCGTCTCCTCTCTATCTCCCAAGAGGTAAGAACTACAACTCCATGACTTCTGAATCATGCTTCTTTGCACATATCAATCTAATACATATGTGTACATACTCAGTACAAAAGAAAAGCATAATTTAGATCTGCATATGACCTTAGTTTATGTTCGATTATAGTATTAGATCAGGTTTGATGCTGCAATTGATGGCATCATTGCATTTCTCCCTTTTCCCGTAAACAAAACCTCATTAGGGAGAAATATTCTTTTATTTTTATTTTTTTTTTCCCGTGTATGTGTAGGGAGGAGGGGAAACATTCTTTTGATCAATAATTACAGAAATATGACCCCAACCTGGATTCAAAATTAATAGCATGTATGATTAATCATCGGAGGTCTCTACACAGTGGCTAGCCAGAAATAAAAATTAATGAATCATATATAGTCGCCTAGTCGGCAACGCCACAATTCAGCACTAGCTACCTAACCTGCAAGATATTTGAAATAAACTTCACCCAAATACTGGCAGCCAAGGTGGTAATGGATACACACCATGCCATCACAATCAAATTAGTATGTCCCCAACTGGTACTCCCCTTAAACCTATTCATTGGACAATGTCAACTGAACGCCAAGAGACAAAGTTGCACAAGCCTGCCTCCTTGGTGGTCTCCGACTCTCCATATACGGGAATGCACCTTTGGCTATCAAGCTATATACTAACAAAATTATGAATAGCCTATATTATATAGTGGAGTAAAAGATCTAGGATGTATAAAAACAAGAATCCCATAAGGTGATTACTAATATATCCATGGTGGATGACTGGCTAATTCCAGGCTTTCATCGTGAAGCCTTTGACCACCCACAACAGTATTTCTTCCAACCGCGAGCTCAAATGTCTCGAAAAATGATTTGGGGAGGAAAAACTACAGGAGTTCCCAGATATTGGTCAGATTGTGATCATACAACTTCGCACGTATAGGATGGCCTACATATCAACAGATCAAAATTCATTTCATATCATAGAGAACATAAGAATACTAGAACCATCAAATACACAAGAACAGTCAAACATAAGAATACTAGATCCAGTGACCTGAAAACGGAAAACCCCAACTGAAACCCAAATACTTAGGTATCAGTACCATCAATCTGAACCTTCCAACAAACCAACACGAATTTTGCACTCTCATTTAACAATAACCAAAACAAAATCCCCTTCAAACCCAAATATGAAACCCCAAAACTTGAAGATCTCAATCGTAAATTAAAATCAATAAGTAACCCGTATGCTAATTTGAAACAAGAAAGCAAGAGAACAATTGGGTCAAAAGATCTACAGTCATCCAAAAAAAAAAAACCAAAGCTAACAGAAACAATCAGAATCAAACCATGAAAATACAGAAATAAAAGTGAATTGGCAAGAGAAATTATACGAGATTTTGGGAAATCGGGGAACAAATAACATACGTCGGGAAGAGTTGTGGGATTAGCCGGATATTCCAAAGCTGGAGGAGAAGGAAGAAACAATTCGTGTGGAGAACACAGACAAAAGCCGGGGTAATATGGGACCCGACTTAGCCGGTTTAAGAGGTCGGGTTGCCGGTCAGAATGGTTGTTGAAACGGTTGAACTTGAACCGGTCCACTTGCACGCACCCACTCCCCATGCGTTCCACGCGTTCCCATCAAAACCAAATAAAGAAAGAAAGAACCAAATAAAGAAAGAAAGTCAATAATGTCGATGAGGTGAAAAGAGTGTTGCTATAGGTACATACATTTATGTACATACATCGCGTATATACGCACTTTAAATCCGTATCAAATCCTACAAAAAATATTCGAATCGCTCATTTTGTTCAAAATAGTTTGTTTATGATCTCTGTAAAAAATTAACTCAACCCGATATTGGTAAAGGCATTTACAAAACATCCGTTTTTGCTACATAATCCAGGTCTGAATTCTAAAGCAAAGTTGGATGTATCGTAAACGCTTTTACCGATATCGGGTTGAGTTGATTTTTTACGAGGACCGTAAATAAACTATTTTGAACAAAATGAGCAGTTTGGATCATTTTTATAGGACCCAAAACAGGTCTAAAGTGCGTATGTACAAGGTGTATGTACATGAATGTATGTACCCATAGACTTTCCGGGGTGGAAATATTGAAGAGAGAATGAGAGAGAAAGTGCTGGTGCAGCGCAAGTGGGCTTTTGGCGTCACCCTATTTTTCTGGAGACTAATGTGTCGCCAAATCTTCTGTGCCGAAAAACCTCGATTTCTGTGCCAAGGGGTATTCGGCCGTTGAATTGTGTGTGTGTTTTCAAGACCCAAGATCCAAACCGAATAACCTCTTTGCACAGGGACACATGGGTTTTCCGGCATAGAGGATTTGATTCTACACAAAGTCAACAAATAGCTAATGAGAGGTATTTTTGGTGGTGGCATGACTCACGAGTCACGACAGAGCTCAAGTACTGTGAATCCAAATTTCTCTGTACATCTATTCCTATGCATTTTCAAACGTTGGATCAAGTTAAAATATTTATATACTTTAAAAGTTTCGAATAATTCAATGACCAAAAACACACTGGCACATGGGTATACCAAAATTTTGGTACAGAAGATTTGAGGGGCTCACGACACCTCAAAATATTTTTGGTTGAATTACGAATGTGTTCGGACAAAAATTGATTATCGATAGACAATGGGCATTTTTCATGTTAAATGATTTTTGTTTTGTCTTTCGTTTAAAATTTGGGGGATTAATTGTTAGTTTAGATTAGGGGATTTGAAAAGGCTTAAAAATATTGACCAAAATAAATAAAAATTTAAACAAGACAACTCTAATAATAGTACTTAAGACAGTGAAAATTTGATTTTTCAAATTTTTTTTATTTTGTAACTGTTGAACATAATAGTATTGACTAACTATGTCCAAACACGAACGATTAACTACTATATAAATTGTGTGCACAATACAAATATTACTTTGGGTAAATTAACAAAATCACCCCTGAAGTTTCTAAAATTACAGATTTCCCCCTCACATATGGGAAATTGTAAAATATCCCCCGTCGCATAACAATTACTCCATTGTCGTGATGTAGACGCTAGAAAATTCGAAGAAATCTGTCCAACATCATCAAATCCTAATTACAAGGGAGTAAATTGTCTTTTTGTAGCATGCGACAGCTATTTTCACACCTCTACAACCCTTTACAAGCTACAAGAGGATAGTGTAGTAATTATAATTAGGATTTTTTTTATTAAGATTTGATGATGGCAAAAAATTTGTCAAATTTTCTAGCAGCTATATCACTGACAGGGGTAATTTGAAATTTCTCATACATGAGGGAGCAATCTATAATTTGCAAAACCTCGAGGGTAGTTTTGGTATTTTGCTCTATTAGTTTTGTGGTATTTAGAACTACAATGGTGAATGTATATTTTTGTAAGTTTCCGTTTGACCAAAAAAAAAAAGAATGTATATTTTTGTTATTACCATCACGATATAGAGAATTATAAGTCAACAATCAATTACACAATAACAAACTTATTTACATGGTTCCACTTGAATTAAGCCTAACTTCCATGAGCAAAAAGTGATAAAGGAATCATTAACAATGAGAATAGAATACAAAGACCCGATTGTGCTGTAACTCTCCAAGAGCCACGAAACAAAGAACTCTCAAGGAACAAACTTTGTAAAATAAGGGTGTCAGAAAAAGGCTTTTATATAGTAGGTGTTTGACTATTTTCTCTCAAGGCCAACTTTGTAAAATAAGAGTGTCAGAAAAAGGCTTTTAATTATCCCATTAAATTACTCAACCCAAACTACCAAGGGATTGTAAATTTGTAATCAACATTCTAATACCTCAATGAAGAAATTTTTTCCTTAAATGGTAACAATTTAAATATTCAAACAAGAAGAAATAACTTGGAAGACTGATTTATCCAAAAAAAGTAAAACCTATAATTAAAAGGAAGCTGATAATGTCAAAACTCCTTTTGTTCCTGCAAAAATCATTTTTGTTCCTGTCAAAACTCAATATTTAGCTTTCATTGCATGACTTAATTGCCCTCACTACATCCCTTACTTTACAAAAATGCCCCTTAAAATCCCTTAGAGTATTTTAAGGTTATCTTAGGATTCCATAATCAGAGCTTCAAACTTTTTTTTCCCGAGAATACCAGAAATAGATTACCAAACTCCAAAATGAAGAACCCATCAAAAAGCTTCCTTGATTGGAAATTCTCACCAGATAGGAACTAATCCCCTTTTCATGACAATCATTCCCATCTTTTTCTCCTTAATTCCTCTTCTGTTTGTGAACTCAGAATCAATTAGCCGAGCTGATTTTCCACATGGGTTTGTGTTTGGAACCGCTTTTTCTGTTTGTGAACTCGAACAATCCATTTGCTGTCTTCCACTGCTCTGTTTCTTACAAATAATCCAGTATATACGTATATACTATAGTTTGTAGATGAAGGAAACAAGGGGCCAAATCATATGGGATACCTTTACAAGGCAACCTGGTAAGCAATTAGATTAATAATCCAAGCAAGCCCTTAATCGCTTTATTAGGACTGAGAGAATACAGAGCGAAAGCAAGCAAATTGCGTGTGCAAATGGGTTGATTTGGTTTTAGTGTTTTTAAATTGTTTTCTATGTTTTTAAACAACATGGAGGATTTTGGACTTCAGCAATGCAGACATTGTTGTTGATCAATACCATCGATTTGAGGTGAATTCTAAAGATGTGTTTAGTCCTCTGAATTTGAATTATTAAAATATTTTCAAGAACGTTAAAATACTCCCAAGGGATTTCAAGGGGCATTTTTGTAAAACAATTGGTATAATGGAGGACAATTAAGTCATGCAATGAGAGATAAACATTGAGTTTTGGTAGGGACAAAAAAGGTTTTGGTAGAAACAAAAAGGGTTTTTGACATTATCAATTCCGTAATTAAAATTGTAATTTACGCAAGACGATTTACGATCGAGTTGGATAAAAGAATACAAAATCAAGGATGGCAACTACTTCTACTGTTACTTCTATTGATATATATCTCCGTTGATACCTCTATTACTGTAATTGCTCTTTACCTTAGGCTACAGTTATCGTACGTGCTGACAAAGAAAAGAACAAGTTTTTATACTACAAGAATCCGAGAGGGCTGTTTCTTGAACCATTTATCTTTTTATTATAGACGACAAGTCAAGTGAAGAAACAGTTAATAATTGTCAAAATCCAACTATTTCTTCTGTGCTCGATACATATCCTCCCCTGTTAATTAGTTATCTTCAACATTTATTCTCTTTCTTTCGCTGAACTAGTACTGGCATTTGAATTATTTGTCCTTCACTTACTCGGATTACTGCAACTTCCACCATGTGTCTCGAACCTTCTTAGCCTTAATTTAGCCACACATTGGGTTTTTTTAAAGGGTGCGTGATTTTAGTATAGTAATCAATAAGAAAGTCCTAATAACAAGTCAAAATGGCTTACGCGTCTGGTCTGTGTAACATGCTATTTGGCCAGAAAAAAGCTGGCTGCATGCGTTCGGACAACAGAAATACTAGATGGGCTTCCGAATACAAGGCCTTATTATTTTTTATTTTACTATCAAAAGTTTCTTTAGGGAGGTTGAATGGTACAATATTGGTGTAGTCGATGATCAATTGGAAGTTTTGATCCACCAAATGAGTTGCATGGGACGAGATCAGTCTTTATCTTCTTCTTTTTTGATAATAGATCAGTATTTATCTACTCGTCCAATTAACCAAGTCTTTTTTTTGGGGTAAATCTCAATTAACCAAGTCTTCTCACAGTGTTGACTGTTCAACTACTCTGTGATGAGACCATTAAATTCAATATCTCCTTTTGGGAAATTTCTAAACAACGGAATGAGGTATTCAAGTGACAGATTCTTGGTTTTTTTTGACCTTGTCTTTCTACCTTATTAACAAAGTGGTCCCCTGCTTTCTACCTACTATCCCGATTCCCCACGCTCTCTCCCTCCAAGCTGGTGTTCAGGTTAATGGAGAGGGGATGCCTTTGTGACTGCGGTGTGAAAATGCCTCTCGGCCACTCTTAAGGCACTTCTCTATCACAAGCAGTGGAGTACAAGTAGGGCTGCAAACGAACCGAGCCGCTCGCGAGGATAAGCTCGGCTCGAGTTGGCTCGCGAACCGGGGTTAGTAGACTTTTTACGTTAATTACTACAATTAGCATTAGCATTTTAATTCCCTGATGTAGAATTCTTACAAAAACATATTACATGTTATTATTATTCTAAAATTAAGATTATTTTCATGTAGAGTATAAGAAAATGAAATATATATACCTTCACAATCAAAATAATTTTGGTTGTATTAGGCCTATGCAAGGATATATATACATTTTTCATTGGTACGTTAAGGCTCGTGAACAAGCTCGAGCTCGAGTCAAGCCAAGGCCTGCTCGGCTCGAGCTCGACTCGTTAAGTTTTCACTGAGCTCGAGCTCGAGCTCGGGTTCGTTAAAAACTTAATAAACAAGCTTGAACACGGTAAAACTCGGCTCGGCTCGGCTCGTTTGCAGCCCTAAGTACAAGCAGCGAGCTCCACACATCTGCGGGCTCTACTGCTTGTGAGAGAAGAGTGTCTGAGGATTGAGTGGCCGAGAGGCGTGTCTGTAGCATGATTGTTGTGATTGGCTGCTTTTGGTTTGCAGAAATAATTGTGGCAGTAAAACACATCTTTCTCGTGTGAACAATTTTTTTTTTTTTTATAAAAATAAAGGATTTCTGCATATCTCTTTCTTTTCTTTTTTGCAAATAAAGAACTTGTTTTTTTATTACTAATCATGTGAAAGTTATAGGATTCTGCATTGATTTTATCAGTTCCTCTCACAATTGATATTGTAATTTGATTCAGCTGTTAGGAAAAAATAACTGAGAGCGTTTGGGAAAAAGATGTGTGCGCGCGAAGGTCACTTTCTTTTTTTCTCTTGTTCATTACTAGCTCCGTTCAGTTATCGAGATTGTTGAATGAGAAATGTATTCTTAGGAAAAGTGAAGTAAAGAAAGATAAAATTTCTTTTCCTTGGAGGGCTCTGTTGATAAAGAATTTTGTAGGAACATTACAATTCGTTCCTTATAGAAAGTTACATGTAATTTGATTTTGTTTTTTTAATAATTTTCTATCCTTTCCGAGCAATTGAATGGGCCTTGGGGTACTCGGGGTGGTGGTTTAGGCTTGAGACTTACGGGTTTGCTTCCTTAAGGACCGGCCTGATTTTTTGGAGGCCTAATGCAAAAATCAAAGACGAGGCCTTTTAAATATTTATACAGACAAAATTTAAGGTTGATAAATTATCTTTCTAAAAATTGGAAGATATTCTAAGAAAGTATCTTGTTGGGCCTTTAATCGGTGAAGTTGAAGAACAATAGTGGGGCTAGAATAAGTAGGCCAAAGTTTAGCCCAATAGCTTCCATATTGGCGACGCCCAGTACCTATATCTAATAAGTAGGCCGAATTGGTTTTCCTTGCCTAAACAGGGAGAAATTTTTAAGTGACAAGCGGGTATATCTCACGTGGTGCCTGCTAGGCACTCCCGAGCCGTCTGATGCACTTTTGGACGGTTCAGATTAAAATTTTCTCTCTCCTCTCACCCCTCCTCTTTATCTCTCCTTTTTCTCTCTTCAAATCTGAGCCGTCCAAAATAGCATCGGACAGCTAGAATGTGCCGAACGGACACTACGTGATACCCACCCGACACTGAAAAATATTCTCCTAAACAGGGGTTACTTAATGCTTGGGGCCTTTTCCAACCAAGAGCATGAGGTAATAATGGCTTACGCTTGGGCCACCCTCCCTAGGTGGGAAAAAAGCCTAGCTAATTGGAATCGTCGACACAGACACGACGTCATTGAGCCCTTGGTACTAACAAAACAAAAATGTTTCAGTATTTTACCATCTCGTTTTCATTAACAAAAAAATTTCAGCATTTTATCATCTCATTTCCACTAACAAAAAAGTTGTCAGCAAAAACTCTTTTTGGTATAATAACTCTACTCACAAACTCATCAATAACTTATTCACTACCGGAAACACCTAACAACTTCTTGTTGATTTAATTTAATATTTTACTTTAATTTAATTTTAATCTCGTGGGTTTTTGTAAAGGAGGTAATTTATACAGTTAGATAGAGATAAAGGAGTGGAAATACCTTTTGAATTGGTCTCCTTGTTTTACTCCTAGTTATTAGTAGCATGTTGTTGAGTAAACCCACTTTAGCTTGATTATCTCCTATTTCTTCTACTATATATCAGAGAAGTTGTTTGCTTAAACTGTATATAAATTTAATCCCTTTTTCCGGCTGAAACATACTGGTGAAAAACTCTTATCAATATCTCTGTCTCTATCCTGCTTTAAAAACATACACAGTGATTATCACATATTTCCTACGTACTGCTTTTGTTCCGATTAAATACATTCAGCCATTCTTTTCCAATCGATATAGATTAATTATATTTGAAACAACATTTTATTTGGATTTCTAGTGTCGGGAAACTACATGGTTCGTGAGTTCAATTTACTGCACAGAAGAGAACTTGAAGGTCAATGTATTTTAGGAAAGGAGTACCATTCAACCCTGTGCAAGAGAGGGTATATCGTTCCTTAGGAGAGCGCTATCACGTGCCTTGACTACCCCACAGGCTATTCTATTCCCTTCTCTATCTATTTAACTTCATGAATTTGTTGATGAGTATTAAGTTAGAATTATTATTCTACCAGAAAATTCCTATCATATATTTTCTCCAACACTTCTCAACCACAAATAAAAATCTACAAATTTTTCACTACCGGAAACACCCCCTCAGCTCCATTAGTGTGCCCAGTCCATTCCATTTCAGTGAACGAACCAGCTAGAATGATCAGTAGAGTAAGGAGTTGCGATTGTATTAGGATATTTAATTATGTAATGTCCAAAAAGGAAAAATGGAAAAGGTTTATAAGGAAACGCCCACCAACTATTGTATAACTTGAGGTTAACTTTTTGAGCCACGTTGTTATGCAGATGGTTAGCAACCAATTGGGCCGGTTTGTTACAATTTAGGCATATTGAAAAGAATTTAGATAGCAATAGAAAATGATTTTTGCACTCTCTTTTTTGATTATGACACTCATTTTTTTTTTGTCTTTTAGTGAAAAATAATATACACAAAAATTTCACTAAAAGACAAGAAAATGGAGTAGCATAATAATAATAAAAAAGGAGTGTAGAAATCATTTTCCTAATACAAATCCCATTAATAAATTAAGTTTTGGAGCAACTAGAAGCTCGTTGATGCCTCCGCCCTGGTTATTTTAGTAGTGTTTTTGACAAATCACGCTGGGACAAATCTAACATGTGTGACATGATGAACCAAAGGCAATTGGCCCAATGGTTGTTTAACTATACCGAGGTACAACACATGTGAGTTTAACTCCCATACTCATGTTGATGGCTTCAGTTAGTGGTAGGGCAACATAGCTAGAAGAAAAAGGGGGAAAAAAAGAGGCATGATAGAGATGGGTTTGATCAATTCATTCAATTTTTCTCCATGTGAATGCAGGACGAAAATCAATTAAGCCCGTACAGACGTCCGAACGAGTTGACTTCGATCATTTGTGAGAGACCGTACTGAGATAGGTCTCACACAATCCGGTATACACCAAGTGGTGTGTACCCATTGTTCGATCTTTCGCTTTTGTTAGTGAAAGAGAGACAAAAGATGACCCACGTAGCTAGGTAGGGGTATTACGGTGGCTCTCATCGATCTGTCAAGATGAGTACCATGCATGCATGTGGCACGTACTTGGGGCCTAATAATCTTCCCAATTAAACAACATATATAACGTGGTGGTTAGGGCTGCAAACATAGAGAAAGTCCTCAACTCGAACTCGGCTCGTTAGCAAAAGCTACAACGGAAACACAGGGAAAGCAGTTGAAGGTTGGGCTTTATAGAGAAGTTCACACTTCTCTTTTACCTTCAGGAGCGATGTGGGAATAAAAGAAGTGGAGTAAAAGAGAAAGGAAAGCTTTGCATTTGTCCCACATCGACAAAAGAAAGTTGCAGAGACTTTCAAAACTCTATAAAAACCTCTGGTGGAGACGGACGTCACCCCCTTAATCCCTCAACTTTTTGCCCATACCCCTAATTTCGAGTATGATATACAGGGGAAATAGGGAAAATATAAATAGAAGTTGGAAAAATAAAATAGTTAAAATTAAATATATAAATAAGTTAAGCTCGCGAGCCAATTACTCGAGCTGAGCTTTGGTTGGCTCGAGCTCGGCTTGTTTATCAAACGAGCTAAATATTTAAGCTCGAGCTCGTTCTTTTAAGTCATGAATTAACCGAGTCGAGTCAAGCTGTTAACAAGCCGAGCCTCGAGCCGCTCACGAACGGTTTGGTTCAGATCGTTTGCAGCCCTAGAACTTGTGGTAAATTAAGCGTCACTCCACTTGCTAACCAAATACGTAAACAATTAGTAAAGTAGTGTATTTACGTACGTTAATGTGGGGCTGCTGGGGATGTGGTGAGAGGCGTACGTAGATCTATCTACTCACATGGGGGAGCACATGCATGCCAACATATATATAGTATATAATAGTGACATTTTTCATAAATGATACTATCAGCAATATTATGTAATGTAACACGTCTCTCTCTATTCAATTATTGTACGAGTTGTTGATAACGCGTTGAGCTCATGCATATGGCCACCGCCAGCTTCTGAAGCTAGCTTGCCAAATCATGTGATGTACTACTCCTTGAAATCTCGATCGACCCTATTTAGCTCATTGCAAAGTTGTGAATTAATACAAACCGGAGCACAATCGAAAACGTGAAAATCTCTCTCTCCATGTGTGTATATTACTCGTAATATACACAGTCACACACATAGTTACAGTCCCGGAAATAATTAAAACAACAATTTTCTTTCGATCTTAATTAAATAGAAAGATTCACTTCGATCCCAGTGAATCATGATCACCTTTCAATTCTTAACCGAAATGCCGAGACTCTAATTTTTTTATTTTTTTTCCGTGAACAGACTCTAAAGTTTTGTTTTATTCTAATGTGTCATTTGCAATATCTCATTTGTCGTTAGGTTCTCTTTCTCTTTCTCTTTCTTTCTTTCTTTAATTCATTAGTTGGGACCGTTGGGTTAGTAGTTAGTACTCTCTCTCTCTCTCTCTCTCTCTCTCTCTCTCTCTCTCTTATGTCTTATCTATTTGGAAATGAAATATAGTAGTAGGAGTAACTTTTTCAAACTAATCCCTACATCTTAGTCAGTTTTTGTTGACCAAGTTTTCAAACTATTACCCTAAACTATTGATTCAGAGAACTAGAAATAATGTTGTATATACATGTCCAAATTAAATAGTTACCAAAATAGACCAGATCAGTTAATTATGAAATAGGATTATTCGATCGCGTACCTAATTTGCATATTTTATGATATGATCTCACATGCGATTGTTTTGTTGTTAGGTACAATGCCTCGTTCTCAATGAATCACAAAACCAACAACATATATGTACATCGTGATTTCATTATTAATTCTTTCAAGAAACCAACAACACATTGCTCTCAATGAATCCCCCCCTACGATATATATTTTTTGAGTAAAAAATTGTTTGATTATCAATTTGGCTTTAATTTGGTTACAATTACCACGCAATTAGCTAGCTAGTAATGACGCCGTTGAAAACGAAAACATGCCATTAATGAAATGGGACGGTGAATTTCGTGATAATTAATTCCATAAGTTTTGTTGTCAGCAGTGGCGGAGCCACGATTCGGACGCTTGGGTGGCACCGTTCAATGGAAATCTAGTTACATGTTGCGCTAAAAAATATGAAGGGAAAAAAAATTAATTGTGAACCATATAATCAGGTTTTGTTGTGGGGTTTTTTTAAAAAAGAAATAAAGGGTTGCTTCAACTCTCTTGTGGTATGCAAAATGCAAAATGCAAAACAATATAATATTAATTATTCTTGATCCGAATCTACCATTTTTTAAATTGCATTTTTTAAAAAGTATTTGTACAAAGTATTAGGTTTTTTTCATACCTGTAAATACTTTCTCGAACCACATTAGTCTATAAAAAAAATTATGTGTTCGAATAAATCATGGAAAAGTTTAATTTCCAAATGGATCATATTCCTTTCCGATCAGTGGGAAAAAATTACAAATCTTCCAAGAACTTATGCAGAGAGAGAGAGAGAGAGAGAGAGAGAGAGAGTTGAAAAAGGGGAAAACAAATAGGGTGCCATGCCATGGATGCAAACCCTGGCCCAAGGGTGCTAACAAGGAGGCATTTTACAAGATCAAAAAAAGAAAAGAAAAAGGAGGCACTTTACCACTCTACCAAGCAAGCCTTTGTTTAGATTTCTTCAAGTATTCATATTTAACCTCACTACGTGTAATATTTTTGGGGGTATTTTTGAAACGGGAGGTGACACGTGCCACCTCCCCCACTAACTACCTCCACCCTTGGTTGTTAGGCATCTTGGTAGAGACGAAAATAATTGAATAAAAAAGGGAAATGATATTGGCGCTCCAAAAATTGATGCAGACACTCCAAAATCAGTGTAACTCCAAAGTCACTTTCCTTTGTATTTTGGAGTGCCTGCATCAATTTTTGGAGTGCCTGCATAAATTTTTGGAGTATCAATTAATATCATTTCCCATAAAGAACTCAGCTAGTAAAGACTTTGGCTTTTGCGTTCAAAAGGTCTTTAGATCGAGTTTCTTTAAGTGCCACTGAAGTTTAGTCTGTTTCATCGTTAGCTTTAATATCAATTATAAGCATTGTCACATGCATTATATAAAGTGAAGATAGGGCAGGCTTTCTTTTTTACGTTACGTCTCAATCCGGCGAAACCCAAATGATTATAATGTGCAAATTAGGCATAAGTACGTTATTGATAATAATTGAGCAGAATTAAATTTTGTGCTTTAGAAAAAAAAAGTATGCATGCCACTGGTTCCTATTGGTATTATTAGGTTGTTAAAATTATTAATTAAGGAGAATTACGTATGTACTTTTCATGATTGTTTCTTGCTTCTAAGGTAAGATTAATTGGTATTCAATTGAAAATGTTCAAACATTACAGCTCTAAAACCTAACTTGATCCGCATATAGTCAAATTGATTTGGCCCGGTCCCTAACTACCCTAGTGATCATAATTGCCCTAGCTAGTCAAATTGTATGAAGAAATGGAAAATCAATTATGGTAGGTGAGGTGGATTTTTTTTTGTTTTTTGTTTTTTGTTTTTGGTAAAAGTGAGAAGTTATATTGATGTAAGCCTAACGGCTATTATAATACGGAATTCATTACAAATATATTGGATAAAGCCAAACTAATCGTCTAAGATACAAAACGAGAAAAGTACAAGGCAGTTGATGTCTTCCACCTCAATCCATGCAGGAATCGTTTGACGCACATTCTGTTAAAATTTCATATTTCCTAGCAATCTCAAAAAGAGATAAAGTTCTAGCCAACAAAAAAGAGAACAAATACCCAAACGATCAAACGAACTCCAACCAAGTATGAAGGCGCCAATGAACTCCTAAAGCTACAGATCTGACAAACCACCATGAGTTGCTCCATCAAAGAAATCATATGGGGGTAGAAGAGAAGAGCACTATTGACACGGATACCGTTATAAAACAACATCATCTGGAAGAACTCGATCTATAGATGTAATATTCGCCCAAAGACAAAACTAAAACCTCTCACAAAAACGCGAGACAAAATTCTCACAGACCAAACGACAAGTCGTTGATATGAAGAGACACGAGAAAAAGAAAGAGGAGATCGAGAACTAGTATCATGGTCTTCCCCTCCCACTGCCGTATTAGGGTTGTAAAACCCTAGGGGAAGGGAAAAGGAAAAGAAAGGTAAATGCAGCGGCTAGGATTTCAGGAGAGAGAGAGAGGTACTCCTATTTGTATTAAAAAAAATGTACTCAACATGGTGGATTAACCAACCCGAGCTTAACTTATCGGGTCAGGTCAGGTCCAATATTGTGTCTTACTCGAGACAATTATGATAAGCGTTGCACATACGTGAAGATCCAGTCTAGTCTAGCGTTAACTTTCATTTTCATATCAAAACGATAATTGTTCAGAAGGATCCATATCCCCGGCCCTTTCCTGATTGCTCAGAAGTGTGAGTCAAAATCAAATAGATACTCCTGCAAATTGGCACATAAACCAAACTCCAACAGTTTAGAGAAATTTGATTTGAAATGATGTGATAGTAGTACGTACTACTATTTTTCAAAGGAAAATTCTAAAATCAATCCAATTGGCTGACAATAATAAGTGTGTGAATATATATTAAATGGTGTAAAAAGTACAAAAAAAATATGTGTTTTTCTTGTTTTCTAGTGTAGTTATCGTCAGTTCAGTAGGCTGACAATAGACTGTTTTTCAAATTACCAGAAAGTTGAGCTCTAAGAAAGGGAAAAAAGAAGAAGAAAGCACATAGATCATCCAATATTCCAGGAAGCTCCACTACCATAACAAAAGTCACTTGAACAGTTGAACGTATGATTCTGAAAGTAGAAATGACCAAGCAAAGAAGTCAAGGATTTTACTGTATTATATTCCAATCGGGGGAGCTTCCTATAGGGTACTTTTCCTTTCTTGATTCTTTACGGAGTAGAAAATACCTACAAGCCCCCCAAACAGCTAGCGGTACAACTATGAAACCGACGAAAACTGCACCGACAGTGCATAAATGGGTGTGTGGGTCCGGCCATTTCAGGGTCTCATACAAATGATCTGAATCATTTGTTACTTTTAGTATGATTTTTCGGACGGCTTGATGAAAGGTCAGCTCAATCAGATAATTGTAAACGTTTGATCCAATTAATGTTTCAATATTTCATTTGGAATTCAGGTTATTGAAATTTTGAACGAATATTGGTGAAAAGTGACAATTGGATCAACCACTAAAGTTATCCGATAGAGCTGGGTTTTTTTATTTCTTCCCAAGGAGACCCGAAAAAGTATTTTAAAATGATTAAAAGATTCGGATCATTTGTATGGTATTCCAAAGTAGGCTCCACAAGGTGTGGCCTTCGTCGGTATCCATAGAAATACTGTACTTGGTTAGAAAAAGTATAGTCGTGTATATCAATTAAGCAAAGAATAAATAAAGAGACAGTGCACGTGACGGTGAAGTAGGTTTTAATTTTTCCATATACCAATTAATTACTGTTCAAAAAAATAAATAAATAATATACCAATTAATTACTGTTCAAAAAAATAAATAAATAATATACCAATTAATTAAAGTTTTTTTTTTTTGATAAGTACCAATTAATTAAAGTTGAAGAAAGGAATTTAGAGGGAGAAAAAGACGCGCATGCATGTCTTGTCTGAATTATATTCCCACTAGTGTTAACCCGTGCCTACGGCACTACGCATCCCGGTTGGAATTGTCTGTGCCTACGGCACTTGCTAGCTAGTGGCTCAAAACACTAAATCGCCATCGCTGAAATGAGGACAGGGTTTGACAACGGTCAACAAAAACAGAGAGAGAGAGAGAGAGTCACAAAGAAATCGCCATCGCTGAAATGAGGACAGGATTTGAGTGATTCAAATTTTGAAGCCCTTGAAATCGAGAGACATGTTCTACGCACCATATTAATTTTATATTAATTTCATTCTCACTATTCATCCTGTAATTCTGAACACACACCAAAAAAATGAGAGTCAAATAAATGTTGTTACAACTGGTAGAAACTTGTTGAATAAAAAACTAACTATTTTTTCACTTTCCGAAAAATCAGCCAGTATAGTCCATAGTCTCCGTACCAATGTTTTGATGGAAATATGTTTTGAAGAAAAGAGCATAAAAGTAAAAAAAATTATATACTGTATGTATTGAACGCAACCAAAAATCTATTTTAGATGCAAGCCTAGTATCTATATCCCATGTGATGGGAAATGTGTTTTTCATGCAAGCTTAAGATAAAGCTTATGTGGCTATGGTAATGTGTGTTTTTTCATGTAAGCTTAAGCTACGGCAATTGTCTATCCCTTTAAAAAAATAAATCTATCCTTTTAACAACTGAAGCTAAAGCTTCAAAGACAAAATTTGAGAAATTCAATCCAAAAAATAAATCTCATACCCGTGCAATATGGTTGTTGGAAGAATTTTTCGATTAACTCCAACTCCCAATTATAACCCAGCACTAAGAACTGGCCAAAAAAAGAAGAGAATTAACCGCGGGTAGAGGACAAAGAACTGATAGCCATACCTGTGGAAAGAGAACCGGAGAGAAGGCGAGGGTCAAGGAGACATGAAAGAGAACTGGAAAGAAAATGTTTAGGAAGAGAGAAAAAGAAAAACCAAAAAAACTAAACGCCGAAGACTATATTGCTACAAAATCGGCAGTCAAAAATTATTTTAAAAAATCAATCTTTCCGTAAAAATCTGTCACCCAAAAATCTGCCATTATCTCCCAATAAAATTAGTCGGTTTATTGTATGTATTTAAACGCAAATTTTCAAAAATCAATACATCAAATCTTTCCAAAAATCCTCCCTCGCCTATTAATCAATTGACGTATATTGTGTTGATTTTAAGCCCCAAGATTTTAAGCCCCAGGATTGCACGCTATTTACAAAACATGCCATTAGTTTGTATGTGAAGAGTAGAGAAATCCGAACCGTTGGATTTGTTTGTATGGGTAGATAAAATTTGTGTCAGAGAGAAATCTGAACCGTTGAGAGAGAATATTCTTTTGAAATATTCTCAAAGACCCTTGTGTTTTATTAGATAGATAGTAATATATAGACAGAAACATAGATACACAGTCCATGAGACAGACAGGTGACCTTTCCTTTTCCTTTCCATCTAACATGTATAGTAACTGCAAACCAACCATGTAATAATGAGGTTTTTTTTTTTCTCTAATAAAGGATAAATTACCAAAACTACCCTTGAGGGTTCTACAAATTACGTACTGTCCCCTCGCGTTGGAGAACTAAAAATTACCCCTATCTCTTATAACAAACTACTCTTTTGTCGTGATGTAGCCGTTGGGAAATTCAATGAAATTTGTCTGACATCATCAAAAATTCTAAATTACAATGGGCCAACTTGTATTTTTTTTAGCATGTTGAAGGGTATTTTTACACATCCGCAGCCTTTAAAAAGCTACAAAAGGACATTGTAGTCAACTAGAATAAGGATCTGAAGATGTTAGATAATTCCGTCGAATTTTCAAGCAGTTACATCACAAGGAGGGAGTAATTTGTCACGAGATAGGGGATATTTCATAATTTTCCAAATATGAGGGGGCAATCTATAATTTGAAAAACCTCGGGGTGATTTTTTGTAATTTACCCTTGATAAATCTTTCCAAATTATTATCCATTACAAGGACTAATTAATATTCACATTTCTAAAATAAGAGTATACTACTATTTTATTTTTGTGATGACTCGGGTGCGCGGGCCATTGAGAGGACCCCTTTCTCAAAATTAACTATCAAAATGCGATATGAACTAATTAACTATCTCCAAGTTCTAAATTTCTAATCCAAGTTAGGCTAACCTTTTTTCCATGACCATTCAGAACATTCTACTGGCCGGGTAAACAATTATGGGTTTTTGGTTAAATGCCACCAAATATCTAGGACTTTGGAAACCTTGGACAACTCAGAGGTGCCGAAATATCTAGGACTTGTTTGCTTGTGTTTCTCAGTTTTTTTTATTGTCATTATTACTTGAGATGTTTTTGTGTCATTTTATTGTCACTATCATACGGTGCTTGAGTCTGAACACGTGTTTTCTTGTTCAAAGCTCGTTCAAGATCGACAAAACTTGATCATTTATTTGAAGTTTGTTACTGCTTGGATCGTTCAGTTTTTGATGTATAAAAAATTAAGTTACTCGAGAGCGGCGCATGTTTAGTTTAATTAAAACTCATTTGAGATCAATCGGTTTGTCTCATAGATAAGCTAATTTCGAACAAATTAGCAAACTCATTAAGTTTTCAAATCAAACTTAACCAATTCACCGGGGCTCATTTGGCTCATTTATCAATCTGGGAAGGTTTGCATTTGTTATAGTTTTTTACCAATATATTTTGTTTTCTAAACAGCCAGTTTTTCCTACTTCATCCAATTTGTTGGGTTTTTTTTTTTTGAAGTCTTTAGTGTTATTTTTTAGGATAAATTTTAGAAACGATCTTTCTAGTTTCAACCCAGTCTCACTTTCATCCCCCTAGTATCAATTGCAACGGTTTTAACCCCGAAGTTTGGTCAACATACCTATTAGGTCCAATAGATAACGCATATTTCCCAAATAAACGGAAAAGTGCCTAATGAAGGGCAGTTTCAACATTTTAGGGCCTTTTTCCATGTCTCTCAATTCCAACTCCTTGACCATGTATGTCTCTCAATTTCAACTCCTTAATTAGTCATTTTCTGTCAATTTGGTAAGCAAGCGTTATCTACTGGATCTAAAAGGTACGTTGACCAAACTGCGGCATTAAAAGCGTTACAATGAACACTATGTGGGACAATGCTGAAATTGGATTGAAACTAGAGAGGCCATTTCTAAAATTTATCATTTCCGATACACTCAAAGCTGGAATTAGGAAAATATAAAGTGATAGGTATGGGCATTGACTTTTGTGACAGGTATGGGCGCCACCGTACAGGAGTCAAAAACCATGTGAATTTCTGACCTCACTACCTTTTTTTTCTCTCTCTCCTGTTGTTTCGATATTTATAAATAAATACGGAACAATTCATTTATTAGGCTAATTAATAAATACCACCGTCCAGTGCAGATTAAAAAAAAAACACCGTCAAGACAAATACTAAACGTGAGCTACTTAATTATTTTAAGTGTGTATATTCTATTTATAAAAAGACATCTCCGTATGTTTGTCTCTCATCTGCAAAAAAAAAAATAAAAATTATGGTATGTTTGGTTCGATGGAATCAAAGTTAGAATTGAATGGTCATTCCAATAACATACTTATTTCTATATTTGGTTTACCATTAAATGATGGAATGATCATTCCAAACGGAATCGCTATTCTCTTTAGTAAAGGAATTGTTATTCCACTAAAACAACAAAGGAATTGTCATTCCATTTCTTTGTCACTCTAAGATTCACTATTGCCACATCAAAATTTACTGTTCCAAATATTACTATTGGCCACTCAAAAATTTACTATTGCTACTCCAACATTTACCATTGTCATTCCAAAAATTACTATTGTCACACCATTCCATTGCTGATGGATAGTTATTCCTAAGCACAATCAAACTTGGGAAAGGGAATGGATATTCCAATTCATTCCATCGAACCAAACGTAGCCTTAAGGATTTCTCTTGGCATCCACTCACGCCTCATTCCTCTCTCCCTTGCCGTTCTTTAGAGAAATAAAAGGTCAACAAAAAAGAAAAAAACAACTGGCTATCGTAATCTAGACACGAAAACCATGGCAACTGTTGAATTTAAATTTAAAGTAAGTTTGACAAATCATGGTAATTCTGTGAAATCATCTATAAATTTCTGGAAACACTAATTTTTATTTTAGAATGTACAACAACAGTCAACAAGTTACTAGTTTATTTTGTTAATTTCTTCATTTTTTTTACTTCCATGGAAAGGCGATAGCGATGAGATCGATCTCACTTGTACGAAACAAATTACTTTATATAATTTTTGTTAACTATGAAAATTATGAAATCATTTTGTGGCATCACGTACGGGGCATGCCGCTTGTTATGAGTATTTTGGTTTTAGTTTTTAATCTTCTTTTGTCTAGTGAATTAAGGATGGGCTTGATTCCAACATCTGTTCATTAATCACTTCGAAATCATTGGTTTAATGTGGGGGTAAAAATGCTTTGTTCAGTTTTAATTTATGTAGTTTTGAGGAAAATTTGTTGATTAATTCATGCTTGATATTAGCGTATTAAGCGTTTTATTTGTATTCTGCTACCTATTTTTACTTGGATTTAGCAGGTGAAAATGAAAAGGAAACGTTTCATTTCTAAAATTCTGATAATGCTTAAGTTTTAAAAAAATTCCTCTGAAGGATATTATAAATTCTTTTTCCAAAAACAGTATTATTGGCAATAAATGCAAGCATTTTTTTTCTTGAACGGCGATTTTTTTTTTTCAAATTACAAAAATTAAAGAGACCCAACAAAAGGCTGATCAGAGCAATAGCATACCCATAAAAAGGCACCCCTCACTCAACAATCAACTGCCGCCAGGACCCCAAGAGGGAAAGAAAACCAAAGGGCAATAAATGCAAACATTGCTGATAGGGTACATGTATAAAACCAAAAAATCCTCCAGGGTTAGTGCAGTTGCATGCAATTTCTATTCTTGTATTGATCTAGTGAATTGGATTTTTTTTTGGGTCAAAATGGTAATAACTTAATTTTGATAGAAAACAAACGGTACAAAAAGATAATCTACTGAATTGGTTAATGGACTAACCCACTTTAAAGCAAAAAAGTCAACTTTTTTTACTTTTTTTTTCTTCTTAAAATGTGGTTATTTCCAAAAATATTTGGGTAAAAGCAAAATAAATATATTTTTCCGATTCTTCTCGTTGAGACGAATCAATAATCCATAAAAATATTGGCACAAAACTAACAAACGCAAATTTTTTTTGAATAAGGACAAAACGTGTACTTTTTCTAAAAGTCATAAAATTGTCGGTGGAACAAGACCTATGTTCCAATGATATTCGCTCAATTTTCGGATTCTTTACTTTTGATCGATTGTTTTGCGTAATCTAATTTCGATCGAACACGATATTTCATGTGAGGGCTCCCAATTAAATTCTGAGGGATTTTATGTCTCCAGTTAAAAAATATATATAGCATTTGGTCCGTCCAACTAATTAATTTTGTAAATAAACCTCTTTAAAATATATAAGTAAGTAGTAATTTACACCTTTATTCCCTCCAAAAGCTAGATACTTTCCTCATGGTCATAGGTCACCCATTACCACTAGATACCATTGCTAGATCTAATGCATGCTCATATTGAAAATAAAATAGATCAGCAAACCAAAATAAAACTACCATTAAAATAAAGAAGAATGATGTACAGACCCAGGGGTTGTCCCAGTGGTTCGGGCGAATGCCAGACTTTGGAAGTATTCCTTAAGGTCTAGGGTTCGATTTTCCACAGGGTGATCGAGTAACCTGCTCTGGTGTGTCGCCAACGGAGGTTTGGATTGTGTAGTTAAGTCCAATTAGTGACCTGGCTGTAGAACTGTTCCTCCGTAAAAAAAAAATTTGATGATGTAGAAGTGAATTCGTAATCTTACCAACCACATACCTAAGTATGACATTATCGATTTTCAATTTACTTCGTTTTTCATAGATATGGAGTAGTTTATATACATGAACAGTCAGGATCGTATATAAGGGATCCCTTATGGCCTTACTGTAAGGGACTCTCCTTTCCCGATCGAATTGCGACGATCCGAGCCACTCAATGTGTTCAGAACGTGATTTTAAGGGTACCCGCAAGAAATCGCCCAAAAAAATAACCAGGAAGGGCTTGATCCGAGCAGTTTTTCATAAAAACACTATAAACCACACAGTACACAAAAACATGCACAGCAATGTTGGAAAATTCAAGGTTTGAAATTGGTAAAGAAGGAATTGATGTTCTAACCCTAAAAATTTGTTTCAGGGCTTTAAATACGTTCTGTTTCGCGGCACGACCGGCCAGGCCAAACACAATCACGCCCGGGCCGGATTTTCAGCAATCTTGAAAAAACCTTCGGGCTTCACACTACCCAACATATACGTAGTGTGCCCTCGACCGTGTGCAAGTGCACACATGGTCAGTTTTGCCAGTTTTGTGAGCTCTCATGTGTGCAGTAATTCTTCCATGGCTATGGGATTTTAGCATACCAAAAATGTGAAGATGTGATGTGCGGATTCGCCTGGGTTAACAAAAATGATCGAAATTATTCAGTCGGGAGACAACAAATTTTTTTTTTTTTAAGGAAACATATATACATATATATTAACAACGAAACAAATACAAAGGACACAAAAAGTCCCAGTACAAGGAAAAAAACAAAGGGAAAAACAGAAAAACCACCTCTGGTGTCGGAACCCACGCCTCACACATGGGTGGAAAGATCCTGATCTACATCAAGGTGTAGCTCGGTCCCGTCGCAATCAAAGCCACATTGACGCCTTCACCATTGCTACTGAACAATTAAATAGGGACAGAGAGAGTAGTTGATAAAAATCAAATCAATCAAATACATTTAAGTGCATATGTGGTTGTTCGATTTATTCATTTTTTAATCCAAATTTTTGCTTCTAAAATTCCGGATAGGAAGTTAAATGAATTGATGAATCATTTATTGTTACTCCTATTTGAATGAATTGATTTTTTTAACAAAGATACACGCAGAGATTTTTCCTACAAAATGAACGGCTTCGATCATTTGTATGAATCTGTAGTTGTACCCACAGTAGAGTAAGTTTTTCACATTGCTATCAAATTACAGAGCTTTCTAGATGCAAAACCAAGAAGTCTACTGACACAGACTTATAGTACACAAAATTCGCACAGATTTTTTGTGTGGGACCCACTACAGGTCTCACACAAACAATCCAAATCATTTATTAAATGTAAAACATTTTTTCAAGTGCCCTCGCGAAAAATTAGCTCAATTCAAAACTTATAGGTACTCGATCCAATCATTTAAGATTTCATTATCTTGAAAACCAAATGAAAAGTTTGATGATTAGGTTGAGCATCTATATGTATCGGATTGAGCTGATTTTTCGAGAAAGCCTTTAAAAAAATATTTTACATTTAATAAACGGTTCAGATTATTTGTGTGAAATCCGTAGTGGACCCCACACAAAAATCTGTGCAAGATCTATTACCTATTTATCTTAGTGTATAGCACCGTTGATGCAAAACACTCTATTTTGGAGTAATTATGGAAAGATAGATAAAGTAATGATATTAATAATTTGAGAGAATTTATCGGGAACGGAGAGAGACGAGTTGATTTTAGAAATTCAAAGGAAAAATAGTCCAGATAAACAGACTGATTTCACAACGACCTCTTTATTTCTAATGAAACGTCCAATTAATATTCCTCCCACATGCCTCTTGTACTTACGCCTTGAAATTGCAGTAATCATTCCGAACTTGCCGTTAACCAGAAGTTTATGAAAGATGTACTGTACTAGTACTAGATAAGAAGGGACAGACATATATATACATACAGTTAGAGAGAGAGAGAGAGAGAGAGAGAGAGAGAGCATTACGGTCATGTAATAAGGGTAAAATGGAAAAAAGACAGCTGGACACAAGGCAGAAGAATCAGATTTTGTATTTAAGGTTTATTGCTTGCTCTCTGAGTTTGCGTGGGTATGAGGTTGATATCTTTGATCTCTCTCTCTCTCTCTCTCTCTAACTGAGAAAAATCTCCCCAAACCCATCATTATGTACCTAGTTTTCAATTCTGAACCATTTTATCCTTTGTAGGAGACAAACATTGAATTTCATATCGGAAAAGCCGAGGACGAACATTCCACAATCAAAGGTACTCTACTAATCTCATTCTCTCTGTTTTTGTTTGTCCTTTTTTTTATCCTCGTTTTGTTTGTCCATTTGGGTCTCTGTTTTTCCTGAGCTACGTACACCCTTCAGATCTTCAAATTCTGTCTCACATTCCCATTGCTCTCTCTCTCTCTCTCTCGCGGTTAGTTTACTGCCATCTTTTTCAATGCCTTCCAATTGGGTTCCCTTCAATTTTGTGAAACAGATCTGGGTTTGGACATGGGCTCTTTAATTTTCTCCTTTGTTTCCATAATTTCAGCTGATTGTAGTTATAATAGCCAAAGATTTGGCAATTTCCCAAATGGTCTTCAATAAAACTCTCGAATCTTTCTATTTCCTAATCGAATTGCGTGGTTCTAAATTGTTATTCTCTGTTTCCATTCGTAAATATTCGTTCAGCAAATTACTTGAATTTCACCCAATTCTCCATCCATTTTTTGGTGGGTATTTCTGGGAGCTTTGTGATTATGCTTTTTCTTGTTCGATTGTTCTTTATAAATGAGGTTATTTTTGGCTATGGATTACTAAGGAAAAAAAAAGACAGCAGATTGGCAATACTGATAGTGGAATGTTAAGAACCAGTCTCCACTCTGCCAATTATACAAAGTTTTGTATTTGTGTGTGTAGAAGTATACCTATATAGTTACATACTCTCTCTCTCTCTTACATGTGCTTTTGGCTTTTGCATGGTCAGGAGGGAGATTGATTATTTCATTTTTGCTGCAACTCTTTCTTGACTTTAGTGGGTAAGAGGGCCCTCATCTTTCATTAGGACGGCTGAATTCAAGGGGGGGTTAGAATGGACCCAATGTCATGTGGGAAATATAAAGTTAATTTGACAAGGAAAGTGTAAAATGTCGGTTGTTGCTATCAGAGATCTTTGTAGGTTTACCAGTTTTTCAAGTCATTTAAATGGTTGGTATTGGCCATTAGATCTGCATCAATCCCCTGTTTTTTATTTGACTTTCTAAGTTGCTTCTAGCTTTTTGTTTCTTTAATTTAATTGAGGCCGTGTTTGGATATTGGACTTGTCGAGCTTTTTCTTTTTTCCGGAGGATAAGATCATGCAAAAGGAAAAGAAGCTAATTTTACTTCTTTTTGTTCTTTTAACCTTCCCTTGGTAAGCCATCAGTAAAATCCATGATCCAAACATAGTCTTGCCGATCTGGGTTTGTACAATATGCTCTTACATTTTTTGTGATTTTCATGGATTGTGAACTTGTTTCAACCAGTTCAGTTGCATAGACAGAGAAATAAAACTAGGGGTATCTTAAGTAGTTGAGATTTCCAGCATTCTTTTTTTTTTTTGTTTGATCGATCGGAAGTCAATAACGTTAGCATAGTTAGTTCCCAACATCTTAATTCTCTCTTCTGTGAAATTCTGAAATCGACAAATTTCGGTAAAATTCTCGAGTAGATATTGTTGTCTAACAAGTACTTTTTTCCCTAGACCTGATTGTAATTTTATAGATTTTCATGTTCCTATGGAGACTTAAAAGTTCTTCTGCATATGTGTAGATAAGTAACGCAAGTTAAGGAACCATGAAGAACAAAGATTCAAAACCAGCTTCTCCATCTGATAAAAGTTCAAGGGTAGTCCCCTTGGGGTTTATGTTTGTTGTGCTATGTGGGCTCTCCTTCTACCTCGGTGGCATCTTCTGTTCTGAGAAGGATAGATTTTTAACTAAAGACATCACCAAAGAGATTGTATCTCCCAAGAGAACCGCCGATGCTAGCTCTGGCCCGCTACAAGTTGTGTCCGTTGCATTCCCGGAATGCAGCATTGACTTTCAAGACTACACTCCGTGCACAGATCCGAAGGTACTCTTTGAACGTCTAATTTCGTAGTGCTAAGGATATAATGGATCTGTTTTTGGATAGGGGTTTAAGGCACGAGAACATTTCTCCCCAAAATCCTCGTCCCTCTTCCACTCCAATGCACTCTTAGCTGCACCATGAGATCGTGATGCTAGAAGAGCATTGTGACAGGGAACCTGGATATTATTATTGCAGACGGCTCTCAACCATCATTTAATATTGTGTAGATAACATATTGTTAACCAACTAGGTTTACCAAAATTGCTAGTCCTGATCAGGAGGTTAGGGTTTGGAGTCATGCCATAGGCAAGATTTACCTCTCTACAGCTTCCTATTAGAGAGAGAGAGAGAGAACAAATATTGATGGCAGCTTATTGTTGTTACAGAGGTGGAAAAAGTATGGTGTCCATCGGCTCACTTTCTTGGAGCGCCATTGTCCTCCGTTATTTGAAAGGAAGGAATGCTTGGTTCCTCCACCAGATGGGTACAAGCCACCAATCAAATGGCCAAAGAGCAGGGATGAGTGTTGGTACAGGTACTGTGGACTGCTCACAACTTCTTTCCTCGGTTTCTTCTTTATGTATCTCATGGAACTAATCATTTTGATCTGATTCTAGGAATGTTCCTTATGATTGGATCAACAAGCAGAAGTCTAATCAGAACTGGCTAAGGAAAGAAGGGGAGAAATTTCGATTTCCTGGCGGGGGTACTATGTTCCCCCACGGTGTTGGTGCCTATGTTGATTTGATGCAAGATCTGATCCCCGAAATGAAAGATGGGACCATTCGTACTACCATTGATACCGGTTGTGGGGTGAGTTCCTTATGATGATTGTCTTCTTTTACTCTAATAATCGGTTGATCACTTGATACACAACTAGATTTGTTGCTCATGTGATAGCTTATATCTCAATTCATCAAAGGAGGAAACATATCTGTCTTGTGAAACAAAGGGAGAAATCTTATTAGCCCTTTGCGCTTATCTACTCTTAGTGTCCTATTTTCCGTTGTAGATTCATACAATTTTTTTAAATAAAGCATGTTATGCAAGTAACCATCCCACTTCGAATTCAGTGTTTACAATCTCTACAATTGTTCTATTTGAAGGTTGCTAGTTGGGGAGGTGATTTGCTGGATCGTGGTATTCTAACGATCTCCCTTGCACCAAGGGATAATCACGAGGCTCAAGTCCAATTTGCTCTAGAACGTGGCATTCCGGCAATTCTGGGCGTTATTTCAACTCAGAGACTTCCTTTCCCCTCAAACTCATTTGACATGGCTCATTGCTCAAGATGCCTCATCCCGTGGACAGAATTTGGTAACCAATCTCTTTTAAACTTCTTATTTACACTAGTGACCAAGCAGTAGAATTTTCGGCATTATATCTTCTTCTTGTTTTACCTTATAATTTTCTGAGTTCTCGTATGTAACAAAAGAAAATCCTTTCGCAACTTTGCTAAATTAGTATAGCTTGTCCCTATTAGGAAAAAAAAAAACCCTCATTGGTAAAAACCATGAAATAGAGCTCTTTCACAACTTTTGTAGGCACTTTCAAGTTTCTTTTTATAAGAATTCTTATACTTACAGGAAGCACCGGGTGAGACTTGTTTATTTAGAGTAGAACCATTTTCAGTTTTCTTTTCTGTTTTTGACCACTCATAAACTCCATAACCATTCCCGTACACTGAAAACATGTGGAATTCCTTAACAAAAAGAACATATGTGAATGCTTTGTCACTCCAAAATTTTATGCAGTGACTAGCACTGCTTAGTTGGGCGCAATAGTTTGCTTGTTTGAGTGTGTGGCATCAATCTATTGGTCTCAAGTTTATACCGCATATCAATCGGTGGCAGTTTGCTTGTTGAATTTCTTTATACTACTAGCTAAAGTGCATCTTGTCCTTCACTTAGTTGTGCCATCCATGAAAAAGCCTTTATAACCTGGGTAAATAAAAAATTTCAGGTGGGATTTACCTTTTGGAAATAAACCGCATTCTCCGACCTGGGGGCTTCTGGGTTCTCTCTGGTCCTCCCGTGAACTATGAAAACCGCTGGAGAGGATGGAATACAACTATTGAAGACCAAAAATCCGATTACGAAAAGCTGCAAGAGTTGCTAACTTCAATGTGCTTCACATTATACAACAAAAAGGACGACATTGCCGTGTGGCAGAAATCCAAAGACAACAGCTGCTTTACTAAAAAGCTTTCCAACCCCGATGCCTACCCACCCAAATGTGATGATGGTACAGAACCCGATTCCGCATGGTACACTCCTCTCCGCCCTTGCGTCGTTGTTCCAAATCCAAAACTTAAGAAAGTAGCACTAAACATCATCCCCAAATGGCCCGAACGGTTACATGTGGCGCCTGAACGGATTGCTGATGTTCATGGTGGGAGTGCCGGAGCGTTCAAGCACGATGATAGTAAGTGGCAGATGAGGGTGAAGCACTATAAGAAGTTGTTGCCAGGCCTCGGGACTGACAAGATAAGGAATGTGATGGACATGAATACAATTTATGGGGGTTTTGCTGCAGCTGTGATTGAAGATCCACTTTGGGTGATGAATGTCGTATCCTCATATGCTGCCAACACACTTGCTGTTGTTTACGACAGGGGGCTTGTGGGATCCTATCATGACTGGTAATTGTGAAAGTGTTGGTATAATCATTGAGTCTTTGACCTCGTTTATTTCTGTTCTTTAAATGTTGATTTTAGCTTTAGAAAAGATCTGTTTTAAAATAGGGTGTCAAAACGCATCTTTTAAATAATTACTTTTAAGCTTCTTAAGATGAAAACATGACAAGTGGAATCAAACACTTAGAATGACAACTACTTTAAGCATGTGAATTCAAAATTTAAGCTAAATATAAGTGGAAATAAACGAACCTTTTGCTTGCATTCTTGTTTGTAACATACTTGTAGATATGGCCGCATATCTTTTAATTCATTTGCTGCTTTCTTTGTAGGTGTGAGGCGTTCTCTACGTATCCTCGAACATACGATCTGCTTCACCTTGATGGCCTTTTTACTACTGAGAGCCACAGGTAAGCACTGTTGTGCTTTAGTTTCTTGATTCCTTGCTTCCTCTATATGCTATGAACTGGAGTTAGTTTTTGAAAGTTCATTTAATCCTGCTGGATCAAACCGTAAACATCAACACATCAAAGGGTCTGGGTGTGAACCCTTCATAGCTAGAAGCGGTGGAGTTACCAAGTACGCTGTGCCAAGATCCTGATATATGACAGAAAAGGAAACCATTAACTACTTGGCTGAACTGTTAAGCGAAAACAAAAAGGTCAAAGCTAAACTTGCAAGCTGGCCAAGTTGGTTGGGTGCTCGGCTACCTTCTTCTAGGTCAAGGGCTCAACTCTTGACCACTACTAACCCACTAAATCTCAAACATATATTGTGCGAACTTCTTGCCTTCCCTGAGGGAAAGAAAAAAGGAAAAAGATCAAAGCCACAGTCTTGATGCTTGGAATTTAACATTTAACCACCAAAAGGTTGAATAATGGTTTGTTTTTTTTTTCCATCACCAAATCAACGATCTTATTTTTTCCCCCCCTTTTTGGCCACACGGGTAGGAGGTTATTAAGTTAATAAGAAAATTTGATCATTACAAAAGATTAATGCTACTCCATCAGCTCAAACCCACAACATCGCCCTTGCCCTCGGAAACCAACCTACCTTGAGGGACAAGGGGTAGAACACTTGGGTTAAGCCAGGTGTGTAATACATGATCCGAACACGACCTCAGCTGTTACAGGGCACTAGCATTTGACCAAATAACCTAGGAAATGGAAATGAGCACAAGTTCAAGTTGAACCAAATTGAATGTTGTTGCCGTGGCGCTTGACATTATGTAATTATGCAGATGTGATATGAAGTATGTGCTCCTAGAGATGGATCGGATCCTACGTCCCAACGGGTATGCTATAATCCGGGAATCCAGCTATTTTGTGGATTCCGTTGCTACGATTGCCAAGGGGATGAGATGGGGATGCCGTAAAGAAGACACCGAGTACGGTGTTGACAAGGAGAGAATCTTGATTTGCCAGAAGAAACTCTGGTATTCCAATAAGCAGAGTTCCAGATGATAAAGAAGAAAGCTATACAAATTGTGGGAGATAAAATCTCAAGGAGGGCTCGAATATATTCACAACAACACGCATATAGGAGAGGTACGTTACCATTTACCAATTGCAGAGAAATTAGTTCATTCTATAAGAAATTGAGAATTAGATTCTTATTTGAAAATCTAGTTACCCAATAATCTTCTTTTTCTTTATTTTATGTTTTTTTTTTTTTTTTTGCAATTCTAGAGACTTTTAATATAATATATTCTTTGTAAGTTGATCAACGATCGGAGTTGTACTACTCCTCCTCCTCTTCTTCTTCTTCCTCCTCCTCCTCTTGTACTATTATTGGTTTGTGTTGTTCTAAGCTAGTTGTGAAATATGTAATGTGTTCAGAGGTCAAAGTCACAGCTTGTGATTTTTATGTATCTAATTTAATTTGATTGTTACATTCGAAATTCCAGTTCAAGAGATGCTGTGGTTAAATATATCCGATCCTTTAGTTTCTTGTTTGTAGAATTAATTGAGTGAGAACAGTTCTCTTCTACACAACCTTAGGACAGTTGGGTCTAAGATTTATGGTAATTTTGTTAAAGGCCTTAAGAGTATGGATGATAGTTTTTCAAACCTGGAACACCAGGACTTCTAGTGATGGTGTGGTTACGAATTATTAAAAAGTTACGTATCGGTGCCTAGAGGCCTTTGGCCCAACAACATTAGTTGTGCCATTAGGTGCCAAGAGGAAGGTTTCGCCGATATAAAAGGAGAAAGGTTTCGCCGCTAAAAAAGAAGTTAAGTAGTCGATAGTAGACAATTAATTCGATATGGTATTAGAATACGGTAATACGCGCTAATCAGTTGAGCCATTGTTGTATGAAAAAAGTGTTACTATTTCTAAACTCTTTACACATGTGAACTGAAATTGTTCATGCCTTGTTCTCTTCCATTTTCAAAAAGAATTTTTCAAAAAATTCCTCATAGATTCTCCCTACTTCCAACATTTCTCTCTCTATCTCTCTCCACTTATTACCCCTACTATTTTTCAAAAAAATTTTCAAAACACAAACCAAATTTTCCTAATACCTCGCCAAAATTAGGTATTTGTCCACACTGTTTTGTCTCTCGATTATTTTTACCCCCGAATTTATGACTTGACCCCGCTCTCCCTCGTACCTCCGCTTCTGATCATGTGTATAAATCTCATTAACTGTTCAATCATTCTACAACCACAACCACTTATACAAACTCATTCACATAGGGGTCCACACACACTACACTTTCAGTGTGTGTGGACCCCACTAAAAGATGTGAGTGTGTGTAAGTATTTGTGATTGAATAATAATTGCTCATTGTTTTGTCTCTCGATTATTTTAAAAACATGCACGTGTTTGATGGACTTGGGAATGAGAAATTGGCTACGTATGAAGGGGAATAAGAAATCCTACGAGTGTCTTCAACGGTCCGGATTTAAAAATAAACTATAAATCCGCAGATCCTCGGATCGGTATGAAGGGCGTTGTTCAAGAATTTAAATGACAAAAGCTATTCTTCTATCAAATACTTTGAACATGTTGATAAGTTAGACAAAGAATTTTGGCTTTTGTGTATTACTACGTGGATCGTATAACATCCTAATATACATGCAAAGTAATAAAGATGTTCTCTCAGTTTAATGATTTATTTACTAGTACTAAAATACTGACAAAACCAAGGATTTTAGCTTGTTTAATCAAATGGTAAAGCATCTTGACCGTTGTATTAATCTTGGAGTGTTGGTATCAAAATTTTGACCATCATGTGCATTAAGCAGGTTTCAAGCGAAAGGTAAGTATTTCAATAAATTAGAAATAGAGCAGCCTGTTATCTGCTGATCAAATCTTCTCTGCACATTCAAAGTCAAGTTCTGCTTCGCTTGGTACATCTGACTAGCAAAATACGCCAATATTGTAGGCCTTGCGCTCACCTTTTGATTCTGGCTTCAAGTTTGATCCCTGCAAACAATGAAATATATATATCGGGGAGGTTTTCAAAATAAGATATACGGTGTTTCTTGGCTGTCATTGCTTCTTCCTTGTCACGCCCTGAATTTTTAACATAATAATAATAGCATTTCCAAAGAAGTCCATCGCAATAATACATCATAATACCCCAAAATGCTTCCCATAATTCATCCAAGAGAACAATCAAGTTTAAAAGTTTACAAAAATGGCACTCCGGCCCCAAATTCTTAGACACTAAACCAAAGAGAGAGTAAGTCAAAGAATATGACTGAAATTACGATTACATCTTCAAAAGGATTTTACAAAAGATACCATGGTAATTCCTCGATGTTAGCTTTCAAAAGCATGGTCAAATGCACAACAAGCACTCCATATCAATGCCCTTGAGGTGTACCTAAAATAATAATAGGTTGAGTTACACTAGTCCAGTAGAGAAATCTTTGCTCAAACTATATGCATATGAGGTAGATAATGTACCGAGATGAACATTTAAGAAACAAAGTCTCGGATAGCAAAAGAGAATACAATGGGACACCAATGTTGTACCGGAAATCCGAGACTCAAGGAATACTTCGCTGTCGTTAGCTAATCCATCTAGTCAATCTATTAATCATCTATTACATTTCCCTTTGTATTTATTTGAAATTACATTTCGTACACTTCTACATTGAGTGCCTTGCATTCCGGGTCTTAAGGACCCCGTACATCTCCCGTTGATCTCCAATATGAACTCAAATAGCTTTTCCTCCATTAACATACCGAATAGTGGGTTAAGAAATTTTCCGAGTCTTAGGGCCCCATATACCCACAATACATTTCCGGGTGCTCGTGACCCCGTACATCTGTTTTAAGTTCCGGGTATCAAGACCCCGTATGCCGATACAAATTCATTTATATTGCATTCTGCCATAAGTGTTTTTAGGACTCTAGTTTGCAAGAATGTAGTTATTGGGGGACATGGATGATAAATAGACAGCCCACCAACCAACTCGTATTCCCAATTTGTTTCCAAACTTGTTATCTCAATTTACTCCTCGTACTAGATGGCATCAAGTGTCAGGTTCTCGTATTACGTGTATAATTATCCATCCATCCATCCTTCTATCTAACATTCAATCTTAACAACACGCATAAGGTTCAATGAGTTCACATTGTCTATTTTAACAGTTCATAATATCATTAGTAATTAAACGAATACGCAATCAAGGTATTGGGACAATACTCGTTTCATGAGATGCTAGAACTCTATACAACGAGAGCCAACGAATGAGGATAATCAAGGAATCATTGGAATGCAAGTAACTATGTTTAGAGGTGATTAGAATGTGATTGGAGAGTGTTAGAAGTGAACGGGGATCAACACAATCGACGAATGATCTTTGTTCAGAACGGTTTTCTGAGTCATTGGTACCAATACCTCAAAAAGTAGGTATTGGTACCAAACCAATCCAATGAGTAATCAGAGTCAAGGTATCGGTACCTCAAAAATTAGGTATTGGTACCAAAGGTACCGGTACCTCAAAAAAGTGGTATCGGTACCACTACATTACAGTGCACGATTTGCAGAAAATCAGGAGAGAGCATAACTTCAAAATCCAACCAACTAGAGCACGATTTTGGCACATAATCAACTCATAAACATGTAAAGAGAGTAAGGAGTTTTTGGTAATACTTTCATGGTTGGGCTTGGATTAGGTTAACAAGTTATAATCATTGTGTTTTTTTCTTACCGTTGTAATATTTAGTTGTGCTTTGGCTGCGGTCAGAACATATTGGGCTTGCGTTTGTGATGTGCTTTTGTTTAGTGCTGATTGTGATTCTTTCCTTATGTGCCAAAAAAAAACTTTCTGTGGCATTTGAATTATTGAGTATATTTAGTATTGAAATTATCTAAAGCACTACAAAGTCCCAGAGGGGGGTGAATGGGACGACCGATTTAAAATTAACTCAACCACCAACTTAAACAACTATCCAATCTTCATGCCAAACTATTCAATTCAACAATATAAGTAAAGAGCGATAAAACAAAAGAACGCAAACACGAGATATACGTGGAAACTACTTAGGGTCAACGCACCCTAAGCATAAAACCACGGCCTAATCTACTCAAATTTCCATAAATCAAAAGGTTAGGCAAAAAGACTACAAGTTAGGAATTACCGACTTTTACCCCAAATCACACCTAACTCCACTTCTTGCCTAGCACCCCGTGCCCCTTCTTGATTCCATGGACTCCTCGAGTAACACCATCTCGATCTCCGCTCTAGAACGGCTCCGGTATCATCCGGCCATGTAGATTCATAGGCATGAAAGTATGGATTTTGTAAAGTGAAGATTTTTATGCAAAAGAATCAACCTAGAGAGAATACATGGATTAAGAAAGTATTTCTCTAGATTGAACAAAGATGATTGAATGCAAGATTCAAATCATCCAAATGCAAATGAAAGCACAAGAGCAAAAGAGATAATGCTTTCTCTCTCTAAAGTGGGCTATATCACTCTTTTTCCCTAGAATAATGAAAAACAAGCTTATATATGATCAAGCAAGGAAAAATCCTGGAGTGCCCTACTAAGGCGCTCTTAGCACGCGCACAAGGGCCTTAGTCTGCTAAGGCACTACTAAGGCGCTCTTAACACGCGTGCAAGGGCCTTAGTCTGTAAGGCGCTGCTAAGGCACAAGCACTTAAAAAAAGCCTTAGACAAAATTTCCCTTCAAATAAAACAAGGCCAATAATATAAGATTAGTGCAAACATGAGATTTCACAAAAGGTTAAGACATTGAAAAGCTTTAATGATGCATGGAAAAATATTAAGCTAAATGCACATGAGATGCATATACCTTTCCAATCACATTCCAAGCAAAATGCACGGCATGGCCTTCGGGATCAACTCTTGAACCAACGGGTGGAGTATCTAATCTAGACAAAATAAAATCACCTCCCAAACCCAAATGGAAAAGGGAAAAATACAGACTCCAACGGTTTGTCGCACCCGGAAATCGCCAATTACATTAACAATCTCCCCCTTTGGCATTTCCCGGACAAAACCGTTTCAACAAAAACTCATTACAAGAAAACAAATTCTAGATTGCTAGAGAACCTTCTAAAAACTCTAACAACCTAGATACCAAAAGCTTCCATCTAAATCACAATGATCCTGCAAGAGACAACTCAACAAAGCAACAAGCATGCATAGATAGAATATGATAGCAATAAAAGTTAGCACAACGAAAATCAAATGACAAGAGAAGGTATCATATTTGAAGCAATGCCAATGGAAGAGAAAGGACAAGACATGCATATGGAAAAATATTAAGCTAAATGCACATGAGATGCATATACCTTTCCAATCACATTCCAAGCAAAATGCACGGCATGGCCTTCGGGATCAACTCTTGAACCAACGGGTGGAGTATCTAATCTAGACAAAATAAAATCACCTCCCAAACCCAAATGGAAAAGGGAAAAATACAGACTCCAACGGTTTGTCGCATCCGGAAATCGCCAATTACATTAACAATCTCCCCCTTTGGCATTTCCGGGACAAAACCGTTTCAACAAAAACTCATTACAAGAAAACAAATTCTAGATTGCTAGAGAACCTTCTAAAAACTCTAACAACCTAGATACCAAAAGCTTCCATCTAAATCACAATGATCCTGCAAGAGACAACTCAACAAAGCAACAAGCATGCATAGATAGAATATGATAGCAATAAAAAGTTAGCACAACGAAAATCAAATGACAAGAGAAGGTATCATATTTGAAGCAATGCCAATGGAAGAGAAAGGACAAGACATGCATATAAGGCATAGATAACTTCTCCCCCTTTTTGTCACGGGAAGGCAAAAGGGCACACAAAAACAGAGAAGAGCCAATAGAGCACTCAAACAACAACAGGAGAACACGAGTGACAAGAAAGAGTGTGTAGATAAAAGCAAGAGGATGTTTTCAAGCCTCCAATGAAGACTAAATGAAGAAAACTATCCAACTACGATACTCCTCATTTCTAGAAACCGACACACAAGAAAGGACCATGAAGGCACAACACTCCCCCTCACCAAGTGCTATATTCTCATAAAAAGTTAACTCCCCCCACTAAATGCCTACACAAAATGAACACACACGCATTCACAAGACATTAAAAACCGGCATGCACAAAATACAAATTCCCAAAATATTAAACCCAAGCATAAGGTGAGAAATTGCTCCATAAATGGGCACTTAAACTTGAAGCAAAACATACTCATGACCGGAGCACAAATCATCCCAATCACAAGCAATGAACTAATTATTAAAACCCATTGAGTCCAGATCCGAGAGATTAACATCGTTCACACAGATTTTCAGCTTTTTGAGAATAGATATCCGTATATGAAGCACGAGCTTCATCATTAACAACGAACTTGTAATCGACCCGGGACTCGGATGGGCGTCTCCACGGTTTAGGTCCGTTAGGAGCAATACGAGATGAGGAACCACCAGCCATGACCGTAAATAAAGCTGAGATTTCTACGAGATTGGGAAGAAATGACGTACCGGAGAGTGAATAAATCACTCAAAGCCGAAAGGGGGCCCTAGATGAGGAACCCAGAGGAAGAACGGCAGCTGCTATGCTCAGGAAGGAAAAACCATCTCAAAAAAAAAGTAGTGTGAGAAGTGGATAAAGTGCAAATGAATTAAAAAAATCGGCTGGAGGTATATATGTGGGAGGCAAAGCAGCGCACCATAAAGGCGCCGTTAACACGCGAGGAAGGGAGCTAAGGAGTTGGGATCCGCTGCTGCTACGAGAAGGAGGAACGGGACAGGTGTCGCAAGAATAAAGGAGAGCGGCGCACACGCGAGACAAGTGTCCCGCGATCGACGGCTGTGATGAACTGGGGATGGCGCACCTCTAGAGCATTGCAAACACGCAAATTTTAAGAGCAGCAAACGTGTGTGTACGGCGACCAACACGTGTTGTTGATCGAACGGTGCTTACCCCAACTCTCAGAATAACAAAAATTTCACCTGTTAGAGTGGGCAGGTGCTCTACTAAGGCCCTATAAGAACCCTTTACATGCCCCAACTCTCTGAATCTCGTCCAATCTTTTTTCCTGCTGAAAAGGGCAACTGCCCTCCTAATGCCCTCTTAATGCCCCACTCTCTGAATCTTCCGAAAATTGAGAATGGAGTGAAACCTGAGGAAATGGGCACCCGCGCCGCTAAAGCCCTCTTAAGGCCCTTACTCTCAGAATTGTAAACACAACAGGAGTAAACAAAATGAAGGCCTAGACCAAAATTAAACTAAGGCATAAGACCAAGACAAAAATAATAGGAAATACTTGGACTAATTTCTCCCCCTCACATCAATACTCCCCCTTACTGAAATGCCCAAATAAAATATGATCATACAAGCATCCAAAAGCATTCTAAAAATCAAGCACACAGAAAATAAAAATAGTCAAAGTATCACGCTCAAGTATAATGTGGAATTTCATTGAAATTGAGAGAGAAGCAGTGATGACACCAAAATGATAACATAAAGCTTAAACATAACATGAATATATTTTAAAGAGAATCATGTTTTTCAATAGAATGTCATGCTCTATGCTATCAAAGTGAGCAAGTGAACTCCGTGAGAGTGGTGCGAGGCCCTTTAAAACGCCAAGGAATACCCAATGAAATTCCTAAGGAGAATTCACACTAGTTTGATGAGAGAAGGCAAACCATAAGTCGTTTGGACCTAAAGACTTCACGCACAAACCCCATATCGCATTCTTATGGACCTAAGTGACTCACACACCTAGGATGGTGCAATGATTAGGTAGCCATTCGCCCGAGATGCGAGATCTCATAAAGAAAAGGAGGTGCACTAGAGCAACAACCCCGAGACTAGAACTGCATATAATTTTTTGTTTTCTTCGTTTTTTTTCTATTTTTTTTTGTATTTTCATGTATCCTTTTTTTTTTCTTTCTTTCTTTAAGTAAAAATGAAAGACAATAAACAAGGATCTCACTCTTTTATGCACCAAGGGAAGCTTTCACACTAATCCCTAGGCGGTCACTCGAGTAGAATCAATGGGGGAAAGCATCTAAAGGTAAACCTCAAACATTTGGTCAATCTAAGATCAAGACAAGGAGAATTCAACTAAGAATTAAGTCGAGGACCCTTAGACACCAAAAGGACCAAGCCCCAAGAGAGTGTGTACAAATAGTAGAGAGCATGAGATTCAAATGACACAATGATACTCTTCACAATATAGACAATTATGCATAATTCAATGGACTCACGAAGTGTCATCAAAGCTCAAAGCTCAATTCGCATGAAAAGCCAAACTCATCCTTAAACATGATACTAGGAGAATAGTTAACACAGGCATGCAATCATGCGGACAAGCAAGCACACTCAAAGACAAAATGAAAAATGATGCAATCTAAAAACTAATCCAAAAAAAAAGACTTGAAAATGAAAATGAAAAACACACATGTTCACTCTAGACTTGATTATGAAATGAAGCATAGGAGAGTAACATGCAACTCCGACCAAACTTAATCACGAGGAGTAGACCCCCTAAACTCCTTAGGAGTATCTAGAGGTTGAACAACACATGAAACACGATCAACTTTCTTCCACACTTGATTAAGTTTGTTATGAACAAGAGATGCACCATTCATGTCCTTAGCAAGCAAAGTCAACTTATTGATCTCTTTTACAATGTAGGAGGATTGAGTAGCGAGACAATTCAATTGAGCAAGAAAGTCATTATTCAGAGCGTTAGATTGCATGAGAGTGGTATTTCGAGGTCTTTCCACATTGGGTTGACCAAGGACTACGCTCCGAGGAATAAAACGCTTTTGAGATCTTTGAGTTTGACCTTTCTTTTGAAGCTCTCTCCTCAAACGATAACAATTAGGACGGATGTGTCCCTCAACACCACAATGGTGACACGTAAGCACTCTCTTCTTAAAAAATGTATTTACTATAGGTTTTGAGTTGCTAGATGAAGGTGAATTTACTACGGCCTTAGTACTCACAAGTGTCTTGTTCTCACTAGACTTAGCATTGCTAAAAGAGAAAGGATTCATTATAGTTTTAGCACTCACAAATGTGACTTTCTTCTTAGACTCACGAGACTCTGTTTTAAGGGAAGGAGGATCTATGAACCCTAGACCACTCTTGTCTCTAAATGTGCGTGTCATCTCGGCAATCCTAGTGGCTCCACAATCATTTCTCTTAATAGCTTCACTAGCCTCACTAAGATCTCTCTCAAGCTCATTAATCCTAAACTTAGCTTTCTCAAGTTCTCTCAATCCTTCTAACCTCTCTTTCTCTACGATGGCAAATTTATCGACTAATTTGGCATTATACTTCTTAAGCTCAGCTAATTCTTGAGATGTATTGGTTAGATCTTCCCTAAGGGACATTTTCTCCTTCTCCACTATCTTAAGGCTAGTTTCCAACTCTTTCTTTCTCTTTCCTTGTTTCATATAGTCTTCATACATTAGGTCATAGGCCTCATGAATGGATTCTATCTCATATTCCTCTCCTTCATTTTCAACATTTCTAATTATCTTTACTTCGGCACTTGACTTATCACTTTCAATGCTCTCAAGACTAGAAGAGGAGGAAACATACAAGAGTTTAGGAGAAATTGGTGGGTCCACGGTGGCCACTAGTACGGAGGCACTAGAATTCCATTCACCTCCTATTTGAAAACCACTCTCACTACCATCATCTCCACTATCATCATCCCACGTGACTTTAAGACCATTTTTCATCTTTTCCTTAAAGGTGTTAGCGCACTCGGATTGAATATGCCCAAAACCATGACATTCATGACATTGGATTCCTTGTGGCTTTCTAGACTTGTCAAACGATTGTCTCTTATCATCATTTCCTAGAGTGTTTCTTTTAAGATTAGATGAAGGTTTATATGACTTACCTAGGTCGTTCCTTCTCCTAAAAAACTTCTTAAATTTCTTAGCAAATTTAGCAAGCTCTTCATCACTCAAACTATCATCTTCACAAGTCTCCGAGGAATCCTCATGGGCGGACTTAAAAGCTATACCGGTACTAGACTTGGAAGTAGACTTAGAGGGTTTGAAATCAGAGAGGTGGTTAATCTCAAAGATTTGGAGTTTCCCTACAATCTCGGCAAAGGTTAGATTATCAACATCCGGACGCTCTTCTATAGCGGTGACTTTAACTCTAAACCTCTCGGGAAGAGATCTAAGGATTTTGCGACAAACTTTAAGATCAGAGAGAGGTTCACCTAAACTATGAAAAGTGTTAACAATTTCAGTTAACCTAGAGATAAAGCCATCAAAGTTTTCCTCGTCATGCATTTTAAGTTGTTCGAATCGTGTTGTGCACATTTGAAGCTTAGACACCCTAACCGTCTCTATTCCTTCATGAGATGTCCGAAGAATGTCCCAAGCCTCTTTGGCCGTGACACAAGAGGAAATACGTGTGATTTCGTTTCTAGACATAGCACCAAAGATGGCACCTAAAGCACGGGCATTAGCCTCACAACTCGTATTATCACCAGAATTCCACTCGGACTCATTTTTTGCTCTAATCACCTTAGTGGTGGCATCCTCGATTGTAGGTTCTTCGTAACCATACAGAACAGACCTCCAAACCCTAAATCCTTGAGATATTAAATGATTTTTCATTTTCGTTTTCCAAAGGGCATAGTCACTTCCATCGAAATAAGGTGGTCGAAAATTAGAAGCACCCTCCATCGGGGAATCTCTATCCATAGTGCAAAAACGGGATCTACTCAGGCAATTAAACCAACAAAGAGCAACCTGCTTTGATACCAATTGAAATTATCTAAAGCACTACAAAGTCCCAGAGGGGGGTGAATGGGACGACCGATTTAAAATTAACTCAACCACCAACTTAAACAACTATCCAATCTTCATGCCAAACTATTCAATTCAACAATATAAGTAAAGAGCGATAAAACAAAAGAACGCAAACACGAGATATACGTGGAAACTACTTAGGGTCAACGCACCCTAAGCATAAAACCACGGCCTAATCTACTCAAATTTCCATAAATCAAAAGGTTAGGCAAAAAGACTACAAGTTAGGAATTACCGACTTTTACCCCAAATCACACCTAACTCCACTTCTTGCCTAGCACCCCGTGCCCCTTCTTGATTCCATGGACTCCTCGAGTAACACCATCTCGATCTCCGCTCTAGAACGGCTCCGGTATCATCCGGCCATGTAGATTCATAGGCATGAAAGTATGGATTTTGTAAAGTGAAGATTTTTATGCAAAAGAATCAACCTAGAGAGAATACATGGATTAAGAAAGTATTTCTCTAGATTGAACAAAGATGATTGAATGCAAGATTCAAATCATCCAAATGCAAATGAAAGCACAAGAGCAAAAGAGATAATGCTTTCTCTCTCTAAAGTGGGCTATATCACTCTTTTTCCCTAGAATAATGAAAAACAAGCTTATATATGATCAAGCAAGGAAAAATCCTGGAGTGCCCTACTAAGGCGCTCTTAGCACGCGCACAAGGGCCTTAGTCTGCTAAGGCACTACTAAGGCGCTCTTAACACGCGTGCAAGGGCCTTAGTCTGTAAGGCGCTGCTAAGGCGCTACTAAGGCACAAGCACTTAAAAAAGCCTTAGACAAAATTTCCCTTCAAATAAAACAAGGCCAATAATATAAGATTAGTGCAAACATGAGATTTCACAAAAGGTTAAGACATTGAAAAGCTTTAATGATGAATGGAAAAATATTAAGCTAAATGCACATGAGATGCATATACCTTTCCAATCACATTCCAAGCAAAATGCACGGCATGGCCTTCGGGATCAACTCTTGAACCAACGGGTGGAGTATCTAATCTAGACAAAATAAAATCACCTCCCAAACCCAAATGGAAAAGGGAAAAATACAGACTCCAACGGTTTGTCGCATCCGGAAATCGCCAATTACATTAACAAGTATTTTCTTGCGTATGTAGTATTCACTTAATTTTTTCGCGCATCTGAAAAGAATTGCGGCAGGTGGGGCCAAATATAAAATCCTAAGGGTAATTTATGTTTTGGCATTACGGTTTTGGGTACTGGTAGTTTTGTATTTTAAGTGGTGATGGATTAAAATGCATTGGGTAGTTTATCTATTGTGGTGTGCTCCGCTGCATTTGATCTCTGCCATTTTTTGATGCATACTCTATATTGTGAGTTCGTGTATGATCTCATGTGCGATTAGTGTTTGCTTGTTTTTAAAATTTGTGCGGTCGACGCATGGATTACTGAAATTTGAAGAATTCTTAATCTTGGATTTTGTGTTGGAGTGTCATGGTTATTCATGTTCTGTTTATCCGATGGATTTATGTCAAGCATCATTATCATGATAACATGGAGGGTTTTATTATTTCAAGGCCTAACAGTAATTTTTGTTGTCGCAAAGCATGGTCACTTGGATTATAAGGGTGATCTGGTTAGGTGGTTGAATGCTCTTGTGCATGACTCATTCATGTGCTATAGTACTAAAGGTATATCTTAAATACTTTTCATGGAAGTTAATCTTGTGGATTAAAAAAACATGCTTTACTTTTTAATCAGTTTGAATAAACCACCATTCCAGTTAATTGCCATTCTTTTTATATATGCTGCTTTGCAATTTGTTGAGTGCCCATTTTGATAGGTACATGTAGTGGTTTCTGATTTTTATAGGTGTTGGGATTGGACAATGGTATTCAATTCATATTGGCAGGAACTGCACCCTCCACAAGGTTAGTAAAAAAAACCAATTTATCTTTCAGAGTATGGGTTCATTAGCTTTTAAAATAATTTACTGACTTTCTGTGTCCAATATTATTCTTGATCATTAGATAATTTTCGCACTGCTTGTCTACCATCGACAATTCAAGATAATTTTCCGCTAATCAAATCTCGATATGGTGCTTGCCGGGGACACTCATCTGTAGGTATAGAGGTCAAATGCTTTGTGTGGTGTGCAGTTTTTAACACATATTTCTGAATAGTTAGCTTCAGGGATTTTAATTATGATGCAAGAATTTGAAAGTAAGCTTGAACCACTTCTTGAAGTCTAAATCTGGACAATTGTTTTTATTAGGATGCGAAATCAAACTTGGTCCATACCCCTCAACAACATGCATCTGAAGTATTAAATTTGTCCAGGCAACACCAACCTTACTTAGGGCACCCCAGAAAATGAAGATGCTCTAGACATCACACACACACACACAAAAAAAAAAAACAGAATAGATAGCTATTTGCATTAGTTTTTTAGCAAAAACTAACCTCAACTGGATAGCAAATCTTTTGGTGTGTTGAATTTACCTTCCAAATACTTTCGGTATGTCTAACTTGCATAAACTTTACAATGATAGCAAGTGTTTTGAAGTTTATATGTTTGAATTGAATGGAGAAATCCATGAGGATAACGAGACGCAGTCTTTGTTGCCACCTGGCCCTCCTCGACGGGGTGGATTATGCAAGAATTCGGGGAATCCACGGTGGAAGGTCCACTGAAATGATAGAAACGGGAATAAGCTTGCGGAGGCAGTTATATTCGAACAAAGATAATATACTAATGCAAATCATTTAAGGGAAATGATATTGGCACTCCAAAAATTGATGCAGGCACTCCAAAATCAATGTAATTCCAAAGCCACTTTCCTTTGTTTTTTGGAGTGCCTGCATCAATTTTTGGAGTGCCAATATCATTTTCCATCATTTAATTACTCTCATACTTCATGTTTTCTCGATTCTCCTTCCCAGGGCTTGCAATCTGAGATTATTACATAGAAGCCGATGTTGGTGGAGTTCTGTCGATGGTTTTAATTGTTGTCATTATAAGCTTTTCTATGTGAAGAAAGCGGTCCATTATCTCACTTGTGCACCTTTTAGGTTGAGCACAATATCCTTGTGCATCCATTTCACATGTTAGGTGTAGCTGGTGTATTCGGTGGCTCTCTATTCAGTAGCACGCAGGTTCCTTTGTTGCTTGGTTACCTTGTATTTGGTTCTTTGCTATGAATTTTTTTTTGTTGGCAGATTTTCTATTTGAATGGTTACTTCTGCAGACAACTTTTGCTACACTCATCCACATTTATAATTTCAAAAATAATCAAAATTGATCTCCACAATGGACATGACAGATGTGCCTTGCACGTCGCGATGCACCTAGTATTGAAAACGTTTCAATAGCTATGTTTTCCAACCCAACGTTTTAATTGCCCTTGATTTTTTGGAAACTTCATAAATAGAAATCGGCAAAAGAGGGCAAATTCTTTTAGAAATAACATTAAGTGTTGAGAAATATTTCATATATATTACACCTTAACTTGTGCCCCGAGGACATTGTTAGCATTTGCCTTAGGTCCCGTTCCAGTTTACCTTCCTTTTCTAAAAGTTCTTTTTTTCAATTTTCAAACTCAAATATAATGAAAATGAAAAATAATTTTTTAATTTTTTTTGCACCGTATAAAAGATCTCAATGAGATCTATCAAATAAGATCCATATTGATAGAAAAATTATTTGCGTAAACACATAATTTTTTAGCTTAAAATTACCTTCTTTTTATAAAAAAAAAAATAAAAAAAACTTTTTTCACAATCCGGAATCTTTTTCAAAACATTGAATTGTACGTTATTTGGGTGATCAAGAAAACTGGAATATTCCAAGAGTTGAATAACTGCTATAGAAGGTGTGACCTTTGCTTTCTTTATACCTATCCCTTACATTGGAAACGTGGCGCCACTTGTAAAACCAAATTCAGCGCACCTGACCTGATCAGCCACCCACCAAATAATCCAATTTTTATTTTTTTTGACCAAAAACCTAAAATACTCATCAATGAAGCTGTTGTGAATCACAAACAAGTGAAAGTAATTGGATAAGATAAGAAAGAATATATGTTTGCCACCACCCACATGACCTAACCCTGTGAAATCACACCCATAATTTTACTCTGTGTGGTAGTTGTGTGTACCACTTGGAAAAGTGGAGCCCACTTGTTTGGTTTAATCACACCAGAGAATTAGTATTTATAGTTTTGATTGAGGAATATTCGGATCATCGCCGGCCCACAAAATGAGGTGATTGGTGGTGTTGGGTTCATTTGTAGGAGCTTTCGGGACTCTCTGTAACCATCAAAATTGTTTTGTTTTGTTTTTTTTGAGCTCGGGGAGAATTTGAATCAGGTTCAAATTCACGTTAATACATGAATTATCTACGAATATATATTTAAAATGCAGTTATTTTTAACAGAGTGAATTGATTTACTGAATTGAAATCCATTTGTCTTACTAATATAAATTTATTGTGATAATGTTCTTATTATTATCCAATTTAAATTAGTGATGTAGACGAGTTTTTTGAAGAAAAAAAAAAGGAGAAAATTATATTTTCATCCTAAAATCAGCACCTACTTACTCCCTGTTTTAGTCCATGACACAGTCGTAATTACCTTTTAGTCCTATAAATGCATGCATGAAAGCCCCATCATATTCCTATTAACTAATTTCTCTGTGTATTTGTATATAGAATATGCAGATAAAAAAAAAAAGTATGTAGAATATCGTCTAAATCTATATATTCTTCATAATCGAAGGTATCGAACGTATGAACTTTCTGAACTATGTTTGTTTTTTTTTTTGATAATACAAGACTGCTGCAATTATAAAACCCCACAACATTCCGACTTATAGACAAGTTGTTTATAGCTTAAGATAAGTTGTTTCCGCGATTTGGACTTTTAGTTAATCTATGCAAGGAGAATGACATGTCTCGAAACCAGTTTTTTTTTTTTTTGCATTCTTTAGATCTTTTAGTCTGTTTAAACAATATGGAAAACTAGGCTTGATGGCTGTTTGCAAAAGAATTGGTTCAAATCTTAATTTAAGGCTTCTGAATTGTGGGGTTCGGCTTAATTCAAGGGGTTTTTTTTTTTGTCAAAGTTAAGAGGTAGTTTCATGGATACGAAAATCTTACATCGAGAATGGGTAGTCACCCCCAAAAAAAGAGGAAAACAACCACAAAGGAGACTTAAACTCACAAACGAACCTATGGAAAAAAAATACTACTAGTTTTCATTTGGAAAACTAATCTTTTTCAATTTTGGTTGACTCTTCATGTGGGGTTTTCGTCAGATCAAGATTGAAACCCCTACGATTCCGCGACCGCGACCTCGACAAATTAAAAAGAGCAGAGCTATCTTTTTCAATTCTCTTTATATATGCACATCTATATCTTTGTTTAATCCTTCACCCACACCCACACCAAGGAGTGATTATTTGATTCTGGAGCATCGTCGCATGGTGCTCTAAGAGCAAAGAATAAATTTTGACGCAGCAGAATTAACAAAGAGATTAGTTGCGTACTAATCGAAAGAATGATAAACACAAGTCCACGAGAGAAAGAGATAAAGTCTGAATATTATTGATAAAAAAACTGCATAAATATTAGGTTACAATTTCTTTTATAGGAAAAAATGCGTAACCCTAGCAAAACCCTAATTCAAAAATGAAAATTTCCAAAATTTGGGGAAAATAATAAAATTGGAAAAAGGAAAGAAAAACATGACTTTCCCAAAAAGATTCAACTTCTACGAAATTATACGCTAAAAGTTATTAACGAAACAAATATTGCCTAAAATGGCAAAAACGTCCAATTAAATGCCTAAACGAAGGAAATAGACCGAAAAACACCTTTGATCATCAACCTAGGGTTGATGAGTATCGACCGTAGCGCGAAAATAAGTCAGCCCACCAGGTTTGGGTCCGATCCGAGCTCATCCGAAAGTTGCCAAATCAGGTAATTTGCAATTAAATAATGTTTGGGCATCCGAGACTTCGACCTGTCCAATTGATCATGAAATTGAGCCTCCACGTGTTCTACTCAACAACCACATCAAATGGCGGGGTCAGGAATTCCATTCAGAGGGGCACCTTTTTACAATAAGCTAAAAAAAATCCACCGTCAACTATAAGAAAATTACTAAAGCACAAAAGTTTAAACATTCTTTATTCGGCACAAAAGCTTGTAAACACGAGTACAAATGTCTTAATATTTGTTTCTTAATTTTTTTTTTTACAATTTACTCCGCCGAGTTTTTGTTTTTTGAAAGTTCTATATAATTGCTAGGTTAATAATTTCATTAAAAAATCTGGCTCTATGTATACCACCAATTCATTGTTCAACTGTTGATTATTCATTCGGTTCCGCAATGGATTGCTCAACTTTTACTTTAAAAAATTGGAAAAATGACTTGGATGGATTTTAAACATGCTACACAAAGTAGCAATTTGCTATTTGACTCGGTGAAAAAAGTATTTAATTCTTGAAGGGGTCTATTGATTTAGTTGAAAACCCATGACAACACAGTAGACAATAAGCCCAATATTTTTATGAGAACGTACAAAAATAAAAAGTGCAGGTGATAAAAATCCGGAAAGACACACGTGAACCCCCCCCCCCCCAGATCCCATTCGTTAACTGCCTCTGCCGCAAACCACACCCATACCCGCGACATGGCTGACATTGTTATGGTTAATTTGTGATATATGAGCACAATAATTTACATCCGTTTCAAGACACACTTGTGATACAGTACATTAAAAGTCTTGCGTAAATTATGATAAATTTTGGATATACAATGATAAATTGATTCGATTGGCCATTTCTTTTAAAAATTATGATAAATTTTTTAACGACCCGTTCCATCTTTGTACAAATATTATCCGCTTTGAACGCCCAAAGCCCATAGACTTCCCAGTAGGTCACTCATGCCTGGACTACCCCATAATGAACACGCTTAACTGTGAAGTTCCTATGCGCTTTGACCCGCCATCACGGCTTTAAAAGGCCTTGTACAAGTAGGAGGGATCTTTTCTTATAAATCATGACTTGCCCCCTCCCGTCCGGACAGAGCCTGCTATCCTGTAGTACCACCAGCCACTGGAAAGTAGGGTGTCACAACAAATTTAGACGCGTTAAATTTTACTCTTTTTTTTTTATAGCAATAAAGTGATCATGCTTCTTGCATGGGATATAATTGTGATAAAATTATCATGCTTATTGTAATAATTTTCTGACAAACCTTGTGGTGAGGAGTCCCATTACGGGTACACCATTTGGTGTACTCCAAATATATATCGGGTTGTGTCGGACCCATTTCAGAATTCCACAAAAATGATCGGAACCTCTCAATTTGCTTAAAATAATTTTCAATTATCCCTATAAAAAATCAGCTAAGTCAAACATCGGTAAGTGTTTGAGAGAGGATTCCGAAATGAGTCTCACACAACCCGTTGTACATTTGGTGTACGTACACCAGATGTGAAATGGAATACCCATAGTTTTATTGGAGCCGATCCTTTGACCGACCATTATGCTAAGTGTTTCGATTACCCACGTGATATATGACTCAATCAAATGGTACGTCATGATCGATGCAACGCTACATGAATAATTAAAATGATTAATCTATAGTACTACATTAGTTTTGACTTTTCTATTTGGGATCGATCGGTCCGTTTGTTCTGACTTGAACCCTCCTGGCCGCCTAGTCATTAATCAAAGCCAGACATCCTTAATACCGTAACACGTACGTACTTTGAAAAATCTATTGGAAATGCTTTACTGAGATAGTCGTCAGAAGGACTCAAATTTCAGACCGGCATAGGAGGCCTCAATTTCAACTCGGACTCCCGAATAAGCTAGCAAGGAACCTCCGTAAAATTGCATGTGTGTTTTTTAAGAAGAAATACAAGTTTTCACCGAACAATAAAAATTACTACAACATCTACCTTACAAAGTTTAAAATATCACTAGTCGCAAAAAAAAGTTAAACATTTACGGATTTTAAAAGCAGCAATTAAATATCACTCTTATGAAAGTACTAATTATGCCCATGCAGTCGATTGTATTGACCATCTCATGTGTTTGGGAGCTAACTTTTTGATTTTTCATTTTTCACTTTTTGCCTTTTTGGCTTTTGGGATTATGATCATAATGTATTTTGTATTTGGTAGAGTGTTTGGATGATATGTGCAGAATGCATTTTGCAATAGGAGTAGTGTTTGGAAGATATGGAATGAAAATGAATTATGGATTAATTTTTTACTATGTTGCCCCTGGTTATTAATAATAGTGTATAATGTATATAAATAATGTTTGGGCTCAATTTATTTAAAATTTAATTCCGAAATTCTGCTATGTACATGAACTGGTGTCCCCCGAAATTTAATTCCGAAATTCAGTTGACAGAGATAACATTCAAAGCCATGGCAAAGTGGGAATTATCTGAAAAGAGAGAGGGTTGCCTAGTCTTTTTGGCATGGTTGGATTCGAAAATGAAAAAATGGGAATTGGCCGAAAAGCTCCTTTTTCTAGATTCTCGGTTTTGTTTTAGAAACTTGAAATTGCAAAATCCATTTTCCCTATTCCTACCAAACACCCAAAATCCAAAAATGGGAATTGGAAAATGTAAAACCAGGCCTCCCAAACACCCCAGTAGATACTCCTAGATATGATGGATAGTCCATTCGACATTTCTTGTGATATAGTTGTGCGAAGGTAGATACTCCTAGATATGATGGATAGTCCATTCGACATTTCTTGTGATATAGTTGTGCGAAGGTAAGACTTAATCAAATTTCAACTTTGAAAACCTTTTTCTTTAGAAACAATTATGATGATATAGTCGATTTTTTCTTTGAACTTTTATAATAGGGCATAGAAGGAGCCCCTAACATATACAATTTCTTGGGGGCCTAATTTGGCGACACCTTTAGCTCAAGGCCAACACTTTATATAAAAAGATCGGTTTTGCTAACAAGTACCCCAGGAGTACAAGTTAAGGTGCATTAAATATGGATATTCAACAATAAGATATCAGTACTGTTAATGCCATTTTTTAAAAAGAAAGTCAACAACAATGTAAATACATATACTTATTACTCCACTATTTTAGCATGTAATTAAATATCTTACCATAATGATATCTAGTATCTAGTACTTTTTGCAGATATAGATATCCAATTAAATTGTGCTAACAAAATATAAATCATAGTTTTGCCATAAACCAATACCATGGCTTGACAAAACTAATTGAGACGTTCAAAATTCAAAATTTCGCAAAATCCTATAAGAGAAAATAAGTTCGTCTTACAGATCCAGAAAATAGTGATCACTTGAGTAAGAAAATATGTTCAAAATAAGTTCGTGGGGATGGTACTTGTTCTTAACCAGAAATTCATATGTAATTCTTTTTCTCCATTCCAATACCTAATTTAACGTAAACTCCTTGGAAGGAAATGAGAGTAATGATTGGAAGTAGAGATCATGAGTGTTTTTTGAGTTTGAATTTTTTTTTTCAAAAAGCAAACCAAACAATGCATAAACCAAGCGTCTCAAAGCAGTTCACTTTCTCTCACACTCTTCCTTTTTTCTACTTTCTGTCTCTAAAAACTAGATTTGTTTTCGAATGACGATTTCATCTGGTGCTAACCGTCCATGGTTTGAGCTGGGGTTCCATTAGAATCCTCTACTACTTAGTCATGAATAAGATTCAATATGCTGACACCTAGGGTTGTTTGCCTCGGTAGTGTGTTCTAGAGCCAGTTAGCCTAGTGTGCTTATTGCAATAGCTCGTGTCTCCAATTTGATAGTTTTGGTTCATTTCTGCATGTTGTGATGAAATCTTTTGCCTTCGAGTAGTGAAATAAATTGCTTGACTGTTGATAAAAGAAATAGAGAAGTAAATCTTTTGGACTTTTTTTTAATCTTTTACGCCCCGTTCCGTTAATATTTTTATTTTTTAAGTACTTATTTTTCATTTTATTAGACAAGTCATTCTCTCACATTACATCACCTTTAATTTTAAAAAATAATTACTTATTTCCTTTAGTGGAACGGGGCCTTAGGACCTTTTGGGCTCACATAAGAAGAGAACTTGATCTGAACAAATTCAAATTAAAACATATATTTTATTTGCACCTTCTCTCTAGATTGCAAGATTTTTCATGCATTTGTATTTATTTATTCAATTTGAGAATTTATTCATTAAACAAGCTTAATTTCAACGCAAAGTTCCATGGAAAACGAGAGAATTGATTTAAAACAACCCATGCACCTTTATGGAGTATGGAGTATATATTTTTCCATAAATGAAAAAAAAAACAAATTGAGAAACGAGAGAATTCCAGATCTGCTAAATCATCTTGGGTCCACCCATCAAGTGGCAGTGACTAGGGATGTCCCACCCACCATCCAGATTTAAAACGTTTCGTAGCTTATACTACTAAACTACGGATGTACAGGATCGTAGCCCCCCTCACATTACATATACTGGAGTATATTCATTCACTCCGTCCTACATTGCGAAAATCATTCCTCGGTTTCTCATTAAGTTTTTTTTTTTTTTCCCCGGTAACGGATGTACGGACCAACTTACAAGTGCTTTAATTAAATTTGGGTCTTGAAATTGACGGCTGATAAAATTCTCTAATAGCCTCTAGCTGTAAAATATTTGACCACCGTAAAATTTGTAAAGGAGGCAAACGTTTATTTAGGGTTCATTTTTGCTATATTATCGGACTACACGCTAACGACAATGGTCAAATCGTTTCCGTGAAATGATAAACAGTATGAGTATTTTACCTAATGAAGAATGCGAGAAAAATGACCCGCTTAAAATTCGATGAAAATATGGTATTACGCCCTTCATGACGATTATAATCAAAGCCTTGGGTTATATAAAGTAAGATTTCTTGCCCGCAAGCGAATACATACAGATATTTGGTGGGTGGGGAGCGTTGTAGAGAGAGAAATAGAGGGGAGAGAGAGAGAGATAGAAATAGAGCGGAGCTGCCCGCCGTCCGTGGCGACTTTAGGTTATGCCGTTTGCACCACAGGTAACCTTCTCTCCCTCCCTCTCTCACACAATGAATAATATGTATGTATCTTCTTGTGAATTTTCTGTACGTATTCGTGCTTTATTCACGACGTATTGGATTTGAACCAGATCTAAACAGATTTATTCGAAATATTTTCGAACCGGTTTCAGATTCGTTTCATTAGATCTAGCGTTACGGAATTTTCCCAATTAACGTTAGGGTTCCGTCTTTTGTGTATCCATTAACGTCGTTTTGAACACTATAGGTCAGAATTTGCGGTAATCTGATCTATCGTTATTTTTTATTCATATGGCACTTGGGTTATGATACGTGATTACTGTTGATTTGGTTCTGTATAAATCCTCATGGTGCTAGTTTTTTGTTTTTGAATATGCATGATTCAAGCTGTTGATTAAGCCGTTATCTTTTTTTCAACAATTGTACATTTCAATGTTCTAGAAGTCGCTAGAAGAGGGGCGACTAGCGCCTAGAGGCCGACTAGTTGGCCAACTAGCTCCCTAGGCTGTCTACTTGGCGCCTAGGCTGATTTTTATCTAGGCGTTGGACCCCTCCAACCTAGCGCCTAGGTGCCAACTAGTCGGCCGCCTAGATCAATTTTTTAGAACTTAGGGATATTTAGTTTTGATTTTAGAAACGATTTGTATATATGATACTGTTGACTCACGGCAATGAGTGGTTGCTGTGTTTTATGTCCCTTCTACGGTTGTACAGGGGAAAGGAGAGTTACCTTTCCTCCTTTATCTGGCCGGTCAATAGTCATGTGGGGAAGGGAGGTGCAATTCGATATTTAAATATAGAAGAGTTAATGAAGGGTATAATGGTAGGAACTATGAATGTGTTTATGAGAAGCAAGTCACTTCTCCTTGGTTTCCTTCCAATTCTTGAAGGATACAAGGAAAAAAGAGCAGGTCTTAGAATGATTGTACTTTCTTGCCAACCCTCCACAGCTCTCCTTTCCCCTCCTAAAGTAATCCGAGCATGTTAATAACTAACTTCTCCCTCTGGATCCTAGAATTCCCCTCCTAACCCCTCAGTCCCAATGGAGTATTATGTACGTTTAGTCAATGTTCTAAATGGCGCTTGGCGGTAGTCGGGCGGAGACCCACCTCCAAGCGACCCACCTCCAAGCGCCAAGCGGCCTAGGCGGCCGCCTAGGTGGTGCCAAGCAATTCGGCGGATTTTTTTTTTTTAAACAAATCATTATCCAATCAAACTATATTCCATGTATCCATAATGCAAGTTCAAACTTCAAAGTACAAACCCAAATGAAATTAAGTAGTAGCAACTAGCAAATAAGTTGAATAAGACAATAAGTAGAAATAAACGAGATCGGAGATCCCTAATGCCAAGTTCAAAGTTCATCTCCTAATGCCAAGTTCAAAGTTGAATAAGCAATTCGGCTAGGGCTCGTTCTTCACTTCTTGTTCTTCGTTCGATCGACGGGAGTGAGTGAGTGAGAAATGAGAATGGGTGTGGGTTGTAATTATGTAATTGTTATATATATATATGATTTTGTCAAAATTACGTAATAAGTCCTTTAAGTTTAATACTATACATTTTAGGCCGCCAAAGGCGCCAACGACGCCGCCAAGGCCCGCCAAGACCGCCTAGGCGGCCGCCAAACACTGCCAAACCTCCCTGGGTGCCAAATCAAACGCCAAGGGGTATTGGAGTGGCGGCGGGGTACCTCCAAGCGCCTAGGCGGCCTCGGCGGCCGCCATTTAGAACACTGCGTTTAGTATCAGAAGATCGTGAAGGGTTCTATTCAAAGATTTTATTGGCTTCCATTGATCGCAAGGGATGGTAAGTTGGTAACATCGGTGGTCCCTACAAATCGATATTGTATAGTGGGTCATGTAAGTAACAGTTTTTGGCTAATATAATATACGGTTAACGTTGCCTTAACGTTCTGTAGCTGTAAACGGGGCCGCACACATACACTGGCTAACAAAAAGAGAAGAAAATCCAACCACCACCACCACCACCACCAAAATGCACGCAAGGGGGAAGCCTGGGAAGGGGGAGATTAGAAGGAAAAAAGGAGCTTGCAGCAGGTTCTCTGCTTTTGATTGAAGAAAATAGTCCGAACTTATTGTATAGGAAATTTGATTTTTTGGGATGCAGTCATTGTTTTTCGTTGTATCATCGTAGGATCATGTTGCCCAAAGAACTGGTTTCTTGATGCCTAGAATAGAATTTAAGTTTGATGATATGAGGTAAGGTAGTGTCGAAATTTTGGCTTGAAGAAATAGTTTTTGAAGAAATATACTGCTATAGTGATGCGTCTGAAAAGTTTTGGTTGGATCTAACTATTTGGATTGCAGATATCATCATGATCAAGTTTTCTTTTCACATAGGATCTTGATTTAGCCTTTCATGTATTATTGAGATTTTACTACGCTCTGATGCACTACCGTCAGAGACACATATAGCAAACCTTTGATGATAAGAAAAGAACTTAAGCAATAAATGCAGGCTATCTCTGACGAGATATTGTCACGGGATTGTTATGTAATGGTAGAAATCTTTGTTAAGATCACTAGGGTGATTGTCGCATGTGGTATTCAGAAGTGGCAACGAGGGAGTTAATAACGACTTAAATCCATTCTTGCCACTCATTGGAAATTCAGCGATATCAATTCTTTTTGTATATTTGGTTTTGCTTTTGTGATTGTTTGAGCGTGTCATTCTTAATCCTTATAGAATACCTTGTTTATGTCATGTTCATTATGGTGCCTATTTTCTTGCCTTGCCAGGTTGCGTCGGACTTCGCTTTCGGGGACTTTTTTTCCTTTACTAAGTCATGGAACAAGTGTGCCTTTGGTCAGATTGCTACCAGTTTCGGGTTTTCCCTCTCCAGCAAGCGCTTGACTGGCGGCGTTTCGTACTTGGAGATTTCCTTCTTGTTTCGTTCGTCAACTGCACTTAGTGGACATTTTCTCTTGAATAAACAATACAGGAGGCCTAACGCAATTTCTTTCTGAGATAGGTGTTAGATCTTTTGTGCACATCTATGAGTAAGCTGCATATTCGCTTCTTACCAAGCCAGCTGTATTTGGAAGCATTTTCTGACACCTTTCATGCTTGTAGTGCATTGTTGGTGCAATATCCAGTTGTGACCGATGAGAAATCGTCTTCTAGGTATAGCTTCGCCTATTGTTGTTTCTTGTATACTCGATATGTTTGTTCTCGTTCGATTAGTTTTGTAGTCTGACACTAACCTTTGTCTTTGTTATTATTTTTCTTTTTCTGAATACAGGGTTGAAATCTGCAAACGGAGAATGATATTTTATTAAGTAGTTTATATTAGTAGTTCTAAGTATTCCTGTCTTCTCTTCTGACGGCTGCTGGTCAGAGAGATGAGTTGATCAGTAAAGTAACCGAAGATTTTGCGAGAGAGTTTATGTAATGTACCTGAGGTAGCTTTTATCAAGCTTGTGATAGTGCCAGGTGACTCTGTTCTGATCAAGGATCCAGTATATTTACTAAAGCAATATATTCTGGCTTGATCAAATTTGGACCGGCGTCAAGATGCTTTGCAGTTCTCTTGTCCTCCTATATATGCCTTACTGTCACCTCGGGGCTTTTGTTTTGGTACATCTTATGAATAAGGCTGTGCGGCCTCTCCATCAGAAACATGCTGGTTCTGTGCTCATGCATGGTGCAACACAAAATTGATGGCGGATTCAGCTAGATCAGCTTTAAAGTCTTCTACTGAAGATAATTGTTTTAGTTTTCATCTACCTGCATTTTTTTGTTGAGTAAATAAAGCATCACGGGCTCTTGAATCACAAGAATGGAGAGGTGCGTTGGTTTGTTTAATCTTGTTTGGTGAAATTTCTATCATGATTTTTGTTGATTCAGCATGGCACTTCTGGGTGGTACAGGTATAAGATAATCAAAGAAGTTGGTGATGGAACTTTTGGAACTGTCTGGCGGGCTATAAATAAACAGAGTGGTGAAGTTGTAAGTTCACATAATTTCCTGTCGCCGTTATAAATGACTCCGTGAAATGCTTCAGTATGCTCTTTTGAATTAATATCCTAGTAGTTTGAGCAGCATCCACAACTTCTGTTTATTTCTACAGGTTGCAATTAAGAAAATGAAGAGAAAATATTATTCTTGGGAGGAATGTATAAATTTGAGAGAAGTTAAGGTAACATTTTACTGTTTAAATTTGAAGACTCTGGCTTTACTGTTTGTCTCTGTTTTGACATTACATGTTTATGTTTTTTCTCAGTCATTGCGGAAAATGAACCATCCTAATATTGTGAAGCTGAAGGAAGTCATTAGAGAGAATGATATTCTGTATTTTGTGTTCGAGTACATGGTTTGTGGACTTACCACGTCTTTCAATGAGCTCACTCTTAAATTACATTGTTAGTTGTGTGAAATGCCATTTCTTTCTTGTTTCAGGAATGCAACCTATATCAACTTATTAAAGACAGAGCAAAGCTTTTCTCAGAAGCTGAAGTCAGAAATTGGTGCTTTCAAGTGTTTCAGGGGCTTGCATACATGCGTCAGCGAGGATATTTTCATCGTGACCTTAAGCCAGGTAATTCTTACTGATTGCATATGATTCATGATCCAGGATTTGTCTAGCTGGTAGATATGGCCTTTGAAAAGTAGACCTGTTTGAGATGTTACAACTCTTCCTTTTTGTATCCATTCAATTTTTGCAAAATAGAAAGATCAAAGAAGCAATTGTGTTTAATTTTTGCATATCGGATGATATTTCTGAATGATTCATAGGCCTGGGTTCACGTCAATTGTATAAGCCTTTTTTCTGCCCTTGGTTTTTGCTTTGAGGAATACGTTTTTCAGCTCTCTCTCTCTCTCTCTCTCTCTCACAGAGAATTTGCTGGTGTCAAAAGATCTAATAAAAATTGCTGATTTTGGTCTTGCTCGTGAGATCAGCTCTCAGCCACCTTATACAGAATATGTTTCAACACGTTGGTACGATGTAGTGGTTTAGCTCTTTTTCACTTTTTTTTTTTCATTTCTTTCTTATAGTGACCGCAAAATTCTGTTGTTATGCCGTGTGTTGGAATCCTAAATATGACTTGTCAGGTATCGGGCCCCTGAAGTTTTGCTTCAGTCTCCATTATACGATTCTGCAGTTGGTGAGTTGATGGAAATAAACCTTGTTAAGAAATGTATTAATGATCATGTCTTTGAATTTTAAGTTTGTAATTGGTTTTCTTCCTTCATACACCAGATATGTGGGCAATGGGTGCAATCATGGCCGAACTGTTTACCCTCCGTCCCCTTTTTCCAGGCTCAAGGTGCATATCTTGTTCTTTCATCCCTTTCATTTCTTGTTACAATTTCCAAGTCTGTTGGGACAGTTACTAGATCTAGTAGATCATGACTTTGGTTAAGCCGTTAAAGCTGTTTTTCACTGTAGAGGAGGTGAAAAGGTAAAGATCAAAGATGCTTTTAGTATAACATATTACTTTATGATGTGTTTGCGATGTTTTTAATATAACTTTTAATCCCTGATTTGGATACATCTTCTGGGTTGAAAATCTTTTTGTTCAAAATTTTGCCTCGGTGTGTGTTGTGTAGTGGACTAAGTATCAACCCTCTTGCTGCAGTGAAGCAGATGAGATCTACAAAATATGCAGTGTACTAGGTACCCCGACCGCGAGTGTATGGGCTGAAGGACTTAAACTTGCAAATGATATTAACTACCAGTTCCCTCAGGTCAGTTGATTTTGTTTTTACCGCGTCCCTTTGTGGATTCTAAGCCATTAATATTCTTGCTACGTCAAGTACTTTGCCGGGTGTTGTAGTTTGGATATGTAGCTGTGTATGCCTGAGCCTTCGTGCTGATGCAAGTTGTGTATTGGGCCCATATCCTGGTCATGGTCTAGATTTTTTTGCTGTCTCCATAGTAATATGAGTATGGGCTATTATAAATTAGAACTGTAGCAAATGTTAGAAGTTCCATTGATTGCATGCTTCTTATGGTTCTGCTTCGTTGGTGCAATCTGTATGAATAATTAGAATGCTTCCTAGTTTTTCTTGTCTTATGCATGTGCATTGACTTTTAATGTCATTGTTTTAGCACATCTAGCAAATTAACTTTTAGTAACTTTTATTTGTTAGTAAATATGGTCCAGGCCTTAAATAATGCTGTTTTATTCGACATGACAGCTCACTGGCGTGCATCTATCCGTGTTGATACCATCTGCTAGTGAGGATGCTGTCAATTTTATAACAGTAAGTACTGGTTTTTTTGAAACTTGTGGAGTAACTTTCTGCTTTACTTTTGGTCACTGTGTTTTTATGATAATGTGTTTTGAGACCTTAGCTGGTTTTGTTTGGTATCTAGCTTATCTTCTAAAATTTATTTGTCTATGTCTTCCCAATCTAGTCGCTGTGTTCGTGGGATCCTTGTAAGAGGCCGACGGCCTTGGAGGCCTTACAGCATCCTTTCTTTCAGGTGCCAATTTGTTTTCCTTTTGCACCATAAGACCTGGAATGTGCATATCATTATTTTCCCTTGTAGTCTATCTGTCTCGCCTTCAGTAATTTTTTTTATTTAATTGCTTCCTTTAATATGTCAGAGTTGCTTTTACATCCCACCATCTCTGCGCTCCAAATCTGCTGTCACTAGGACACCTCCATCAGGTATGTCTTTGTTGGACTATTTTGTCCTCCTTGAAAATTTATGAACTACTACTAGATCCTGATTTTTTGACACACATCGCAGCTGGAACAAGGGGTGCATTAGAGCAGAAATCTGTGAGGCGGTATTCTGGGACTCTGCCTAATTTGAAGCATGCAAGCAACCTTCCTCCTGCCAAATCTCACGTGTCTGTAACAACAGGTCAGGTCGTACATTATTGATAGTTTTTGATGATCTAAGAGCATCTCCAAGGAAGTAGCAAAATCAAACTAAACTACATTTGAAGAGCCATGTAAGCAAAATGTGCTCCAAAGGAGGTAGCAAACTGGCTACATCATTTTGGTGTAGCTCTCTCACTCTTCAAGTGACTCTTCAAATTGCCAACTCACAAAATTTGGTATTCATGATTGGTGAATTAATTAATTTATTTGGCAGTGGGTCCATTAAAGTCAAAGGATAATAAAAAACTTCAAAATTTGAAGGGTGCTTTGGAGTGCACTTGTTCCAAACATGTGTCACCACAGCCAAATATAGTATAGAAATTTGCCACCTTCCTCAGAGATGCTCTAAATAAAGCTGTCGCTACATTTAAAGAACCGTTCTGGTTCTAGACATAATTTTTTTTATGGGAGTTCTTGATGTAATTGGTAATATGAGAGTAGTAGCCTGACGGAATTATAAATAAATGGGAGATGCCAAATTTGTATCTGTTGGCGATATCTAATGGTTATTGAACTTCATTTTTTACTTCGATGCCTATAAGATGATCTGTTTTTTCTAAAGCTGGTATGGTATCCTCTTTGAGGTGATTGTAGTTGCAACTCTTCTTTTTTCTTCCATGCCTGCAAATATCTAGACTCTACTGAATAAGTATTGACCATTCAGAATGTCACCTAGAATGATATCTATATGTTTATGGACCTCTGAGGATCATAATGCCATAATTGACAACTGAAAAGGAAAAATGGTGCCTCATTTCTGATATGTTTCAATTGATTGTTGCAGGTGTGCAGCGAAAGTTGGAATTGAATAATCAGGTAAGACTTAAGAGCATGAGCTTACATATACTTTTGCATGTGTATCATGTACACAAGATGACTTAAAGTGGGACCCACCATGGTCCGTTTCATATTCCTAGTCGTCATTTTTGCATGGATGACTTACACACCGAGGCTTATAAAATGAACGGCTCGAATCATAAAATGGCACCTTGGTGGGTTGCATTTTACATCAGATGGTCACACGAGAGGTTCTTTTCTCGGTGATGGTTATTCCAGATGCTTGTTCTTTGGTTATTTCTATTCTTTCAGTACGGTTATTTTGGTTATGGCAGTGATTTGTGTGCTCTTCACTAATTTTTTCTGGTTATAACTTTGTGTTGCTTAGGATGCAATTAAGAACGATAAGTTTACAAAGGCCGCTGCCAAACCTCAACCAAGATACCGGCCACCTGCAAGGAACAGTCCGAGTAAGTGTTTCAGTGTTCTCGTTATTGTTGTATTTTTGATACAGTTTATATAGCTTGATGGCTCCCCCAACCCCATTCTTTTATGTGCCTCACAAGTTTGCTTCAAACCTCTGGTATCTTTGCCCTGATGATGTGGTAATCTGTGGTGTACTGTTGTGGGGCACCTTCAGCTCCTGGCCGGACACTGTCCCCTCCCTCCAAGTAGGAACACTGAGAAACAAGAAGGAAAAGAACGGAATCTTTATTGCATCCTAACTCCTAAGCACCACAGAGCAATGACCAGAAAGTTAGAGAAATGGATGCATAGGGAGCTAGTAATCTTTTTTTACATGACTGAGGGTTTTTACGAGACATGTTACTTCATTTGGAAAAGTCTTTTGGATGTTGTTTAGCTGTTTTGCTAACATTACGTAGAGTCGTAGACAGTATGTATCTCATGCATCTGTTCTTTTATTGTTGTGTGGTTGTGCATGTTAAGAGCTCTGTGGAGAAGTGTGGCACAAGGTTATGCACAATTTTTTTTTCTTGGAGTTCATACCAGTATATGTTGTTATCAAGTAAATGATGTTTAAGACAAAATGTGAACCGCAAACCATCATAAATGTTAATAGAAAAGCTCATTAAAATACCGGTATAAAGCCCCATCAAATTTTGTTAAGCCCGTTACATCGTCATTGTTTTAGCAGTTTGTTCCCCTTCTGATATCCTAGAATGGTTTCTGTTGGCAGCCTCTATTTACAATGGGAAGGTTGCCCGTGGAGTTTCAGAGACAGCGGAGAAGCTGGGAAATATGGCTCTTGGTTCTGCACGAGTGCCAGCAAGGCACGCCGTTCCAGCGCCTATGAAGGCTGGGGGATGGCATGGCCAACCTCATTTGTTTCTTGGGCGATCTCAAGAGATTCAGCCTGGAAGAAGCCTCTCCAGAAAAGTGGCAGGATGAAAATGGTTTTAACGTGTTCAGTTACGGTTCTATGGCACATATAGACATTGCCTTGCGTGCTTGTTTTTGGTCGAGCTTTGCTTATCCAGTGACCAGTGTGATATTTGGAAGTTGCGTGAAAACCATATTGTGATGGGTGTGATGTTTGAGAATTTCCTTCAGACCTACGTATCGAAATAATGTGTGATGGATGGTGGTTACAATTCACGAAAGATGCTTACATACATAATACTCGTAAGTATTATGTATCGATAATGGTTTTGTTTTATTACTACGCCTTTGGTTATAAAGATTGCAGTTTGCTTTAAGCTGAGTGTTTGGATGATGTGACTACCATTTGCATGATGCGTATTGATCTTCTTTCGCAGAGAGACCAGTAAATATCTTGTGGGGAACTTAGACTGGACATCTGCTTAATAAATTTGCTGTTGATTTGGGACTTTGTGAATACATTGTTTAAAAGGTGGGGAAATGGAGTTTGTATGGGATGAACTTTCAAGTAGGACCCCTCATCTCAACTTGAGGAAAGATTGATGCAAAAATATGAGTTGTAAAATGTTATTCTGCACAATTTTTTCTACTAATTTTTGGGTGTCGGTTGTACCAAAAATTTGAAAAACAATTTAAGTGATTTTTTCCATCAATTTTCCCGCAAGTCATTTTACAACTCTATCTACCATAATCAACCGTGTTTATAACTCTCTCTCTCTCTCCAAATATAAATTACATAATTTTTTTTCCCTTGAGTGTTGTTGATGCCAAAACTGTTTTTGTTAATGCTTAAACTATAGTGCATAAAAGACTTGTACCATGTGTAAAGTATAAGGTTACTATGCACTAAAGTTTTGGAACTAACAAAAATAGTTTTGCTCTTACTCCGTATCATTTTGGAGCCACAGAGAGAAAGAGAGCTCTCTCTCTCTCTCTCTCAATTGTGGTTCAATTGACACCACAACCACAACATGCATCAAGGTAGAGCGACTGGGTGATAACCGATTGAGTACTGTTATTGATATACATGAACTATAGCTTGTACTGAAACTAATTGCTGTAAAATTCGTGGTGTGAAATTTTCTTTTAACCGAAAAAGAAAACAATTTCGAAATCCAGATCTAAAATTAGTAGTACATACTCGAAGTAACAAACTCAGACCTGTAATTTGGAGCCAAATAACTCCAAGAAGCTCCTAAGACCAAAAAATCTCAAGGACGACAAAAAAATGTCGGAGAAACTTTTCTTCGGTAAATAATGTCAGAGAAACTTACAAACTGTTAGTGTGAACTGTGATGATCACAAAACCCATATCTCTGAGAAATAAGAGCCTCCAGAAACTAAACAATAGCTCTGCCTCAAATGGCATTCATTTGAGTTACTGTCTATCTACTTGCTAGATTATGGCCACTCTGTGCACTGATTCCTTGCGAAAAATCAAAACATGGTGTGCCATTTCAATTTTGAAATGTTAAAAGGAGAATCTGATCTGTGGTGTCGGTATTAGTGGATAGAATTGTAAAGTCATATGCCGAAACGAATTTGATGATTCCATACCAAGAGAAAATGTGAGGACATCTTTGGCCTGTGAGAAAAAACAAATAACTCAAAGATATTGAGCTTGTATCCTATCCCTATTCTGTTCCCACCAGACCTTCGCGTGTACTTCTCCAAACTTTTCGCGGCTGTGAAAAATGGAAATATCAATCAGCAATGTAGATGGAAACATCAATTTTAAGGTCCTAATAAAAGGAAATCCCTCTGGGCAAAGCGGTAGTAAGGAACATACCTAGAAAGCGTCATTACAAGACATAGTTAAGTATGAGGGGGGAAAAAAGGGCAAGTGTAACTACATACAACTAATTGTTTGAAGTAACAATGACAAAAGTTTACCGACGATAAATGAGTTACAAAGATGATTTTCATGGCTTGCCAAAACTGCTTTGTAATACACCAGTATGTCGAGAAATCAGCTTGGTAAACTGACTTTCAAAGTTTTTAAAACAACCCAATTTTAAGAAAACATCAAAAGTCTAAAGATGAATTGTCAAATTGTTATCGCACAACTTTTTGAATTTTGAAATAACAAGGGAAATGGAAAAAAGAAAAGAAAAGATGGAGGCGGCGAAAACAATCGCAAAGAGGTTAAATTTGAAAAAAAGAGAACATATTGGAATCAAGGTTCTAGTTCCACAAAAACTGCACAAAAGCGAATAAAACGAGAGATCAGGTAAACTATCCATACCTGAATCTTACACGCCGTAGCTCTCTGGTGCCATCTGCTAATTGTCTAATGGTAATGTACACCCCAGGCTCATCTTCTTCAATCCATTCCGAATCAATGTCGCTGGCATTGCTAATCGAAACCGAAGCCTCATCTCTAGATGAGGTGGTTGTTCTTGAAGCGTCCATTGATGATGTCTCACCCTTAGGGGCACCGGTGCCATATGCAGTACTTGACCCGGCAGCATTGTAGTGGTGGCTGCCTCCTTGATCTAAATGCTCCGGTGGGAGATACCCCTTACTCCCAGAAGGTTTATAGTAGTTTCTTGGAGTCCATTCTTTGTTTAGTGATGGAGCCATCGGGCTTTCTATAGCCGATCCAAGTTTCGAGTAAGAAGAATCTCTCTGCATTGTTGAGAGTTCAATTCTATTAGCTACGGTAATTTCGTATCAGTTCATTTGGTGATTTACCTATTGTTGAAAGTTTTGAACTTGAGTTGTAAGTGGTTATGTAAAGGTAGGGAGGCAAACAGTAGTAAGAATTGAATCAAAGATAACAAGTCAGCTTGTGTAGTGACGTATCAAAGTAAGCTGTAAAGGATGGATAACTTTATAAAAGACTACTTACTGAGTGACTCTCTCCTGTTAAATCTACTAATATTGTGAAATGTTAATTTGATAACATGTAGGTCCGACTAATTATATCAAGTTATCTATTAGGCTATCACCCTTGTCATGTGCAATCCTGTCTTAGATGCAGAGATGAAAACACTGAAACAAGCAAGGAATGAAGAACTGTATCAACCAAAAAGAAGAGAAATACAATGCCAATGGGGAACAAATGCAGACGGATAGGCTTTAAGCCAAGACCTTCTACAAGCCAAAGCTTTGATACCATGTTAGAAAACAAATTTTCTCAAAAATTTGAGTTATAGGAAATGGGCCATGTATATCTAAGATGTCTAATATCTCCAAACCCCAACCTACTACAATGTCAATCACAATAACTGTCCTGTCGATGCAAGGATGATCAGAGGTGAGTTGGGTAAGGTAGCGACCAAATTAGAGAAGAGGTAATAAAATGTGGTAAAACTTCTTTTAGTCTGAATGAAGAGAAAGGCCTATCATAGTGTTTGTCCTCCCAATGAAGGATGTTTAGAGGTGAATGGGATATGCTAGATATGTACCTCTTAGGTTGGTAAAGGGCTCACTAATATGACTATATGAATATCAGACCAGGACAAGAGAAAGTAAACCTTACCTTCATATTCAGTTGGAGATACTGGAAAATGTGCAAATGTGGATTTTGTCATCGTGGTTATAATTAATCAGGAAAGACTAATTTCCTTTCTCATGGGTGAGGGATTTTCATACCAAAACACGTGTATTTTAGTTATATGGGAACTATTTTGTGATTCCGGACAAGTTGCTGTTCAAACAAAAAAAAAATCTAGCAAAGCAGAAACCAGTGAAATGAAAGTGGGAAGTAGAAAGTAGTTTACCCCACACTCAGATCTAGAGGGAGTGTCAAGAGCTTGTTGATTGAATTTCTGAACATTGTAGAGCTCCATGATTCGATCAAAGTTCTCGCCCCACCACCGTTGAGCTTGCCATTTGTCAAACATTTCTCGGCTTCACATTTGGAATGTTCGAAGAAATCAGAATCAAATCTTGTATGATAAAATAAATTCAGCAGAAAATCAATTGAGCAATTTGGTATCCAAAAACTTCATATAGTCTGTTAAATTCCAAAATCTGAACTTTTTCTTGTGAGGAGATGAGCTTCCCCACATGTGGAAAAGTCTAGTTCATGCATTGGTTGACTCTGGAAAATGTGATCTATATAAAAACTGTCTGATGATCATAAATCTTTCAACGTGGACTCTTTAAACGCCCCCGTGCATCAAAATATACAAAAAAAAGGAAGCACCAGTCGAGGGTCAACAAAAAGGAAGTCCAGCAATACATCGTGCAATCCAATAAGGCAATAAATGTCAATTTCTATGTTATATGGACTCGGGTATGAGTATCGGGCTTGCCCTCATGGTTACGTGTCGAACCTTTCTAAACTTAAACCTCAACACATAACGATATGTGTCAAAGTTCTGGGTAGGGTATGGAGATTTGTCCAGTGTCCTAAACGCTTCATTGTATTTTATGGTGGATAATATTCTTCGGTAACATGTTTAACTATTTAGAAATTTACCGAAATAAACAACACTAAGAAAATGTATAGAGTTTCTATTTGTCATCCATATGACAGGTTAGAAATGTATTTTTTCTTGCTGATGTGACCTTTTTTTTTCCTTCGCCAATTATGAAAGACAGGGGATCCAAGCGTTTAATCCATGTTGAACACGTATTCCACACCCTTGCCAAGCATTTAATAGTGTTTAAAATCCGTCTATTTAATCAAGGGTAAATTCTTCAACTCATTGGTCTACTTTTTAGGCTCTCTGTTCCTGATTATGCAAAATAGATTCAGAGCCATTTTTCCTGGATTTCCAATTTTATAAGAGAACACAGTGCATGAGCAAGAATTTGTGCAGAACACTTGTGTACCTGAATCGGATTCGTTTGAGATCATTCCCACCATTAGGAAGAGACACAAAAGTAATTTGAACCCCAGGCTCCACCTGTGCCATCCATTCTTTGGGCTCATCCTCATCATCTAGCACCACTTCACCACCTCCAGGGGTCCGGTCACCACCAAAAGCCCTAGTGAACCTTGAATCTGATCCACTCGGGTGGTGACCGGTTCTAGTAAAATCCCATGCAGGTGTTGAGCTCGAGCTTCCTGGTTGCATGTAGGAGGGGTAGGGGACCCCTTCTGAGATGGTGTCGAACTCTGGGAAGGGCCGTTGTCCTCTCTTGTAGCTACTAGAGCCTTTACAGGAACCCGACATTTTCAGTGCCATGTCCTTTATCTGCATATTGTTGGAATCATTGGTCAGGTAAACGTAATAATACAGCATTTCTTCATTGAAACTAACCTCATAACCTATCGTAATATGCTTGAGCTCAAACAGAAACAACTTTCGAAAGCTCAAATCTTCATATGGGGAAATAAGTTTCCAATTTCCGTGCACGATGGTAAACGGAGTTTTACGACAGCAAAGGATATGTGACAGTTTCTTGAAAGTTGATTACAACTTCAAAGGCATTGTTTCAATAGCATTGCAGGCCAGTTTTAGTGATATGGCATACTATTACGTTGAATAGAAATCTGTTGATGGCTAGTAATGAAGAGTTAATGATATCTTTCTTTCACTCATTTCTGAACTAACGGCAGTCTTTAATCTAGAAAACCTGCTATCTTGCTCTAGAGGCTAGGAATCTTTTTGGATATTTAAGGTTCTACAGTACATTAGAGTTCTGAAAACAATTTTAATGCTCACCTGACATTACTTAATAGATGCCCATTAGAATTCCAAATGCGAGCAATGCCACATATAACCACATTTCCTATTCCTAGCACCAACGTTATGGTGCACATTCTTGTGCGCACCCAATATAAGAAAATTTTGGCAAAGAGCCAGAGCCGTTGCACCAATGGCAGTTTAGTAGCTTGATTTTGCTATTCTTGGTTGAGACTTGAAAAAGCTTTGATGAACATGGAATTCCATACTATGCAACTAGCCAACACTAATGGGACCTTCACTAATGTAATAATCTACAAGTATGGCACGGCGGTATCAGTTTTGGACTCCGCGGGGGTGTGTGGGCGACCTAATTTTGCATTTTTCATTATGCGTTATTGGGATAGGCTGTTTGGTAAAAAAATTCACAATCAATTTTAAATGATACCAAAATGCATTCTAAAAAATTAACTGAAGAATGAAGAATTCAAAAATCACATCCAGAGGAACTTTTTGGATTTTCATTTAAATTTTTTATTTATTGAGGAGTACGAGTACAGTTAGAATCATCCACTCTATACTGAGTTACCACCCCTTTCCCTAAACATACATCCAAACACTCTTACAAAATTGTTAAAATGCAAATCAAAACCTATTTTTTAGATTAAACATCCAAACGCTACGTCTCTGCAAAATATATTCTTCACGTATCATCCAAACACTTTCACATATTCTAATTATAATCCAAAAATCTGTTGTCTAAAATCCAAAATCTGAACACCCCCTTACTGTCCTATTTCATTCAACAAATTAAATGCAGCTGGACTAAGAGAAAACAGAGTCAAAAGTAACGGTCTAAAGTTTGAAACATCTATTAACCTTTCTGCTAAAATTTGAGCCACATATGGCCAATCATAAATGCACTTCACTGGGTACTCATGGGATAGCATTTTGCCCTTTTCTTTTGTGAGTTTTGATTACTTTTGCATAGAATGGATCAGACAAGAAATCAATTGTGGGTCACAGCAAGGACACTATAAGATATCTTTCCTCAATATGCTGCTTCTCTTTTTTCCCAGGATTCCCGCTATGATACTACATATGTGAAGCACATAGTCAGTAATGGAATGGAGTTCCATAGTTTTTACAAAGAAGTGATCAAATCCCTTCACTCCAATGATTGTGTCTTTAGAAGGAAAGAGGTTAGGTTTTCTAATGTGTGCTACAGTTGGACCCAAAGTTTTATCAATATTTTTTCTTTATTTCCCCCTGTGGTTGCAATGTTTGAAGTTGTACCGTGCACCTTCATTTCCGCTTCAACGTAGTCCCCCGGTCACTTTCCTTTAGTATTTCAAGCGATACAACAACCCTACAACTCACGTTACCGATTATTGAAGGTATATTAGGCTTTCTACAAAAACTATAGCACAAGAAGGAAAAGGGGTCAACTATGCCGTGGTCCTATTAGTTTTGTTTGTATATCACTATGGTCCCTCAACGTTTCAAATGTGTCTTCATTCTGTTTTGCTTGTCTTCGAAATACTAAGGGAAATGACACAAGGACTACTGTGATAGCAAGTAACAGTCTAGGGTGAGCTAGGGTAAATTGCTAATAGTGCAGAGACCAATAGTGTCATTGAAAGGTGGGGGAGGGGTCCAGGGGATTTGGTATTGCAGCAATATTCAGCTTTTCTGGATGTTGTCAAAAATCCTTATAAAAAAAAAAAAAGTTGACAAATAAAAAAAGACAGGCTGTCTATACATGGGTAGACAAAACTACTCCTGAGATGTGCATCTATGGCTTCACAAGTGGTGTCCTAATCATCTGTGAGAGAACTCTTTATCAGAGCAAGTCCATTAAAAGCTCTTTTCCTACCAAGGAACAAGTTGTTTCCTTTTCCACTTTTTAGATGACAACAGATTCTCTATATAGATAGCCCAAGGGTTACTCCAGTTGGTTGGTGGATTTGCTCCCCACACAATTGACCAATGTTCAATACTTGGCTCGGGTTGCAAGAAAGTAATTTATGGTGAATTCCCTAGATATATGACTTGCATTTGACCGGGTTGGGGAGGGGATTAGTTGAGGTGTGCATAAGCTGGCCCGGACCCCCTGACCGTTGAACCAAAAGAAAAAAAGAAAGAATTCTCTACATGGACATCAGCAGAATTTTACTTTTCACTCACAATCCAACATGAGATCTAAAAATAGATTGGTGAAACCTTTACTCTCTATCTACCAAGTACAGCCAATGCTTTATATGGGGACCTACAAGAAAGATAGCATGCATGACCAATAAATTTTGGAATTGGAGAAATTAAAGTTGTATTGGGTGCTTCAAAATTCAAATGCAGAATTCTCACAGAATTGCCGATGAAAAATAAATTCTCACAGAATTGCAAAACCAACAATACATATCAGTGAGGCAACAGAAGTACGAATTTACTGCCGATAAAAAGAGAGTAAAAATTTACTTGCAAAAAGCAGAATGTGAACTTTCTCAACAATCCACTGTAAAAATTCAAAGAAGAATATCAAGAGTTCAAATGATGCCTATCCGCCCATCAATCAGTACACACAAGAAATTCACACCGAAATTCAAGCTGCGAAAAAACATAACTGTCCCAAAATTTCCTAAACCTAGTCACTTAAGATACTTCTCTGCGAATTTTTGTCATGGCTGGCTCTTCTACTCTAATAAGATTCACACAATCACCGGACATTTTTCACCCTCGAGATTGCATCTCTAGTTTTTGTAACCGAAAAAGTTTCCATATTAGCTAAATACTTCACGGAGTCTTAAAAAACCATGGTGAAGACAAATACCAATCAGAGTTTCAGAATCTAACTTCAGGGGCCAGCTAAAAGACCAATAAAACACTCTCGTCTTACAAAGCATTATTTTCGAGGTTTGATTCTGATCAAAACAACAAAAAATTTCTCTGGGAATTGGGAAACATAGGAGGACAAAGGTAAAAGGGAAAGTTCATCTAAATGTGAACTATGTCTGGGTCAGTCAATCAAGCCAAGGAATTGGTTTAGTTTTGTCTCACATGGAAAGCTTTACAACCTGTGAACTCGACATCTTGGCCCCTCTGCCTACCCAAGGAAACAAAATCTAAAGTGCACCATCAGGCCATTTTCTCCTTACCCATAAAGAAGGAAAACGTTTTTTTTTTCCTTTACAAAATACAGGCAGAATTATGCGAAATGCATGTGATACCAGCAAGAGCTTCTCTATTAGCAATTATTGAGCACTTACTCAGTTTATATGAGTTGTAATCAGGGGCAAAAAGGCATGGAAGTCTGAAACTCACATTCATCAAATTATGCCTCAAAAGTATGTATTTTGACTACACTTAAAATGCTTAACTGCTCTCTCTCACACATACATGCACGCGCGCTATTCGTTCACACCAAGGTTTTAATTGTGACACGTAAGGTCACGGTGCAATGGTATCGGTAATAGAGGCCGTTCAATTAAAAATAAAAAACCATTTTTGATGAGTTTTATGAATACCTAAATTATCCGCAAACGGTCGAGTATCGGCCGTAAACCAGTTTGTAAATAAAAAACAGACCCAATACATACTGAAAAACTGGCCGATGCATATGCGATTTTCCAACTGTTTTTCTTGTATGACTATCGACTAGAGCTTATATTCTCATCCTATAGAAGGATCAATGATTATTAACCAAACGAAAATGGTATAAAACATGAAAGTAAACATGAAATTGAAATAAATGGCTGAGCTTCATGTTTTCAATTTCATGTTTACTTTCATGGAATCTCAGCCATTTATTTCAATTTCACGTTTACTTTCATGGAAAACTTTCATGTTTTCTATCACTCCTCGTGGGTGATTGCAAACGCGGATAATTATAGAGTGGGTGAGGGTATAGGATTAGGACCTGGGACGTCAGGCCTTTGACAGAATCTCTTGAAGATGGTGTTCCACGCGCCCCCACCTCGTCGTCATCATCGTCTTCATTCCTTTGCTTCGAACATGTTATACACGTCAGCATTTCCCCCTTTTTTTTAATTCACCCCTTTTTTTTTTTTTTCTGTTTTTCTCTATTTTACCTGTACAAAAAAGAAAAGACAAACACATTGAAGACGCAATAAATGCATTGATAAAGCAACAGTCTACAAATTTGCTCTTTCGGACAAAATGTTCCCTCCGTTGAAAATGTCGCATCAAATTCCCAAAAAGACCCTCCAAAGCATAACATTTTGAATGGCAATTTCGGAAATCAATACAAACAAATTAGCGACATTAGAATATGGTGCTCCAAGAATTTACGATTAAATAGACAGTAGACCAATGAAACGTTTTATTTTGTCTAACACAAATACGGACGGTCGATGGTCGATAACGACGATGTTCGATTGATCAAATTGACTTTCTTAAGATCGTACAAGAGCTTGTCCCTAAACGGCCACTCGCTTCAAATAAAGTAAGGGATTACTGATTGGTTGCGGGGAAATTGAAATAGAACGAACAGACAAGAGGGCGAATATAGAAAAAAGAAATCCCCGTTTCCATTTGATGTTTTTTGAGAAGGCTATCGATTTTGAGAGATACGAAAAAGAAAAAGAAAAAGGAAAAAAGAAGCTCGGGATCAGTGAAACTGGAATGGAATAAATAATGGAGCCAATAATTGAAAGGTGAAAAATTCGAAAGTGGTCTCAAAGAGTGTTAATGTGTGTGCGTGCTTTTTTAATGTGCAGGAAAACGAATAAAGGAGCACAAGCCGAAAAGAGTAGTATTAATCCATACGCAATTCCTCTTTCGTGCGTATCCCATCGATCTTCTGTTGTTCTTGGAAAACCAAAAGCGAGCCATCATTCTCATTCAAAACAAGAGAGGGAGACTTTTATCCAAAAAAAAACAAGAGAGGGAGAGAGAGAATGGAACAGAGTAGAAACTAGAAACCTGTTTTTTTTAGAACACATGAGTTTCCAGCTGAGATTACGCGGACCTCGATCAATTTTTGGGGGCCAGAACTTCTTCTACCGTTTACTATCGAGGTCCAATTAAAGCCATCACAAAATCCCGTAATAATTGACCCTATAAGAGGTGATTGCAACTGTGAAATTTCGAACCTAGCTAGTAAAACGTTGGTAGAAACTTGTTTTTTTTTGCCACAAATGACAAAATGGAAGCAATGAAATGAGAACACTGCTTTAAGCATGGAGTGATTACTGTCGAGCGTCAAAAGCGTTTGGTGAATAGACAGAGAGACAAAAGAAGATAAAAACTCCACAGTTGATTGAATTAAATTGTACTGTGTTCTACTTTAAAGAAAAATGGTCCTGATCTCTCTCTCTCTAAAAAGCACTAAGAATCCTTCCTTCGGAAAACTTTAGTTCTTCTTCTTCTTCGAATATTGTAGTACAAATACGGTGTTTATAATTACATAAGCACGAAAACAAACCAAGAGTTCAACTAATTTTAGACCCACAGAAGGAGATTAAGAACAATGTAATAGAATCACGAAATCAAAACAAGTATAAATGAAACGGAGGAGGTTCCAACGAAAACAAATAAGCAAGAGACAGAGAAAGGATTTTGAAGATTCAGATTTTGAAAAATGTACTATTGCTGTACCAGTCACTTTACAGAAGAGAGATATCTGATTACCAATGGAGAATGGATTCCTGTACTCACTTTACCTTGAAATGAAGCTCTGTTTCTCTCTCTCTCTGTCAAAACAAGGAGTCAAAATCAGTAACGCCCTTCAACGGAGATCAATGTGGTGGCCTACTTTACGGTCCTTGTGAGCTTCAAACAGAGTAGAACGAAGCCCTAGATCTTTCCGTAAAGCAGCCAAATCTCTCGGAAATCCCTTGAATTCAGCTTCGGCGAATCAAGCTAAGATATCAGCATTTCCTCAAAATCTAGAGAGAGACAGGGAGAGCATGTTTCAGCGACCTAGACACGTGTAGCTAGAGAGAGAAAATTCTTTTACAGAGTGATTCTAGGGAACGAATCTCCGCCGGTGGAGAAATGCCGGCGAGACTCCGGGCTGCTTTTGCGATTTGATTGAGAGAGAGAGAGAGAGATCACAGATGCTACGCTCCAGGTTTCAAGTTTCTATTATATATATAGACGAGTATATATATGGAGTATTTGCGTGTGGGAACAAAAGAGGAATATATATATATATATAGACACAAATCGAACATGTCCCACGGTTCCTAATAATAATACTGTAATAAATTTGATCTTCAAATATTATTCTTATTTCTCTATTTGTCTCTCTTCATTTATTATTTTAAAAATCTCTCTCACAATCCAAATTAAATAGAATTCAAAGTTATTTAAAAAGTTATCTTACCTAATAAAAAACTTTCAAAAGCTATTTAGGGCCTGTGTGGGAGGCAAGTTGTGCATTGTGATTGTACATTTTCCTAATTTTTCCGTTAAGTAGGTGTATTGTGAGAATATATTCTCTCGCAATATATTATAACTACATTTTAGAGGCACAATATGAGAATCAGTCATTGAGGAGTTTTTCTATTCTAATTTTGGATTATATTCAAACATTCATAATCTATTTTGAGCATTATCCTCATAATAATACCCATTTAAAATCTATTTTAAGCATTATCTTCTTAAACACTACTTTATTGCAAAATCCCAATCTATTCTACACATACCTTACTAACACTCTACCACATTCATCGACGTTCACCATAGCCCTCACCTCAATAAACTATAATTTATTCTGACCACAATCCAAAATTAATACTTCACAATTCAAAATGGACAATGCAAAAATAATTAGGCTCTCAAATGGGCCCTTAAAAGTCGATCTTGAAAATTATATAACTTTAAGGTATTGCCATGAGAATTTTAAAGTATTTACTACAGACATAATACAACTCTTTTATGCATTATAATTTTAACATTATCAACATCCTTATACTGAAAGTGCGTTTGGTTTATATCAATCATCTTTAAAAATAACTGATATTATTAGTGTACAATAATATTTTTAATTTTTTAATAAATATTTGACATTAATTATTTGTCAAAAAAACAACAAACTACAAAAAATATGAAACAAAATTAAAAAACTCAGATAAAAGATAAAACGAACAAAAAAAAAAACAATTCTACCATCTTTTTCAAACTTTTAGCAGTTTATAAAAAACTGTTTTAATTTAACCATAATTTTTCCTTTTTTTTTTAAATTTTACTTGTGAAAACGAATCATTAATCCCCAAAAAAAATCAAATGTGAATATAACAAAAATACTGAGAAAATTTTGACTGCTTATTTTGCTACTCCCTTTTTTGTTAACGTCACTCGCCTACAAGTGTATTTTTGGTGTAAAAATACACTTGCAGAAGAGTGACGTTAACAAAAAATAGAGTGGCAAAATAATTTCCAAATTTTGCCAAATTATCTCTATACAGTACTATTTTCCACATGCAAACGAATGATAGATAGAGAAATGTTGTGTAGAGGAAATTGATTTGATGGTTCTTGATCTATCAAAATCATCTGATTTAATCAGCACCATTTTACTATGGAGTAGTAAAATAACCTGAAAAGCACCTTATATTGCGTCCTCCTCACGGTAGACAGGAGAGAGTACCCCTTTCATGCCTAATCTAGACATATAGGTCCCACATGTTCTCGTTGATCAAGACCAATCCTTTACTGTTCTGTCTATACGTACACCGATAAACTGTATCCAACCACAACTCTGCGTGTGGGCAGCATGCCCTTAAAAATTCCGTTTTCCAAAGGGCCCGGATCGAGGGAGTGCTAGCAGGTCAAGCGCTTGAAGTTCGACAGAGTCGCAACTTGGGTTTGAAGGTCAGACACCCAAGAAACCGAATTTGAAACACCTTACACACTGTTTGATTTGAAAAAGTGAAAGTACCAATCCGTCATAACCATATCTGGGTTCGAGAGTCAGGTTACGAGAAGGGAAGGATTTTAAGGCACCCCTCTCGCCCAATCTGGAGATCGGTCTCTACTTAGGCATTTTGTGAAAGTATTGCAATTCTTCTTTTATTAATTAATTTTTAGCCAATTATGGCGGAGAACAGTTTAATAGGGATTAAGACTGTAACAATTTGCAATATTTGATAGAAATAGCATGGATGAATGTTTGGACAAGCAATAAATGAAATAAAGATCAAACACTGCTAAAATAAATCGAAACAGTGCATTAATTAAGATTTGGCATTAACAGGGACCACCTTGCATGCAATGAACTACGTGCATGCAAAGGTACCTGCGCGCGCCAAACCCCAATACATGCGCGTGAATCAGTTTATTCTAACAACCTCAATTTTTATTTCTTTCTAGGTTCTAGAAGGACTAGTGCTCACCCAAAATCAAACCAAGCAGTTTGTATGCATAGTTAACGAATATAATTACAAACATAATAGAAAATAATTGAAATGCACCCCATAAACAGTGTGGGGAAATAAAACAGAGGCCAACCTAGTTACCCATGTAAAACAAGGTCGCTGGAAATAAGCTAACCGGCGTGCGTAGATCAAGGACAGGCGCACGCCTGTTCTGGCTGGACTTCCAGTAATTGGCCTTGCATGTCTGGACTCTGAGACATGATCAGAAGCCACCCAGGGGTATTCCAAAGCAATAGATATGCATATTGAACAACAGTAAGCAATTTTAATATGTAAAACAGTAAATAAGTTTTAACATGCAATAAAATGACTTATATGCTATTTTAAAACAGTAAAAACCAACACCCCTATCCCCACGCCTATCTGCGCGCCGGTGACAGGCGCGCGCAGGAGTGATGGATACACAGCTCTTGTAACTCTGTCAGCTTTTGGATTAGGACTGGTATTGATTACCAGTCTTGACCCTGCCAGCCCCCCTCAGGGATCAAAATAGTAAGCAGAAAAGAGGTTTATACCTTTGCTTGAGGTTCGAAAATGGATTGAACTAGGATGATTAGTGGTTGGAAAATGGTTTGAGAGAATTGGTTGGATTTGAGCTTTGAGTACAAGAGAATTAGGGATGCAATGGCCTTTACTTGAACAATTGTTAACCTTGGAAATTTTGTAACCCTTTCAATGGAAGATGAATGATGTATTTATAGGAGGTTGAGTTGGTGAAAGAGGTGGCGATACAACCAGCCAACAAGGCAGGTTGTGGTTGCTTGGTGGTGAAGGAGGTGGAAAAAGGTGATGGGAGTGGATGTGAGGGGGAGTGCCCAAACCTGCTAGAACACTGTTCAGGCGATAAAATCAGGACTCTACAGGTGTAATAGACCCCTGATCATCACAAAATTCGGCTGACAAAAAGGTGAAAGGGACATGTGTTGACCGGCGCGCGCGTAAACCACCTACCACCGCGCTGGTCAACAGTCAAAGTTTGACCTTTGACCAACACCTAGCAAGTTGACTGGAGCGCGTGGCTACCAGACCAACGCACGCTGGTCAAACCTAGGGTTAGGGTTTTGAGGTTCAAAAAGGTTCAAGAGGGGATCCAATCACTCCAAGTTCAAAGCATTTCCATTCTCAAGACTGCTTTTGATCCAATTCATCATCGGGGAAACAAAAAACCGAAAAACGAAGTAAATCAATTGGGAGACCCAGATTGGGGAGTCTACACTACGTACGCTCCCGGCCATCGACCACTCTCCGACTATTGCTCGATCTCTCATATATTTGTTGTCTCCATATATTTATGGGATAGGCCCAGACAAATATGAGAAAGGAGTAGTCGGTAGGCGTGTCCGTAGCATTATTGAATATCAAACCTAAACAACCCCCAAAAAATAATGCACGTAGGCTGCGAGCTAAGCTTTGTAGTGTTTGAGCTGAACCTTAAACAAGTCGATTCCGATTCAATTACTAAATGAGCTTATATAAAAGAGTTGAGTTCGTACAAACTCAAGCTCGAGATCGGCTCGATTACTAAACGAATTGAGGCGAAACAAAATTAACTCGAGCTCGATTTGAGTTCAGTCCTAGTCATGCATATATATGAAAGCATAAAAATATTACTCCTACTTAAAACATTTGAATTTATTAAAAGTAACGAGAATGAGAGCCGGAAGCAAAGACTACAAACGAGAGCTAATTAAAAAATAGTATTACCGAAAATTTATAGTACTATGAGATTTCAAATTTTCAACGTCGGGTGGATGAATACAACAACAACATAACATAACCCATCTAGTCCCCAATCATTGGGGGTATGGGCGGAGGATGATTGGAGACAGACCTAACCTTTGGCAATATATGCACAAAGTGGCTGCTCTCAAAATACCACTGAAACAGTAGCCTCCCTAAACCTCCAAGAACCGAGGAGTTACAGGGACGTTTTGTTGTAGTACCATACCCCCAAATCAAAGCCAAATGATATCAGAGAGGGCAGGCTTAGAGACCCAAATCAATTTATGTGCACATTACCATGCTTCCTTCATTGATAGTTCAGAGCATCGGTATGCACGCAATAGAAGGTGATATCAATTGCTAACGACGTATAAAAGTATAGTAGCAAAAAAGTTTGGCAAATATTTTCAATTAACCTAAATAATTACTCCTACAAAAACATTGCTTTACTGTAGATGCACAACATTCTATGTATAATTATATTCATTTCAAAAGGTAAAAAATTGAACTTAGGCTTCGTTTGTTTGGGCGTAAAGTGTTTTCCGATGAAATGTTTTACCTATTTTTCTGTGTTTGGTTGTGTAAAAAATGAGGAAAACATTTTACTTGTAAAACATTTTCCATTAATTAGATGAAAATGACTTACCCTTAAATCTTCCGTAAGTTATTTTCTGAAATGAACCTGCTGCCTTCAACTGCGATTCTCACCATTCAATTTCCTCGATCGTCAATCTTGACCCACGTTCAATTCCAATATTCTCAAGTTTCTCCACCTTCTAAGCCCCCTATCTCTTTCTATACTATTTTGTCAATTTCTGAAAATATTTTTCAATTGCCAACCAAACATCGGAAAATAAAAATTTGAAGTTTGTTTACTGAAAAAATATTTTACATTATAAAACATTTTACATCAAAACAAACGGAACCTTAATGTTACATTTTCAACGATATATTCATACAATCTTAGGAGAACGGTCACTGAATTTCTCAAAAATAAATTATAAATGAGTGAGTGTTGGATATATTTAAAACCATTTAGCGGACAAACTCGAGTAATTTTGATTTTTTTATTACTAAAAAATATCACTAGAATTCTAGAAAACTTTTAAAAGTTAGAAAGGACGGTCTTTTGAGCTCATCCATCCCTCCCTTGGTCGTGCTTGATTTTCCCCCTATTTTTTTTTTCATTACATAAAGTTGGCCAAAGACGACGTCATGTCCCCATAGAGCATCTCCAAGGAAGATAGCAAAACCAAAATTAATCTATATTTGAAGAGCTATGTTAGCAAAATCCACTCTAAGGGAAGTAGCAAACTTGCTACACCATCTTGGCGTAGCTCTCTCTCTTTTCAAGTTTGACGAGTGAGAAATGCTTCTTCAAACTACCATGTCATCAAATTTATTATTTTTTATTGGTCAACTGCTTCGTCCACAACCTCGCCTCCGAAATGAGGTTGAATTACCCCGAGCGTAGGGCTAGGTCGCTGTCAGCATAGATACCGGAAATCCGGAATCGTTCCCACAGAGAGAATCTCTATAGCTAATTAGGATTTGTAGATGCAAGTGTTTCCGGCGTTAAGACGGCCAACTTTCGGTTTGCTTTGAAAAGTAATGAAAAGACTAGAAACTAGGTTTGATTAAGATTAAACAAGCGGCATGGCAATGGAACTACTATCGCCCGCAACTTAGGCCATCGAACCATTCTCAACGAAAACTCAGTTGAATCGCACGGCTTAGGCTATCAACCGGAAGATTTAGCTAGGAAACCATTAAAAGACTAGAAATGAAGTATGGAAAACAAGTGAGCTCTTTTTGTATTTTTTGGCAAACACAAGCCGAGACATCGCTCACGGAACCATATGAGCGAGCATATGATCACCGGAGATTAACATCGGCTAGTTTTGTTACATAAAGGCGAGCCTTCCTCATTTTTCATACTAAACTTCGAGCCAAGAGTTGAGAAAGGCAAGATAAACAAAAGTCGCGAGGCGATATTCGTCCCACGGCCAAGCCTAAACGACTACTCACTCATAACGGAAAAGCTAGAAATTATGCTAGAGATTGAAATCATGTTTAACCGATAGAAGTGAAAATAAACTTGATTTTATAAAGGATCCAAAGCATACAAACAACTTTAATACTCGAGAAATTAACGTAACGTAAATACCTTAATGTGTTCTTGAGGAATTACAACTTGAAAAGCTTGAAAAGCTATGGAGGAACTCTTAGAACTAAAAGACTTAAAGTAGTTTTTATCTAGGTAATGAATGAGAGAGAGAGTGCATGGTACTTATACAACCAAGCCCTTCTCTCACAATAAATATCCCAAAACTTGCCAAAAGTGGCAAGTATTCCATAAATGGAAAGTTGAAAAACTGGAAAAAGCTGTCAGTAAGCAAACTGTATCCATACAACCAAAACGGTTGTATGGATACCGAACTGTTAAGCTTGTGTTGGAAGTTCTCCGTAGCTGAGCTGTAGGGATACAACCAAAATGGTGTATGGATACGCTGTAACCTGTCCAAAAGATAAGGCCACTGTATCCATACAACCAAAACGGTTGTATGGATACGGCCTTGCTAACTCCAGAATTTGCCTTCAGCTTCAAAACTTGGCACCCGACGCTTCCAAACTTCACCCGATGCTTCGTATCTTGATCATTGGAGAACGGTGGCACTTCGCCACTTGGCCTTGGAAGCTTGGACTCCCCCGAGGCATGTCCATGGCATCAAAATCACCCTTGTTAGGGCGTAAAACCTGAAACATCCTCAAAGGAACCTTACGCGCAAAATCATAATAAAAGCTAAATAAACGCAGATTAATACAACATAAAACGGGACTAAGCGCACCAAATATCTACAATATTGGGTGCTCATCACACCCCCCAACTTGAACTTTGCTAGTCCCTAGCAAACTAAAGCAAAACATATTTAACTAAGCTAAACAATCTTCCAAAAACATAGATACGAAAACTATGCTCAACTACTACAACTAGGCAAGAGTCCAAAGCCACCCCTTCAAATCTGAGTATATGCAATCCACACACAAACATGCCATGAACTAGGATGAACAAACTATGCCATATTAGAGTAGTCAAACATGCAGGCACCACAACGAGTTTCGACTCCAAAACTCATAAGGATACACTCTTATTCGACTTTTCACACATTAAGATACAAGATACATCCCATGACAAGCGCTAGCGAGTAAATGCAATAGCCAGAGACAAAAAGCTATGCATGCTATCAAAAGGGCGCTAAAAAAAAGAAGGAAAACTAATTATTGACAAGTATGGAAAGACTAGGGATATCACAACTTAAGTAATAATACATATCGACCATGCATCAAATGGAGTTTACAAGCGTACTAAAGATCAACGGAGGACTTTATTAGCTTATAACGACCTTGGATACAAAGGGAAAGAGACTACAAAAATGTAGTGGCCATATACTAGCTCGGATCAACTACCCCTTGGCCACTACCGACCCTAAACTACCCAAGGCATGGCCACATATCGGCCAAACATCAAACAAAGTTGCGAAGAATAAAGAAAAACTACTACCACCGACTCCACCGCACGTAGACGGCGTCCTCATCCGGCTCCTCTTGATATTGAGCATCGAGCTCTCCCTTCTCTCACCCGGAATGTATGCTAGCCCGAACGTGTAACCAATCCTCTCATCATTGTATTCAACCCTCTTTCAAATATGCTTTTGCTCTTTATAGCATTTCTTTGATTTTCTTTGAGGAAGAGGGTCATTTGAATTGAGATTTGTAGCGAGAGAGACTTGAGCCAAATTTGAGGGCTTTGGAGAGGAAGATGAAAATTTGGGGCTTTAGCTTTTGTAGTGGAAGAGGAGAGATAGGGAATCACATACCATTCTTCTCCTTTTTGCATTCCAACCACGTCTATCACATTCACACCACCCCCAAATCTCCTTGAATCATTGAAACCTATAGACACACAACCCTCCAAACATCCGGTTACCTAGGTTTGAACAACGGAAGAGACTCGGACTATGGTTCAAAATAAGGACGAGGAGACTCTTATGTGGTTTAATCAAGCAAAAATGCCTTGAATCATTTCCTAAGTACGCCAACAACTCCAAAAAGATGCAAGAAAGATATATACACTACTCAAGCATGAACAAAAGATGTTATTTACGCAAGTGCGGGAAATGAGAACAAAAAGCATGGGATGCTTAAGAAACGAATCTCAACTCTAGCGATGCACAACACTTGACTTGACTTTTAGGCTCAACTTGTTCATCAATGTTCATGTATATGCAAATGACATGGATTAAAACACATAATCGAATTCGACGGGATACATGACTCTTGCCATTTTGAGAACAAATGAGCATAATTAAAGTATCTAACCATACGAAATCACTACCAACAAGGGAAGATTGCACAAAAAAATTGAAAATTTTACCAATGTTTACCAATGAGACAAGTCTCATAAACATATATATAACATATATATCCCTCCCCCCCAACTTGAAATAAGCTATGTCCTCATAGCATGGAGAACAACAGTAAGGAAAGGGAACAAAAGATGGTACCTCCGGGGGAATGTCAACCCCCTTATACCTCGACCAAGTTGGAGGCTTTGTGTCATTGCCCACTTTCGATCCGGAGTTCTATGCTTCCAAGGCTTCACTCCTTCGGTCGGAACCACCAGCTAGTCACACAAGGCCATGATCGAAGCTTTATTGGCCTAACAACCGCGACACGTAGTCGCACCCATGCTTAGGGCTCCTGAATGCCTCAATCACTTCGACGGTAGACCCAAACCACCAAGGCTGGTGTGGTAGCATGTTAACCCTGCAGAAGCGGAATTGTACGAAGGACCTACCAGCAGGCAAATGACATTAGAACCGCCCGGCTCGTGGTATCCGGGCAACAAACAAACATAAATAAAAAGGAAAACATAAAAGAACACCACCCGATTTTCACGCAATCTTACGAGTCATACTTTTCTTCCCGTGTCCCCCCGAGTAGACAAGACACGGGTGGCTATACTAGACCGTCGAATTTGTTACATCATGCCCGAAGTAAAATCCACCGCTTGACCTCGCCAAGCAATTAAGCCCAGCGTTCCCTATGATCGAAACAAAGTGAGACAAGACAGAGCCAAGCGCCAAAGCACGGGAATATTAAGTCTCACCCACAGACCTAAACTGCCCCCGATAGGGACATATCTGGTGAGCACGGATCATTAACGGTGAACTACTACAAAGAAGGACCAATTAAAGCCCGATACAATGATGCATTAGTGAAATCTCATGGTGAAAGAAACCCGAAACTAAACAAACATGCTAATATGTACAAGAACTAAACATTGCCCTTACTAACCGGAGCTGGGCACACGATCCTTATTTTAGTAGCGGCGTGCGAAGCTACAAATACCCAAGTCAATGGTGGGTACCACCTACCCGGGGGCCGGGTCCGACAAACAAAAGTTCAGCGGTTACGCTTTCGCTCCCCGTGCAAACATAGAGTTAGACAAGCAAACTCAAACAACAAGGTCGACCGGATATACCGGCGTGACCAACTTCTCCTCCACCTCCTCAACCGGAAAATTCTCTAAAAATGGCTTAAGCCGTTGCCCATTGACCTTAAAAATATTTTCATTCGCAGGATTCATAACCTCAACAGCCCCATGAGGATAAACTTTATGCACAATATAGGGGCCTATCCAACGAGAACGCAACTTGCCCTGAAAAAGATGAAGATTCGAATTATAAAGCAAAACTTTTTGACCAACTTCAAAATTTTTCCTTTGAATGTGCTTATCATGCAAATCCTTAACCTTAGACTTGTAGATATTAGTATTATCATATGCATCTCTACGGATTTCTTCAAGCTCATTCAATTGGAGTTTACGGTGAACTCCGGCGTCGGGCAAACGATAGTTTAACTGCTTAATAGCCCAATACGCCTTATGCTCTAACTCCACGGAAGGTGGCATGCCTTACCATATACAAGCCGATAGGGCGAAGCACCCAAAATCGTCTTGTATGCGGTACGATATGCCCACAGAGCATCGGTCAATCTTAAAGACCAATCCTTCCGATTGGGATTCACCGTTTTTTCAAGAATACGTTTTACCTCACGATTGGCAAGCTCGGCTTGACCGTTGGTTTGAGGATGATATGCGGTGGAGACCTTGTGGGTTATGCCATACTTCTTCATCAAAGCGGCGAATGGCCGGTTGCAAAAGTGACTCCCTTGGTCGCTAATGATTGCACGAGGGACCCCAAACCGCGAGAAGATGTGCTCCTTAAGAAACTCGAGCACCACCTTGTGATCATTGGTACGCGTGGCAATGGCCTCAACCCACCTTGACACATAGTCGACTGCCAAGAGGATGTACAAGTTCCCAAAGGACATCGGAAACGGCCCCATGAAATCGATTCCCCAACAGTCAAACACTTCAACAACAAGAAATTTAGTCTGGGGCATCTCATTCCGTCGGGTCACACTCCCCAATTGTTGACATCGGTCACAAGCCTTGCAAAAATTGTAGGCATCTTGATTGAGGGTTGGCCAATAGAAACCGCATTGTTGTATCTTGGCGGTGGTCTTTCTCGCAGAGAAATGCCCGCCACATGCCTCGGTATGGCAAAATTGAAGGATCCCTCGTTGGTCAGAATCTGGAACACACCGGCGGATGATTTGGTCGGGACAGTATTTGAACAAGTATGGATCGTCGTAGGAAAAATGCTTCACCTCCGATAAGAATCGCCGACGCTCATGAGAAGACCAATATGTTGGAAGCAACCCGGTAACCAAAAAGTTAACAATGTCAGCGAACCACGGGGCTGTTGATACACCAAACAATTGCTCATCGGGAAAGCTATCGCCAATAGGCAAGTGCGAAGTACGATCCTCAAAATCCAAGCGCGACAAATGATCCGCCACCACATTTTCCACCCCCTTCTTATCCTTGATGGTGATGTCAAATTCTTGGAGAAGTAGTATCCACCGAATCAAGCGGGCCTTTGCATCCTGCTTGGTGAATAGGTACTTGAGTGCTGAGTGGTCGGTGTAAATTGTGATCGGGGCACCAACTAGGTAAGACCGAAACTTATCCAAGGCAAAAACGATGGCAAGAAGCTCCTTTTCAGTTGTGGAATAGTTCATTTGGGCATCATTTAGGCTTTTGCTCGCATAATATATCACCCACGGATGTTTGTCTTTCCTTTGACCAAGAACGGCCCCGACGGCATAGTCGCTCGCGTCACACATCAACTCAAATGGAATATTCCAATCGGGCGTTTGAACAATAGGAGGCGTAGTAAGACTAGCTTTGAGCTTAATGAACGCCTGCTCACATGCTTCTGTCCATTCAAACGGAACATCCTTGGAAAGGAGATGGCAAAGCGGCCTTGAAATTGCGCTAAAGTCCTTGATAAATCGCCGATAGAAACCGGCATGGCCAAGGAAAGAACGGATATCTTTGACGCACTTTGGAGTGGGGAGGTTGGAAATGAGGTCAATCTTGGCTTTGTCTACCTCAATACCCTTCTCTCGATACAATATGCCCGAGCACAATTCCTTGAGTGACCATAAAATGGCACTTCTCCCAATTTAAAACCAACGCCTTCTCTTCACATCTTGTTAAGACCTTGTCTAAGTTGGCAAGACATGACTCAAACGAGTCGCCAAACACAGAAAAATCGTCCATGAAGACTTCCACAATTTTCTCGACCATATCGCTAAAAATTCCCATCATACACCGGGAAAAGGTGCCGGGAGCGTTACACAAGCCGAATGGCATGCGTCTATAAGCAAAGGTCCCGAACGGGCATGTGAAGGTTGTTTTCTCTTGGTCAGACAAGGCCACCTCTATTTGGTTATAACCCGAATAACCATCAAGGAAACAGTAGAAGGCATGACCGGCTACTCTCTCCAAGATTTGATCGATGAAGGGGAGAGGAAAATGATCTTTACGTGTGCTCGCATTCAACTTGCGATAGTCAATGCAAACTCGCCACCCGGTAGTCACACGGGTCGGAACAAGCTCGCCTTTATCATTTAGTACGACGGTGACCCCCGCCTTCTTTGGAACAACTTGTATGGGACTCACCCATTTAGAATCGGCAATAGGGTAGATAATCCCCACGTCAAGCAACTTAAGGATCTCGGCCCGAACCACGTCTTTCATGATTGGATTGAGCCGACGTTGTGGTTGCCTTGACGGTTTCACATCCTCCTCTAAATAGATATGATGAGAGCATAGAGAAGGAGAAATACCGTGAATATCCGCTATGGTCCATCCAATCGCCTTTTTATGCCTCCGCAAAAGTTCAATCAATTCTTCTTCTTGGAGATTCCCAAGAGAGGAAGATATGACCACCGGAAATGTATTATTCTCACCAAGGAAGGCATATTTCAACGTGTCCGGTAGTGCTTTCAATTCAAGAATAGGCGGCTCGATGCTAGAGGGGAGCGTTTTCCGACCAAGAGGTGGCAACTCCTCAAACTTTGGAAGCCACGGTGCAACTCCACAAATTCCCTCATCACCATCTTCTTCATTAAGCAAGGAAAACAGTGACTCCATCTCCTCGGACTCAAGAAAAGCGGCCTCCTCCGAGGTAAGGGCTAATTCCAACGAGTCCTTAAACAAGAACTCATCCACGTGCTCTTGCACCAACGTATCCACCAGACTTACATTTTGGCAATCCTCGTCGTCCCCCATTTGAGCTCCAACATTAAACATATTAACTTCCATTTTCATGTTGCCGAATGACATGTTCAAAAGACCATTCCGACAGTTAATGACCGCATCCGAAGTTGCTAAAAATGGCCGCCCAAGGATAACGGGAGTGGATAAAGGCGTTGTAGACGACGGGCATGTATCCAATACCACAAAATCCACGGGGTACACAAATTGATCCACTTGAACCAACACATCTTCCACCACTCCACGAGGAATTCGGACACTCCTATCCGCCAATTGAAGGGTAACCCGCGTAGGCTTCATCTCCCCCAACCCTAACTCTTGATACACCGAAAACGGAAGCAAGTTCACACTAGCTCCCAAATCCAACAAAGCTTGCTCCACTCGTTTTCCCCCAATAGTAATTGCAATTGTAGGACATCCGGGGTCTTTATACTTAGGTGCAAGGTTGGTTTGGATAATTTGGCTCACTTGCTCGGTAAGGAGCACCTTCTTATTCACACTAAGTTTCCGCTTTTGGGTGCACAAATCCTTCAAAAACTTGGCATATGAAGGGATTTGCTTGATGGCATCCATCAACGGGATGTTAACATTGACTTGCTTAAACACCTCAAGTATATCGGCATTCTTAGAAGGGTGAACCGGCATTTTCAGTCGAGACGGGTATGGTGCCGGAACGGGAGAGACTTGTGGGCTCGGAGTGGGTACGGCTTCCTTTGCAATTTCCTCGGGAGATTCCCCGTCTTCCTCAATAGCTTGCTCGATACATTCCTTAGAAGTCGGATTTGATGGTGCCGAAGATGGTAATACGGTAGATGTCCCTGGCGGCTCCTCTTGAGCGTTGTCAACGGTCTTGCCACTCCTCAAAGTGATAATTGCTTGAGCTTGCTCGGGTGGAGGTGCCGAAGAAGTGCCAATGAGTAGTTGAGCTTGTGGATTGGCTTGAGGCTGAGTAGGGAACTTTCCCCTTTCTTGTTGGAGAAGCCCAATTGACGTGGTTAGCTTCCCCATTTGGTTTTTTAACTCCCCCATCATTTGAGTATTGTTATCATTGTAATTGGATTGAGCTTGTATGTAGGATTGGAATGTATCCTCCAAAGATCGCCTGGGCGGGGGTTGAAATTGGTTTTGCCCGTGGAATGGTCCAGAAGGCATAAATCCTGGCGGTCCTTGTGAAAAACGAGACTGCCCTTGGCTTTGAGCGGGCCGCCATGGTTGCATTTGATTACCGGAAGGTGCTTGAGAGGGTCCTCCTTCTAATTGATTGTTCCAACGGAATCCCGACTGTTGCCTTGGGCCTTGGTTGAAATTTTGGGGGAACGAGTCAAACCGTTGATTCAACGCACTAACTTCTTCAATCGGAAAGTTGAGGGGGCCATAATGCTGCTTGAAAGTGGCAAGGGACGGACAGTTATCGGTCGAATGGCCCGTCGTCTCACATATAGAACAATTCTCCTCCACCGCTCTCACTGCCTTAACTTCCTTCACACCTTTCAACTCCAATTTTTCCAGCTTTTCTGCCAATTGTTCCATCCGGGTTTCAATAGCTTGGTGCTCATTGATGGAGAACTTTCCGGAGCCTCCGGGGCCTTGGCTAGCCATAGCTCTTTCCCCGACATCCTCATAACTCCAAGTCAAGGATTTCTTGGCCACTTCATCCAAGTAGTCCCAGCCATCATCGGGCGACTTGTTCATGAATCCCCCGGAGCACATGGTGTCAAGCAGTTGTTTGCTTTGCTGCGAGCATCCCAAATGAAAATAGTGAATCAATTGATACAAGGCAAAACTATGGTGAGGAACCGCCGAAAGCAAATCCTTGTATCGCTCCCAGTATTGGTGGAAAGCTTCTCCCTCCCTTTGCTTAAAAGTCTGGATTTGATCCATCAAGAGCTTTGTTCGGCTAGCCGGAAAAAACTTCTTGTGGAAAGCATCTTGAACCTCCGCCCATGTGTGCAACGATTGGGGCCTCAAAGAGTGAAACCAAGTCTTGGCTTTATCCTTCAAAGTAAACGGGAAAAGCCTCAATCTTGCTTGGTTCAAGTGAGCATCCACAGTGACAAACGATTGGAGGGTTTCCTCGAAGGTCCGGATATATTGATACGGGTCCTCACGCTCCATACCATGGAAAAATGGGATACACCGATGATAGTCGGATTTGAACACGAATGTGTTTGCAGCAGTGGTGGGCCGTGGAAAGACTATCGGTGACAGCTGGGTGACCCGTTCTGGATTCAAATAGTCCTGAAGAGTCCTAGCCGGAGGAGCTTCCTCATCTGCCATTGATTTCCTCGATGGAGAATGCTGCCTAGAAACTCGGCTTGGTGGGGAGTAAGTCCGGAGATTGATACTCCTTACACGAGGCGGAGAACTAGAACGGTGCAGACGGTTTGAGCAAGGACTACGATACACCCGAGGCCTTTGATCAACCACAAGCATGAACGCTGCCTTTTGGCAATTTAGAGCTAGTAACCGCTCTGCAATAATAAAAACAGACTGGAGGGGCTATGCCGCCACCTCTCTCTCAACAAGCAGTTATGAGGGGCTATGCCGCCGCCTCAATAAATATAAGCCAACAAGAAAATAAAAGAAAATAAAAGGCAAAGGATACTCAAACTAGCTTCGTTAAACCTCAAATCGAATTGGTGGCTCAGTTAGAGGTATCCGCTAAGTTGAGTATACGGTGCACAAAAGAAAAATGAGATGGAATACTTACAGAGGTTTGTCGAACCTCCCAATAAGCTATATAAGAAAATCCCCGGCAACGGCGCCAAAATATGCTTCGTCCACAACCTCGCCTCCGAAATGAGGTTGAATTACCCCGAGCGTAGGGCTAGGTCGCTGTCAGCATAGATACCGGAAATCCGGAATCGTTCCCACAGAGAGAATCTCTATAGCTAATTAGGATTTGTAGATGCAAGTGTTTCCGGCGTTAAGACGGCCAACTTTCGGTTTGCTTTGAAAAGTAATGAAAAGACTAGAAACTAGGTTTGATTAAGATTAAACAAGCGGCATGGCAATGGAACTACTATCGCCCGCAACTTAGGCCATCGAACCATTCTCAACGAAAACTCAGTTGAATCGCACGACTTAGGCTATCAACCGGAAGATTTAGCTAGGAAACCATTAAAAGACTAGAAATGAAGTATGGAAAACAAGTGAGCTCTTTTTGTATTTTTTGGCAAACACAAGCCGAGACATCGCTCACGGAACCATATGAGCGAGCATATGATCACCGGAGATTAACATCGGCTAGTTTTGTTACATAAAGGCGAGCCTTCCTCATTTTTCATACTAAACTTCGAGCCAAGAGTTGAGAAAGGCAAGATAAACAAAAGTCGCGAGGCGATATTCGTCCCACGGCCAAGCCTAAACGACTACTCACTCATAACGGAAAAGCTAGAAATTATGCTAGAGATTGAAATCATGTTTAACCGATAGAAGTGAAAATAAACTTGATTTTATAAAGGATCCAAAGCATACAAACAACTTTAATACTCGAGAAATTAACGTAACGTAAATACCTTAATGTGTTCTTGAGGAATTACAACTTGAAAAGCTTGAAAAGCTATGGAGGAACTCTTAGAACTAAAAGACTTAAAGTAGTTTTTATCTAGGTAATGAATGAGAGAGAGAGTGCATGGTACTTATACAACCAAGCCCTTCTCTCACAATAAATATCCCAAAACTTGCCAAAAGTGGCAAGTATTCCATAAATGGAAAGTTGAAAAACTGGAAAAAGCTGTCAGTAAGCAAACTGTATCCATACAACCAAAACGGTTGTATGGATACCGAACTGTTAAGCTTGTGTTGGAAGTTCTCCGTAGCTGAGCTGTAGGGATACAACCAAAATGGTGTATGGATACGCTGTAACCTGTCCAAAAGATAAGGCCACTGTATCCATACAACCAAAACGGTTGTATGGATACGGCCTTGCTAACTCCAGAATTTGCCTTCAGCTTCAAAACTTGGCACCCGACGCTTCCAAACTTCACCCGATGCTTCGTATCTTGATCATTGGAGAACGGTGGCACTTCGCCACTTGGCCTTGGAAGCTTGGACTCCCCCGAGGCATGTCCATGGCATCAAAATCACCCTTGTTAGGGCGTAAAACCTGAAACATCCTCAAAGGAACCTTACGCGCAAAATCATAATAAAAGCTAAATAAACGCAGATTAATACAACATAAAACGGGACTAAGCGCACCAAATATCTACAATATTGGGTGCTCATCATCAACTAATCAAATTGAATCTAGAGTTTTTCTCTCTAAGAAAAAACTTTACCCGCCTTCTTTCTTCCTTTCCCTCCCTCCTCCTAGGATTCCACAACCCTAATACGATGCGGGAGGGGAGGGCTTTCCCTTGATGGATGTTTTTCTTCCTCCCAAATTTCTTGCATTTAATAACTCCCTCTTATCCAGTGAGGGTCTTTTCTCTTGATCTCAGATATTCTGAGAGTTTCTTTGTGTTTTTACTTCTTTTTCCTTTCCCTTGGCATCTCCTTCATCATCGAGTTGTTATTTCGGGTTTCGATAATGGTGATGGTCCTTTGGCGGCGATGGTGATCTAATGACAAATTAGATTGGTTGGATCGCCTTCCCAATATTTGATCATTTGGGGAGGTTGTCTTCAGTTTGGTTCAGATTTTGGATAGCGCATGTAACGCCCCGATATTTTAAACGAATATCGGCAGCATTATTTATTATTTTTTCAAAAAAAAATTTCTTTAGTCGATCAAATATACATGGATGCTCCAACATAGGGGTTTATTTGTTTCAACCCAAATTGAAAATACGAAGGTTTTATTCAAAGGTAAACATTTGTCTGACAAGTATTGAGCCGACTTCTCCTGAAAGATACTGACCAAAAAAAAAAAAATTTAATTAACCTAAACAAAATCTGACATTTTATTGAAATAACTTCAGAGCAACTCTAGTCTTGATACAGATCCCAAGCATACTCGGTCTTCGCCCCTAGTACTCCTCCTGTGTCAAACTGCTCCACCATTGAATCCTGCACCCTCTGGCAAATTGATCGCCGAAGCAACCGATTTACCAGGATACAAACGTATCCGTGAGTGATAATTCACTCAGTAGAATAATCCTAACCCTACCAACCCCTTACTTTACAGCTAAGCAGTTTTATCACAATTCATATGAAATTAATAGAACGACAAGCATTAAATAAGTAAATCCATTAGTAAGCCTTTGAATCTCACATTTCATAATCATTCCTGCACCATAGTATCCATCGCTTTACAAACTCAGAATTTCATTGAACATATTTTAAACGTCCTATTACCTTCAATATCACACGGTACTAGTAGACTATCCTCACAATTCCAGGTCCATCAGGCTGCCCCCAAGGTCCTGTTAGGCTACCCTCAATACCTGAGGTCCTGTCAGGCTACCCTTGAGGTCCTGCTTGGCCACCCTCACAATTCTAGGTCCATCAGGCTGCCCTCCAGGTCCTGCTAGGCTACCCCCAATCCTTGAGGTCCTGTCAGGCTACCCCAGAGGTCCTGCTTGGCCCACAACCTTTCATATGTTTTCCTTTTCCATTAACCATAACATTATCTGCATAATTTCTCTCATTGTAGCCAACCCAGTGCGCATGCACCTAAATCCGATCGAGCACGTACAATGTTATTCATAAAACTAACACAGAGCATTATACATTTTTATGAGATAACAAGTAAATCAATTAATAATGTGTGAGTAATAATCGCATAATATTTTATGATTAGCCGATGCCTTTACGTTATTAAAAATGTGTGAGTAATTAATTTAAACACGTAAATTATCAATTTTGTAATCTTAACAACACTAATCATGACTTCTTTTTTTGTTACACCAGTTATAACTAAAGAAAGTGAATCATGGGCCGAAATATTACGCTTAAAACGCTAGGGGAGCGTTGCATGGAATTTTAGTAAAGTTAATCTATTAAATGGGCCGCAATAACACACTAATGTAATTAGAAGGGTTTAAGTGTGATTTTACCAAAAGATTAAAAACCCATTACGTATTACTACTGTTCACGGCAAAAAAAAAAAACAGATAAGAGGATCCCGAATTCTGTTTGTGCGACGTCGGGATTAATTCTTCCTACACTGAAACGTTAAACACCGATACGTAAACACTTAATATACTGAGGAGAGAGTAGGAGAAGGATTATAATACTTCGGTTCCGGTCGATAAAGTGGATAATGATTCCGGACAATTTTTGATCGATCAGAGAAGACAACGGAGCACGGGACTTCGTGGATGGCTCGGGAACGGTTTGGGTTGATTGCGAATTGGTTCTGGGACACTCGAGGACTGGGCTACAGATGGGTGACCCGAATTTGGTGTCCGGCTAGTGTCAAACTTGAACCCACCGGGTTTCTCTCTAACTTTCCATTGCCGGAGCTCCGAGTTTCCCCATCCTCTATTCTTTTCTTCTCTGGAATTACAGTGGCGTGGGGTGTGTTTGTGTGTGTATTTTCGGATGGGGAAGGGAGGTGTATATATAGAGGAGAAAGAGTGGGGTGCAAGATTAATTCAGAAGACATTAATGGTAGAGGATAAGATGTAGAAGAGATAAGGATGGCGTATGGATAGATTTTGGCAAGGGGGATGGCTGGCTTGGGGTGGGAAACAAGCAAGAGAGAGAGGAAAAAAAAAAGAGACGGCAGGAACACAGTTTGGTAGTGGAAAAATTTTACAGTACACATGGCACACGGTATTAATACATATATCCATATTTACACAATTACAGAATTACTTTAATACAAAACAAATACTTAATCACAATTACCAATAAAGTATATTTAGTTAGTAAAATAATTAGTTAATAAAATTTGGAACAATAATATAGTTTTTTTTTTGAGCTGTATTTTTTTTTATTCGAAAAAAATAGGGCCAAAAATCCGGGTCGTTACAATCAATCCCCCTTAAAACAATTTCGTCCTCGAAATTAGGACGTTTGCTCCGTTACGATTAGTTGACACATCTGTTGCTTTCTAGGTGCTTCTTCTTCCCAGGATTTTGGAATGAGGCTTGGCAACTATTCTAGCAGCTTGTATTGCCATGTCGGTTACCTAGTCGCCATGGATGGTGGATCCGTCTATCCCCCTTAAATTTGGGACACGTTAAGTCTGAGTAAGCGGTTATTGTCTTCCAATAGCGTCTTACGACAGCAAAGTGAGCGGGTAGTCAATTTCTTCTCAAATTAACATTTGCAGTTGGCCCTTTCTTTGACTCGAAAGTCGCAGGTCAACGTAGATTGGAGACTGCCATTATGCACACTTGTCATATAAGACTCACAGTGATTCTGTCCCCCTAAGGGTGAAACTCGATTCATAGTTGCTAGGGATATCGTTTCTAGTTCCAATGACTTAACACATGCAGTAGATATAAAAGCGTGCGATGCTTTGAAATTGAATAAGGCTTGAAATTATGCGTTGAACAGTTACGAGGTTACCTCGGGTTGCCCTAGGATCATATTGTTCGTAATCTCCTTGATGTGCGAAGATCTTGCCTCCAGATGATTGACTAGGCTTTGCTGGGCCATTTCCTGTACCAAAATTCTGGTTCTGGCGGGGAGGTTGTTGTTGCTGATTCCATCCACTTCGTGGCCGTTTTTGACCTCCTTCTTGATTTCCAAAACTGATTAATGTCGTAAGTGCTTGTTGTCCCCCATTTCTGGAACTTTTAGATCCATTCAGTTGAGGACAAGCGAACTTGAAATGGCCTTCCTGCTTGCAGTGGTAGCATCTGTCTCTCTGGTCATGATTCTTGCCTTGCTCTTGATTTGAGCTCCTCAAATGTTGGTTGGATTGTTGTGGGAGTTGGTTGTTCTGGATGTAGGGTTTGGGTATGACGAGCCCCTTATTGTTGTTGCGGATTGGTCCTCCAGTTGCTGGTATTGCTTTCTTCTGCTCACGCCTTGTCTTAAAATCCAAACTTTCTCTCTCCATTTTAAGCGCGCATTGCACCACCTGTGAGTAGGTGGGGAGTGTCTGCGCTACTACTGCTCGACGTGTCTCATGGAGTCCCCATTCAAACTTCCTCGCCTTGTCATCATCTGTTGGTATGATAGTTGTGGCGTGACGAGACAACTCTTCGAATCGCGCAGCATACTGGGAGACTGTCATTTCACCCTGTTCAAGGTTCATGAACTCTTGAACCATTGCCTGTTTGATTGGAGTAGGAAAGTACTTGTCGAGGAAGATTTCTTCAAACCTCTCCCAAGTCATTGTCTCTATAGCATGTGTACTCTTCATTAGCTTCCACCAATGTTGCGCTTCTCCTTGCATTTGGTAGGTGGCTAGCGCGATGCGATTGTCATCTCTGCGGATGTCTAAAACTTCGAGGATCTTCTTAATTTCTTCCAACCAGGATTCCACAACATCGGGGTTCGGTTCGCCTCGAAAGTACGGTGGGCGGCGTTTACAAAATTCGTTCAATGCCTGACTCCTAGTCAGAGGGCCTCGTGGTACATGCATGGCCTGTTGTTGTTGTTGAGGATTGGCGGTGGCGGCAGCAATAAATGCTTGCATGAGTTGAAACAGGTCTTGCACTCCGATTTGTCCGTTCGGCTGTGGACCTTCGTTTTGTCCATTGTTTTGACCATTATTCTGGTTGTTGTTTTCGTGCGAACTGTTTCTCGTCTCTTCCATCTAAAATTTATAAATCTAAGTTAGAGGTGTCGGTAAGCCATCTTGGCGATCACTAGTAATAGCTGAATGATTTTGTCGATTCCAGGTGTATATTGCACGAGGATTAGCGATATACATTGAGAGATATAAATAATTGAAAATGGCACACAAATCTGTAGTAGACGTACATTTAAATAGGAACGGAGGGAGTAACAACTTTTGACTGTTTAAGATTTCAAAGAGCTGTACTATTTCCTACTCCCTCCGTCTGCATTTGTTGGTGCATTTTGGAGATTCGTGTCATTTTTAAATTATTTTATCTTTCAATTTATAATATTTTCCATTATTTTGAAGACTTAGAATTATAAAACTAATTGAAATCTATCAAATAAGATCCATATTGCATATTTTTTAGAGTCTATATGGGAAGATATAAACAATTGAAAGTGGTACAGATCAGGGACGGAACCAGGACTTCGTGAACGCGGGGACCGAACTATTAATAACAAGATTTTAAAGTTTCAAGGTTCGGGAATTCAAATACGGAGTACTTAGTTTGTTTGAATTAGGTTTTGAGGGAGGGTTTTTTGGTAATGAGTGAAGAGAAATAGAAAAAGAGATGAGATTAATAATTGAAGAAAAAATTTACGAAAGACCGTACACGGAGAGAGGGATGGGGTTTTGGGATTCAAAATGAACACATTCTTAAAGCATTTAATTGTCTAAATAACATTCAAAACAAAGTATCATATATATGTGTTTTTAACAGACAAAAACAACAAATATTAATATTAATATATATATTTTTAAAAAATCCGAAACAACGCAGGAACCGTGGCCCTCATACCATGTGTAGATTCGTCTCTAGCTAGCACGTACTCCCAAAGGGGACTAACAACCGGACGGAGGGAGTACAACAACTATAGAATGATGGAATTAAGAATGAATTTGTTGATTGGGAAGAGGAATTAGAGATGGGGCAGACGGTGAGGTCGTATCAAATTTGCATGCACGTACGTACAGTTGATCAACTCTCCACAAGGGCTGTAAAAGAAAGAAAGAAAGAAAGAAAGAATCAAAGTACAAATGCAAATCCTGATTGGAATATGTCGAAAGATTTCCAAACCATGTCTAGTCACAAACACTACAACAGAATCTAACCAACCAAAACCTCGATTCAAGTTTCTGTTTTGTCTTTCTAAAATCTGTAACTGGTCAGACCTATTCACGACTAGTACGTACCATACTCCTCCTCCAAAACATGTCTAAAATTACTATTCACATCTTTAAAAAAAATTGTCTATATATTTTTTGTTATGCAAAAAAAAATAATAATAATATTTGAAGAAGATTACGAAGATTTAACGGATCTCGGGCACAAAGATTACAAATTGTCTATACTTCCTCTGTTCCTAAATGAGAGTCCATGTTACTATTCCGGACACTTCAAAAAATTGTTTATATCTTTCAATCTATCATGCTAAAAATATCTAATATGGATATTGTTTGATAGATCTCAATTAGTTTTATTAGACAAAATTTTAAAATTATAAATTGAAAGTTATAAACAAGATAAAAATAACAGAATAAAATAAAAATGGACTCTCATTTTGAAACGGTTGGAGTATTTTTTAGGTATATATATACTACTCCTCGTCATCCCACAAACGATATCCAAAATCACTATTCACACCTCTAAACAAATTGTATTTTCTAGGTATGTATACTACTCCTCGACCCACGAAAGATGTCCAAAATCACAATTCACGCCTCTAAAATATTTATCTATATTTGTTAGGTACTTCCTCCGTTCCAATTTATTTGTCCTAAATCCAACTTATTTAGGAAAGATAATCATTACACTCTAAGAAGTTTAACTTTTCACAAATACTGTACCCTTCAATTCAAATTTTAGTTGTCACTTCAAATCAAGGAAGAAGGGTAAAATGGTGTTTTTGTAAAACTTTTTTCTAGATCTTCTCAAAATGGACAAACATTTTGAGACAATGAAAAGTCAAAAAGTAAACAAACAAAATAATACGGAGAAAGTATATACCGCTTATAATGGCCCGCACTTGTGGTTCACAAACATCCTTACCTATCCACGCAATTCAAAAGTTTAAACTCAAATGTACCATGTAGCTTTACTTATATTTCCAATAGTCCATTAGTTATAAACCGATGTGGGACTGCCTCCCAAGATAGGACCCTATCTTGTATCAAGGTACACAATAAAACATTTAGAACATGCACAAGTGTAAACAGGTTGGGCTAGCACAATTATGCACAACATATTTAGAAGCCAGCATAGCACAACACAACTCGAACACTAATTAAGTAGGTGGGTCAGGTCTAGCCGTCGTTTTGCAGCACGTTGCACAGCCACTACAAGGGCACGAAAAACCACGCGCATAACACGAGTACGACTATTATTTTTCTACTTACGTATAAACACAAATGACATTGAATCGGTAAATTTGATTACGAAATAATGAGATTTGTTTTTCCTATCGGACACGAAGCATGGCATTGTCCATTTTGTCACCCACTTCAGATAGACATGAGAGAAGCTTTATTGTGCGTATAAATAAATAGAGATTTGATCCCCTTTACTTTCCATTTTTTAAAAGATAAATATGTTATGAAAACATATCAAACGAGATCATATTCACATAACTTCATCTTGCTTGATGTTCTCAAACCAATTTTAAAAATGAACGATCCCAATTATTAAAAAAAAAAAAAAAAAAAAAAAAAATTAAAAATATATATATATATGTTGGACTGAGGCCATGTTCCAAGTGGTGATTTGGTGAAAAAACTTAGGCCATTTTAATCAACAAGTTTTGACATTTTAGCATCTTATTCACACTAGTTAACAATTTCTTTCTCAATAATTTTGTCACTCACATACCCATCTACAATTTATTCATTACGAAAAACATCTAACAACTTGATTGTAACGAATTTTTTCTTACAACTTATTCACTACCGGAAACACCCCTGAATGATTCATTTCCAAATGCTATTGATTCATGTACTTGAAGGGTACGGAGGGAGCCATATTTAGCCGTACGTCTGACTATGAATACGAGTGGTAGGGGGTGCTTCTGCAGTGCAGTGCAGGGCAGGGTGTTTGAATTTGGTTGCAGAACAGAAGTGGGTAAAACCTGCTGGTCCAGTGGTCGGTTTTGTCAGCTCAGCAGCTTAGCCAGCATGCATGAGCATTGCTTATCCATTTTGCTTTGTTTTGGCGTTGCGGGCAATGGTTTTTTCTGCTTTACCTTTAACCGCTGTTATTGTTCTGTCTGCCTGCCTGCCTGCCCCTCCTTGCCTTTATTCCTTTGGGGCTAAGGCTAAAGAGTCCTAACCTCTCTTTAAGCAAAGAAGAAGAATGCTCTGCTTCTGCTTGGTCCCAACAACAAAAGAAACAAAACTGATGAGAATGCATTCAACGTACATTATCTACCGGTTCGCTACCATTGGTTTCCAATTCATTTTTACTCTACCAATTAGCCATACAAGGAAAATAAAATAAAAAGGGGAGTGACTAGTCAGGAAAGGATGTGAGCCCATAAGTAGTAGGCTTCACTTTGAGCCCCATTAACTAATCTAGACTGCTCATTTTCTTCGTCTCGTCGAGCTGGTAATTCATGTAAGAATTTGGCTTTGTCTGGTATCGGTCCGCAACTATGTGATTTGAGCATAGTCAACGGAGTCCGATCAACTTGAATTTTTACATGAATCACTAAATAAACAAGATGAAAAAGTTAACAAATCAATTATAAAAAAAAAAAAGTGCGACTTGCCCAATCGCACGTCCCAAACTATTACGCCAGTTTCAATCTCAAAATAGGCCGATCGCATCGCAAACGAAATAGTTTCAAGGTCGCACCTTTGCACATTCCTGAGTTCTTCCAAATATGGAGTTTCGCTAGTAGAGACATTGAAATTATGTTTTCCACTTGGCCGAACGCGAATGGTCGCGACATAATGGTACGTGGCAATGCTTAACTAGTGAAAATTTTCAGCCATCTCTTTTTATTTTTATTTTTTAGGGATGTATAAAAGTGTTGTTGAAAAAGGGGTTCTTACAAGATCTTCTTGGGGGAAGAAAAGCATGGTCAAGGTCCAAAGGTAGCAGTCAATTCTTCTTCTTCATCATTATTCATTTCCCACTAATAATTGGTTCAATTTGAAACCCATAAGCTCATAATCATGCAACTTTAATCAGACGACCTTCCCGTTATTTTCATTTTTGTTTTTTCCTTTTTGTTAAAGGGTGTGAACCGTACAATCCAGGGACCATATCCTGTTCAATTTTCGCAGTAAATGTCGTGATTAAGTTATTGTTATTGTTTCAGTTAATCAAACTATTATGTACTAATCAAACACTGTCACATTCTGGTGAAAGTAAAATGTAGGGCATCTATAGTTCAAGTGGTTGGAGCAGCGAACGTCATAGGGTAGCTCCTCTCGTATCTGTCCCGAGTTCGATACTTGATTGGGATCAGATGGTTGGGATAGAGGGCTCCCATTTAACTTGCACTTCGGTGGAGGTCTGGTGACAGAGCTTGTGTTGTGGTAACGGATTGATATTTTCTTCCCGATCGGGTAAGCTATAAATGGCATAAGTCCGAACATTTTAGATCGGGTGAGTTTCCCAATTAATTAAGAGGTCGCTATGCTAGTTTAATCTAGTCTACCCCTTGACTGAGGGTATATGTGTCCATGTGTGTAACATTTGAACAGATGAAAGCTTCAAGTGCAGGTCAACACTTGGCATGGCAGGAACTCAGGAAGTGCCATTAGATTAGCACCGTGGTGAAGTTTAATATATACAAAAAGCAAGCTGTATTTAAATAATAGTAATGGAATAAAACTACCCACCTACTATATGAGTTTTTGTAGACTTCGGCGGCTTAAGCACTAAGGTGAGACCTTTTTATGGGCTAATTAGGGAAAGCAATTCCTAAGGAGTGCTTAAGCACTAAGTTTACAATTTTTTTTTGTTTTGCCATTTGTTAATCCTAATCAAAACTATTCTATGGGAATTGGGGGAGGGGATGAGGCTTATGGGGATCGAACTCTGCCCATGTGCATAAGAGTATGTAAAGGAGGCCAACTACACTCCACTCCACTTGCACTAAAGACATAACCTTTCACGTAAGAGTATCTATAATTCACTAAATAGCCATTTATTCCAAAGAATCCAGACACTGAAAATTCCATATTGGATTGCTCGCTTTCTACTCACTATATTCCTAGAATTTTAGGCACACTCATATTCTGTTATTCTGTAGAAATAGAATATCAATTCTTTGTTCTTTTACATTTGCTCAGCAAATATTCTGTCTATCTTCGTTTGTGCAAACGCAGACAGAAAGAACATAGAGTTCGGTTTCGTTGTATCTTGAAAGCGGATTTGCTATAACCCGGTGCACTCCATCTAGTGTGGGCAAATACTGTCTTTAGAATAGCCTTATCCTAACGCGCCTCGAATTGTTTGTACCATTCTAGATTTTTGAAGAGACGATGCCATCACATTCATCATTTTGAAGACCAAATTTTCAATAATACGTAACTAACATGTTTTTTGATGAGGTCTTTGGCCCAACGACATCATTATCGGTACGCGACCAAGAAACTAAGTAAGATTAATGAGCTTGAGACCTTGACCGTCGCCCATACGACTTGAACACTAGCCCTTTCGGTGACAAAAAAAACCGTTCAATTTGAGCACAACTTTCTCACCCAAAATCAAATTTCTAAACGAAACAAACAAACAAATGTGTTGGAATTTGGGGCTAGGGCCGGGACCAAATTGGGTCGCCCATGTGGGTATGATCCGGTGACCGATTAAGGTGTTGCTCTCTTGGAGAGTTTTTTGAAATTTGTCTTTATTCAATTTTTTTTTTTTTTTTTGTGTGTTTGTTAGACCTGCGTCAACAGCTAAATAGAGTTAGTTCTATTTTATCTTGTTTTGCCATATGAAACCTTGTCTCTACCTCTCTAACAATTAAAGTTGAGATTCATATAAAGGCTGCGGATCATAAAAAGCTGGGAGATTAGACTTTGTTCTAACGTTAGGAATGTTGGGTTATTCAAGCAAACAACACGTAATTTGAAAAGTGGTTACAAAAAGCTATTCAAACAAACACTAGACAAAAACAAAAGCAGATCTCAATCTCAATCCCCAACCCTTTCCCCATTCTCAATGTTTTTACGGTTCTTTAACACATGATTCTTTTTTATTTCTTAATTGGTAATAGAAATTTTACCCATGTTAAAAGAAGAGAACAAGTACGACTGCGTTCTTGTATTCCATACACAGCTAAGGTATGCCCATTCATTCATCTTAAATAAATGCATATTCTTATTTTTTTTTAAACCAACTTTTTAAAAAGATGGTTTTCAAAATAGTTTTCCAGAACATGAACACTATTCTTTTTCATTTCTTACTTAATCATCTGGAAAAAAACAGTTTTCATAAGCACGAGACTTGTCTTTTTTGGTGTGCTATAAAAATGTGCACTTTTCCAAAAACAAAATCCTCCAGGTACAAATTTCGAAAACGGTATACTAGGGCTTCTTTTTTTTTTATTAGAAAAAAACCTACACAGATTTTCTGTATTTCAGAAAACGAAAAAACAAAAGTTTAAAATTATACTCCGTCCTATTTTATTAGTCCCTTTTGGATACAATGAGGGATTAAAAATTTGGGATAGAGATAGTACTAAACCAATCAGGGTCAAGTTACTAATATGAATTGTTGTCTCTTTCCTATCATTCAACCTTAAGGGCCCGATTGGATGCGCCTAGATGTACCATTCTCAATGTATGCCTTGGTTTGGCAGCCCAAAAGGGTACCCAGACTATTCATGGCTGGGACTATTTAATTCGACTGAAGGTGGATAAATTATGGAAGGCTCTCGAGCTGTCCATTTTTAGTCCGGGCGGATGAGGCCCTCTTCATCCCCCTTCCCCCACCTTATCCCTCCATTTCAACTACAAAACAACCATATCCTCCTATTTTATCTCTCATCCAAACCAAATACTATGTTATCCCTCTTTTTAATACCTCATCTAAATCACTTACTTTTTTATTCACCATTTATAAAAGTCACATCAATATGGGTCCACCCTCCATAAATAATACCCCATATATCTTACTCCCTCAAACTCATTCCGCATCCAATCGAGTCTATTGGAAAGACAATTTGTAACCCATAATGGTTCAGCAAAGGAAAACAAACACTTCAATGGGGTAACAAAAGGTGTTCAGTTTGAATTGGAAAGACAATTTGTGTCCCATAATGGTACTGACTGGAATTTAACATAAAAGAAGCCTATAGGGGAGGTTTAAAGCATGTGATCTTATTGCAGTAAAAGATGCCTATAGGCTATAGCCTATAGGGGAGGTTTAAAGCATGTGATCTTATTGCAGTAAAAGAGGATAAGTCAGTCTGTATTGACATGTCTTGCATTATTTGTGTAGACATCGTTTCTAGCACAACCCCATCATCTGGTTCTCATAAATAATGAAAGAAAAGCAAAACAAAAGGAAGACAATACTTGTGAACCTCTCGAATGCATGCATTAAATTCAAGCTCTTACTATTACCAAAAAAAATTCAAGCTCTTACAACATATACTCCTAGAGTCAGGCCTCAAGAAGCCTTTGATCGGGTTCGATTCCCACTCCGCGTCATAACCATTCTAGTGTTGAGCTAATCTATAGAGACTTTGTTCGGACTTTCTTAGGAAAACTTTCAACACCATTGAAAATGTGCTCAAGATTGTTTGTTTCATTCCCCTGGTTATCTATTTCGCTCTAGTTGCAGGTATTTTTTTTGTCTTATAACACGGTATGCGACCCAAGGGACCTAGTAATCCGGGGACCAATTCTACAATGAATCGATAGAATTTTTAGAGTGTCTGAATGCAAGCCTACTCCACTTTTAGTAACCAGTACAAACTGGTAGCACAAAGAAATGACATAATGTAACCTTTTGCTTTTTTGGTGACAGTATCATAGCAGTTCATTCAATGCACTGGAAAAAGAAGTCTAATTACATCTCACAGCAGCTTCTCCATGCAATCTCCATAATCGTTTCCTCCACTCTGATTCCTAGCAAACAAAAGTCACAACAAGATGGGTGATTGTCCAAATTTAGTCCCATTTAAGGCCATGGCATGAGAGAATTAAACTCTGCTCGTCAAAGCACAACCAAATGTTAACAAGGACATGGGACCAAAAGCTGAAAAACGTGAGCTTGTTCGTTTTGGGACTCTAGACTCAAACTTTTCTCTCAGCGCACGTTCTACAATAAATTCTTTCTCTCATTTCTCTATCTATCTCTCTCCACTCATTACCCAAAATTTAAATCCAAAATCCCAAAACGAACAAGGTGGTGATAGTATGTGCAACATACGAGTCATAAGTGCACGAAGTCCGTAGTAGTTGTGCTTTTGGCCAATTCAGATTGGATTTATGAATGCAAGAAATTAAAAAGGTCAAACATCATTTACTCTTAGGGGCCATTTGTTCAACAACAATAACATATATAACCCCCATTTAATCTCAGACTAATAATGATCGAATTACTAATACCACATCCCCTGGTGTTGTATATCATACACTTTATCAAATTAAATATTCAAGGTATGTTTAATACGGGACATAAATAGTGTAACCAAACACCGAATATTTGGCTACCTTGATTATATAGTCCATTTGATGCTCATAAACAGGCCCTGAGTGTCTATTGTTTCACAGATGAGAATGCCTAATGCAAAGTAAAACATTAAACAAAAAATGACCCAAGCTGCCGCTATTGAGAAGAAAAATCATGTAACACAAATACTGTTTTGCAATTCATGACATTTGATGCCGAAGCATCCCAGGCGGGAAGGAGACCAAATTTAGAATTCAAGCCCACTGTAGAAGTTTATCCCATGTAAACTCTTATGTTCAAAATGCTCGCATCGGATTTAGTTATGATACCAAGTTTCTCAAATGCACTGAGCACTTAAAAGTAAGCAAGGAGGTTGGGACTTCTTTGAACCCCATTGGCGAAAAATCTTACCGCATCTCTCTTTTCTGAACAGCATATACATGTTCTATGCAAACTAAAAGTTGTGCTAAGCCAAGTTTTTGCAAAATTCATTGAGTTGGTCGTCTCCGCAAAACTGGTTATATGTCCTAGTACAAGAGTTGAAGCTTCCTATCCCTTAGATTGAAATTTCATTAGTGTGACCTACATTAATATTTTGTGTCCCATGCTCTTGCGCAGTTGGCTTTTATTAGCCATTGCCTAAGCTTAAGTTGAAAATGTATTTCCACATTCTGTATTCCTACTTGAAACAATTGACTCTAGACACCTTACCCTTACTGCTACTCTGTTTGGCGTATAAAGGCGAATCAGGTGGCAAAGTATATCGCTAATTCAGTGGTCAACTGTCTGTGTCTTATTTATCTGACTATAAGCACACTAGCAAAAAGAAAACCATGAATTCCAAGTCAACCAAACTGGCTTATAAAATCTGTGAATATCTTTGATCATTGATATGACTTCTTTGCATTTTATGGTCTAGGCATTTGATTGATGAATTTCAGATTGTTTTCTTCATTATCGATCTTAAGTAGATTATTAGCCTAAGAATTTCATAGCCAGTGAATAATATCTTCTGAGTTCTGCCCTTCACGAAACAGAATTTCGTGAATTGGAACAGTTAGATATGCTGGAACAACACAGAGCAAACTTAATAAAGCACTCCAATGTTTGATATACTACTGGAAAGGTGACACTATGCATGGTACTGCTGCGATTGAATATGATATCAACCTCCATAAGTGCTGCATACTCACCTTGTAAATCGTGGCCTCACAGCGAGCAGATCACATCGCATTTGATGAAATCCCATAGCGGCTTCGGAGGACATCAAGGGATTTCTCAAATGACTGCGAGAGCTCAGGAATGGATGTTTTGCAAACTGAAACAAAAATAAGACGACCAAAGTATTTATTCAAAGAATCATATGATAATTAGCAATTTGCAGACAGAATTTTTTTGCCCATGTCTGATGGTGTTGGATTCTCATTTCCAGTCAAAAAATCCCAGGGAAAGACAAACATACCACGAGATGCACTGGCCTGTGCTTCTGCCAAGAACTTCAAATATGAAGCCTGGAAACAAATTCATCAGTTTACAGTGGTGAAATTGGTCAAGGAGCTTATAGAAAAAAATTAGATTTAGTTTTTTTTCCTCTCTCTCTTTTTTTCTTCTTCTAAATACTGTGAAGAGAAAGCACCTTCATTGCTTCTCTACTTTCACTGATTCGGTCTGATATTTTCTTATATTCCTTCTCTGCTTCATCTACCACTTGCTGGCATGCCTGTGTCTGAATCTATTCTCGATACAGAGACAAAGAACGAGATGACCACAAATCAGTTTAAGAAGATACAATGTCATTTTCCTACATTTAAATCAACATTGCAAGATTTCACTAATTGGTAATTGATACACATTTCCGAATGATGTGCACTTCCTCTTGCTGGAAAGAGGACATACCAAAAGATAGGAGTAGAAGGCGTGTTGTTTAACCTCAACATGAAAGGAATGGAATTAAAGAGTGGTACTTAAGGAAAGTAATTAAAATATTTTGTCATTTCTATTCATAAGTAAATACAGAAAACAACTGACAAATATGTAAAGGTCTCAGGATGAATGTAGTGTCTTTCAATCAAGTACTAGGGGTTAATTCCCCAGGGAGGTCACTGGTGAGTTCTAATAAGTAGCATAACTTCGTCAAAGTTTAAAGGTAGCATAACTTCGTCAAAGTTTAAAGATACCACTGCGACCCATCACTGCCCTTTCTTTAGAGGAAAGTCGCATGCTGAGATGATTTCAGGATCATTAGGAAAAACCACGCTCAAGATAACTTGAGCATGGGTGCTGAAGTCTATGGAACCATGATTGATCTGGTTCATCATAGCCAAATAGCAGCATAGAAAGCAGATAACAAAATTTCTTTATAGGCCCTCTAAGCTTGGGATTTACAGTTCTTTAACCACCTCGGGGTGGAGGTGGGCCCTGACCTCACCGAAATTTTGAAAATTTTACCTAGATCCTACAGACATATTTTCGGTACCTCTTTTTATAGCATACAGTATTTTGGCCCCTCCACAGGTCTAATATTAGATTGTACCTAGCCCCAACCAAATTCGCTAAGAATAAGGGTTAGATTGGGCATGTTATTATACTGCAGCAATTCATACACGATTTCTAAATGAGAGCAGAGTTGACTAGCAGATTCCCATGCAAGACAGGCAGGCCGCAGAATTGCTACTCTATCCAATCACTTCCACCACAAGCTCAATCAAATCCAGTATGACAACACCAATTTGGAGACCACAGGGATGGTAGGTCGTGACTAGCATAGATCAAGTTATATCCGGCATGACACAGATCTTAATAACATCTGCAATCAACCAAAATTTAGGCATTCCATTGCTCCTTGATTGGCTTGTTCGATGAACAAAAGTAAAGTTGATGCCTATTAGCGTTCCAGCCGAGCTGACCAGAAATCAGTCAGTCATCTAATGGTTTTGTGGATGTAATGGCAGCATATGAAGCATAGCTAGTTTAATCCCAGAAGATGCTCTCGCTCTTCCGACTCAAGTTACGATGTTTTGTCTCAGCTAAAGCAACTCATTAATCATGGTTGTTACATGACTTCGGATTGTAACCAAATCGCTCACAACCATCATAGGTGGTGATTGAAACCCCGAGCTTAGGAGCTAACATGATTGTATATCAAACTGCCGGACGCAAAGTACTAACTCAGTTCCTCAGCATTACAACTAGAAACTGAAGCAATCAAACATTGGATGTCAATTGACAAATGCTATACACGATTTGCTTAATGTTGCGAGAGATCAGAATACGATCTCAAGGATAGAAAATATCAGTAAACCGCATCTACAATAACATTTATCTCAAAATTAACTCTGAGCTCTGAAGCTAACTTGAAAATGTACAACAAAATACAGTGACAGAAGCGCACAAGCGCGCGCAAACACAGAGCTAGCAGGGAGAAAACAAAACTCTGATTTAGCTATCAGAGCAGACGTCTAATTCTAGATTAGCTAACCACTCAGAGATCACATTTTCGAGAAGAGACAGAAATCAGAACACATCATCTAATGCTAGAATAGTTAAACAATCAGCGTACAATTGAGAGAGAGAGAGAGAGAGAGAGAGAGAGAGATTAATCAGAAAACTTAACCTAATAAATGGACAATTTCTACAGAGGGAGCGAGTATGTGTATAATTATAACGCATCATCTACTTTCAGATTAGCCACACACACACACACAGACCTTGAAGCGTTTGTGGAGACGAGACTGAGAGGCCTCCAGGTCCTTGACGATCTCTGCGTGCGAACGATCCAGCTGGTGCTTGATGGAGTCCAAGCGCGAAGCCGCCATCTCCTTGAGATCAGATATCGTGCTCAGGCTCTTCATGTTCAGCGGCGATCCGACGACGTTCTGGATCCGATCCACGGAGCTCGACGCCACGTCGTCCTTCTTCCGCTTCTTCGAGGACGAGGCGGCGTTGTTGAAGGCGCCGAGGTCGAACTCGAATTGCTCCTTCGGCGACTCGCTCGGCGATCGGTTGGGGCTGGCGGTTGGCTGTGGGGAGACCAGAAAGTCCGCCGCGGTTGGCTTCCTCGTTGATCTCTTCTTCATCTCTCACTCTCTCTATCTCTCTCTGATTTCAATTGGGAGTCGAGCGAAAATGAGATGCGGTTCAAGTGCGTTCGTATTTATAGTGGCGCGAATGCGAAATTTAAAAGGGTGGGGAATTTTATTCTACTGCTAAAACAATCCATGCATTGAAATTTTTACTTATTTTTTTTACAAGGCAAACTATGGGTACACCATTTGGTGTACACTGCCTTCTATGAGACCCAATTAGAGGTTCCACACAAATAATCGGAGCCGATCAAATTTTTTAAAACATTTTTTTAAGTATCTCCTTGGAAAAAAACATCTCCGTCGGATATCAGTAAAGGCTTGATCAATTCTATTCCCAATTTTTTGTCAGCAAATCGGGTATAGAATTGATCAAGCATTTACCAATATCCGATGGAGCCGATTTTTTACAAGGATGCTTAAAAAAATGTTTTTGAAAAAGTTGGGCGGCTCCGATCATTTGTGTGGAATCTTTAAGTGGGTCTCATAGAAGGCGGTGTACACCAAATGGTATATCCATAGTTTTATTGATTTTTTAATGCAACTGTCACTTGTAACGCCTCTCTCACATGGGGTGGGACCCATACATACATGGGTGGGACCCATACATACATGGGAGTCACATCATGTGAGAGAGCGTTACAAATTACCGTAGTATAGAAGAATAAAAAATTCCTATTCTACCAGGGAAAGGGGATGCCCGGATGGGGATGGTGGACTTTGAATCCTCACTTGATGATGTAAGGAGTATAAACGGCCTCTCGGTTGTCACTATTTACCCACACATCGTTTTTGGCATCGCTGATATTTATTCAAAAAACTTCCAATTTTTGTAGTTGGTAACTTCATCAAATTTGAAGGAACAAATGACAAGGAAAAAGAAAAAAAGGAGGAGGAAAACCAGATGATGTTGAAGCAACAAACTTTGGCAGACAGGGTTTCTTTTTTTGAGTATATATGATACTCCGTATGATATGATAGTCGATTAGCGAGGTTGAATACCCAAGGTTTTTTTTAGTAGGATAGTCATTTAGCGAGCTTGAAAAATATGTTTGTCGTATAAATTTAATGGATATTGAGTCAAGTTTAAATAATACTACTAACGAGTGTCTTCATTTAATTATTCCGTCTGAATCTAGACACAATTCTGTTCAAATTCAAGCCCAAAATAAGAGAATAAACTAATGAGACGTGCAAATCAAACAGCCCCTAAAATGACGTGAGAAGCCCAACCCAAAAAACAAATCCTTTGAGTTTCTGAATTGCTTCTGCTGCACATTTAAGGGCTTGTTCATTTTGGTATTTGGATTTTGAATGGGCATTAGGAAGGCCCTTTCTCCACAAATTCGTGTTTTACTGTCTATTTCAAAAGTTCAAGCCAAATAGTGGTTCCTCCCCCCATGGATTATTTGATTTCCAATACATTCCAAGACATAATAAATTCGGTTGTCCCTCTCTTTCTAACCCAGCGTCGAGGAAGATATACTAGGGTTTATGTGCATCATTTCCACGATATCGTTATGATCAATTAATGGGACTTGGCCGGAAAGTGCTCTTGCCTCTATCATTAGCTCAGGCAGTCGTTTATGGTGTTTTAGTCACCTTTCGTTGCCCAGTTGCCTCACTAGAATTTACGGCGGCTTTACACATCCTCTACTAATATGACTTGTTTCCAACTTATGAGATAGCACTTGCTATGTCATGGCATCTTAGCATGCCATAATTTCCAAGAGGAAACAAGGGGCCTGCTTAAAAAATTAAAAGCTTCAAACAGAGTTGGGTAGAATACGAAGTTCTGGAAACAAATTTTTACCGATAAGCTTGTTCAGAAGATCGAAAAATAGGAAAAATTAGTACCATTTCTTAGGGTCTTGGACCTGTTCTTACTGCAATAAAGAGAAATTTACAGACGGACAATAATAGGAAATCAAAGAGAACACTTCAAAACCACTTCAGAATGTCATGTTAGGAAGGAATTTATCAAGAGAAAAGGATTCATCAAGCGAACGGAAGAATTGGAAACCAAAGAAAGCCTCTCTTTCCTTCAACAAATACCTTCCCAAATTCATGGTCCAAACCAAATAAAGTGGTACATAAAAATGCATCAGCACTCGCAATTGCTTTTATCTGGATCCAAATGTAGCATCTGGGCTAAACAAGAAAGACATGTACTCGTGTCATCGCATAAGGACCCCAAATATCTTTTTCAAATGTCTCCGAAAGGGTTATTTTCCTAAAAAAATAAAAATCCCAAAAAACACAAGATCCAAACCGTCGACAAAATAACTACTTGAAAAGCATTCTGCAGAAAAATGTCCGACAAGAACAACCAACCAAAGTTTTCCTAGCAAAAAAACAGAACTTGATTATTTTGGATACCACCGGCTTAACTACCTCTATTCTGGATAGAAGTCAAAGCGTACATTTGTTTAGACCACAATCAGTTCAGAAAATATTACAGACCAACCCCACTAACCAGGCTGTTTAACACAGAGTTCAGCAACATAAAAGAGATACATGAGTTTGGAATACAAGAGAAGGTACAGTACCTTCTCAAAAGTACATTTATTGATTCATAAAACACATCCCAAATCCAAAGTCGATAACTCTCGCCAGCTTCTTTCAATCATCTGCACCCAACACATTAGAGAGAAAAAGGAGTGATTCAGAACACTGTCTATTCTTAAAAACCTATCCCTTTCATGTGGGGTTGGAAAAAGATGTTTGGTTGAGAACTAAAAGCACAAACATTTTGAAGGGGTGTGCCATGTTGGACACCAGTCACACAACTTCATTAGACACTTGTCGGACACACGTCGAAGCATATTTTACCATGTTCTAAAAATTTCTACAGTTGGAGTCTGTTTGACACACTTGGGGAACACACATTCTCTTATTCTTTGCATACATGAAACTTGAAACACAATTGATTAGACTTCACAAAAGCATACAGCCTTACACACACTGAATGAAATTAGGTGGAATCCAGCAATACGAGAAAAACCATGCACATAAAGACCTTTTTCCTTCCATAGGCTTGAGAAAGTAGTGTTGAATTATATTTTATTGTTATCATCGAGTTAAATATCTCGTATATATAGTCCATATAGCAATGGCATAACCTTCAATTTGAGATTAAAAGAACGTACAAAACTACTCCCACCTTTCCTACTAGTTAGACCTTTTGGGGGATTCAAACTTTTAAGGGGGCAAGCAATGATTACACTGTAAGTCAAATTTCAAGGCATTCTTTTGTTTAATGCTTCTAGCTCACTGGAAGTGCTATCATAGATATTTATGAGGATAGTTTTGGAAAATCTCCAATTTTTTATTCTTGAGTTTTTAAGATGGACAAACATTTTGGAACACCCTAAAATTGAATAGTGGACTAACCATTAGGAACGGAGGGAGTGTATATCTTGCACGTGTCCCGTGTCCCCGAACCTGTGTTGTGTCATGTTTCTGTGTTCGTGCTTCTTAATTTTAGAGTGGACTCACCATTTGGGGAATAAGAACTCCTAGCAGAGATTGATAGCTGAGTGGTGGCAAATGCGTTCTTTTCATATCCATGATCATCAAGATCGGCCCACGAAGCTCTATCTTTAGGCCCACCGTCCTCCCAGAAAGGCCTTATAGCATGACTCTCCTGTTTCAAGGCCCCCAGTGAACCAACATCACTTCCAAAGAAGCAATGTTGCTGCCGCTGTCTTGCTATTGCAGAATTGTTCATCAAATCAAAATCCTGCAGCATGTGTGGTTGACAGGAATCACTTTGCAAATGAGCACCATAACTTGGAATCAGAGAGGGGTCTATATTACGATCCAATCCTAGGGCCCGGACACCTCCTGAACCTTCTGGAAGGAAACCTTGTTTGTCTGCTTCAGGTTGGTTTCCATGGAAATACCTGCATGTTTGAGTTTTGCAAAGAGAAGCCAACTTAAAGTTATTTCTACAGGCAAACTGATAAACTAGAGTACGTCACTTGGTACTTCGTAGAAGTATAAATTGTACCGTACACACCAGGGGACTACACCTGAAAGCCAAAGGATAAATATCTATATAAACAGAAAAGAACTATTTCCATCCCCAAATGAGTCCAATTCTCACTTCATACTTGACACAAACCAAAAGGTAAAAACTGGGGAGGACGAAAAGGGTATTTGAAATTTTTAACACCTCAAACCAAGTATGGGTTATTAGAAGGGGTGTCCCGATACTGATGGAAAAAGCATAAACTACTTAGACTTCATGGCATGTAGGGGCTATTTATGGGGACAAAGAACAAGGAGCAGAAAAATGAGAGAGCGTGTTGGGTGGTCAGGTTTGGGAACCTAATGGTGAGGATTAATCTTTCTATAGGAAAGGAGATATAACCAATGAAGCAATCTTGATAGATGGAACCAGCACATTAATTTTCGGAGCTGAAAACAGCTAGAGATGGCCAACATAATTGCATATGGTCGGCGTCAACAAGAATAATGGGATGATATGTCACAACCGCCATGAAAGTACATCTGATACTGTGATTAGTCTTTCTTTCCATATACGATATGGAAGAGAGAAATCTAATAACTGAAAATCTCAATAGGCTGAGCCAGTCTATTTCAGAGCTGAAAGATGTTAAAGATGGCAACAAAAGCCTGCACATACTACTCTAAACACCTTGCCTCGACAAAATTGTTACCTGGATCATGGACAGTGCCGGCAACAAGGAACGGGACAGGCACACCACACGCTTAAACTATGGTATTGGTTAAGTTGGAATGAAGCTCGCTGCTGTAAACCCAATCCCGACTATAAGCCCCTCCATCTAGCTGCCTCCAAATTAGACAGAAGGTATTCAAGGAAAGTCTGAACATCTAAAGCCAGTTTTTGAAGTATGAAGAAGACTCTCATCTCTTTGGTAGTGAGAAATCAAACCAAAACATCACATTGCCAGCAGTCACATGTTTTTTCCCCCTAGTCTTTGCACTAGACTTCTTAGCATTTGAATTTCCATAGAACAAATCTTTTGCAAGGAGACTACTATTTTGAACACGATAGAGAATCATGAGGGATTTATACGTTTTTCAGAACCGAAGATGACAAATTTCTAATCTACCTTGTACTGTCCTGTCAAATTATTTATACTTGAATAAATAGTTCTTGTGTCCCTTGGTTTCCTACTATGGTAGGCAGCTACTAGCATCTTTTTACTTCTGTTGATGAGTCAAACTGGACGGGGAGAACCATACATCTGCTATGTAGAAATGGAGGTTATTTTACACACTTAATGTTCATTACTATTTCCACAAGCCCATGCAGATGGTGAAAGGACGGCTATAAATTAAAATAAATCATCTATGTCATGCAAGCACTTTCTCATCTTCAAGTTGAAAGGAGCAATTCTGCCAAAGAGCCTTCTATTTCTATGAATTCAAGTAATGATATCACCAACTCAATGTAACTTACGCTGTCATCCAGTAACAATCTGATTCGAAGGAGTTCTCTACATGCTTTGCGTGACTAATTCTGTTCACGAGGCTCCGTTTGAATAATCCGAAACTTTGACCTAATATATAGCCAGAAATATTTGACACAACTTTTTTAAGCTTGCCTCATTACCCACATTATTTATTATGTCAGAATATTCGGACTTATGATGAACCAAATCTATATCTACTCTCACTTGCAAAGCTCTTCATTATGCACTTGGGAACGGAAGAATTGCGGGTGTAATCATGTAGAAGAAGAATGTGATTGACATACAAGTCAATAGAAAGAGTGACTGGTACTTCCGAGACAAATCAAGATTGAGAATATATGGTAAAACCTAAAGTAAATATTGATATTTGTTCGGACGGTATCCAGTTTAATCACAGAGTATCATCAAACTTGTAAACAATCAACTACATGTTGTGGACTTTCATAGCTAATGAAAGAACTAAAACTGGTCAATGGACGTTCAGCAAAACGTAGCACAATATAACAGGAAATTTCTTGTATTAGCAAGTAGACAATAGCCAGTGAAGCCTTATACATCAAAAAATGTAGTGAATAAACTGCAGCAGTTTTAAACAAATAGATAAGAAACTGAAAAAAATATATTTAAATACTTAGAAATATAAATGCTCTAACGAACTTCTGAGTGACTTATGTTAAGGTAATCTTTGACAGGAGAAGCACAATATAACCATCTATCAAAAACCTAATGGCATGCCTACCCAACACTTGTAAATAATTCTGGTCAATCTTGCAGTCTTGTTTCCACAAATATACCTGAAATCTGACATTACAGCACATGGATTTAAATCGCATTCAGATGACCTATGCTGATGCAGATAAAAATGCCTAAAAGTGAAGAGTTCAGTTTTCACAGCAGAAACACGCTTGACTAACTATGCCCTAAAAAAGAAGCAATGGTGATAGTTCGTAACACAACCTCGCAAGGAAAAGAGCAGGTCTACCTGTACTCCTTGTTATTGACCCCATAGGAGACAGGCTCCATCTGCCATTTTGATGCATTCCTTCCAAGCAATGAGTCCTTATTATCAACAATGGATTGCAGAGGCAGGTTTTGGAAGCTACCAGTTCCACCAGTACTCCCAGGAGCCCCATGTGATATCACAGCTGACAATGACTGAGAGGTAGATTGAGATTCCACATGCTTTCTTGAACGGTTGCGGCCTCGGTGCATGTGCCGCTCACAGTATTTGGAGTCAGGATAAGCATCTTTGGAGCACCTCCACTTCTTTCCATCCGTCCTCCGACATCTGCCAGGCTCAGGGTCTATTTTCTTCCCATAATAGGAACAATAGCCCACTGCAAAAATGGAAAATTAGAAAAACGTATGAAGAACTAAGTTTGGCCCCAGTGTATGGCCACAACATTGAGTGGATTAGTTCATCTAAAAGACTCATTCGTATGAAAGCGGATTATATTACTTCAACAGGTAAAAGAGGCAAAAGCATGGGGTAATTCCAAATACAAAAGTCAAAGAACACAGGATTCTCAGTCCCAAAAGTCTCTGTCAAGGGTCCCAAACTCCCAATAAACTCTCAATCATAGAACTATGCAACGAGATTCGTGCATTTCGAGATTCCCACCACATTGTGGGGCTGAGAGTGCATTGAGACAGAGAAGGACGGTTGAGGACACAAGATCCTTGGCAGAGTAAGTTCGCATTCACCCTTAAACACTACTTCCACTCAGACCCGGGAAAAAATTAATTTTGATCAAAGATGTGAGGCTCAGTCCAGATGATCCAAACAACTAGAAAACAAATTTCTAGAACATTTTATGGTGAGACTAAAAAACCAAATTAAGAAAATTCTTTTACACAAACACACACACACACAGACAGATCTAAGGAGCTGATCAAAGCAGAAAAAGAGAGAATACAACTTAAAAAATGAAGCAGAGAAAGGACCAAATAAAAGCTTTAAGTTCTTAACAAATATAATATACAGTCCAATTAACGACACTCACTGACTCACAGCCCCTTTTGATTGCGAGAAATGGTGTGACAAGAAAGGGGAAGGCGCCAATCAAAAAACATCATTTTCGTAATTTCCTCTCCATTTCTCCCCAAATCACTCAATCCAAATGAGTGGTTCGGCAAGAAACTCTAATCCTCTCTCTTTTCTTATCTTATCAAATCTCTCAATGAAAGAAAAGGCTCAGCACGATTGGACCACACTACACATCAATCCACTAATCAATAAGGCCATCCATTTTGCGCGCGCACACGCATATATATTGAAAAGGAGAGAGATTTCTTACAGCTGGATTGGTGAAAGAACCGGGCGGAGATAGAATCGAAGCTCTGGCGGATCGGGATGACGAGATCGGGAGGCACGGCCATACCGGCGACGAGGTACTTGTATATGAGAGCCTGATGCTCCAGCTCCTGCCACTGCATCGCCGTGAACGGCGGCCGGAACCCCCCCGCCCCACCCTCCGCCACCGAAGACGATTCACCACCACTCATTTCTCACTCGCTCGCTCACTCCTCCCCTTTATCTTCTTCCCCTACCGACTTAAGCCCTAAACAGATTCCCTTCACTTCCAACAAAAAGCTGCGAAATAACGGCACCAACAACTTAATATACATACAACACAAACACAAACACACAGAGAGAGAGAGAGAGAGAGAGAGAGAGAGAGAGAGTACCTTGGGGGAAATAGATATAGGGTTTGGCCATGGAGAAGGGAGGCAGCAGTGCAGAGCTGAGCTGAAGCTGGAAAAGCGAAAGCACAGTACAGTGGGAACTGATCTGTTATCTTCTTATAGCATTGCTTAGGCTCATATTAGCACGTAATTGGCTCCACGGGCCTCAATTTTAGTACTCCTATACTACTAGTTTTATTATTGAATTTAAAAAGAGATTGACTTGCTCACATAGGCTTTTAAATCCTTTATTTACGGAGTTGTGCGATTTTAGTCATCCATTTTAGCTTTAGACGATCCGAATTTAAATGAAATTTTTAACTTTTCAAGGAAAAAGTTTTATTGACATCCTGACAGTGCAAAACACTCTTAGATTAGACGGTCACGGTTCACATCAGTAAATAATTATTCACGGAACACTCCGTAAAAAAAAAATTCTCATCCATTTAAAAAACCAGTTCTACAGAATATAGTACTAGTAAAACTTTGACTTTATGTACAACAGGTGGTTGTAAAAACAAATCATGTTGTAATAATCAACTGGGTTCTTTTTGCTCAGTTTAGCCAGTTTGGTACACATTTTCTATGGGATAACCTGGTTTTGCCACTTTTGTACGCATTTCTTAAATGCGAAGACAGGGAGTCAATTTTTATTAAAACCAAAGCAGTCCGACTATGGATATATCATTCGGTAAGTCTAAAGCAGCCGACAGTAGCCACCGACGGGAGCCACTAATCGACACGCATGGCCCACTTCGGGTCCGCACGGATGATCCGAGTCGTTCAATAATTTTTTTTTAAAAATCCGAGTGGCCTCATGAAAAAACAGCTCAATTCGATATGTGTAGGTGTTCGATTGAGCTGATTTTTCAAATGCCCACTTGGTTTTTTTTTTAATTATTGAACGGCTCGGATCACCCGTGCGGGGCCTGGAGTGGGCCCCGCGTGCCGGTCGGTGGCTCCTGTCGGTTGCTGTAGCAAGCTCCTAGTATATCATTTGGTCTACACTAAATGTACATCGCGTTGAATGAAATTTTGAGGTAAGTTTCATACTAATAATCAGAGTCGTTCAATAAGTTTAAAATATTCTTTTATGGACTCCTTAAAAATTCAACTCGGTCAGAGTAAAGGCTTTGTTCAATTTTTCTATCAAGAAACTGAACGAAAATTTGATCAAATCCTTATCGATATACTGAGCCATGAAAATTGTTTTAAACAAATTAAACAGCTATGATCATTTGTGTGGGACGCCGAGATAGGTCCCACGAGACAAAGGAGCATGGAGAGGGTAGCATACGGTTTTTTTAATTTTTAATTTTTTTTTTGGTTGAAGTCCTCCTCATTTAAAGACTGTTACAGAAGATTGAATGAAATAATTAATTACAAGGGTTTAGTAACATATTCAACATTGATCTTTCAAATCTATTTATTGCTTCACATTCCCTTTCAAAAGACTATATATACATAAGATTCTTCTCAGTCTTTCCCATCTCATCCTTGGGAAAAAGAAGTAGAAACAAAGAACTAGAGAATCAAAGATGGCTTCTACTCTTGCTACCCTTTCCATGCTCCTTTGCCTATCACTCCTATTCATGTCCATCGATCCCTCATTTGCTGGCCATCATCACAAAAAACACCATCACAAAAAACACCATGACAAGCACAACAAGTCCAGGCTCAAGAAACTGTGCTCCAAGACATCTGATCGCGAATCGTGCTTGGACTTCATGAAGACCGATTCACGTACCTCAGGTGCTGACAACCGCGGCCTCCTTGAGATCGCGATTGACTTAGCCTACTCCAAGACTACAGACATCCACAAAGATCTTAATTCTCTCTATGATAACTCAGGTGACTACAGGCTGAAGGACCGATACAACTCCTGCTCCAAAAACTATCACGATACCATGAGAAATCTCGACTTAATCAAGAAGCTCTTCAATGATCGCGATTATGATCGTATTGAAGTTCAGATTAGTGATTCCGTGGAAGAAGTTCGTGACTGCAAGAATCAACTTGAGAATAATGACAACGACTCGTATGACCTCAAGAAAAGGACTAAGGAATTTGAACTTCTTTGCGATGTCGTCAAGGTTTCTGCCAAGTATTTGGAAGGTAAAGATCGCGATGATAAAGATCGAGATGATGAAGATGACGAAGATGATGATTGATTAATGTTCCGTTTCCCTATCGCCCTAACTAATAAAAGCTTAATTAGTCCTTTAGATCATGAATGGCGGAGTGCAAATAATGATTTGGCATCAACTACTTGCCATTTCAATTTGGGATCTATCTTCTCTTCTTTTTTCCTCTTGTTTTAGTCGATAGGAGATTTTGTTGCATTTTTAATATAAGTTCATGAAGTTTGAGAATCGTGGATCTGAGCATTGTTACATTGCCCTAACTAATAAAAGCTTAATTAGTCCTTTAGATCATGCATGAAGGGCGAAGTGCAAATAATGATTTGGCATCAACTACTTGCCATTTCAATTTGGGATCCATCTTCTCTTCTGTTTTTCTCTTTTTAGTCGATAGTAGATTTTGTTGCATTTTTAATCATGAAGTTTGTGAATCGTGGATGTGAACATTGTTATTGTTACCGCCAATGGTGGTAGCTTGGATGGCAAAAGCCTCCTTCATTTCCAGGCAAGACTCAGGTTCGAGTCTTGTCAGTGGCAAGAGAATAGGGGATTTGTTCCCTTGTCATCCTGTACCTAGGTGGTGCTGTGGTGATGGCCTGTCCTCATGGACAGTAGCTATGGCTCAAACTCAACATTCCACAGTGGGTAAGGAGCCCTTATGGTTACGCCTAAGGGGGGTTGCTATGCTGGTCGTCCCCTCACACCCTTTTTTCTGATCAAAACAAAAAAAAAAAAAAACATTGTTATTGTTGGATCAAGTGCTAACCAACTCACCTAAAAGCAATTGCTACTCGGAGAAGGTGCAACTTAATCTTTAAAGGACAGTGCATAGCCCTGCACTAAACGGCAGGCGGACGTGAGGCGTTTCGCAATGCTGTCCATCATACAACACCGACAGGTGGAGATGGTTAATTAGTCCCCCATTTGTTTGCCTCATTGCCAGCAAGGACGTCTCGCACGAGTACAGGGTGGATCTGGCCCCCATAAAACCAACAGTTACATTGCCCCCCATTCACTTTCCATATATGCTACAATTTTTCAAAGAGAGAAAATACTCCGAAGTTTTTAATCAAGTACTCAACAACTCATCGTATATATGGACAGCCCAATAAACTGTCAATAAGCTAAGAAAATGACCACAAAATAACATACTCCAATAATTTTTTTAATCATTTCAATACCTTTTTTAACCTTGACATTCACCCAATGATATTTAGCATTTTCCAATCAAGTTTGTATGGTGCGAATCTAACTATTATTTGGTCCATCCTGGAACTAGGAAAGAAGAAAACAACATTAATTTTATTTTAAGTAGGAAAAAAATAAATAAAGAAAAAGGTAGCGAAAAATGTGGCAAGTTCATTGAAACTTAGTCAACAATTTTGAAACTCTTATTAGTCTTATATATACACAAGCAACGTTTGATTATTTTTTTTTTCCCAAAAAATGGATGAAGAGAAGTGATGATGAATAGATAGCTTTTCCCTTCTGTGAATATAATCGATTTTTCGACATCCCGAACATCGTTTTCGACGCCCGATCTATTTTTCCTAGACTCCTAACACCTCAAGAATCATAACTTGTTAATATCATATTTTTTTTATTTTAATATCTATTTAATTAATTTTTTGTTTATTTTCAATCAAAAGTTTCAAATGAAAAATCCTTGCGACCTTATAAACCAATTTATAAATTCCCAAAATATTTTTTTTAGATTCTTTACATCCTAAAGATGAGATGTTGTTAATCTCGACATATTTTATTTATTAAATGATTTATTATCTATTTATTCTACTTTTGACAACTTTATAAATCATTTTTATTTTAAAAATAATTCCGTAACCCTCCGGAACCACTTGTTGACACTTGAACAGGTTACGTATATACCCATCTTCTCTATAATTTTCCTTAGCGACCAACAAATTCTAATGCAAACACAACAATTAAATTTGACATTTTTTTGGGGTCGACAGTCAGAGATGTCCAGACCAACTCACGCACATCTCACTATTTCCTTACCAGTTCGGTCAAAGACAGACCATCCATGCTGGGACGTTTAGGAAATTCACAAGAGATTTTTCTCTTGCGTTTTGACCTCAAGAGGTTACCAAGTTTCGGACTTTAGGATTTTTTTTGGTGTGCTGATAATGCCAAAACCACTTTTGTTCATGCCAAAACGCTTTTTGTTCATACCAAAACTCATTCATTGCATGACTTAATTGCCCTCCAGTACACCACTTGCTTTACAAAAATGCCCCTTGAAATTCATAGGATAATTTAATCGTTCCTTTTTGATTTCTTGCACCTATCAGAAGCTTTAGAGCTTCTTCAACGGAGAGAAAAAGCGTACAGAGCTTTGCTTGGTTTGATACTCTATTTCATCACTTTTCTTTTAAATTTTCAGGTAGCAGTGAGGAAGGTGCATGTGTGTAGACTAGAGTATTATCATTTGTTAATGGCTTTTCTAAAATTAGCTTGTGTTTGTTACATGGGTTGCTTGTGAATTGATGAAAACATGGAACTGGAAAACAGTTTTTGATGTTTAATTTTTGTTTGATCGTCTTCTAAAATTAGCTCTTGTTTTGATCGTGAATTTGCATTTTTGCTTGAAAACTGGAAAACAGTTGCCTTGTACTTTTCAAGGGGTACTTTCATAAAACAAGTGGTGTAGTAAAGGATAATTAAGTCATGCAATAAATGAGTTTTGACAAAACAAAAAGGATTTTGGCATTATCAATTCTTTTTCTTTTTTCTTTTTTTCCAGTTCATCCCTATCCCTGCTTTTTTACGTTATGTTGTCTCTCTTTTCTGAATTGATGACTAGTGCGTGAAAGGCCAATTAATTCTGGACTCATTTGACTGTTTACTAGAGAGAAAGCTTGATTTAAGCAAGAGCAAACGCTCTTATGGACGAGTAATTATTCAAGACTCCTGGTGTATACTTCTTCTCCTCTCATAACATGTGGATCCCGCGTGGGTCCACACGTTTTGTACCTATGTTGTAAAATTCCAACACAACTATTTTAATTTTAAGGTTTAATTCACGACAGTATAATGTTGTAAATTAATTCACAGCAATAACCATTAAAAACCTGTTAATACTACTTATAAGCCGAGGGTAAAAAATCAACTTTTCTTACTTAATTTCTACAATATATTTTAAGTTTAAAATGAAATTGATTTCCACACTTTCCATTATCTAAATCTACTATTTTTGCTTTTGTTTATTCTTTTGGAAAAAAAAAATTACATGATAATCCTTATTACGTTTGTAAAACGGAGCTTGTAAGTAATATAACTTTGTCGTTCACAAGGATAAGGACTAGAAAAGGGATTGCATTAAACATTTTTCGGATTGCTAAAGTCTAATTTGTTTAGAAAAATTACTTCTCCTACCATTATGTTTGACGAACTGATCAAGATAATTCGATCAGTACATCTCTGAGTTGCTTGACGAAGTGATCTAATTTGTTGATTAGATTGTTACTCAGTTGAATGAAACAGAAAACGCTAAGGTGAAAAACGAAAATTTTATCAAACCAAAAATAGCTCCGATGTCAAAATAAAAAAATAAAAAAAAAGCTCTGTATTTACTACTATTTCTTCCAACTGATCACAAGTTTGATGAATTGTGATTTGGTGGGGCTACTCCATAGGCTGCTGAAGGCCGTATGTTGGCCGAAAATAAAGAGATTATATTGGACCGTTACATAAGACTGAATGAAATAATTAATAACAAGGGTTTAGTAACATATGCAACATTGATCTTTCAAATCTATTTATTGCTTCACATCCCCTTTCAAGTACTATATATATAAGATTCTTATGAGTCTTTCCCATCTCATCCTTGGGAAAAAGAAGTAGAAACAAGAACCAGATCAGAATAAAAAATGGCTTCTACCTTTGCTACGACCCTCTCCATGCTCCTTTGTCTCTCACTCTTATTCATGTCCATCGATCCCTCATTTGCTGGTCATCATGACAAGCACAACAAGTCAAGGCTCAAGAAACTGTGCTCCAAGACATCTGATAGCAAATTGTGCTTGGACTTCTTGAAGTCCGATTCGCGTACCTCGGGTGCTGACAACCGCGGCCTCCTTGAGATCGCGATTGACTTAGCCTACACCAAGGCTACAGATATCCACAAAGATCTCAATTCTCTCTATGATAGCTCAACTGACTACAAGCTGAAGGACCGGTACAACTCATGCTCCAAAAACTATCACGATACCATTAGAAACCTCGACTTAGTCAAGAAGCTCTTCAATGATCGCGATTACAAGCGTATTGAAGTTCAGATTAGTGATTCCGTGGAAGAAATTCGTGACTGCAAGAATCAACTCAAGAATAATGAGAACGACTCGCATGACCTCAAGAAAAGAACCAAGGAATTTGAACTTCTTTGCGATGTCGTCAAGGTTTCTGCCAAGTCTTTGGAAGGTAAAGATCGCGATGACAAAGATCGAGATGATGAAGATGATGATTGATTAATGGTCCATTTTGCATCCCTATCTCCCTAACTAATAAAAGCTTAATTAGTCCTTTAGATAATGAATGGCGGGGTGCAAATAATGATTTGGCATCAACCACTTGCCATTTCAATTTGGGATCTATCTTCTCTTCTTTTTTCCTCTTGTTTTAGTCGATAGGAGATTTTGTTGCATTTTTAATATAAGTTCATGAAGTTTGAGAATCGTGGATCTGAGCATTCTAACATTGCCCCTCATTCACTTTCCATATATGCTGCAATTTTTCAAAGAGGGAAAATATTCAGAAGTTTTTAATCGAGTTTTTTTTTTTTTTGCCACATGATATAATTAGCGGGAGTTAGCAGGTTACGTTAAATTATTATAGGCGGGTGCAGGGACTATCTATAGCCCTGACCCCAAACCACCCACAGAGGGGCTCGAACCTCCGCCTCCTAATGGAGGGGAGTGGTAGGCAACCAAGTTGGGTAAACGTGTGTGTGTATATATATATATATTGACAGCCCAGTAGATAAGCTAAGAAAATTGCCACAAAATCGCATACTCCAATAAATTTTGTAAACTTTTCAAAGTACTTGCACACATTTCGATACACTTTTGTAACCTTTGACATTAACCCAATGGTTTTTAGCATTTACCAATCAAGTTTGTAGGGTGCAAATCTAACTACTTATTTGGTCCATCCCGGAACTAGGAAAGAAGAAAACAACTTTAATTAATTTTAAGTAGGAAAAAAAGAAATAAAGAGAAACGTAGCGGAATCATTAATTACCCTTGTTTTAATAATCAAAGTAAGATAGAGAATAGGAACAATATAAGTACTTTCACTTGTTTAGATAAATTAATGGGCCCGATAAAAGGAATAAAATATTTTTCTTAAACTCAAGACAGAAGAATTCGCTAATCGAGGATCAAAAGAAAAAAAAAAGGAATTTATGAATCAAAATAAGAGTGTATGGTAATTTTGTATTACCGATTTTTGTTGTGTATTTTTACCCTAGCAAAACATATGCTGGCTATAATTCCTTGTTGTGCTCATTATAGCTTTTTCTTCATTTTAGACCATAGTAAAACCTGGTTTGAGCCGTTACTGTAAGTATTTGAAATTAACAAGGAACACTTTGCATCATGCTTTTTTTTGTTGTTGAGATTACTTGATTCTTTTTCGTGTTTGGTTTTTGCATATTTAGTTTATTACCCAACGCATTATTAGGCTAAGAAGAGTCCCTTTGTTTGTTTTTTGTTTTTGTTTTTTTAACAACAAAAAAGGATTTTATTAATTTGGAAGCAAATTACAAATCACCCATACCAATTACTTCAAACAAAGCCACGAATGGAACTATACGTTTTCACATTTTTGGCCGCTCTCTAGGTCAAGGACGACGCAGAATTTCGACGTTAGGAAGGGGGAAATTGAAAGTTTTTTGTCATATAAAAAAGCTGATATTAGTTTTTATCAATACACACTCCAAAAAAGTATCAAAAAAATTAGTAGCATATATTTCTGATCAACGCATGCGATTATGTAATATACTTGTATGCAATTGTTCGTACATATAATATTGTGCATCCATATCTATTATAAAAGGTAAACTTTTATACAGTAGTTGTTTATGTTTTTTTTTATTAAACAAAAACTACTACGATGCTAAAGAAACGTTAGGGCTTGCATAGAGCGATCCCCGGATTCATCCACCCCTCAGTCCCTGGCAATTCGAAAAAACAAAAATCAGCTAATATTCTCTAATGAACCCTTTATATCCAGCACTATCGTTACTATGGGGAAGGATTTGCTATGGTTTGAGAAAGCCTCCTTATTATGGACCACAAACAGTGGTGTGGTTTTATTTTTTATTTTTTGGTCATTCGTTAATCCTCATCTACTCTATCCTAAGGGACTTGGGGAGGGTGGGTGCTTACGGAAAAGTTAAAAAACAACAAATGGCAACAAAGTACGAAAAAAATGCCGTGAAAATGAAGCGACATTTTTTTTCCCGAAGAGCATCAAGCCACAGTTTTGAGTAATTGAGTCCTTAGATTTTACTAGTTTTTTTTTTTTTTCCGCGGCGAAAGTCAGTAGTGTTAGTTGTAATTAGTAAGGTTTGAATAAGAGTGCTAATTGCGGATTAAAAAAAAAAGACTAATCAAGCGCAGTATTGCTCAGGCTTAGGCTTGGCTCAACTCTTTATTACATATGTTCAAGCTTAGCTTGAGAATTTTTGAGGATTAATTGTTCAAGCTTGGCTCATATTTAAAATTTGTGATCGCATAAGCTTGGCTTGGCTCGTGAAATATGCAAGTCAATCTCAAGCTTTTAAGCCTGAGCTTAAACTCGTAACATTTCGAGCTATCAAGCTTGAATTTAAGCTCGCGACATTCCACAATGAAAAAAGTTAGGGAAGAAAAGCTTAACACTTGCACAAAATTATAAAATGTTTAGCCTTTCACTGTAACTTCTCAACCCTAGAAAAGCAATTTCCGCATTCTCAACAAGAAAATCCTACAAATATTTGGGACATTTATTGATTTTACCCCTATCTTTATAGTAATATTTACGAAATGACCCTCTATTCACGGGACTATGTCAACTGTGTAGTGGATTATGTGAACTGTGGTGTTGTAGCTATGAGCCTGAGCTAAGACAGGGTGGTCTACTAGTGTTAGGACCTTACTCACTGCTTCGCAATTCTCGATATATCACATAGAGATCACCCCAAGCGTAGGGCATAAGCGTCTGGTTGAAGCATAATAAATCCGGAAGTCCGGGATCGTACCCACAGAGATAACTAATACGGCTTGATGGATTGTAGATGTGAGTATGGTTTCCGGCTTTTAGTCAGCCAACTTGGTTTTTCGTATGCGGCGGAAAGTAAAAAGGCTAAATTAAACGAGAATAAACTAGATAAAAAGAAGGTTAGGTCTAGGAATTACTAACGCCCACGACTCAAGCAAAATCACACTTTCCACCTCAATACACGGTTTTACCCGAAAGATAAGAAGGTTCGAAAATCAAGCTAGCTATAGAATCCATTTAGCAAACACCTCGAGCGACCGAGCTCCAAGCATCATGTGTGGTAAGTAGGCGAAGCTCTTACCTACACATGATCAAGGAGGTTATCACCTCGGTAATTTGACAAACAAATCCAAGCCCCACATCAATTTCCAAAACAAAGTTGCAAACTTTTTGGTGAAAAATGCAATTTTTACTCAAGCCATGGGGTGCTAGTCACCCCATGACCCAACCTTATGAAACTACTCACACATATCTAAAAAGATAAGAGCAAGTAAAAATCTACTTAGCATAAGTGTAAACACAAGCCTAAGAGAAAATTATATAGAAAGATAGATCGGGAGAAACTAAACAACTTTAATTAAAGAGAGAGTAGCAAAAACTAACTTACTAGAGTTGGAAAAGCAGAAATAAAGAGCTGGAAAAATAAGAACACTCAAGAACACGAAGAACAAATCAAATCTAGCTCTAGATCTAAAAACGAGTACAAATCTAATTTTCTACGTTTTTCTAAAAAAAAAACTGTTTGTACAAGTGACATCACGGGTATTTATAACCCCCAAGGACGCGCTCAGAATATTCCTCAAAAGATCCAAAAATTCGCCGCTAAGTGTCTCGGTACCGATGGCTGAGATTTTACCCAACGATGCCGAGCTAATTAATGGCTGTTGCATGAGATACTCGGTACTGATGGCTCAATTTCCCTCCATCGATGCCGAGGCTGCTTGAGATTGCTACTGGGACTTGATCATTCGGTACCGATGGGAAATAATCAATTCAATCGATGCCGAGAGGCTTGACCCTGTTGACTGCTCCCGTTGAACCATTTCGGTATTGATTAAAATAATTCCATGCTACCAACTGCTTGCTTGACTTGTTGACTGATTAAGGCTCCGAGGAAAACCACTTCGGTATCGATGGAATAAATTAATGGTTATCGATGCCGAGCCTTTTAACGTCCAGCACTTGCCCTTCTGATCATTGCCTTGGCGTCGGGTCAACTTCGGGTCCGTGAATGATTTTGGTACGCTTTGAGCTTTAACTCTCCTATTTTTGAATGAGTTCTCTACAAAATGCAACCAAAATACCTTACGCGCACAAGAGATTAAAAGCAACTAATAAAGCGATAAAATAAACTAAAACTAGACACTAGCGCACCCTTTATTACATTCTCGGGTGCTTATCACACCCCCCAACTTGAGGTTTGCTAGTCCCTAGCAAATAAAACGCAAAACAATTTAAACTAGTAATTATGTAATTCCTTCGCTATCACAACTTAGAACATGCTCAACATTGTAAACTAGCAAGAGTTCAACAATCCGGCTTTTTATTTCATTTCTACAATTCACAATTTCAGCATCAAACCAAACAAGCTAAATATCAAGCAAGTCTAAGAGCAAGCTAAAAAGGTTTGTGTCCTCAAACAATGGGAGGATACGGGACACAAAACCTTGCGAATTCAGACTAAGTCCAATATCCACCGAAAAAGTGCTTGACAAACAGGCAATAGCGAAAAAGAAGTACTACGCCTCAAACAACTAAAGCACTTTATTCAACAGAATTGAAAACTAGCAGATGATTATTGGATAACGAAAGGAAAGCAATCTATACAACTAATCATGCAAATATCAGACAGTCAATCATTAAGGAATCCAAGCGCGCAAAAGATCAACTAAGGACTTATTAAGCTTTTAATGACATTGGTTTCCAAGAAAAGGTTAGCACAAAAATGGGCGACGGTCTATACTAGCATGGTCATCTACCCAAATGACCGCCGCCAACAAATAAAAACAACCAAGTCAAGGGCCATCCTGGCCAATCCAATATCAACCAACTACTAACTAATGAAAAACTACTACCACCAACCCCTTCACAACTAGTCACCATCCTCATCCGGCTTCCCACGGTATTGAGCCTCGAGTTCCCCCTTTTTATTGAACTTTTTCTCCTCCCGAATGAATACTAGCCCATAAGCCAAACCAATTCTCTCATAAAAGTATTCAACCCTCTTTCGAATTCGCTTTTTCTCTTTCATAGAATTTCTTTGATTTTTATTTTATTTTTCTTCTTCTTCTCTTCTCTTTTTTTTTTCTTTTTTCTTTTTCTTTGAGAAATCGAGTCATTTGAGGTAAGATTAGTAGCGAGAGAGATTGGGGCAAATTTTGGGCTTTTTGGAGAGGAAGATGAAAATTTGGGGTTTTTTGCTTTTGTAGTGGGAGAGGAGAGATAGAGAATCACGTATCAATTATTTGCCTTTTTGCATTCCAACCACTTCTATCACATTCACACCACCCCCAAATCTCCTTGAACAATGAAAACTCATCCCAGCATCCCTCCGAACAACCAGTCGCCTAGGTTAAAGCAAAGAACGGGAGAAATAACAGGTTGCAAAATAGGATGAGGTGACACATATGTAGTATGATCATCCAAAGAATGCCTTGTATCTTCTCCTAAGTGCGGTTTGGATTCCAAAATGATTGAAAATCGACATTGAAAACACAACTAGAGATAGACATGCGATTATTCACCTAACTACGAGCATTTTATTGAATTGAAAAGGTGGGGATATGGCCAAAACTTGCCCAAAGACTTAACTCAAAACCTAACCGTTCAATCCTTAACCAATCATGCAAATTGAGAAGCACCAAATTCTTAGGATTGCTACGAACTCTTGCCAACTAACAAGTATTGAGCATGCAACAAGCTATGAACAAGAACTAAAAACATGAAAAAGGAAAGAATTGCAAGTTAAAAACCTTTATTTATTTTTGAAATTTTCAATTTTCTCATTTTTTTGGATTTTTCAATTTCTAATGTTTTTGAATTTTCAAATTTTCTAGCAACTAGCAAACAAAAAGCACAAGGGTGAACCCCTCCCCCCAACTCAAAGCGATGCTATGCCCTCATAGCATTAAGAACAAGAGCGAAGGAAAGAAAGAGTGTGCGAATGTACCGTCCAAGGGGAATGTCAACCCCTAAATACCTCGACCAAGTAGGAGGATTTCATGTCAAGTGCTTGCTCCAGTCTGTATAGATGCTTCCAGGGTTTACTCTTTCGGTTTTGCTCACTCGAAACCAAAGCTAGTCACACTGGGTCATATCCAAAGCTTTATCGGACTAATAACCGCGGCGCATAGCCGCACCCACGCTTAGGGCTCCTGAATGCCTCACTCACCCCGGCTTTAGACCCAAACTACCAAGGCTGGTGTGGTAGCAAATAAACCCTGCAGAAGACTTAAGAGAAAGACTTTCCACAAAACAAATGACATTAGTACCACCGGCCCGTGTTATCCGGCTTCAAACCAAACCAAACCAAAATAAAAAGAGACAACAAAGAAGACACAGAAAACATGCAAAATGATTTGAGAAATGCAACACAGAATGCAATGCACCACCCGATCATCACGCGATCAAACGAGTCATACTTTTCTTCCCATTCCTTACCGGTGGGGTAAGCAATGGGTGGCTATACTAGACCGTTGAGAATTTGTTATGCTAGCGCCCGTAATAAAATTTATCGCTCGACCTCGCCAAACAATGAAGTTCAGCGTCCCCTACGATCAAAACAAAGCAAGATAAGATACAACCTAGCGTGCACTCCAGGCAATATCACACCTCACCCATAGACCTAAGTTGCCACCGATAGGGGCCTATTCGGAGAGCATGGATCATTATCGATAAACTATTACCAAGAAGAACTAATGAAAGCCCTTTTTACACTAACACATTGGTGAAATCTTTTGAATGAAACATCTCCAAGACTTTATTCAAAACATAGAACACAAAACAGACAAACATGCTAAAACAGAACAAAACATGACAAAATAAAACATGCATAACTAACACAAAACACGACAAAGCACAAAAGAAAAACACATATGTACATTTAGCACGCCATTAATAACTATTAGAAGAAATAGAGCACTCCAAGCTACACTATTTACCAAAAATTGAACTCGACCATACCACAAGATAAGATACTTTGAGTAAAGCAATTGTCGAATTCGTTTTAAAATTTTAAGTTCCACCAAGTGCATAGCCCAAACAAAATCAATTTTCAAGTTGTTGACAAAATCTACAATATAAGGATGATAAACCACAAGAAAATCGTCAACACCAAGAAAATCAATTACTTCTATGATTGGTAACTTCTCAAGAATAGGCTCACATGCATCTTGTTTTTCTAACAAAGGGTGTAAAGAATCTACCTCAGCATCAATTTCTTTAGCGGTGAGAGAATCAAGGCAAGGAGAACTCGAAGGGACAATTGTAGCTTCCATAGACTCCAACTCTTCAAAGATTGGTCCATAAGCATCTTGTTTAGCCAACAACGTATACAAGTAATCCACTTCGGCATCCATTTCCTTAACGGTGAGAGGTTTTGCCAACGGATCATCACAATAGACGCCCGACATTTCAAACATGTTCATTTCATGAGCAAGGAGTAGTTCCTCTGCGGAAGGGTCAAGATACGGGAGATCGGAAGAGGCAACTTTAGCGTTGAGGCATTTTCCCCCCGGATCATCATATAGAGGGGGATCCACAAGAGAGGGAAGAACCTTCTTCTCGATCGATGGTAGCTCTTCAAATTCTTCAAACTTTGGGGTCCGAGAATTCACATCACAAGCTCCATCCTCATTCAACAATGTATACAAACAACCGACTTCGGAAGATTCGAGAAATTCAGCCTCTTCGGCTGTAAGAGCAACTTTCAAATTAAAATTCGGTTTCGCCAAGGCCTTCAAGAGATGTAGATACGGTACCGGTGTTGGAACAACTTTAGGATCCTTTATGCTCTCCTTCTCTTTACCCTTTTCCTTCTCATTGTCTTCTGAAACTTCCTTGCTTGCCTCCTTGGGAGATTCCCCAAGAGTTGATGTCGGAATTGAACGTTCGATAGGAGAAGGCAACAAGGTAGGTGTAAGCGGCGGAGCAACGATAGCATTTTCCACTGTCTTCCCATTTCTCAATGTGATGATAGACTCTGCTTGCTCGGGTAAAAACACCGAAGAGCTAACAAAGTGTTGGCCTTGGGGGTTCGCTTGAGATTGGGTAGGGAACTTCCCCTTTTCTTGTTGTAGGATCCCCACCGACGTGGTCAACTTTTCCATTTGGTTCTTGATCTCTCCCATCATTTGGGATTGTTGGTCGTTAAATGTCATTTGCTCTTGCATGATAGCATTCAACTGATCCTCCAAAGAATACCTCGGGGGTTGTTGTTGAAACTGAGTCGAACTTGGGAATGGATTGGATGGAACGAAACCCGGCGGACCTTGCGCTTGAGGGAAACAGAAAGCATTTGGAGGTTGCTCCCATGGTAATTGCGGAGCGGGAGGTGAAATTTGGGAAGAGCCCACATCATTCGATTGATTCCATTGGAAAGTCATATGTTGTTGTCTCCCCGGATTGTATGATTGAAAGAAAGGGTCAAACCATTGATTTACCGCATTCACTTCCTCCGGAGCAATTCTGTTTATGACATTCTTCAAAGCGGGAATATTTGGGCATGCCTTGGTAGAATGTCCCCACATTTCACATATAACGCACATCTCTTCCACTTGACGTACCACCTTAACTTTATGAGATTGAACACCTTTCAATTCCAACTTATCAAGCTTTCGAGCGATTTCTTCCAAACGAGTCTCAAAAGAACTATGCTCAGCAATAGAAAATTTCCCTGAACTGGTAGGACCTTGATTGAACATTGCTCTTTCTCCAAGATCCTCCAACTCTCGCCCCCAAAATTCTGGAATAACCCGAAGATACTCAGCCTTGAATTCAAATGCATTCCCACCAACCGGAGTCGGAATAACTATAGGCGATACTTGAGAGGCCTGTTCTGGATTCAAATAATCACGGAGAGTGTGAACTGGAACTTCGTCGGCCATTGGGCCTTTGCCTTTGCGAATTCGATTTAACTTGCGCGGTGGAGAGTGGGCAGGATACGCCCTGACAATGCTACGGATTCTCGGAGGCGAGGATGAACGGTGAAGCCGATTGGATTTTGGGCTCCGATACACAACAGGCATACACAAGCAAATTCTACCAACTAACAAACTACCAGCAAACTAACAGACCGGAGGGGCTAGGCCGCCACCTCAACAAGACAAAACAGAAAGTGCGAGGGGTTATGCCACCGCCTCGGCTCAACAATGCAGATTAAATTAAACTAACTAACTAACTCAATATCTACGCCGGCTTCGTTACACCTCAAGTTTGGCATGAAACCAGGTTTGAGGTATCCACCGAATTAGATACGAGCAATTAACAAATAAACTACTAACTACAACTAAAAGAAAGAAGCGGGATACTCACAATGGTTTGTCGAGCCTCCATAAAGCCATAATAAGAAATCCCCGGCAACGGCGCCAAAAATGCTTCGCAATTCTCGATATATCACATAGAGATCACCCCAAGCGTAGGGCATAAGCGTCTGGTTGAAGCATAATAAATCCGGAAGTCCGGGATCGTACCCACAGAGATAACTAATACGGCTTGATGGATTGTAGATGTGAGTATGGTTTCCGGCTTTTAGTCAGCCAACTTGGTTTTTCGTATGCGGCGGAAAGTAAAAAGGCTAAATTAAACGAGAATAAACTAGATAAAAAGAAGGTTAGGTCTAGGAATTACTAACGCCCACGACTCAAGCAAAATCACACTTTCCACCTCAATACACGGTTTTACCCGAAAGATAAGAAGGTTCGAAAATCAAGCTAGCTATAGAATCCATTTAGCAAACACCTCGAGCGACCGAGCTCCAAGCATCATGTGTGGTAAGTAGGCGAAGCTCTTACCTACACATGATCAAGGAGGTTATCACCTCGGTAATTTGACAAACAAATCCAAGCCCCACATCAATTTCCAAAACAAAGTTGCAAACTTTTTGGTGAAAAATGCAATTTTTACTCAAGCCATGGGGTGCTAGTCACCCCATGACCCAACCTTATGAAACTACTCACACATATCTAAAAAGATAAGAGCAAGTAAAAATCTACTTAGCATAAGTGTAAACACAAGTCTAAGAGAAAATTATATAGAAAGATAGATCGGGAGAAACTAAACAACTTTAATTAAAGAGAGAGTAGCAAAAACTAACTTACTAGAGTTGGAAAAGCAGAAATAAAGAGCTGAAAAAATAAGAACACTCAAGAATACGAAGAACAATTCAAATCTAGCTCTAGATCTAAAAACGAGTACAAATCTAATTTTCTACGTTTTTCTAAAAAAAAAACTGTTTGTACAAGTGACATCACGGGTATTTATAACCCCCAAGGACGCGCTCAGAATATTCCTCAAAAGATCCAAAAATTCGCCGCTAAGTGTCTCGGTACCGATGACTGAGATTTTACCCATCGATGCCGAGCTAATTAATGGCTGTTGCATGAGATACTCGGTACTGATGGCTCAATTTCCCTCCATCGATGCCGAGGCTGCTTGAGATTGCTACTGGGACTTGATCATTCGGTACCGATGGGAAATAATCAATTCAATCGATGCCGAGAGGCTTGACCCTGTTGACTGCTCCCGTTGAACCATTTCGGTATTGATTAAAATAATTCCATGCTACCAACTGCTTGCTTGACTTGTTGACTGATTAAGGCTCCGAGGAAAACCACTTCGGTATCGATGGAATAAATTAATGGTTATCGATGCCGAGCCTTTTAACGTCCGGCACTTGCCCTTCTGATCATTGCCTTGGCGTCGGGTCAACTTCGGGTCCGTGAATGATTTTGGTACGTTTTGAGCTTTAACTCTCCTATTTTTGAATGAGTTCTCTACAAAATGCAACCAAAATACCTTACGCGCACAAGAGATTAAAAGCAACTAATAAAGCGATAAAATAAACTAAAACTAGACACTAGCGCACCCTTTATTACATTCTCGGGTGCTTATCACTCACATAATCCATGAGAATGCCCTTCGCTTGCACTCACAATCATCGCTCTCGCGAATTCTAGTAGTTTGGCATGCCTTTCAAAGATGCTTTCACGTTGACACTCCCCGAACACACACGAATTATGTGACTTGGGTTAGGACCATCATTATTATGTAGAATAAGGGCAACCATTATAGTGTGAACTGATGCCTGTCTGGTGTTGTGGCCTTCCTGTGCAGCTTCTTCTAAGACGGAGCTTGATGCTAGTAGAATTTTGTCTCTGAGTTTTGGCAAAGAACAAAGGGAATAGGAACAAGTTTTCAACTCCATAACCAAAATTGTCCTTATCTTTGCCCTATCTCCTTTCCTTCCACAACACCCACCACAATTTTAAGATCCTACGTTGAACATGGAGAAAATATTGCCAAAATACTGAACCCTTAGGAAAATAAGTAGGTTTTCGTACCTTCCATGTTCCGGAGACCAAGTCTGCGATTGTCGTCCGGAAAACAAAGAGGCCCCTGAAAACCGCGTGCTCAATTACATACCGGAGAAACCCAACTTTTTGCTTCTCCAACTGTGATTCAGCCTCACTACCCTAAAACTTAAGCTTCCCATCCATCTCCACCATAGTCCGGGCAAGTTCGCCCTCAAACTTCTCAATCGCCCTCACGAGCTGCTCTTTGGAGCTGAAAGAAGCCCCGACATCCACTATGATGGACTGGGCTCGCGCATGGACAACTTCCGACAGGGCCTCTGTCACGCTCCAAATTCGGGAATATTACCGGCCGTGAACCATGTAACAATCATGGATCACGAAGCCTAATTTAAATTATTTTAACAACTTGAAACAAATATTGTAAAATCTGGATATTTTATAAAAGCAAAACGTGCAAACCCAAAACCAATATTTTTCTATACCAAGATGGACACAATATTCGATATTCTCCAACTCCAAATTTCATAATGAACTGCCAATAAATAAAAGTACGGAAGCTAATAAATAAAAGTGCGGAAGCTATTTGACAATTGATAAAAATAAAGATGCAGATGCCCTAGAAGTCCAAATAGAAGGTCTCGACAATGCCACAAAGTACACTATAATGCTCCATGAACTAAACTGAAAAAAATGTGGAATAAATCCGTCAGCTGAAAACTCAGGTGACTACAGGCTAAAAGACCGATACAACTCCTGCTCCAAAAACTATCACGATACCATGAGAAACCTCGACTTAATCAAGAAGCTCTTCAATGATCATGATTACGAGCGTATTGAAGTTTAGATTAGTGATTCCGTGGAAGAAGTTCGTGACTGCAAGAATCAACTCAAGAATAATGACAATGACTCGTATGACCTCAAGAAAAGGACTAAGGAATTTGAACTTCTTTGCGATGTCGTCAAGGTTTCTGCCAAGTATTTGGAAGGTAAAGATCGCGATGATAAAGATCGAGACGATGATCGAAGATGACGAAGATGATGATTGATTAATGTTCCGTTTCCCTATCGCCCTAACTAATAAAAGCTTAATTAGTCCTTTAGATCATGAATGGCGGAGTGCAAATAATGATTTGGCATCAACTCCATTTCAATTTGTGATCTATCTTCACTTATTTTCTCTTCTTAGTCGATAGGAGATTTTGTTGCATTTTTAATATAAGTTCATGGAGTTTGAGAATCGTAGATGTGAACATTGTTATTGTTGGATCAGGTGCTAATCAACTCACCTAAAAGTAATTGCTACTCGGAGGAGGCGCAACTTAATTTTTAAAGGACAACGCAAAGCCCTGCACTAAACGGCAGGCGGACATGAGGCGTTTTGCAATGTTGTCCTTACAACACGGACAGGTGGAGGTGGTTAGTCCTCCATTTGTTTGCCCCATGCCAGTAAGAGCATCTCGAGTACAGGGTGGATCTCGCCCCCATAAAGCCAACAGTTACATTGCCCTTCATTCACTTTCCATATATGCTGTAAATTTTCAAAGAGAGAAAATACTCCGAAGTTTTAATCAAGTACTCATCATATATATAGACAGCCCAGTAGACTATCAATAAGCTAAGAAAATGACCACAAAATAACATACTCCAATAATTTTTTTAAAACTTTTCAATGCACTTACAAACATTTCAATACACTTTTTTAACCTTGACAATGGTTTTTAGCATTTTCCAATCAAGTTTGTATGGTGCGAATCTAACTACTATTATTTGGTCCATCTTGGAACTAGGAAAGAAGAAAACAACATTAATTTTAAGCAGGAAAAAAATACTCCGTAAATAAAGAGAAAGGTAGCGGAAAATGTGACAAGTTCATTTAAACTTAGTCAACAGTTTTCAAACACTTATATTAGTCTTGTATATACACAAGCAACGTTTGTTTTTTCCCCAAAAAATGGATGAAGAGAAGTGATGGTGAATAGATAGCTTTTCCCTTCCGTGAATACCCACAAGCTTCTCTTTAATTTTCCTGCAATTTAGAGATCGGTTTCCACGTAGGTCGCAAATTTGATTATATCTCGTAATTTATAATGTTTTACGTGATTTGAAAAATATTGTATTATAAAATTAATCGAGATCTATCAAGCAAGATTTATGTTGGATATAAAATTCATTACCGATTTAAAGATATAACTAATTTTTTAACCGGTTAGAATAAATCTAGGAACAATTAAATTGAGACAGAGGAAGTAAAAATACTAATTTTGCGTTCTAGAACACATGCTCATCCCCTAGTGGATTTCTTTAGGAGATACGGTTGAAGTAGCTGTATTGGCCGAGTTTCTGGAGAAGTGAAGCGCAAGGGGAGGGAATTGGGCTATAATCAATTGACGCGGAGAGACTTTTCCCACACTAGTCCTACTGTGGTGCAGGACCACACGCCATTTTTAGTGAGAACCACTATTGGTACCGACCATTTTTATCCCGAAATCGTATCGACCGGCTCGTTGGGCCTTATATACGAAAATGAGATGTTTGGATTGAGCACCCTATACGCGTCGGATGCCGTTGATTCCTATTTGGGGGCCCCCTCATTTTTTTTAATAGAATTTTTGGACGGCTCGGATCGACTGTCCGGTGGCCTGAGTGGACCCGGCAAGCCGGTTGGTACAATTTCAGGATAAAACCCGTCTGTACCAATATCATTAACGATTTTTAGTTCCGGTCACTCATGTTCTTTTTTTTTCTTTTTTCTTTTTTTTGATCATTAAAAAGGGTGAGAGGGGGCGACCAGCGTAGCAACCCCCTTGGGCGTGACCATAGGGGCTCCCTACCCGCTGTGGAATGTCCGGTTCGAGCCATAGCTACTGTCCGGAAGGACAGACCGTCACCACAGTACCACCTAGGTACAAGTGGATATAATGCTTTATCCCCTAACCCCTTGCCACGTGACAAGGCTCGAACCCGAGACCTTGTCTGGGGATGAGGGGCACCTGCCCACTTGGCTACCACCTTCGGTGGTGGTCACTCATGTTCGATCACCTAATCTTTGATGGGATTTTCACAGGTAACGGGGAAACTTGTCCAGTGGTGCAGGACCACACGCCATTTATAGTTCCGGTGCATGTTCGATCACCTAAGAAACGTATCAGGACTGAACCGTGAGTCATAGACTCATAGTTTCGAATTGGAACCGAACCGTAAGACTTTTGGTCCGGACACGAATTTCATTTAAAAAAACCGTGACTCGCGAATTAGGATTGGATTCATAGAAATCCGATCCGATTCGGACCGTGCGCAACCCTACGCACCAATGTCTAATTATTCAAATCCCTTTTTTCAAAGGCTGCGTTCTTTTATGCTTATTTTAAGGAAAATGATTTGTACACTCTTTTTTTTTAATTATGGCACTCTATTTCTTGTCTGAAGCTTTTGTGTGTATTATTCTTATTAAAAGACAAGAAAATGAATGTCATAATCAAAAAAGGGAGTGTAGAAATCATTTCCATATTTTAAAATAAGTTGGTTTGTCATTATTATTGATTCGTCTCGACGAGAGGAATTGAAAAAATAATTTTTTTATTTCTACCTAAGTATTTTGAGAAATAACCATTTATTTGCCTTCTCCAAATAAATCAACTTATTTCACTTATTTCTCAAAATACCTTAGTAAAAGTAATTTTTTTTATTTTTCTGATTACTCTCGTCGAAACAAATCAATAATCCACAAAAATTTGGTGTAAAACTAATAATTGCGAAAAAATTTCAAATAATAACAAACCAACTTATTTTAAGTTAGGTTCAAAAGAATGTAGCCTAAGGAAGTTCCTGGGGCCACACAGCTCTACTAAAAACTAGAGATAAACGCATCATTCACTACAGATGGTCCCTCAATTAAAATCAGAGCAAAGATTTCTTCAAGAAAACCAGTGGCTTCGTTTTCACCTTCCTGATTTTGACACTCGTACTTCTATGGTCTGCCGGTAACTTCGTTCTTTCAATGCTCTATTTTTCATTGCGAAGAAATCCAAACACCGATCGTTTATTCCTCGGCTACCAACGTGCCGGGAAAACTTTCGGCTACGCCCTGATGTACTTTGGCAACGTCGGTCTCTACTACTTATCCGAGAAATCCGTTGCTTCCATTCTCACTTTCCTCTTCCTCGCCTTTTACTGTATCTGCACGCTCTTCTGCATTCAACCGTATACGGATTTTGGCACCATAGAGTTCCTCCTCAGCGCTAGTCTGAATCAAACATTGAGTCTTTTGGGGCTCCGTTCATCATACTCGTGGCTTGTTATAATTGCGTGTATTGTTATAGCCGGGATTCGGTACCATCTAGAACCGGTGTATCCCCCGGGATTAGAAGCAACTAGCGATGAAGGTCAACACGATTCAGGGGAATTACTTCCCATCACTAGTAAAAAAGAAGACCCCCTTCCGCCGAGGTTAGGTTAAATGCTGTTAGCAGGACTGTTTTGTAACGAGGGAGCTGGGCACCCTCTTGGTTGTGCCAAGTGATCCTCTGTAGACCACAATCCCAATGCCTTGCCTCCCTCTTCCCCCCTCTTAGATTGAGCCAATATTTGCTCCCTTGTCCTTCCATCCAGCCCGCATCATGCTCGTTACAGCCCTACCTGGGATAGAGGATTTCCAAATTATTGGCGAGGCTAAACTGGGGAACCGACTTCTAGGATGCGGAATTCCTGTTCGTGGAACTTCTCTCTGCTTATTCCAGGTTACGAATTTGATATCTCAAGAGAGCAAAAATTACCAAATTCCAAGCCTTTAACCACTGTATCAACCCCTCTGCGTTGCGTTGTCGTGGTATTATCACAGCCCAAAAGTTTATTTGTGAACCAAAAGTACATAGCCGCCTTTAACTTCTCCCCCCTTAACAATAACCAAAAGTTTAGTTGGCTTTGTTCTTACTCCTACTTTTTAGAAACAGACTTGTATGGAGAAAAGCCTGTGATGCTCTCCAAGTCTAAATTATTGATAAAGTCCACTATGACATAGTCATAACCGGCTTGACCATTTGTGAAGAAAACATACTTACCAAGTCGAGACTCAAGAATCACATCATCATTCATAATCCTACTCACATCATAAACCGATTTGAATCAAGAAGCGTAAGCTTACATTGTACGAAATGAATTCTGTTGAATGATTCAGTAATTGGAGAGTAATAAAAGAAGTTAGTTTTGCCATGGTATCAGTCTAATTGGTATACAGCTACACCTATCTACCATTGATCTCTCTTGTCGTACCAAAATTCTGGAGCCACAATTATAGTAGAAGTGAATAAGTTTAATTCGGTTATGGTGTGTTACTCAATGCATACATGGTTAAAGGTAGCGTTTAAAGCTGGGTGGTAGTGTCTTTTTATTGAGGTTGGTTTATGAGATTCTTGCTTGAGCGAATGTACTACCAAAAGCAGCTTCTTCATATGAAACAGTTTAATTTGCAATGTTTGAAATTTACTTCCCTAGCTTTGGACTATTTGTTGAACACCAGACACAATAGATAATTGCTTCCCATAACTTCCGCCAACCTTACATCTCAGAATCCTCTAACCTACAACTATTGAAACCCCACCTGACTTATCTTTTCCATTCCTAGAATCCTTATCTGACCTTATACAAAACCTATTACTGGTTTTCACTCTTTCCTCTCTTCACTATGTATGTTTCCCAATGTGTGCACCATGTGTTCCTTAATTTCTTTTGATTTTTTCATGGGGTATTTTTGTTCTTGGGACGAGCTAAGCACCTTCACACTATCTCGACGTCTATTTATCATGGCTCTAGCTTTGCAAAATGCCCCACAATAATTTCCTAGGGACCTTAATCACCCTGCTTGATCATGTTGCATTTGAAACTGCAATATTCTGTTTCGTTAGTGTTCAGGTAAATGAGAATTTATCACCTCTGGAAAGGAAAGTACAAGAAGAAGGAATGCAAACCTTCCAAAACAAGAGGTGAACAAAACTCAAAAAACCAAGAAAAAAAAAGGGACAACTGCAATATCATGGGCAGCGATTATCTGCTATATAGGTCCATTTAGAAGCCTTAAATGGGAGTATGGACGCTTTTCATTTATTGAAGAAGTAGCAGATACTTCTTAACTTCAATCGAACAGGCTGTATGTGTTGAAATTTGTGAATTGGTAAACAGGTGGATGAGACATACAGTTAGAAATGGATTTGTTTGTTTGTGTTTTTTTTTTTGGGTGCTTTGGAAAACAAGAGATTTGTTTGTACATGACTATGTTAACTACATGTCTATATTTCCAATGAATTTTTACGGTCAATAATATTGATCTAAGAGTAAAAGGTATATAAAGCTGATAAATTATCAAAGAGAAGAAAACTGGGAAAAGCTGTAGAAGCTTCTGCCTATTTAGGTTGGAAAATGAATGCTTCAGCTTTAGGGGCGGGAACAACTTGAGGGAAAGCAGAATATATAAGACTATTTAAATCAATTTGTAGAAGGACCCAATGGCATACTGAAAACCACTTAACCATAAAGTGCCAGATATCCCTGACTTAGGAATGAGAATCAAAAAATGATTGGATGAAGAGTTAATTGATGAATATTGAGATTTAGCTCTTAGAAATTTAGTTTAAGTAGAATTTTTAGTATTTTCTCCTTTTTGTTCACCCATTAAACAACATTGTTTTCCTTTCTGTTACCTTATGGGCATAATTATATGTACAAAGTACCTACAACCTCTCTCTAGCCATCCACTTGTGCGTTTCTCCTTTTTTCTGCCCATTTTCTCTCTCTCGTCTTGTTTTTATTCACAATTCTTCATAATATATACCACAACATCCAACAAATGTGTAGACTGCACAATCAAAAACTTGAAATGCCGAGTACAACCATGCCTTAGTATATGTTCTTTGGCAAATAAAAAATAGCTGTGATATCTGTAGTTTTTTCCGAGACAGTAAACAAACCAACCAACGCAACAAGTCCCTAAACTAGGTAAAATATAAAATGAACTTCTAAACTAAGCAAAAACTCTAGGTAGGCTCCATTTAGACCACACCGACAGAATGTTCTGTATCGTTGTTAGATCCTCATCTAGTGTTTGTTCAATAGCCTAAGGGTGATTTATTGAATTTCGTAGCTATAGTAAGGTGGAAAGGAGGAACCGTACTGTATATGAGAAGGTTTTGTAATGGGCAAAGTCCACTTTCACTCCCTGTGGTTTTAGCCATGTGCGAATACACCCCTTATGGTTTAAAAGTGTGCACATAAACCTCTGTGGTTTTAAAATTGTGCGGATAGACCCCCTGCTGTCATGTTTTTCATCCATATTAACGGAGGTGTATCTCACACGCCTCTAAAATGTAATCTGAGTCGTTCATAATGTATTAAATAAAAAATAGAATATCTCTGTAAAAAAATCATCTCGATTAGACATCAATAACCCAGTAATCTAATTCTTGATAAATTCAAAGTTGAAATTTTAGTTTCATAATAAAGTCGATTCAACCACGAGCTTTTCATTTTTTGATCGACTTGAATTTTGGCATAGATGTACTACTCGTTGAACTCTACAATATCAATAGTTTGGATTCAATTTTTGGTATAGGGAATGGTTTGGTTAGATTTAAAAAAGAAGAAGAATCAAGGGAGATGATGAGGGTATATCGGTCTTTTAATGTCGTGTCTATTAATGTGGATGGAAAACATGACGGCAGAGGGTCTATCCGCACATTTTTAAAACCACAAGAGGTTATGTGCACATTTTTGAACCACAGGGGGTGTATCTGCACATGGCCCACACCACAAGGGGTCAAAGTGGACTTTGCCCTTTTGTAAAACTTCTTCCAGTTTTATGAAGTAGTATTGTTACAAAGTGTGTGGATTAAGCACATCTGAGTAAACGGAAAGGAAACCATTTAATAACTGCGTGGAGTGGTGAAATAAACTCAACGAGTAGTGTGATGCTCTGCTCTCACTAGAGGGAAGGGTTTTATGGTCCTAAATGAAGTGTGTTTTTAGGACCAAAATGGGAAAAACAGATAACGCAAACATTTAAGGAGAAACCATACTGTATATGAGAAGGTTTTGTAGAACTTCTTCCAGTTTTATGAAGTAGTATTGTTACCAAGTGTGTGGATCAAGCACATCTGAGTAAAATGGAAAGGAAACCATTTAATAACTGTGTGGAGTGGTGAAATGATCTCAACGAGAAGTGTGATGCTCTGCTCTCACCAGAGGGAAGGGTTTTTTGGTCCTAAATCTGTGTTTTTTTTGTCCTAAATGTTTTTCCCATTTTGGTACTTCGTGTCCTTATTAGCTAATTAGAATCTCTCTCTCTCCACACACCACACAAACCAAAAAACACACACGTGTCTATTTATTATTCATCTATTTTTGCCACTATCCAATATAGGTTCTCCATTTTTTAAGTCTTTTGTTAAATAAATGAAGTATGACCAATGTTATAGGAACAACGAGAAAACTAACCACTCCATCATATGCCTATCTTTATGACTAGATGTCTTGTGGTTTCAATCGTTGTTGCTAGGAATGGAACATTTCAAATGTTAATGCTCTTGAATGCTACACATTCTCTGCTTGTTCTATAAGAGAATATGTTTTTGTAGGCATATTGCGTGAAAAATTTGGATTCCTAAATCTTTTGTCTATCTGTTTACTATTATCAGGGGGAGCTGGTGCGGCGTTTTGCCAATGGTAAAAAAAAAATTATTGGGATAGAGGATTTCCAAATTATTGGCGAGGCTAAACCGGGGAACCGACTTCTAGGATGCGGATTTCCTGTTCGTGGAACTTCTCTCTGCTTATTCCAGGTAAAGTGTTTTGTTTCACGAGAAATAGTTATCTGTGACCCAGTCCTCCCTACATTAAAGGTAACTTCCTTTCATATCATAAAGAATATTTTTTGCATGTCAGTGGGTTCGTCATCTTCAGGATGGAACAAGGCAGTACATACAGGGTAAGTATTGGAATGACCTTTGCTACTTAATGAGTGGGTGTGTCTTTTGACGTTGACTTTTTTGGCAAAACAATACTCGGACTTAAAAGAAATTGATTTCTATATTCTTTTTCTTCATTGTTAATTTGGTTTCCCTCTCTCACTCTCTCTCCTTTTGGCATTCAGGAGCGACAAACCCAGAATATGTTGTCACTGCCGATGATGTGGATAAACTTATTGCCGTTGAGTGTATACCAATGGATGACCAAGGCCGTGAGGTTTTCTACAAACCTTATTTTAAAGACGTGGTCTTGTTGTATAATTTTTCCTTAGAACTATCTGCTTGTGCTGAAATGAGATTGAGCTTAAAAGGAGCTTTTAGTATGCAAAAAAACTCAAGCAACCTGCACTGAACAAATAGGTCACGTATTCTGAAGGAATCCCATTAGTGGAGTGTGGTATTCACAAAGGTTTGGTTGTCATTCGATAGTCCATTTGCTGTCTCCTTGTATGGTGGATAGTCATTGAGATATCTTACCCAAGGAGTGCATTTTTTCTAGTTTTTTTTGCTCAGAATTAAATATTTTGGTCACAATTTTGGAAAGTTATTTATTTTCATATTTCTAAGTTTGCTAATAAAGTGTGATTTGATAGTCTTGAGGTTGGTGTGGTGTGCATACATGTTCGCTAAAATGCTTGGTCATGCCTACCTTCCACAAGGTTGAAGTTGTGATTTAGTTGGCTTTGTTCTTACTCCTACTTCTTAGAAACAGACTTGTACGGAGAAAGGCCCGTGATGCTCTCCAAGTCTAAATTATTGATAAAGTCCACTATGACATAGTCATAACCGGCTTGACCATTTGTGAAGAAAACATACTTACCAAGTCGAGACTCAAGAATCACATCATCATTCATAATCCTACTCACATCATAAACCGATTTGAATCAAGAAGCGTAAGCTTACATTGTAGGAAATGAATTCTGTTGAATGATTCAGTAATTGGAGAGTAATAAAAGAAGTTAGTTTTGCCATGGTATCAGTCTAATTGGTATACAGCTACACCTATCTACCATTGATCTCTCTTGTTGTACCAAAATTCTGGAGCCACAATTATAGTAGAAGTGAAGAAGTTTAATTTGGTTATGGTGTGTTACTCCATGCATACATGGTTAAAGGTAGCGTTTAAAGCTGGGTGGTAAGTGTCTTTCTATTGAGGTTGGTTTATGAGATTCTTGCTTGAGCGAATGTACTACCAAAAGCAGCTTCTTCATATGAAACAGTTTAATTTGCAATGTTTGAAATGTACTTCCCTAGCTTTGGACTGTTTGTTGAACACCGGACACAATAGATAAATGCTTCCCATAACTTCCGCCAACCTTACATCTCAGAATCCTCTAACCTACAACTATTGAAACCCCCACCTGACTTATCTTTTCCATTCTTAGAATCCTTATCCGACCTTATACAAAACCTATTACTGGTTTTCACCCTTTCCTCTCTTCACTATCTATGTTTCCCAATGTGTGCACCATGTGTTCCTTAATTTCTTTTGATTTTTTCATGGGGTATTTTTGTTCTTGGGACGAGCTAAGCACCTTCACACTATCTCGACGTCTATTTACCATGGCTCTAGCTTTGCATAATGCCCCACAATATTTTCCTAGGGACCTCAATCACCCTGCTTGATCATGTTGCATTTGAAACTGCAATATTCTGTTTCGCTAGTGTTCTGGTAAATGAGAATTTATCACCTACGGAAAGGAAAGTACAAGAAGAAGGAATGCAAACCTTCCAAAACAAGAGGTGAACAAAACTCAAAAAACCAAGGAAAAAAAAAAGGACAACTGCAACATCATGGGCAGCGATTATCTGCTATATAGTTCCATTTAGAAGCCTTAAATGGGAGTATGGACGTTTTTCAATTATTGAAGAAGTAGCAGATACTTTTCAACTTGAATCGAGTAGGCTGTATGTGTTGAAATTTGTGAATTGGTAAACAGGTGGATGAGAGACATACAGTTAGAAATGGGTTTGTTTGTTTGTTTTTTTTTGGGGTGCTTTGGAAAACAAGAGATTTGTTTGTACATGACTATGTTAACTACATGTCTATATTTTCAATGAATTTTCACAGTCAATAATATTGATCTAAGAGTAAAAGGTATGTAAAGCTGATAAATTATTGAAGAGAAGAAAATTGGGAAAAGCTGTAGAAGCTTCTGCCTATTTAGGTTGGAAAATGAATGCTTCAGCTTTAGGGGCGGGAACAACTTGAGGGAAAGCAGAATATATAAGACTATTTAAATCAATTTGTAGAAGGACCCAATGGCATACTGAAAACCAATTAACCTTAAAGTGCCAGATATCCCTGACTTAGGAATGAGGATCAAAAAATGATTGGATGAAGAGTTAATTGATGAATATTGAGATTTAGCTCTTAGAAATTTAGTTTAAGTAGAATTTTTAGTATTTTCTCCTTTTTGTTCACCCATTAAACAACATTGCTTTCCTTTCTGTTACCTTATGGGCATAATTATATGTACAGAGTACCTACAACCTCTCTCTAACCAACCACTTGTGCGTTTCTCCTTTTTTCTTCCCATTTTCTCTCTCTCTCTCTCTCTTTTTCTGTTTTTATTCACAATTCTTCATAATATATACCACAACATCCAACAAATGTGTAGACTGCTCAATCGAAAACTTGAAATGCCGAGTACAACCATGCCTTAGTATATGTTGTTTAGCAAATAAAAAATAGCTGTGATATCTGTAGTTTTTTCCAAGATAGTAAACAAACCAACTAACACAACAAGTCCCTAAACTAGGTAAAATATAAAATGAACTTCTAAACTAAGCAAAAACTCTAGGTTGGCTCCATTTAGACCACACCAACAGAATGTTCTGTACCGTTTTTAGATTCTCATCTAGTGTTTGTTCAATAGCCTAAGGGTGATTTATTGAATTTCGTAGCTATAGTAAGGTGGAAAGGAGAAACCGTACTGTATATGAGAAGGTTTTGTAAAACTTCTTCCAGTTTTATGAAGTAGTATTGTTACCAAGTGTGTGGATCAAGCACATCTGAGTAAACGGAAAGGAAACCATTTAATAACTGTGTGGAGTAGTGAAATAAACTCAACAAGAAGTGTGATGCTCTGCTCTCACCAGAGGGAAGGGTTTTTTGGTCCTAAATGAAGTGTTTTTTTTTGTCCTAAATGTTTTTCCCATTTTGGTACTTTGTGTCCTTGTTAGCTAATTAGAATCTCTCTCTCTCTCCACACAAACCAAAAAACACACACGGGTCTATTTATTATTCCTCTATTTTTGCCACTATCCAATATAGGTTCTTCACTTTTTAAGTTTTTTGTTAAATAAATGAAGTATGACCAATGTTATAGGAACAACGAGAAAACTAACCACTCCATCATATGCCTATCTTTATGACTAGATGTCTTGTGGTTTCAATCGTTGTTGCTAGGAATGGAACATTTCAAATGTTAATGCTCTTGAATGCTACACATTCTCTGCTTGTTCCGTAAGAGAATATGTTTTTGTAGGCATATTGCATGAAAAATTTGGGTTCCTAATTCTTTTGTCTATCTGTTTACTGTTATCAGGGGGAGCTGCTGCGGCTTTTTGCCAACGGTCAAAACAAAATTACCTGTGGTATCTATATTTGAACATTTTTAGTTAATGTAGTTCATTTTATTTGGCAACATGATGCAAACTGGAATTTTTTCTTTCTTTTTCTTGTTTCTTCTTCGTTCTTTTGTTGATGAAATGAACAAAACAGAAGTTATACCTCTTATAATATGTTATTTTCTGCTATTGCATTCATGTTTTTATAAGAATATTTTAACAAGAGGAATCAACTGATCTTATCATAAGGCGAACTGCTAACTAAGAAGAATGGTATTGCCCCCAAGGTATCCAAAGTTAAAGAGTTCCCCTAAGCCCCTTAGTCCAAAAATTTGTGTTGCATTCAAGATCTTTGAATCTTATGTGAGAACATACTCTTCAAACAACTATTTTTCCTGTTTCTAAACAGAATTAACTGTTCGTCTGTCTTCTTCTAAAATTCTTATTTGTTGCATCCTATAAGCAATTAGGAGAGCTCATGGCAGCGGCTTATTTAAAATGCCAGCTGGAAAGTGCTAGGACAGTAAACCCCTTGTACCTTGAATCTCAAGACTTAACTAGAGGTAGAACTCCCTTATAGGTTGAAACATCCAATGAAACCCAAATCGGAGGAGGGTAAAGTTATAATTTTATGAGTGGTAACAACCTAAAATAGTCCTACTGCCACATCAAGAAGTGGTATACTCTCCTACAAGATAAATTAAAGTAGATAAATACATGCTTTTCCAGAATACTTCCGAAATGGTTGTCCAAACCAAGAAGAACCAATGAACAAAATTAGCATATACTATAAGCTACATTAATTTCATTGTCAATAGAATGAAAAGCAGAGGGAGGGAAAGAAAAAATTCATGATTAATAGCTCCCTGTATTTCTTAACCTATTTGGGGAAGGGAGAGATGATTCACAGCACACATTCTCATCACACAAAGCCTTTGGACGCCATTTATAGTAATACTTGTGCCAGTTGCTTCTCTCTCCCTCTCTCTCCCTCTCTTCTTTACTTGGATGTTATAATGTCAATGTACTTTTCTGAAAAGAACTCTTGTTTCCCCAGACCCAGATATGCAATTGGAGATTGACTCATATATCTATAAAGATGAAGCCACATTTAGCATTCTACTGCTGGTAGGTTGAATTTAGCTTCCAGATGTATATAAGATGAGCATCATTAATTTACGTTTATTGCATATATAGTAACATAGCAATATCACACGCTGAACTTGCTAGATTATAGGGAAAATTTTGCTTTGTCAAACCCAGACACCGATTGGAAGATATTTGCACTTGTTGGTTTCTGTTTTTTTCATGATGAGGGGTTCGTCGGGGCAATAGTGGTGATGGGGATAGAAATGGCATAGTATAATTTTTGGTTTGCTATTATGTTCCAAATTGAAAAGGATGAAACCGAGTAAGGACCAGATGATATCCCTATTGAAGTGTGGAAAAGTCTAGGTGACCTGGGGGTGACTTGGTTGACGAAGTTGTTTAACAAGATTATTATGACTAGGAAGATGCCCGACGAATAAAGAAGGAGCACTCTAGTACCTATCTATAAGAATAAAGGGGATATTCAAAGCTGCAACAACTATAGAGGTATTAAATTGATGAGTCATACGATGAAGTTGTGGGAAAGAGTTATTGAGCATCGCTTGAGGATGGTGACTACGGTGTCAGAGGAACAGTTTGGGTTCATGCCTGGAATATCAACCATAGAAGTTATCTATCTATTAAGGAGAATGGTAGAAAAACACAGAGCAAAGAAGAAGGATCTCCATATGGTTTTCATAGACTTAGAAAAGGCTTATGATAGGGTGCCTAGAGACATCGTATGGTGGGTTCTGGAAAGAAAGGGAGTGACCAAAGGGTATATCGAGGTGATTAGAGACATGTATGAAGGTGCCGTCACTACCATTCAATCACCAATTGGGGAAACGAGTGAATTTCCAATCACTATAGGATTGCATCAAGGGTCAGCCTTGAGCCCGTACCTCTTTGTCTTAGTTATGGATGAATTGACTTGATAATTTCAGGAAGATATCTCATGGTGTATGATGTTTGCAGATGACATTGTCCTCGTAGATGAAATCGCTTATTAAGAAACAACAGGTGAACAAGATGAGTGTAGCGGAAATGAGAATGTTGAGGTGGATGTGTGGTAAGACTAGACGAGGCAAGATTAGAAATGAAACGGTTTGTGAGATGGTAGGTGTAGCACCTATAGAAGAGAAGTTGAGGGAAAATAGGCTAAGGTGGTTTGGGCATGTCTACCGTAGACTAGGAGATGCAATAGTTAAGAGAGCGGATAGGATAGTCTTGGGTAGCAATGCTACTGGGAGGGGTAGACCTAAATTGACATTAGATGCTGTGGTGCGCAAATATACGAGTATAATAGGTTTGTGTGAACAAGTGGCCCTTGACAAAGCTCAATGGAGGAAAAGGATTCATGTAGCCGACCCCAAGTGATTGGGACATAAGGCTCGGTTTGGTTTGGTTTATGCTTTAGTTAAGTTTGAAATTTTGGAAGAATAGATCTCTCTCTCTCCATGTTCAATATCTTTCACAATTGGTCCTCTTCATCTTGAAGTTACAATCATGAATTAAATGCTTGTGTAGGTAAGTGTAAGTTTAACGGTTTCTATCAACATACTGGTTACTATTTGACGGAGGAATTGATATGAACAAGGGGAGGGGAACCTAAAGCAAGAGGAACCACATTGGGGGAGGAGGTCAAGGTTGAGAAAAGGCGAACTGATTTGATAGAGGAAATTGGCAAGGATAGAATGCTCGGTTTTTGTGACTGAAAGATGGTGATATACACTGGAAGTTCCTACACAAGATGGTGAATACTCCTTAATAACTTAACCACATTGCGGCCTGTTTGTCGGACGGATAAGGTTTTGGGTGGATAAAAAAGAAGGGTGGATAAGAGGTGGATATGTTATAAGGTGGGATTAGTTAAGGAGGGGGGATTAGCTTGTACTTGATTTGAGTAGTAGTTGATATGGGTGGTTGCATAAGAATGGATAATGTGAAAATTACTTTTAACCTCATTAAATCATTGAATTGAGAATACAAAAAGGTTTGAGGGGTAAATAGGTCTTTTTCCCCACCCAGATAAGCTAATCCTAGGGTGGGGGTGGGAGAAGCTAAGACCCTTGGAGGGGGATAATCTCTCCCCCTCCCTCCCGTCTCCCCCTCCCTTATCCCACTAACAAACCCCTTCTTCCTTCTCCCATTCCGTCCCTTATCCACCTCATTCCCTTATTCCCCAAGAAAACAAGTCGTTGGGAACTTGGTGGTAGAAGAGGAGATTAGGGGGAACTGGTACCGTGGACGTAGGAATATGATAAAGAGAGGGTTGGATGCCTATCTTTTTGGGGTTGGAGGGACTATGGTAGGTAAAGTTTAATTTTGAAGGGGTGAAATACAATCATCAAGAGTTTGAAGTGGCAAAAACACTAAAATTATATGATAATATGAAAACATGCATAAAGAAAATGAGATTACTCAAAAGTTTAGAGGAGTTGCAACCCCCCCCGGTTCCATCTCTAAGTGGTACATTTGTTTGAATAATTGTGTAGACAGTGCTATGAGAGGGGACCTTTTTTTAACGGAGTAGACTTGTAAAATTTTGAGTTTGATGTTGATTTTAGGCCAAAATCATATTCTTATGGACTCTTCTCCTAAAAGGCATGGTTTTGCTCCATTATCTATTCTATGATGTGCTATTTGGAGGGAAAGGGTAGATGAACCTTTGAAAAGGCCAATTTGGGTGTCTTTAGGCTCAACTGGGCTCTTTTTCATTGCTTCCAGTTTTTGTCAGAAGGAAAGTTTTGTGATTCATATATTTCTTCAAAAATGATACTCACACAACAATCCAAACACAACCTCTCGCGTACATGTGGGCTCCACACACACTACTATGTGTGGGCCCCACAAGTATGTGAGAGGTTGTGTTTGGATTGTTGTGTAAATAGCATTGTTGATATTTCTTTTATTGAATTTGTAGCAGACCTTTCTTTTGTAGAGATTGAATGGCTGATATTTCTTTTAGTATACTCCTGGTGTGTGCCCCTTTTGGTGCATTTAATGAAATAGTCATGACCTCCCCAAAACCAAAAAGGTTCTTAATCCTCTTTGTACTTCTGAATGGTTGAGATTTGAGAGTAAACATTAGATGGATGTGGCTGAAATGTGTGCATGTTTGGAAGAGTTTACAACTGCACATAATATACATACACCCATTGTTACATTCGCTCCTTTTATACTCTTGCTGAGACTGAAACAATAGGATCATCATTCCATGTAAATTTAGATTTTAATCTTCTGTAAATTTTTCTATCCTTTAAATAATGAAATGGATATATACCTGTTGTTTGAAGATTTTGTTTGACCTGATTTTCGAAGGATTAGCACTAAAATGATTATTTTTTAACTAACTTTCCATTGCATGGACATTTTCAACAGATGGATGCTTCGGAGACTTGGGAGCCAACAACTCTCATTTTGAAACGATCTGGCTTCCTAATCAAGGATAACAGATCCCAAGAAACTTTAATTGCAGAGAAATTCTCTAAAGATTTATCGGTATGTTTTTCGGTATCGTTTATTGCCTTGAAAAGGAAATTCTGAAGGTGGTGTAGGGATTCAAGGATTTAGTTTGTGAGCTGCCTCAAATGATCAAAGTTGTGACGATTGTTTAAAAACTCATAAAATTCAACTTGTTGGACATTCTAGATTATGATGGTCACCTTGCATGCATGTTGTACCATACAATTCGTCATGTAACATTTTCGTTCTGAAAAGTCTAGGAATTGCTTTCTTGAGGTTATTTTGATGTCTGGATTTTCTTTCTGTGACTAACAACATATAGAGTGTTCTTATCATTCCCTTCTATTGCAAGATCTCTAAAACTAGGGAAGTTCCTTCACTTTTGCTTTTAGTTTTTATATCAATGTTCAATAAAATTCTTTAGTTTTGCTTAACTTAATCTTGGAAGGGGTAAGATTATGAGAACCAAATTTATGTGTTTGTAAAGTCCATGCTCTAAGCCTCCCTAAGGTAAATTTTCTAGCTCTGGCCCGGCACCTGAAACATAAATATGTTAAAGCATCCAACTCCAAACCAATTGGCAAAGAGTGGAGAGGCCGCCCAGGCTCATATACTAGTTTTGGAGGAGATAATTAACCAATGCAGGACAAATCCCAACACTCCCCCGCACGTGCGACCCCTGACTCGCACGTGGAGAGGTAAACAAAGGATCCATAACACTTGGATCACAACAAACAACGGTGCACTTATGGCACAAACAAGGGGGATCAAATTCTCCGAAACTCTAGCTCTGATACCATGTTAAAGCATCCAACTCCAAACCAATTGGCTCTAGCTCATATACTAGTTTTTGGAGGAGATATTTAACCAATGTGGGACAAATCCCAATACTCCTCTGCACGTGCGACCCCTGACTCGCACGTGGAGAGGTAAACAAAGGATCCATAACACTTGGATCACAACAAACAACGGTGCACTTATGGCACAAACAAGGGGGATCAAATTCTCCGAAACTCTAGCTTTGATACCATGTTAAAGCATCCAACTCCAAGCCAATTGGTTTGGAGTTGGATGCTTTAACATGGTATCAGAGCTAGAGTTTCGGAGGCTTTTCCCCTCTATTTGTGCTATAGTTGCACTTTATTTCATTGTGATCCGTGTGTTTCGGATCCTTTGTTGACCTCTCCACGTGCGAGTCAGGGGTAGCACGTGCAGAGGAGTATTGGGATTTGTCCCACATTGGTTAAATATCTCCTCCAAAAACTAGTATATGAGCTTGGACAGTCTCTCCACTCTTTGCCAATTGGTTTGGAGTTGGATGCTTTAACAAAATATACCCTGTTGGTTTGTTTGTAAACCTTTATTTCCTTAAGATCTCCGTACAAAGCTGACTTGCTCGTTTAATTAGCCAAAGTTAACTAGTAGACTTGTGATGTGAGAAGAAAAGATAGTAGTAACTTATGACGCTGAAAGACATGAGTAATACTTAATTGACACCTTATGAAATTGAGTTGTCTCTGTGGCACCATTCTGTGAGAAGATTTTCAGAATTCTCCTTGACATGATAAGTATTTCCACATGAAGTTCCCCTATGAAGCATGGTGTGATTTGTAATGTTTTCACTGATAAATAAATTTTGCAGATCAAAATCCCTAGTGGGCTCTCTACTCAGTTTGTTTTAACATGTTCAGATGGCTCTTCACATCCGCTCAACACGTATAACGATGTTCGGTATGATACCATCTTATGGCTAAGTTATCTTTATTGTGTCTTGGAATTCATCTTCTTCATTTTCCCATATTGTGTCATTGTGGTGTGGCACCTTTCTAAGCTCAATAAGATTAGAATCAGTGAAGGGAGAACTATGAAGAACTCGTTATGTCCGCTAATACCCACGTGGTTCAGTGGCATTTGTTTGGCATTATTACTACCTCAGGTGTTAAGGTCTTGATTTCAGTCTTCAGCTCCCCCTTTTAGCCAATGACGCTGTCACTAATGTGATAGTTAGGCTTGTTACAGCCTTGTGTATGTATTGGTGGTGTTGGACTTAGGGATGGCAATTTGGACCGAACCGATGGGTACCTGAACCGATAATCGAAATTTTCCCTGAACCATAACCGAAATTTTCCCCGTGGATATGGGTATGGTTGAGGCCTTGGATAACCGAATGGGTATCGGCTCAGTTATGGTTCATCTGCTACCCGAACCGAACCGAACCGAACCGAAATAACCGAAACCTGAAAATTACATAATTACCCCTTTGTATATATAACACAAATACACGATGTTAGAGGCGTACATTGACGACCAGGGCGTAAGAGGCGTACATTGACGACCTCTTCTCACTACGAACGCCGAGCTCTTCACCGATCGTGCTCAGGCCAACTTCAAGCTCAAGGCCATGAGTCTCTCTCCCCTCTCTCTCTCTCTTGCTCGACAGTGGTGTGTTGGTAGACTGCGGAAGATCACAGCACTGATTTTCAGTCGGTGTTCAAGTTTCTTAGCAGTAGCTTGTGATTATGTATGCATGTATGTGAGTGTGTGTTTGCAGTTGGAATGGGTATTGTTTTTATCGAAAACTTTTTTTTCTTGAGTTAGTTCAATACACTACAAAACCCACAGTTCATGATTCAGAACACTTTTGGGCCATTTATGGCCATTGCTGAAATGATCCGAAATTGGAGCAAAACGATCTCTCTCTCTCCAATTTGGTTATCCAATCAGTTCGGGGATTACCTGAACCCGTTTGGTTCGGTTATGGTTCACCATTCCTCTACCCATTCGGGTTTCAGGGCGGATTTGGGTAGCCATTCGGTTTCGGGGATTGGGTACGGATTTGCCAATATCCGCCCCAAATGCCATCCCTACTTGGACTTTCTTAGGGAGTCGAATGTCTAATTTGATGTTCTCATTATGTCATGTCTATTAGAAGATGTAAAAAAACTCGATGCTATGTCGGTACAAGTTAAAAAACTGAAGGAGAATGTAATTTCTGACGAAGTAAAGATACGAAATTGGATTTCAGTATTTTCACTTTTAAGGGGTTTAAATCCATGTCAATACCAAATGCATCATTTCACTATTTATTTTGGTGCATGTATCTCGTTGGCATCAGAATTCTACTGTTGAGTTCCTTCCCTTGTTCCCCAAATTTGTAGTGACTACTTCAAATGTTTGGATCCAGGAGTACTTAAACAGTTTTCTCTATGTTTGTTTATAAACTATTCACTTTGACTTGTATCTCAGAAGCATTAATCGTTAGATATACAGTAGAGGGAGAAGAAAGAAAGGTGAAATTGTTGGAATGCCAAGATGTTGTGCCCTCCCAATATGTTCATTGATAATCTGATTTGGTGCTCTCTTTTTTTTGGATCTGCAGAATGCGTGATACTCTTGTATTGACCATGAGAATGTTCCAAAGCAAGGTATTGTTTGCAGTTCATTGACATTTTGTGCTATTCTTCCATAGACGCCCATATTTTTGTGTCTATTATTCACAATCATTTGTTTTTGTTAAAGCATCCAATTCAAAACCAATTAGCAATGAGTGGAGAGGCCAGCCTAGGCTCCTATGCTAGTTTTAGAGATTATAATTAACCAATGTGGGACAAGTTCTAACAGTTTTTACAGAAATGGGTCTTTGACTCTTTGCAACTTAGCTTAATTGAAATTTCGGGATCTTTCTACACTCTTCAATGTGAAAATCTTGAGCTCCAATCTTATCAACGATTAGTCTCTAGAATAATCAATGCACTTAAAAGATGCTCTCAACAGTTTTGCTTCTCTGTTCTGATCATGGATGTATTTCCAACTGCATGATAAAGCTGTTTTGACCTACCTTATATTATTATTATTTTTTAAAAGTCTTAGATCCCATAAGTGGAACAATTTCATTATACTATTGAAGTATTCTTTTGATTTTATGGGCAGGCGTTGGATGAAAGTAGAAAAATAAAGGTGATTCAGTGGTGATTCAGCAACTTCACATGCAGCCTACCTTTTCCCAACTAGCAATTATTTGAAGTGTCTATTTAAATTCCTAGATGTCTTTTAATTTCTAGTCTTAAGTATCTATTCAGTTTTTAGTATCAGTTAGTTGTTCGAAGGGTTATTGAGTCGTTCAAAGAGTCAAGGGTGTTTGGGAGCCAATTTTTTGGCTTTTCATTTTTAACTTTTTGATTTTTTGACTTTTTGGATTATCATCACAATGTATTTTGAATCTGGTAGAGTGTTTGGATGATGTGTGCAGAATGTATTTTACGATATGATTAGTATTTGGGATATATGTGCAGAATTTGTTCTGTAGGTCTTTTTGTTAACCGAAATAAAAAAAAGTCAAAAATGAGAAGTCAAAAAGCTCCTCTCCCCCTGCTTCTTCTCTTCTCTAAATCCAAAAATAGAAAAGTCATTTTGCCCACACTAGCCAAACACTCAAAAGTTACAAAATGAGAAAGTGTGAAGTGAAAAATGAAGTGCCCAAACAGGCACGGAGTAGTTTTTTGAAGTCAAAAAGTATTTATTTTCATTTATTCTAGCTTTAAAATTCTAAGTTTATTTTTCCAATGCTTGGAGGGATGTTCCAAGTCCTATACATATGCTTTGCCATGAATGAAATGAGAGTTTTGAGAAAGCCTTTGGCTTATCTTCTTGTTTACTCTTATCACTTAGGTAGATTCCTTAAGAGTGGCAAGTATATCCAGCTCTATATCCCTCGTTAAATCTTCGGGAGCCAGAGATGTCAAACATGCCTGTCGTGCTGTGCTGTGTCCGTTTACTTCATCGTGCTATGGCGTGCCATGCCGTGCTTTAAGCGTTCCGTGGTGGGTCATTTTACTTTATCAGGCCGTGCCTTTTTTAAATCGTGTCATGCCGTGCCGTGCCCGATTAATTAATCGTGACGTAACGTGTCGTGCTATGCCTTTTTTGTCGTGTCGTGTCGTGCTGTGCCTTTTTGTCGTGTCGTGCCTTTTTTATCGTGTCATATTGTGCCGTGCTTTTTTGAATCGTGCTGTGCCGTGCCGTAGACCGTGCCTGTGGCGTGGCGTGCCGCCTTCAAATGTGTCGTGCTCATACCATGCCCGTGCCGATTAACAAATCTAAGGCTTGTCTTAAAAATCAGTTCCGTAGAACATTTTTCAGATATGAAAACGAAAACAATCATAGTTTTCAAGGCCAAATCATTTTTCCATGGAAATAATTTCAAACTTGGAAACGTTGCCTGCATATTTTCTAAAAGCTCAGTTATTTTCAAGTTATTCCCAAAACGCAAGTTTCGAAAACCGTAATGAAGATAACGGAAATCAATCTGTGGCCAAAAAGGAGTAAACGGAACAGACTCATGGAAACAAACAGTCCCCCTGTAGAATCGAAAACCATAAGCGACAACATGTATGCATCCAGTTTCATTGATCCGAATCACATGGAGGTTTTTTTTTTTAAATTAGTTTTTTTTTTATATTTATTTTTTATGTATTTTTTTTTTAAAATTTATTAGATAAAACGCAATGTCTATCAGTATATGTGTGGTAATTGGTATATTATCATGTTTGAATTTTGATTCAAATTTTCTTAGTCATATAAAATATTTTAAAAACTTATTTTAGTTAAATAAAAGGAAAAAATTAAAAAATTATTGAATTATCAAAAAATACATAGAAATAAAGTAAAGTATAATCTAAAATTCCTTGTTTATTTAATAACATTTTTTTTTGGATTTTCCATGTCTTGTGTCGTGCTGTGCCGTGCCCGACTAGAACCGTGTTGTGTCGTGCCATGCCTGTCCTACTTCCGTGCTCGTGCCGTGTCGTGCCTTGCTAGAACTGTGTCATGACTTGTGCCCCATCTCACTTCCGTGTTGTGCCGTGCCTGTCTAAAACCGTGTCGTGCCAGGCCAACTTCCGTGCCGTGCCCGTGTCATTCCAGCTCACTTCCGTACCCGTGTCGTGCCGCGTGCCCGCTAAGACCGTGCCGTGCCAGGATTAAACCGTGTCTGTGTCGTGCCGTGCCGCCTTCAAACGTGCCGACCCGACTTGTTTAACACCCCTATCGGGAGGTAATAATAATCTATATCTCGGTGGGTTCCTAACTTGGATGATGAGCTTTACCTTTTTACCCCTTTATAATTCTCTTTTCTTCCTCCCAAATATCCGCCGTCATAAAGGAGGAAAGGAAGAGCGTAAACCCTCGTTTTTCCCATTTAGGCACTGTATGTACAAGTCATTATTTCGTTCTTTGTAGAATGTTAAGGAAAAAGAGAAAAAAACCGTAAATCTGTATAAAGGTTCTTAAGACTTTTTTAGTCAGAAAACAGTAAATCCTTTTACCATGTGACGGCTCAGATGCACGAACGGGCACCATGTGGTACCCGCTCGGCACTGAAAATTTTTCCCCATTAGACTTATTAATTTCTGTTTTTTGCCCCATAGCTTCCAATTAGATTCCATTCTATAATTTTCAGGACGTGTGGCGGGGAGTTCCATTATTTCCGACTTCATTCCACCTTGCAATCTTGCCGGCTCAGAGATCGTAGCCACTGCGATGAGGGATCAGATATCGTCAACTTCAATGATGATGAATTCAAGATCGATTTTCACGATTTCGTCAACGATCGCGAAGTCGCACTGCTCAAACCCAGCCGCGTAATACCACCATCATCGTCGTCGTAGTGGCTGAAAGTTTTTGACGGAGAGAAACATCAAATCATTTGATTTTGCTGTGTCCAAAGGCATGGAAGATATTGGTTTCTTTGAGACCGGTCGTTATTCTCCGACACTTTCCGACATCGGCGATTCTTCATGAGATTTTGAAAACAGATAGCCGACGAAGCAAAAATAGACCCAAAGTCCAAGCCATTGAGAACGGTAGCGGCAATGTTGAGAACGCCGTGGAATCGGACGGAGGTACACGGCGGTGGACCTGGACTGCTATGTTTGCATTTCAAATAGCTTGATTTGGAAATTTTGAATCTCGAATTACAAATTTTAATTTCAAGGTTAGGACTTTACTTTCTCACTATGTCAACTATGTTATGTGAACTGTGTTATAGGAACCTTGTTATGTGAGATATGTGAACTGTTTATCTTATTGTGTGGTGAGGCTATGCGAATTATATGAATAATTTGGAATGTTACTGATTTTTTTGTTGAACTTGGAAAACATGGGGTGAAAATGAAAGAAATTGTTTTGTGAACTATGTGAAATGTGTATGTGAACTGTATATTTTAGTGTCTGTTGGGACTATGTAAACTGTGTAATAGATTATGTGAACTGTGGTGTTGTAGCTATGAGCCTGAGCTAAGATAGGGTGGTATGCTTGTGTTAGGACCTTACTCACATAATCCATGAGAATGCCTTTCTCTTGCGCTCACAATCATCGCTCTCGCGAATTCTAGTAGTTTGGCATGCATACGCTTTCACGTTGACACTCCCGAACACACACGAATTATGTGACTTGGGTTAGGACCATCATTATGTAGAAAAAGGGCAACCATTATAGTGCGAACTCATGCCTGTCTGGTGTTGTGGCCTTCCTGTGCAGCTTCTTCTAAGGCTGAGCTTGGATGCTAGTAGAATTTTGTGTATGAGTTTTGGCAGAGAAAGGAACAAAGGGAATAGGAACAAGTTTTCAACTCCATAACCAAAATTGTCCTTATCTTTGCCCCATTTCCTTTCCTTCCACAACACCCACCACAATTTTAAGATCCTACGTTGAACATAGAGAAAATATTGCCAAAATACTGAACCCTTAGGAAAATAAGTAGGTTTTCATACCTTCCATGTTCCGGAGACCAAGTCTGCGATTGTCGTCCGGAAAACAAAGAGGCCCCTGGAAACCGTGTGCCCAATTCCATATCGGAGAAACCCAACTTTCAGCTTCTCCAATCGTGATTCGGCCTCACTACCCTGAAACTTAAGCTTCCCGTCCATCTCCACCATAGTCCGGGCAAGTTCGCCCTCAAACTTCTCAATCGCACTCACGAGCTGCTCTTTGGAGCTGAAAGAAACCTCGTCATCCGCTATGATGGACTGGGCTCGCGCATGGAGAACTTCCGACAGGGCCTCACGCCCCAAATTCGGGAACATGACCGGCCGTAAACCATGTAACAATCATGGATCACGAAGTCTAATTCAAATTATTTTAACAACTTGAAACAAATATTGTAAAATCTGGATATTTTATTAAAGCAAAATGTGCAAAACCAAAACCAATATTTTTCTATAGCAACAAGATGGACACAATATCCTATATTCTCCAACTCCAAATTCCACAATGAACTGCCAATAAATAAAAGTGCGGAAGCCGTTCGACAATAGATAAGAAATAAAAATGCAGACGCCCTAGAGGTTCAAATAGAAGGTCCCGACAATGCCATAAAGTACACTATAATGCTCCATGAACTAAAATGAAAAAAAATGTGGAATAAATCCGTCCGCTGAAAACTTAGTGAGTAGTTAAGCATGCTAGGGTAAAGAATACAACGCGACATACTTTTAAACAAAAGATACTATTGGTTACAAGAAATGGTTTCAAATAATGAGGGTCGATGATTGAACGAATCATATCAACAAACTAGGTAACGAACAACAAAGTCAATGGGCCAACGAATAGTATCAATGAGATAAATGAACATGATTAACGAATTACAAGAACAACAATTGAATCACAAACATTTGCACTTTATACCAAATAGTGTGCCAGATAATAATCAGAATGACGAACAACAATAATACGAGAATCCAAACCAAAGTGGGAACCATAATCATCAATTACCAAATGCCAAATATTTTTTCAGGGCTTAGCTTGTTGGATCCAATACCATACTTAGAGTCACCACAAGATGGCGCCTGAGACCTTTTCCCTAAGTCGATCCGGAGTAGGGTCACAGGGTATTTCACAAGTTTTTTCCCTATCCGTTGAGCACTAGAGTCACGAGGTATTTCACAAGTCTTTTCCCTATCAGCCAAAGTCACCACGATATATATATATTTCACAGGTCTTTTCCTTGGACTTTCACAAATATAAACACATGCATAGTCCATGGTCCCAAACACATAAGAATAATGGCGAACCAGAGTCACCTGCACCAGGACTATTTCCCGTGTCGTTGCATAGTTACAATAATATTATGGAGTCAACGGCTCGACGACAATAAAAATAAGGACAATCAATCGATTATAAATTTATCAAGAAACCTTGTATGCCAAAGGATACGTGAATCGTCAATAAATATGAGAGCAACGAATAAGAATAATTATCATCGTATCACAATGAATAACAAATTGTCAAGGATAGATAGGCTCAAGAGGATTCCAAAAAAAAGATCACATGCTTAACCACTCACCTCGAGTCTGAAAGAATGCAACCAAATGCGATGTTGATAACTATCCACTGGTCTGTATTGCAAAGAAAAGAAACACATAGAATTATAAGTGCTTGAATGATCCACTATGCTGTAATTAGTCAATGCTTAAACGTATATATATACTACTAGTAATTGAATTCCTAAACCTAAAACTAGACTAATTAACTTAATTGTCAGGACCTTTACCAATCCAAACTTCTTTAACTTTATTATCACCACATTTAAAAACACCACCATCTCCTTCCACACTCACACAGAGCACCACACATGCTCTCTCTCTCTCTCTCTCTCTCTCTCTCTCATACAACAACCCAATCAAACCCTCCTATACAAGTAATCCCACGGACATGGAGTAACATATTCAACATTGATCTTTTTTTTTTGAAGTCCTCTTCATTTGAAGACTGTTACATAAGACTGAATGAAATAATTAATAACATGGGTTTAGTAACATATGCAACATTAATTGATCTTTCAAATCTATTTATTGCTTCACATCCCCTTTCAAGTACTATATATATATATATAAGATTCTTCTGAGTCTTTCCCATCTCATCCTTGGGAAAAAGAAGTAGAAACAAGAACCAGAGAATCAAAAATGGCTTCTATCCATGCTCCTTTGTCTCCTATTCATGTCCATTGATCCCTCATTTGCTGGTCATCATCACAAAAAACATCATGACAAGCACAACAAGTCAAGGCTCAAGAAACTGTGCTCCAAGATATCCGATAGCAAATTGTGCTTGGACTTCTTGAAGTCCGATTCGCGTACCTCGGGTGCTGACAACCGCGGCCTCCTTGAGATCACGATTGACTTAGCCTACACCAAGGCTACAGACATCCACAAAGATCTCAATTCTCTCTATGATAGCTCAGGTGATTACAAGCTGAAGGACCGGTACAACTCATGCTCCAAAAACTATCACGATACCATTAGAAACCTCGACTTAGTCAAGAAGCTCTTCAATGATCGCGATTACAAGCGTATTGAAGTTCAGATTAGTGATTCCGTGGAAGAAATTCGTGACTGCAAGAATCAACTCAAGAATAATGAGAACGACTCGCATGACCTCAAGAAAAGAACCAAGGAATTTGAACTTCTTTGCGATGTCATCAAGATTTCTGCCAAGTCTTTGGAAGGTAAAGATCGCGATGATGAAGATGATGATTGATTAATGTTCCATTTTGCATCCCTATCTCCCTAACTAATAAAAGCTTAATTAGTCCTTTAGATCATGAATGGCGGAGTGCAAATAATGATTTGGCATCAACTACTTGCCATTTCAATTTGGGATCCATCTTCTCTTCTTTTTTTTCTTCTTTTTTTCTCTCTTTTTAGTCGATAGGTGATTTTGTTGCATTTTTAATCATGAAGTTTGTGAATCGTGGATGTGAACATTGTTATTGTTACCACCGATGGTGGTAGTTTGGTTGGCAAAAGCCTCCTTCATTCCCATGCAAGACTCAGGTTCGAGTCTTGTCAGTGGCAAGGGAATGAAAGATTTGTTCCCTTGTCATCTTGTACCTAAGTGGTGCTATGGTGACAGCTTGTCCTCATGGATAGTAGCTATGGCTCGAACCAGACATTCCACAGTGGGTAGGGAGCCCCTATAGTCACGCTCCATGGGGGTTGCTACGCTGGTAGCCCCCTCCCACCCTTTTTTCTGATTTGAAAAAAAAAAACATTGTTATTGTTGGATTAGGTGCTAATCAACGTACCTAAAAGCAATTGCTACTTGGAGAAGGCACAATTTAATCTTTAAAGGACATCGCAAAGCCCTGCACTAAACGGCAGGCGGACATGATGTGTTTTGCAATGATGTCCATCATACAACACCGACAAGTGGAGGCGGTTAGTCCTCCATTTGTTTGCCTCATTGCCAGCAAAGACGTCTCGAGTATAGGGTGGATCTGGCCCCCATAAAACCAACAGTTACATTGCTCCTCATTCACTTTCCATATATGCTGGAGTACAATTTTTCAAAGAGAGAAAATACTCCGAAGTTTTTAATCAAGTACTCATCGTATATATGGACAGTCCAGTAGACTGTCAATAAGCTAAGAAAATGACCACAAAATAACATACTCCAATAATTTTTTTTAAACATTTCAATACCTTTTTTAACCTTGACTTTCACCCAATGGTTTTTAGCATTTTCCAATCAAGTTTGTATGGTGCGAATCTAACTATTATTTGGTCCATCCTGGAACTAGGAAAGAAGAAAACAACATTAATTTTAAGTAGGAAAAAAATAAATAAAGAGAAAGGTAGCGGAAAATGTGGCAAGTTCATTGAAACTTTTAGTCAACAATTTTGAAACTCTTATTAGTCTTATATATACACAAGCAACGTTTGTTTTTTCCCAAAAAATGGATGAAGAGAAGTGATGATGAATAGATAGCTTTTCCCTTCAGTGAATACCCATCTTCTCTTTAATTTTCCTTTGCGACCGACAAATTCTAATGCAAACACAACAAATTTGACATTTTTTTTGGGTCGACGGTCAAAGATGTCCGGACAAACTCACGCATACCTTGACTATTCCCTTACCAGTTCGGTCAAAGACAGACCATCTATGCTGGGACTAGGAAATTCACAAGAGATTTTTCTCTTGCGTTTTGACCTCAAGAGGTTACCAAGTTTCGAACTTTAGGATTTTTTTTTTGGGTGCTGATAATGCCAAAACCACTTTTGTTCATGCCAAAACTCATTCATTGCATGACTTAATTGCCCTCCAGTACACCACTTGCTTTACGGAAATGCCCCTTGAAATTCATAGGATAATTTAATTGTTCCTTTTTGTTTTCTTGCACCCATTAGAAGCTTTAGAGCTTCTTCAACGGAGAGAAAAAGCGTACAGAGCTTTGCTTGGTTTGATACTCTATTTCATCACTTTTCTTTTTAATTTCACATAGCAGTGAGGAAGGTGCGTGAAGACTTCATAATGGAGTTTTTGCGCGAAGACTAGAGCATTATCATTTGTTAATGGCTTTTCTAAAATTAGCTTGTGTTTGTTACATGGGTTGCTTGTGAATTGATGAAAACATGGAACTGGAAAACAGTTATTGATGTTTAATTTTTGTTTGATCATCTTCTAAAATTAGCTCTTGTTTTGATCGTGAATTTGCATTTTTGCTTGAAAACGTGAAAACTAGAAAACAGTTGCCTTGTACTTTTCAAGGGGTACTTTCATAAAGCAAGTGGTGTAGTAAAGGATAATTAAGTCATGCAATAAAAGAGTTTTGACAAAACAAAAAGGATTTTGGCATTATCAATTCTTTTTCTTTTTTTTTCCAGTTCATCCCTATCCCTGCTTTTTTACGTTATGTTGTCTCTCTTTTCTGAATTGATGACTAGTGCGCGAAAGGCCAACTATTTCGGAAAAAAGGCCAATTAATTCTGGACTCATTTGACTGTTTACTAGTGAGAAAGATTAATTTAAGCAAGAGCAAACGCTCTTATGGACGAATAATTATTCAGTACTTCTGGTGTTACATAAGACTGAATGAAATAATTAATAACAAGGGTTTAGTAACATATGCAATATTAATTGATCTTTCAAATCTATTTATTGCTTCACATCCCCTTTCAAGTACTATATATATATATAAGATTCTTCTGAGTCTTTCCCATCTCATCCTTGGGAAAAAGAAGTAGAAACAAGAACCAGAGAATCAAAAATGGCTTCTACCTTTGCTACCCTCTCCATGCTCCTTTGTCTCTCACTCCTATTCATGTCCATCGATCCCTCATTTGCTGGTCATCATCACAAAAAACATCATGACAAGCACAACAAGTCAAGGCTCAAGAAACTGTGCTCTAAGACTTCCGATAGCAAATTGTGCTTGGACTTCTTGAAGTCCGATTCGCGTACCTCAGGTGCTGACAACCGCGGCCTCCTTGAGATCGCGATTGACTTAGCCTACACCAAGGCTACAGACATCCACAAAGATCTCAATTCTCTCTATGATAGCTCAGGTGACTACAAGCTGAAGGACCAGTACGTACAACTCATGCTCCAAAAACTATCACGATACCATTAGAAATCTTGACTTAGTCAAGAAGTTCTTCAATGATCGCGATTACAAGCGTATTGAAGTTCAGATTAGTGATTCCGTGGAAGAAATTCGTGACTGCCAGAATCAACTCAAGAATAATGAGAACGACTCGCATGACCTCAAGAAAAGAACCAAGGAATTTGAACTTCTTTGCGATGTCGTCAAGGTTTCTGCCAAGTATTTGGAAGGTAAAGATCGCGATGACAAAGATCGAGATGATGATGAAGATGATGATTGATTAATGTTCCATTTTGCATCCCTATCTCCCTAACTAATAAAAGCTTAACTAGTCCTTTAGATCATGCATGAATGGCGGAGTGCAAATAATGATTTGGCATCAACTACTTGCCATTTCAATTTGGGATCTATCTTCTCTTCTTCTTCTTTTTTTTCTCTTGTTTTAGTCGATAGGAGATTTTGTTGCATTTTTAATATAAGTTCATGAAGTTTGAGAATCGCGGATCTGAGCATTGTTACATTGCCCCCTCATTCACTTTCCATATATGCTGCAATTTTTTCAAAGAGGGAAAATATTCAGAAGTTTTTAATCAAGTTTTTGTTTTTGTTTTTGCCACACGGTATAGTTAGCGGGGATTAGCGGGGTATGTTATATTATCACAGGGGGTTGCAGAGACTATTCAGAACCCTGACCCCAAACCGCCCACAGAGGGGCTCGAACCTCCGCCTCCTAATGGAGGGGAGTGGTAGGCAAGCAAGTTGGGTCATCATATATATATACAAGCGAATGCCCGTGCGTTCGAAATCGGTATTCAATTCATATCAAATTTTGAAGGCTAAGGCCTCATTCGCAAAATTTTAACTACACAAAAAACAATAGCTCAAGTATATCCACCAATTAACTTGAATCAGCACATAAACAAACTAATAAACTAATAGTTGTAGTGCCCGTACCCGAAGGAACTTATTGCTAGCCATTTAAATTTACAGCCACAATACAAACTACAAATCATAACTGGCAAAACCCAACTGTAATCACAAAATTCACTTTATGTGCTTCAAAATAATTGAGCTCCAGAATGTGAGAATACAAAATCAATTGTTAAACTTATTCATCAAGTTTTATAAAATCAAGAAGAAAAGACAAAATATAATCAGCCCTTCAATTGAATATAAAAATGGAATTCCACTTCTACTGAATCATCATTGATAAAAAAAAAAGTTGTAAACTTTCTAATCTTTAAGCTTCAACCAACTCGATATCTGATTATTCAGTACTGGTTAGCCAATGCAACCTGTCAAAAAAACATTTGGCGCTTCAGTTCATATACCATTTCAATCATCTAGCAAGAAAATTTAACGCCATGCTCATCTAGCAAGAAAAATCTAAACAACCAATTATTCAGCAGTGAAATCTAGCAAAACTCGTGATATGCACAGACAAAATTTATTGTGTTTTATTTTTTTTGACATCTCATTAGCGTTTTGACATTCAAACAACTTTCTTTTCCAATCCGTCATATAACACTGAATAACATTGAGCTTCCAACCTGCATGTTTTCTTATTTGAACTACTATGATCAAGCAATACAAATTTATCTTACTCTCAACATAGAGGTTCTAATATCTAAAAAACTGAATTGAATGCGTAGGAATCCCCAATCAAATAGTTGTTAAAATAAAAAAGGCATGAACTAATTAAAGCAACTAAGAAACTTAAATAATAATAAAAATAAGTGAAGAATAGAAATTACCTTTGAGCAACGTCTCAGAAACAATGCAAGGGAGTGAACTTTTTAGGGTTCAATACTAGTTTTATAGGGTTTTTGAACATGTGAGGAAAGTCATATGTAAGGGAATTATTTAGGGTTACCTTAATAGCATAGATTCCAAATCATTCCAAAACATTGGTGTTTCTATTCTACAATTGCCAAAATAATAGTGCCGACTTCCGTGAGCTTGCATAGATTGGCATCAAAATTAATGAATTAAAAAGGAATTTGATCGGGAAAATCGTTTGGGAAGTGGGTTTTTATAAACTTACTAGTGCTAGCCCGTGCCTACGGCACTACGTATCCCGGTTGGAAGGGGATAGCAGTTGTGTGATTTAGATGAAAATCATGGGCACTTAACCGGGAAGTGGGAGGATGCACTACAGCCTTTGGATCAAATAAATCTAAACCGTTCCAACAATTTGTTCCCACACCCTTCTGTTTTATAATAGAGATATATTTGGGAACCTGTTCCCGGTGTAATTACCTAGCACAATCAAATGGATTTGTTCCTGATTTGGTGTAATTATAGACAACTGTTATGGATCCTGTTTCAATTTGTTTTAAATTTTGAACAAATGTAATTGATGGACGTTGGATCGATTTGATGCTTCTATCTCAACCCTCCAACCTGCCAGGAAGGTCGACAGTTGTGAGAGGAACATTTTACAAAATCACTATCCGTTGTTAGATTATAAATACACGTCTTAATGTTGAATATTAGTTAAATATGTTTGGATTGGCTTTTAATGAGACTAATTTTTTTCCCCTACTGTAGTCATTGAAGAATATAATTTGAAGTTTTTTATTTTTTGGTTGGTTTGAGTATTGTGCTTGTACTTTAGTTTCGTTTTGATTTGGATATGTGTATAGTTGGGGAAACTCCAATGAGGTGGGTATGGTTCTTTATCTAATATTTCTGAGAAATGCTAGGTACAAAGAAAATATACCCGAAAATTACCCGGAATGCACTTTTAGAGGTATTTATAACCGGTCATAAATACCTCTAAACGTGTATTCCGAATACTTTCTGGATTAAATTTCTTTGTACCTAGCACTTTTGAATATTTCTAGTGGAGATCGGGGCAGGGATAATGAAAAACCCTCCAATTGAGGGCCAAAGATGAAATAGGATCCCCGGATCTATACACTTACCGTTGCCATCCCTAACTGGTAGTATAACTCATGCCATATATGTTTCATTGTGTTTCCCTCATCCCTGCAAATCAAGTCCATGTCTGAAATATTTACCCCCAAATCAAAGAACAAAGATTTGATAACTAAAAGAATTCGTTGAAAGATTTAACAAAAATCAAATTAAGCAATTGTCTTGGCCAATTAGCTTTTGCCACTAATTAAGCAATTACGTTTACTCCCCAAGTCACAGATTTAATACCAATTTTCCCTTTCCAAAAAACGTGCTCTATTTTTTGTCGTGAAAAAGTTAAGTATTTACGGACCTGCCATTGTAGAATGGAGGGTGTAGATTTATGCAGGGTATAAATTTGGACCGTTGGTTGTCTTTTGGATTCAAACACTTCCATGTCATATTATATAGACTAGCGAATGCCCGTGCCTGAAGGCACGGCTCGAACATTCAGCACACAAAAATTAAAATTGAACAACAAATTTAACCAACTAAGATGCATAGAACAAACGCAAACGCATAAATCTTGATCAAATCAAAAAACACAGATGTACCAGTAGTTTGAGTAATGTGATATTGATTATAATTTTGGTGTCCTTGTGACGAATGTTTATTAGCGCTAAAAGAGTGACCATTTTAAGTTACAGACCGATTTCGTGATCTTAAAATTATGTTTCAAATTTTTTTTACTCAATCTGCACAACTTAAAGTATTGTTTCATAACAAAATGGACAGAAGCAAAGTAAATTCATATAAAATGAAATAAGCAAAGCATAGGTAAAATTTGTTGAAAATTCATAAATCACGCAACACGCGTATTAAAAATCCAATAAAGTTAAATTGACTAAAATGTTATTGGACCATTCCACAATGCTTTAACAACGATGCTTTCACGATGATCTCATTGGTTCTTTGCCAGTCCTCAACATTCCTACATAAAGAATATCGATAATTATTAGATTTATCACAATTTATAAACCAATTTATGTAGAATCTAGGTGTGACAATAGAAGGAGAAGGACAACTTAGTACCTTTGGAAATGTGCAAACATTCTTCTGACCAATCAACTTTTAACACGAAGGTTACCACAGAGACACAATGTTCATGGTACATAGGTTGTGGAACAGGAATAATAAACACATATGCGCATCCATAAAATTGAGAAAGATATTAGACACAATACTTGCTTTGAATTTCTCCAACTAAATAGAAACAAAGGAGAATACTTAAAAAAAAAATTATCGGCTATTATCCAAATTCATAGGCAGGAAAATAAAATTTCATTTCAAACCCCTTTTTTATCCATGCCATCAAAATATTTCAATTATTTACCTTGTCAAAGCACAACCACCAAACCTTCAAGTTGACTGGTGAACTACTATTATAAAATGATAATAGAAATAGCTACTATTTCAATTTTTTTCTTGAAACCACTGGAAAAAAAAAGTCTTACCTTTCGTTACTGTTTACGTATTTCCTTTTGTGCGTCAATTTTTTTCATATGTTTTAACTCAAAACCCCGCAAAATACAAAACCCCGTAGATATTTTGCGATAATAAAAAAATTCACAATTTTGAAATGTAGATATAAAAAGTCTTAAAGAATATTTTGTATAGTTAGCTCTTTTTGAATTTTTTTTTGTTTGGCATTTTGTAGTTAGCTGTACATAGCATGGGATTTATGAAAAATCCCTCTACATATTGTATAGATGTTCGACATTTTTGTTCAATTGTGTTACTGAAAGACCCGTGCTATGCACGATTTCGATGATGGCAAATAACTTGAAAGTCGTAGAATTTCATAACCAAATGGATAGAAAAAAAGTAAAATCATTATGTGGGGGCAATCATGATTAAACTTTTACCAAATCCTGATTTATTATGAGGGTAAAAAAAAAACTTCTTCATTTCAATCCTATAGAATGAACTTCTTCATTACCAATGCACTTTTGGATTGCTCGAATTGAAACCATCTCCCTCCTTGTATGTTCTCAAAAAAAAGAAAAGATTCAAACATTATAGTCAGTACAGTCGTCACTCCGATTTGACAGCCCAGTAGATAAGCTAAGAAAATTGCCACAAAATTGCATACTCCAATAAATTTTGTAAACTCTTCAAAGTACTTGCACACATTTCGATACACTTTTGTAACCTTTGACATTAACCCAATGGTTTTTAGCATTTACCAATCAAGTTTGTAGGGTGCAAATCTAACTACTTATTTGGTCCATCCCGGAACTAGGAAAGAAGAAAACAACTTTAATTAAATTTAAGTAGGAAAAAAAAAATTAGCATATATTTCTGATCAACTCATGCGATTATGTAATATATTTGTATGCAATTGTTCATACATATAATATTGTGCATCCATATCTATTATAAAAGGTAAACTTTTATACAGTAGTTGTTTATGTTTTTTATTAAACAAAAACTACTACGATACAGTAGTTGCATCCATATCTTCTTCTTTTTTTTTGAAGTCCTCTTCATTTGAAGACTGTTACATAAGACTAAATGAAATAATTAATAACAAGGGTTTAGTAACATATGCAACATTAATTGATCTTTCAAATCTATTTATTGCTTCACATCCCCTTTCAAGTACTATATATATATAAGATTCTTCTGAGTCTTTCCCATCTCATCCTTGGGAAAAAGAAGTAGAAACAAGAACCAGAGAATCAAAAATGGCTTCTACCTTTGCTACCCTCTCCATGCTCCTTTGTCTCTCACTCCTATTCATGTCCATCGATTCCTCATTTGCTGGTCATCATCACAAAAAACATCATGACAAGCACAACAAGTCAAGGCTCAAGAAACTGTGCTCCAAGACATCCGATAGCAAATTGTGCTTGGACTTCTTGAAGTCCGATTCGCGTACCTCGGGTGCTGACAACCGCGGCCTCCTTGAGATCGCAATTGACTTAGCCTACACCAAGGCTACAGACATCCACAAAGATCTCAATTCTCTTTATGATAGCTCAGGTGACTACAAGCTGAAGGACCGGTACAACTCATGCTCCAAAAACTATCACGATACCATTAGAAATCTCGGCTTAGTCAAGAAGCTCTTCAATGATCGCGATTACAAGCGTATTGAAGTTTAGATTAGTGATTCCGTGGAAGAAATTCGTGACTGCCAGAATCAACTCAAGAATAATGAGAACGACTCGCATGACCTCAAGAAAAGAACCAAGGAATTTGAACTTCTTTGCGATGTCGTCAAGGTTTCTGCCAAGTCTTTGGAAGGTAAAGATCGCGATGATAAAGATCGAGATGATGAAGATGACGAAGAGGATGATTGATTAATGTTCCGTTTCCCTATCGCCCTAACTAATAATAGCTTAATTAGTCCTTTAGATCACGCATGAATGGCGGAGTGCAAATAATGATTTGGCATCAACTACTTGCCATTTCAATTTGGGATCTATCTTCTCTTCTTTTTTCCTCTTGTTTTAGTCGATAGGAGATTTTGTTGCATTTTTAATATAAGTTCATGAAGTTTGAGAATCGTGGATCTGAGCATTCTAACATTGCCCCTCATTCACTTTCCATATATGCTGCAATTTTTCAAAGAGGGAAAATATTCAGAAGTTTTTAATTAAGTTTTTTTTTTTTTGCCACAAGATTTAATTAGCGGGGGTTAGCGGGGTATGTTAAATTATTACAGGAGGGTGCATAGACTATCCATAGCCCTGACCCCAAACCACCCACAGAGGGGCTCGAACCTCTGACTCCTAATGGAGGGGAGTGGTAGGCAACCAAGTTGGGTCATCGTGTATGTGTATATATATATATATATATTTTTTATTTTTTTTTTTTGACAGCTCAGTAGATAAGCTAAGAAAATTGCCACAAAATCGCATACTCCAATAAATTTTGTAAACTTTTCAAAGTACTTGCACAAATTTCGATACACTTTTGTAACCTTTGACATTAACCCAATGGTTTTTAGCATTTGCCAATCAAGTTTGCATGGTGCAAATCTAACTACTTATTTGGTCCATCCCGGGACTAGGAAAGAAGAAAACAACTTTAATTAATTTTAAGTTGGAAAAAGAAGAAATAAAGAGAAACGTAGCGGAATCATTAATTACCCTTGTTTTAATAATTAAAGTAAGATAGAGAATAGGAACAATATAAGTACTTTCACTTGTTTAGATAAATTAATGGGCCCGATAAAAGGAAGAAAATATTTTTCTTAAACTCAAGACAGAAGAATTCGTGAATCGCCGATCAAAAGAAAAAAAAAGGAATTTATGAATCAAAATAAGAGTGTATGGTAATTTTGTATTACCGATTTTTGTTGTGTATTTTTTTACCCTAGCAAAACATATGCTGGCTATAATTCCTTGCTGTGCTCATTATAGCTTTTTCTTCATTTTCGACCATAGTGAAACCTGGTTTGAGCCGTTACCGTAAGTATTCTTATTGAAATTAACAAGAAACACTTTGCATCATGCTTTTTTTTTTTTTTTGAGATTACTTGATTCTTTTTCATGTTTGGTTTTTGCATATTTAGTTTATTACCCAACGCATTATTAGGCTAAGAAGAGTCCCTTTGTTTTTTTAACAACAAAAAAGGATTTTATTAATTTGGAAGCAAATTACCAATCACCCATACCAATTACTTCAAACAAAGCCACGAATGGAACTATAGGTTTTCATGTTTTTGGCCGCTCTCTAGGTCAAGGACGACGCAGAATTTCGACGTTAGGAAGGGGGAAATTGAAAGTTTTTTGTCAAATAAAAAAGCTGATACGGAGTATTAGTTTTTACAATACACACTCCAAAAAAGTATCAAAAAAATTAGCATATATTTCTGATCAACGCATGCGATTATGTAATATACTTGTATGCAATTGTTTTTTTTTTTTTTTTGATCAGCAACAAGATTTTATTGAAACTCGACAAAGGGTACATCGAGGGGCCAAACTCTAGATGCAAGGAAAACTTGGATCATAGAGTAGGCCAAAAGAGAGGAAAAGAAGTAGAAAATTACATTCAACAGGTTGAAAGGAGCCTTATAGGAAAAGGTCCAACCTGAAACAAAGACTTTCATTGCTCACATCATACCATGACCTCTTGTGTTACCAACCTAACAGCCACATTAGCTTCAGAGCTCTTAGGAAGGGGAATAACCCCATAGCATCCAAAAGCTAGCCATCAAAAAACCCAAACTTTCGCCACCTAATTCAGCCCTGTACCAACATCAGCATCCCATCACATTAGTACTTCTTCCAGCCTTCAAACGAAGCAAAATAAACGAAATAAGATCTTCAAAGCCCTCCTTTATCAATAGTGCAGCCAAGACAATCCCAGTTGATCATGAAATCCCAGCAGACTGTCTTCATCTCAGTTTCATTAACAGCAACTACAACAAAAGCATTCTCAACACGATTCATCTACATTTTATCAATAATTCAGCTCAATATCTATCAGTAAAATCAGCTTTGCAAGACATCCCACACTTGAGGAATATTCTTAGCCCGACCTCTTAGCCCTTCCAAAGATGGAAGTTGAAAAGAAGGAACATTTCACAACTTAACCTCTGGACCAGCAGAGTCAATAGAATAGCATCAGGGGATAGACTATCCCTACTGCAATCATCTGGTTGTTCTTTTAACCCTCCATGGCTTTGGAATTGAAAAAGAAAGAATGGCAGCTTCCAATAGTTATATCAGCATAATAAGAATGGCAGCTTCCAATAGTTTTTTTGATAGGCAACAAAATTTTATTAAAACTCGACAAAGGGTACATCGAGGGGAGACCAATTACGGACCATAGAGAATAAGGTACCATAAAAGGCCTCCAGAAGAAAGAAAAGGAAAAAGATTACATTCAACAGAATTGAATGAGCCTAGGAACAAAGAGGCCCACAAACTGCTCTTGAAGCCTTATGGGAAGGCGAGACCAGCAACAGAGCTCTAGCTTAGGGGTAATATCAGTCATTTAAGACATCCAGCTTCACCACATCTTTCAATACACGACAGTTGAAGTCACCAGTTGCATGTGTATTCCAGAACAGCTTCCATTGGAGTTGAGATACCCAGCACAACTAATTCAACCAACACAGCAAATTATAACTCAAACCTCAACATAAGGTCAAAAGCATCAGTATCAGCAAAAACTCCCCTTGGTTCATACGCATCCCAGCAGATATCAGTATGAGGAGTAGTCAATCAGCTTAACCACGAGGAAGTTAGTAAAGTAATTCATCAGCATTCAAGAGAAAGCTCCCAGCCCTCCCAGGAATTAGGAGAGTGGTATATGCCAAGAATCAACAAGCACGAGAGAAAAGAGACGACCAAACACGAGAAAGCTCCCAGCCCTCCCAGCTTCCAATAGTTATATCAGTATAATCAGCATAATCAGAGCATAGTCATATCAGCATAATCAGAGCAGACCTCTTAGCCCCCCAAAGACTTTGGGGTTGAAAGAGGTTAAAGCACATCAAACAGACAAACAGACATCACCAACATAATCAGAAAAACAACAACTTCTTCCAAAAATTATATCAGCAAAAACCGAGCAAGCCTCTTAGCCCCCCAAAGATTTTGGGGTTGAGAGGGGATACAGCACAACAGGAAGACAACATCAGCAAATGCATGAAAACCAACCTTCCAAAAAGGACTCAAACAAGAGAGTGGAAATCCAGAGCTTCAGAAAGAGACACCCAAAGGGACACCAAAAGGACCAACTGACAGACCACAACAACTCCAACCAAAGACAAGAGAGACACAAAAGAGAAAACACAAAGCAAACAAAAAACACCCAAAAAACAAGGAAGAGACACCCAAAAAGAAAACCCACCACAAGCAAAACAAAAACCGAAGACACAAAACCAGCCAAAATAACACAAGAGCCAACACACAAAGAAACCCACCCAAACTTGTATGCAATTGTTCATACATATTGTGCATCCATATCTATTATAAAAGGTAAACTTTTATACAGTAGTTGTTTATGTTTTTTTTTATTAAACAAAAACTACTACGATGCTAAAGAACGTTAGGGCTTGCATAGAGCGATCCCCGGATTCATCCACCCCTCAGTCCCTTGCTCCAGGCAATTCGAAAAAACAAAAATCAGCTAATATTCTCTAATGAACCCTTTATATCCAGCACTATCGTTACTATGGCGAAGGATTTGCTATGGTTTGAAAAAGCCTCCTTATTATGGACCACAAACAGTGGTGTGGTTTTTTTTTTTTTTTTTTGTCATTCGTTAATCCTCATCTACTCTATCCTAAGGGACTTGGGGAGGGTGGGTGCTTACGGGAAAGTTAAAAAACAACAAATGGCATCAAAGTACGAAAAAAATGCCGTAAAAATGAAGCGACATTTTTTTTTCCGAAGAGCATCAAGCCACAGTTTTGAGTAATTGAGTCCTTAGATTTTAGTTTTTTTTTTTTTGCGGCGAAAGTCCGTAGTGTTAATTGTAATTAGTAAGGCTTGAATAGGAGTGCTAATTGCGGATTAAAAAAAAAAAGACTAATCAAGCGCAGTATTGCTTAGGCTTAGGCTTGGCTCAACTCTTTTTTTTTTGATAAGCAACAAATTTTATTAGAAACTCGACCGGGGTACATCGAGGAGGCCGAACCTCAAGCTACAAGAAGAAACTAGAAGCAAAAGATAAGGCCAAAAGGAAAGAAAAAACGATAAGAAAACATCCAACAGAAATGGATGAAGCCATAAACAGAAAAGTGGTATCACCCTAACATCCAAATCAATTAACCAAATCCTTCTCTGGGGAGCACCAATCTTCTGATTCTGTAACCCAAGACAAGTACTATCCATTGGCCAACACCAACCAGAGCCTTGGAGTTCTTGAGTAGTAGCAGAGTATCATTACCAGCAATAGAGACTCAAGAGAAGCAAAAACCGTATCCAGCTTCAGTATTGAAGTTCAGCAACAGTTTTAGCACACTATACCAATAACAGAAATACAAAAAAACAGTCCAGCCTGAAATCCCTGAAGCTTCCTCCAATACGTCAGTACCATTTTGACAGCACAGGAACCCAATATGCAGATAATCAACTCTTTATTACACATGTTCAAGCTTAGCTTGAGCTTGAGAATTTTTGAGGATTAATTGTTCAAGCTTGGCTCATATTTAAAATTTTGTGATCGCATAGGCTTGGCTTGACTCGTGAAATATGCAAGTCAATCTCAAGCTTTCAAGCCTGAGCTTAAACTCGTAACATTTCGAGCTATCAAGCTTGAATTTAAGCTCGCGACATTCCACAATGAAAAAAGTTAGGGAAGAAAAGCTTTACACTTGCACAAAATTATAAAATGTTTAGCATTTCACTGTAACTTCTCAACCCTAGAAAAGCAATTTTCGTATTCTCAACAAGAAAATCCTACAAATATTTGGGACATTTATTGATTTTACCCCTATCTTTATATATAGTAATATTTACGAAATGACCCTCTATTCACGGGACTATGTCAACTGTGTAGTGGATTATGTGAATTGTGGGGTTGTAGCTATGAGCCTGAGCTAAGACAGGGTGGTCTGCTAGTGTTAGGACCTTACTCACATAATCCATGAGAATGCCCTTCGCTTGCACTCACATTCATCGCTCTCGCGAATTCTAGTAGTTTGGCATGCATATGCTTTCACGTTGACACTCCCGAACACACACGAATTATGTGACTTGGGTTAGGACCATCATTATGTAGAAAAAGGGCAACCATTATAGTGCGAACTCATGCCTGTCTGGTGTTGTGGCCTTCCTGTGCAGCTTCTTCTAAGGCTGAGCTTGGATGCTAGTAGAATTTTGTGTATGAGTTTTGGCAGAGAAAGGAACAAAGGGAATAGGAACAAGTTTTCAACTCCATAACCAAAATTGTCCTTATCTTTGCCCCATCTCCTTTCCTTCCACAACACCCACCACAATTTTAAGATCCTACGTTGAACATAGAGAAAATATTGCCAAAATACTGAACCCTTAGGAAAATAAGTAGGTTTTCGTACCTTCCATGTTCCGGAGACCAAGTCTGCGATTGTCGTCCGGAAAACAAAGAGGCCCCTGGAAACCGTGTGCCCAATTCCATATCGGAGAAACCCAACTTTCAGCTTCTCCAACCATGATTCGGCCTCACTACCCTGAAACTTAAGCTTCCCGTCCATCTCCACCATAGTCCGGGCAAGTTCGCCCTCAAACTTCTCAATCGCACTCACGAGCTGCTCTTTGGAGCTGAAAGAAGCCCCGTCATCCGCTATGATGGACTGGGCTCGCGCATGGAGAACTTCCGACAGGGCCTCACGCCCCAAATTCGGGAACATGACCGGCCGTAACCATGTAACAATCATGGATCACAAAGTCTAATTCAAATTATTTTAACAATTTGAAACAAATATTGTAAAATCTAGATATTTTATTAAAGCAAAATGTGCAAAACCAAAACCAATATTTTTCTATAGCAAGATGGACACAATATCCGATATTCTCCAAATTCTAAATTCCACAATGAACTGTCAATAAATAAAAGTGCGGAAGCTGTTCGACAATAGATAAGAAATAAAAATACAGACGCCCTAGAGGTCCAAATAGAAGGTCCCAACAATGCCATAAGGTACACTATAATGCTCCATGAACTAAACTGAAAAAAATGTAGAATAAATTCGTCCACTGAAAACTTAGTGAGTAGTTAAGCATGTTAGGGTAAAGAATACAACGTGACATACTTTTAAACAAAAGATACTGTTGGTTACAAGAAATGGTTTCAAATAATGAGGGTCGAATGAATCATATCAACAAACTAGATAATGAACAACAAAGTCAATGGGCCAACGAATAGTATCAATGAGATAAATGAACTGATTAACGAATTACAAGAAAAACAATTGAATCACAAACATTTGCACTTTATACTAGAGGTGTCAAACGGGTCGTGTCGACCCACGACATGACCAGTTTGACACGGACACGGTGTGACACGGGACACGAAAAAGACACGGTATGGCCGGACACGACACGATACGGACACGGTATAGTTGGGCACGGACACGGCACGAACATGAAAGCGAGCGGACACGACACGGACACGACACGGTATTTGCTGACACGTGACACGGCACGGACACGAAAGTAAGGATACACGACACGGACTCGACACGGTTCGAGTATGATCTCGACACGGCACGACACGGCACGAGCCTGAGCCGACACGACACGGACACGATACGGTTGAGGGCACGGGCACGACACGGGCACGGTAATGAGCAGACACGACACGGGCACGGCACGATTGTGTTGCACGACACGACACGGGCACGACACGACACGGGGCACGACACGGGCACGGGCACGACACGACACGGGGCACGACACGGCACGGGACACGGGCACGGCACAGCACGGCACGGCACGGTTACGACTTACGAGCCTTTATTAAATGAAATTTCAAGAAAAATGATGATGAAATTTAGTAATATTTTAAAAATAAATAGCAAGATATAGAAAATAAAAAATAATGTTATAAAAATAATTTCAAAAATAATGTTACTAAACGATTAATTTTAATAAGATATAAAAAAATCAAATTATCAAAGCCGTCATTTGCAACATGCAAGTCATGTAGAAAATGTTGACTAATTAATTGTAGAAGGAATTAAAAATGAATTTTAGTATTTAAAAATAAATAGTGACATATTAAAAAATAATAATTAATTTTATTAAATATTAAACCATTAAATTTATTACAATAAATTTAAAATTTTGAAATAATTTTATTAAATGAGATTTTAATGTGTTTAAAATGTATTTAAAGTCAAACATATTGAAATTTCAAAGAGATCTCGCTCCGTGCATGATATTGATTCTCTAATTCTCATGGTTCGTGATTGAATTTTGATGATCGGGACCGTTGAAAGTTTTTAAAAGATGCTTTCCAAGGGCTACATAGTACATAAGAAATTTGGGAAAAAAAATTTAGTTTCATAATTTAGTTTTTAAAAGGCATTTTAGTTTCATAATTTATTAAAAAATAAGCTTTTAAATTGGAACAACTAACAATAAATAAGGGGAAACACTAATTTTAAACAAAAAAACCTCCATGTGATTCAAACTCTACTCCGATGGAACTTGTCACACATCACAATTGGTTTTATGTTTTTACTTGGAACATCTAATAATAAAAAAGAAACAAAATTGGTTTTACGACTAATAATAAATAAGAAACAAAATTGGTTTTAAAAAATAATCTCTGAGATTCGAACCCAAGTCCTTCAAGACTTAACACACATTTCAAACAACCAAGGCCAACAATCATGTTGTGCTCACAAAAAATCGGGTCTATTGGATTTTGAAAGCCCTTTCATCGGGACGTAGATTCATGAATAGGAAATTTTTTGTTATATGTGATCAAGTATATATGATAACCAATTTATTTCATTTTTTGCATGAATAATATAATCACTCTCACATAAAAGGTAGACGGTTCCGATTTTTAAAAAATAGCTCGGGCGGCCCTCAAGTGGTGCATTATAGGACTTTAACGCCTTTGAAAGCACCGAATATGTTCCGATCACGTGGTTTCCGACATCCGATTATCACCTATTTTGGGGAGAATGATAAATTTGATAAGATCTTAAATCGTAACGGTTTAGATCGAACATTCGAAAAAATGAGTTTGCAGCTACCTTTCAAATCTATACATCAAACTTTATAGTTCTAAACCAATGTATTATGCTATAGTTCAATGTACGCTAGCCACACGATTGTGACACAGTTATGACGATCCATACCGTTCATTTTGTTGTTCTTGGTGTTTTAATCACTCTCACAAAAAATCGGGTCTATTGGATTTTGAAAGCCCTTTCATCGGGACGTAGATTCATGAATAGGAAATTTTTTGTTATATGTGATCAAGTATATATGATAACCAATTTATTTCATTTTTTGCATGAATAATATAATCACTCCCACATAAAAGGTAGACGGTTCCGATTTTCAAAAAACAGCGGGCGGCCCTCGAGTGATGCATTATAGGACTTTACGAGATTTTTTCGCTATTTGGTGGCATGGTGCACACAGATTGGGGTGTGACATTTGCACACAATCACACCCACATCTGGGGTATATATAGAAAGCAATTGGCTGCTAGGGCAGCACAATTCTCTTCTCGCCTCTCACTCTCTGACTCTCTCTCTCAGACTCTCTCTCTCAGTCTCTCACAACGTCTCTCTTACTGAGACCTCAACGGCTCTCTGCCTCTCTCTCTCTCTCTCTCTCTCTCTCTCTCTCTCTCTCAACGTCTCCGGCGGTGAGTCGGTGCGACGGTGACTGGTCTAGAGCTCCATAGCTCTCAATCACACGATTCACACTCGCATCGGATCTGTGTAGCCACACACACACCACTCTCTCATCTCTGACTCTAACTCTCATCACAAAGTCTCAAACGGTCAATACCGACCCGACTCAAGTAAAACCCTAGAATCTAGATCCAGAACTAGATCTGACTTCATCTGAGTTTGCTGTTGCCGTTGCCGTTCAGTGGTCCAAACCCTAGATCTGACTCCGACCAGCGGTTCAGGCGTCTTTTTATCGGTATCTCTCTCTCTCTCTTTTTATCAGTTAAAAATAATTATCTGAGCTCTGATACTCAATGGATCGTCCCTATGCATGTGGGTTCAGGGGGTCCTCAGCCTCATCTGAGTTGCTGTTGCCGTTCACGGCCTTCAGGTCCTCAGCCTCAGGCGTTCAGCTCACGGTCCTCAGCCTCATCAAGGTATAATGATTTCTGCCATAGTGCCATTTGTTGTTTTTCAAAGTTCACGAGCAAGGGTTTAATCTCGATCTGTAAATTTAAAAGTGTTACTGCCATGGTTTTGATTTGTGGGTTTTTTCAGTTTTGGGGGTTTTCAGTTTAGGGTGTTGAGAATATTGGGCCAAATGGCTAGACTATTGGGTGCTAGACTTGTTTGGTGACTAGCTAAATCCTAATTTCTAACCAAAATGGCTAAAAAAATGCTTAAGCTGTTGGAGATGCTCTCATATTGACTTGTTATCTGAATGCTCTTTATCTGAATACAGGAACAGGGTGTAAATGGACCCGGACAATATCCCTATGGATTTTTCCAGAGCACAAGCTGCACAATCATACTCTGAGTCTTCTGATGAGGGTCATGAAGCACGTGCAAGTGGAAACAGTGTTGGTGAAGGTGCTTCCAACAGTGTTCCAGCGAATCCAGCCTCTACTTCTATAGGTAATCGAGGTAAAAAAAGGGCAAAAAGGGCTAACACATCTTGGGTGTGGAATCATATGTCTAAACGTAAAGATGTGACTGATGCTAAGGGTGTAAACATAGGAAAAAGATCATGCTGCAATTATTGTGATAAGAATTATTCTCCTGATAGTAATTATGGCACTGGTAATATGATAAAACACCTCACTAAACATCATCAAGATAAAATTGGAAACGAACACCGTAAAGATTTCTCTAATTTTATATACTCGAAAGCTGAAATGAGAAAGGGGTTAGCCCGTTATGTAGCTGCAGCAGAGCAACCCTTTACTTTTGGTGATGATGTTAGGTTTGAACATTTTGTCCAACAAAAACTTAATCCTGTTTTTAAAAAAGTTTCTAGAAATACAACTAGAGCTGATACGCTTGCTGAATTTAAAGTTGATAAAGAACAGTTTATAAATGAAGAAATTGCTGGATTTCCTCGTGGTACTTCTGTATCTTTTACTTCTGATATGTGGAGTGGTGGAAATAATCGTGGTTACATGGCCTTGACTGCTCACTATATAGACTCTAGTTGGAAATTGAATAAAAGGATTATTGCTTTCCGTTTAGTGGAGTATCCTCATAATAGCACTACTATTTTTCAAACTGTGTACGGTGTTTTTACGGAGTACAATCTTGCTGATAAAGTTTTTAGCATTACTTTTGATAACCATTCTGCTAATACTGCTTCTATTGATATGTTCTTGGATAATTTAAGTCCTATTCATGGTGGTAAGTTATTCCATATGCGATGTGTGTGTCATATCATTAACTTGGTAGTGCAAGATGGTTTGAAAACAATTTCTCTAGAGTTGTCGAAAATTAAAGATGCTATTCATTTTATTACTACCTCCCCATCTAGGCAACAAGAGTTTGATGCGTTTTGTGCAAGTTTGAGTCTTAAACCAAAAGTTTTTAATACTGATATTAGAACTCGTTGGAATTCGACATACATTATGTTAAAATCTTGTAAAAACTATTACAAGGCAATATCTGATTTTGTTAATCCTAGGTACGGTGGTGGCTTTTTGTTAAGTATAGCGGATTGGAACCTTGCATTTGAGTTTATGAAGTTTTTGAAAGTATTTTATACTGCTACGTGTGCTTGTTCGGGTGTTCGTTATCCTACTTCTTGTATTGTGCTTCACCAATTGTTTAATATCAGTGTCTTTTTTCGTACCTATAGATTGCGAGAAAATTTTGTACATCCTTTGGTGAAGATGGAAGACAAATTCAAAAAATATTTTGAACCAATGCCAAAAATTTTTGTTTTTGCTGATGTTATGGACCCAAGGATTAAATTGTGTGGTGTTGACAGGCTTTTGAAAGGGCTTTCTACTAATATGGGTGTTTTATTTTATTCGATCGCAACTGTGAAAAAGGATTTGATTGATTTATATGATTTATATGAGTCTAAGTATGCATCCACTAATGTTGCAAGTACTTGTCCGGATCCATGTTTACCACGTTCAAGTGTTGATGACCCAGGTTGGAGTTTGATGTCAGATGATGCTTCTGATATTTTTGATTTTGATACTGATACTGCTGATACCTCTGCTCGGTCTGAACTTTCTATATATTTAGAGACAGAACGTATTAAGATAACCAACAACCAACAAAACTTTGATATATTAGGCTGGTGGCAACAACATGCTCCAACATTTCCTGTTCTTAACATAATGGCACGTGATCTATTAACCCCTCCTGTTTCTTCAGTGCCATCCGAATCTGCTTTTAGTGCAGGTGAAAGAGTGTTGGATGATAAGCGCAGCAGACTAGCTCCAGATATTCTGGATTGTCTGATGTGCTTGAAAGATTGGGAGGATACACGTCTTGGAATTCATCCACGCGCAGCCAAAGATGAGTTACGAGACTATTTTGCAGACTCGGACATAGATGATGAGTAATATTGCTGTATTTGGTTTCAGTTTTCTGCATTTAGTTGGTAAATTTGATGCCAATTGTTGGGGTTGTGTTGGCACTTGGCTGCATTTGTGTTGGCTGCCTTTGGTTTCAGTTTTCTGCATTGGTTTCATTTGGAGATGCATTACTGCTGCTATTGGTAGTGTGTTGGCTGCTGGGGTTTCGTTTTGCTTCATTTGGTTTCAGTTTTCTGCATTTGGTTTCCTTAAATAAACCCCTTTTTGAGTTTTTCGGGCTTTTTGTATGCAGTTTTAGGTAGTTTGAGTTGCCTTCTAGGGATTTTGAGAGGGGTGTGTGTGTGTTTGTGTGTTACCAAATTCCCAAAAAAGAGTAACCAAATAACCATTAAACTGTAAGCAAAAGCCCAGTCTGAGCTGAAGTGTGATTGTGTTGCAACTTATGAAGACCTTAACGGCAACTTAATGTTGCCATGATCCATTTTAGTTTTTGGCTATGATGATAAAAAAAAAAAAACCTAATATCTGAGCCGAGACTTGCCAAATGCAGCAGAAAACTGAAACCAAATGCAGCCAACCATGTCCCAAGGCTATGATGTTTTTCTGAGCCAAATCTTGTCCTAGGCTATGATGTTTTTCTGAGCCAAATTCTGTCCAAGGCTATGATGTTTTTCTGAGCCAAATCTTGTCCTAGGCTATGATGTTTTTCTGAGCCAAATTCTGTCCAAGGCTATGATGTTTTTCTGAGCCAAATCTTGTCCTAGGCCATGATGTTTTTCTGAGCCAAATTCTGTCCAAGGCTATGATGTTTTCTGAGCCTAATTTGTGTGTAAAACAAAAGAACAAGAAAAAAAGAGCTGTTACATACAGCAAGGGATAGTGCAGGTGTGTGTGTTGTGTTGCATGCTGGTCTCTGGGTTTAACATTGCTATGCAAGTGCAGCTGCTGCCGCGTGTTTGTGTGTGTCCAAACTGCAATTTTTTGTGTTACTGCTGTGTCCAATTATGTGTCCAACCTGTGTCCATCCTCTGTTGTGTCCAAATATGTGTCCAACTTGTGGGTAACTGTGTGTTGTTAGTTGGATACTTGGATGGCCAGGTTGTGGGCTGATTTTGCAGGTTTACTTGGTCAAGTAGAGGTTGCAGTTTTGGCATGCCTTTGGTTTCTATTCGGTGGTTTTGTATTTGGATTTTAATTCTCTTTGGAGATGAAATTATGAAGTAGCCGTTTGTTTTGCACTAGAGTATAAAATATAAATGCATGTATCCTTGAATCCGAATTTTGGTCAGTTACTTCTGTTTCAAAATCTGAGCCGACACGAATTTTTTTTGACACGACACGACACGACCCACCCGTTTGATACTTCTACACCCGCTTTAATTAAGGCACGACCCGACCCGACTCCCGACACGAATTATAAAGGCACGGCACGATAGCACGACACGATCCGTTTTAAATAAGGCATGACCCAATCCGACACGAATTCTATCGGCAAGTCACGAAAGCACGGAACGACCCGATTTCAATAAGGCACGACCATGATCCGACACGATCAAATTAAGAAAATGGGCCGGCACGGGCACGACCCGATTGCAATCGGCACGACACGAACACGACCCGATTTAGTAAATGGACACGACACGGCACGACCCAATAAAGAAAACGACACGGTTGACACGGCACGGTATGACACGGACACGGAAGTGGACACGGTCCGATTCGACCCAACCCGACCCGACACGGAAATTTTTTGACACGACACGACACGACCCACCCGTTTGACACCTCTACTTTATACCTAATAGTGTGCCAGATAATACTTAGAATGACGAACAACAATAATCACCGGTTACCAATTATCAAATGCCAAATATGTTCTCAGGGCTTGGCCCGTTGGATCCAACACTATACTTAGAGTAACCACATGATGGCGCCTGAGACCTTTTCCCTAAGCCGATCCGGAATAGGGTCATAGGGTATTTCACAAGTCTTTTCCCTATCCGTTGAGCACTAGAGTTACAAGGTATTTCACAAGTTTTTTCTCTAGCGACCAAAGTCATCATGATATTTCATGAGTCTTTTCCTTGGACTTTCACAAATATAAACACATAGTCCATGGTCCCAAACACATAATTAAGAACAACGGCAAACCGGAATCACCTGCACCAAGATTATTTTTTGTGTCGTTGCATAGTCACAATAATATTATGGAGTCAACGGCTCGACGACAATAAAAATAAGGACAATCAATCGATTATAAATTTATCAAGAAACCTTGTATGCCAAAGGATACGTCAATCGTCAATAAATATGAGAGCAACGAATAAGAATAATTATCATCGTATCACAACGAGTAACAAATTGTCAATGATAGATAGGCTCAAGAGGATTCTAAAAAAGTATCACATGCTTAACCACTCACTTTGAGTCCAAAAGGATGCAACCAAATGTGATGTTGATAACTATCCACTAGTCTGTATTGCAAATAAAAGAAACACATAGAATTATAAGTGCTTGAATGATCCACTGTGCTGTAATTAGTCAATGCTTAAAGGTATATATATACTACTAGTAATTGAATTCCTAAACCTAAAACTAGACTAACTTTATCAGGACCTTTACCAATCCAAACTTATTTAATTTGATTATCACCACATTAAAAACACCATCTCCTTCCACATTCACACACGGCACACACACAGAGCACCACACATGCGCATGAAATAATACTATGATGTTGGGACATGAAATAATACTATGAGGAAAATTCTAGACGTGCTTTGTGTGAAAGTAGATTGTGGACATGAAATAATACTATGATGTTGGGATGTTGCTAAATTTTTTTATTAGATGTTTCAATCCTACGGATTATTAATGAATTTGAATATTTTAGGAACAATTTGTACGGTCTAAAGTATTTATAAGTTGTGGTATGAGAAGAGTACAACTTTAAACAAAAATCTATTGAGAAATTAACTGAAATGAGGATTTTTTTTTTTATTTATCAAAAAAAGGTTTTCCCAGCATTATAGTTTGTTATGCCTGGCTTGATGTTACTACTAAAAGGACAGGAATGCAGGAATGGCTTTTTTTTAAAACAAACAATAGTTTTCCCGGCGTTTATAAAAACGCTAGTAAAGGTTAATTTTTTTTACAAACAAAATTTTTCCCCGGCAAAGGGTTAACCGGACCGGAAATAGTTGCCAAAACGCCGGGAAACATAACCGGCGTTTACAAAACGCCGGGAAGTATTCCCGAGCCTGGCAGTCGCGACGTTCAATGCAAACGGCGGGGAAAACAGCGGGAAGACTTTTCCCGGCGTTTATTTCACTATTGCCAGCGTTTATAAAACGCCGGAAAAAGTCTGATTTCTTGTAGTGTGCTCTCTCTCTCTCACAGAGCGCCACACATGCTCTCTCTCTCTCTCTCATACGAACAACATAACATATTCAACATTGATTTTTTTGTTTTTTGAAGTCCTCTTCATTTGAAGACTGTTACATAAGACTGAATGAAATAATTAATAACAAGGGTTTAGTAACATATGCAACATTAATTGATCTTTCAAATCTATTTATTGCTTCACATCCCCTTTCAAATACTATATATATATATATATATATATATATATATATATAGATATATATATATATATATATACTATATATATATATATATATAAGATTCTTCTGAGTCTTTCCCATCTCATCCTTGGGAAAAAGAAGTAGAAACAAGGACCAGAGAATCAAAAATGGCTTCTACCTTTGCTACCCTCTCCATGCTCCTTTGTCTCTCACTCCTATTCATGTCCATCGATCCCTCATTTGCTGGTCATCATCACAAAAAACATCATGACAAGCACAACAAGTCAAGGCTCAAGAAACTGTGCTCCAAGACATCCGATAGCAAATTGTGCTTGGACTTCTTGAAGTCCGATTCGCGTACCTCGAGTGCTGACAACCGCGGCCTCTTTGAGATCGCAATTGACTTAGCCTACACCAAGGCTACAGACATCCACAAAGATCTCAATTCTCTCTATGATAGCTCAGGTGACTACAAGCTGAAGGACCGGTACAACTCATGCTCCAAAAACTATCACGATACCATTAGAAATCTCGACTTAGTCAAGAAGCTCTTCAATGATCGCGATTACAAGCGTATTGAAGTTCAGATTAGTGATTCCGTGGAAGAAATTCGTGACTGCCAGAATCAACTCAAGAATAATGAGAACGACTCGCATGACCTCAAGAAAAGAACCAAGGAATTTGAACTTCTTTGCGATGTCGTCAAGGTTTCTGCCAAGTCTTTGGAAGGTAAAGATCGCGATGATAAAGATCGAGATGATGAAGATGACGAAGAGGATGATTGATTAATGTTCCGTTTCCCTATCGCCCTAACTAATAATAGCTTAATTAGTCCTTTAGATCACGCATGAATGGCCACTACAACAAAAATCACATTTTATAGCGTGCGAAAAACGCTATTGAATGTCATAGATAGCGTTCTGAAGAACGCTGTATTAGGCGATGCTATTAAAAGTCAAGACTTTTAATAGCGTTCTTTGCATGCTATGTTATGAAACCTTTTTATAGCGTTCTTTGACTGCTGTCTTTGATAAACTTTTAATAGCATTCTTTGCCCGCTATCGAAAGTCCAAAATTTTTTATAGCATCGGCTAATACAACGTTCTTCAAAACGCTATCTTATACTTTCCATAACGTTCTTTGCCTGCTATTATATACAACTTTTTACAGCATGCAAGGAACGCTATTGAAAGTAAACAATAGCATTTGATGAACGCTATATTAGCCAATTTTTGTAATTTTTTAAAAAAAATTCCATAAATACCAATATACTAGCATTTTAAATTTATTATAGTCCAGTATTCCATTTTGGGCTGTCCCTTAATAAGTGTCCATTTTGTAAAGTTAATGGGTAAAAGTTGGTGAATTGTCTATTTTGTCCCTAAAAGTAAATTCCATTTTGAAAAATTAGTGAGTAAAAGTGTAATGATGATGGGTAAGTAGGGAAAGTGGAGGAAAAAGTTGATGTGAAAGGTTTAATGATGATGTCTTTTTAATAAGTTGGAGTTACGAAGCAGGACATTTAAAAAGGGACGGAGGGAGTAGCATTTTAAATAGGTAATTTCATTTAAGAAACAAAAATGATTGATTTCATTCTAACACCAACTATAACCAAACGTCAATGTACAATAAACAATTCAACCATTGAATAAAGATTCATTACATTAACTTCGAAAACAATTTTCCAACACAAACTACATAAAAGAGTCTGACTAATTAGACTCATTGAAAAAAAAAACTAATGTAATTCTTCTTTCTTGAAAATATAATCATGTACTAGGCCAAGAATCTCATTCCGTAGATTTTCTTTACTTGAAGATCACTTCTTTGCTGAGGTTATAGCCTTTCTGCTCCCAAAGCTAACCACAAACCTGTAAGTGTAAAACTGTTAAAAGGAACACAACATATTAGAAACACGACTAACTACAAAACCAAACGCTATATTCTATATTACAAAACCAAACTACTAACATGCCCTTCAAATGGTTCAAGACTTGGAGATCAAAAAGTTTTGCAAAAGTATCTAAACAGAGAGAAATACCAGCCTTAATCATGAAAATCTGCTCTTCAAAAAGACATGCAAACATAACTGCTTGAGATCGTAGACATATCTCTGGTAATTATGCAAAAGACAGATTTTGCAAAAGACAGCAAATCGGACAAATCACCAACATGGTTTACAACTAGACTAGAAAAAACTAAAGTTTTACATCAATCTAGTGGTTAAACAGCCCCAAGTTGCTACCAGCTGAAGAACGACACCAAATGGGGCTGAAAGTAACATGGAACAAAGACCAAAAAATGAACTTAATGAACACACTTTTTTAGGAGTAAACCATGACAAAATGGAGCAAAGTAGACTGAAAAAGTAAATCCTAGTCTCCTACACATATCAGATGGAGGCACATTTAGAACCAAAAATAACATAACAGGTGGAGGCACACTTAGAACCAAAACCATTCTAAAATGTGGACACAACATCAACAAACTACGTAGTATACTTGATAGTACACAGCAAAACCATTCCATAATGACACCCCCCCCCCAACAAACATCACAGTTGGTACCCGCAATGGTAGAAAATATAGACACAGCAGCAACAACAATTCATCATCAGCAAACAATGTCAATATCCAGACAAAATTTCTCTAATGTCATATATGAAAAACAAGATATGGAAAAATCAAGCGAAATACAAAAATCAATCTCTAGAAGATGCACCTTAGGGTTGAAAGGTTACCTTCTGTGGAAAAGATGGACACAACAGCAGCCGCAAAACAGCATATCACATGGAGGCACACTTGGAACTAGAAACAACATATCAGGTCGAGGCACACTTAGATCCAAAACCATTTCGAAATATGGACACAAAGTCAAGAAACAAGTTCCTAGATGGATATTTATTCAATGGTTGGCCATCCTAGGTAGACCACCAACTAAAGACAGATTGGCAACTTGGGGATCATATAGAAGCTGTGTTGCATGGCAAAGGGTATGGAAACCCACGGCCATTTTAATTTATTACTTTCCAATGCAAGAGCATCCTCTAGCTGCAAACAAGGTATCTAATTTATTACTTTCCAATGCAATTTTATCTGGTTTTTGAGAACCTTCCCTGTCCCATGTGGTGCAGCTCTCAAGGGTGCTCATAGCTATTTCTGTTTCTATCCGATTTTGAGCAGATGGGCCACCTTGTTTGGTACAGCTTTTGGAAATTAGCTTATGACCCAAAAATGACAACTAATCTGGGAACATTTTGATTATTTGAAGTAGCGGGTGAGATGCTTTCAGCTTCCACTTGCAGATAATTAACTTTTTGGTTAAACACATTGAACCAAAGAAAGGATTATATCTCGGTTATGCATTCCAAAGTCTTAATCTTTTGTTCTTTTCGACTTCTTGGTTTAATGCACTCTCTAATCTTAAGAACATCAAGTTCACTTGATTTGGTTCAAGAGAAAATGAAAAGTGACTCACGTACGCCATAGCATAGCTGCAGCAATCTCCCACTGATTCCCTATTCCCTATTATGGAAAGAGAATCAGGGATGGAAAATGAACTAAACCATCATAGATTAGCAAAATTTTCAGATGAAGAAAACACAAGTAAATACCCAGACCATTTCGGCCTTTCGTGGTTGGATTAAGTGACTAATAACCTCTATCAACAGCGACTACTAGATGTGCACCTGATCTTGTACGAGTACTGCTGTTGCGAGACAGTCACCTGTAAGCATGGCAGTTCGTACGCCCAATAATTTTAGTTCTTTGATTCCCTCCTTGGCCCCTGACAGACAAGCATCTGATAGGTTTGAATACTCCTGCAACAGATGGTCCACAGTATATGAATCCACTTGTCTTTCCTCCCAACAAAGAACAACTAAAAGCAAAAGCAAGAGGCAAGATACCGAAAAGAAAATAACATAATTGAATCTCAAAGCTAAAGTTCAATATAGAACAAGTGCAATAAATGGATTAACTACCTGCAAAAGAACAAACAGGAGATACAAGTCATTGTGGCTGATTTAGATATTAATGACAAAAGAAACCAGATTCATTGCCCAACATCACAAGGACAGGTAATGGGCATAACAGGGGGCCTAATCCGGGTGAAAATGAAGTATATATGTTAGTATATCAACTATTTGTGTAAAGACTTTGGCAGGAGTTGCTAGCAGCAAGAAAACCACAATACATTCACAAGGCATTGAAATTTAACTTCAAATAGAGAAATGGGAACACCAAAACTAAGATACAGCCTACCGTAGTCCACACAGCAGTTTTGGTTGCAACCAGATCCTCGGGCAGGTTAAGAGTGAACTGTTGATTCTCCAAACATCAAGTATCCCATCACAGCAACAGTGTTACCATTACAGGACACCTAACTAGCCTCTGTTACACAAGCATATGCAACAATGAGCAATGCTACATGCAGAGAAGTGCCATAGATCCGCACCCAGATGTGTCTGGAACCGTCCAATGCACAAGGCCCCTCATGAAACGTCCACGTGTATCGTACGGTTTTGGACACATATGTGTCCAGATTTGTGCGCGCACAAACTAAACCCAACAAGAATCAAGAAGAAAATGTCATCGTAAGTTCAATAATTAGTAGGCCTAACAGATGCTTCCATACTTTTTGATACTACGTGAAACTTGTCAAACTTAATTTCATGACCCTTTTTGTTAAACTTCCATGTGCCTTCAGATGAGAATACATGACAAAGATTATGTATGTTAAGATCGTAAACTTCATCTTCTATTCCTATGTGAATTGTGCTTAATGTAATATTGTAATGGAACAAGGATTTCCAAGAAAATGCTCCTATAGTCGCATTGTCCAAACAGTGTTTTACACATCCACACATATATAGTGACTTCCATATGGTAAGACTTTAGAAAGAAAAGAATGTCTACAAGCTAATTTCTACATCATGGAGGCATATCAATCTGGTAGCACGTTTGGGTATCCTATAGTCGCATTGTCCAAACTGGAAAAGTCTTTCCTTTGGAAGAACAATCATCCTTCAAGTCGAGATTCAGATGGATAGTACACAGCATCCTCCCATGCTCAACAAGATCCTCTAGTGTAGCACAACATCCTACCTCTTATTTCTAGTTCATTTCTTGTTTTGGCAACAAAAAAACCTACTGATTGTATGTTCTAAATCAATTGGGCCATCTTCTTATGCAACTTGAGTTATCTCTGTGGCATTTCCTCTCAGGAATTAAATCAAACAAGTGGTAGGATGAAAGAATTGTACTCTCTAAAGAGTTATCTCTGTGGCCAATAATGAGAAAGGATGTAATTGCACTTGCCCAGAAAACAAGTAAACACAAATAATCTCACAAACCATGAACTGTGAAAGAATATCACAACGTGAAGATTGAATATAGCTATAAAAAGTAGGGACATGTGCATCAAGAAATTTGAGCTCAACAAGTAAAGATTGCATGTGGAGACAAAAAATTATGGAAATCAAAAAATTGCCCGTTACCTGTGGAGAAGAAGATTTGGGATGGAAATAGCTTGGGGGCAAGGGGAGTGTCCCCATGACGCACGGAAAAAATATTTTTCATCTCCTATTTCTTGAGCTCGTTATCCGAATGAGTCAGTCAACCTAAAACCCCAATATATTATCCAAATGAAAACCCATACCTCGACAAATGTAAATCCAAATCCTACAAGTGCAAAATCAATGTAAATCCTGAACTGATTATAAAATTCTAATGGTTTTCGATTAAAACCCTACCTTTGTATTTGGGAAAGAATTAAGGAAAAAAAATCAAATCAAACCCGGTGAAGACTCTCCGAACAACGACCCCTTTGCTTCAATCGGTGGAAAAGGTCTAAATATATCATTGATTGTTCTCCAACTGCAGAATGGGAGGGCAGAAATACGACAAAGTCGAGCGATTGGTACAAAAACAGACGTTAATAATCAGAAATTAAGAGAACAGAAGAACAAGGAACTAAGTAACTAACCTGCAACTCATGATTAAAACCCTAGAATAGCAGCCAACACCAGCTCGCCCGGCTTGAGATATCTCGGTCTAGTTCGTAGAGTGAGTTTGGGAGATCTGGATTCTGGCGCCCGTGTGAAAAAATCGAGTGAAAAGTTTGAAAGGGTGTGCCCCCTCTTATTTAGGCTGAACGCTATAGATGGTTTAATGGAACGCTATCTTTTGCCTTCCGTGTATTTCCTTTGTTTTAAACGCTATTATTGCTTCTCTTTTATAGCATTAGTAAAAGAATGCTGTTGTATTATGCTATTAAAGGTCATATATGTTGTAGTGGGCGGAGTGCAAATAATGATTTGGCATCAACTACTTGCCATTTCAATTTGGGATTTATCTTCTCTTCTTCTTCTTCTTTTTCTCTTGTTTTAGTCGATAGGAGATTTTGTTGCATTTTTAATATAAGTTCATGAAGTTTGAGAATCGTGGATCTGAGCATTCTAACATTGCCCCTCATTCACTTTCCATATATGCTGCAATTTTTCAAAGAGGGAAAATATTCAGAAGTTTTTAATTAAGTTTTTTTTTTTTTGCCACACGATATAATTAGCGGGGTTAGCGGGGTATGTTAAATTATTGCAGGAGGGTGCATGGACTATCCATAGCCCTGACCCCAAACCACCCACAGAGGGGCTCGAACCTCTAACTCCTAATGGAGGGGAGTGGTAGTCAACCAAGTTGGGTCATCGTGTATGTATATATATATATATATTTTTTTTTTCTTTTTGACAGCTCAATAGATAAGCTAAGAAAATTGCCACAAAATCGCATACTCCAATAAATTTTGTAAACTTTTCAAAGTACTTGCACACATTTCAATATACTTTTGTAACCTTTGACAATAACCTAATGGTTTTTAGCATTTGCCAATCAAGTTTGCAGGGTGCAAATCTAACTACTTATTTGGTCCATCCCGGGACTAGGAAAGAAGAAAACAACTTTAATTAATTTTAAGTCAGAAAAAAAGAAATAAAGAGAAACGTAGCGGAATCATTAATTACTTTCAATTGTTTCGATAAATTAATGGGCCCGATAAAAGGAAGAAAATATTTTTCTTAAACTCAAGACAGAAGAATTCGCGAATCGCGGATCAAAAGAAAAAAAAAAGGAAGGCTATAATTCCTTGCTGTGCTCATTATAGCTTTTTCTTCATTTTCGACCATAGTGAAACCTGGTTTGAGCCGTTACCGTAAGTATTCTTATCGAAATTAACAAGGAACACTTTGCATCATGCTTTTTTCTTTTTTTTTTCTGAGATTACTGGATTCTTTTTCGTGTTTGGTTTTTGCATATTTAGTTTATTACCCAACGCATTATTAGGCTAAGAAGAGTCCCTTTGGTTTTTAACAACAAAAAAGGATTTTATTAATTTGGAAACAAATTACAAATCACCCATACCAATTACTTCAAGCAAAGCCACGAATGGAACGATACGTTTTTCATGTATTTGGCCGCTCTCTAGGTCAAGGACGACGCAGAATTTTGACGTTAGGAAGGGGGAAATAGAATTTCTTTTGTCATATATAAAAGCTGATATTAGTTTTTATTAATACACACTCCAAAAAAGTATCAAAAAAATTAGCATATATTTCCAATCAACGCATACGATTATGTACTTAATACACTTGTATAAAATTGTTCATACATATAATATTGTGCATCGATATATATGATAAAAGGTAAAATATTGATCCTAATGTCGAAATTTAGTGTTGAAATTTCTATGGGTGGTTACAATTTTATGATCATGATTACTGAATTTTCCTCGGAAAAATCTCGAACGAGAGGGTGTTAGTCTTTTTGTAAAAACAAACAAATCAGGCGTGTGAACTTTTATATTATGTTTTTTTTATTTTTTGCGGCAAAAGTCAATAGTATTAGTTGTAATTAATTAGTAAGGTTTGAATAGGAGTGCTAATTGCGGATAAAAAAAAAAAAAAACTAATCAAGCACAGTATTGCTTAGGCTTAGGCTTGGCTCAACTCTTTATTACACATGTTCAAGCTTAGCTTGAGCTTGAGAATTTTTTAGGATTAATTGTTCAAGCTTGGCTCATATTTAAAATTTTGTGATTGCATAAGCTTGGCTTGGCTCGTGAAATATGCAAGACAATCTCAAGCTTTCAAGCCTGAGCTTAAACTCGTAACATTTCGAGCTGTCAAGCTTGAGTTGAAGCCAGCCGCGACATTCCACAATGAAAAAAGTTAGGGAAGAAAAGCTTTACACTTGCACAAAATTAAAATGTTTAGCCTTTCACTGTAACTTCTCAACCCTAGAAAAGCAATTTTCGTATTCAATTCTCAACAAGAAAATCCTACAAATATTTGGGACATTTATTGATTTTACCCCTATCTTTATAGTAATATTTACGAAATGACCCTCTATTCATGAGTCTATCAAGCCAGACACCCATATGCTTAAGCTTGGCTTGAATTTTTAAACACGCAACAGAAAGTGATTGATCGAGCTTGTCTTATACTTTGTCTGAACGACTTTGAACGAGCCAAAAGTCAAGCCAAGCCCGAGCCGAGCTCAAGTTGTTTGGTTCATTTAGCAGCCCTGGGACGTTTGAAACCCACGTCAAATGTAGGGGAGTAAATGACATCCCAAACTACTACATTTAACACACTCCTTGCAAAAACAAAACAAAAAAAAAAACATTTAAACGGCTAATGTAGCAAAGCAGAGATGGTCATTAATTATTCCACTTTTCTTCGGGAAAGTAATTAATTTCTGGACAGTTACGGAATTAATTAAAAACATTAATAAAGCAGTTAGTCATGACATGCTGAAATTAAAACTGATTTATATAAATAGTAGAGGACATTATATAATCAATTTCTTGTCTTCCCTTTTCCATACACCAGAAAATTAAGATGGCATCTTCTTCGGCTATGCTAGTTTCTCTTGCACTCCTGTTGATCACAACTACTCTCTTCATTTCTCCCTCCGTAGCCCAACAACACGCCCAGCTCAAGAAAATATGCTCCAAAACTTTCAACAGCGATTGGTGCGTGAAGCTCATGAAGAAGGATTCGCGGACATCCAATGCCAACGATCGCGGCCTCGCTGAGGTCGCGATTGACTTGGCATACTCCACGGCTCAAGACATTCAGAATCAAATTAACGCTAGGCTTTATAAGGATGTCGACGAACCAGAATTGAAGGATGAGCTTGTCGCTTGCTCCAAGAACTACAACGATGTATTGCAAGGCCTTAAACGGACGAAGAAGCACTTCAAGGACGGTTACATCCAGCGGATAGCAGCGGAAGCGGAGGATGTTATAGAAGAGGTTAACGAATGCGACGATCAACTCGAGGGACAAAGCAGCTCTCGAGGAACCAAAAGAATTAGGAAAATGAACGACGCGGTTGAACTTCTTTGCGACTTAATTAAGGTTTGCGCTAGCGATTCGGGCGACGACCATTAATAGATTTTCGTACGTGTGTGCTGTTTTTCCCAAATAATAATATCAAGTGTACGTAGTCCATGTTTAATTAGTAGTACTTTATAATAGAAAACAATTCTTTTGTGTTTTCTCCAAATAAATTTCGGATAGTAATTAAGCTTATAATCGATTTAACTAAAGAGGATACGTACCTCTCGATCAAATTTTATTTTTTATGCCAAAATTTGTGTGACTACTCAATTAAGGAGAAACTGTAAGCTTGTCATGTACGTACAAGGCGGCCAACAAGATCTCGATCCGAGCTGATAGCCACCCAATTGGGAGAAAAAACCTGATCAGGATTGACACTAGGAAAATGTTACGATACGTAAAATTGTTCCATGAAAAAGAAATGAACGGTTCAGATTCACGTGAATGGTTTAGATTCATAGTACTGTGAATCTGAACCGTTCATTTCTCGTTCATGTTCATTTTCATGGAACACTTTCATGTACTGTGAATTTGAACCGTTCATTTCTCGTTCATGTTCATTTTCATGGAACACTTTCATGTACCGTATCAATCTCCTTGACATTACCGTCCAAAAGAAGTTATACAACCATCCAATAAAAACATTTATCAGGCAGATATTCAAAGATATACATGTTCAACGCATATGATCACGCGCGATTAAAGATATGCATATTCAATGCATTTCACGCGTGGTCCTACACATGTAAATTAGGAGTGGGTTTTTACTCTTCACATCAATCCTTATATGTTTCATCACTCTATATGCTCCCATATATATTGAAATGAATCCAATGATTTTGTATAGAATGCAATGAAAGTGATTATACAGAGTTGCTATCTATGCTATATATCTTTTAATTATCTAATTAATCTGGTCAGTGGCAATTAATGGAATGTAAATAAATAAGAGGACAACGAAAGACAAAAACAATATCATAAAAGTAAAAACAATATCGTGATTCTAACAAAGATCTGCATGTCTATCAAAATTGCAAAGTTGGCCGTGACTTTTTAGAGACCTAAAGCAAATTAAACATGTGGCCCTTTTTTTATTGAACCATTACAAGAGTCAAGAGGTACCAATGTAGGTGGAGCCACTAAAATTCATCGCGAACTTTAGCTCAGAGCCAACTCTTGGCCCAAAAGGTATATTTACCAAAATCCATCAAGAAACGTACTCAGTCAATTTGCAACTGCAGGTATACTAGGTCCTTCTTTGTCCTGTTGCATTTTCGATTTTTTTTTTTTTTTGGAGACTATATTGTATCAGTGATATTAAAAGAGCATTGGCAATAAAGTTCACTTAAGAGACTTTTTGGAGATAGACATTGAAGACCTAAGTAGTAAGCTGGACATTAAATCTTAATTAGTTTTTGTTTGATTACCTAAATCGATCATAGGTTACTAAATACAGAAATGATACACCCACCACCTCTCACCCACTGCATGCGCGCCGGGCCCACTCCGGCCACCGGACGGCTGATCCGAGCCGTCCAAAAATTCTAAAAAAAAAAAAAACGAGTAGGCCTACGCGAGAATCAACGGCATCCAACGTGTGTAGGTTCTCGATCCAAACTTCCAAAAATCAGATGATCCGAGCCATTAAAAAATGGAAGATTGGTTCGAGCACTTACACACGTTGGATGCCATTGATTCTCGCAAGGGCCCACTCGTTTTTTTTTTTTTTAGAATTTTTGGCGGCTTGGATCGGCCGTCCGGTGGTTGGAGTGGGCCCAGCATGCGTGTAGTGGGTGGTGCGGTGGATGAGAGGCGGTGGGTATATCATTGCTCTACTAAATACATATGTATACTGGCAAGAAAGCTTGTGAATTCATAATTAATTTTCTCTATACATGTTGAGCCCGGAGTGCCCCCATGGATTTTGTTACACAATGCCACTCCATGCGACTGCTCTAAAAACAAACTTGTGGGTGCAATGTCGAATGCCATAAAAGATTTAATTGAAACCCTTCCTACCACCAATTGGTTTTAGGCGAGATGGTGGAAAGCGGTCCAACAAGTGGTATCAGAGCCAGGAAGTCATGGGTTCGAGTCGCGGGAGCCTCATCGTGAGGGAGGGATTGTTGGGTCCGGAGTGCCCCCATAGATTTGGTTACACAATGTCACTCCCTGCGACCGCTCTAAAAACAGACTTGCGGGTGCGATATGTTCGATGTCGAATGCCATAAAAAACTTAATTGAAACTCTTCTTACCACCAATTGGTTTTAGGAGAGATGGTGGAAAGCGATCCGATAATACCATTTCCTGAGTCTTGATCTCAGTCTGCATGTATAATTGTCACATGGGTTGGACAAAGGATTTGCAACCCTAACCCCCAAATGTTGGCCTGGTGGGGTCAAGTCTTGGGTATTTGTGGTTTACTCTCCCTTCTAAGATTTCAAGTTTGAAATCTCTTACGGGACTTTGGTCCGGCTTTAATCAGACTCTCCATCAATAAACGCACTAGACATGCAGTGGGATTTTGGTACCCAGAGATTAGGCAAGACGACCCAAGGTTACCAAATAATAATCACAATAATGACGGTGTGGTGGGGAAAACAAGAAGAGAATAAAACATAGCGACAATAAGATGCATGCATGATTGATAAAACGAGTCAAACGAGCCAAATAGTGAATTGTTCAAACTTAATTTGAAAATTTAACAAGCTTAAAATTGATGTTCTAGCTTAACTTTTACTTCATTAGGCAAGTCAATTCAAAACGAGCTTTAATCAAGCAGGTCTCGGGTAGTTTAATTTGAGTCTTTCAAACATCAAACCAAACGAGCTAATCACTGATAGCTTCTTCAAACTCACTTCAGAATTGAAGCTTAACTAGCTTCAAACAATATTCAAGCTTCATTTATTTAAGTAACAAATCAATCTCAACCGAGCTTTTAACGAGCCACACACAAGTTTGAACCCGAATAACTTGGTTCGTTATGAGTGTTTTATCAGGCTCCAATTTTTAGATCAGAGACACAACATGGGATGTGAGAGAATCCAGCATGTAATTGAGATGGCTTCATCGAAAAAATGATTAAGTTCTACAAAATCGTATGCCTCTCTGGAGCATTAAATGGCGATACTCCAAGAGCACTGAATAATCAACTCGATTCATTGGGTTAATTCTACTTTGTACATTTGAGCAGTTATATTACTTCTCTTTTTTTATCCCTGCAGTAGCATTTCCACTAAACTTAAGCTGTGGATAACTTTTTGTCACTATTTTGTTTCCACTAAACTATACTACTATATATTTAGACAATTTTTCTACGCTTTGGACTTTGGAGGAATAACATGTGTTGGGTGTTTTAATTCAGTGGAAATAACTTAACTAAATGGAATAATTAAGTTGTAGAGAAAAAAGATACATCATATTTTTTTTTCCCCACTTTGGCCCCTTTGAGCATTACGTACATTTCTGGACATGTACCGGATAGCATGGACATATTCCTTAATAGAATCGATTTACAATTGTCAATCAGGGGAAATCAAAGATAATTTAAGTACATGAAGGGCCCGAAAAATAAAGATGCTAATAATTAATGGTCATGATATAGAAATATACATATATATATATATATATATATGGTAACAATTCATGAGCACTCTCTGATTCGCAGAAGCATGTGCACAAATCTCATAAAATAAATTTATGGGCGCGCCAACATCATATAGCATTTAGATTCAGTGTGTGCTAGATGAATTACGCTCATATCGCTTGGATAAATAATCTCATTGAATGCTTACGATCAGATTTTCCTAATATTTTTGTGAAGATTCGAAAAGATATATCATCCATAGGAAAAGAAAGCATGAAGAAACGATGAAATAACAAATAGGTTCACTTATTATTACACCACACCATCATACTGATACATATGTGGTTTGAATGGATTGAATAAGAATAGGTAATTTCGCTACAACCATGCAGACATGTAAACACGTACGTATGCTTACACCAACTCTCTCATATGAGGTGCGCATGCAGTTGCACGTATGCATGATGGGATCCGGTCTACGACTCAAGTGTGAGAGAGTTTGTTACAAATCTGTGCGGCCGTATAGATTTCTTTAACCTCTATTCCTCCCTCCTCCCTTAAGAGTTAAAATTCTTTCCACCTTAATTAGGTGGAAACTATGGGATTTCCGCCACGCATTGCGGGTCCCACTGTGCATTTTCTCAGTAATCTGAACCGTTCATCTTATAGGGTCCGCAGAGTAGTATATCGACACAAAAAATCATGTTCATCGGATATCGATAGATATATCAAAAATTAAATTTTACTGCAGTTTATAAAATAGACGGCTATGGATAATTTAACTTTAAACTTATCTACCGTCGATTTTTTAAACCAAACTTTTGATTTTTTTATATACCTATCCATGTCCAACAAAACTAATTTTTTATGAAGATATACTACTCTGTGAGCCCTACAAGATGAACAGTTCAGATTACTGCAATATATGTACGATAAGGTCCATAATTGATGGTGGTGGAAAAGTTGGAGTTTCCACCTAAGGTGGATAGAATTTACACTCATTCCTTAATTCTCCAAAGTACTTTGGGAACCAAACGAGGCCTATGGGGTATCAAGTGTAATGGAGTAGTTTTATTACACCTGATTGCTTTCATTTTCATGAAATGGAAATGAAAGAACCGGTTCGATCGACCTGGTACGGTGCGGTTCATTAACTATACCGATTCCCGAACATCTTAAATTGGGGTTGATCTATAAAGGAACGTTAATGATGCGTTTGGAAGCATATAAATACTAATACTTTCAACAGCTCTGATTGGGAAGTCAAAAAGTTTCTGATTGGAATTCACAGTTCCAATCTCCGGCCTCCCCTTTTGTTTTTGCTTTTGTCAAACGCTCATTCTACGCTCGCTCTCTCTCTCTCTCTCTCTCTCTCCTCTGTCGAGAGCCATGAGTCTCTTCGGTCTGGGCAGGTGAGCCAAGGATTTCTATTGATTTTGCAATTAATTGCACGCATATGTTTGTTCTGTGATTGTACACATCAGATCTCTGTTCTGGGTTTTGTTTATCTTGATTCATAGCTAGTGGGTTGTGATACTATAAATGTGGCTTGATTTATGATTTGGATATGGGTTTTTCTTTTCTGGCTATGATATTTAGTTCTGTGTAAGTTCTTGAATTATGTTGCATGAGAGCTTAGATTGCTATATTTATACATCTTTTCTTTTTGCTATGAATTTAACCCTGTCTGGGACTTCGTTTCTAATAAAATTGAGTCCTAGAAACATGTATTAAATTTTTAAGACAGTGAACCGAATATAACTTCTTTTACTGCCTATTGGATTGGTCTGAGACGTATAATCTATGAGTACTCCCACCAGATTTATTTTGGGAGTGTCACTGATATCTGATATCGCATGCCTGAAGGAATTATACATTCTGTGTTGTGGATTTGGGTTTTTCCAAGTTTGTGTAATTAACTCCACGAATTGTGGCATTCAACGCTGGAAATGCAATCCCCGCAGATTTGTCATCCAATTCCATGTCTAGTGCGGCCAATCAACATATCTGCAGTGTCTCGGCACAAAATGTGCTGGCTACCTCATGGGGAAAGTGGTTAAACAAGATTTCAGGAGTTTGTCAGTAGTAAGTATTAGGCATGACAAGTTGGAGTTCAAAAATTCTTTGAGGCTCATATATGGGTTATTATGCCATTCACGGCCCCGTATAGAATTGAGCAAGTGCTTATTACCTTAAGTCTATGATCTTGAAATTGTGAGGGGTTTAGTAGAATCTCTTTATATCTCGCTATTGATGCGCTCATCAGCTCTAGTGCTTACTCAGATGAAGTCATGGGCCCTACGCCTTATAACTTATAACCTATTCTTGTGCCTTCCAAGAAAGCCAAGGAATGCTCTATCTTTGGCCTAATGTGCCCTCTCCGTGAGAACGCCTTGTGTTACTATTGACTGGTCTAAGTAGTCCTCTTACCAATCTCCTCATCTGATACTTCAGGCTAAGAAGGCACACCACACAGCCTAATGCTATAAATACTTGCCTAGGTGGGGAGGGTAGTACCTGGTAACCCCCTCGTGCCACGATTATGGGGATGCCAAAGAAAATTCCTGACCTTACTCAAGATTACTAGAAGAAATTGCTTGGAAGCTAGAGGTGAAGGTCCATCAAGTGACCTTGTCATCCCCTCTATCGACTAGATTTGCAGAACTTTGTGTTTCGTAACATCCTGTACATGAAATATTAAAACGAAAATAGGAAGAAAACCCACTTTGAAGGGGGTGGACCTCCTGTTGATTCAATTTGAGGTGAACCGAACGTTCTGAACCTCCATAACTTCAAAAGATGTCTATACAATATCCAATCTCCTCTTATTCATTCCCCAACTTTGTTTACATACAAGAGAATAAAACTAAGTTTTAGCTCCTTCTAATTAGGACAACAATTCTCACCCCCATGGCCCCGCTACTACTTAGAAGACGCACACTACGTAACAAAACCACTCAAATACAACAGGTAACAAACAGGATTATAGAAAAGCAATTGACGCTGTAAAAGATAACGTTGATTGTATCATATGATTTTCCAAAGGAATGTATCATACCTACCTTTTGCTTCTTGCAAGATAATGTCTAAGATATATCATAACTACCTAATGCAGCTCCTATGATATGGCCTCCATGGTGTTGAGCCACTTGTTGATGGCTGATGGATGCCACTCATTATGTAAGTTCACATGACAGATGGGGTAGCAAACCAGTAGAAGGGAAACGTGAAGTGAGATGCATCATTGATGTTTAGGATGATATGAATAGATTTGGCTACATTCGAAGGATGTTATAGTAATTTCATGAGATTAACAAGTGTTCCAGTGTAAAGGACTAATTTCATCTTCCTTGTTAGGTACGTAATTTCATGACTAAGATGGAGAAAATATGGCCTTCTTGCTTATCACATCGGTAGAAATGTGAGATAAACTATGAATTTACACAACATGATGAACTATTGAACTATGGCAACACAAGTGGCAGGATTATCATATGAAACATGATAAAAATAACACACCGATCTATTCTTACGAACAACAATTCATTTCAAGGTATTAACGATGTTTCCCAGCCCCACATCAATCAATCAGAATCTATGACCCTGTTGTAATCTGGGGATTTACATTTGGCTTCAAATCTAATATTGGTCCAAACTAAGAACTAACATAAATTAGAATCACAATTAACCAAATAGTCTTCATCACAGAGCATTTCCACCAACCATCTCAATTCCCTGACTTCGCTCACTACCCAAAGTTCGATACAAACGACTTCCCTCCCATGATCGAGAATTGGACCGCTGAACATCAACGTTCGACGTAGCATTGTATTGCCGGCTGGCAATTGTAAACACCATGCCGGCCCTCCAACCCTTTCACCACCGCTGTGCCATTAGGCAATCGTTTGTGTTCATTGCTGAGATACGAGCAAGTTTCTATAATTAGTTCGGGAAAATATGGAAAAGAATTGAATGTTAGGTTGTCCAGTCAGTTGCGGTAATTAATGATCCCTAAAATCTGTCCTCAATTATTTTGCAAATCTAGTTACACGATAGGAAATAACTAGAACGCCCATTCACAAGGGTATTCATGGGTTTTGAAAATTGGAGGACTAAATAATAACTCCAAGTCTCCAACTTTGAAAAAGACATTTATCTACAAGAGTGACTAAAACATGGAACTCCTAATTAAGAAGCCTTAATTGTAACTTTACCGTTGAAGCACGACAAGAAATCCTCCTCTTATAGCTATTAACTACATTTATACTTCAGTTTTTCCCTACGCTCACACCTAAGTTTTATTTGCAAACAGGAATCAAAGGACATTTCGCCCGAAAAAGAGTGCACCTTCAGGGAGTAAGGTTGTTCTCTTAATCGAACTTGAGAATGTTTTCCATGTTGTCTAGTCTTTTACCTTTGATTAGTTAATTGGGTTTGATTTTTAACACTGGGCTCAAGCTATTGTACATCGTAGGTTCTTTAATTTCTCTGTCATTATATTCTCTATAACTAGAAGCCCTAACTGAAGCGTTTTTTGCTTGTCCCTTGATTAAGATTGAGGAATTTGCTTCACTATCAAATTGTACTTTTTCGTGATACGTTGTCCGTCTCATCTACTATAGAGTGATAGACATTGGGTACTGAGACAGGAGTCAAAGAATTTTACCATTGCAGAAACTTTGTTTTTCAATTAGGAGTGGCCATCACCTGGCTACTCTGCCTCGTGGTTTAAACCTTACATCAATTACAGAAATAAGTGTGGTACTTAACCACTGTATCAAAAGGATAGCCTGGAATGTAAGCTGGCATTCTTCCTTCTTATGTTGTTGTATACAGGATTTGTTAGTACAAGATGTAGCTTCCGGTTTCTTATTTTTGTGTTTTGTAGCTTCATCTATTCACCTGTTATTTTATTACTTAATTGTGTGTTCCATAATACAGGGGGCCCAGCTAAGAAAGCACATCGATGCAACATTAGGTAGTGGAAATCTGAGAGAAGCAGTAAGACTTCCTCCTGGGGAGGATCTTAATGAGTGGCTTGCTGTCAACAGTAACTCTCTCTCTCTCTCTCTCTCTCTCTCTCTCTCTCTCTCTCTCTCTCTCTCTCTCTCTCTCTCTCTCTCTCTCTCTCTCGTGTGCGTGTGCAGGTATATTATATTGGGTCTCCTGTTTTGTTGCTCTGGAATTGGGTGTTGATATGTGGAGGATGCAACTGTCCTTGCATCTACAAACCCATGTCACGTGCACTTAATATGACATGGATGTCACCAAGAACTTTAAGAGGATGTGTGCACAACTAATACGGCCCATATTCTTCGTCTGCTCTTCCTCCAAACTATCCTTCTTTACTAAAGCTTCTGCTATCCTCAAGTTCTCTTCGTTTTAGATAACGATGTCATTGCAAAAAAACACCCCGACACAACGGGCATCTCATCATTTTCATTTACCATTGATGTTATACGGGTAATCATTCAGACCACCCCCAAGTGCTTGCTTTTATTACACTGCAGCCTTATAGTTTGGAGAAATTACACTGCGGGTTTGGAATTTGATTCCTCTTTGTTTGATGTGGATCATATGGCGGGAAAGAAATTCTAGATGTTTCGAAGGGGTCGAAAAATCGTTGCATAGTATCAAAAGTTTTGTGGTGAATAGCTTGTATAGTTGGGACAAGAGAGATTGTTATCCGTCTCTTGACCAATTCTTAGATTGGTTTGAGCTTTTCTTTTCGCATGGAAGTGTATAGGGCCTTTTTGTCGTGTGGCCTCTTTTTGTATATGGGTGGCATTCCCCTTATGCCTTCTTTCTAATATATTTATTTACTTATCAAAAAAAAAAAGAAGAAATTACTCTTAAGCAGCTAAGCTGTTGTCACCCGATACCAATACAGAGGATTCAATTTGATGTTCTCTTCCATTACTAAGGTTTTAACCTCCCATGAGGGCAAGTGTTACTTGGCTCCAGCTTTCTGGTACTGTTGTAAGTCGGAGCCATAAGCAGTAAGTACAATCCTCTTCCAATAATGAGCTTCTCGCCTTTACTAGGCGAATTACTGAACCATTCAAGGTGTCAACTCTTGGGCTTGTTCATATATCCATTTTGTTCCCATCACCAACATGGATAAGGAGACCAGTAAACAGTAGTTTGTTCTTGTGAATTGTCTGTTTTGTAAAAATCGTCTACCACAATAGGCTTCTCTTTTCTTCAATAACCAATTGATCTGTGGCTGTTTGCTTTTGTGATTTTCAGCTGTGGACTTCTTCAACCAGGTGAATTTGCTTTATGGTACCCTCACTGAGTTCTGCACTCCAGAAAACTGCCCTACAATGACCGCAGGTCCCAAGTATGTCTTGTTAATTTCTGCTTTATTCCGACTTTTCAGGATATCAGTTTTGTACTCCCTTCGTTCCAAATTGAGAGTCGCTTTTGGGGATTCCAACTATTTAAGGGGACATGCAATGATTATACCTACAATGCCTACCATTCCACCATTATCCCTATATTCTACCTACTTTATAACACTTATATTCACCTGTGCGGGACACTTTTGAAAAATCACCAAATTTTTCCTTCCATTTTTGGAAAAGGAACCCAAAATGGAATAATGGACTCTCAATTTGGAACGGAGGGAGTAATATTCATAAGAAGAAAATGAATTATTGACTTTTTGACCTACCACTCTTATGGTGTCAATGCAGCTTTCCTACATTTCATTATTTCAAGTTTCCTTGTATGGTTGTGGCATCTTTGGTTTATATGATACCATAGTCAAACCTTAACCTTCTAAGAGGGAAGACAGCTTTTGCTGGTGCCACTAGTACTTACAGAATTTGTAATCATTCCCGTGAGACCAAATGCTGGTCTTTAGGCAGATTTATCTTGTGGGTAGCCCTTGCAAGACATGTGCTCTTAAGAACCCGTACTTGCTTTAACAAGCATTGGCATCAATTAAAATGGTTAATTACATAGATCGTGTGTCTGCAATCAGAGCTGCATACACAAGAGTACTCACACATATATTTGTGATAACTTTCAACATTGGGATGATATACATGATACTACACCAGTGATGAACTCCTATTAGCATATATTTTTCTGCTTACTTGGTACCAATCCTCCATTTATCAAGTTCGTATTTTGGTTGCCCACACAATGAGGAATAGGTAAAACTTTTCCTTTTTTAAGATATTTTATTTGCTTTCAAAGAAAACGTAAGAATGGGGAATTGGAATCTGCGTTTTGCATGTTTCCTTTTATGGTGGTTTTCTTAACTTAGGTACCAGTAGTGTACAAGTGTTGACTGGTGACCTATCAACAAAGTGGCAAGTTCCTTATTGTTGCATTCAGTGGGTGTTGGTGTGGCTCTTTGTATATTAATAATCAAATGGTCTTTGTTTTGAGCTGGTGGTTCCACAATATTGTACCCATATCAGAAAGGCTGATGGATTCTTCTACTCACATGGAAAAAACTGCTAGTCGTTTAAGTAAATGCATTACTTATAACTTATAAGGAAATATGACCTCAATAGCATGGACACAGACGCGGGATAAGGACACGACACGGACACACAGACAGGGGCGGACCCAGAATAGGGCACCAGGGGTCACGTGCCCCCATTGAATCTTGGAAAAATTTTCCCTGCGGTTGGCATTGTAGACAAGTTTGTGTGATAGTCCTTCAGTTTCGTTTTTTCCTCTCTCTCTCTCTCTCTCTCTCTCTCTCCCCATACACGTCACTACAACCCATTACGACTTTTGGTTGGCTTTCAGAAATTTGCAATTGAATGTTTTAATATTTGGTTAGAAATGAAACAGGAAAGGATTTTATATTTGGTTAGAAATGAAACAGGAAAGGATTTTGTATCTATATTGTTCAATTATCTTCAAAAAAAAATTCTACATTGTTAAAACGTGAGTAAATAAAATAGGATTTTTACTCACTCTTTGTTTAATAGACTTGAGCTCTTGATTTATCTTTTGATATTTGGAAGATTTTTAATTATTTTTTAACTCAATTATGGGTATATATGTTTAGTGTTACATGATCATGCTTAATTTTGAATTTTTTTCCCTTAAGGTTATGTGCCCCCACCCTTAGTAAATCATGGTCCGCCACTGCACACAAACACGTCTTTTCTTCAAAAATTAGGACACAGACACGTTGGGAATACGTTGAACATATAATATTATTATTATAGATGATTCATATATAAGTCAAAAACATTTTCTCTATCAAATTAAAATTAACACCATGAAGAAATAAATCACTGTCCCTATATAACTATCCTTGAACCATACATCTATGAAAGTTTCCACTATGGGCCGAGTCTTCAATTTTTTTTTAACCTCCTAATCTGTCCTTAGCATGCCCCAAAATTGTCCCCAACATGTCTTAGAGTATCCACACATTGTGTCAGAGTAAAAGAAGTATAATAAAAAAACCAAACATGGCATATTCAACACTTGTGAGAAGAGTGTCGTGTCATGTCTGTGATACGTGAGGCCCGTATACGTTCTATGTTTCTTAGACTGGTATTGTTATATTACACTGATACGTGAGGCCCGTATACATTCTCTGGCAAGAAAAAACCCCGTCTACTTTTTAGTGATTGCTTGAACAACTTAGTATGATGATTGAATGATAAGCAGCAGAATTTCGCAAATTTGCAGCTCCTGACTTTGCTCAGATAATAATAATAATACTTAACAGGTATGAGTACCGATGGGCAGATGGAGTGCAAATCAAGAAACCAATTGAAGTTTCAGCTCCAAAATATGTCGAATATCTGATGGACTGGATTGAAACTCAATTAGATGATGAATCCTTATTTCCTCAAAGGCTAGGTAATTTATGGTTTGATTTCTTACCTTATTTATTAGCAATCTCCTTTCAGTTGAAAATAAGTATGCTATCTTCTGAAAGAACCTTTGGGTTTAATTTGTGTATTAGTGATACATAACTTTTGCACAGTTGTGTCTCTTGTGTTCACTTCAACTTATGTTTGTTCTCTTTATTCTAACGTTTGTAGGTGCCCCTTTTCCTACCAACTTCAGGGAAGTCGTGAAAACTATATTCAAACGCTTGTTCCGTGTTTATGCTCACATTTACCACTCACACTTCCAGAAGATTGTAAGCCTCAAAGAGGAGGCCCATCTAAATACCTGCTTCAAGCATTTCATACTCTTTACATGTGTAAGTGTGCTTAAATCCAAAGACTAGTTTTGAGGTTCTTTTTTCTTTTTACGAGATCCTGTTCATTAAACTACCCAACTTTGTTCACTGACATCATTTCCTTTCTACTCCATTCCATTAGCCATTTGGATTGAATCAGCTATTTGCCTTTTTAACCTTGGTTTGCCAGTTGGCTTGAACATTCTTTGTCTTGATAATATGACAACGGTTCCAAAGTGGTTTAAGATTCCAATTATTGCTTGAAGAATGATATCGTTTGAGGAAAATAAAAACTAACTTAAATGAGTAGAACATGAATCCTAAAGAAACAGAACACCCAAAGACCTAACCTTATTTTCGATCCTTCCCAAGTTATCATTATCCCTCAATGACATAGATCTAGTTACTTATTCTTGATCGGTTGTCTAACGTACTTCCATTCAATTTAGTTAGAAACCTTCTCATTTAGCTTTGTCATCGCATTTTGGCTATTAGTCGGAATTTGGACATTTTGTGTCTATGACATCCTGAATCTGTTCGCTATATTGTTTCTGTGCAGGAATTTGGGCTGATTGACAAGAAGGAACTGGCTCCACTTCAAGAGCTTATAGAATCAATTGTTGTGCCTTACTAAACTGGTTGTGCAAGTTGCGATTTCAATCGACTGAAATCAACTATCTATTCGAGACATATATAATCACCTGATGTAACAAAAAATAATGTTTAATAGTTATTGCCTATATAATATGTTTGAGATGCTTGGTACTATTAATCTCGTGCAAGTACCTCTCTGATCTATCTTGAATCATTTTTATCGAAGTTCCTTCCAATCAAGCAGTCTTCAAGTCAGGCATTTTATGGTCTCTGTCTATGGATTATGCATGCAAAAAATGTAAATTAACCAACGGTAGATGATTTCATCAACTTCATTGTCAACACAATGGATGGTATATTTCACAAAATACAAGCATGCTGTTCTTGTTTTTGAAGATATAAGTAATGATTGTATCCGGGTCAATGTGAACTTTTCTGAACAAAATCTATACCTCAAAAGTTCAAAGCTGATATATCAAGAAGACTTTGTGAAGAAAATTCATTGGAATATATACTACATCTTTGCACGTACCTAAAGTAACAGTACAATTCTAGTATTCTCTAAGAAAGGACTATACATTTACTTTTCTCTTCTAATTTGTGCACATTTTTTCACATGTCAAACCAAATCAAGTACTGCATAACACTTCCAGTACAACTCTAGTGCTCCCATCGGTGGATTTCATTGTCTATTCCCTTACTGTGTCAGTCACCAATATCAGCAACAAAACTCGTTCATCTGATGCGGGCAAGGTTTGCAAATGGCTCTGGATTCGACTTGGGCTCTGGCTTAGCCAATTCAGGAGTCCCAAACACATTCCAAAATCTCAATGTCTCGTCTGCTGCTGCCGATGCAACTGTGTACCCATCTGGGCTCTGCAACAGACAACCGAAGAGAAGAAAGTTAAACAAAATCCAGAAAAGACTAAAAATTGCACTTTTCCCCTAAAGCAACCTAATGCTCATTTTGAGTTTTCTCCCATAGGCCAAATCATTCACACCCCAAGTGAAAAACGAGAATGTTTGTCGCCGAGAGGACCCAATTGTGAGTTGAATTTTACTTTCATGTGACCAGACTGTAATTTACTAGCAAAAATAAAAAGAACACAGTTAATCAAACAGCATAAATACCTGAGCCATGTACAGAACTCTTGAAGTATGCCCAAAAAGCTCAGCAATCTTCACCAAAGAAGGGTACTTCCACAAAATCAGCTGATTATCATTAAACCCATGTGAGCTCAAAATCTCCCTCTCATGCTTACTCCAAGCCAAGCAACACACTTGCGACCCCGTGTCAACGGAGTTCAAGCACGCACCTGTGTGCGTGTTCCAAAACTTAATACAGTCATCCCCAACCCCACCACCTGAAGCCAGCAAGTTACTCTGAAACGGGCACCAGGAGAGTGCCTTCACGGCTGCGGTGTGGTGGTCCAGGCGGTGGAGCCACTGGTGGTGGTTGCTTGAACTGTTTCCAGAGGTAGAATTTGAGATGTTCCATATGTAGACAAGGTTGTCATTTCCACCACTGGCTAGTTGTTGGCCGGTTGCGGACCATCTTAGGCCACAGATTTCCTGGGTGTGGGCCCTGTATGTGGTGATGATATGGGATCGGACTCTTACGTCGTTGTTGATGATTAAGCTGTCCATTCCTCCGGTTGTTAGGATGTGGTTGTTCCAATCAAGTGAACCGACTCTGGATCTGTGCCCCTCTGTCAACGTTCTTAGCTGCTTAAAGAGGGAATTGAGTCAGATAAAATCAGCTGGATGAGATATAGAATTTGTAACAATCAAGAGCCACGACAAAAGTGCAAAAATCATCAGGTGATACTATTCAATGACACGGTCGCTTTATCCCTACTTTCGTGAAATATACTCAGGCAGTGGACACATGAACTAATAATAGAATAACATTGGGATTCCAACCCAATTCTCAAGAGTTTTTTGCTCCTTGAGTCTTGTTTTAGTAAAGGTGCATTTATGAAAGGTTCAAAAATGACACGCTACTTCCTCTCATCTCCCTCCCAGCCCCTGGGATTCCAACCCAATTGAGTTTTCCGCTCCTTGAGTCTTGTTTTAGTAAAGGTGCGTTTATGAATGGCTCCACAATGACACGCTACTTCCTCTCATATCCCTCCCATCCCCGCCCAACCCCGGAGGCCAGGAACAAAAATAAAGCAGTTTTCGTACTTCATCCCAAAAATCAGTGATTTTCTCAATTGGTCGTAGGTCTGTAATATAGTCTTAAAATTGGTCAATAAAACTCGAGACAGTTTTATCCACCTCTAACAAAGGGTTTGGACTACATAGGCTTAATCAGGAAAACTGCAGGGCATCCATAGACAACTAAAGGAAAATGCATCAACATCTGCATAGTAGTGGGAAGCTGTCTGGATTTAAGGGGGAAAACAGGTTACCTTACAACTGGCCAAAGAATCCCAAAGCTGGACATGGGAATTATTAAAGCCAACAGCGAGGTGCCTTCCATCTGGTGCCCATCTGATGCTTGTCACAGGCCCAATCTCCTCATCAACAGTGACAAGTTCAGTCGTAGACCCATTGGAGGCGTCCCATAAATACACCGAATTGCCGAGGGCAATGGCTAGGATGTTGCCGCTGCCCCAGTCCAGCAAATTTAAATAGAAGTCATCCATGAGATCTGGGGCATCAAGAGTCTTTTCTGAAGCCTGACATGTATTAAAAGAAAGATGGCATTAGGCAAGTGACCAATAAAAAATACAGTTTGCTACATGAAAACATTATGCTCTGCTCATTTAAGTTTGTTTTTCCGCGGGAAACAGTTATATGCAAAGTGACTTGTTTTCCTATCTTTGGTTGCAACACTAAAATTGAGTGCAGCCACATTTTTGTTATTAGCCTATGATGATTTACATGAAAATACTTTTCTTTTTCTTAAGGAGCACATTCACTAGTGGTGATGCCAGCAAGCAACGACAGTGGTAGCAGCAGTGGCACCACTACATTCAACTATATGGGGTCGCCTGACCCCATGGCAGGAAAATAATCTACTGCTATTGTACTACTAATTTTGGAGTACATAGGAAATGACCCCATCAAAATATAGCATTGACACTATTATAGCTAGGGAGCAAAACACCTGAAAATTTATCACATAATGAAAACCAACCTCTAAATGTTTTATTTAGGCTAAGCATACTTGGACTCCAATAACAATCTGATAAATAAATAGGACATTAATTATCAAGTTTCAATTCTACGGGTCCTCTGTTTTTTTTATTGATATGTATACTATAAGCAATATGTTTTCTCCAAGTTAAAAGTTGTTCATATTAGTATTTTATCGTTTTAAGTAACAATCACTTGACTATAAAAATGAGTCATGGGTTGATGGAGGTTTTATGGGGTTTTACTTAAATTTGAGTTTGAGTATTGAAATGGCAAGGGACGGGCTCTTATATGATCTTTTTAGCGTTGTATTTTTTATTTAGGTCAAAAAAAATGGATACAGTTATGAAAAGAAGCCAGTCATAATGCAAAATTCATCTTTATTAGTCCTATTCAAGAAATTGAGCTAAGAAAAGTTGTATCAATCTGAACGACTTTACTCGATTCTTAAACTAAAAGTAAACATTTCAACTTTCAATTTGTAAATGAGCCCATGCTTATAAAATCATGGAGTCGCCACTGGGTAGCAGTGATGGTGGCAGTGGAGGGTGGCAACAGTGAGGTATCGGTGTGCTAGTAATTGTCTGTCTCGTAATCTTGTTTACTGGAAACGTTTTAAGCCTGTGAGAAGTGAGAAATATTTTCATGCCAAAACCGATTTGTTTGCCGTTGATCACCAGAAAACTTCGTCAGGAAATAATTCTGGGAAAACCAACGCAAACAAATTGGAAAAGAAAACTACTCGAAGTATGGGAAAAACTAGTCACGAGAAGAGATTCGCAACAAATATGAAGCAAAAATAAGTCACAATTAAGGGGAAAATTAGAAACAATCACATGGGACGAAAGAAAATTCATAAACAAAATAAGTCACCAGGGAGAAACGGGAAAAATAAGTCTCAAGGGAAGGTAAACAAATCATAACTCATAAGCAAGGGAAGAAAGGAAAACTCACTTGGGGAATGCATCTTCTATGTTTGGCGCGTTTGGAATGGGGAACCGAGGAAATTGACTCTGAAACAGTGGCTTCTGAAGCAGGGGGCTTGTTTTTAAAAGCAAGGATTCTAGTTCTGTTCATGTTGAAAACCTCTGCCAGCTGCCTCCTGTAAGCTTCTTTGGATGGAGAGCAGGGTGATGATGAGTTTTGCTTCTCTACCCTCCCACCAGTCAGCATGAAATGCGCAAAATCAAAATCCATCGCAGACCGATTAGGGATAAACCTGTCCAACTGCCATTTACAGAAAGAAAAAAGAAAAAAAATTAAATTCTGATTGAATCTGAGGAAAGCATGAAAGATAGCAGCGGTCAAAGGAAAACCATTCATTAAACAAATTAATCAACCAGGTAACTCAAAGACCATGATCTATGATTTTTTTTAGAAAGAAAGAACTACAGCAACATTATATTTGGGATAACTACTTTTATCATGAGGTGACCAAAAGCCAAAAACTAGAAGGTTTGGGAACAATAGAACTTCATATCAATGGTTGGGAGACTAAAACAACATGAACATATAAGACGCTTCTCTTAACAAGAAATCACAATAATGAAGTGTTATGGAGAGAGAAAAACATTCCCAGAGGTTCACAAAAATAAGAAAACAGTAAGAATCAAATAGTTTAAGGAAAAAGAAACTGAAGGGCAATCCTCTTTCGGTCGTAACAACGAGCAAAACTCTACTTTAAGAAAAATCCAACCCAACAAATCTGCTGGAAACATAATTTCAGAGAAAGAAATACCAATACAAAGAGATATATCAGAAAATTAACACCCACTTATAGGACATATCACATGAATTGGGAGCTCCACACCGCGCTGCAGGGGTGGAGCTAGGAATCACTGGTAATGGGGTCAATATTTAGAAACACATTTGATCTTCTTCTTATTTTCAAATCAGAAATTGAATATGTATTATTACTAATATAAACTACGAACAATTTGTGAAGCCCCCAGTTCATTCGAGAGATAGAAATTTTTGTGTCTTTAGACTTTTCCCAAGAAAGTAAAAAATCGAAACCAAGGATTTTTACTGTAGGCTTCAAGAAAGCAAGTTTTTTCCTGTTTCTTTCCCCTAATTTTTCCTATGCAACCATACAGGGCGTTAGAAAATTAAGTTCAAGACCAGCCTACACATATGGAAACATGGAGACAAACAAATACTCACATTCTCAGAAGAATTTTTCCTCCGAAAAGTCCGATCGGAGAGAGGAAACCGCGACCCCTTGTTTCTCATTCTTCCTGCATCCATATATTGTGTCAGCGACAAAACCCTAAAATCGCCCGAAAATAATCAGAAGAAGAAAGGCAACAAAACCCTAGGAAATAAAAACAACTTCTGCGTGACTTGTAAATTTAAAGAACAACGTAGTAAAGGGAACACACAGAGAAAAAAGATCGCGTTAGAGAGAGAGAGAGAGAGAGAGAGAGAGAGAGGAGTGGTTTCAGGGGTGAGATATGCGGCAACGGCTATATATGTTTCGTAGACAACGGCTCGGAGTTTCAGTAATGGACCGGACGGTTGGACCGCTCTATCGAGGTGAAACTGAAAGGTTTGGTTTGGGGGCAGAGGACCCGGTCGATGACCAAATGTTTTCTTCTTGAACCTTCTGTTCAACTTTGAGAGCCAAATATTTCACCAAAGCCAACTAGTTGGCTTCTTCTGTCTCCTTCTTGGACTTACATCTAAGCATCATCTGTTGGGGTGTCGGATTTATAACTAACTGCTTGTTTCAGCTTCACCTTTAGCTTGGCCAATTTTCCATTGTCCATCTCGTTGGTTGGGTGTGTGGTTGCTTGTGTTAACTCATTTAGATGTACAATCTCAGGTTTGTACATCTCTGCTTCAACAAAATTTGCTAAAGCACTGGACGGATGAGGATTTGCTTTTATCTCGTCAATTCCTACTTCTTTACCTTTCTCGTACTTCACAATCATAATGCTTTATGCTTGGAAGATAGGATGTAACCATTCACATGTATCCAATCCTTTCCCAATAAAGCATTATACTTACTTGCAAAGGTATCGACTACAAATAAAGCTGTGTCAGTCTCTACACCTCCTACTGCCAATCGAATGGAAACGATTCCCTTGGCATTCTTGCTTTCTCCAGTAAAACCTGCAATGGAAGTAATAGTTGGGATCTGTCTGACCTTTTTTTTCCCTAGCTTTTTCAGGGTTCGAAAGGGTAGGATGTTCACTACAGCCTCATTATCTACCAGAACTCTATTGAGGGAGATCCCATCAAATGTTGCAGAGATATATAGTGGCTTCAAATGTTGTCTCATAGCATTTGATGGAGGTTTGAATGGATAAGATACATCAGCATAATTCAAATCCACAATTAGAGGTAAATCTGAATCTGAATCAGAATTTGCGGCAAAACTAGCACTTTCCTTTGAAGTTGCCTCTGTATCCTGCATCTCATTAGTTAAAATGAGAATATCATGATCTCCATCAACCATTTGTGCCTCTTTGCTTTCTTTCATTTCCTCCCAAGCCTTTAGCTCTTCACTGTTGGAAATCTCAATTATTTCCAATGGGCCTTTATTTGGCTGCGAAACTGGGGGAGTTGGAGACCAGTCTGGACTTACAAATTTCATATCAGAAGGCTGTACCATATTGATTTGAACTTCTGGTATAGAACCAAATTGGATTATCTTTTCTCTACATGATTGCTCCTGCTCTTCCTCACTTTTTGCTTCTACCTCATTGCTTGCTGTAGCAAAAGTTTCCATAGGAGAAGAGCTTCCCTCTCTTCCTTTTTGTTCAACTAACATGGCTTCCAACAAGCCTAACTGATAACTAGCCAAAGAGTTTGGAGAAGCAAGGTTCTGATCCCCTTCATAATCATCCATGGCTGCTGTTATTTCCATTAAAGTTTTCACCTCCAAATGTTGGTAATTCCTCTGAACAGATTCTTCAAATTCTTCCCTTTGAATCCTGTCAAACCTAGGATTTGGCTTAGTCTCCTTCAACATTTTTTCCTTGGGAGGGAGTTCTTCCATTTGGAAAAGAGTATATACCTTCTCTGAAGTTTCCTCTTTTGAGTCCTTGTCAGGATAGGTACCATCTGTGGCACCTTGGTCTTTGGATCCCTAACTAGAACCCATTGACCAATAGGTGAACTTGGTGGTTTATAGGTTTTGTTTCCTGCTTTAGACAAATCCTTATACCCTTGGAACAATTCTTGTTTAATCTTTTTCAGAAACCAATCTGGCACTCCTTTCACCAAAGTGAATTGTTCCTGCAGCCTCTTTTGATCCCCCAAAGTTGTCGCTTCTTTCCCAGTGTTAACCTTCTTCTGAGGAGGGTAATCTCGCTTTGAAGTTGGTGGAGCTGGACTGGTTGGTGTATTTCTATTAGGAGCCAACCATAGTTTCTCTTCTTTGCTTTGATTAGTGGCCAACCAAGGCCTCCCCTCCTTGCTCTGATTAGGAGCCACCCATGGTCTTCCTTGGTTGTTCTGATTTAAAGCTTTCTATTCCATTCTTTTAGGGGAAAAATCTGCTCATTGTTTGTCCAAATCTTTGAAGATCAGATAATTGGACCTACACTCCACACACAGACATTCTAGGAAAGATGCTTCCAGCATTGGAAAATAATTATTTTCCATACTCCTCTGTGGTTGACCTCTTAGGGCATATCCAGGACCATTGTTCCTAGTCATAGTGCTTCGAGGTTGGCCAATATATAGTCTTCCTCTTCCAAACTGAGTTGTGTTCATACTGACATGCACCTACTTATTTTGTCAAAACTTCTTCACAGTCTGTGCCAAAGATGTTGACACACTAACATTAGCATCAACTTCTTCTATCTTTGGAAAAGGATTGGTATCCATTCCCATAGCTTTCTCTGAAAATTTGATCCTCCCTTTCCTGATCTGTTCATGTATCCTGTCATGAAAAACATTGCAATTCTTAGTGGAATGACTCCAAGAATTATGCCATTTACAATATATTTTTCCCTTCTTCTCTTCCATGGATGGAAGTTTATTATCAGCAGACAGTTTAATAAACCTTTTCTTTAACAGGTAATTAAAGATTTCATTAGCTTTAGAAATATCAAAAGAGTAAGAGGAATTATTTCTGTCTATATCTTCTTCTAACAAAGATTCATATCTTGAGACTTTATAGGTTAAATCAACTAGGTCTCTAAACTCCATTGAGTCAAACTACCTTCGAAGTTCCTTATTCAGACCATCTTGGGCCAATCTAACAAACTCAGCTTCAGGAAGCTGAAGTTTGCATTTGATTATGGCTTTCTTAAATCTTGCAATGAATTGTGCAGCTTTTTCATCAGGTCTTTGCCTTAATCTGGCTAAGTCTGCCATGGTAACTTTTGGTTCATAAAACTGTGCATGGAATTTTTTTCCCATTTTTTGCCAATTTTGAACTGATCCAGAAGGCAAATTAGTGTATCATTCAAAAGCTACTCCTATTAGCGAATTAGGAAACAATTTTAACTTCTAAAAATCATTATTTGCTAATTCTTTGCATTGAGCAGTGAACCTAGCAATATGCTCTAGTGTGGATTGTCTCCCATCTCCATAAAACAAAGTAAAGTCTGGGATCTTAAATCCCCTAGGAACTTCAAATTGCCTATCTATCCATTCTGAGTAAGGCTTTTTGTATACTGGAGTTTGTACCCCCGAGTTAGAGGCCCACAAACTTCTTGTATAAGTCCAATTACTTGTTCCCTTAGCAATTGGTCTCTTCCTAAAGGTACCCCATGATTATGAGGTTGATCCCAATGGGGTTCCTTTGGATTCTATTCCCTAGGATAACCAGTGTAAGGGCCATCACCTGGCCCACCTTGTGGCTGGAAATACCTATCAGAATTCTGAGGGGGGATATATCTTTCCTCATTCCTGTATTGTGTCCTCCTAGTTTCCTCTTCCCACTCCCCATGTGTGGGTTTGAAGAGTAAGTTAGTATATGACCTTCTCATCCTAGGTACATCCGTCTGCCTAGGGATTTTAGGGGCTTGTTTAAAGCCTCCCAAGCCTATCCTTTCTCTCGGATATCCATGGTTTTGAGCATGATTATGCTCATCATGTGTATGATACCCATACTTTGACTTCATCTCTTCTTCTTGCCCCTTGAATATAGGTTTGAACAAAGAGTCCTCACGTGGCCTATTCCTAAATGTCCCTTGTGTTTTGGGGACATTATTTCCTTGACCTTGTCTTACAAAAGGGGCTTCTTCTTCAAAATACGGTCTCCTAACAGGCTCATACCAAGATTTGGGTGCTTAAGAAGCACCCATTGGTTCCTTTCCAGGCCTAGACCTATCTTTACTGGTACTAGCTCTTTCTCTTCCCTTTCATTTGTTGGGAGGTGTTTGAGGTTTAACCTGAACATGTGACCAATTCTCCATATGTTTCAACATGGCTTTCTGTATTATAGCCAATTTCTTAAATGCATTTAACATTTCTGAGAGTTGGTTCGAAGGAACCTCCTTTCCTCGATTGGGAATATTAGTATCATCTGCATATACTACTCTAGCACTTCTGTAGTGCACAAGCGGGGTTTGTCCTGGGCCCAACATTGGTCCTGGACTTTGGACATTCTGGCCTATAGGTAGGCCTTCTTGTCCATTAACCCCTTTCTTAGACTCAACTTGAGCAATTCCCTCTAGTTCAGGACCAATTTGGAAATCATCAGCTTGTTTTCTAAGTTTTAGAGCCATATTCAACACCTTCGAGTCCTACCGGGTGTGCCAAAGAACTGTTTGGCTTGGATTTTTGGCTTACTTCAGAAATATGATTGTGTGCAAGCGTGCCAGAAAAATACTTGTAATTATCCTTTTCAGATTTAACTTATAAAAGCCAAACTTAATCAAGCAATTGTGGCGTCGGTTCAATTACCTTAACGAAGAGAATTTTTCTTTCTAGAAGTATTGAAAAGGCACAACGATTCACTAGAAATTCGACAATCCAAAGAAGAAACAAGATACCTTGATCAATTCAAAACAACTTGCTTTCCAATTGATTCTCCAACTTCACAAACGAATAGAACAGATTACAGTGTGATTACTACTACTACTTTTAACTACTTCGAACTAAGTCTAAGTTTCTAAAGTACTGCCTAATGGACAAACCAAGCATAGCATAGCTGTTTGTTTAATGATTTGTCTGAGATTTTTCCTTTTTTCAGTTCTATTTATAGGCGAACTCTTGAGTCTTCTCCACAACCTCCATTCTCCCGCCTAGTTGCCTTCGAAGTTGAAGTTTGGGCCAAATTTGGTAAGTTATTAGTGGGTTGTGTCATTGACCCATTTAGACCCAATTAGTTATGAGCCCAATTACCCATACCCTATCCAACCCATATATTTGAAATCAAACCCGACCCGCTCATTAACCCCATTACATATATATATTAAAATTTAAAATGACTAAAATACCCATATATACTAAAATGACCATATTACCCGTATAAATTTAAATGGCCAATTTACCCTTGTATACTATAATTACCATAATACCATTATATACTAAAATGACCAAATTACCCCTGTATACTAAAAATACTGAACCGAATAGAGATTCTGCTGAAATTTTAGCATCCAGTAAAAAATGATTCGAATGAATTGACTAGATCGAAAAAAAAGAATGACTATTGCTAACTCCAAAAGTTTACTTCGAGAAAAAAAAAATACTTTTCAAAAATGAACTAAGTTGAGCAGCTCGTGGCTTGGCTCGACTCTTTAGTGACCGAGCCGAGCTTAAGCACGTGGGTAACTGAGTTTTTTTGTTTATCACAAATTGTACCCGCTGCTCCGAACCGAACCAAAATAGTTCGGTTTTGTTTATCTAAAACCTAAAAACCCAAGCAGCAGATCAATGAAGGCTCTCAAGAAATAAATTACCATTCATTAATAGATGGAAAACCCTTAGCCAGTAAATTGCAAATGGGTAAAAGAAAAGAGGGAAAATATATCATACATTAGTAGATCCAATGATAGAACAACGAATTAAGGCTCTCAAGAAATAAGATTTCGATTTTCAGCAGAACACTGAAAAAAGATTTTTCACCAAATAATGACATCTCTCCAATGGCGAATTAAACAGCCACGATCCAAAGCTAAAGGAGAGACGTGATCGACGTCGACGATGAGAGAGAGACGATGAGAGATGGCGATGGGAGAGAGAGACGTCGGCGAGAGAGTGTGATTATTGTGAGAGAGAGGCGAGAGAGAATTCTGATTTCTGTGAAGTGTGATGAAAAAAAAATTAGTGCCGAGTGGGTACCACGTGGTGTCCGCTCGGTGCATCCGGGCCGTCCATTTCGATTTTGGACAGCTCGGATTTGGAGAGAGAAAAAGAAGAGAGAAAGAGGAGAGAGAGTGGTGGGGTGAGAGGAGAGAGAGTGGTTTAATCGGATGTGGGTGCTCGGCACCACGTCAGCTGGGTGACATGATACCCACTCGGCACCCAAAAATTTCTCGAGATCGAGAGGGGCTAATTTCAATTTATATTGTGTTTTTTCTATTTTTCTTTGATGGGTCATGTTTATGACTTATTGGGTCATTTAAGTTAATCCATTAAGACCCATTTAAGACCCAACTACTAAATGGGTTAAGATGGGTTGAACCCATTCTGACCCAACTACTGTAATAAATGGACTGGATTGGGTCTATTTTTTAGTGGGTGGATTTGGGTTGATTAATGGGTTTGGATTTAATTTGCCACCTCTAGTTGGAGGTGATCTCAAAAAAAACCATTTTATATCAGACAATAATGATTTTTCATTGAGTAGAATTAACTAGGTAGTTTTTTTTGAACGGCAATAATAACTAGACAGTGAATAGCGACTCTCCACAAATAAAGAGGATCTCTTCATTTTTTGCAAAATGTAGAGATGGTGTAGAGAGCCTGGTGCCGGCTTCTTTTGAAGAATTAGCTCTCCACTTTATCTCTAGAAGGCATGGGCGGAACCATGATTCATTCATACAAGTACGTAAATGTACAAATTTGTGAATTCGCTTTCATAGACATTCACACCAACCATAATCCATTAAAAAAAAAAACGTGATAAAAATACTGCTGAACTTGCAGAAAAAAAAAATTAATGTCGAAATGGGTTACATTCCTCTTCGATCAGTGGAAAATCATGCAAAAATTTATATTGAGAGCCTGGTGCTAGCTTCTTTTGAAGAATAAGCACTTCACCTTATCTCTAGGAGTTTGGAATGGCTAGTGGAGATGCTCTAACCACAATGGTGTTTGTCCCCTCCCCTCCTCTGTCCATTCAACTCAGTTTATCAATTCTATCCATTATCGCATGGTCATTTGAACATTGCGTGATGGGACATATGATGTTTCTTTTTTTACGATGGTAAGAGATGTCTGAATCAACTTACGTGTCAAATGAAGGCCCATCAACATCAAAACAAGGAAATTCACAAGAAATTGCTATCTTGTGGCTTGGCCCAAGAGTCGAACCCTAGACAAACAGCATATAACTTTCCATTTGTGTCAGTATTGCATACACTTTGCCCCAGTTCTAAAGGAGGATGGGCGAGTCTCATGACCGCGGATTGTGGATCGAAAATAGTACATATATAGCCAACACGGACATATATAGCCAACACATGAATAGAATAGGCATGTCAAGCAACAAGAGCGATAATTTGAAATTTGAGGTGTGTTATGTTTCATAACCACCAATTGACGGACGAAGCAGAACTCGGTGAACATGTAACCATAATAAATGTTCTAATGCACGCACCTTTTTTCTCCGTAATGAAACATACTCTCTCTTTTTTATCGACAATGAAACAAACTATACTTGCGTTCACTATCTGTGCCCAACACTAGAAACTGATAGTCTCAAAAAAAATTTGCAAACTAGCGAAGCTGGAAATACATAGATAAACTTGAACAGTTACTCGGATCACCTGCCTCCCTTGTGTGCAAACTCGAAGCATTTACAAACTCCCTAATGTAGAAATATGCAAATCCCAAACTTCCGGCGAGCCAGTTAAAGGTCTCTGCTGCAATTGTATGTACTACGTAACAAACTTGGAAGAGAACTTACAGAGGTTCTGCAAATTTACAAATAAAAGACGGTTAACATCGGCAGGGAATTCTTAGACCACAAAGTGGTCAAACATCGTTTGGGGAAGAAAAAGAAAAAACAGTAAACAAGGCATCATCAATCAGAATCAAAATCAACAGGTTGCATTCCGAGAAACAGCTGTTTGCAAGCCATATTAAGATGTCATCGTAAAGTATGATCTCAAACAATCAAGGGTCAGAAACAACCATTTGCATTCCAAGAATCTGAGTACCTTGTCAATGAGACATGCCATAGGCAGAGGAATTGTTGATTCTTTGCTCTAACAGAAGACTCTGCAGCAACAAAGATATCTTCGTAAAACAATAGGGTCAAAGTAACCGAACACCAAGTAAAACCAGAGCAGAATCCAACGGTGACTATATTTACTCAAATTTGGAATTTTAAGCCGCTACGGTTTCACCATAGAAGAAACAGAAAATTTCACTTCTTTTTCCCTAACTTTTCTTCTATCTGTTTCCACAGAAACATGAACCAGTCCCAGACTCTCAAAGCAGTCACTGTCAAGCACATGATAGGCAGAAAGAAGCATTCTAGGGAAGGACAGCTTGTAGTAAGGGAAAATAGTGTGAACGAATGATGCAGGATAACATAATCCGCATTATCTATTTTTTTCCAAACATCAGAATTATTTACAAGTAACGCAGGAATTTTTCTAAATTAGATATGGGAATGTAACTACAGATACACTCCAACACAACAATGGCATGAGAATTGTGAGATGAGGACATAATCATAAAAATATATACTGCCAAAAAGCGAATCATACATCTGACAAGTCTTCTGCAATTAAGACTTCCCGTATTGTTTCCATGTTCTCGTAGATCTTCCCAGTAATTGCCTCTGGTGCTGGTCCACCATTTTCCATGTTGTATTTAATTCCAAAATCCTGCATAGAACAAACAAAAGAGAACCACACAATCAGCTTTGCAGTTGGTGATCTGAAAATTCTGAATGGAAAACGAGCGACTTTTTTCCCAATTTAAACAATTCAAATGGCAGATACAATGATCATCTTGGTGTTGAGGCAAATGAAAGAAATTTACCAACTACCCAATGCAATTCTATAGAACAGGATGAAAAGTAGCAAAAAAGTACAAAAAGGGCACTGAAAGTGGGCAAAAGTAATTGTTGAATGTCATATTTGGGGACTTTAATGGTAAAAAAAGTGAGGCACAGCTTTAAAAGCAAAACATCAGCAAATTGGAGGTTGCCCTTATGGGGGGTGTTGAGGCAAATGAAAGAAATTTACCACCTACCCCATGCAAATTCTATAGAACAGGATGAAAAGTAGCAAAAAAGTACATAAAGCGCACTGAAAGCTGGTAAATACCTCATGGGGACCTCTGGGATAGTGTCTTCTAGTCAACATGAATGCTCCTGATGCCTTGGATTCCTATATTTAAATTCACATACATAAATTTTATGTAACAATCATGATATACAACTACATGTAACCATCAGAGCTAGATTAACTTACTTCATGCCCAACTCTTCCCCGTACAACAGCTGATGCAGCAGCAACAGACAACAAGCCATTTTGACCGACCCAAATATGACTTACTCCATTTGCCGCTGCCATCTTAATTATAATCTGCCAGTTTCCCAAAAACCTATTAGGTAGTGTTGGAAAAATGCATGCATATTAATTTGTTGGAAAATTATATGTATTTACATATTTATTTTGATGAATGTTTGAAAAAATGATATTATCTATTTTGATGATGTTTTGGCAAATGCTAATCTATCGAAAAGTCTTTTTCGGACTAAATTTTCTAGGCCTTGAAACATTGCATAAAGTCTCTTGGATTCAAAGTTTAATATCTACAAAGACTTAGTGAGCTCAAAACATGCATTAACGGAATTATTCAGATGATATTTTGAGCTACAGGTTGACGAACTGGCTGACAGGTTGACGAACTGGCTGAACAGAGAGCTATGACAACCGGAGACCATCGGATGACAGACCGGATGACCGGCCGGACGACCGCCAGTTCATTTTCTGCAGTTTCTGCAGATCAACGGCTAGTTCCTCCACTCAACTCTCCAACGGCTCTATCACTTTACAAACGGCTTGTAGGAGATTGGATGGCTATATAAGGCTTCAAGAACTCATTGATGAGTACCAATCCAAGCTACATCATTCCATATCATTCCAAGAGAAAATTCTCCAAAGATCAAAGCCAAAATTCTCCTTGTTCTTCCACTTTCATATTTTTCTTGAGAGAAATTTTGTACAAGTCTTGAGCGATAATTTTCATACTTTCTTCACATACTTGTAATTCCTAAGCGAGTGTTTGAGTCGAACTCTTGAAAGCTTAGAAGACCAAATTCAACATGAATTTGGGTGTTATTGTTTTTGAGAGGTTTTCGGAGAAAACTCTTGCGGTTGTACTAGCTCCTCGGGAAAGCTAGGGGATAAGGTCGTTGTAAGCACCCGCAAGACTTGCTGCTTGTAATCTTTTTGAAGATTAAAGGAACCTTCAAGTAGTTGCTTGAGGAGAAGTGGACTAGGCCGAACCGTGAACAAATCCGGGCCGAACCACTATAATCGGGTTCTATCTCTCTAACTCTCACTATTTTATTTGCTCATATTATCTTGGATGTATTTGTTAGAGAATATTAAGCAACCCGATTCACCCCCTCTAGGTTGCCATTTTTGGGTAACAGGTAGTTTACACAGCATATACTAAGAAAAAACAGAATTACCTGGATGGAATCCTTTGAGAAGTTGCTACCATTGCCAGAAACAACCAGCGTGTCTCCTATATGCATGAAAATGCAGTTACAAGAAGTGAACAAAACAAACCACAATGACATGAGGAAAAGTCTAGAGTAATTTAGGACTTGCAACAAGAAAAGAGACATACAATATTGTTGAACCAATAAAAATAACTTCTTCACTACAAACTAAAACCATTCCGTTGAAAAACAAATAATATATTAAGAAAATAAATGTCATCAGCTGAATACTCTCTCAAATCTCAGGCCATGTTTGATAAGTGAGTTAAGGATTGGGATAGGATTGTTAATCCTGTGGGCCCTTTAACTCTTTGATTGATTGCACAATAATGGTTGAGATTAGTAATACCATGGGATTACCGATTACCAACCCTCCCAATTCATGGGATTATCAATACCACCTCCCACTAGGTATTACTCCCTCGGTCCGGATTTAATTGTCCCTAGTTCTATTCTAACCAGCTAAGAAATAGGTTATATCTTTGAATCCGTAATGAATTTCATATCGAATATGGATTTTGTTTAATAGATCTCGATTAGTTCTATAATACAATGTTTTCGAAATCACGTAAAACATTATAATTGGAAGATATAATCGATTGAAAAATGGCACGAACTCCAAAAAAAGGACCATTAAATCCAGACGGAGGGAGTACTAATCCTATCCCAAGCTTGTGATGCAAAATGACCTCCTTGCCTAAGCTATTTTCTGTTAATACCAGTAGTACCCTTTTATTACTTACCCACCTGTACGCAAAAAGACTCTTTGTACTTAAAAACACCCAATCAAGGATGTTCCAAGCCTTCCATAACATGAAGACCAGAGTCCTTTGGCTTTTGACTTCTATAATGCAACATATTTGTCGAGCAACCCATCCTTTTGGGCAACACGTGTTCGAGGACTCACGTTTGCTAGTTTTGCACGTAGCTTTTGTGGATATTGATTCGCCTCGAGAAGAGGAATTGGAAAAAAATTTAAAATATTTTTACCCACATATTTTTGGAAATATCCAAGAAAGAGACCAAAAGCCAGCTTTTTGAGCATTATCTTGGATATTTTTCAAAAATATTTGAGTGAAAGTCATAATTTTTTACTTTTTCGATTTGTTTTGGCGAGACGAATCAATAATCTTCACAAGTTAGGCGCAAAATTAACAAACGCGAAAAAACTATGGATGAATAAAGCATCTTGTGGTCTTTGTAAAATGTGATAGGAATCAACTAAATGAACTGATGAAGCATACATTTTAAACAAATTGAACGGCTCCGATCATTTGCGTGGAACTCCAAAACTGGTATCTCACAAAACTTGTGTCAACTTTTGTGTGAGGATAACGGACATTTTCCTCCTCTTATGGGACATGAGTTAAAAATGTATGCTTGGTTTATTCGAAATATGTGTCACAATGATGCAGGGATAGTTGTCCGAATAAGAATCTAAAAATTTACAGGATGAAAACAAAAAATGCAAATTGTCCAAAAATGATTGAAAAATGCAATAGTGGGACTTCTTTGCAATTTAATAGACCAGGTTTTTCACCTATGGGTACGATTGAAAAATGCAATTTATTATCCTATCCCTTGATATTCCAATCAAACAACGGATTGGGATTGGTAATCATAATCCCATGATTTTTAATCCTTACACAATCAACACCCACTTGGGATTACACTTCGGATTACTAATCCCATCTTCTTACCAATCCCACCTCCTTACTAATCCTATCTAATCCAACACACTTATCAAACATGGCCTAATAGAACGCTTACCTCTCACTTCCTCCTCTGAAAGGGCATAGAATGTCGCTTGAACATACTTCCGCAAGTAGAGGAATGGGTCGAACACCCCCACCTGGAAAATGTTAAGACCTTACATAAGATGAGAAACCGAAATATATTGCAGTAACCAAGCTAACAAGTCCTACTTTGATCTTGCTATTTTCAAATGAAAATGAACTTTAATAAATTTAATAAACAATTTCCAAATAGGCTTACCTCTGCAGTAACTATGTAAGCTGTGCTATAGATCTCACTTCTGTCCAGAGGACACCTCGGTCTCCCATTGGTCCCCTCCACAAGGGACCAATAACAATTGGGGTGGATGAAATGTTTGCACGCGAATACAACCACCGGGTGGCCCAACACACACTTGTTTAGACAAATTGGGCATGCGTGCCCTTCGGATAGACGGCCTTTAATTTCATCCCGGACTTCATCTGGCCACCTGAGAACTAACTCGGTCGCTGAGCCGTGGGAGGCCGTGGAAAAGTCGAACTGGCGGGAAGAACACGCTGTGTGGAGAACGTGCTCACACGGAACCAGCACGCTCACCTTGTCCCCTGCCACGTACGGTCGATCGCACCTTGAGCAGGCCCGACCACTGAACGCAACCGAGCGGAAGTGTGGATCCTCCTGGACCGGTCCTGGGCCGCCACGCCAGCAAGTCCTGAATACAACAGCGCCATCGGGTGGCTTGTAACACGGTACCGGGCACCGAACCCGGACCTTTTCCAACCAGCGAAGACAACCTTTGTGAAGGAAATGGTTGCAATCGAACTGCTCGACCACGCGATCTCCAGCGGAAAAGTTGACAGTGCAGAGGGCGCAAGGGTGCTCGGGGTGAAGGCTGCAGTCCTCGGGGAGTACAGAGAAAAAAGTATGGCTAATATTCCGGCCGTCAAGGGGGCAGAGAAAGTGTCCTCGCCGAGTAAACATCGGAAGATAACACGAGGCATGAACCTTGTGTTCGCAAGGGATGACCACGGAAAGATCGTTGCCCGGAATGTGCAGCAGCTGGCATGCCTGACAAGGTTTGTCACTGTGAACTACAGCCCGAAGGTCTGGATCGTGATCGGCTTCCATTTTGCTTTGAATGTTTGTCAGGGGAGACGGGTGAGTTGCTGGGAGGGTGAGTTGCTGGGAAGGGCTGTGGGGGAGGTGATCTCGGTGGAAGTGGATAGGAGACCGGAAGCGGAAAGGAGACGAATATTTGTGAGGGTTAGGGTTTCTACCTTAGTATTCCGGGATGGGCCTCGAAGATGGATTTTGTGTTGCTACGATAGGGTTGGTAAGCTCTGTAGGGCTTGTGGGAGGATTGGGCGAATGCTCGGTTGAGGGAGATGAGTGAGAGGCAAGAAGTAGCAGTGGATATCTCTTGGGTCGATCCGGTCTTTGCCAAACGGCCAGGGTGTCTCACGCGGCCGATGGTTGCGAGCTTCCTCTCCTCAGTGCTTCAGACCTGTCGTTTCTGTGGTCCGTCCTCAGCCTTGGTCCGTTTGGTGGCATGGAGCGTGCGTGCGAAACCCTCTGGGTTCTTCCCCAGGCGGCGACGGTGGCGGCTTTTGGCGGTGGTTGGTGGTGGAAGGTGTGTTTGGGCTGCTGTCTTGTTTGTTTTGATCTGTGGGACTTTGGAGTTGTGGTTTGCAGCTTCGGCGGGTGGAGTTTGCTTTGTCTGGCTTCTAGGTCTAGGGCTAGGGTTTGGGCTTAGCCGGTGTTTTGTGCTGTTTTTAGGGTTGTGTTGGTTCCTTACGACACTTGGTTTTTTTTTTTTTAATCCTTCTGTTTTTTTAAAAAGTTGTGAGGTGAATGTAGTGATATATTATCAAAAAAAAAAATGTAGTGATAGTTTTTTTTTTTTTTTTTACTGCACGGTTTCTTTTTGTATCATTAATTTTAACTATAGGAAAACTTTTTCCGCTGATTAAAAAAAAAAAAAGGATAGGCGTTTTGCACTGTATAGGGCTGCTAGGGAAAGTCTATATGGGTACATACATTCATGTACATACACCACGTACATATGCACTTTAGACTTATCTCGGGTTCTATAAAAATGATCCGAACCACTCATTTTGTTCAAAATAGTTTTTTACGGTTCTCGTAAAAAATCAACTCAACCCGATATTGGTAAAGGCGTTTACGATACATCCAACTTTGCTTTAGAATTTAGGCCTGAATTCTGTAGCAAAAGTGGATGTTTCGTAAACGTCTTTACCAATATCGGGTTGAGTTAATTTTTTACAGAGATCATAAACAAACTATTCTGAACAAAATGAGCGGCTCGGATCTTTTTTGTAGGACTTGATACGGATTTAAAGTGTGTATGTACGTGATGTATGTACATGAGTGTATGTACCTATAGCAACACTCGGGCTGCTAATAGAGCGTACGCTCATGCTCCAGAGAGTAGGAACACACCCACATGCTCAGTGGCGATTCCAAGAATTCTGGAGCATGGGGTTATTATGAAACGTCAATGCTTTTGCCATTTGTAAAACTGGAAAAAAATATATCATAATAATGGCAATTAAAAACCTACTTCCAACAAAAAATACATTTGAAGCTCGACAAGCGTTTCAACTAGTACACAAAAAATATGAAAATGCATATAGTAATGTTCTTTCTTTTCAATTCTCGACAAAAAATAAATAAAAAAATTACACGAACTTCTACAATTGCATTCAACATAATTTCATATTTTGAAATCGTTGCATAATAGCCTCTATGTCATCTGTCGATAGCATCAAATACTTCATTTTCAATATATGCGACCAAGCGATCATTCAACTATTGATCTCCCATTCAATTACACAACCTGCTCTTCACATATTTCATTGCTGGAAAAGCTCTTTCTACCGTTTCGAGGGGTCACTGTTAAGATTTGGCTCACAAATAAGGTTTTTGGAAGATGTGGTCAAATGCAGCTTGAGTCTACATGGATAAGATTACAGTGCATTGAAAGCCTTGGTTGGTTTGTTTGCCATATCTGCCGATGGACATAGCTCTCCTTGTTTTCTATATAATGTAACATTGTATAGTGGTTTTGTTGTAGCAATGTGAGCTGAGAGGGTGAGGTCGAGAGCGGGAGCCAGTGTGGCTTCCGGTGGTGAGCCAGAATGTGGCTCTCGGAGAGTTTTTTGTAACTTTGTATATGTGATTTATATAGAGTGAAATTTTCTCTGAAATCTTGTGTGTATATGTGTTTGGTTTGAGGATCTTAGGTGTGCGCACAACAATTGGTATCACAGTGAGGAAACCTCGAAACGTGGGAAAAATGTACGAAATCACCATTGAAGCACTGGTTCAAGAACTGTTCCGAATCGATGTTGGTTGAAACTCGATTTTGATCAGTGGGTGGGTATTGTGGCCCTCAATGAGACTATCGCAACGGTGTGTGTGCAGTCGGGATTAATCACCGGAGTGGCCCGTACGCGCGTTTCGAATATGGCGCGTGGAGACGAACGGACTGGTCTGTTTGAGCTTAGACCAAAAGTGCTCAAAAATAAATTTTGAGGACTGGGTTACGTTTGTCTCGGAGAGACGATCTTTAGATGGTCGGAAAGTCGCCAAAAGATGTCGGAAGAAGCCGCACGCGCGGATTGAATACAGACGTGTGGGAACGGACGTCACGCATGGGAGTCACGCGCAAACAGTGGTTGAAGACGATGACATGTTGCCACGTCAGCGACAGGTGGAGCCACGTCAGAGAGAGCCAGCTGGATGACATGCCATCGCCACGTGGCTGCAATGTCGGTGCCACGTGGATGATATGTCATATGCCATGTCATCGTTATGGGGTCTACTGGAGTGTCACGTGGATGCCACGTTAGATGGTCAGAGTGCCACACCAGTTTGTAATTCGGCCGGTTGAAGGGAAACTTAGCCGGTTCATGTCGATATTGGTCGTTTCAAGACCCGTTCTGGACGAAAAAAATATTCCGGATCCAACCGTGTACTCTTTTTTTTATATCGGAAGATCCTAAGCTGGTGCAATTGTTTAATGGAGTAGAATCGAATGTTTGGAGGCTGATCGGGTTATGAGGAGGCTTGTTACAGCAAAGTGATCTGTTTCTGATGGCCGTGTGGTTCATGATCTGTCATAGTAAGTAAGGATACATTCTTTCGAGCATTGTATCCCGATTTGGGGGTGCTGAAGAGCTCGTCTGGTAATGACACAGGCGCTTACTGAGCGATAGATCAATTATCCGATAGAGATCCATGAATGTTGGGAAAGGCCGGGAATGGAACAAGGATGGACGAGTGGCAGGAAAAGACCTGGAAGAGATGATTGAGAGTGGCAAGAGGTTTTGGAAAGGAGGCAGAAATGACGGAAAGTGGCAGAATGAGGCGGACAATATAGGATTGCTACCCACCAAGGAAGATTGACAGACTTGGAAGAGATTGGAAGTTGATCAGGGCAACCGGAGTGTTTGCGGAATTGATCAAGAAGGATGGGAAGCAGTCTGGTTCAATTTGGTTCAAGACCTATCATCCGGAGATGCAATTTAGGATTCGGGTTGTAGGAGGAGCCGATTGGATGGCGATTTTTGATCTAATGGATGAGGGGACACCTATACAGGCTTGAGTGAGTGTAGTGGCAGAGTGGAGCTGATGCTAGGCACTGGCAATGAAAAGAAGAAGCAGTAGTGGCGGACGCACACGGAGTAGGCACAGGAGTACGAGGAGTCGCGACCTGAGACGTACTGATGTGTGTGCCTGGAAACGAATCTAGGATGTGTGCGGGATGTTGGCTAGCAATGACGACAACAACAGCTTGCAAAGGTGTTCATTGGTGCTCCAGACAGAGGATTGAGATTGAGATGAAGACAAAGCTTTGCAAGATCTCTTCCTTTGTGGATTTTGTGTTTGGATCCTCCCTAGGATATGTGGCCACATGAGGTGGAGAGATGGAGTCACGGATTGTGTCCTGTGACTAGGCACGTGTGTTCGTGGTTTGGCAGAAGCGGTTAACGGACATCTCGGGTTGTAGATGTGGGTCATTCGAGTTCAAATGTGGAGGCATACCATAGAGACAGGTGGGGATGTTGAGCTGGTGGAGCTCCGTCGGGTTCTGTTGGAGATCGATCATGCGTAGGCCGGATTACAGACACTGTTTTTGGGAGGATGCAGACATTGTTCTCATGGATGATGGATCAAGAGCATCCGATTTTTGAAGCGGGCACTCTGCTAAGGGGGTATGGAATATTGGCAACAAAGCCGGTACGAGCCAGGGAGATCTAGTAGGGAAAAAAGACGTCTCGGATTGATGAGTTGTGTACCTCAGTTTGGAGGTGGTGGAGCTCAATAGGGGATGCGGTGTGTCAAAACAGACGGGTCTCAGCCTCTTCCCAGGTGATGTGTGAGATCATCTGGTGGAATGAGTCTCTGGTGTGAGTAGGGTGTAGCTGTGTTTGTGCTTTGGAACACAGAAGTTGCTAAAGTGGCTGAAATTGTGAGGCACCTCAAGTGGAGGTGCACGCGCCCAACGGTGAAGGGCGTGGAACACCAATGGCACTCTAGTTCAAATGGAGTGCGGTTGATGGTTCTATTGATGTCATTGGTTCATAGATTTGTTCGCCAAGGTGGAGATGGTTAAGAATTGGCTCACAAAATAAGGTTTTTGGAAGATTTGATCAAATGCAGCTTGAGTCTACATGGATAAGATTATAGTGCATTAAAAGCCTTGGTTGGGTTGTGTGCCATATCTGCCGATGGACAAAGCTCTCTTTGTTTTCTATAAAATGTAATATTGTATAGTGGTTTTGTTGTAGCAATGTGAGCTGAGAGGGTGAGGTCGAGAGTGGGAGCCAGGGTGGCTTCCGGTGATGAGCCGGAATGTGGCTCCCAGAGAGTTTTTTTTTGTAACTTTGTATATGTGATTTATATAGAGTGCAATTTTCTCTGAAATCTTGTGTGTGTGTGTTTGGTTTGAGGATCATGGGTGTGCGCATAACAGTCGAAACGGGCAAAATCAACTTCACAAGCAAGCAATCAAGTATACTTGTGGATACATCATACTACATTATCATCTCTCTTTGTCTCCACCAACTTCCTAGAAAGGTCACCTACTCCTGTTAGTTCCATAAAATTATCACTTGAGCTCACATCAACAATGTAGTTCAATAAACGTTATCTTCGTACTCCAGTCTCTTGACTGGAAAAAAAAACTTTTAGAGAGAGAAAGTCTCAAAGAGCACCTAGCGTACAAAGCAAGTGAAGTTTTTTCCTCGGTGGGGGAGGTTGTCGCCTCCTCCCCCGCCACACCCACCCCACCACCACCAGTTAATCACTTCTCCTTTTCAAGAATAAGCTCACCCTCGTCCCCTCAGTCGTTCGCTCCTCCGATCTGTGCACGCGCGTCCTCTGTGCCTTTCCTCATCGCCGCCTCCGCCTTGTTTCTCCGACAGCCAGCCGTCTCGGTGTTGCGATCCCCTTTGTCCACGCATGTTTCTGCCTCTTAAACCCAGCCGATCGGATCCCCCCTTTCTCGAATGCCCCTTCCCCCTTCCGTTCAGCGGGCTTTTTCTCAAACCCAATCGGCCCCCCTTTCCCGTTCTCCCTCTCCCGTCCGATTGGTTCCTCTTTTTCTTTTTCTCTTCCGATTGGATCCGACTCCCCCTCTCGTATTTCCCCTTCCTCGTCGGATTCCATCGGGTATTACCTGTGCGAGGCTGAGTTTTTGTTTAGGGAGCTTTATTTGTTTTGCAGGTTTGCTTCGGATCTTGCTTAGATTTGTTTTGGTTTATTGACTACCTGATCTGTATCGGCCACCGATTAAAATGGGCACGATCCGGCTAGCTGCATGGTCGCCTGCGGTTGATGTAGTGGGCTCATCTGGCTTGATTGCTCGTTACTGGTGGGCGCTAACCTCAGTTGGGATTATCGTGGGTTGCATTAGCTTAGGTTTTGTTGTTAGTTTTAAGCTGTTAGTTTTGCGGTGGTGGGTTTACTTCAGTTGTACTCCGTATTAGTTTTAAATTCAGTTTGTTTTTGGGCAACATGCACATAACACACACTTTACACCCTATGTTCCGTTCATTAGGCTTCGTTTGTCGTTGGTGTCCCTAGACCTTTTGTTGGCCTTTATCTTCTAGCGATAGCATAATAGCTGTGTCTTTTGTGTTTTGCGGACAATACGCTGTGCTATGTTCCTTAGGCCATAGTTTGGTCTTCACTTGTCGCTGGCGTGTCTTCATTATTGTAATGACAACAACATAATTGTACTCCCTGCTTATTATTAATGGATTTCTAACGTGTTTCAAAATAATAATAATAATGTAGTTCTCAAGTTGATCATCTAGCAAAAAATGAACCTTGCGCAATGGATGGTTTCTTATCAGAAACTTGTCCATATTAGAGCATCTCCAATCTAATACTCTATTTGAGAGTATCAAAATACTCCATCCGTCCCAATTTGTTTGTCCAATCTTGAAAATCCAATTTTTTAAGGGAACACAATGATTACACCTTAAAAGATTTAACTTTCCACATTTACCCTCAACTTTTTCAAAAAAATTACTTTATTCCACTAAAGAAAGGGTAAAAAGGGAAAATCGATCCAATTAAAAGTCAAATGGACAAACATTTTGGGACACTTAAAAGTCAAAAAGTGGACAAACAAATCTGGACGGAGGGAGTAATGTTTTTTACTCATAAAGTGATTATAGAGGAAATTACTATTCATGTTTACACCAACCACAAACCCTCTATTTTTGTCTCTAAAATCACTTTATGAAAAAAAAAACCTTTTTTTATACTCTCATGAGGATAAAAATTAAGTAAGAAAAGCAAATAAGGACAAAAATATCTTTTAAGAAGGTGAATAGTATTTTAGAGATGGTCCTCTATATTTTCTCTTAGAGCATCTCCTACCCATACTCTATATCTCCATTTGAGAGCATCAAACCCCTCCAACCCATCCTCTCAACCCTCCTCCATTTGAGAGTATTAGATTTTGATCCTCTATATTTAGAGGGTAGAGAAAATATAGAGGATCACCTCTAAAATACTATTCACCTTTTTAAAATATATTTTTGTCCTTGTTTGTTTTTCTTATTAAATTTTTATACCAACTATATTCTCATGAGAGTATAAAAAAAAGGTTTTTTTAGGTAAAGTGATTTTAGAGATAAAAATAGAGTGTTTGTGGTTGGTGTAAACATAAATAGTAATTTCCTCTATAATCACTTTATGAGTAAAAAACATTATTTTGATACTCTCAAATGGAGTATTGGATTGGAGATGCTCTTACCCTCTAAATATAGAGTATCAAAATTCAATACTCTCAAATGGAGGAGGGTTGAGAGGATGGGTTGGAGTGCTTTGATACTCTCAAATAGAGATATAGAGTATGGGTAGGAGATGCTCTTAATCTGAATGAAGCACACACAATGGCAAATAAGATAAAATTATGCAGATCCGTAATGGGCAAAAGAGGAAACTTCCCATACTCAATTGAACTTGCCACTGGCGACTGTTGAGAGAGAAAGAAGGAAAAGTGTATAGAATGTTGTGTTAACTAATTCTAACACAATCAACTCTTATTTATATAATGGGAAATCATAATATAAGACTACATTAACCAATGTGGGACTAGTAGCAATACTATATTCTAACACTCCCCCTCAAGCTGGAGACTCTCCAGCTTGGTACATATCAACCAACGAAACAATTACCTCAACTACTAATCAGCAATAACGAAAAACAACCAACTTTTTAAAAATAATGGATCAACTTTCAATAGCAACGACCAACGAATGACTTCAACCAACAAAACGACCTCAACGAACAAAACGACTTCAACAACCAACTTCAACTTCAACGATTTCAACGACCAATGACCAACAAACGATTTTAACGACTAACGAATCAACGAACGACTTCAACGACCAATGACCAACAAACGATTTTAACGACCAACGAATCAACGAACGACTTCAACGACCAATGACCAACAAACGATTTTAACAACCAACGAATCAACGAACGAATTCAACAACCAACGAATCAACGAACGAATTCAACGACCAACAAATCAACAAACGAATTCAACAACCAACGAACGATTTCAACGACCAATGAAATAGATGACAAAACAATATATGTTACCACGCTCACCAAAAGCATGGCCAAAAATCCGACCACGATACCCAAAATCACGGCTGCGACCATGACCATGGCTTCGGCAACCAAAAGCAGAACCAGAGAACAGATCTGACCAGCCATGAGCGACGGAACAATACTAAACAGCGATGAACAGTAACGATGATATACAGTAATAGGTGAATAGTACCGACGATGAACAGTATATATGTGAACAGTGCCGACAGTGAACAGTAATCGGTGGACAATGGTTAATGGCTATAGATTTCAGTTAAGTGACCGATTTGGGATTTCGATGGGTGGAAGAGATTAGGGTTAAGATAGAGGCCAAGATTAGGGTTGTGATTTTTAGGGTTTTGCGGTAAGATGATGATGGCGGTAGAGGGTGGCGGCTAGGTTTGTATATCTAAGGTGGATGGTGAACCCGCTCTGATACCATGTTGTAAGAGAAAGAAGAAAAAGTGCCCTAACACAATCAACTCTTATTTATATAATGGAAAATCATAATATAAGACTACATTAACCAATGTGGGACTAATAGCAACACTACTATATTCTAACAGCGACAAGGCAACGATCGACGAAAATCAAACCATCGGTGATCGGTCGAAGACTCGAAGATAACAGAGGCGGTCGCCTTTGCTTTCGTTTTGATGGACTATCGATATACGAAGGAAAAATTATCCTGTGTGGTGTCGCCGTAAATATCAATGGGTCAGTCTATTAATTTCTGAAAATTTTCAATATGGTAGTAGTTTTTTTTCCCATGGGTCGCCTGACCCCACACCCTTGGTAGTGGCATCACCTTTGCCTAGGGTATGTGAAAACTGCTCACTACATTGCTCGAGCAGCTTTATTAAGAATATTTTATTTTTTTAATTAAAGGTGAAATATTGTGAGAGAATGACTTGTCTCGTAAAACAGAAAATATTAAGTACTTAAAAATTAAGAATCTTAGTGGAACGGAGCCTAAGTGTGTAATGATGTGTGACGCTTACTTTTTAATGTTATTTATGGGTTGATATTGCTAGGCAAAAAAAGATACCTGAGGTTTTCAGCTTGATGATATTTAGGAATGTGACAACAATCATCAAAATGATTAAACTTTTTTTCTTTTGCAAGACAAAAGTCTGAATAGACATTTTCACACTAGTCACTTTTTTTTTGTATTTGTCGATTTTTATCTTTCAAAGATAGTAGTACTTATTACACATAGAAGAAAAAAATAAATTGCTTGCCCGGAGGGCCAGAACTCAACTATGATACCAACTTTTTAAGGGCGGGCAAATGAAAACTATAATCCTTTGGGTTTCACAGAATCACAGTTTATTAATCAGATGTACAAATAAGCTAAGGGAGAAACGCTGAAGACTTGATAAACAGGTACTATGCGTTTGGATAATAGTTAGAGGAGAATATTTTCGATAGATTGTTTTGGTATTGGGGTATTTACACCTTCTCTCCATTATTGGACAATTGGGACATGTACACATTTTACAAACATACCTGATGTTTTACACAAACTCAACTATCTTTTTTCAGGTACTCGACTATCTACACCACCAACAAGAACTACTCCCCAATCAAAGACAAGTGATAACCAAGCTATTAACGGGACGGGTCCAGATCCTCTCTATTCATTGGCATATTCAATGGTTTGGATTTGCCAATCATTAATGGTCCGGGCCGGATCCTCTCCGGTTCACATTCAATGGTAAGAATTAACTTTAATGGGTAAGAGTTGACAAGCAAATCGAAACTGTTGATTTCAGCAAATGGATGGTTTAAGTCATGACTGTCTCCTCCAATTTAAAACAAGGACCGGAGAAAATTCATTTCCTAATGGGATTAAGAGAATGGGAAAACCAAAAGGCACTTCTAGCAAAATTATACTCCGCTTCTAGCCGATAACCTGAAGAGATTTCATTTTTCAGTCGCAGCTTCCGGCAACCATCAAGGAGAATCTGAGTTCTTTATATACTAGAGGCACCTCCATAGATTTTCAAAGTAGCAACCCAAGCCTTACATGCCAGTATTAACACAGAAACATGTGTTTAACAAAACAGTAAAGATCATGAGCCTCATGGCCTTGCAAAGAGCTTAAAAAGGGAAAGAGAAGAAAGCTATCGGTGTCTTCCCAAATCCTCAAACCTTCCAGAGTTCAGAGCGACCAAAGTTCTCCCTAAAATAAACAAAAGGACACATACATTAGCAACCAAAGCAGGATAACTGAAAGGCCATATGCATATCAAGATGAAGAATAGTTGAGTAAAAAGCAAGAGGGGGAAGAAAAACTGCAAAATCTTGTTGCAGGAATCTTGCAGTACCTAGTATAGATTGTGCCAGATACAGATCCTAAAACTTCACTACTTCATCCGGCTACATCAGAATTACAAATGGTGTGAAGAAAGAGTCAAGATTTGAATTTGAAATCTTCAAATGGAGTGGAACAACATACACATGCATGACATTTATTCATATCTGTTGATAAATATATAACTACAAACATTCCAGAGCAATTACAGTAGTTAGCAGTATAATGTGAGAGGAACAGCAAGGAATACAGCTAAAAACAAGCGTATGTCATTACTTATAGAACAAGGTAAGAACAAAAATGCTAATGATACATTCGGGACGCATTAACGTCCTGTGTAACCAGGTGAGTACACCAGTGTCCCCTAAGAGAAATTTTTGAAACTGAAGTACAAATGATGCCAATAAATAGATTGAGAAAATAAAATATAAGAAATGACCAGAGTTTAGAATGTTTGTGGGTGTTTGCAAAAACTTATTTTGATAGATTTTTAGATTCTACTTAGAATGTTCGTCAAAAATCTACATAACTGATTTTTAGAATCTACAGATTCTGAGAACCTAAAAAAGGAAAGAAATTCACAAAATCTCAAAGTTGACATTGGGTAGCTTTTGAAATTCTACAACACAAATTCTAAAAAAATAATGAAATTCTCATAATCTCGCAGATGCAATAAACAGGTTTTTTAACTGATACAAAAATACAAAATCTGCAGCAGAATCTGAAGCTAAAATCTAAAGTCTGTATCCACAACTATCGCAAACACACCCGTAGACCTACAGAGCAAAAAATCTAGAAATTTATGACTTTAAAGCTATGGAGACGAGCATGGTTTTCATTTGGTCTACAACATTGTTATTAAAGGCGTGAGGCACATCGAAGTGTATAGTCCATTTGGGCTTGGGCGCAAGGAGCAAGGTGAGGTCCAGGCTTTGCTGAAGTCAGGCTCCCATTGTAGAAAAAAAAAATAGAAAGGCAAATATATTCTTGATCTACCATATGCAATTTGAACTTCAAAAGTTCCAAACGCCATGAGACAAAACAGAAATGCAGAAACAGAAGCAACTTAGACCAAGGATTTGAACAGATTCTAAACTAACCTGTCCAGATTTTAGATAAAGCCTCAATACATTCTAAACGAACCTGGATAAAAGATAAACCCATTCAGGAGAATAATTCTGAACAATAGGTACCACTTCTAATAAATGTAACTGATAATCACAAACTACATTACAAACAAAGGATTTGTATGCTGAAAACCAGACCTTTGAATCAGCACTTTCTAATCCTTTCAACAAAGTAGGTATCGCACTAATATCTTTGCATGGTAGGCTACCTAAGCCACCACCAGACAATAATGACAAGGATTCCAACGACTTTATAGTCTTTTTTGGGACTGCAGCTCCACTCTGCAACACAAAATTAAAAAATTATGCAAACCCAATTATATTCGGGAACAGAATGGTTGAACCTCATGATCATAGTCATACCACAAAAGGGTTTTCTCTGCACTCTGCCTCAAGTGCAATACAAAGAGCAGCAGGTCTGACATCTGAGAAGAACCCTTTGATATCTTCAAGAAAAGGAACAACTTAGAATAACTATCATCAGCTCAAGATATCCCATAGTTTCAAAACCCAGATGAACATTACCTGGCCCAACAAACTTGTGTAAAGCACCAATCAGTTTTATAGTGGCATTTCTAGCGGCAGCAACACTGGATAGCAAACCCATAGATTTGCAAAAATACAGCAAATCCTGAGAAACAAATAACAATAACAAACAATTATAGTTGCACTAGTACTTCTACACTTCTACTAGAGGGAGAAACAAAACATATTACATAATCAATTCACAACTTTTCATACTAAGCAAAATTCCTACGGAGCCATGGCTTTGGGTTCTGACATAGGATCTCGTCACAGGACAATAGTGACCCAACTAGGGTGGAAAACCATTTATCTGGTGGACGAAGGAGAATGAAACCATTCAATCATGGAGACGGCATTGGCCCCAAACCGCAATTACACGTGCAGATTGATAATGGTTAATGGGTCTGTACCTATACTACCGTGGGCTGGTAGAAGTATCAAACAGGTGGATTCATGATCTGCTATGTTAACCAGACTTGGATACAGGTGTCGGACTCGACATAAGTTAATAGTTCTCAAATTGTACCACCCCCTCTGTCCCTTTCTATTGGCCCACTTCTCACTTTTTGTTGTCCCCAAATAAATGTCCACTTTGAAAGTCAACAAAGAAAATGGGGTGACATTACAATTTTGCCCTTCTCTTTTTTGGATTTTCAAATTCAAAACCACCTAATTCTTTGAAAATGGTGAATGGTAATATGGAAAAGTTGGACTTTTAAAAGTGTAATGATTAGGTTTCCTTAATAAGTTGGATTCCCAAAATAAGGGGACAGAGGTAGTCTCTTGAACCATTTAGCCTTTAGCCCAATATCTATTATTCTCCTTCGCCGGAACATCAACCTAATAGCTGGAATTTGCAGTGTCTGACACAGATGGTGTGATGACGGACAAGAAAGAGGGAGAAGGGGAGAGAGGCACACAAGGGTCAAAACCCTAATTCTCAATTTCTCATTAATCAAGTCTGACAATTACATCGTTGAACGTCTTTATTTATAGAGTCATAACCCTAATGGAAATAAAAGAAACATTAAAAGAACCTAATTAAATATTAAAAGGCCTCCTAGTACTAATAATTGAACTAATAAAATTACCAAAGACACTTATTGGACCAAAAAGACTTAATTGTACGCATCGGGCCCATGGCTTTGGGGCTTCCAAAGCAGACAACTACGGTCCAACCAATCAACGGCTACACCATCATGGTGTCGAGGCTGATATCGTGTCGTGTCGACAACTGGTATGACGCCCTAAATTGGCTAGTCGATGTAACATGCGTGATTTGTATGGTTGATTGAGAGGTGCCAAATAATTTGCATCCCTCATACTCTAGAGGAAGCTATACGGATGGAAGTGAAGTAGAATTTCTGGGAGTTCAGAGGCTGGCGCCCCTCGGGGGAAAAGGTGGATCCCTGGTCATACTTAAAGGTGGCAAAGAAAGGTGATGGCCTTGGAGCTCATAGCATGTGGTGCATAACAGTGGTGTAGGAGGATGTGAAGTAAGTGTAGTGGTACGAAGAGAAGGAATGGTCATATTCTTACAAAGATGTTCGGTAGCTCATTTTGGAAACTGGTTCTCCGAGACTCCCAAAGGTTTTGGTGGTTCAGAGATGGCCAGGAGAATGTTTTCACGAGTCATACTCGGTTGCTATCTGAATTTTGCTAGATGTGGAACAGATGGGGTGAGCAACTATAAGGAATTTTTCAAGAAGCAGAGAAGCCTTTGGATAGAGCAAAAAGTTTCCTTATTGTTATTCTTGAAGTTCAAACACCGGGAAGGTTTTTACGGACTTGAACAAAGTTTACATTTTGTTGATAACCTTGACTTGTAAGAATCCACAAGCCTTCATTGCCCTTTTGTGTTGTACAGCCTTGTTTTTCTAAGGATGAAGGTTATCCTATGGTATAACCTTGCATAAGGTAGCATCCCCTTTTTATGCTCTTTAATATGACACACGTTAGTTATCCAAGACAAATATCATAATATGAACCTTCACACTACCAGAATAGTAATACAAGATGACAATATCATTCTACAAGAACTGGAAATACCTCAAGTTTTAAATCTGAAACACCAAAGTCCTCAACTGCTGAAACCATCCACAGGATACCATTGATAAGAACCTTGGGATTACGGTGCTCCTTCATGATTTTGTAAAGCTAGAACAAAGAAAAATGTAGATTTTCGGAAACCAATCAGACACACAAAAATGCAGAATGATAAAAAGAGTAGACCTCCCTGCCTCAACATGGGACCCATCTAAGCATCGGTTGCATGCATATCTTTACTAAAACCAAAAAGTAAAGTACCAAAAGGCAGCCAGACTTACTCTTTCAAAAATAAATCTTGGGCCTACGGCCTCCGAAAACGTTGTTAGGCACTTCTTGGCACGAGCACAGGTCCTCATATCCGCAAAACATTTACCAATACCTATCAATGAGGCATATTACTGGAGATTACAAAGCATACAAGCTTCCTCTTAACTACAACTTAAGCACCAAAAAAGGGAGAAAAAAAAAAACAGATTTTCTACAGCACTGGCTTAGAAAACCACTCCGAGACACTAGTTTGTCTCACCAATGCATGTTTGTTTTATCCACAGTGCTTGATAATTAACAGCCAAAGTACCCACCAAGAATGCAAAGAACAACACAATTTTTCGGAAACTTAGATGCAGTTGAAGCTATATGGGTGATAACATCAATAACCTTTAGCTGGACCTGCAATTTTCAATGGGGACAGATCAATAATCTAAAGTACCCTCAACACCTCACCAGGAAGATAACCTAAAAAGTCAGGTACCTGAACATTTTTCTCACTCCATCCAGGAACAGCACAGAGGAAACAAACTAAGATCTCCACCGACTGGTCAAGTTCCTTTATCAATTCCACCTGCTCTTTAAATGACACAATTGCTGCAACAAAAATAATTGTGGTTAGTCGCTAGAACTTGATCGCGGCAAATTGTAACATGGGCACATCAAGGTGCTATCAATTGCTAGAATAGAAGAACTTGGCTTGTGTCACATGCCAAAGATACAACATAAAACCAGAAATGCTAGAATCGTCTGAACCACAACATAAAAAAGGCACATAACAACACAACCACTTTCAACCACAAGAGAAACTATAAATGATAAGCAACTGGTTTAACTCCATGCATTTATCCCCATTACTCAGGATAATAATCAAATAAGTCAGTATATATTGAAAGAATCACCCTGCACCAGGGATATGATCCTAAGACCATTTCAAATCTATTAGGGTATATACCCTCAGATCAACAAAATTTCAAGGACAACGACAAGCATATTGTATGACCATGTCCCTCTGTAAATGGAAAGCGTCTAAACCAGTAAGTCAAACAACACCAGCATTTTTTTCTTTTTCTTTTTCTCTCTTTTAACCCACAACACTTAAGACTTGGTAGTTTCACCGAAATTAATTGTAGAATGTCAAGAGAAATCATAAACAATGATTTTCCACAATGATCACAGAGAGAAAATACCTTTAAACCTCTCTGTCCAGACAGCGCTCTTCAATTGGGCAACAATATGAGGTTGTATGAGAGAACCTACTCTGCGTTCAATCTCTTCAAGACTCATATCACCTGGCTGCAAATATTCAGAACCCCAAGAAGTAGTGCAACTTTCAGGTCACGTCATTGAGAATAATGCATAAGCAATAAATATTAGTACAACAATACTAAGTAACACTAATAAAATGTTGAAGAAAACTAGAACAAAATTGCCTTCCATGTTCTTAAACAATAGCACAAATACAAAGGAAGTACAGGAAATGAAAAATCTGATGTTTCTTAATAACATAGAAACAAGATAGGGAGCACTAACCACTCCATCCTGAAACCCTGCCGTCTCCAAAGGAGTCAATATATCAACAGCGCCAACAAGTTGATACTCATCTATTTCCTGGGCTGCTGGCAAACAAATATTTAAGGTCCAAGCATTCAATGCTGCAACTAGTTTCATACAGAACCACGTCAAATTATACCACTAATGCTACATACCCAGGGAAAAATGCAAAAACGTGCCCAAATTTTGATATATGTTGACCAGATTCATTCATGGTATAGCTCACCGCCCATGTCACAATAAAGTTGTGCATCATCCTCTACCTTACAGGGTACTTTTTCAGGGTAAATAGCATCTCAAAAATTATAGTAACTCCAAGTCTTAAATGCCAAATTCAATCACAAACATGACGATAAGCTATGCTCAACCTCATTCATCGACAAATTAAAGAACATAACTCGCTTATGCCTTGTTCGGTTGCATATTTGGAAAAAAAATTCAACTCAAAAAACACTCATTACCCCTACTTCTAATCATTACTCTCATTTCTCTCTCCAATCATTACTCTCATTTCTCTCTCTATCTCTCTCCACTTATTATCCTTATCTCCTATTATTACCATAATTTCTCTCTCTACTCATTACCCTAAAAACCAAACTAAAAAATTTCCCAAAAGGGAACCAAACAAGGCATTAGTTTTACAGAATCCATCACTTACCATCAGCAACAGATTCTTCACGACCAGAACCTACAATTTCAGACACAGGTTCTTGCTCGGATCTGAGGCCAAAAAAATAAAAATTCATCAGATGATTGAATAAAACAAGAACTTTAATCAACAAATTAACTTTAACTTTAATAGATGATAGCGTTGTGGATATGTCCTTCAACTGCAAAAGTACAAATACTAATGCACCTAGTGTAGTATTACAAACATAAATAATCTCAGCTGCAAGCAAATCTGCTAGAGATGAGCTCAACTCAGATGCCAACTGAAAATGGGTATGGTTGGAATCTATTGATAAGAAATAAGAATAAGATAATCATGAGCACAGGGTACGCATCAGGCAAGCTTGCCTAAGGAAACAAACCCATGAGGCGTATCAAACTAACAGAGAGAAGCACCAGTTTCTTGATTGCTAGAAACTTGCTAATTCCACACCTTGTTTCCTCTTTCGAGAAAAACATTAAATTAATACTCCCTCCATCCCAATTTGTTCCGCCTACTTTGACTTTCACGAAATTTAAGGAAACATTGTACTTACATTGACTTTTGATCAATTTCACCATTTTACCCTTTTGAGAAAATATTACTAAAATTTTGTAAAAATAAATAATGGAACCCACCAATTCAAAAGTACTCTCCTCTTGTCATGTCATATGAAAAGAATGGAGCCAAATTCAGTTTTGCCGGCCATTTGCATTGAATTTGAATTTGGAGGGAGAATCTCTCTCCTTAAATGAAGGGTAAAATGGTAATCTCGACATCTAAAAATGGAAAGTTTTGAAACAAGCGTATCATTTTGGGACATCCCAAAAAGGAATAAGGGCGGAACAAATTGGGACGGAGGGAGTACTCCCCCTAGTTCTTCATAATAAGGAACAAAATGAATAAAGCTACACGTGCCACATGAAAAAAAAAAAGGGTCAAATACTGAACTCCAAGGATTAAAGAAGAAACTCGCAGAGTCAAAAAGTCAGCCACATGAAAAATGGTCAAATCCAGTACTCCAAAAATTAAAGGACAAATTCTCAAAGCCATTATGTCGCGAAACGGAGCATATCCTAAGTCAACTATCAAACAAATAAGTGTACACTACCCTAGGCAGCAAAACGAACTGAAAAGCACGATGCGCCCCAATGGATGAAGCTTAACTCACGTTATGTGGAAAGAGGAAGAAACGGATCAATGACAACAGATAAGAAAAGAGACTACACAGGAAAATAAAAATCATAGAAACAAGGTAAATAAATGGTACTTTCCCAGAAAAAAAGGCCTAAAGGCATTTCCCAGATCCCCCAAACCAGCACGAGGTCTGAAACACAAACGACTTTTTATACAATTGCAAAAAAGTTAGCTAGTACCCAAGTAAATTGACAAATCGATCACGCCCAGTAATTCTTTTGAGGTAAATTCTGTGTTTCAATAGAAGAGAACACCAAATCACTAAAGAGGTACCTTGTTTTGCGAGACGGTCTAGCTATCCCAGAGACACTGACAAGCTCAGCCTCCAATTCTTTTTTCTTTAATAAAGGAACAGAAAAAGAAAATTAAACCAGAGTACAAAAATAAGAAGTAAAAGACACCACAACCAGAAAATAGCTAACATACCATCGCATTTGGCATTTTCTCAAACAATACTGCTTTCACTGTTTCTTTTCCAATCCAACGACAAAGCTCAAGTGTTAATCCTCTAGATGAAGCACGAACATTTTGATCTCGGTGGTCAAAGAGTTCAGGCAACAGCTTTAATATTCTTTTAGGGGGCACTATCTTCGCCCCAAAATCTCTAATATATGCCAAAACATACAGGAGTCCCCAAATCAGCAAGAGATGTAAAGAGCAGTCAAAAGAAGATTCCATCGTACCAAACACACGTGCTCACCTTAAAGCTTGCAAAATGATATCAATTGCTGGAACAACTGCTTTAGCACCCTTTTTAATAATAGCTTTCTCCATAGCATCCTGCAAATGGTCATAACTATTTGACAGTACTCAAACAATAATATGAACATTGAAGAAAAAGACAAACAAGAACAATGATCCAGTAAAAGGATGCACTTCAGCAACGGAGGCAAGTGGGAGGGTTCTTTGTGGGGACTCCTTTCTCTGTCACATTCTGTTCGCTAAAAGTGCTCTGCCCACCATATGCATAATTTCACACAAACAGAAAATGCTGACAGAAATAACCGCCCCTTATTTTCCAAATTCTCCTACCAAAACTCCATTCTCCAGACTTTTTCTTCATTGCATTGAATTGTTTTCTCCTAAAAAGTTAAGAAAATTTTGGATCCGTTTGTATTCGTAAATTCCTTTCTGGAATGAAGAAGTACATTCTTAGGAACATGCAATCCAAGACGTAAACATTGGAGTATCAGCAATGCAAACAGAAACACTGTTTACTCACATAAACATGGGACTACTTATCGAAAATGTATAGGTAAAATACATGTGGTACCGTAACACTTAACCCTTCATCTTCTTAACGAAAAAGAGATTGGAAGAAATCAGGAGTTTACAAAATTCTTCCAAAGGCTATAACCTATAAGTACAAAGTCATAACATATATTTGCAATGTTGCCCTTATAGGAGTAGGAATTCTTGTGCAACTATGAATTTAAGGGTAAATAATGTCTTCTAAGTCTATTGACTCCCTAATTTGTCCAACAATTACTTTATGGAAACAAAATGTTAAGCCACATCATCAAACCAGATACGTAAGCAATAAATAAAGTTGAGAAAGTATTAATCATTGATCTTCGACATTAGTGAAAGAAATGCCACTAATATTCCATGTTTCATAATGTCACTTGCTACTAACTACATTTCGAACTTGTAACATCAAATGCAAATATGCACTGCTACAAAACATAGATATTCAGAATGTTGTCCAAAATCCACATACCAATACAACGTCAACAGACTCCAACTCTATCAGAAGCATAAACACCATCTGAGACTTCTCGACCGTCTTGGGTCTACCAGTCAGGCATTTTGCTGCAATTATATCACACACTTCTTTCGCATATCTTTCCCTACCAAAATTGAAATTGCAAATCTGACCAGAAATCAAATGTGAAAAGGAATACAAAAAAAAAATAATGAGACAAGAAAACAAAAAAACAACGAAGTACGCAGAATCTGCATCAACAACTTTCAAGTACGCAATCAGCGCGTCGAGAGCCCTCTCCTGCACGTACGGGTTTGAATCCGCAACGGTGTTCTTAAAGAACGGCCCTGACCAACAATTGAGTACCAATTAACCAAACGAAATCCTAGCTAACCGAAAACCAAAAAATTCATGTCTAACGAACGTAAACGAAACCCTAACTAACCGAAAAACCAAAGAAGTCCATAACTAAGGAACGCAAACGAAACCCCAACTAACCGAATTCGCGTAGGCGGGGATCCTCGGGATCCGTGATGGAATTGCAGAGGGCGGCGAGGTTGATGTTAGCGTCGTTCCTCACCTTCCAGTTCTTATGCAACAGTCGAACCTCCCACGGCAGTTCCGTAGCCTCCTTCAACAACTTCTCATCCTCCGTCTCCGACATTGTGCTACCGAATCTACTACAGAAGCTCTGTTAGAAAGAGAGACTCCGAGCCGACAGGAATAGCCTCGGCCGTCGAGAGATGGGGCGAGAGAGACCAAAATGGGAATAGCCTCGGCCAAAACTGTAATGACAAATGGGAGGAAAATGAAAGGAAAAAGTAGGGGAGAATTTTAATTATCATAGCGCCAACGAATTTCTTTGGTTAAGACCCCAAATTTCAACATCCAATTCAACGTATTGAATTGACATGCAAATGAATCGACGTGATACCCCTTGAAACGATTGGGGTCCCATCGAGCTTGTCAAAAGATGTTTCCCACTTTTCCGCCGCGTAGGCGTGAGCGAAAAATCAATGACGTGTGCGGTATGAGCGCGGGCGTGCCAGGACTTGTCGTCGTCCAACGTATGAAAGGCATGGGCGCCTCAATCTGATTTCGTATATAGTACGATTGCGTGTGACCCAAAGGGTGAGGCCACAAAGAGATTCGTGGTTTGCCACAACGAGGTGGACTTAGAATTTTCCAACTGTGTGAGAAAAAGTAGAGAATATCGTAAAATAAAGACGAACTTTATTATGTCGGAATAATAAAGTTGGGTACAAGGAAAAGTAAAAACTCAAACTACTTGATGAAGTAATTGAGTTGGGTACAGAAAAAGTAAAATAGGTGCTGGAAAGATTTTGGTTTAAGCGCTGGGTTTTAAGGTATTGAACCCATTTTCCTTCTTGTTTTCTGCTATTTATAGGCAAAATCCCACACAAGCCGAGTCATAAAAATCAACAGCCACCTCCGAAATTGAACTAGGCTCCGTTCCGGAACGTAAAAAAAGTCCTTATTTTTTAAGAAGGCAATTTCAAGCTCAAAAATAATAGGCTTATTGAAATCTAAAAATATGCACTATGGATCTTGTTTGAAAGATTTCGATGAGATCTTTTATACGGTGCAAAAAAAATCAAAAAAATATTTTTCATTTACACTATTTTTGAGTTAAAAATGTGAAATAGGTACTTATTTTGTAAGAAGGTGCTCTGAAACGGGCCTAACGGCCCGTTTGGATGAAGGATTTGTTTTAGTAGGATTTGTAATGAGGGGGGATTTGAAGGTGGATATGTTAAGAAGGGTGGCCCCACCTTTTAAGAAGGGTGAATTTGTAATGAGGTGTTTGGATGGATTTTTGAGAAGGGGGATTTGAAAGGTGGATATGATGGGAAAAGGTGTTAAATGACTTATTTGCCCCCACTTTAGTATTTTAATGGACAAATTACGTTTTTAAATTATAATTACATTAAATACATATATACAATTAATTATTGCATAAATTTGAATCAAGTTGTCTTTAAATTATTTTAACCTTTTTTGATTTATTATTTTTGAAAATCCGAATTATTTATTTTCAATTTAGTAATTAAAAAGTAAATTTCGTAATTACAGTAAATACATATTTATAACTAATTATTGCATAATTATAAATGTAATTATATTGAATAAAATTTAACCTTATTTGAATGGTGGATTTGTAATTTCATATATATTAGAATATGATGGGATATGATGGGATAAGATGTCAAATGACATAATTGCCCTCAGTTTATTAATTTTATGGATAATAAATGTTAATTTCATATATATTAGAATATATACATATTTATCATTAATTTTGGGTAAAATAAATTCATTTTATCTTTAAATGTTGAAATCTTAGTAGTATTTATTACGATTTTTTCAAAAATAAAAATAAAACCGAACTTTATATATTAAAAAATATAGTTAAAAAATTAAGTGCTTCAATTTTTAATCCGTTTGAACGGGTGTGAAGATCTTATTATTCTGATCATATTATTCTAAAGAGACTTTTATTAATTTTGTCTCTAAGGCTCTCATAATCACGTTTCTGCTCTATAGGATTGCAAATTGATGGTTAAAAAATTAAGTGCTTCAATTTTTAATCCGTTTGAACGGGTGTGAAGATCTTATTATTCTGATCATATTATTCTAAAGAGACTTTTATTAATTTTGTCTCTAAGGCTCTCATAATCACGTTTCTGCTCCATAGGATTGCAAATTGATGGTTAAAAAATTAAGTGTTTCAATTTTTAATCCGTTTGAACGGGTGTGAAGATCTTATTATTCTGATCATATTATTCTAAAGAGACTTTTATTAATTTTGTCTCTAAAGCTCTCATAATCACGTTTCTGCTCCTTAGGATTGCAAATTGGTGGTTAAAAGTCAAGGACAAAACAGTCAAAAGCCACCCGGATTCACGAGCACCAGGTCGAACCCTGTCGTTAACTAAACCTGGAAGAGCCGGATTCCATTTCCGGCTTTGAGCTCAAATCCCACTTGCATTTTTTCCACCCAAACACCGGACAAGAGGGAGAGTGGGATATTATATCAGGGGGTTGGTATATCCGGGAGCTTCTCCCCCATCCAAACAGGCTCTAAGTGTCCCACATTGCCATGCATGGCAGTTTGTAACCGTTTTAAAGATCATGGGCTAATGTCTTCCCATGGGCTGCCATGTGTCCCGAAAGTCCCATGAAGTCAGGCCATTGTCCAGCATCTTTAGATCATGGGTAGCAATCGAAGGGAAAACCAACTTAACGTGGTTTACCATTTTTCTTTTTGAATTAAACTAATCACCCATGTATCAATAGTTGTCTCCATTTTTGGATGGATATGGCCGACAGTTAATCTCTAGTTTTTCCATGTGTGCACATATCCAAATAAATCCACCTCTAAGGAAAATTATAACCCGCTTCACTTGGAATTTAATTAATCGGGCCTTGCTCTAAACCACAAAATTAATGTGGCTCATTAATTTTTTAGCCCGAGAAACTCATATATATCGGCCCAATTTAATTAACAATTAATTAAATGGCCCTCCAGTGCTAGCCCAAGGTTTGGTGCCAAAAACGGGTGTAAACAATGCTCCATCATGCCTTGATTCTTTACTTTTAAGATCAAGGCGTGTATAAAAAAGAAAACTATTTTTGGCATCCAAACAGACCTATGTTGTAGCATATATTCTTTTTTCACCTCGCTTATGGACTTAGTAGGCATTAGGCATTTTTTATGTTCCCTTCAGACCTTTGACAAAATTCTCTGAATTCAGACCTTGGAAGGAGTCTACCAGTTGTCTTTGGACAGCCCTTTCAAAGGCCTCTTTTAGAGATAAATGCCTCAAGCTGCATCTTCCAAGGCCATTTAGAGTGATTGGATGATGCTCATGCCTATCTCAGAGCTGAATCTCAATGCTATCGCCTTTTATCAGGCCTATTTACACCAACAAAGGCTTGTGTTCAGGTCTAATCGTAAAAAAACGATCGAACCATAAAAAAGGCCTAGTAAGGACTGAAAATATATGGGAAGTACTGAACTTTCACTTTGAGTGCTCATAATAGTGATTCAGTCCTACGGGAAAGATCTGAACTTCTGCTTGAATAGCTTATGATATTGGCTCAGGCCTAGACAAAGAGCTCAAAGGGCCTTCGAACCTGTAGCAAAAGCCTGTTTACACCAATAGAGTCTTGCATCCAGGCCTGGTGTTAGAGAAACCATAGAACTTCGAAAAGGCCTGGGAAGGGCTGAAAATAAATTTGAAGGTCTGAACCTTTGCTTTGAACTTTCAAGCACGCTTAATGAAATTAAAAGGCCTCCACCTCTGCGGAAAAAGCCTAGTAAAACTCTAATAGAGCCTATTCAAGGGCTGATAGGCCATGGCCAAACATTGTAGAGGTGCTTGTTCGGCCTATGAAGGATTTTCTTTGTTCTTAGCCCTTCTTGACACCACTTTGGCATTTTTGTGTAAGCCAAGTGAATAACACTTGCTTTTGATGTGCCCAACAAATCCAACGTGGGCGCAATTCTACACACTTAAGGCCTAAAATTGGTCTATGCTTATAATACCTTTTGGCAGTTTGGACAATGCCAAAAAGGCCTTCATGAACCGGGGGAGGAGAGGGATCTCTGATTACAAATGAATCGTGATCAAGCTTTGAAGTGTCGCTGCTTTCCTCTTCTTCATTCAATTCCTCCTATTCTGGAATGGGTGCAACATGCAATTCAGTCCTGCCCATAGGACTGATGGCAGGTCTGGATTCTTCCTAACTAGCATCAATGATCTGCTCACTACCCAGGAGTGAATCCGGATGTGATAAATCTCTAGACACTTGAGAAAGCTCTTGAGAGGAGAGAATGGACTGATCTTGCCTCATAATAGGACTTTCTATGTTATGGCTTATCCCAAGTTTGAGATCTTGCTCTCTTTGCGTTGAAATAAACCTATCTTTTCGCTCCGCCAGGTATGAAAATAGCTTACCATCCAAAATTTTTTGGAAGACTCCTGAATGTTGGCTGTTGCACTCAGACCTGAGACTGTTGCCCCTATCATTTTGATGTTTATCATCCAAACCTTGGCGCCATTCGGGAATCCTCAAAGGATTGAGCTGAGAACTTTGCCTCCTGAGTCCAAGTCCTTGGCCTCCTTGCCCCCCAAGTGTAGGGTTTTTGGAAGCTAAGGACTGAGAGAAGCCTGGAGGTCTGATGTGCTTGCTGGAAGTTTGTTAAGACTCTTGCCCCCCGAGTTCAATTCCTTGGCCTCCTTACCCCCTGAGTGCAGGGCTTTTAGCAGTTAAGGACTGAGAGAAACCTCAAGGCCTGAAGCGCTTGTTAAAAGCTTATTTAGACACATTTAGGCCTGAATTTGAGCCTAAACTGCCAAACTGTGACAGCAGTGGTGGAGTTGGAGTTGACCTCATGTATTCGATGGTGTTTTTGGAGTTGATTACCCATTCTTCAATCTTACGCAAAGATGCATGCAAGGGATCTATGAACTCCTGTGAGAGTTCTTCGTTAGATGCAACGGTACAGGACTGAGTGCTCATATTTTCTTCAACTTGTCCCCCAAATGTCTAAGTAGGAGGATCACCAAGCCCACTATTTTGGAATTCATGCTGTTCGGGCATGTCTGAATACATGATATGTGAATAGCCATGTGACTTAGCACTAAAGAAACGGTTTACCTCATGACGTAATTGGCGATCCTCATCTTCAAGCCTTCGAATTGCATCGTTGTAGTAGTTTTTTGCGTTGATATACTCATCCTCCATATGATTGAGTCGAAGCCTCTCTATGTCGAGATGGTAGATTTCATCTTCAAGCTCGTCGACTTTATCATCGCGCCAACGAATTTCTTCATTAAGTCACCAAATTTCAACATCCAATTCAACGTATTGAACTGACATGCGAATGAATCGGCGTGATATCCCTTGAAACGATTGGGGTCCCACCGGGCTTGCCAAAAGATGTTTCCCACTTTTCCACCGCGTAGGTGTGAACGGAAAATCAATGGCGTGTGCGGTATGAGCTCGGGCGTGCCAGGACTTGTCGTCATCCAACGTATGAAAGGCATGGGCGCCTCGATCTGACTTCGTATGTAGTGCGATTGCGTGTGACCCAAAAGGTGAGGCCACAAAGAGATTCGTGGTTTGCCACAACGAAGTGGACTTAGAATTTTCCAACCGTGTGAGTAAAGGTAGAGAATATCGTAAAATAAAGACGAACTTTATTATGTCGGAATAATAAAGTTGGGTACAAGGAAAAGTAAAAACTCGAACTACTTGATGAAGTAATTGAGTTGGGTACAGGAAAAGTAAAATAGGTACTTCGCTGGAAAGATTTTGGTTTAAGCACTAGGCTTTGAGGTGTTGAACCCGTTTTCCTTCTTGTTTTCTGCTATTTATAGGCGAAATCCCACAAAAGCCAAGTCATAGAAATCAATTGCCACTACTACAATAAAGCATAACAATCACAGCTATTGGCAGTGATAGTTAGTCTTCTATCACACTCCTCCTACCGTGATGGATTTGAGTGTGATTGTAAATCACTCTTTTTTATCACGGTTTTAAACCGTGATTGAAAGATAGAAACAATCACACCCAAAAAGCGTGATCGTTTCTAGCCAAAACCGAGATGGAAACTCATTTCCATGTTCTTTCCCTAGTTTTTATCACACTCTTCCTGAAAAACCGTGATTATATGTAGATAACGATCACCACCAAACACTGTGATCTTTTATGGCTAAAACATGAGATGGAAAATAGTTGGGTGTGATCTTTTCTGGTTTTTAGATCACGGTTTTCGTCTAAAACCGTGATTAAATGTTCTTATCATCACAGTCTAGAAATATGATCAAAAGATGCATCTTTTTTTTTTTTTGTGCATTTAAAAAATGCCCGAATCTCTAACCAATAATAAATACACGTAAAATATATATTCAACCCGTAGCTATCTTCTCCAAAACAAGACATAGGAATACAAAATATGCATAACTGATATTGCATCTTGCACAAAATATGTCATAGATAGAAACATCGTGTCGGAAAGCCTACATTGAATTAATCTAACGTCAATCAAATTTCTGAAATTGCATAAAAAATGTAGAACAAAAGCTTAACAATAAAAAGAACAAAGAAAACTAATTGAACCACAAGCATGGAGTTATGTCCTAAGCTACAACGAATTCTTCATTCTTTGAAGCCAATTTCAAGCACTCGCCATTCTCTGAAGCCAATTTCAAGCACTTCGTCATTCTCAGAGCATGCCTAAATCCACCAGAAAACAAAAAGTAGCAGTATCAAGAACTCCAATGCCTAAATCCAGCAAAAAACAAAAAAGCGAATAACTACATTAGCTTACTAAAAGCATGAGTCTGCAGTCGAGAGATCATCTTGAAATTATCACCTAATCCAAGAACATGTACACTCATGGAATTAAGAAACATAACTTTGCAATGTGACCCTAATGGGATGAACGTACCCAGATACCAACCCACACAAAAGGTTAACAGCAGGTGCACACTCTTATTGCTCATGACTAGATATGGTTGGTGACCAACAGCAGAAATCACAATAAGGTGTACTCTCGCATATGTTGGGGTGATCACCATGTAAACTAGACAAATAGTAGAAATATGATAAATGTAAGTTGGTATTTCTCAGCACCAAACAGAACGTTACAACAGCTAACTATTGCCATGAAGACCACAGTAGAACTCATAAAGTATTCTAGCATATACCAGAAGCCACACGACAGAAAAAACATAAAAACAATTCCCAAAAAACCCAAAAAGAGAGAGATTGCATTGATACCTCGACTGTTTTCCAATTAATAATTCGACTACTCCGTACTCCCTTACTGCTATCATAGAATTTGAATGCACTTCAAGGAGGCAATACTGTAAGTACTATCAACGTAATATGATTAAGCAAAGGGCTCAAACAATAATGCTCAAAGTCCAAAAACTTACGTCTTAATCAAGAGTTTAAGGGGTGAGTGGACTTCCTTATTAATTGAATCCATGTAGTACACTGTTGAAGACGACAAATCAACGACGCACAATACCCAATGGACCCTAATATGAAACAAGACAAAATTAGCTATGACCAATACCTCTTGCTTTGCTACAGACACAGCAGGAATAGAGAGCTAGACAAGCATACTAAAAGCACTATAGGTAAGCCCCTGTACGCAGATGCGATGACTGAGAAGTGCCAACGTTTGAGTTTTGCTAAAATTTGTGTTGAAGTGGATGTCTCTTCTGAGCTGCTGAATACAGTTGAAGTGGTCAATGCTAGGGGGGAGAGTTGTGATATTTCTGTTAAATATCCTTGGAAGCCATCTAAATGCTCTATGTGCAAGGTTTTTGGACATTCAGATGGTGGCTGCCCTAATAAGGTTAGGGAGGTGGTTGGTGCTTCTAACCCTTCTCAAAAGGGTGCATTATCTGGATTTTAATCCAATCCTTCCAAGCGTTTACAGAAGTAAGCATTCTTTCATGAAATTTACTGCCCCACAGCAATGAAACTTTCATTTGCATCACATAGTTCGACAAAGGTTCCAATCAAAACCATGTGATTTAGCCGGAATTTACAGTTCATAAACATAACAAGCTAATGACACAATAAAAACTTACAATCTGTAGTTTAATGGTTTTCCCATCCTGCTCAACCGTGCGGATTTTCTGCATAGAACATAATAGTAAGAACTACGTTACTCTTATGTAAGGATAATCCATAGACACAAACCAAAATAATGAAGGAGATTGCTTACGAAGTTGACTCCAATTGTGCTAATGTAACTTTCCAGATATGAATCATCCTGTTTACAGAAACTTAAACCTGGTTACTCAACCTGACATAAGCTTGGAGACTAGGAAAAATTGTACACTAACGATCATGTCACCACAAGAAGTGCAATTAAAGCATGTTTCAGAATTACAAAATGGGCGTGGGTGGTTTTGTACCACTGGCATTTCTCAACCATCAAGTCTGTGTCCTTGATTAGGTAAGCCAAAGAAAGATGCATACATCACACATTTTAAATTCCAGGACAGAGCTCATAGCCAAATAGCCAACGAAGCGAAATCCCGAATGAATACAATTTGGAGAAGATAAAGCATCAAGAACATCGACAATTTGATATTCAGACTCGGACAAAAGAGAGGGTAAAAGAAGAAAATGCTGCAAAAGAACTGAGACTTACAGCAAATCTCAAAAGGAGACATGATTTGCCAACGCCTGAATCTCCAATGAGCAAAAGCTTAAACAGGTAGTCACTGCAAATAAGAACAAAAGAATATATAAGTGTATATGACGTTGAAGAGGTTACAGGTAGAGAGAAATACATAATATATTTTTTGTTCAAATATATCGACTAGCTTAGCACTAAAATTACCAACATTGAACTCTTCAGATTTGTCAAACAATGCCATTTTCTGTTGTTTGTTGGTTGAAAAAAGGTAGGAGAGAAGCAAAATCTAAGACTTGTTAGGAGACTAAAGGTAATAGCAATGACGAGAAGACCCAAGAGAACACAATACTCCACCCAACTACCAACTCAAATGATTTACACGAAAGCTCCATTGTTCACATCCAGTAAAAGGACCCCAATTTCCTAACCCCCCCTCCCCCTTAATTGAAGACTTCTCAATTTTCGTTCCTCCTCAATATTCCAGCAGTAAGACGTTCAAGGCTTTTATGGGTTGAACAACTAATTATCCCCACGTCCTCCATTGACCATGTTCTTTCCAACCAAGCAACTTCCTCCACCAATTATCTAAATTTCACCCATAGTATAAAATGTTTGTCTAACCCTGATATGAAGGGATAAAAAAAAATCTTCATCTTTCAGTTTCTACCTATATGCCAACAAAAATACGGACTTTTTATTTCACTGAGCTTCGAAACAAAATGCAATGACTATTTGAGATTTATACAGTGTCCTGTGTCCAGGGCAAAACTCTGAAATAATACCATCTATTCCTGCCAAGTCTACCATCTTTAAAACACTTATGGCAGCTGGACGAGTCTGTTCCAAAAGGTATCACTAAGTAACCATTATGTGTCAATCAAGAATCAGTATCTGGTAGAAGGAAAATTAACCACCAGCAAAAAAGAAAATGGAGGGTAAAATCCCATCTGCGCTTACGGCTTACCTTACCAGTGGCTATCACCACTTTGAGACCCCTTGAAGAGGCCTCTCTTAGAGCTTGTGCCGTAGTTGAAGTAATTTGGCTTTGGCTGTTCAGCAGTGTGCCTTGTATTTGAATAGTAAAGCAACATAAGCAGAAGATAAATTCAAAGAAAAATAAACAGAGGCATTTCAGATAGGTCTCACCATCCATATCACATAAGATGTAGCTAAACTTTGGCTTGTAGAATCGTAGATTGCCTTGTTTCTTCCTGTCTTTTAACAATTAACGTGTAAGACTCTGCAACCTCACAAATAAGAAAATATAGCTTAATGGGTAAAGGATGTGGCTGGCCAAGAGGAATGTTTATTGGATGATTAAAAAAAACACGTACAGGCAATTATACCATTGAAATTACCATCTGTGTTATTATCCAAATGAGTAGTTCCATGATCAGCATCATAAGCACTTCGGATCAATCCTTTCCCCTTCCACCCAAGAGTCTTCAACAGCAATTCCTCCTCCTCCATTTCTGCTTCAGCTTCATCACTAAGTGCATAATGTGTACAAACCCAAAATTCATTATCAAATCCTAATGAATGAAGATTAAAATCAAGACCTATTTGGATCTATTGCAAAGCAGTTTCAAAATAGAATAGTTTTTTCCTTCTCGGTCAAGGAGTACCCTATTTGCATCTATCGTATTTTCTGGATCCTATTGTCCAAATATCCAAGGGTACTCCTAGGGCTCAAAAGTTTGTTCAAAACCGAGCCTTAGGAATCATATATATATGGCAAACAGTAGCCCCAAATACTGTCAGAACAAATATAGAACCGAATCACGAAGAAAGAATGAAAAATCAAGCCAGATAGTAAGGTGTGAAGGTTTAGATTTACGGAAAATAGAGGAGTAGCAACAAACCTTTGGGTGGAAGACAGAACAAACTCAGGATTGAAACCCAAGCACAGCAGTAATCGATCCTGAGGGAGAAAAAAGAATGAGAAGATTGGTCTATCATTGTGGTGTGAAGGTTATTGAAAACCAGAGGAGAAGGAACAAACCCTAGCAGAGCTGTAATCGATCCATCCTTAGCCATCACTCCTTCGCACGAGGTCGCAATATTTGTAACCCTAGCAGAGCTGTAAGCGATTGAGGCGGCGGCGTGTGAGGATGGGGGCGAAGAGGCGCCGTTTCTTCCTTCACGATACTGGAGAGGCCAGGAGTACCGAGCTTCAACGTGTGAGTGGAGAATATAACTAGGGCTTATTTTGGGCTAGCATGAAACGACGTCGTTTTGTGCTCATAACTTTTCAATTACTTTTCCAAGCGCGCGCGCGCCTAAACGAGAGAAGCAGCGCCCATGCAAAAAATTAGAAGTTTCCGGTTTTTATCAGTTTTTTATCTCACCACAAAAGCGAGATCTTTTATCTCGCTTTATTACGTGCCAAAGTTTTTTATCACACCACAAGGGTGAGATCTTTTTTTTTTTATCTCACTGCACGAGTGAGGTCATAAAGTCTTCTATCACACTGTAAGAGTGAGATCTTTTTTCTTTTATCTCGTCGCAAAAGTGAGATCTATTATCTTGCTCTTTTCCTTGGCTAAGCACCACTTTTTATCTCAGTTTTTTATTTAAACTGAGATTAAAAAGTTAGCCTACAATTTTTTATCACGCTTTCACTGAAAACTGTGATCTTTGTGAACCTCCTTAGTGTGGTATTTATCTATTATTGTAAGTGTCCCACCTCCGAAATTAAGCAAGTGTCCCACGTTTCCATGCATGGCAGTTTGTAGCAGTTTCAAAGATCATGGGTTAATGTCTTCTCATGGGCTGCCATGTGTCCCGCAAGTCCCATGAAGTCAGGCCTTTCTTCAGCATCTTTAGATTATGGGTAGCAGTTGAAGGGAAAACCAACTGAATGTGGTTTACTATTTTTCTTTTTAAATTAAACTAATCACCCATGTATCAATAACTGTCTCCATTTTTGGATGGATATGGCCGACAATTAATCTCTAGTTTTTCCTCGTGTGCACATTTCCGAATAAATCCACCTCTAAGGAAAATTATTCGGTGTAACCTGCTTCACTTGGAATTTAATTAATCGGGCCTTGCTCTAAACCACAAAATTAATGTGGCCCATTAATTTTTCAGCCCGAGAAACTCATATATATCTGCCCAATTTAATTAACAATTAATTAAATGGCCCTCCAACGCTAGCCCAAGGTTTGGTGCCAAAAACGGGTGTAAACACAAGCCCACCTGCCAAACAAGTTAGGGACTTGAGTATATATGGAAAGGACATCCACTATTCTCCCCTCCAAGCCGAAGACGGGGTGCGGTTGGCACGAGCCTCTGAAATTGAGAATTAGGTTGAAAACCTGGCTCCGCGGAGAAGTATGTTGAGTGAGGAGAAAAGCACCCAAGTTTCAGCCTGAGTGAAATGCTCATAGTTGAAGGCTTCTAATGCCTAAACCTCCAAAGCGCGCGCGTAGGGGGGAAAACAGTATTCCAGCTAACTAACGTTATCTTTTCCCGTTCGATGAGCTAGGAAATCTAGTTTAGTTTTGAGAATGGCGAAAGAAGACTAAGCAGGTAATTAAAGTGGATGTATAGGACATGCTTGATAAGTGTTGCTCTAGCTACCAGCTTAAGAACAAAAATGATCAAATTTTAATAGTTTTCCCTGATCAATACTTTGAGATACTAAATTTTGAATAGGATTGAGCGTTTGGATAGATTTTAGCTTTGACTGCGTAAAAATAAGACAATCGTCTGCAAAGCACAAAACAGAAATTGGAGGACCATTGCGCGACGCCCGTAACACAAGGAAATCCATACTTTTGGTGTAATTTAAGAATGACCAAACAAGATAGTCTATTGTTCTTTTTTGTCGACGATCGGCTAATGGAGTAGCGGATCTTTTGGCAAAATTTGATTTGTGAGGCTCTGGTGTTAAAACTTGGGAAGCTAGGCCTCCTGATTAGTTATTTTCTTTCCTTCGGAAAGATAACCAACCAGTTTGATGTACTCATTAATATTTATCAGTGTTATAATAAAATTTCTACCGTGTTGGCAAAAAAAAAAAAAAAAACAAGATAGTCTATTGCAATGATAAACAAATAAGGAGATAAAAGGATTCCCCTGATCTCTAAGAGCATCTCCAACCTTGACCCATTTTAAGACCCAAATTTAAAATTTGGGCAAAACTCACAAAAAATCCTCTCCAATCTTTGACCCAAATCCTTCCCCATTTTAGGTTTTACCCATTTTTTCCCCCAAATTTGAGACAACCCAAGTCTCTCCCCATTTTTTTTCCCAATATTTCAACGGCTCCTTCCATGCCATTCTGAGAGCATGGCGATTGGGGTCGGCTTTCCCAAGCTTAGATACCTGCAACTCTCTCTCTCTCTCTCTCTCTCTCTCTCTCATGGCCGCCGCCGCCAGAACGCGCGAGTTCCTACATATAGAAAAGAAAGGAGAATATGTGGATCAAAGTTCTGTGGGTGGTGGTAAGTGGTAGACTGTTTGGGTGGTTGGCGGTGGTTATGGAAGTGGGCCGGGTTCTTCTTCTTTTTCTTCACGGTAGTCTACCCCAAATCAAATTTGTTCCCTTCTATTATTTACATTATTGTCATTGAATACTTAAAAAAATAATATATTTGAGTAAAAGATCATTTTGCCATTGGAGTGAGCCTGACCCAAAATGAGTTTTTACCCAAATTTTGATCCAAATTTAAGTAAAATTTTGGGTCAAGGCTGGAGATGCTCTAAGCCCCCTGATGAAAGTTCACTATGGAGTTTTGGATGGACAATATTGTGGATATTCTACGTCTTTTAGAGGGTTTCTCGAGCACGGAGATGTGTTTTGTTAAACTGAGTGTCAATGTGCATGGTTGCCCATTGAGTCGCCCAAAAGGCAGAGATCGAGGTTTTGAGTTTTCTACGTGAGAGTTTAGGCCTCCTTTGTGGCTGCTATCTTCCTTCCAAGGAGAGGGTTGCCCGTTGTAATGTCTATTCTTTGAAAAAGAAAAAGAAAACTAATGATGTCCCCAGCAATATTGGAGCATCATACTCACAAATTGTATTAACCTGTTCCTAGTCATTGTATTAAAATGTTGTATTTACACCAATTTCTTACACCATTAAACTGGACTACTGGAGTAATATTACCCTAATCGGGGCGGCGGGAGGGCTCTCTCTCTCTCTCTCTCTCTCTCTCTCTCTCTCTCTCTCTCTCTCTCTGGGTGAAACCGGCCCCCAAACCCAGATCTATTCTGCGTTGGAGCTCGGTGCTGACATCAACTGCGGTTTGCAGCAATGGTGTGGGATATTGCGGCGACGGTGACGTTCGGCGATGGTGCTAGCGTTCTTCTTCCTCGGCGGTCTCTTGCACCGAATCGTCTTCTTCATTCTCTCCAGAGGCGGCGCGGTATCTCGACATCCGACCATGTCAATTGTTGGGGATGATTTTGTTTGTTTTGGTTTATTTTGTCCATGTGTTTCTTCCCTACGGCAGTCTTCCTCACCCACCGTTCGGGGGTGTCGTTTTTTGGTGTTGGTGTGTGTGAGTTGAGTTATGTGAGATGTATTAGTTGGTGTGAGTTAAGTTATGTGAGATGTAGTAATTGGTGTGTGGTGTTGCACCGTTGCTCTTCTTATGTGCATGTATGGGGTTTGGAGATGTAGGTCTTTGGATTGCCTACCCGCTTATTCAACTATTTTCTCCCTCGAGAAGAATATACCCTATCTTGTAAGCTCTTCGTTATCAATGGAAATTCTAAACTTTTGGCAAAAAAAAAAAAGGAGTAATATTTTTGAACTTGTTCACAAACTGCTTTTTTTTTGTGTGTTTGGATGACAGGTATCTTAGAAGAGAATGAGAATGTAATTCCTTACTCTAAGATTTCTTTGTTTGGGCAGAGTTGGAATAGGAATAGGAATAGAAATATGATTGCTACTCTCCCAATCCAGAAACAATCTCTTTCCTAAAAAGAGCAGGAATCTGATCCCTCTTCCACTATACTCTAGGAATTTAAGATTACGGGGGTAATAAGGGGGGAAAAGGAATGCTCAAATTTTTCCTTCCTATGATCCCCATACCCACTTTACATTTCCTCCCTCCCCTTTCTTTCTCTCTTTTTTCCCTGCAAGTTCTCTATTTGCCTTGTCTCCCTCTATTCATTTTTTTTGCAACCTGCTATAGAGTTGTATTTGCGACGGCATAACATATGAATGTAATACACACGGCTGTTCAAGTCAGGACATCTGAATTTTAGCTAAAATCTGGACCATGATCTCAACCATTTGATTGTGTTTTCAATGATCCGGACTATTGAAAACACAATCCAACGGCCGAGAGCAAAAGTCCGGACCTAAATAAAATCCAGACGTCCTGACTTGAACACGCCTATGTACAAACATACCTATATTAAAACTGCGTGAATGCTTTCCTTTTTGAACGCGTACGCGCGTGGTTTTTTTACAGCTCTAAGTGTCCGAATCAATTTACACGCATTTCAATTAATCTTGAGGCCCAGACTCATTGTCTACTCGCGAGTAGTCCAATTAAAACTAAACAAACTCCAAATTAATTGATAACACGTGAGAGACCCATATTAAATCTCTAAGTCCCGAATCTTGACCAACCGAGTATTGACAGTCAGGCCAACTCCTCCGGAACGCGTACGTACGTAATTTGCAGTGGCATAATTGGCATTGCTTCAATTCCTTGCGTAGTGGAGTAATGCAGTAACCCTTTTTCTAACACGTACTGGCAGTTGCATTGCCACCGATCAACACGTAGTTACCGACATCAACCGACCGATCCCACAATGTGCATGTCCTGCCATTTTCTATTCTGAATTTATATTCATAATGTCTAAAATAATCATGGGGGTCCAGCCCAAAAGAAAGTTTTCAAAACCACAAGGTCCAAAGTATCCCACCAAACCTTCTTCCCACGTTGACCAACCGCTGTTTTGTGATGCACGCAATTTGTATTTGACCCTTTACTCGGGGGTGATTACATTATACTCGTATAATACATCGACAGTGTAAATATTTGTTTTCTTCAAATTAATTACATTGCGTAAAGTCGTTATAATCTATTAACTGAGACCACTATTTTGACGACGTGACGCAATGTAATTAATTTGGAGGAAATAAATATTTACACTGCTGGTGCATATAATTTATTCTCTACTCAGAATATAAATGTTGATGACGTTGGAAACTTAACTAACGGGGCAGTTCCGAGAACATCTAAAAAAACATCTCAAATCTCAATCTCATAGTTCCCGATCAAATTTGTATGATCTGAATTGTTCAATGTGTACGGAATGTGATTTTAAGGGTGCCCGCAAGAAATTAGCAAAAAGAAATGACCGGAAAATGGTTGATTTGAGCATTTTTTATTTGAATCGTTCAATAAAAAATTGTTCGGATCAAGCCCTTCCCGGTTATTTTTTTTTTTGCTAATTTCTCGCGGGTACCCTTAAAATCACATTCTGATCACATTGAGCGGCTCGGATCATTAAAATTTGATCGGAAATTATGAGATATTTTTATAGATGTCCCCGGAACCGCCCCGCTTAACTAATAGGGTTACTTTAGTTTGCCTAATGTGTTGATGAAGTTGGAAACTTAACTAATAGGGTTACTTTAGTTGGCCTAATTTTCAATTAGAAAGCTAGAGAATTGACATGATAATTAACCTAGGATTGATTATTTCTCCAATGTTTCATTCTAGGATATTTTGTTTCTTTTGAGCTGTTTAAACACATAAATGCTTCTTCTTCTTTTTCTTTTAATACAGAAATTTTGTGGGATTGTCGGTCAAGATCAGGTCACCTCTTCTGAGCTCCTAGTTCGGCAAGTGAGTTCGCCTAACTCTTGATTGATCTGACCTACGTAGGGAACATACGACTAAATTAAAGGTCAATCTGGCCGACCTCCAAAATGACCCTCCGACAAGCAAGCCAGAAAATGTAGGAGGAGAAGGAAAGTACTAGGGTTTTTGGGTGAAGAAGAGTGTTTACCTCTTTAGGATTCTATAACATTTTCCACAGATCAAATTCGTAGAAACAAAATTGTACGAATTCGATGTCGTCACATCTTCAATCGGCGCATGCCCAAATCCTCCTTGCCTTTGACCTCCCACGACTATCAAAACATCCAACAATCCTTGTGGGATTCATCCTATACGCAAACTACTATCGACGATGGTCTCTAGACCATATTCTCAATCAATCAAGATTTAGTTTTTAATTTTCAGATCCCCCTTCCCCATGTTTAGGAAAAAACAAACAAACAAAGATCTCTCTCTCATATTTCAAGTTTTCAACCACCATTGTTCCAGATTGCACAATGAAACTTCTCAAGGAATGATTGCTTCAAGGGTTAATTTTAGAGATGAAAAATTAGCCATAAGGACGGTAAAATAGTTTTCATTTAAGAGAAGAATGTCAGCAAAATAGGTTTTAGTGAAGGTCTTTTAACTTTTTGAGTTTTTAACCATAAGGCCAAAACATGTTTTGGCATTTTCATAGGGTTGTTAGGGTGCACTTTCCTATTACAGGGTTTTAGTAATTTTAGGCACTTTCATAGGGTACCCTAGGATTTTAGGCACATTTGTCCTTATATTTGATTGCAAAATATGTTTGTCCTTGAGCTCAAAAAATATTGTAACGCCCCTATTTTTGGGAACGTTAAAAGGACAATTTTATTGAAAACCTAAATAGAGTCTGCCTCATTATTACATCATAATTCGCAAGAGTACTTTTATTCAACAAAAGGAGGGAAACTAGGGTTCCTATCTACTGCTCCACTTGCTCCTCCATCCTAGCCAGCTCTTCGGCTCCGGAAGCCTCCCAGGTGTACAGCTCACCATGTTCATCTACGCACTCTGACACATTATACCAGCGTCGCCCCCAGTATAATTTATCAGGGTCACCAAAAGGTAACACCATGAGCTACAGAAGCTCAATAGAATAAACCATACCCACTAACCCTTAACTTAATAACAATAGATCTTAAAGGTAACGATTCTCACTTAGTATATGCTTATTCACAAAACAATTAACAATTACACATCCAAATTCACTGTTTACCAACGTTGGTGTCCATGATTTTCTGAGTTTCTCCTACGTGATTTCTCGTAAACCGTGTCACCATTTCCACCTTTCATTTACCAAATCAAGATTTTCAAAATCATTTTTCTAAACATGTCATGTTACCAATGAAGCTACCACGTCCGGCTTCATTGTCAACACACACAATGGGCTACCAAGTCCGGCCACATTGCGGTTACAAAAACACACACGATGGGCAACCACGTCCGGCCACATCGCGGTTTCAAAAACACACACGACGGGCTACCACGTCCGGCCACATCGCGATTTTTCACAAATCCACACAATGGACTACCACGTCCGGCCACATTGCGGTTTCAAAGCTTTTTCTCCTTTCCAAAACACGCCTTGTTATTAACACAACCTAAGTGTCATGTTTCTACTTTTCCAATTTCCGTATCTCGTTACATGCATCGACTCCGCGGTAGGACTTTTCATAAAAACAAACATTATCATTCATCGTAATCTTGAAACTAAACTAACAAGATCATCCAACTCTATATTACTTAACATGCTCAAAATCATTTCTTAAAGCATAACGCCACATATACGGACGCCTTTGGATTGGAAACCACTTATGATTTATCACACATTAAGACAAGTAATCCTATAAATCATGTATACATGCTCATAGTCATCCTAAGATCAAAATACAAATACTTCCAATCAAATTTATATTTCAAAAATTCGTTCTTTCTTTCTTTTAGGGAAGTTCAAAACAACATATGTTTATTCGGAATAAAGTTAATTATTCAACATGTTAATACCATTATTAATGAAATAAGGTTACTAGCTATCATGCATTTCGAACATACAAGTAGTACAAAACTTTTTAATATACTTAGAGATCGAGGTTAAGATTAATCTACTATACTTAGAGTTAGGGTGTATAAGAATATTCTACCGTTCTTCTTGGCGGTAGGGCGGCTACGGAAAGTACATCGGTGATTGGGCGGAGTAACTTCCTACGGAATGCTTACGGTAGCTTCGAAAGAGAAAGGTTTCTCTCGAAACTAGGTCTTGACTAAATTACTAAACTTTTTGGATCGAGAGGGTGGTCGAGTGGCGGTTTAGTGGCGGCTTAGGATGAGTTTCAAGAAGAACTCAAGAACAAAGGAAGAACAAGGCAAGAACACTAAAAATTCTAGAGAAAGAAGTTGATGGGTGAAGGTGTGAGTTGAATGCTTGGACAAGGGTCCTATTTATAGCAAAAAAAATGGCTCTCCCTCTCCCTCATTTGGCCTGCTCCTCTCTCTCTCTCTTTTCTCCCATGGATTTTGCTCCATTGTGTAGTCAAATCACATCTTTAGGCATGCCATGACTTGTCATCCAATTTTAGGTTCAAAATTTAGGTTATCATGAAGGGTTTTTGGCTTGTCTTGTCCTAGGAAAGGGTTGCTTGCAAGGAAGAACAAAATGATTGGCTAGGTTATGTTCAAAAGATGACTAGAAATGGATTGTCAAATAGGATTAGGCTTAAGGGCTATTAGGTTGCTTGTGTAAGTGAACAAGACACCTACACACACTCCACCTCTCCCTCACTCTCTCGGCCTCCCTCTCTCTCTCTCTTGTACTATACCACACACACACACACACACACACATATATATATATATATATATGTATACTTAGGTACTAAGTAGACTTATAAGTCTAGGGAAAAAGTAATGATCATGGTAAGACTTTCAATGGCAAGAACATTGTCCCATGGGTAATATTTCTCCTAGAAAGTGCACACCTAATTATATAGACTTGTTTATAATAGGCTATGAGGTATATATACCCATATATAAGGATATCTATGTACTTAAAGAATCTAGGAAAGTAAGTCTAGGAGGGAATTAGGTTCAAGGCTATTCTTTCTAGAATTGCATGCATGACAAGGCTAGATTTACTTCTTTTGGAAGCAAAATGATGAGATTAGGCTTTGACTTGTCTAGTCAAGTGTTCATTAGCAAGACTAACTTTATTACCCAAGGGGTAAAATTTTCCCTAGCAAACTTTATCAAAAGGGTAATGGGGTAATGATGATAGGTATGGCCTTGAAATGACTAGTCATGGAGTATAATGATTACTACTTTGGTCCAAAGGGTTCTATTAGGGTTTGGAAAGGTTCACAAGGCCCAAAGATGGTCAAAAAGGTTCATCTAGGGTTAGGAGAATATAACTAATTGAAATGATAATTAGGTTTATCTAACTAGATGGTTGGAAGCTAATTTTACTTGCTAAGTAGGATTTCTAGCCAAGAAATATAAATTTGAGACCTTATTTCAAATACTAGGAAAATTTACAAGTGCTTTTATAAGCATATTTGTTTTTTGAGAAAATGACTAGATTGTCCGATGTTAAAAGATACTCCCTCCGTCCGGATTTAATTGTCCCTAGTTCTATTCTAACCGGCTAAAAAATGGGTTATATCTTTGAATCCGTAATGAACTTCATATCAAATATTGATCTTGTTTGATAGATCTCGATTAGTTCTATAATACAATACTTTCGAAAACACGTAAAACATTATAAATTGGAAGATATAATCGATTGAAAAATGGCACGAACTCCAAAAAAGGACTATTAAATCCGGACGGAGGGAGTATAATTTTAAAAGTCTCAAATCTAATTATGACGGATTATTAGAATTTTAAAAGAAATTTTAAAAGCAATCCAAGTAATTAAAATAAAATTTAAATATTTAACGAAATTTTTATTTACCAAAAATCAGGGTTGCTACAAATATAAATATGAGGGATTTTTAGCTAAATCTCCCTTTTAGAAATAGTCCATCTAGTTTGCGTGAAATCTAAATTTTGTCCCTCTGGTATTGCTTGTTTCATTTTTAACCATATAGTTTATAATTCGTCTGAAATTGGTCCTTCTCACTAACGGTATTATTACAACTAACAGAACTCATGGGACATTTTTCTCCTAGAGGGACAGAAATGAGACAAAATGCAAACTAGAGGGACTATTTCAAAAACTTTACATTTGATTGTTGATTTTTGCAAATACAAACTCATACCTAAATCTTCCCCACCTTGATTATTTTTGTTTGATTGAATAATCGAAATATATTGAGAAAATTAATTTTTTTTATGAAATTCGAAGCATTCCTTAGTTAAATAACTTTACATCGGGTTATTTAACTAAGGAATGTTTTTCGAATTTCATAATATTATCTGTAATATATTCAAAAATAATATTTTAATTTTCTCAATATATTTTCATTATTCAATCAAAAAAATAATTAAGGTTAAAAAGATATTAGGTATGAGTTTGTCTTTTCAAAATCAAAATATAATATAATTTTTTTGAAATAGTCCCTCGAGTTTATATTTTGTCTCAATTCTGTTCCTCTAGGATGAAAAAATATCAATTTTGCCCACGAGTTGCGTTGATTCTAATAACATCGTCAGTAAAAGGGACCAAATTGAGACAAAATATAAATAATAGAATTTAAAATGACACAATTAAAACTAGAAGGGAAAATTTTACAAATGGTCCCTTTACTTTGCCTGAATTCTCATTTTCGTCCCTCTAGTACCAATTGCGTTAGTTTTAGCCCTATAGTTTATATTTTACCTCAATTTCGTCCCTCTTGCTTACGGTGTCAATGAAGCAAACGGAATTGAAGGGCAAAATTGTCATTTCTCCTCACAGAGGGACTAAATTGAGACTTCATACAAACTAGAGGGACTATTTCTAAGAATATTCTTTTTACTTTTGTTTTTGCAAATATAATTAAAAGACACCATACATAATATATTTTTCATCTCAGTTTTTTTAATCAAAATATGTTGAAAATTTTAAAGCTTTTATTATAAAAACATTATATTTGCAAAAACAAATTTTTTTAATGATGTTCCATACTTAATGATATGGAATATTAAGTATGGAATATAAAAACGCAAGAGCAAACAATTTCAACATATAATAGGAGTACTTAATATTCCATATCACAAATTTTTTTGGAATATATAAACAATTTTAAAGCTTTTACTTTTATTATATTCCATATCACAATTTTTTTTAATGATGTTCCATATCATTAAGTATGGAAATATAATGTTTTTATTATATTCCATATCACAAAAAGTTTTGTTTTTATCATTTAGTATGGAATTGAAAATCATTATATTCCATACTTAATATTCCATATCATTAGTATCATGTTTTTATAATGTTCTCTTTATTTTTCACCCAATAAAAAATAATGTTCAAAATTATTTAGTTAATCTTGTAATCATTGATTAAGAAGTGGATCACTATTGAATAACAAATAAGCGAGTGAACTTTTGACTTGGGGGTGATATTTTAAGCCAACTCACAGCTTTGATATTGCTAACTTATATTGATCTGAAGATGTTATTTTCGTATTTCATTATGTAGCTATATGTCGTTAAATTATTTGAAGACTAAAATAAACTGATTATGTGGCAATTAATATTCAATCTGTATTTATTTGTTATATGAGTGGTCTTATGAGTAAGTCCCAAAAAAATACACTATACCCATGTTTTAATGCAATAGTATTTCATTGGTTAATTAAACAAAAATACAAGACACCTAAATACCGTACTATTGAACAATTTTTCTTTTTAATCGCGTAACAAAGAACATAACGAGATTGAAAATCCAATTGAAAAAAATACGATACATAGACATTTAACATAGGGGTTACTTTTCGAAGGAATATAATAAAAGCTTTAAAATTTTCAACATATTTTGATTAAAAAAACTGAGATGAAAAATATATTATGTATGGTGTCTTTTAATTATATTTGCAAAAACAAAAGTAAAAAGAATATTTTTAGAAATAGTCCCTCTAGTTTGTATGAAGTCTCAATTTAGTCCCTCTGTGAGGAGAAATGACAATTTTGCCCTTCAATTCCGTTTGCTTCATTGACACCGTAAGCAAGAGAGGCGAAATTGAGGCAAAATATAAACTATAGGGCTAAAACTAACGCAATTGGTACTAGAGGGACGAAAATGAGATTTCAGGCAAAGTAAAGGGACCATTTGTAAAATTTTCCCAAACTAGAATGACGAAATTGAGATTTCATGCAAACTAGATGAACCATCTCTAAAATGTACCCTTGCTTTAATAGGTCTGTGTCATAGCTCAAGAAACTCATTTTAATTTTCAATTTTAAATAGAGTTAAAATTCTTTCCACCAGGACCACCACAGGTGGAAACCTTAGGTTTTCCATCACAGCCCGTTACGGGCCCCACCAAGCATTTTTTGTTATAATCTGAACCGTTCATCTTGTAGAACCCGCATAATAGTATATGCACGCAAAAAATGAGCTTGGTCGAACATCAATAGGTATATTAAAAATTGAATTTTGGTTTAGGAAATGGACAGCCATAAACAATTTAAGTTCAAAATCTCTGACCCTCCATTCTGTAAACCAAAATTCAAGTTTTGATATATCTATCGATATCCAATCAAGTTAATTTTTTTCATGGGTATATTACTCTACGTGTTCTACAAGATGAACAGTTCAAATTGTAACAAAAAAGTCTTGTAGGGCCCACATGCGGTGGTGAAATCCCATGGTTTCCACCTATGACGGATTGAATTTACACTGAAAACTGGGAAGACTTTGACACACGGGGGTTTTTCATTTTTCATGCACATGAGCATGACTTCTTTTCTTTTTTTCTTTTTTTTGAACTTTGTGGTCCTTCTCGAATCCTAAATTAGCACTCAAATAAATAAAACTCTTTTATAACAATATTTCTTTAGGAAATGGATTTCTACACTCTCTTAATTGATGCAAGCATTCTCTCTTTTTTGTCTTTTAGCCGAAATAGTCCCTGAATGAATATACTTTTGGGAAAATGATGGTTAAGGACGTGTTTTGATAATTAATACCCGCCAAGGACATTTTACGCATTGTTCTCTTTAGTTTTCAAAAAGAATTTTTCAAAAAATTCCCCCTAGATTCCCCCCAGATTCTCCTTACTTCCAACATTTCTCTCTCTATCTCTCTCCACTTATTATCCCTACTATTTTTCAAAAAGTTTTTCAAAAACAAAACCAAACACAGCTTTAAGCATTAACAAATATTCTTAGCTTGTCATTGGCGGGTATTAATTATCAAAACACGTCTTGGACCGTCATTTTCCCTATACTTTTTACAAATCTCAGGAACTATTTTGTAAATTTATCAGCTAAAAAACAAAACAAAAAAAGTATAGGCATCAATTAGAGGAGCGTAGTCTTCGATTTCCTTTCTTTATTGTTCACAATTCCCTCCAAATCCAACTACCAAAAAGCAAGGGCCTTATTCGTTTAGCACATTTGGAGGCTTATTAACCTTTTTGGTCCCCAAAGTATTACGTTAGTCTCATTTTTGTCCCCAATGTATTAATTGAAGACATTTGGTCCCCAACGTATCAATTTTGTACCAATCAAGTCCCCAAGCCTAACGTTGTGAACTCCATCCGTTAAAATGAAGGGTGTTCTTGTCATTTTGCCCACCCAAAATTTCTGTCAACAGAAAAACAAAAAAAAAAAAAGATAAGAAAAGAGGAAAGTGCAGTGGCAGCCCTGGCCAACGCAACCATGGCTGCTAGCTGACGTTGCCGCCATCACCCTCATCTCTCTCTTCCTCTCTTCTTCTCCTCTTCCTCTCTTCTTCCATTTTATCCTCTATTTTTCTTCTTTAGACTAGCACAAACTCTCTTCAGAAAGTACGATGATCGACCTGGAATTTATCAATTCGGAAATTGTAAACGGGAGGGACTTGCGGATAAAAAAAATGGGAGGGACTTACCCACGTCGATATTCTCTTCACAGAACTCTCTGACTTCATGAAGTATTAAAAATATCCTCTTGACTCTCTGCCATTTAAATTCCTCAAACACAAGTTTCTGCCCGATGCATCATCGTTGTCGTCGTCGTCAACCGAACTATCCAATTCATCTTCTTCGCTCAATTTGCCACCGTCCAAAACCTCGCTGAACACGTTTTCGTGCTCGTAGTCGTCGTCGCCAAGGTCATCGAAAAGTTGAGGCTGCGATGGAAAAAGAAACCTTGGGAACTCGTTGGTGGTTGGAAAGGTGCGGTGAGTGATTTGTTGGAGTCGATTTGCGAGATGGTTTGACGGAACAAAATCCTAGCTAGATCTGTAGTTTGAATAGGCGTTTGGGTTGGGTGGAGAAATGGAAAGGGTTTGTTGGGATGGAATGCGGAGATGTGCGGAAGTAAGAGAGTGGAGAGGGCGGTCATGGCGGGAGAAATTCAGATGAGTTATCGGGACTGAGTTCTGTTTTTCAAAAAAAGAGGATAGGAGCAGAAGAACGAAGGAGAGAAGAAGGGGAAGAGAGGAAGAGAGAGATGAGGGTGGCAGCGCCACCGGCAGCCGGTGGCTATGGCTGCCACTGCACTTTCCTCTTTTCTTTTCTTTTTTTTTTGTTTTTCTGTTGACAGAAATTTTGGGTGGGCAAAATGACAAGAACACCCTTCATTTTAACGGATGGAGTTCACGACGTTAGGCTTGGGGACTTGATTGGTACAAAATTGATACGTCGGGGACCAAATGTCTTCAATTAATACATTGGGGACGAAAATGAGACTAACGTAATACTTTGGGGACTAAAAAGGTTAATAAGCCCACGTTTGAATATTTTTGTTTTAATAGTGGATGGAGAGAGAAATAGAGTAATGAGTAGAGAGAGATAGAGATAAATGAAATTAATAATTAGAGAAATATAATAATAATTAAAAAAAATATAAAATAATAATTAAAAAATAAAATTAAAACAAAATAAATATACTAAACGAACAAAGCCAGGATTCTTTCAAACATAGAAATCCATCCATGCCTTTTGTCCACCAAACAGTCAAACCCCGACAATCAAAGGTTATCCAATCCAACCATTAAAGTGAGAAAATCTAAGCTTCTCCTTCTCTCTCCATTTCCCCCTTTTTGTTTCTCTCTCTCCCCCGAACCTCCTACACATACACTATAGTCTATATATACACCTACATATCTCATCCAAAACCCACAACAAAATCCAATCCAAAAAATGGAAACTATTGATGGAGAGATCTACGTCTTACCCTTTTTTGGCCAAGGCCACCTCCTCCCCTCTATCGAACTCTGCAAACGCCTCTCCTCCCGAAATTACAAAATTACCCTCCTCATTTCCTCCAATCTCTCCTCCTCCGTCCCCTCCTCTCTCCGCCAACAACCCCTCGTCCAAATCGCCGAACTCTCCGACGCCCCGGGGCCTCTCCCGCCACCACCGGATGCCGCCGGACCCGTACCCGGACACAACCCTTTCCACCAAAGCCAGCAACAAATGGGTCAGTCCATTGAGTCATTTCTATCCGCCCGTGTTGGTGACCCGACCCGACGACCCTTGTGCGCCGTGATTGATGTCATGATGAGCTGGAGCAAGGAGGTCTTTGTGAAATTCGGTGTTCCGACGGCGGCGTTCCTCACCTCCGGCGCATGCAATGCCGCCGTGGAACTCGGGTCATGGAAGGCCGGGGTCGGGGATAAGAAGCCGGGTGAGATCCGGGTCCTTCCCGGACTGCCCGAAGACATATCCTTGACTTATTCGGATGTGAACCAACAGCCTCGCAGCTCTGATGAACACGTGTGACGAGCTGGAACATCCGTTTAATAAGTACTATTTGGGTAAGGAGATTGGAATACCGGTCTGGGGTGTGGGACCACTACTACCGGAGCAATATTGGAAATCGGCCGGTTCGATCCTCCACGACCGCGATTTTAGGTCGGCACACAAGTCGAATTATTCAGAAGACGAGGTGATCCAGTGGTTGGATTCGAAGCCACGTGGATCCATGATCTACGTGTCGTTCGGGAGCGAAGTTGGGCCCACCCTGGAGGAATTTGCCCAACTGGCTGATGCGCTGGCAGAGTCCAACTGGTCATTTATATGGGTGATCCAACCAAATGCGGGTCGGCACGGCCCGCCCCCGGACTTGGCTGGCGGTAAACCCGGTCCAGATGCAGCACAAGAAGGTTACTATCCTCATGGCTTGGATGAAAAAGTTGGTGATAGAGGTTTGGTAATTCGCGGATGGGCACCGCAATTGATGATCCTGAGCCACCCTTCGACAGGCGGGTTTCTATCGCACTGTGGGGGGAACTCGACGGTGGAGGCGATCGGGCGCGGTGTTCCGTATTTGGCATGGCCCATTAGGGGAGACCAATTCTTCAATGCCAAGTTGGTAGCGAACCACCTCAAAGTGGGGTACGTGGTATCAAAGGGTGATCTCCCAGAAGTGGTGAAAGAGGACATAGTGAAGGGGATTGAGAGGCTGATGACCGATGAAGAGGTTCACAAGCGGGCTGCCGCATTGGGCCACAAGTTTGAGGGAAATTTTCCGGCGAGTTCCGAGGCTGCTTTGGATGCCTTCGTGGATTTTGTTAGCCGAAAATAAGCTTTTGTTTATACAAGGAAAAAATAATACTCTATGGCGAATTATCTATTACATATAGAATCCACAAATGACATATAAAAAAAATAATACTCTATGGCGAATTATCTATTACATATAGGCTCCGTTCCGCAACGGAAAATAAGTACTTATTTTTTAAGAAGACAATTTAAAGCTCAAAAATCATGTGCTTACGCAAATAATTTTTTTATCACTATGGATCTTATTTGATAGATCTCATTGAGATCTTTAATACGGTGCAAAAAAAATTAAAAATATATTTTTTATTTACATTATATTTGAGTTTGAAAATGTAAAATAAGCTGCTTATTTTTTAAGAAGATTTCTGGAAAGGAGCCTAAAAGTTTCTTGGTTCTTTGTACTTGTAAAACAGCCTTTCTTGTTTTAATGTGTCAGGCTTCCTTTGTGTGAGTATATACTTTATGAATTGAGTATGGTTACCAAGTTTCCATACTGTATTTATCTTGTGTGTAACGTGCATTTCTTATAAATGATGATGATATAAAATAACGAATGCTTTATTTACTCTTTGTGACATAAAATTACATACCATCTCTCTCATATAAGTTTACCGGAAAGAGAAAATTATGCGCCCTCAGAATGACTCTCTGGGATGTGTTTATAGTTTTTTCTTGCTTCTATTTTCGTTTGCTCAGAATTCATTCTCAAACTTTTGCTCCTCGTACGTGGACTCAAATTCATCTGTGGACAAGGGTCACAACTGAGTGAAATCTTAAAAAACTTCAGACAGCTTCTTTTTCTTTTTTTTTGCCTGAAAACTTCAAACAGCTTAAACTAAAGCCAAGTTTGAGTTGTATCTTGTGGTTTGTAAAGCTCACCAAAACCATCTCTATCTCGTAATAATGTGAAGGACATAATCGTACCAGCATGACTTCCTCTCCGCACCCATCCATACTATCAGTTTTCGTCCACATCTTGGTTCCAAAACTATGACCCAAACCATTCACCTCGTAAGTACGATTGGAGATCGATAGATGTGTGAACACATAAATCGTTACACAAAATGAATGGTAAAGATATTCTACAGTGTACCCCAGCAATTTACAGAAAACAAAAGTAACTTGTTCCCCTTTATATCAGACCATAAAGATTTTTGTATACTTGATAGTTTTTTGCGTGTTCTACAGAATAAATGGTTCAAATCATAATTTTGTGAGCCCGAGATGTGGACAGAATTTGAGAATATGGAGGAGTTGGTACATATTCACAATAAAAAAGGAAAAGAGAAACAGAGGGGAGATGCCTGATAAGCAAATCATCTATGGCTTACACTTGCTTATGCACAACTTTCCCTCGAGGATGGACCTAGTACAAGTTGCATTCACCCCAAACAACTAAGAACAAAGACCAAACTAACTATACTAGTAGTAGTTTTGTTAGTAATTCCGAAACTACATAGGCTCGACACATTAGAATCAAAGAAAAAAGAAACAAAACAATGGCTCACCCCATTCATACAATAGTTATGGTTTTTTTTTTTTGATCCGTACAATAGTTATGTTCATCACTCCAAATTACAAACCCTGATTCTGTCTCTAAATTCCACAACTGTAGTGTGATGCTCTCATATTTCAAAAAAACAAAAGCAAAAGCCAAAAAAAAAAAAAAGAGAGGAAAAAGTCAGCTTCAAAAGCATCCAATTCACATTCTGCATTTCGGAGATATTTTCATTACCCAACAACACAGACGCCAAAAAAAGACAGTATTCAGGATTCTCAAACCCACTTTGGGTGTCAAGTTCGCCACCCACACATGATTCATAAAATCTAAAGGCTACCACTCTACATGTTGCCAATTAGTTTTAGCTTGGACCTATCCAAGAAATCACACTAAAAAGACAGTAACAGTAAGCAAGAAGAAGAGTAGCTTTATAAATGAGCACGAGGAAGGTAAAAATGTCTATATATACCTCAACCTAAAAAGAAACTAAGCAAGAACTACTTTCATCAAATATTCAGTTCCATAAGACTGACAATAACAAATAAATGGACGGGTAAATTGGGAACTGAAAAAATGGCACATGTAAACAAATGATCTTCTATAAATTTCCGCAGTAACGGAAGATTTACCCAGAAGGCTCTTCATCAAGATTTGGAACAATAGCAGATTTTAGTTCTATGTGCGAAACACGGACGGCGCCTATAAGTCGCTCTGGCAACTCATCCACAGTGTTTGCCTGGCAATAACAAATGGAAACCACTCCATTAGCTTGAGTTAAGTTGACAATGTAGATAAATCCTACAAACCATAGAGTACAATTATCTACCTCAAGCTGTTCAAAAAAACAATTATCTACCCCAAAGTACAATTTTCTGAGAGTACAACTATTTTTTCTGCATCTATAATAGCTACGATCCAAGGTCCAATGATTACTGGAATCAATTAAGTGCTCCGTGAAAAAAGACCATAATCATCAACGCACTGAACTATCAACTGTGCCCCCAGGATTAGGAAACTATCTTCCAGCACAATATAGGACAATATGAGATGGGCTGCATGGGCAGGAGAACTGAGTTTTGAAAATAAGGAAGACTATTTCTCCCTTCGTAAAATGTTAATCCACCATTCGTATATCGTTGGTCCATGTTTTCATTTCGAATTCCCAATTAGGTAGTCCTCTTTCAAAAGTCAAAGCATAAAACTTTTAGTCTCCCAAAACTATCACTCACAAATAGGTACTCAAAAGTGAGCATAAAAGGGCAAATATAGAAATTAGCGCCTTCCAATTGGAAATTGAATGTCATTATAACATCTCTTGTTAACGAGTTGGAATTCCTAAACGGGGATGAAAAGAATACAAACAAGAGTCCATCTACTGCACTTACTGGCACAAGTAATTCCATAGGGAAAAACTGGAAAATAAACAATAGTATACAGTATCATGGTTCTCCTAGGAACAGGCTTTTATCTGCATCTCATATCATACAGAATTAACAAAGATTCATAGCGCAAGAAACACAAGGTCCCTGAGACTCAAGGGGATAAAGGGTATCATAGCTTCATTAGACCGTCTTTGCACGATAACACCGTCCTATCACATCCTATCACATGTGATGTGAAGCATAAAAACAAATGACGTCTACATATAGAATGCCCGTTAAAGATGCAAGTTAGGAGATTTCAAATCCTCAATATTCAAGATACACATACCCAGGGCCGGCCCTGACATTTAAGAGGCCTAAAGCGAATTTTAAAATGAGGCCTAGTTCTCGTTAACAAAAAAGATTCAATATAGGTGGCTAATATAATGTAAAAAGTTTTTTTTTTTTTACTGGTAAGGTAAAAGATTAAATATGGTATTTTAGCTTTGTAATTTAAGCAAGGAAATTTTTTGAAAAAAAATTATCCAATGTAAAAATTTGAATCAAACATAACAAAATACCGGTCATACATTATGTTTTCTCTAATGGTTATTTAAATATTTTTTTATCAATGGTTGTTAAGTGAAAATAAATTATTTTGATCTATTTTTAGTACATGCATTTTGATTTATTATTGAATTTGATATTCAAAGTTAAAAGAAAATTTTAAACAAACAAAAAAAACCTTATCAAAACATTTATGGTGCGTAAAAGATTTGAACCTTGATCTAGAGTCACTAAAGCTAGTAGTTGAAAATATAAAAATATATTATAGGCACCAAGATGGCGTTTGTTGCTCTCTAGTTTCGGATGAACTTCTTTCTCCCAATTCTCTGGTAAGAGTAGGGTGGCTTGCTCTGACCAAGATTGCTTACCAGGATTTTAGGAAAAAAAATAGTGCCAAAATGCACCTCCTGGGTTTTGAACCAAGAAGCCCACGGTACTAAGAGGCTGCAATCACCATTTGGCCCAGGCTCCTCTTGTGAAGTAATACGGAACAAATTAATATATAATATATAATTGTATTATATGGACAACGAGGCCCTCGATTTTGGATAAAATCCGGAGGCCTAAAGCGGTCGCACCTCACGCTTCACCTCAGGGCCGGCCCTGCACATACCTGTACTAGGAAAGCCATGTCAACTACCAGTGTTGTTATTACACCAACTACAACCCCAAAACTCCGTTAGCCACTGTAGATGAACCTATGTCACAATCAATCTGCCAAAAAAACAGAGAGCAGTTTTAAGAAAAAAATCTAGTTCTACTCCCAAGATTGCTTTGTTTCTAAGGAGTACTTGTGATCAGACTAACACTAATGCAGGAAAATTCTGTACGAAAGGAGGAAGATCATTACTTCCAAGTACTTAGGACCACGGATATAGTTGCAATCAATTGCTTTTCCCAGTAAACAAGGAGTACTGCCAACACTCTGGCGCACGATCCATGAGCCCTAAACGATGATAGACAGCTTACAGTCAAGCACGAATCTACAAGATAAGAATATCAAAAGCGTAGAAAAATAACTCAAAGACTAACTCGAACACCACAGGATGAGAGCGACAGACAATCCAAAAGATAAAAACAGGAAATAAATTAGGTAATTGTTGCAAGTCAAGATGACATTGGATGTGTAAGACCCCGTTCCACATTCCCAAATAAGTACTTAAAAAATGACCTATTTTCAAGCTTAAAAATAATGAGCTTACAAAAATAATTTTTTAATTTTTTTTTGCAAGGTTTGATAGATCTTGATGAAATCTATCAAACAAGATCCATATTGCATATTTTTTGATTTCAGTAAGCGTATTATTTTTAAAGCTTGAAAATTGCAAATAAGTACTTATTTTTTAAGGGGCGAAAGCGGAACACCCCCTAAGATGTGTATATTTATCCACAGGACCATTCCTGAACCATATACTTTCATCTTCTCAAATGAGCACTGTGCTCATGCTGAGGATAGACTCGTTGAGGCATCACGTCATTTGAGGCCAAACTAGCACGGACGCTGACACAAGACAAGACACCACATTCAATTCATCAATTTCCAAAACATGCAGGACACGGCACATTTGGGACATGCTCAGAAATATATAGTTATTATTTATTGTGTGATATATATGAATAATTTGTTCAAAAGCAAAAAAAGACATGCAACTTCACACAAACTAAATTGAAAGGCCAGATATTTCAGTATGCCACTTGTGAAACCAATCATCACATGGGATGGGTTTGGATGATCCAAGAAGTGTCCGCTAAGTGTCGCTAAAGAATCCTACATTAGAGATTCGATACTTGGTTAATACACATTGAAGAAGTGTCGGACATGCTTTGAGGAGTGTTTGAGAAGTATCAGCATCTAACATGACATGCGTACTCCCTACAAGTGTTTGTGCATCTTAGCTTGCAGCACAGCTTATGTTCCTAGGCTTGCTGCAACCAGCAACACAAAAACTAGTAATCGAAAGCTACAATTAAGTATTGTACGACCAGAAAGCAACCTGTCCAATTCAAGTTACGGCTAGTACATTTCAATGACGAAGAAAATGGTGGGCTGCACTGTGGCGTGTCTAAGAAGCAATATCAAGATTGGCTTGGTACATCAGTAGTCCTAGAGCTCCTCACTTGTGTCAATTTGGTCCCCGCAATTTCAAATTGACACATTAGACCCCTATTTTTTCACTTTGTGCTGAATAGGCTCATTCATGGGCTTCACACTATGTCATGGAAAATGGCACCTGACCTGACAATTCTTCACGGACCAAGTCTCGATTTCCCCCCTCCCAACACCAACCCTCTGGAATATCATGTATGCGGAGAACGGGAGAAACATATAACAAAAGCAGAAGTCGTGCATGACTCTAAATTTTTGCCTCCAACCAATCTTGCTTGCACAATGGAAAGTGCTACTGGTTTATCTCTCCATAGAACCAAAGGGATTTCCTAAATTTTTGCCATGTGCTTAACACTTGTTCTCTATAAAGCTCTTCTTATTCCCCTTTTCCACTACACAAACCTGACTTTCCTTCACTGTCACACCTTTTGTTTAATTCAAAAATTTCTTGCCAAACTAAAATATTTAACTCCCCCAAACCATTAATCCATTTACTGAGAACATGACACGACACCAGCTATGGATACCAGCTGAAGCTTGGGCACGTGGCAGGAGTAACTGAATGTAGGGGAAGTAGTTAGCAATTGAATGGCACTTAGAGTCAAGTGGGTAGTTGGTTAGTTTAGCGGGGGAAAATAGTAAGTTTGATTGTATAAATTGGAGGGTGAGCTTAGTTAATGGGATCCATGAATTGTATTGCATAGGGTGGGACGGAAGGTTCCCCTGTGTACAGGTTCATTCCATTCAATAAACTTCTTCTTCCTTGTTCGTTTGACTTTCTTGTCATTTCCGTGAGCATACCTATCAGTGGTATCAGACCTATCCTTCCTTGGACAGTGAAGATTAGAGCTCACCATGGAATCGTCTCAAGAACAATCGGATTTTATTCATGAAGATTTCCTACAAATCAGTGCATTTTCTCGAAGAAACTTGAACGCAGCAGAGAACTCATTGAGAGCAATAGAGAGTTCAAGGAAAATCTTGATTACCTTGAATCGTCAATTAAGGAAACGGGTCTCAAAGATCCAAAGATTATGAATGAAGATTATAGAGACGATTTGATGTCGGGGTTTGAGAAGACTATGAATGCGGAGCCCGGTGAATCCATGTGAAACGAGGAATGCTTAGAGATGGGTCAGCTCTTAGAGAAACTCCAAATTAGTCTGAAACTCTTTGATATGGTGTTCTTGCTTCATTGGTTCCCAAAGGCAACTACAATATGGAGTCGAATGCAAGACCTTCACGTTTGATTGCTTTATCAAGAAAAGAAGTCTTCTTTTCAAGTTTTTGGGTCCTAGCGGACAAAATATGCGAATCGGGGGCAATATTATCTGCATAATGCCCTAATTGTAGCTCCAAGCACTACTATCTCTCTCCAACTATAAAGAAGGCTTCCATTTAGGGAATCTTTCAAACAAATTGGGTGTCTTGGATTGTGCATGCCAAGTGTTTGGTGAAATTACTAATTCATATTAGGCTTACTCCAGTGGCTCTACAAGACTACAACACAACCTGCCATGTCTCTCCTGGCCTTAACCTGCCATGTTGCCTTAACCGCCCAATAAGCTCCCATCAAGCTCCCATCTTGGGAGCGCCGATTCGAGCTCCCGTCTTGGAAGCGCACCCATTTTAGAAGGATCCTACTTCTAAGATCAAAACCTTTCTATGTTGACACAAGATTGAACATGTACAAAGGTAATAGATTCCATAAGACACAAAAAAGCAGCCCTTATAGCAATAGCAAACGGCCTACTTATAGCCTTCTTTTTCTTTTTCCCTTTATTCGGGGACTTCAACGGGTCTTACAAGCTCAAAAAATGGCAATGCTTCATTGCGCAAGCAGCTGAACTGGACTAACCTAACTCTTACCCATATCTGTACTAACCTTGGTAATCCGCCAAAGTACCTAAAGGATCTAAAAAATAGCCTCAATGCCATTCAATCTAGTTTGGATAATTTAAACATACCTGCTACTAAGCATATTGAAATAAATTAAGGAGCTGGTGATGTTTCTGATGCAAGCGAAGATAGTCAAAATGAATCTATATTGATGATACTATTTCTGATTTACCTTTGAAGTATATAGTCAGGTGCACCCCACTTGACCATTTCCCATCAAAAGGTGTATCCCCCGTTACCGATTGAGTGCATTCAACGCAAATGGAAAATTGAAGTCAAACACATCACAATTGGTATTACATGGACCAAATTGACACAAATGGGTAACTAGCGTAGCTGGCCCTAGTACTTAACAATATGGAACCAAGTAACTAGTAGTTATTAATACGCAGTAAACCAAACTAAAGTAATACAACTTGAATTGCAAGAATGACTACAATCAGCACAATAATAGTCAAGATATTATATAATTTCAGTTGCCTCGCAATGTTTATCCATTAGATTTGCATTATTTCGTCAAATATCAACAGACGTTGAAGAACGTCAACATTCCCAGATTACCAAATTAAGCGTAAATGATTTTAGAGTTCATCACAATAGCCTCATCTGCAATCATTAGGAAACAACTACTTTGCAAGGAAGATGATCACATGAATGTTTGTGGAATATGGACTATTCGACCATAGAAGTGGAATTTGGATATAGAAGCTTCTTCCAACACTCTACTCGCACAACTTCAGAATTACAGAAAAAATGAGAAAGACTTGACATACCTTGGGGCATCCGGGGATAAGCTTCAGTCTACTTGTACGGAACTCATCATCCCCATGAACAAACCGTTGCAAGAGTGATCCAGGTACTAATTGCTTAGACACAAAATAGAAAACCATACTGTAATGTGTTGAACCAGGTACCTGTAAAAGTACAACATTAGTTCTCTTCCAGCATCCAGATGGCTAATGTTGTGTTCCCTTTACTTCTCAAAAAGAATTTTTCAAAAAATTCCCCCTAGATTCCCCCTACTTCCAACATTTCTCTCTCTATCTCTCCACTTATTACCCCTAATATTTTTCAAAAAAAATTTCAAAAAGCAATCCAAACACAGCATAAGTATTTCAAATCCCCTTTAAAAACAACTTACTTGTATGTTAAAAATAATGGAGAAATATCCTTTTTCTGAGGCAACCTGTGCACAAATGGACAAAAAAGGTTAACTAATACGGCACAATAAAGCATTCAATGATACATTTTCACGAACAGAGATTCCACTCCTGAACAATCTAAAAATCTGTAGTTAAAGGAAACAAAGAAAAACCAAAAATTGCCCAAGCAAGCGGTCACCAATTCAAGTAAAAGAAGCCCACTCAACATGTGATGGTGATGAGTAACACCAAGGAGCGTGGATAGAGACGTAATGATAAAATTTACGGTTACATTCAATATTTTGTGTCATTACACGCAAGTGTTATTTAAAATAGATTATTAAGTACTTCTTAGATATTAAATGACGATTAGGCCACAATTATGATGAAAACTTCTTAAATGCTCCCAGGTACCCATAGGATTAGTTATGCTGATGCTCTTCACCTGAATTTTCTAATTTATGAAAAGTATTTGTAACAGTAAAACATTTAAGTTTTAGCAACCATTTCAACATGTTATTACAAGAAAATCAGGTGCCCCACAAAACGAGCAGTAGTGGAGGAAGCGAGAACGTCAGCTTGAGTAACACAAACGTTGGTGAGAATCCAATGCCCCGAAAACCTAAGGGTTCCTCCACAAGGTTTGTCCGCGGAAGGTTAGTCAGGGCCTAAGATCAAGCCGAAAGGCGTAGACGATGGACAACAGGTGAATATTCTTATACTACCCCTTGTTGGTCCCGAGGGACGGAGGCTAGGTTAGCCGAAATATGGTTATTGGTTCAAGGACGTAGGGTGACCCTGAAAGCATGATATGTCGCAGACTAAGAAAATCCATCCTTGGCATGCGAAGGAGGAGAAGATAGCAGAGTTACAGGAATCCCAATTTCCATTTCCAGTGGCTTGTAGTGGAAACAATCGGTCAGCCAGTTCCTTGTCGGAGTTTGCTTACTGCATTCGTTATTTTGTAGAGAACTAGTGGCTATCATTGATCACAACCATCCGGGATCTTCATGAAACAAGCCCTACTGTAGAGAACTAGTGGCTATCATTGATCACAACCATTACGATGGTAATACATGGGTTTCATTGGTTAAACGATTACAAAATAACCAAGTTTCATCAGTTAGAAGATCTATGTCCATCCTTGTTGCCTCTTAAAGTTTTGATAGTTACAGGCGAACATTACCGCCAGGGCTGGCGAAAGGGTTTTTAGTGCCCAAGGCCTAATAAAAAAAAATGAGCCCTTAAAGAGTTAATACGTAACAATTTTTACAACAACCATCACTATACGAGAAAGCCAAACCAATATAAAGTTCTATTAATCATTAAATACGAACACAAACCCAAGTAGTAAAAATATTTTATTCTATTGGGCTAACTCATTACCTCCGATTGGACATTTTTTTCTAGTGGACTTAAAAAAGGACTCCTACTCAAACCCATGTAGTAAAAATATTGGAGTGCCCCTAAAATTTGAGATTTTTGGGATGCCCAAGGCCCGGGTCTCTTGGGCCTTGGGGGTGGGCCGGCTCTGATTACCGCATGTTAGGGTAACATTAATGTGCAATAATTAGTAGCAGTACATGCAGAACCGGATGCAGATACCCAAGTGACCCACTGTTATCTGCAGGAGAAAAACTCATCAGGTACGCTTAATGCTTAGAAATGAGCTTCCGGGCCCACCAGGGACATATCCATAATTTTTCAAGGAAGAGACCCCACTTATTTTGGGGTAAAGAATTGATCTAGAGTATTTGCAAAGTTTTCTGGGAGAAACTCCACGAATCAGGGGCCAAAACATCGTTTTCGGAAGCATTTCTGCCTCCCAATAGCAGAAATCATGGCAGCAAGGGGGAGAAGAAGGAGCTTGGCCAAAGCTTGATCTCCCGTGGTCTGTTTCGGTCGTCGTTTGTCGCGAAAGTTAACCCTCGGAGCATAGTTTCAAGTTCCTCGAGTGCCTCCAAGCTTTGGGTTGCGTGCGCAAGAGTTTTTTGACAAGATTCATCGGTGAAAGCTCTAGGTAATTTTGAGATCTCCTTGCGCGGTTTACCATTTTAAGCGTTTCTTAAACCGATGAACGGTCTTTTGAGCCTCTTCGCATACTAAACATGAGCACATTTTTCTCACCTGTGTGAGGAGATGCTCCCCCACTCCCGCAGGTCGACGGACTGCAATTTTCCCTCCTCTTGATTTCAGCAGTTTGTCTAGCAGCAGGTAGATGTTCCCCTACTTTCACAGGTCGACGGACTACAATTATCCCTCCTCCTGATTTGAGCAGCTTGTCTGGTGGCAGGCCGATGTACCCCTACTTTCACAGGTCGACGGAATCCAATTATCCCCCCTCCTAATTTGAGCAGTTTGTCTGGCAGCAAGCAGATGCTCCCCTACTTTCACAGGTCAATAGACTCTCAAGACGGTAGCCAGGTCTCTCTTCATCATCTAACTGGAAAAATGCAAGACTACGTATCCTTACTACACTTTTCCCAAGCAGGATCTTCTCCTGTCAAACGATAGGCGGTATTTCTTCTCTGAACTTTATCTATAACTCAGCAATCAGCATGTTTTCCATGAACTGATAACCTCCTTGCCCGAGTGTGGCAGAATCTAACCCTTCTATCAAATCTTTGTTAGGTACAGGCAGGCTCCACCAAACAAAGAGGGACAACTGTAAACCCCAGATTTTGCCCCAACTACTATATAATTAATCTCCACGAATCAAGGACGTCAGCCCCTGAATTGCTGACATAGGAAAAACCGAAGAAGAGTGCACAGCTCCCGGTAAGCATAAAACGACGCAAAATCTGGTATTTACAATGCCCACATGGCAGCATGGAGGACATATCACAAAGGTGGGTCTTTTAGGCTACTAAGCTCGGGTGCCCCGATGCGTGACGCAAACCAAATCAAGGATAGATTTCCATAAGAGGGATAAATCCCTCAAAGGGGAATACAAGGAGCAAAGATCTCAAATATGTATTATCAATATATTAAAGTTACCTAATGAGCACTTTAGACTCCAATTTATAGACCCTCAACTACAAAGGACTCAAAATGACATATGTATCCTTAAACCTACAGCATCAATGAGTTCCAAAGCTTTCACAGGTGAAGAACCTAATTCAAGGAGGCAAGACTTGGGAACTTAGGGACCTAAACGCAACAGCGTATGGGACGCTAAAAAGGAAGGGCCGCCTAAAAGTGTGCCCCTTGATACATTGCCTATAGCCAAACACCACCAAGAGGGGCCTCATTACTCTTAGTTTATGCGCCAGACTCAAACTAATTTGATGCCACGTGTTCTAACAAACCTCATCACTTGGCAATATTTATAGTGTGTGCCACCTCTCCATGCTATGGTGCTATACAAAGATTTCCACTCTCCAGCAACCCTGCCTTGATTGCGATCAAGACTTTCTAACCCTTGCAATCAAGTCAATCAACAACCCATCCCACTCCCCATCCAGATCTAAGATCTACATGCCTTAAACCGTTGGGACTCGAAAATTGCTGCATTATTCTCTCAAAGCAAGAGCCAAATAAATATTAACATATTGATTATCCCCCTCCTATTCTTACACCTCATCTTCAAAGGTAGAATGAACTATACCGAAGCTGCAATAGTAGCATAACAGACCATCATAGCACTTAGATGATGTAACGATCCCATTGTGAGCATACATATTATTGATAGCACCAGAGATTAGTAATGTAAACAATTTTAGCCCTGCCAAAGACATGACCTTGCAAAAAAAACAAACTAGGATTGTACTAAACGTTTACAGCAAGGTTGGGTAGAGAGTTAACATCTTATCTTACAGGCAACTTCAGACGTTATAAAAAGCAGCTAACCGATAAGGATTAGTATTTAGTTGTCAGGATAAGAGGAAAGAAGGAATTAAAGAACCAGAAAGGGCCTTATGGTAGACACAACAATGCATATTATACTTACTTGCGCGGCACAGCCACGGCGCCTAGCAACATGATCTATCCGCTTTGTGTCCTTGAACCAATCAACAGCAACAAGATCCATCAGATGCTTACCTGCAGGAATCTTCAGATACGCATTGCAACAACTAAATTAGAGCAAGCTCAACAGGGCCATAAGAATGCATGAATTGGGGAAAAAATGCAAAAGATTAGCAGACCTTCGACTTGTCATAACAAAAATTCTTGCTACGAACTCTAAAGTTGTTTCCATCGGATATTTTCCAGCAGTCACGACCATTATCCCGGTCATCATGTCGTAGGTTACCCGAGAAACAGGACAAATCAATTTGATCAGTGCATTCATCCTCTAAAGCTTCAATGCAAGAAAACAACAGTCACAGAAGCCCCACTTGATTCAAAATCAAGGGATTAATGACTTGTGAGTAAAAGAACAAAAACTTATTCGTCATCTACCCGTTTTCTTCACTTCACTCTCAAGGCCGGATGAGGACGCCTGAAAATTATGCAAAAGGCATAATTGAGAAGAAGTGCGCACAGATGATCAAAACATATCCATCACTGCATAATTGAGAAGATATACAGTGCAAACCTCTTGGTCAGGTGTTTGGAGTTCGTCGTCGTCATCAGAGTACTCATCCATCATCACTGCATTTTTGTTTGCAGCATTAATTTGATCAAGAGAAGGACCAACAGAGGAATCCTGGAGCTTTTGACTCTTCTTTGAAGCAGAGGCAGAAGCCATATTTACCATAACTGGGATTCTTGGAGGAGCACACCTTTCATCTGTTTGAGAAAAATACTCACGCAGTCCTGAAATAACAAAGAAACAAAAAATATGTCAATATGTCTGAATGAGAAATCTTGAGAAACTTAATTTTCAAACAAAGAGACTAAAATTGGAAGAAGACAACGATACATCTTTTACTGTTGTCATCTATCATAAAATCTACATAGGTCCGCTGATTAAATTAAAAAAAAAATACACAAGGGTAACAAGATGTAAAAAAATCCAGGAAAAAATGTTATTGGAATGAGGAGGCTAAGGAAAATGACACATGCACACACAGCAATAGCCAGGTGAAGAAGCTAGCGAATTTGTGAATACCGTAGATAGCTAGATATACATTGCTAGGCCCATTTCCAAATCCCAACAGCTTAAGCTTTTAGGACTACTGGAAACTCAACATGGTATTAAAGCTCTGGTTGGGAGAGGTCTTGGATTCAAGTCTCTCTGTTCACATTTGTTCCCCTTTTGCATTCTACTTCTCCCCTTTGTATTTTGTTTTGCTCTGCCTATGAAACTTTGCATCTCCATGTGCAAGACATGGTTGCACGTGAGGGAGGGTGATAGATTTTTTATATACATTGTTGGGCCCATTTCCTAACAAGTTAAGCTTTTAGGACTACTGGTAACTCAACAAATACAAGACCACAATATCCAAAATATTTATGCACCTCAAACCATTTCTTCCGCTAAAAACCCCAATCAATCCTTTGACCCAGTCATAGATTTGAAGAGATAAAAACTTATACTCATGCAAAAATCATCCTAATATCAACCCTTTATACATTTCCAGCACACATTTCTCTTCTCACATCGCAACCACAAATCAAGAGAAGTGGCACATACCATCACAACAATAATCTGATGACACTCCAAACTTTAACAAGCAGTAACTCTATATAATAACTTACCTGCAACACTATTTAACATCTGAAGGAGGCAATGTTGCTGAAATGATGAAACATAACCCACGCCCCATCCTTTCAGATCAATTTGTATAAGGTGCTGTACCTGAGTTCGAGGTCTACCGTTTCGAGATTTCAGCGGGGAAATATTGAATCCTCCACCTGAGAACATCACCACACATACAAACGCCTAGACAGCTTAATAGGGTTATTACTCCAAAATGGAAGACATATATATAATAGTCAATAAATATGACAGAAAGAAAGAAAATGAAAGAGAATAAAGAAATTTCTTTTCAGTCTGAATCATAAAAGAAGAAAACAATTTGGAGGTTACTCTCAATATGGGCACGGACAAATCCAGGTTGTGGACCGCAGCTCTCGTGTTCTCTAGAACGGAATAACACAACTGCACCAAGACAAAGTTTGGGAAAAAAAAAAAACAAGGGAAATTCAATTGAGGCGAAAAGGGGAAAAAGGTCAAGGTGAACAAAAGGACGGACACACATACCATAACTTCCATCATCATTTCGGCGCCAATAACGGACATAACAAAGGTCGCGGGGCCACACAATCCTGCAACAGTTCCATTTGTATCATCATTGCCTCTTTCAAGTTTCAACAAAGTAAAAATGTAAAAAGAAGAAAGATATTGGACCTTCTTGGCAGTTCAAAAAGGGAAACAATTCAACAATGGGAAAAATTGTCAAATTATTGCATTGTAAAACCATTTATTTCTGTTTCCCAGAGAGACAGATGTAAACATCAAAGACCTGTTTTCTTTACATTGAAAGAACTAGAAGGTTGAATGTAGCAAATGTTTGTGACATAGGAGAGGAGTGATTATATACTGTCCTACCAGCTATAAACCATTCGTTAGAGGTATTAGCATGAAACCCTTACAACTACGTCACAGCGCAAGACACAGATGCAAACGCATTTTAATAAATGATGCCACCAGGTTTAGTGCTACAAAGATGTCATGTAGGAGAAGTGTAAGAAAACACTTTCCTACTGGCTCTAACACCAAAAAATCAGTTAGTAAGCAATCAAAGCATTACATGTCATACAGGGCTCAATAAAATCAATTTATCTGTTACCAAAGATTTAGCAAACAAGCAAAGATTTAGGTCTCCAAAGGTGCACAAATGGGCTGGGATTGATAGATTACCAACAAATTGATAAACAAAACGTTTTGGGAGGTTGCAGGCTGGTGAAACAAGCATCTGAACATCAAATAAACTGGTTTGTGCTCTTCAATGTTGCAGCTAAATATTCTATGGAAGAGAGGAAAGGACCTGTTGCTGCAGTCAACGTTTTGAATTTGCGTCCATATAGAACAATTGCAACACAGTTAAAAGTCCGTCCCAGTGCTTAAAAGGTGGGCGCCTTGCTTTCCTAGGTGCTAAGGTCACGCAAGGCACAACCAGAATGCTTAAAACACCTTGAAGTGAGATGAAGTTCGTGAAGCAAGAATGAGGCACCTCCAGCGCGCAGCTACGGCCGAGGCAAGAAGCGCATGAGGTGTGAGAGTCGGTGTCTTTTACTAGATTTGTTCAATATCTCATCTCAATAATTGATAAACGATTACAAGTTGGGAAAACATTCAATAAAATCCTTTAAAGTCAAAACTATGAAGTCTCAGTTGGGAGCAAAATGAAAGGAAATCCTATAGTTCAGATTGTGAACTCTAGTTTTTTTTAATGTTATGTTTTGTTAGTATTTGGTGATTTGGACATATGGATTGCCATTTTTAATGGCAAAATATTTGCTTCTGCTGAATACTTTGCCCATAGTAGAACTTTATTTATCATCTACAACTTGCACCCTGCTCGAATGAGGAGCGAGGCTTTGTTAGTATTCAGTGCTTTGGACACTTAGAATGTTATCTTTATTGTGAACAGTATTTTCTCGTGTTGAATATTTTGCCTATAGTACAATTTTATTTATTTTGTACAATGTGCGCCTCACTCTAATGAGGCGTGCACCTCACCTCGCGCCTAGGCTTCAGGGGATTGTGGCGCTTAGAGCTTTTTAAAACACTGGGCGAGCCGGTATTGAAACTTTCTCCCCTCAACAAAATTGGGAGATGAAGAAATTGAAACTTGAAAAATAAGACACTCTACAACATTCCCAGTAAAAGGAGAAGCAGTGCAAGAAGAGTCACATAATTGCGAAGCTACTGCAGCCTAGGCTTTTATTACCTCATTTATTGCTAACTTGACTCCTCAACAAGAATATGTAGTTAAGCTGCAGAGTTATGGTTGTTCATATTTGACTAATAGTTCAGCAGTAGTAAAGGAAAAAGAAACTAGCTTTTTTCATGTGCTTTTTTAGCTAGTAAACAACAGCGTGAGATTATCTGGATAACTGATCACATTCGCATTTACAACCAAATGCAACATAGCCTTCTAGTGTAGTTTCATTAGAAGTGACACAAGTTTTTCCAAACAGCACTGTGAGAGCTTGGTAGACATACTTGGGTCAGCTTAAGCTTTTAGGTCAACTGGTTATTTAACAGAGTATCAGAATATAAAAGTCATGTGTTTGTTCCCCTCTTATGCATAGTTGCCATGTGTTTGTACTCCTAGTTCAGTTCAAGTATGCATCTAGCTTCCTACAATCAAGAGGGGTAGCACATTTGAACTTTAAAAATTTCCCACCAGAGTCAGTGAAGTCATGGTGAAAAACCAGCTGCACAGATTGCATAAACACACATGACTAGAAATTATCAAGAGTACACACTAGCAACTTCAATAACTAGGAAAGACTATTACACTGGAAACCAGTCCAGCTGTAATCTGTGATAGAGTATCGCAGTATGTCCATCTACTTCCTCCACTAAGCTAACCATACTGGAAACTGCAGTCCCACCTACAAAATGGATAAAAGAAAATTACAGCATGAAAATCCAGAATATAGGCATAGAAAGTGAAAAACATACCCATATTTTATTAGAGCTAATTGGTGACAGTCTAGGGCTCTTGTTGGACACAAGAGCTTTGGAGATAAAAGAAGCAAAGTTGAATCACCTAATAGATGGCCATTGACAATGACGACAGTACATACATCTCTCAAAACATCAACACATACTCGGTAACTCTGACGTAACAATTCAATAGCCAAAAAAACTCATTATCAATGATTATCCAATTTTCTATTTGGAGAAGTTCACTAAGATGACAAACATCAACATGTGAAACGCTGGAATCAGAGAAAGAAAGTCCTGTGCAAATTCGTGTCAAAACACCTATTAACTTTAACATGTCATATTAATAGTGCTGCACAAACATCGGGCCGGGCCGGGTTCGGGCCGGGCTTACACTACATAATAACGAGGCTTGCTCATACCCAAGTCCGCTCAATAAAAATTGGGCTTCAATTAATAATCCCAAGTCCTGCCCAATTAAAACTTTATTTCTCAAACCTGCCATTAAGTCCATTTATTTTTTTCTAAAGCATTGTATCCCAAACATAAATTAATCAACCATAAAGATCACTAATTAGAATTCACGACCGAAATAATTACACTTAAAAGTTCTAAGTTATCACACCACTATTAAACAGACCCATAAAAGTTCAAACAATTAAATTGTCTCCGCAAAAAGCAATTAAAGTGCTCAAAAAGTTGGAACTCTCCAACATCCATGAAGCTATATCATGCAAAAACTTCTCTAGTGTCTTTCCTGTAAAATCACACTTCTTCACAGCATTTCAATTAGAGCACAACAACAAAAATGAAGACAACTATGAGTTACTACTGTCATAGTATATATGTATATGTTTGTATGTATATATGTATGTATACACATCATATAAAAAAATGAGTTATTTTATTTTTATCGGGCCAGGCTGGACCTTAAGGGATTTTCCCTAACCCAACCCATTTACTAAACAGGCTTAAAATCTCAATCCAGCCTGACCCTATAAGCTTAAATACTCTTCCCAAACCCTAAAAAAAACGGGCTGGGTTGGGCAGGCTACTGGGCCGGTGTGCACCCCTTCACTCATATCTTAACAGTTAACACTAACCTGACCTGCACAAAATCACGTCATGTTCGGGTTGACACTAATAACCCCTTCAGTTAAAAAAAAAAAACCTCTAAAAATGTAAATAAAATTAGACACGTAGCAATGTTAGACATAAACAACCTGCTTAATCCGTACCAAAAATGAACACATTTTCAATACCATCATGACATGACTAACACATTTTTCATACCATCTGGTTATTTGGTTGACTGAAACCTTCTAACTTCATGTCATGTTAGAGTCGCATTAAAGGATCCTGTCCAAAATTCCCAAACCTACTATTGTCCTTCCTAAAAAAGTAAGTAGTCTAGTGGCTTAGACACTCACATTAGTAAGCAAATATAGTGAGGGGACAAACTTTTAATTGTTTGTATTAAAGATGAAGAAACCAAAACAAAGGAAATAATGGAGCAGACTCACGATGTACCATTTTCAAGAATAGTACTACTAAAATTGTACTATAACCTCGCGTAGTATGGGTCCGCGGTAATGAGAGGCCCCTCGCTTGGTTGTTAATTCTTACAGCCTAGCATTCAAATGGGGGCAAACACAACCCATTGCGATACCTAGAATATTTGTCGTCTTCCCCCCGGAAAACTACAGTGAGAGCTGCCTCTTGCAAGAGCCTCTGCACATTGCAATTGGTCTTGAGGAGAAGTTTTAAGTACACTGACTTGGACAACTGACGAATTTCATAACCCCAAGTACAGTGTCTTCATCTATTTGCTTCCACTTGCAGTCCAGCACATTGACGATATGGTTTGGTTGTACAACCATTAATTGGGCACAAAAGATAGAAAATCTCCATGAACCGAGTATCTCGTCCAAGAAAATTAAGAGCCCCAGAACTGCAAAAAACTAACAGTCTAAGACTGCAAGAACATACTGATCTATTAGGGAGTAAGTTCCCAATTCTACAAGCTGGCCAATATTTAGTTCATAATCTGCATATCAAGCTTCTTAACTATGAAAGACAGCAAAGCATGGATATCTAAAACTCAAACCTTCAACGGAAGAAGTTTCATAAGCTAACAACATAGTACTCTTTCAAGGTATGGAAAAACAGCAGACAAAAACATTTGATCTTTCATTTGAACATGATTTGGAGCAAAAAATTGATGATTACATATGTTTATCGTCTCCAGGCAATTAAAGATGTCATTTAGTCGACCTAATAAGTACTACTATATTACATGTTTTGGACAGTAAAAACAGACATAAAATTATGAATTTGCTTGACCGAGCATCGGATTACTCTACTAACAGTGCATCTTGCATTCTATCCCGCCGTAATTCTTAAACTATGTCTACAGACATGTTTTACAAGATACTATCATGTCCATAAAATAATAATTGTATAGCAGCTTGATAAATTTATGTCAACTAGTTTCCAGTTGAACGCATGGATAAACGAATTGACGTGCGATCAAATTCTACAGTTATGACAAACTCAATAGTCAATAGCTTCACATCTAAAACTGTTGTGCCGAACACGAAATTGAGAATATAACAAATCAACAAGCGATAAACAAGAACACAAGGATATACGTGGTTCCGCTCAAGCACAAAGCAAGAACGTACTCCACGGGGAAAAGAGCAAGAGGATCCACTATAAACGGGGAGAGAAACAAAGAGCCGGCTATACCCGTAACTCTACTTGAAGCACCAAACAGATATCTAGGGACAAATCTCTGGTGGAACCCAAAAGGGAGACACAAACCCTTGGTGGAACCCTAAGAGATGAACAAAATCCTAATATCTAAACCCTTGAACAAAAGACCATAACTCTAGCAACCCCCAAGGTCCCTATTTATAGGAAAACACTAAATAAACCTAAACCGAATAGGAAAGGGAATCCTAGTCAATTTAGGAATTCTAGTCAATTTCCAACAAATCTCCACCTTGACTTGAATTCCATCGAACTCAACACTATAGGCAATCCTCTCCTTCAATCGCTCATCTCCCACAAAAGCCCCCCACGGGGCAATCACCAACGGCACAAACGAACAAGGCTCAAGCACACCTGCTTGACCTTGTAAACGCGACTTAGGAAACCCAACCGCACATGCCTCCAAATTGAGCCTCTATCTTCCAACGGGCACCTCCCACCCAACGCATCCCTCTCGGATACACACGAAGATCTGCTCAAACTCCCCACAGAGTTAATTACCGACTCCACCACGGAGTTAAAAACCCAAAACTGAGTCAACCTCGAATTCACCGATGAAGAACCCAAAGATGTAGCACCCACAATCGTACTACCATCAAGCACATAGAGGTTATTTGATTTCCGACCCTTCATCAAAACACGAGCACCCTTCAAAACCCTCAAGACTCCACCTTCAGCGGTATGCTTCCAACCCAAAGAGTCAAGAGTGCCTAAAGAGATAAGGTTCCTTTTCAAATCTGGTACATGTCGAACACCAAACAACGTCCTCACAAAACCATCATGCATTCTGACTTTAACTGTTCCAATCCCAACAATTCTACAGTGCATATTATTCCCCATAAGAACTGTACCACAACTGACCGATTCATAAGTATTGAACCAATCTTTATTCGGACACATGTGGTAAGAACATCCGGAGTCCAGAATCCATTCGGCATTCGAACAGACATCACCGACACTCACAGAAAGAACCATAAGTGAATCGTCGGAATCCTCTTCAACAATACAATAAACAACCTTCTCTTCAAAATTGTCCTTATTTTTCAACCTAGGACAATTTCTCACCATATGCCCGTATTTCCTACAGTAAAAACACTTTACTTCCTGATTTGTGGAACGAGAGCCAGAAACCCCTCTACTGCTATTATCCCTCTCAGAAGTTCTTCCTTGCACCACCAAACCATCAGCATAAACCTCACTTTCACCAGGATACCTTTTTCCTTAATTCTTTTGAATATAAACTAGATTTAACATCCTCCATGGAAATCGTATCTCTCCCGTAAAGTAGGGTAGTAACAAAATGCTCATAAGACGCAGGCAAAGAACATAACACAATAAGGGCTTGATCTTCATCATTAATCACAACATCAATATTTTTTAAATCCATAATAATTCGATTTAACTCATCTAGATGGTCTTTTACGGGCGTACCTTCCCTCATACGAAACGTATAAAGGCGCTGCTTCAAATACAACCGGTTGGTAAGAGACTTCGTCATATAGATACTTTCTAACTTCAACCAAATACCGGCAGTAGTATCCTCCTCCCCGACCTCGCGAAGCACATCATCGGCTAAACACAACTGAATCGAACTGAGCGCCTTCGCATCGAGATCCTTGAACACACTATCCTGCATATCAGCAGGTTTCTTCGATTTCCCCAACAAAGTCTTGTGTAATCCTTGTTGAACAAGCAAAGCCTTCATCTTAATACGCCATAAACTGAAGCTAGTGCTCTGCCCATCGAACTTCGCAATTTCGAAACGAGTCGCCATTGAAACGATCACCAATTGCACAATACACAGCGGAAAACAAAAGCCTCGGATTGAAACCCAAAGCTCTGATACCATTTGTTGGGAGTTCGTCCGATGCATCGACCCGCCACTGCGTGCTCAAGGCCCAATTTGTATGGGAGAAACGGCAAAGAGTCCACCACATTACTTGGGCCCAATATACACTGAATGACCCATATCCACTTAAAAGGCTAAGCCTTGTAAGTGGTGAGCCATCCAATTGTATATTAAGGTCCAACTCTTTTTCTGTTTATCCGATGTGGGACTCAACGTTCACACATGTTCTAACAAATCTCCCCCTCATGTGTGAACCGAACATTGGGCCTTAACCTCTCTTTGCATCCAAGCTCCCCCTTGATTCTGATCTACTACTCTCAACCCTATCTCCCGAACTGGGCTTATTCTGCACCCACTCCATCGATTCGAAGTCATCTCAATTGGGAGCCAACGTGCCTAGTCACCGACACTATGCTCCCCCACGAGAACTCCATTGAGAGCCAATGTGCTCATTAATTCGATAGCACCGTGCTCTCCGACGAGTCAAACTCCATCGACAATGAGCCATCCAATACAGCACTCCAACATCGAGCCACCTTGCTTCATCGGGAGTCACCTTTGGATTTTATACCGCTCCACGAGTGTCTTCTATGCAAACCCATTCAATGGTGCGCTGAGAGTCTTCCCATAGATCGTCAGCCATCGGCTCTGATACCAATTTGTTGTGCCGAACACGAAATTGAGAATATAACAAATCAACAAGCGATAAACAAGAACACAAGGATATACGTGGTTCCGCTCAAGCACAAAGCAAGAACGTACTCCACGGGGAAAAGAGCAAGAGGATCCACTATAAACGGGGAGAGAAACAAAGAGCCGGCTATACCCGTAACTCTACTTGAAGCACCAAACAGATATCTAGGGACAAATCTCTGGTGGAACCCAAAAGGGAGACACAAACCCTTGGTGGAACCCTAAGAGATGAACAAAATCCTAATATCTAAACCCTTGAACAAAAGACCATAACTCTAGCAACCCCCAAGGTCCCTATTTATAGGAAAACACTAAATAAACCTAAACCGAATAGGAAAGGGAATCCTAGTCAATTTAGGAATTCTAGTCAATTTCCAACAAAATAATAATTGTATAGCAGCTTGATAAATTTATGTCAACTAGTTTCCAGTTGAACGCATGGATAAACGAATTGACGTGCGATCAAATTCTACAGTTATGACAAACTCAATAGTCAATAGCTTCACATCTAAAACTACTCCATTTAGAGCTTAAAACTACCAAATCAGTACTCACTCAAACCGTGTTGCATCCATGCTCATCACAAGCTCAAATATTTCTTCACAGGTAGCCTCCACAACCCCTACAGCCTTCATCGCTCTACTACAGCTTTTTGGCTGGATAAAGAACACTATACATAATAAGAAGCCTTGAATAAACACACTTAAAAGCTAGATCATGCAATGCAAAGGAGCAAATCAAAGAACCAACTCCATACAAGGAAATCAACTTCAAGAAGCTCTTCAAAAATGCGAAGTCCTGCGAGTAACCATATAAGTAAGAAAGTGTTAATTAAGGTAATTGATGCCACAACAACATTGTCAGTAACTAAACTATTCAGGTTCCCCATGGATAACTATTTATGATAGTCATCCCAGTGTTGAACTGTGAACTAACCTAATTATAAAAAATAACTAACCATTTTGGCACTGGAGAAGACGCCAATGTTTTCTGGAGAATGCTTGATTGCTTGCATTCTGATTTGACAAGTCTGAGTCTATTTCTGTTGTCCAGTCAAATATAGATTCAGGAGGACCTAGAAAAAGACATTGATTATAAAATGAAGCAAAGGATTACACTCCAGGAATTAGAAGCCAATAAATGAATGAACCCAACAGCCAACCATTTCCCATTGTTGTTCTCCGAAACAAATTTGGACGCGAATCGTCTACATCCTCAGGGGCACTGTACCTACAGAATTAAGAAGGCACAAATAATCACAACTGAAGCAATTCTCTACATGATTCAGAAGCCATTCTATATAAGATGGAACTAAAAGGAAAGTTTACATCTAAACGACATTGTGTCCCCCCTAGAAAATTGTCCATGGTCCAAACATGATTCACTTTTCACCATCCCTAAATCTAAAAATAACAGCCATCAAGCACTCAGCAAGGGAATTAGACACTTACTGACTTTCTTGATCAGATGAGGAAGATTTCCTCCCATTTTCAATTCCAGATTTGTATTCAAAAGAAACGTACTTGTTACCATTGGGAACTAGTGACCCCTGATGCTGCAAATTATGGACACGTAATCAGTTCCATTGCAGGCATCCACAGAAATAAAATAGGAAGACACTATAGCATACCACAGACATGACCATCAGGTGCCATCTAAATAAATATGTTATCAAAAATTGCAAAAGAGTTCACAAAAGCATTAAGCAAAAATTCTCTACAGCTAGAGAAAATGACTGTCTTCGCAATACAATCTAAGCAAAGTAACAATTTCAGCTAAAATGCTTATGAGCATAGATGAGAAGATCACTTAACAGGTATTTTCATTTCTTTTACCATTAGGTTCTTTTTTAGTTATATTATGTGTTTTGGGTAGAGAGGGTAGGGGAAAGAGTGAATGCAGTCAAAGGAAACAAACCTGATCAATAACAAATTCAATTTTGACTTTCCAGATAAGTGCCTCCTGGATATTAAATGCTGCCATCTGCAAATACACGATAAAAATGAAACAAATGTGACTAAAAGGACACGGCCCGAATCCAAAAGAGTGATTATGACAAATAGGGCCAACTGCCAAAAGTTCATATCAAATGACTGAAAGCTCTCAGTTTATGAAGGAAAAAACGACTCCTGCAATAAAGGGGTAGGATTTCTAGAACATAAGGGGCATGATTATACAGATGAATAAAAGGCTATAATTAACTAGAAAAAGATTAGAATAAAATCCTCGACTACAATGCACACTATCTTCAAATACAGAATCCTGCACCTGCAATAGCAGCCTTCTGTAAGATGAATGGAACATCTCTAACAAAGTTTGGTCCTTCAGTCTTTTGTAGTTTGTCCTTGCTCTTGGTTTGTTTGTTTTGACATAAGATTTAACTTACCCCAAAAAATAAACTTACGAGGCAAGCAGCAGACTAACTCACTAACATAATCTAGTGTATTATGGCATCATTAACTTAAGCAAGACACATTACCAGGGATGCATTTCCAATTTACACAACGTGACCTAACTAATACTGGAAAATACAGCATCCCCGTTCTGAATATCTAATGCCCCACGGTGCCATATTTCGAATAAGAATTATATCTTCATCAAAAACTACAGAAAAGGGGAAGAAAAGATTACGCACGGTAATTCGATGGTACTTCTCTTTCTTGTTGTAGACAGACAAAACATAGACCATCTGCAAGTGACAAAAAAACAAATAAAAGGACGATTTTAGGAGATGTTCATCAAGGAATACTACAACATGCCAAGAAATCATAATTGCCAGCACCAAACCTTTAGCACAGACAATTTACTCCCACGCAAATTTCAATCATATCATGGTTGATGGTACTGTGCTTTTTGAGATCAAGCTTATGCGTTAATGTGTGTGTGTGAGAGAGAGAGAGAGGGGATGTGTACGCCACAAGTTGGGACTGGGCCTGCCTTCAAAGTCATAACAGTCATCAAAAGAAAATTGTAACAATAATTCATGCACTCGGTTGCGAGTATCTGGTGTGGGTGCAAGTCCAAGCGTCAAACCTTCCTAAACTTAAATCTTAGAATACTGGGATATGTGTCCCCATATTGGGTATGGGTACGGGGACACGCCCTGAACACTTGTTTGTAGTATATATTGCATAATTTTTTAAGATTATGTACTGTAAATTATATTTAGAAATGTATTTAAACAAGAAGGGGTTAAGAAAAATATGTTTTTGCTATTTCCTATCCATGTGAAATACTCAAAAAATCGCTTTTCTAGCTAATTTGATATTCCTTTCCTGCAAAAAGTACCTCAAAAAGCTCAAATACATTAGTATTGCTTGAAATGTTGGAAACTTAGAAGTTCAAGGTATACAAGTTTTTATCAAAAAAGTACTTCAAAACCATACATTGGGCAACAAATTTAGCAATTATTTAAGCGCTGGAACACAATGCTAGCTTCAACCTTGTCAATGCAACTGTACCGTGTGGTGACGGCCCCATTTTGTTGAAGGGCCCTGTTTTACTTATAGATAGCTGATAAATAACATAGAATATCCCCCAACAATCATGAATCCCAACAATTACTTCAATATTTTAACATACTCGTCAAATAAATGATCCACTACAACGAAAAACATTGGTGGTAACGACAGGTTTTACAAGTATAACCTAGATAAGCTAGAGCATTGAAGATCAGCCTGCTATGCCAAGAAGTCAAGGAAAAAGTGGAGGCACCGGATTAAAGCAATTAGGTTTCCAGCTATTAAGTACCAATGGTCCCAAAAGTTTAAGCTGTAAGGAAATGGGCCCAACAATGAATATCAAGCTATCCAACACCCTCTCTCACGTGCAAGACGAGCTTGCCCGCGGAGATGCAAACATTCATACATAAATTTAAACTGAATTCGAAGTAGAGAAGAAGAATGCAAACAGAGAGGCTTGAACGCAAGACCTCTCCCAACCTGAGCTCTGATACCAAAATAAGTTATTACCACTGGTCCCAAAAGGTTAAGCTGTTAGAAAATGTAAACAACAATGTACATCAAGCTATTCAACATCATCTAGATAAGAAATGGCATGCACACTTAATATTAGAAAAACTTCGGCCAGATATGCCATACCATGCAACTTTAGGGCTGGATAGCAATCCAAAGACAACGCTCCTAATTGTAGTTACGCTGTATAACTGCTACCCATCTTAAATTCTGTGGCAAAAACCTTTTGAAACATGTAATAGAGCGAGCAAAGGCAACCTTTTAAACTCCATGGCAACCCTGATTCCAACCAATAAAATAAAAATAGAAAACCCAGCACTCGCCACGACCACGGGGACACAAATGTGCCCAAAATGTGATATCAAATGAGTACCCACATGCCAAAAGATAAGGACCAACTAATTGCTCCGATTTCACTGTGAACTTCTTGTCTTAGCATTACATTAGGAGTGCAAGAAGCAAGTAAATGCGACCAATCACGATGCTTTCTGCATATTACTTGTGTTAATGGAGTAGCAATTAATTCGAGTAAAGACATGTATTAACTATTAACAAGCTACACTAGTTAAATGACTGAGAAATGGATGCACAATTGAGTCCTTTATTTTCTGTTTCTTTAAGCACAAATGATAAAACAATCTGTCTTGCCCAGGACACCATTTCAATATACTTCTCAAAAATATCTACCACAGAGCAAAAACCTGACAATTAGAATATGATACTGACAGTGAATATCAAAGTATCACCTCTTGTTCGCCCCTCTTTCTTCTTCCTTCTTTTTATTCATGTTATGCAAGACACCAAAGAAACTTAAGCCCTAACTTCCAGTGTGAGAAACAAACCGAGTAGCATTGGCCTAGAAGGCCAACAGTGTTAAACCAGGACCTTCAGTGTCACTCAACATTGGAACATACCAACAGTTTGTTCATTGTCCAACTAGATAAGTTCATGAGTTTGCAGTTGAACCCAGTTTCAAACTTTTGACATAAATCAAAAATAAACGTCAAAAGAGACAGCAACTTACATGTCCATGATGAGTCTTCAAGCCTCTATCTTCCACCCGGCAATTGCCATCTATGAGAAAGGTCTTGATTGGAACCTAATAAGACATAGAACACAAAAGAATCAATTCTGCAACTGAGGACTGAAATCGTATAGTCTAAAAAGAATGCTATGGTACCAAGCACCAAGTGCACATCATCAGATGGTGTTGTATAAGTACTCTTTCCATTTTCTTTTCCACAACAAAGAAATATCAGGGAGCCAACTATCTTTCAAGGTAACTTAATCCTGTGCTAAAACATGTTCGGCGATAAGTGATAACCACACACACACACACACAAAAATAGCATGAAGAAAAATCAAATCAAATCGCAACAAAAGAAACAAGACACCCAGACATACATGGTTCCACAAGACTGCCTGCTCTACGGCTTACCCGATTTTCCTTTTATATTTGCAAAAGGATAAAAAGAGAACCAAGCTAGGGTAGCCAACAGAACAGATACGCTAGAGTTTACATCAACGAATTACCATAACAAGTACATTGTTGTACTTAAAAAATCTCGCCTCAGGGCCAACCGGCCAAGCCACCACCAACCTTCACCATGGAGATCCGAAGTTGGATCCGCGAACGCAGGGTGGTGAGGTGGCGTCCAGAACTAATCGAGCTCCACAAAACCACCTAAAGCCTAGTTTCAACCCAAATGCTACGTACACAACTCTCGACCACAAACTCCAGACACAACTTTGTCCGGAGCCGTTCAATGCACATGGTTCACATGCATTCAAACGGCTCCGGACAATCCGGACGCAGTTGTGTATATAGACTTTCTCTAGTTTCAATCAGAGGCAACCAACAAATTGCTTCAACTCTCGTCTAGCTTTCATTCCACAAAGCATACGGAAAAAATGCGTAAATCAAAAGGGTAACAACGAAATTCGAGAAATCCGAGGCATTACCACGTTGTCCTGAGGCTTCTTCTTGTAATAAGCAAGCAATTGGGACTCAAGCACGAAGTACCGCATATGAATGAAGGATCTCCCGATCTTCCTCCTACCGTACCGGACCATCCACCCCTCGTAAATCACCTTCGACATCTCTCAACTAATTTCCAACCTCACACTCTATAATTCAACCCCCTTTCCCTATTACTCAAACACTATAAAAAAATAATCGAAAGAATCGCACGAATCCGGAAGCTCAGACTACAATCCTCACTTCCACGAACTCAAAGTAAAACCCTAAGTGACTCGATCGTTCGTCATCGTCAATCGATAGGAAACGGAACAACCTGGTAGAAAAATCCGCACGATTTCGAATTTCCAATTATGTCCTCGCTTCAGCTGGAGAGAGGTGTGAAAGCGCGCGCGATCCGAGTCCTGTTAATAGAGCCAGGCATTCGGTTCAGAGCCGAGAGACGAAGGTTAGGAATCGAGAAGAAAAGCGATTACGGTTTTTTGAATTCGTGAAGATACGAGTACTTGTGCGTGTGGATACGTATAAGCGTACCTGTGAATATGAGCGCGTGCGTGTTGGAGAGAGAGGAACGAGATCTTTTCCGGCTGAACTTCAGTTGATTGGCCGGCGGGGGAACACAGGAGGAGTGGGGAGAAGTGGGGATGTGGTGAGAGAGAGAGAGAATGAGTTGGTTTTGCCCGTGCATAGAACGGGTTGAACGCTAGTTTATGAAAAAACATAATGGTAGTATGTGAACATTAAACACAATTACTGCTAGCAATCATGCATAAAATGAAAAAACTGATAGATAATGTCCTTGCAACTTAAAAAGTGTTTTAAGAAACTATTTACAAACTAATCGCCATTGTTTTGCTAACGTCGCTGCCGCCACCGATTTTGCCACGATCTATGTTACATGGACTGCGAGTATCGGGTGTGGGTGCAAGTCCAAGTATCGGACCTTCCTAAACTTAAATCTTAGGATACGTGGATATGTGTCCCAAACTTGGATACGGGTACGGGGACACGTCCTGAACTCTTGTTTGTATTATATATTGCATAATTTTGTATCGTAAACTATGTTTACAAATGTATTTAAACAAGAAAGGGTTAAGAAAATTATGTTTTTTCTAATTCCCTATTTCTTGTCTATGTGAAATACTCGAAATATCGCTTTTCTATCTAATTTGATATTCCTTTTCTGTAAGTATTTTAACAATTAGAAGATCCGAGTGTCCAAAAGGGTACGGGTGTCGGACACATCGACACGGGTACTTGAGCTGAAATGAAGGATCCATGCAACATAGGCCACGATCTAATACCTAAGAACTCTTCAATAAGATTTCGTAAATCAATTGTGTTAGCTCTCACGGAGAACATCCATTTTGAACAATAGATGCCTATCTTTACTATCCGCGTAGATTGTGAAGTCGAAACCTGTCATTCGATGAAGAATATAGTGTTACTTACAAAATTTCCTAAACAGTTTTCTTTTAATGCAATAATAAGCCACACAATATCGAATAAATAAATTTACTTATTACCTGTTGTACATCTGTCGCTTCATCAGTCATAGCACTCTCATGTTGACAATTTTCCCAAAGTTGAAATACTATTTTTCTATGAGACATTCCTACACAATACCAAAAAAAATAAGCAGCATAGATGTATATACATGTTCGATCAATAAGATTTTGTAAATCAGTTGTGTGATAGATAAAACAGTGGCTATTAGCATGGTAATGTTAATTGTTACTACAGTATATAACAATTCGATTGATTTTAGTAGATTCATTCTTGGCCATAAAATTCGTTACTTGCTCTCTCTCAAATTCAGTTTATAAAAAATCAAAATTGTAACAATTGACGATTGGTAGGAAAAACTATAAGACTAACCGATATTTGGATGGCCGACGGGAAGCATTATGTTTTGATCAGTTGGTTGATCTCCATTCAAATTTTCCATGGTAGCTTCTATAAATTAAGTAACAAAAAATCACATATTTTTTGGTTGAAAGGAAAGACTGTTTAAAAAAGATTAGCAATATTTAATTGCGGGAAAGGTACCTACCAGTTGGATTTGGCTCATTCGATGTTGGTAGTGGAATATTGACAGATTGTCCTCCAATGGGGATGACATGAGCATTCGCACTATTGCGGTCGTTCCGGACCAGAGGGGGCGCATGCCGCAATTGTCTTAGACGCAAGTATGCACTTCCCAAACGTCGCACCTCTCTTTCAATTTCTAAGAAACGTTGATTCATTAATGGGTCGTTACGTTGAGTCATTAATCTTCTCCTGCGCATGAGTCGAGCCATTTTGGCTTTAATTCTTTGTTCGTTTATGTCTCCACCATACACAACATCCATCCTGAATATATAAATTCCAGCCTATAAATTTTTAACTATAAAAAGTTCCAATTGGATTCAAACTTTACTTTAACAATTAAAGAAACAACTCTTGGTACGACAATGAACAATTCTCGCATACTCATATAAAATGAACACCTAAAATAAAACAAAGTACTGTCATGGAAAGGATTACTTATACACAGTGGATGGAAATAGGATTATCCCTCTTGTTCTGAAACTGGTTTTCCTTGTAACTAATGGGCTGACATGATGCACTGTTGTTTTGTTAACACCAACCAACAAAAAGGAAAACTGATTAAGAGGCCGTTCCGGTTTCTAAAAAAAGTAACTTTTGGAAAAAGAAGGTAATTTCAAGCTCAAAAATCATGTGTTTACGTAAATAATTTTCCTACCACTATGGATCTTGTTTGATAGATTTCAACGAGATCTTTTATACGGTGCAAAAAAAATTAAAAAATTATTTATCATTTTCATTATATTTGAGTTTGAAAATTGAAGAAAAAGAACTTTTAGAAAAAGAAGGGAAAGTGGAACGGGGCCTAAGCCTTCCCTAACAAAAACAATGGTAGCAATAAAATTCACAAAAACTGATACCAAACAATTTCCAATTAAAGCTGTGCCCCATATAGATGGCCGAACACATGAATTAATAGCACGCACGTGAGAGTCGAGCCCCAAACCAAAGGCTTCCTGAGTTCCATGGCGGTCTGGTGGGTGCAACTAACTACAGTTGCACCATAACTGAGAGTTGTCAAAGTGCACTATGGCTCGTCATAAGGAAAACCAAACCCATCCAGCAGTGCATTCTTAATTGGTTTACTAAGAAACATCTCTACATTTACAGATTTGAACAATCATTCATTGCATAGGGTATCATGCTACCATTTGAACACCTGAATCATTTTTTCCCCATGTATTTAACATAAAAATTATGGAATACGTATTTGCTTACAGCAAGATGTACTCTGAACTACTTATAGGATTCATATGCTGCAATGGTGTACATCAGCATGTAGCTTAACACATAGCAAAACAATGTTTCTCTAGATGCCAAGGTCACAATTCTTTAACGTCTCATGACCTAACTTTCCTCTCCTCACCTAATTCAACATTTGAAACTCAGGCGTCCAAAGTTTGGCCTGCCAATAACTTCTTAAACCCTAAAAACGTGACAATCAAATGAGGAAAGCCCTATCACCTAATCAAAGAACTCTCGCAAATCAATGGACAATAAGCAAATGCTATTTTAGTTAATTCTAGCAACAAAAAAAAAAAACAGAGCAAAGAAAACCAAACCTACTGAAAAAAAAAAAAAAATCATACCTACTGAACTGAGCGGTGCAAGATCCAAAATACTTTCAATTGTCAAGACCTTAAACCTGCCAAATGAATTCGCATATAAAGGGTGAGTGAAGTATTCTGTCAAACACAAAAAAGTTAGTCAATTGTACCTACAAATTTAGGGGAAAAAATAAAAAACATAAACTATAAACCCATCAAAACTCATCGTCTCTATCTTAATGGCCTGCCCCTCTCTCAGACATTTCGTCGAACACCTTCAACGCACCCGAGAAATCGCTCGGGCTTCAGTCCCCACATCCACTCCAACAACTCCCTCGCCTCACTGAATCGCAACTTCTTGCACGAAATCTTAACCAAGACATTGTAAGTCTCCAAATTGGGAGACACACCCATTTTCTCCTGGTGCTTAAAAAACAACTCTGCCCTGTCCCACTGGTTACCCACAACGAACGCGTTGAACAAACAATTGTACGACCTTATACCCGGTTCGCACCCGGAAAACTCTTTCATCCTCTGGAAAACAAACATTTTCGCCAAGGTTCATGGCAAAAAAATAGAATCCAACTACTGCAGTCGCCTCTGAACATTTTAAGTGTAAAAAAACACAGAGGAAATCAACTTACTTGGTTGAATTCAAGAAACCTCTGAAGGCTCGTAATCAACAATTGACTCCTCGCCTCTTCTGAACCTTGCCTCTGGACCTCGCCTCTGGAAAACAATAGATGAAAGAGAGGATTTTAGATGCGGAAATACAAAAAAGAGAGAGTAAAAGAGTGAAGGAGGAGTAGTCCTACCTTTCTGTCAAGGGCGGGGGTGGGACTGTTGGGTTCCAACGGGGGGCGGGATGGCGGTTGGCGGCGGAGCAAATCTGTGAAAGATGGTGGGAGGAGTGAAGATGGGGTATTCAGGGGGCGGGACAGTGGTTGGCGGCGGAACAAATCTGTGAAAGATGGTGGGAGGAGTGAAGATGGGGTACTCATAGGCCATGAGAGAGTGAGGGGTGGGGGTGTGGGAGAGAGGCGTGGAGTGGTGGCAGTTGAAGAATGGAGAGAGAGAGAGAGAGATGGATGCGGGAGAAGACTTGAACGTGGGGTGGCTGTTTTCAGCCGAATTGGAGAAGTGAAGGGGGCTAGGGCAGTTGTTTTTTGTTTTTTTTTTGAAATGGGAAAACAAAAGATCGTGGGGTTTGTTTTTTTTTTTTTTGTTAAATTGGATAATATAAGATGTGTGAGACAAATAAGATCGTGGGGTTTTTTTTGTTTTTAAAGAAAGTGAAAAATCTAGGAAATTAGAAATTGGGAGTCTGGAGGTTTTGGGAGCTCCAACTATATTCCCTTAGAGCATCTCCAATTCAATACTCTATTTTATTCATAAAGTGATTTTAGAGGAAATCACTATTCTTATTTACTCCAATCACAAATCCTCTATTTTTCCCTTTAAAATAGAGGAGGCTTGAGAGGATGGGTTGGAGGAGTTCCATACTCTCAAATGGAGGAATAGAGCATGGGTTGGAGATGCTCTAAGGATACAAATGTCATTTTAAAAGGTGAATAGTGTTATAGAGGAGATCCTCCATATTTTCTCCCATCCTCTAAATATAGAGGATCAAAATACCATCCTCTCAAATAGAGGAGGCTTGAGAGGATGGGTTGGAAGAGTTTTATACTTTCAAATGGAGGAATAGAACATGGGTTGGAGATGCTCTTAGAGCATCACCTACCCATACTCTATATCTCTATTTGAGAGTATCAAAACACTCCAACCCATCCTCTCAACCCTCCTCCATTTGAGAGTATTGGATTTTGATCCTCTATATTTAGAGGGTGAGAGAAATATAGAGGACCATCTCTAAAACACTATTCATCTTTTTAAAACATATTTTTGTCCTTGTTTGCTTTTCTTACTGAATTTTTATCCTCATGAGAGTATAAAAAAGGTTTTTTTTTTCATAAAGTGATTTTAGAGACAAAAATAGAGGGTTTGTGGTTGGTGTAAACATGAATAGTAATTTCCTCTATAATCACTTTATGAGTAAAAAATATTAATTTGATACTCTCAAATGGAGTATTGGATTGGAGATGCTCTTAGGATATTAGATATATATATTAGATAGCACAAGTGATGTCAGATCCGGCGATCGCCGGTGAACGGAGCTTCCGAGGAAGTGATCACGCGACTCGCTGTGATCGGGCAATTATTCTGACTGACGTAATCGGAAGAGCCCCACGTCCCTATTCATAAATGAACAATCGCGAGAATATCGCACACGTGGAGGTGAGCATTTAGATGGGGAGATTTTCTTTTTGTTTTGAGTTGGACGTGTAAAAGGTTTTTTGTTTTTTTTCCCCCTTTTTGGTTGTTAGACAGTGGCACTCGGGCTAGATTACGCACTCAACTAATTCTCTATCTAATCTGGTCAGAAGCAGGTCATTTACACCAAAATTAAGAAATTTTTAAAAATATTTTTTTTTGCAACTTGATCCCAAGAATCGAACTATTGTCAATTTAGTGAGAAATAAACTCACTAACCAACCGAACTAACCATCAGGACTAAATGGGTTACTTATCACCATGTCCCGAGAATTTGAAGAAAACTATAAGCTCCAAAAAACCGAACTCTTTTTGTATTGGCAATTTCATTGATCGAACTCACATTTTCTTATATTCCTTTTATCGAGTTGTAATTATGTGAAAATGATTCGTATTTAACATGTAATCAGTGTCTAAGTGCAAGGGTATAATTGTATTGTGATCTGGGGTATCAACAAGTGTTAGACGAAGTTGATTGTGAAAAGGGGGCCTGCAAGATGAGTCAAATATGCGGAGAGGTATCTGCTGTCTTAGAAGTAGATTGATCGAACTTAAAGTAGATCAATCGGTTTTATCATATCGAACGGGTTGTCAATCTTCTGTCAATTGGACCTTTCTACCTAAAATTCGATCCATCGGATTATAAGCCATCAATCGATTTTCGCACATTTTTGGACTTGTAAATACGCGCATCTCTTCAGTTCTAGGGTTAATTCAGCACGGTACAACAGCCATAATATTTTGTTTATAGCTCAGAAAAAACCCTAGAGGGACTTAGGAAGTGAATCATGTAGTACACATGAGATCCATGGATCATTTATCATTCAAGACATCTCCAGGCTCGTGGATTCAAGATAGCGACAATAAAGTACTGAGTATGGTGAACAAGGATTCAAGAAGTAGAACTTAGAGCGAGGTGAGGATTCATAATCGTAGGTAAGATTGATTAAAAACTGGACAATGGTTATAGTGTTTTGATTCAATCTCGTGGTTTTAGCCAATTAGGGATTTTCCACGTATACCCTGTGTTCATTTATTTATTGATTTTCGTTCCTTGATCGGTTGAGATATTGATTTATGGGTTGATTAATAGGAGAAATAAAAATAAAGCGAATCTATAATATACCTACGATCTAGGGTTTTTCAAAAACTTTTTCTGAAAATAAGAATATATTTTTAGTAAAAGGGAGTTTCTTACTGATGTAGTACTCCCTCCATTTCAAACTTTCTCGTTTTTCACTTTCACTGTGTTCTAGACTGTAACGACTCTAATTTTTTCAGCGAATAAAAAATTTCGGTATTGATTTATTTAATTATTTAATATGTCATTGCTTTAAATTTTTTTTTTTAATCCCTATAATTCGTCATAATTAGAATTTAGTTCTTTTAAATTCATTTCTTGATTTAAGGCCCTACTTGACTAGTCTAGTTAACTTTCAATCGATTAGTTGGAGGAACCAAACTATCAATTAACCTAGTTACACTCCCCTAACCCTTAATGAGCCTCTTTAACCCCCCTTGAGCCTTATGAACCCCTCACTAGCCTAGTTAAAACATTAGATCATTAGAGTTAATCATTTTCTCTCATGAATTATTATTTTCAAAAATCATATTCATCTTATCCATTAGTTAATACTTGCTAGGGGAATTTTTATACTATGGATAATAGAGTTAAGACTTGCCAAAGGACTTGACAAGATTAGTCACTTAAAAGAAGCCATCATTTTTCTTCCAAATAGCCCTAAACCTATCTTGGCCAACAAAGTTACTTTCCTAGAGCAATTAAGTACATAGATATACTTATATATGGGTATAAAAACCTATTAGCCTTTCATTATCAAAGTTTATTTATTTAGGTGTGCACTTTCTAGGAAAGTATTAACCTTGGGTCAATATGATTATCATTGAAAGACTTACTTTCTTGTCTTAGACCTAGTAAACTAGATATCATAGTATACATAGCTATATATATGAGTGTACAAGAGAGAGAGAGAGAGAGAGAGAGAGAGAGAGAGAATTCGGATAGAGAGAGGGAGAGGGAGCCGAAATGGAGGGAGTGGGAGAAGTGTGTGCTAGTGACTTTGTTCACTTCAACAAGCTAACCAAATAGCCTTAGGCCTAATCCTACTTTGACACCCCAATCCTAGCCAACTTTAAACAATGAACATAGCCTATCATGTTGTTCTTTCTTACAAGCATGCCATTTATAGACTAAACAAGCCAAAGAACCCTTCATATTGACCTAGTTTTAGCTTAAAGTAGAAATGACAATTGAAGGAAGGCATGGCAAGCTTGAAATGACAAGTCCATGGAGCAAAAAAAATGAGAGAAAGGAGAGAGAGGGAGGCCGGCTAGTGAGGGGGGAGGAGAGCCCAAATTGTTGCTATAAATAGCACCCCATTCATGCCTTGAACTCACACCTTCAAACCTTCCTACTTCTCTCTCTAGAAATCCCATGTTCTTACTTTATTCTTGCTAAGTTCTTCCTTGTTCTTGAAATCTTCAAGAAAACTCATCCCAAACCACCTTTTCAATCCATAAAAGTTAGAAAGTTAGTCAAGTAATAGTTTCGAGAGAAAACCATTCTCTTTCGAAACTAACCGGAAGCCACCGTAAGACGTTACTCCACCCGACGAACCACTTTTCTCCATAGCCAAAACCACCGCCAAGAAGGAAGGTAGAATACCTCTACTTACTTACTCTAAGTATACGTAGTAAAATTCTTATCCGTTAGACAAAAAAAAAAAAGAAGAGAAAGATAGTATTTAATTACCGAATGCATGATTAGTGAGTAACCTTTTTTTTTTTTTTTGAAATGAAAGTATGAGCATGAAATTAGGATTTCTTTTTAATTACTTGTCTTGATATGTGATAAGGCATAAGTGGTTTTCCACTCCAAAGGTGTCCGTCCATGTGACACTATGCCTTAGATTGTATGATTATTGCTTGAGCATGATTATGTGAAATCAAGGATAAATTGAGCATGCCAAATAAAATAGAGTTGGATGATCTTGCTAGTTTGATTTCAAGATTTCAAAATAAATGATTATGTGAAAAAGTTCTACCGCGGAGTCTAAGCATGAAAACGAGACACGAAAATCGAGGAAATTAGAAACATGACACCTAGGGTGTGTTAAAGGTAATGACTTGGTAAAATATTTTGAAAGTACATAATGACCAATGTGGGAGTCATTATGTGAGTCGTGTGTGTTTTGAAAAAGGAGAAAAAGCTTTGAAATGTGATTGTGTGCCAATGGGAACCCGGTGCGGCGGAACCATTGTGAGGACACTCGGGAAGCCGGAACAGCGGAACCGAGGTTGGGTGTGTGGCTTGGTTATCCGCGGAGAGGAGCCAATGCAAAGTTTTTTTTTGTGTGCCAATGGGAACCCAGTGCGGCGGAACCATTGTGAGGATACTTGGGAACCCGGAACGGCGGAACCAAGGTTGGGTGTGTTAAATGTGATTCTCCAAAGGTGTTAAAATGGTTTTGGAGGGGTTAATAAAAAGGAAAATGGTGACACGGTCTACGACGAGTCGCGTAGGAGAAATACATGAAAAGGCATGACACAAACGTTAGAAAGATAGCTAATCAGGATGTGTGAATGTTATCTATATTGTTAAATGAGCATGTGTAATTGTTTATGTGCTTTTCTGTTATAAGTTAAGGGTTAGTGGGTACGGTTTATTCTATTGAGCTCCTGTAGCTCACGGTGTTACCTTTTGGTGACCCTGACATATTATACTGGGGGCGACGCTGGTATAATGTGTCAGAGTTGATAGATGAACAGGGTGAACAGTACACTTTGGAAGTCTTTGGAGCCGAGGAACTTGCTAGGATGGAGGAAGAAGCGGAATAGTACCAAACCCTAGAATTTACGATCCTTTATGTAAAGAAATTTCTCTCGTGATGTAATAATGAGCTAGACTCTAATTAGATTTTTAATAAAAATTGTCCTTTAACGTTTCTAAAATTAGGGGCGTTACATAGACATTCCAAAATTTGTTTACATTTTTAAATATAAAAAATGTAGAATGCATTTTATATGCAATATGAATCTTATTTAGTAAATATAATTACTTTTGCTAAACAAAGTTTTGAAATTTATAGTAATGTTATTGATGAATATAAGTAAATTAAGAACGACCCGCAAGCCGAAATATGGACAAGAAATTTGAGATTGAGGGAAAAATTTGTGTATGCCCCTGTAAAGATTGAAAGGAGTAATCACTTTCTTCTAAAATTTGAACTCTCCATGTTCAAATTTATTTATTTATTTATAACTTTTGTCAAATTTGTATCGAAATTTATGAATTATCATTTTCATGTGATAATTTTTAAAAACAAAAAGTAAGGACCAAGGTTAATACAACTTTGCTAAATACAAAACAAATCTGGAATAGTTGTCTTTAGTGTCATTGTATTTGATTTTTTTAAACTTCAATTTACATATTTATACTTTTTTAGTCCTCTCGTCGAAATAAATGATCAGTTCCAAAATATTTTATCGAATATTCAAAAAAATATCACTAAAATTCAATAATGACAATTGCATTAAAAATTTAATTTAGGCCAAACTCGCCACAAGCTGTCTTTAAGAAATCAGTCCCAGTAATTTGTCTTCTAGAATTAATTGAATTGCTATTTAGACTTGTCTTTGAAAATTCCATCTATATATGTTTAAGTTCCAGAAAATACCAAAAATGAATATTGATTATTCAAAATCATTGTCGGGTTATAAATTACTTATACATGGATGCACTCATGCACGCAAATGGAGACAAGCATGTTTTTGAATCAAAGAACCACAATTCGTTAGTTTTGAGTCAAAACTTTGGACACTTTGTTAAAATGACGTGTTTATAGTTACATTCTATCTAAAGAAAGAAAGGGTCGTGTTTTGTATGGGAGGGAGTAAGTGGATGGGGCTCTCTATTGATGCAGTATGCAAAATTAGGTATAGATTTTTACAAACACTCTTTCTTGCATAGTTTTGACACTAACTCGTGCTCTGCATAAAATAAAATGAAGTAACTGTGAAAACTATTTATTTAATTATGAAATACAAAGTCAAATAGATTCTAATTTGTTCAAAACTTTTGCTTAAAATGAACAAGTACATCATTCAGGCTTTTGTCAACATTCTTGCATATACTTTTTTTTTTTTACTGGCAAAAGACAATATTCTTGCATATACCACTATGAGAAGTATCTCTATCCATTTAGATATTACATAAAAACATAAAATTGAATACAGATCGGTGGAGTTAACACAAAAGATAGATTATTTGTGTTGCAATGCTTTGTATTTTTACGGAGTAATATTTTATTTGACTAAAAGATAAGATCAACACGTCTACTTGATCGAGTAATAATAGATTGAGAGGTTAAGTCCACGGCAGTTACTGAAAAAAATAATCCAACACGCTAGCTAGAATAAGAAAATTGATATGAAACTTACACTTCTCAAATTCGTTGAAGTTGATTTTAAACAATCTCTCGTTGTCTAAGATCTTAAGCAACGATTTTTTAGAACACTTATTACGAGAAGAATCGTAGATCACTATCATTAATTTTATTGTGATGTAAGCAATTTATTTGATCCAACCGATGATCACTTTTGTCCTCAAGTATCTCATGTATCATCCTCTAAGAATGAATTAACAAATTCTTAGGACTCGTAATCATGATTTACCATTGAAAGTATTCGGACCAACTTATCTTGAGGACTAATGAGGAGCGCAAAAAAAACAAACAAACAAACAAACTTTCACGGGAATGACTTCAGTGTCCCCGGTCATTTTGGGGACACCGTAACTTTTGGCATAACAAAACCAGGCCTCGTTTGATTCGCGGATTGAAAATGATAGGATTAACAGTCCTAGGATTAATAGTCCCGGGATTAATTGTCCTGGATTAATTTCATCTCTAATTTTACCCAATCCCGTGTTTGATTCGCGTGGGATTAATTATGTGATAAGGAATAATATTTTAAAAAAAAATTTCAAAAACATTTTTTGAAAAAAGAAACTTTTGAAAAACAAACATTTTAAAACAAATAATTTTGTGAAACATTTTTATTACAAAACAATTTGGGAAAAGTTTTTTTTTTTTTTGAACTAATTTTTTTTAAAAAAACAAATTTCTTAAAAAAGTTGAAAATCAATTTTCTGAAAGAAAAAAAAAAACTAGTTTTTGAAACTTTTTTTTGAAGAAAAAGGTTTTTTGAAAACATTTTTCAAACAAAATAGTTTTTGAAATCATTTTTTGAGAAAAGAAAGTTTTAAAAAACATTTTTCGTATTTTTTTTAAAAAAAAATTCTGAAAACATTTTTGAAAAACATGAAATTTTTCAAAATAGTTTTTTTAAAAGTTTTTGTAAAATAAGAAAGTTTTGAAAATATATATTTTAAAAAAAAAGTTTTTTCAAAACAATTACTGAAATTAATATTTTTTTTAAAAACATTTTCTAAAATTAATATTAAATAAAATAATTCTGAAAATGCTTTTTGAAATCAATCTCAATATCATCGAAATATTTTTGGAAACAATTCCTTATTTGTTAATCCTACGTAATCCCACCTCCCCCCCTAGGATTATTTAGTACCCCCATATAGGGATAAAATTAATCCTGGGATTAATAATCCCGACAGTCATTTCGGGAACCAAACGTGAGATAACTCAGGATTAGGTACATTTAGTCATATCCCATACAGTTAATCCGCGAATCAAACGAGGCCTATGAGTATAACCAAAACCCATTATAAGCATAACAAAATCATAACAAGACATAACTTGTTTGTTATGCCTTGGTTGGGTTTGATTATGCCTTGGTTGATTTTTTGGATATTCCTTGATTATGCCTTGTTTGGGTTCTGTTATGCTTGTAATAGGTTTTAGTTATGCTCATAATGGTGAAGTTATGCCAAAAATTATGGTGTCCCCAAAATGACTGGGGACACCATAGCACGGGAATGACTTCGGTGTCCCCAGTCATTTTGGGGACACCGTAACTTTTGGCATAACAAAACCATTATGAGTATAACCAAAACCCATTCACTAGTAAAATATTTGTGTGAATTCGAGGCATAAATTAGAAATTAAAAAAGAACTGGTCTCTACTAGATATAGATATATGGATGGTGCTATGGTGTCCCCGGTGGATTTGGGGACACCGTAATAATTAGCATGACTTGACCATTGGAAGCATAACTAAAACCATTTGGTGGCATAACTAAGGTATAACAAATTCCCCAAATTTTCCCTGATACTTAAAGAACCGGTAAAAAAAAAAAAAAAACTCTTGCCCCGCCTCTTAACCACGGTTAAATGAATTTTTTCCCCTACATCTATGATCCTGTACATCATTTTTCCATCTTTTCCCTTGAATCCCTCTTTAACCCGTTCATCTCCTCATCTCCCACTCCCAACCAGAAAGAAAACCTAGCACCCCACGTTCATCTCCCACCCATCATCGACTCCTCGCCTGGTGTCCCGGAAAGGATTGATCGATCTGAGCAACTCTTCTATCTCTCCCTGTCCTTTTATCTTCCTCCGTCCGCTCCTCCCCACCTGACATCCAACCCGTGGACATCGCTGCCAACACCAATTGGAGTCCAGGCTGCCATCGGACATTCCGGATTCGACCTAGATCGAAGATCCAAAACCCACACCTTCGACGAGCAAGGCCGAGATCCTGACGCTGAAGCTCGCCACCCACGCCCACCTCCAATCCAATATTTGTATCCAGGTATAATGTTACTCCCTGTTTTATTTTTTGAGGAAATTTATTACAACCCCCATTATTTGTTGAAATATGATAATTTGTATTAGATATTGTATAGTTGTTGAAATTTAAAATTTGTGTTCGTTGTTGTATTTGTACTGCCCCCACCAAATCTGGAATTGGTTGTTCAAATATGGTATTTTGTGAAGCTCGTCGTCTTTGAAATCGTAACCCGTTATACGAGTTGTACAACCAAGTAGAAGAGATGCTGAAACCTTATCCACATTGAGTTAGGAACTTAGGGTTTTGTTGTGTGGTATTGATAAATGGAGTTGTTAAGTGGGTTTGTTGTATTGAATTGGTTTCATGAGATTGACAATGGCTATTTTTTAATATTGTATCAGTATTTATTTCCAGATCATGGAATGCATGATGATTTTGTGAAAGGTTGTTGGCGTGCAAATAAGTTAGAGGTGATTTACATCCCCTAGGATTTACATCCCTTAGTTTTAGTTGTTCAAACTATTTTTGGCAACGTTTGATTTCGAATCCCTGTTGTCTGAGTTATGGTTTTAAAATTTGTGATTTGTGGCACTATAAGGGATAGAGAAATAGATTTGTGGGTCAGTTTTGGGAAAGACAAAAAATGGCACAAAAAGATGGTCCAGTTGAGAAATCAAAGCTCTCACCAGCACAGTTGAAGTTGAAATCAACAAAGCATTAGTGAGTTAGTTAGTGCTTAGGAACTGTTAAATGTATAAAATGTTTCAATTCCTGAGTTTGAATATATTTGAAAAGCAAATGTTTATACCTTTTTAAATTATTGGAACCAACTATTGCACCAGTATTGGTTGAAATGTAGAGGAAAAAACATTTGGTCATCTATTTGAGATGTCTTCCTACCTATTGTTGATCTATGTGTTATGGTGTTTGTTGTTACACTATTTGATCACACAAACCCATATATGTTGTTGGTTAAGGTGTTTGCATATATTGTTAAAATAAAATATATTGTTGATTCTATAGTATAAGTGTGAGATATTGTGAGTTATAGCAATGGTGTTTATGGTCCATTGATACTTTAATCTTACTGTTGTCGAAATAATAATCAAACAACTGATTGATTGGTTTGAAAAGTTTTGTCATAGAAGTCTATAATGCTTGTATTGTTTTGGTGACATAAGTATGTTGAAAACCCGTTTAGAAGGCATATGAGCTATCACGAAATAGATGTATTAGATAGATAGATGATTATCACTATGAACCCGACAATTTAGTTATAGGTCATGTCATGTCTATGTAACCTACTACACAACAATTTAGTTATAGGTCATGTCATGTCTATGTAACCTACTACACCTAGGTATGTCTTGTGGATTAAAAGTTGTGCCAATGTGGTTTATTATTTAGATGCGATGGAAACTCCCAATAGTAGTACCAACAGCAAGGGTGTGAAGGTAGATTCGTATGATTGGGAATCCAATTCCGAATCTTGTCCTGATAGTTCGGAAGATTCACAGAGGAGTAATACATTTGGAGAGAATGATGTGGATGGAGAAAGGGAAGGTGAAGGGTCAGCTTCCAGTGTAGATGATAGTTTTCGTTTGCTCACTGATACGGAGATTGTGCAAATGACATTTGTTTATGAAGATGAGGCTGGTCAATTCTACAATGCATATGCAAAGGCAATTGGTTTTAGTGTACGCAAATATAAAAGTAGACGACAAACAGGCAATGAAATGTATGTAAGGTGGAGGGTTTGGGTTTGTTCTAGGGAAGGTCAAAGAAACAAGAAACACTTACAACGCACTAATCGGAAACGACGGCATAGAGCTGAAACAAGAACTGGTTGTGGAGCTAAATTCCGGGTTTGTCGTATGAGCCCAACCGTGACAAATTACGTTGTGACAGAGTTTGTGAGTGCCCACAACCATCCCTTAGCAGCACCGCAATGTGTTCCTTTTCTGCGGTCGCACAGACATGTGGGTGATGCAGACATAGCTCAGGTAATGGCCATGCGGAATGTAGGCATGAAGGCAGCCGAGATTATGGACTATATGACATGTCAGTCTGGGGGATTCCATAATGTGGGGTTCACTGTAAAAGATTTGCGCAACAAATTGCATAGCAGTCGCAAAGAAGAAATACGAAATGGGGATGCTGAGGGTGCATTGGGATACTTGGCTGCTCAGGTTAGTAGTGATCCGTTATTTTTCTTCAAGTACACTGTTGATGAGGATGATCGGTTGGAGACACTATTCTGGACAGATGGGAGGTCTCAGATGGATTATGCTGCATTTGGAGATGTATTAGTTTTCGACACGACGTATTGGACCAATGCTTACAAGAAGCCATTTGTTATATTGGCGGGTGTGAGTAATAACTTTACGACGACCATATTTACGTGTGCGTTGTTGTCGAACGAGACGGAGGAAACGTACAATTGGGTACTTTCAACATTTTTGGAGGCTATGGATGGTAAACGACCCATCTCGGTAGTAACAGATGGTGATTTGGCGATGCGAAATGCAATTAGGAACATTTTTCCAGATGCAAGGTATCGCCTATGTTCGTGGCATTTGGAGCGAAATGCTGTTAAAAATGTTCACATACCAGAATTCGTATCTGACTTTACCACTTTGATGCAAATGGAATGTGATGTTGAAGAATTTGAAACTATTTGGGCTGACATGGTATCACACTACGGCCTACAGACAAATGCTTGGGTGGTAGAGATGTATAGCGATCGTGAAAGATGGGCCGAGGCATATCTTCTTGGCCATTTCTTTGCTGGGATGAGGAGCACTCAACGTTGTGAAGGTATGAACCGTTATTTGAATCGGTTTGTAACAGTAAGGTTACAGCTTTTTGAATTTGTGCAGCAGTACCACCGTGGTCTGGCTAGGATGCGAGTTGCTGATGCAGGGGCTGAGACGGCAACAGAGCATAGTACCCCTGTCTTGATCACGCAATTGAAAAGCTTAGAGAAGAATGGAACCGAGGTCTACACACAATACATTTTCAGATTCTTTCAGGATAAAATACAACGCGGGTCTGCATTGGTTGTGGCGCGTCGTGTTGATGAGGTGGAGCGTCGATTGTACTTCATTGAGATGTACTTACGTCCAGAATCCAATTGGATGGTCGAGTATTATCCAATTGATAGCAGAATCAACTGTAGTTGCTTGATGTTTGAGTCATTTGGTCTACCTTGTTGCCACATGATTGTGGTCATGAAATATGAACACCTATCAAGCATTCCCCCTAGTTTAGTTATGCAAAGGTGGACAAGGTCTGGTCGGCCTCCGGCCCAACAACGAAATATCGACGAAATTTCTTGCAGTATATCCCACACGACTAGGTATGGGATATTGAGTTCGGGTTACAAATTGATGTCATTCTATGCGGCGCATGCGCAGGACTCATTTGAAGATGCTAGGCAAGTGGAGCACGAAATGACAGCCTGGATGAGGAAGCAGTGGGAGATGAGGAAGAATAAGGAGTGTAACGCAGAGATTGGTGAACCAAGTGATGGCAATACTTTGTTTGGTGTGAGTGATCCACCTGTGGTGAAGACCAAAGGCAACCCTGGGAAGAACTCTACTGCCCAACACTCTCGAAATCTCAGAAAATGTAGCCATTGCAAGTGCCGAGGTCACGATAAGCGGACATGTCCAAAGTTGTCATCAATGCCTCAAATTGACGATGTTACTATTTAGTCATTTTTTATTTGTTTGGCTACAATTGATGTAATGTTTGTGGAACTTCATAACTTAAGGCCTCAAATGATGTCATTCTATCCGTATTGCAGATGATGTGGATCCTTTTGTCATGTTTTAAAATGTAATAAAATGACATATGATACTGTGCTTTAATGTATCATAGGTTTGGTGCTCTTGTATGACTCATTTCTGTTGGCGTAGTTGAATCTTTTTATCTTCACTTTGTGTGTTAATCTATGTTAGTTAGTGTTAGTGTATTAAAACCTGCTACATTGGTTTATTTCTATCTCTGATACTTTTGTGTTAATTTCATGTGTCATAGGTAGGTGCTATTTGATTACTAATTTTCCTTTGCTTACTTGAATTTTCTGATCTTCAGTTTGTGTGTTAGTTAATCTATGTTACTTAGTGTATGAAAATCTCCTGAATTGTGTAGACACCCCAATTTGGCCTAACGATTATTTCAAGTCCCACCTTGGGACAATCCCGATGATGAAATGGATACAATGATTGCTGATTGCTTCCTTGAGGACCTTAGGACTTTCGGTGAGAACTTTGACCACTTAGAGGACCCAACTCAAAGCCATACAGCCTTTCAGACAGAAATACAGAAGCCTAGGAGAATCCATCTGACGGCCGTAACATCGATCCCACGGCCACAACATCAATCCCTCACCCGAGCAACCTGTTGCCAGCAAAATCTCCCTGAGAGATCAATCTCTCGGCCGCAAGATCTATCCTTCGGCCGAGACATCTATTCCACGGCCGCGACATCCTTTGCTCGGCCGCCAGATCGACCTTTTTCCAGACTCTCGAACGTTCTGTCAGACGTTTAGTTTGATCCAACTACACTACCTTTCCGATGCGTTCGGGCTACGTTCGGAGATCACGACGTAGAGTTTGAGATGCATTGCAATTGCAATTGCCATCTCGTGATTTGATTGGCCGGAGTGAGTCATCCCTATGCCTATATAAAGGGGCCTTTGGGTTCCGAATTAACACACAGAAATTGAGATACCCACACACTCAATCAAACCACGAAGCTCTGCACAAATACTCCCTCAATCCCATACTTCAAAAGCCCTAACCTTCCGAAGGTAGCCGTCAATCCGGCGATCAAACCCCGAAGTTCAAACCCTAACTCTAGGGTTCTCGATCAAGCAATCAGTCAATCACGCCCAATCCGAAGCAATCAAGCAACTGAGGGATCAAGGTGGTGAGGCCCAACGGCCTCTGGTTTGCCTTATTTACTGTCCCTTTTACTAATCGTAGCATTTTGATTATCCGTTAATCTTTCTGTCTGGTGTGAGGAAGAACACCGACCGGGGCTTCGATCCCTCGGCCGGTACATCAAACCAGGAGGATCCCTCGGCCGTGAGATCCATTCACCGGCCGCGAGATCCATCTCCCTGGGACATTTTGTTTGTTTCCTGCTTTCTGATGCATGCTTCAATTATCGCACTGGCTCACTTTGCTTACTGTTTAAAGGAATAATTAAACAGACTATGTGTTAGGATTAGATAAAGCATCTATACGTCTTATGTTGAACAATTATGGGCCAGTCTCACGACTGGGCAGAGAGGGGTGCCTAACACCTTCCCCTTACTGTACTTTTGGCTCCCGAATCCAGAATCTCTATCTATTTTCCCAGTTTTAATAAACTGGGTGGCGACTCTATTTGATGATAACCGTTATCATGTGGTGATGTTCCTAGCCATGGGAATGTCCATGATTTTGGTTTATGAAATGAGCAACCAATCGAGCAAACACAATGTGATCAATCTGTATGGCGATGCCCCGCTTGGGAGGTGTCTACAGTTTTTGGCGACTCTGCTGGGGAATTGAGAGCCATAACCAGAAAGTTCAACATAAGACTAATACATGCCTTGTCTAATTCATTTATCATATGCATCGAGCGGGCAACCCGTTGAGTTCACCTGATATCCCGGCATGACACGGGCTATGTTGGGGGTTCCAGCAAACTCCACAATCACTCGTACCTAGTGGTATATCAAAAAGGGAATCACCCAATCACCGCCTATGATGGGCTAGTGAGAGGATTGGTGCCCTTTGACAACGGAGCACCCTGAAACTACCTAAACTTTGCATGCTTTAGAAAGCCATAGAACTTATCAAACTAAGACAGGAACCTACAGGCTAGGAATCTACTTGCATTCTACTTGCAAAAGTTCTTCCTCACACCTTGTACTATCTGTTGTTGTAAATTAACTCTTTCTGTGCAGAAGGGTTGGGATTTTCAGCCCAAATCCTAACCCTACACAGGCAAAGTACTGACTTCCAGGTATTCTACTTTTTTTAAGCAGGCACAATAGGTAAATCAAAGAAGCAACCACAGCCAACTTTGTACTCTTATAACACCCGAAGCTACGCCAAACAAAGGTCTCTGCAACCCTCCCGTATATCGTCTTCATCTGACAAAACGCCCTCACCACAACAGTTCCGACCGCTCTCGGAAACTTCCCGGTCATCCCCTCAAAGGACCCCGTCATTCACTAAATCTCAAGCTTCGTCAAGCAACCCTTCTACCTTCATGGCAGACAACGACGCCACTATTGCCGACCTCCAAGCTCAAATCGCTGCATTACTAGCAGAAAAGGCAGCTAGAGACGCTGAAGATGAGGAAAAATCAATGGAAGATGAGAACCCCCATAAAGTGGTATTGGCAGAAAGTCCTGAGTTAACCAAGCAAGTCAAGGAAATCAAACAGGCTTTAGCTCGTTCACAAGGAGACCAAATTCTGGATTTCGAAGGACTTTGCCTCTTCCCAGAATCCAAGCTGCCTGAGAATTTCAAAATGCCCAATATTGAGAAGTTCAATGGAACTGGCAACCCTACCAGTCATGTTCGCCATGTTATCAACACCCTGAAGCCGATGGGCTTGAATGACGAGCTCATCGCTCAGTTGTTCCAACGAACTCTCACCGGAAGTGCCCTCGACTGGTTCCTCACTTTGGAGTTTGTACATTATCAAACTTGGCCAGAAATTGCCAATGCTTTTGTCAAGCAGTATGCGTACAACGTCCAAATTGAGCTAACAACTCGAGATTTGGAAATGACCAAGCAGGATTCCAATGAGGACTTCGCCACCTTTGTGGCAAGATGGAGGGAAAAGGCTGCCAAGATGAAGAACCGCCCCTCCGAGGAAGATCAAGTGAGGATAGTTGTCAAAAATTTACAACCCAAATATCTCAGGCATATTTACACACAGGCTATCACCGATTTCAAGCGCTTGCATGCCACTGGGTTGCAAATCGAAGATGGAATCAAGTTAGGACTCATTGGGAAAGAAGAGGTCACTCCTCCACCTAAGAAAACCTTCTCTAGCCGTACCTCTCACGCCTCCGTGAATGCCCTTGGCTCTTTGCCTCAAGATCCCTTCCAAACTAGCCCGTCCCGAAGCTCAAATCGACCTCGTCGCAACTTTGATCCTCTCTATATGACCTTATCCCAAGCCTTAACCATTCTCAGCCGTCAAGGGCATCTCAAACCTCTAAACAAGCCACTTCCCCCGCCGCCCTACGGCCCAAACCATGATCCAAACAAGCAATGCGCCTATCACCAACATCCTGGGCACAAAACAGACAATTGCATGCGTCTTCGTCATGACATTCAAGACCTTATTGATAGTCGAACCATAAAGCCACCAAAACCTGATGGACAAACCAACCCGCTCCCTACTCACAATGCTGAGCCGCCACCCCGAAATATCAATTTCATAAATCTATCTCACAACTCCACATACAATCCCAGCCAATACATTGTCCAAGACAACCAAACCAAACCTACCTTAACCTTCCCCGAGGAGGACGAATGTTTCATGATGGAAGAAGAGGAGGATAATGATTCTGATCAGTCAGAAGTAACCGACATGGACATGTCCGACACAAGCAGCAAAGATCAGGCGGAGGAGGAAAAGCTAAGGAAGTGGAAGGAACACTCTTGGGCAAAACACAATTTGGAAGATCCAGACATTCCATTTGTAGAAGACGACGAGTGGCTTCGTATCTGGTTTAAGGATAGGAAGAAGGAAAAAGAAAGGGTCATCATGATGAGAAGGCACGCTCGCTTCGAGCCTGCCCAAAAAGTGGTACGCATCAACCGTCCCAAAATTCCAACACTGCCCATTGTTTGGGAGACAATCAATCTCATTGAGAAAGTAGAGGAATTCCAGATGCAACCATGGGTCAACCCTTATGACGAGTGCGATTATAGTCAATGGATAGAGGAAAGAGAAGATCTAGATTTCATGTGCACAGAGCCCTATAAAACAGGGGAAAGCGACTTTGATGAAATGGAAGAAGAGTGCAATGATCTGCTCGATGAAACCTCCTTAGCATCACTATTCAATCAGGAGGACATAGCTGATAACCACGCAGTCAATGAGGAAAGAGAAATGGAGTTTTCTGCTAACACATCCATCTGGGGATTACTCATGGCTCAAGGAGGTAGCCATCATGCAAAAGATGAACCCGGTTCAAAGGCTCTGTTTGGCAAGGAAAAGGGTGGGAAAGAGTACAAAGTTGCGAAAGACAATGGAAATGACCCCGACATGCTGCAGTAGCTGAGAAGTCACAACATGGCAAATAAAAAACGTTAAAACATTGTTTTTGCTTTAAACAAACTAGAACGAGTTTTGGGCCCCTGTTTGGGCATTTTATTTCCGCTAAGAGAATTCCTTTTTCATCTTCAAGATTATGCTTATCTAAATCAAAATTCTTAAATTGCAATTGCCATGCACTATGCTCTCATTGCCAAAACAAGGGAAGGATTTGAAAGGATCAAAATCCTCGTATCTTCGACAAAAGGGAAGGAAAGGATGAACCCTGATTACTTAGGACTAGGTTTTTATCAAAACCCAGGAAGAAGACGCTATCTCCGTGAGAACACTTAGGATTAGCTTGCCCATTGTGAAAGTACAAACACAACAAGGAGATTCATAAAAACATCTCCATCAGATTCCTCTCCAGAACACAAATCCTCTTGAGGGAAAAATGCTCGTTGGGCAATCTATACACCCAAGCAAAAGTAAGAGCAGAGCCTGCTAGGACAAAGAAAAAAGCGAAAAACGCAGCCTAGGCAAAAGTTAAGGCATTTGAAGGGAAGCTCGCTAGGGACTCAACCTCTATCAGGTAACCTAGGCAAAATTTAGAGCATGAAAGAAAGAAAAACCAAGAGTGAAAACCCAACCCCCAAAGGTGGTGATCTTGGAACTACGTAAAAGGGCCTGATTCCCTGATTGGGATACGTAGGCAGTCTCACATCGAGATAGGGCCCAAACATTTGGAGAGAGGAAAACATCAACATGTTTGTACTCAATGATAGGCATAGCTAACCCTGCGTATTGAGCTCACAAAAGATGAGTTAGTCATTTTCCAAGGAATTGACAAAAACAAAGACACGTAAGGATTACGATTCATCTCCTCTGATCCAAAAGTCGTCGACGCAATGGGTATGATCCTTCAAAAAAAAAAAAAAATAAATAAATCCTTAGAGTTTGGCAATCAGGTTGTAAAGCATGGCAAAAGCAAGGGACAGAAAATCAAAGACTAAGCATAGGAAAGGATGTGAAACAGGATGTCGCTTGGCTAAAACAAAACCTATCTTCCTTGGGAAAGTAGACATAGCGGCCAAAGAATCGATACCTCGGCCGCAACAACGATCCTTCGACCGAGTGATCAATTCTTCGGCCATATATTTTCACACAAGTTAATTGTCTATCAGCAAAAACTTGTTCAAAAAGCCATGTTCTGACTATCACATGCAAACTCAAGATATTTAGGGGCATGAAAGGCATTTCTCATTTCTCAAACAAAAACTTGTTTACAAAACTGTTGCTGTGATTGCTTCTACTATACAAAAACTATAGTTTCTGCCTATCGTCTACTAACTATGAACAGGGAAAAGAAAAGCCCTAAAAACTAGGCGATCTCTGAGAAGAAGGCAAAGGCTGCTCGCTGGTCCCCACATTTCCCTCAGCAGCCGGTACTCTCTCAGCCTCAAGCTGCAGCCAAGGAAGATATAAGCATTCAGACCCAAGGGATGATGCATAGCAGATAAAAGCTCATGAAGAAAGTCATACCTCGAGGATCCTACGACGCTGTCTCCGAACCAAAACCTTTGTACTCTGATAGGCGCGAAGCCATTCCTGCACTATCTCAGCAGGCACCTGTGGAACAATCAAGCATTACAAACAGCTAAAGCAAGGATACAATGTGAAGTGATGAAAGCTAACATAGGAAGCTAAAAATACTTGTGAAGCCCCAACTGGCAAAGTATAGAGCAGGGTCGTGCAAGGAGTCAGCGTCAGGCGCTCCTCCTCCCCATCGTCTGAGTGGAAGGAAACAAACGAAGGAGCCCGTGGCCAAACAGGAACAACGGGAGGAGCCTCAACAGAGGGGGTCAAGAAAAGACGGCAGTACTCCGTATAGTCACCTGCCTGAAGGAGTAAACCTGCCCAATCTCTGATCCGGGCATTCTTCAGATCTTCCTTCAGCATCAAGGAAGTGGACCTCATGGATACTGGAGGAGAAGGAGGAACAAACCGAAGAGCCTCAGCACGTGGCCGCCACTGACTGGCCACTCGATCGCCTAAGTACCAAGCTCGGCAAAACGGACCCTCGAGCAAACTACGAGTCCGATCTAGGACTCTACAACGAGCAAGAGGGGCATCCTCTGGTACACCACCCCAAGGGTCAAACCGTACCTATAGAGTAAGGACAAATCAGTCTCGGCACAAGAATATGGAAGAGGACAAGAGGTGCAAAAGAAAAGGTACCTGATCGACCGTCAGTCGGTCCAGAACTCGTCGCCACCCGGGAAGGCTCAAAACTGGTGACCGTGGCTTCCGTTGCCCCATCAACCATCGCTCGTAACGAGGTATGCAGTTCGCATTACCGTGCCTAGTCTCGGGAGGAAATTGGAGAAGGTGCTCAAAAGCCCAGAGCTGAAAAGCGCGTTAATCAAAGCAAGTTCAGAACTAGGAAAAACGAAAGTACAAAGGAATGATATGTACCTCAAGCACTCGAAAGTGGCCGCAAAGAATGGGACTCTTGTCCCGCGAACAAGCTCCAAGACCACCGTATAAAGTGGCCAAAGCAGACGAGCCCCAGTCAAACTCTCGAATAGCTCCCAAGTGCTGCAGAGGGGCCAAAAACTGTGTGTGTACCGAACCATCCTTGTTGGCAAACAACGTTTGCCCAAGGAGGTAAAGAAGGAAGGCCCGCGTCAACTGCTCAGCACTCACCTGGGTCAGGTCAGCCACCGCGAAAGTCTTGCTTAGCCAAGCAAGATCAACGTGACCCCGAGAACGAACAGGGGGCACCTTGCCCAGAAACCACCTCAAAGCACCGTCTCGCTCCCAAAGCCGGGGGTCAACTCGAAGAGCCACTTCGCCTATCCGCAAGCCAGTCAGTAAAGAAAAATCACCCGGAGTGATAGTCATCTCGCCAGCAGCAGGGAAGTGGAAGGTATTGGTGGTGTCCCACCACCTCTCAACCAGTGAAGTCATCAGTGACCAATCCATCTTTGGAAGATCGAGGCCCAGAACGAATGTCTCGAAACCCGCAACACGTACTAGTTCCCGAGCCTGCTCTGGTAGCTTCAAGAACCATCTATGTACCTCCTTGCCTCCGCCGCGAGCTTCCAGCCTCCTATTCCTCTGCCAAAGACAAAAGGGAGTTAATCTCATGATTGCATAAACAAAGAAAATGCCAAGGGGCATCAAATTAACATTTAAAAGCATGCATTGCCTAGACAGGGGGCATAGTTATTTTAGTTTCCTTAAACAAAAATAAGCTCAACCCAAACATGGGTTCCTCACATTCATGCTCCTAGCCAAAAGGGATCTTTGTCACGCAAGCAAAAAAATCTTATTCTAAATACAAGGATTTTCGAAACTCTGAACTAAAGTAAACTTTTTACTTTTTCAGGAAACTCACCGGTACGTTCAGAACGCTCAGATGATGCTCGGGCTCTCTGCGAACTATCTCGGCCCCTGGGTCACCAACTGGAGGATGATACTGCAGGAAACCGCCATAACCCAGCCTACGCGAAGGAAGAGCGTAGGAAGCAGGATCAAACAAACCGGGTTCCTCGATCGCCTCCTCGTCGGAAGACGGGTGCTCGCATCTACATGGAGGATGCGAGGACGAACCCGCGACACCCGAAGATGACGTAGCCATTACGTCCGAGCCAAGAAAACCAGCGGTTTTAGGAAAAACCCAAAACCGGCAGCGACGGCAATGACAGCGGTGGTCGGAGAGGACGGTCGCCGGAGAAGATGGTGGCCGACGGTGGTAGAGGGTGGCGACGTACGGTGATCGTCAGGCGAGGGGAACGGAAGAGAATGGGAAAGGAGGAGAAGAAAGGATTAAATGGGCCGTGAGATCGATTTAACTGAACTTAAATCGATTTCCTGGCTTTTGGCGTTCTCACGGCCGAGACATCCATTCCTCGGCCGGCTAATCAATTATGCGGCCGATAGATTGATCTCCTGGCCCGCTAATCAATTTCCTTCAACAACAGCAGATTTTGCTCAGTGCACTGACTCAAGCCATTACCAACCAAGTAGCCTTGGGGGCATCCCCGAGCCAATGCAACATGATCAAAACCAGCCTTGGGGGCATGCCCAAGCACCGAAAATCTCTCCACAAACTGCTGGCCAAAGCAAGTTAAAACACCCAGTGGCTCTACGCCCTCCATTTTACCATCTCAGCGGCTCAAAGCCCATCATCTCTATGCAAATCAATGGCTCTACGCCCGTCATCTCATCAAAGCGGCTCTGCGCCTTCTATCTATCAAGTGGCTCCAAGCCATCACCTCAATAGGCTCGAAGCCTATCTCAAAAGACTCTACGTCTACTATCACCTAGCGACTCGAGGTCCATAAAAATCCAGCGGCCCTATGCCCATTATCTTCACACTCAGCGGCTCTAAGCCCTCAACACAGCAGGCTCTACGCCCGTCATCTCCATGTAACTCGGTGGCTCCGTGCCTCACCTATCAACTCAGCGGCTTCAAAGCCCATTATCTCAACTGGCTCTAGGCCGTGACAACCATCTCAACGGGCTCTACGCTTGTAATCACAAATTCAGCGGCTCCAAGCCCACCGTCTCAGCGGCTCCAAGCCCGTTATCAAAAGGCTCTACGCCTGTTATCACAACTCAGCGGCTCCAAGCCCATTATCTCAACTGGCTCGAAGCCGTAAACAAGCAACAGGCTCTACGTCGCCCCAACAATCAAGACATCTATTCTCAGGCTCTACGCCTGAATGCTCAAAAATCTAACATTTTTGAATGCTCAAGCTCTACGCTTGGATGCCCAACCACTGTGTACTGGATGCTCAAGTATTACACTTGAATGCTCAAGCTCTACGCCTGGATGCCCAACCACTGTGTACTGGACGCTCAAAGCCTGTACTTTGAATGCTCGGATTCTGCCGTCCGAATGCTCGAGCTCTACGCTCTGAATGCTCAAGTCCGGAACTTGATAGAAGCTCTAAGCTTAAAACAAACACACACGCACGGGCCCGTGCACATTTGCATCAACATTTTCACATCGAGTCTGCATCATATTTGTGCACATCTAACAACCATCATCGCACATATACACTCTGCATATCTCTCATGAAACAGGTCAACCCTGCAATCAACCGGCTCTATGCCTCGGTTTTATTGATCGGCCCAACGCCTCGATCCTTTGGCTCCACGTCAACACTTATGATGAGAAAGCTCCGTGCACAGACCATCAGAATACAACCAGCTCTACGCTTCGGTTTATATCACGTCAAGCTCTAAGCTCCGACAACTCAGGCTCTCGCCTCAAGACTACATACAGGCTCCACGCCTCAATCACTTCAGGCTCCATGCCTCATTACACTTCAAGGCCCTCGCCTTATACCAGCTCCGCGCTTCGGTTCATCACGCCAAGCTCAAAGCTCTGACACCACGGGTTCATTCTGATCAATACCAGCTCCGCGCTTCGGTCCAATCCAATCACCTTAGGCTCTCGCCTTACGATCAACACCAGCTCCGTGCTTCGGTCCCATCAAGCTCTAAGCTCACCTCAGGTCTCCGTCTCGTAAACCACAGCAGGCTCCACGCCTCAATCTAGTCACCTCAGGCTCTCGCCTCATGATCGAACACCAGCTCCGCGCTTCGGTCCAATCCAATCCTCTCAGGCCTTCGCCTCAAGACTACAGCAGGCTCCACGCCTCGATTCCATCACTCTCCAGGCTCTCGCCTCATGACTACAACCGGCTCCGTGCCTCGGTTCCCTCATCACCAAAGCTCCATGCTCCAGTTACTGGCTCTGCGCCTCCCTTACATCTCAAAAATAAACCGGCGTCCAATTCATCTCCAGCAGATGGTTTGGATTCCACCCTACTACATCAATTCCTTCCAGCTCATTCGCAAGGATAGGCTACTCTACCGAGCTCCTTTCAGTCAAAGTAAGGATGATCAAGAAAGGCAAACACACCTGCAGTGTACTGATCTACCCCAAAATAACTAAGGAAGCTCTCCGCAAAAAACTCCCCAGGCAGCCCCGCGCTCCTTCAACTACTCTTCGCCAAAACCCTGGCTCAGTCTAGGTACGTCACACTACGGCTTTTTAAGCCCTAAGGTACGTCTTCTGTCTCTAACCCTCCAAACTTTTTATTTTTCTTTATTGCCCGAACTACGATTGGTCTGAATTTCCTTTATGGAATACGTAGGCAGCCTCCGGGCCCGACCAGAACAAAACTTTTTTCAGCCCGAACTACGGTTGGTCTGAATTTCCCTTGTGGAATACGTAGGCAGCCTCCCGGCCCGACCATAACAAAACCTTTTTCGAAAACCCCTTGGAATAGTGGTTGGACCAAATTGAGTTGCTTTTTACAGCTTTGACTCTTACTCAAACATGTCTCGCGATCCGTCTGAGTTCAGTCAAAGAGGGGCATCTGTAGACACCCCAATTTGGCCTAACGATTATTTCAAGTCCCACCTTGGGACAATCCCGATGATGAAATGGATACAATGATTGCTGATTGCTTCCTTGAGGACCTTAGGACTTTCGGTGAGAACTTTGACCACTTAGAGGACCCAACTCAAAGCCATACAGCCTTTCAGACAGAAATACAGAAGCCTAGGAGAATCCATCTGACGGCCGTAACATCGATCCCATGGCCACAACATCAATCCCTCACCCGAGCAACCTGTTGCCAGTAAAATCTCCCTGAGAGATCAATCTCTCGGCCGCAAGATCTATCCTTCGGCCGAGACATCTATTCCACGGCCGCGACATCCTTTGCTCGGCCGCCAGATCGACCTTTTTCCAGACTCTCGAACGTTCTGTCAGACGTTTAGTTTGATCCAACTACACTACCTTTCCGATGCGTTCGGGCTACGTTCGGAGATCACGACGTAGAGTTTGAGATGCATTGCAATTGCAATTGCCATCTCGTGATTTGATTGGCCGGAGTGAGTCATCCCTATGCCTATATAAAGGGGCCTTTGGGTTCCGAATTAACACACAGAAATTGAGATACCCACACACTCAATCAAACCACGAAGCTCTGCACAAATACTCCCTCAATCCCATACTTCAAAAGCCCTAACCTTCCGAAGGTAGCCGTCAATCCGGCGATCAAACCCCGAAGTTCAAACCCTAACTCTAGGGTTCTCGATCAAGCAATCAGTCAATCACGCCCAATCCGAAGCAATCAAGCAACTGAGGGATCAAGGTGGTGAGGCCCAACGGCCTCTGGTTTGCCTTATTTACTGTCCCTTTTACTAATCGTAGCATTTTGATTATCCGTTAATCTTTCTGTCTGGTGTGAGGAAGAACACCGACCGGGGCTTCGATCCCTCGGCCGGTACATCAAACCAGGAGGATCCCTCGGCCGTGAGATCCATTCACCGGCCGCGAGATCCATCTCCCTGGGACATTTTGTTTGATTCCTGCTTTCTGATGCATGTTTCAATTATCGCACTGGCTCACTTTGCTTACTGTTTAAAGGAATAATTAAACAGACTATGTGTTAGGATTAGATAAAGCATCTATACGTCTTATGTTGAACAATTATGGGCCAGTCTCACGACTGGGCAGAGAGGGGTGCCTAACACCTTCCCCTTACTGTACTTTTGGCTCCCGAATCCAGAATCTCTATCTATTTTCCCAGTTTTAATAAACTGGGTGGCGACTCTATTTGATGATAACCGTTATCATGTGGTGATGTTCCTAGCCATGGGAATGTCCATGATTTTGGTTTATGAAATGAGCAACCAATCGAGCAAACACAATGTGATCAATCTGTATGGCGATGCCCCGCTTGGGAGGTGTCTACAAATTGGTTGATTTCTTTCTCTGACATGTTACTTGACATCCCACATTAACCAATAAGGTTGTACTTTAGGCTATGATATTACATTATCCCACCAGAAGGTAGGTATGCTTACAATAAGGTTGTAATTTAGGTATGTTTACAATTCTTATAAATTCAACTGCCTACAAATATGGCCTGGACTGATATGATTTTGATTTGTTTGTTTTGCAGCATCTTCCAATGACGCCTGCCAAAAGGAACAATCCTGATTCCACTCCTCCTCCTCCTTTACGTAGATCGAAAAGGCTTGCTCAGTGTAAAGATGTAGCAATACCAGTGGACCAATCCACTGATGGGCGGGGAGATGAGGAAACCAATGTCAGCTATTCTGGTGACTCTTATGAGGAGATGAGTAAGAGTGTGTCACAGGTTGACACTGAGAGTGACAGTGATGGTGAGACATATGATGAGAGTGAGAGTGATTGTCACTCGGGAGCATTGAAGCTTCCAAACCTTTCCGCATTTGCAAAACGGCCAATAATTGAGGAGATGAGTGTGGCGCTTGGAAAGTTGAGGAAAATAACACACGTTTCCCAACTTCTCAAAGATTTGGGCTTACATCCAATTTGCAAGTATGAGGGAAGGCAAATTGGACCCTTGTTAGGGAATTTTTTGCAGGGATCAATCCATTCAAGGTTGACCAGGTACAAAGGATAATGGTGTCTATAGTTAGGGGGCATACTATTAGACTAACTACGGACCGTCTTGGTCAATTTAAAAAAATAGGCCGACCACATGAGATCGAAAAACAATACCCTTACCTTCCTGGCGTCGAAATGCCAACTTTCCATGACATTTGGATGACCTTATGCCATGGTAGTTGGCCACCCGAGGAGACTGAGACTGAGGACAATCCATTTCCTAAGATTCGTTTGAACATATTGAAAAAGGATTTTGTTCTCCTCCATCATATATTTTGGTGGAATGTTTACCCGAAGTCCCCACACCATGAGTTGAATGGTAATCAGGCTATGCTGCTACATGCAGTATACAATGGGTAAAAGCCGGATATACGGCGCATGTGGTGGGACAGTATATATGAAGTTTGGACAAATGACCATCCTATTGCATCCCTCCCTCTTGGCCACTTGCTGACTGGTTTCATTCATCATGGACGGAAATTACCGGACCTTATTCAAGACAAGTGGGGAAAAGTCCAAATTTCAGTTATAGGTCCCGGTACAATTGGCAAATCAGAAGGGCAAAGCAAGTTGCACCGGGAGGTGAACAACCCTGCTTCTTTGGAAGGCCTGCGTGACATGATCCTCACTGTGCAAGAGAACCAGATTAGCATGTGGGAGAAGTTGAAAAAAGTGGAGCATGCAGTGTGTCCTGATGATGATGAAGTTCAAGACAGTTTTGATGATGAATGATGGTGAGGGGCATCACAGGTTTGTTGAGATAATTGCTGTTGATTTTTGTGACTGAACAACCAAACTTACTCTAAACTGATTACTGTTGGTGTTTGATGGGAGGACTAGGTGACTATTAACTTCGTAGTATGTAGTATTTTTTGCATTATGGAAGGCATTATGTGGGAATGCTGGAAGTAAACTAATCGGCAGGGTGGTTGGGTACTTGATGGGAGGTTTTCTTATGGTTTATGGCATGTTGTTAAACTAACGGTGACGTAACTCGTGATGTAGGTGGTCCAGTTTTTGTGGTTTGATAGGACCTTTCCTTTGACTTACTTTTGTTTATTTGGTGGCTATTTAATGGTGGCACCGATTGTGGTTTAATGGTTTATGTTTTCTTTACTACCGAATCCGAAGTGTCTTAGAACTTTTATATGCCTCATGACTGTTTGGGTGATCGATTGTGGTCAGGATTGTTAGGATTATCATGTTTTGTAGGATTAAGGCAACCATCATGTTTTGTAGGAAGCACATATTCAATCAGGCAATATGGACGCCGGACTCATTGTGTTTCTTGTAAAATTTATCTCAAGCTCATTTGTGTCAGTATAGCAACTCATGTTAATTCAAACGAAATTTCGAAATGTCATAACATGTGCTTAAAACACAAAAAATAACGCCATCTAGTTGTCGTCAATATGAACAATGAATTATGTAAGGATTTGCGTCCCATGTTGTTGCACTTCATTCAACGGTTATACTCAACATACGTTTGCGCGTTATCTCCGGTAGTATCAACAAGCTCACCAACACTCCAGAGGAATAACGCGTTGGGAAAAATCCGCTCCGTAGCATGTGGATGGTCTCTGTTGCTTTTGATCAAAGAATTGGACAAACCAGATTATTTGGCACGTCCATGTTGCTGCCCAACGGGCCACAGTTACGATGAACTAAAAGCTGCAATACAATATAGTCACATTTATGAGAGAGAAAGTATATTTACCACTCAACCGAATGTATAATGCAAATAATATTGGCCATGAATAAGTCAAAAATACTATCACATTTGTGGTACTAACATATCGATTTATTAATTAACTAGTTTTCCTAATTGAACGGTTTCACTTGACATGAGAACAACGATGGTCCATTTACAGATCTGTAACGACCCTGATTTTTGGTAAATAAAAATTTCGTTAAATATTTGAATTTTATTTTAATTACTAGGATTGCTTTTAAAATTCTTTTTAATTTCTAATAATCCGTCATAATTAGATTTGAGACTTTTAAAATTTTATTCTTTTCGCACCGGACAATCTAGTCATTTTCTAAAGACAAGTATGCTTATAAAAGCACTTGTATATTTTTTTCCAATTTATGGATTGCGGCCTTAAAATTATTATTTTTACTAGAAATCTTATTTAGCAAGCCTAGTTAGCTTCCAACCAAATAATTGGAGAAACCTAACTACCAATTCCCTTAGTTACCTTTCCCTAACCCTAGATGGACCTTCTTGACCACCTTTGAGCCTTATGAACCCTCCTAAAACCTATTTGAACCATTAGGTCATTAGGGTTAATCATTGGACCCCATGACTAGTCATTCAAGCCCATGCCACCTTCTTTATTTTCTTTATCCTATGGTTAATAAATGTTAGGGGAAAATTTAACCCTTGGATAATAAAATCTAGTCATGCCAATGACTAATTAAACCTATCTAGACAAGTCTTTCCAAAAAGAAGCTCATCATTTTTCTTCCAAAAGAAACAAATCTAGCCTTGCCATGCATGCACACCTAATATAATCATGCCTAATTGCCTTGGTACACTTTCTAGGAAATTCTTTACCCTTTGAACAATAGTTGTTAGGGTAATTTTTATCCTTTGAATAAAAGGAATAAGTCTTGCCATAATCCAAAATGTAACCAATTCTAGTATGGTCCTAGCCTTTTATTTTGTTACCAACCTAGGTTATAATTACCTAAACTTATAAGATCATAGTTAGTTTATAGCCTTATGTGGCATTTTCTTCCTTAACCTTTGGATAATAATTGTTAGGGGAAAAGTTGCCCCTTGGGTAATAAAAACTAGTCTTGCTAATAAAAGACTTAAATTGGTAAGGCTAGTCAATTAGGTACTTGAAAAAAAAAAAAAAATAGAAGGCAATCATATTGTTTCAAAAAGAAGTAAACTAGTCTTGCCACATGCAAGTCTAAAAACAATAGCCTTAACCCTAAATTGGCCAACCTAATTACATTTCTAATTTTTCTTTAAGCTTATATTAGTATGCCCCTTGGATAAAAGTTTCCTAGGGAAATTGTAACCTTTGGTCAATGTTTAACTTAGCCATGTCATTTTTTTTTAGCCTAATAAGACTAGTTAGTACTTAAGCATGCCTAAATATACCTAGGTTTACTTTCTAGGAAAAATCTTACCCATTGGATAATATTTGCTAGGGAAATTTTTATCCCTTGAGTAATAGTTATTAGGCATGCCAATGAATACTTGTACAAGCGACCATTAATCTTAAACCTATTGTCAACCTATTACTAACCAACTTTAAACATAATCATGGTGTTTCTTCTTGCAAGCTAGCTATCCAAGGACAAATTAGGCTAGAAAGCTTCCATGAAAACCTAGATTAGGGCTTAAAAGATGAAGTGACAAAAGAAGGAAGGCTTGGCATGCTTTCAAAGCCATGCCTTTCAAAAATTAACCCTTAGTCAATAATTGTTAGGGAAAAATTTATCCATTGGTTAATAAACCAATTTTTGCTATAAATAGGACCCTTGCCCATGCCATTCAACTCACACCTCACTCTTCTACTTCTCTCTCTAAGAAATCCTAGTGTTCTTACCATGTTCTTACTTTGTTCTTAAGTTCTTGAGTTTTTTCTAAAAACTCTCCAAGAAACTCATCCTAGGCCGCCACCAAACCACCACTCAACCACCCTTCGATCCATAAAAGTTAGAAAGTTAGTCAAGAATTAGTTTCGAGAGAAACCTTTCTCTTTCGAAGCTACCGGAAGCCACCGTAGGAAGTTACTCCATCCGACGTACTTACTTTTTACCGTAGCCGTAACCACCGCCAAGAAGGAAGGTAGAATACCTCTACTCTATCCCTCGTATAAAAAAAAAGAGATAGATAGTATTTACTTTTATGATCCAATGCATGGTAGTTAGTAATTTTTTTTTTAAAATGGAAGTATGAGCATGAATATAGGATTATTAGATTTACTTGTCTTGATATGTGATAAGGCATAAGTGGTTTTCCACTCCAAAGGTGTCCGTCCATGTGACACTATGCCTTAGATTGTATGTTAATTGCTTGAGCATGATTATGTGAAATCAAGGATAAAATGAGCATGCTAAATAAAATAGAGTTGGATGATCTTGCTAGTTTAATTTCAAGATTTCAAATTAAATGATTTATGTGAAAAAGTCCCACCGCGGAGTCGAAGCATGAATACGAGACACGAAGATCGAGAAAATTAGAAACATGACACCTAGGGTGTGATTAAAGGCAATGACTTGGTAAAATATTTTTGAAACTACATAATGACCAATGTGGGAGTCATTATGTGAGTCGTGTGTGTTTTGAAAAGGAGAAAAAGCTTTGAAATGTGATTGTGTGTGTTCCAATGGAAATCCGTGGCGGCGGAACCATTGTGAGGCTGTGTGTGTTCCAATGGGAATTCGTGGTGGCGGAACCATTGTGAGGCTGTGTGTGTTCCAATGGAAATCCGGAACAGCGGAACCATTGTGAGGTTTGTGGCTTGGTTATCCGTGGAGAGGAGCCAATGCTGTTGTGTGCCAATGGGAACCCGGTGCGGCGGAACCATTGTGAGGATACTCGGGAACCCGGAACAGCGGAACCGAGGTTGGGTGTGTTAAAATACTTTTCGAAATGTTGATTTGGTAAAAGAAAAGTGAAAATGATGACACGGTCTATGAAACGCTGTGTAGGAGAAATTCTGATGTCACGGACACCAACAATAGTTAATAATGAATGTGGATGTGTCATTGTTAACTGTTTTATTAGAAAAGCATGTATGATTCATTGTTTGTAAGTTATGGGTTAGCGGGTATGGGATTATTCTGCTGAGCTTTTAGCTCATGGTGTTACCCTTGGTGACCCTGACATATTATATCGGTGGCGACGCTGGTATAATGTGTCAAACTTTGTAGATGATCAAGGTGAGCTGTACACCTTGGAGGCCTTTGGAGCAGAGGAGCTGGCTAGAATGGAGGAGCAGGCGGAGCAGTAGATAGGAACCCTAGTTCCCCTCCTTTTGTTGAATAAAAGTACTCTTGTGAGAATTATGATGTAATAATGAGCCAGACTTGATTTAGATTATCAATAAAATTTTCCTTTTAACGTACCCGGAAATTGGGGGCGTTACAAGATCAATGGGGTTTGGGTTTCTTTGGGAGACAAAAGGTCAAGCCTGTGGTGTACTAATACTATGGGGCTTCTGAGGGTTTTCATTGATTTCATCCTCCTTACACCAAGTATGGGCGTTGAGAGAGAAAGTGGGAGGGTTTTTTGGAGAGAGAGAGGGCGTTGCATTGTGTGCAAATGTGGCCAAGTTGGGTGTGGTATTAATAGCTGTAAAGTATTATGTACGAAGTACCCAATAAATTTGTACTTCTTCAGCCCGTGTTGGCAATAATGCCTCTTTCACTTTCGAACGGAGTCGACTCCTGTCGTTTGTTTATGACCGATTGGCCGATCGATTGTGTCAAATTTTGGAGATAGGAGAAAAGGACGGATACGGGCAAATTTGTTGGCCCCCACATTGGCAAAAATCCAGAGACTTGTTTGCAGCCGAACATGGCAATAATGCCTCGTATACTTTCCAACACAATGTAGTCCTCTCACCTTTAATTTGTATGCAGGCCCAATAATGCCTCTTTTAGTTTGGGTGATACTGTTGCACCTGACATAGGTTGTATTATTCTGTAGGGCCAATTATGCCTCTGTGGAAGAAGATATATAGTGTAGTCGTTTCATAGCATTAATAAATTATGCAGGGCCAATAATGCCTCTTTCACTTTGGAATATAGCATAGTCCTTACATACCTTTAAATTTTGTTAGTGCCAATGCCCTAATTCATTTTGGAAGATAGTGTAGTCCTTTCATAGCTTTAATTTTTTTCCAGGGCAACTTGCCAAAATCTTCACCTCCTTTACTTTGCAGGCTTGTGTAGTCCTGTCACTCCACGTCTTCTCACATACGAAACTAGTATAAGTAGGGGTGAGGGTTGTTTGTGATGAAGCAAAGCAACCCATACTACCATGCCAAGTTCTTCTTTTCAAATCCCCTTGGGGAAGTTCTTCTGTTGGCTTGTGTGGGTTCTCACAATATTCATCTCTTTAAATGAGATTATTCTTATAATCAGGATGGGAGGTATTAGGGAATCCAAGAATCGAATTAGTGGGCTTATTACAATAAGGGAATTAGAGGGCTGGTCAGCAGTGAATCCATGTGCATGCTGTCAGCTAGTCAAGGTAGATGGTGGAAAACCTTTTATTTCTTTTCCTCGTGGCATGACGAGGAAGCTCACATACCCTCTCCAGGTTCTGGAGTTATTGTCACGTCGTGCCCTTGTCGAAGGCTCCGGAGGTACCCCAACCAGGTCCTTCCTCATATGTAGTACTAATGCCTATTTGATGTAAATTGTCCTACTCATGTATGGAAAGAGAAATTCAAGAAGCTTAATGCCTCTTTTATGTAACTTGTGGTATTCATGTATGTAAAGAGAACCAAGAAGAACAGGAAAAAAGTGAGGGAAATTTGAGATCCATTGCAATTCTATCCCATCCTTTCCTTCTCCTTGCCGACTACCAGTATTTGTAAAATCTTCGTACTCGTCGAAAAACCTACCGTAGTAGTCCAAATTCCTCTTACACTATCTTTTCCACTTGATTAAACAACAGGTGGTAATGATAGTATAATCAGGAATTTGGATAATCATGTGGGGAAATCTCCGACAAGTACAAAGTACTGAACTATGTTTCAAATGGACCAAGGAAATAACATAACCGGCGCATACTGCACCAAAAATAATACGATACATACCAACAACATAGCATTTTGTTCCAATCATGCTCCATATAATACAAAGTAGAATACCCTACAAGTTTAAATTACCGTACAAAATAGTGTTAGTTGATTTTACTTAAAATCAAGGCCCTAAAAACTTAACCTTTACAGAATATAATGACTATTGCACCAAATAAACACCAGAGCAATCCGTTGATTATATTTTTCATGAACCGAACGCGTAATTCCAGCACATCAACCTTTGTTTCAAGGACAGCAACATGGGCTTCGTTGTTTGTACTAACTTCAGGGTATCCATGAAATCCATCATCAAATCCATCATCATATCCATCAACAAATCCGAGAGCATGACTTTGCCCGGATATGGGCAAACACCACCTAAAGAACTTACACCTTTCCGTTATTTTTGAACAGGAATAGTACAAGGTCCCCTTGTTTTTGGAGTTAGGCCTTGCAATCCTCAAGTTTGCCCACATCCCACAATGACAGTTTGGTGTTGTTGGGTCATAAAGAGGACCTAGAGGCTTGTCCCGATCATCACCCCTGATATTTGTGCTGGACGAAGACATTTTCCCTCTACAATCGAAAGCTAAATCGATCATACAATTAAAATAGCCATAATAGAGATAAGGGAGAGATAACTGAGTTTAACAGAGGTTGTTTTGGCCGCAGAACATCCAATACGTAAGGCTTTCATACCTAGTAATCACGTATATGCGGTGGTAAAAGCCTGCCTTGGTTGCTTAATCATCCAACTTCAAAGGGTAGAAACTGAAATCAGATTACTCGGGGGAGAGAGAGAGTTGAATAGTTTTTTATAGGGTAGGTGACAGGAGGGAGTCATATTTTAAAGTTGAGAAATGGTTTGAACATTTTGACATGGGCGGGAAATGTTTTCAAACAAAACTTGACAGTGTTTGATTTGTGGAGGGAGTTTTTGGTGGGTCAATTTAAAAAAATTTCAAAGCTAACGAACAATGTATTATTTCATCAGAAAATTGAAAATTGGTGGGAGAAGTAATGGGTGACAGATAAATTAGGTATGTTCAAACAAATTTGCCACCCTTTATAAATAGATTTTGGATTTTTGACTTTCAATTAATGCCTCTTTTCTGGAGTACAATTTCGTGGGTAAAAAAATCATCTCACTTTAATACGTTGAATAGTTGACCATGGTCGGAAGGGAGTGTTGGCATTCTGTTAGGTTTTCAAAAATTTCAATTGGTTCAATACAAACATGTGAGATGTACAACAACTACACATTTTTCAATCACTGGGCTATCAAATTTCAAAATTGAACTGAACTTTAAAAAATTAACTTAAATTGAAGAAATTTGTTTTCATAATGCATTATCCAACCCACTTACGTCAAAATCACAAATCATAAACGTTTTACGTTAGTCGTTAGTTTTATTCTTTATAAATACTCTGTAAATTAATAAAATGTACCCTTAAATGTTTGTCTTCATTGATGTCCGTCAATGCCATTGTAAAGCATTCCGGAAAAATGGAAAGACATGATTTTTAATAGTAGGAGGTGTACAATGTTAATAACCACCAAAGCCATCGACGACAACAGAAATGTGGGTGATAGTACAATCGATAGTACAACCCCACTATCAGAAGGTCAATCAATTGTATCTCAAACCAAGTCCCAACAATGACAACCCCATTGTACATGTACAAGCATCCCAAATTTAGCCCAAGTAGTTAAACCTAGTCTCACCAATGACAGGTCCAGTTCAATATACAAGCAAAAGTCACAGATACCCAATATGTACAGTTAGTATGCGGGTTCCCGGATACCCCGACTTTGGCAGTTCCCCCCCGGAGATCAAAAATTCACCACCCCGTATTAAAGTACTTGGCAGCCATTTTGGCACAACAAATGATCAAACTCAGACAAAAGAAACCCATATCCTATAGATTGTTATTGTTTAAACGAACCAAGTGACCACCTGCGTACACAAAGCCGATTTTAGCTTTTTCTGCCTTCCATTCGCAAAATTTTCTCACAACCGTATCGGCTTCCCGATTATTCGGGTCAACAAGCAAATCCATTAACAACCTTGGCCTCTCAGTATCGTCCATCTACACAACCGAAAAGATAAACCTTAGCAAACCAACACTATAGCAACCAGTTCATTACATAATAACGAAGGTACTTTTACTTTACAACCACTAACCCTGTGTACACCAGATGGGTAATTGAACCCTTACATGAATTTTATAACGAACAAGCCACAATCATACCTAAATTTGGATGCAAAGGATTATGTCTGTCAGTAAACCACTTGAAACACAAGTAATAGAAGTAGCACAAGTAACACAACAAAGTGTTTAATTAATTACCCGTCGGTCTCATGCTGCAGGGGTTGCCTTTCAACATTAGCAATGTTAAACTTGTTGACATCAGCCTTATAGAGGTCTCCATATTGCAACCGCAAGGCGCGATGTAATACCTCAATCTAATCGTAAATACAAGTAGTAAGATAAAATAAAAAATGGCAAAACTGTAAAACATGGTCTATGCGAGGTGTGCCATACCACTTTTTGTGTTAGTTGCTTACGGAACAAATTGGATCGAGTGGCCGGCTTCGAATCGAAAATGTAAGCCATCTTGATGGCCAGGTCTACCTTGATGCAAAACCAATGGTTCCCACGATTATTTGTTGGTATGTATATCTATGACCAAAGGTAAGCCAATCATGATTGAAGACAAATTGAAATCTTACTTTATAATCGTTTTGCGAAAGTACTAACTTCTTAGGTCAACATTTTATAACTTTACCATGGAGCATGAGCTAAGGTCAGCAGTAAAATTTCCATCCCCAAAGTAGCTACCACACAACTTCTTCAAATCAGAATCATTAAGGTTGGGATTGGCTAATATTTGCCTCTGCAAAATTACAGGAAATACAAATAATGCCAATACGACAAGATAGAAAGGGGATAAGGGGAAATTAATTATGGAAAAGTAATTATACTAACCGATACAAGAACCGGTAAATACCACATAAAGTGGCGCTTGTCTGGATGGTTGGACCTTTCCTCATTTGTCAATTGCACAGCTACCAAATTTATAATCTACAATCATACATAGGTAACCACATTGGAGTAAAATGCAAATGAATCATAATAAATTAAATACTTCAACCATGTGGGAAATTCATATCACACAAACCGTATCCAATATCCATGCTCTGGGTTTCAAGCTACACAAATCATACCGGGTTGCAAAAAATCTTTCAATTCCAAACATTTTCAAGTGCACGTAAGCATCCCTACAAGTATGATTGTGGTCATGAAAAACAAATGTCATAGTTGACAAGGGAAAATAAAGGAATATAGGCGAAATTTGAAAAATGTACCCAGTAAATGGATCACAAGGATAAAAAATGAAGGCCGTCAACAACTTTTCATCGTCATTCAAGGGTTCCGGGGTTGGGTATGTTGGAGAATCCACCGTTTCTCGAATATACGGCTATACAAGATAAGACAATAAACAAATACAAAACAAGAATGGGTTAGACTTCATACTACATTGGACAAGGGGAATTGGGAATGAGTAATAACCTTACTTTGTTGATTGAGTAATAACCTTACTTTGTTGATTGAGTAATAACTTTACTTTGTTGATTCAACTCCTGCATAGCACCAGCAAACTTCAAAGACTTGAATTTTCCATAGAATCCACGAAACTGTTGAATTGGACAGTAAATTAAATTTCACAATCATGAATTGGAAATTCACCGTACATAAAGGACAATAAATGTAAATGACATTAAGATACACAGTGGGAACGTTGATGTCAATGTTGTCCACAATTTGATGTTCTGCAATATTCGTTGACTGAGTGTTTGCTTGATTTTTGTTTTTCGGAGGATTCCTTTTCTTAAGACCGTCCTTCGTAAACGGAGAACGGTGGAACTGACTTTTTTTCAACAAAGCACGCTCTCGCAAACGCCGTGGTTCATCATTAACTTCCACATTATCATTAACACAAAACGACATGACAGGTTTTTCAAAGGCCAACTTTTTTTTCTTTCCCCTACTCAAACCAGCGTGCGACTTAAAGGCCGATACCGGTGATGGTGAACCTACAATCTCATCTACATCATGTTGTATCTTCCTCTTTCCAATGTCAGTACCTCTACTCGAACCACGTGACTTCAAAGCCGATACCGGTGAAGGTGAAACTACATTCTCATCCATGTCAATTTCTATCCTTTCATTTCGAGTGTCATTCCCCATGTTATATTGATCAAAACATGATGTCGGCATGTCGTAGACAGCCTTGGATTTGTTGAGCGCAGAATCGGGGGTTTTCAACTTGTTCGGTGTTGAAGTTTCACATGTATGTACTCCCGTAAAGAGGGGAGAGGATTCTACTTCAAAGATGACTGATTGGTTCAGGTCCATTTGTTGTGGTGGTGGTTGTTCTTGTCGTTGCTGCTTTGACAGCATTTCTGAGGCAAGGTGGCTCGCTTGCGTTGGATTTGTTGAGACAGCCTTCGATTGGTTCAGCATTGGATCATGGGTTTCAAACTCGTTCAAACTTGAAGTTTGACATGTATGTAATCCCATGAGTTGCGTGAGAAGGTGAGAGGTTTGTCCGTCAAGGCCATGCTTGAGGTCCATTTCTTGAGCAGTTTGTGCTTGCAAATCAGACAACATTTCAAACCCAAAGTGTTTTGCCAGTATCATATTTTGACGAAGCAAGAGACTTGCTACTGTTATGAAAGTACTTGTCATCACACTTACATCTCCAGAAGAAATTTGGGACACGCCCGCTTCATTGCCACTGGTTTTTTCATCCACCTTCGTCCCTTCGTCTAGTGTAGAATGAACCACCACCCCCTCACTGTCATAACCTCCAGTTTTGTCAAATTCGTGCAACCTGTTCTTAATTTCAATATCACCCCAATTAACCAAAGACGGAAATTTTCTAACAGAAGACATAACTGTAGGACTTGGAGACACACGATCGAAGTAGAAAACCTACATTATCAGGAAAAAAAGTTATCATTTATAATGCATAAAAAATAAATAACTAAGAGTCTAGGGTCAGGTTCAATAACAACATACCACCAAGAGTAACAGGCACCCATTTGGTTGTACAAGATGCTTATCGCGTTGCTCCTGAATACCCTTGCACAAAAAGACTAGGGTCAGGTTCGCCCAATTCTGATTACCCATTGCCACAACATCACTAACACCATTCATTAAGGATCGAGTAACACCTGACTTTGTAGTTGGGCATAAAAAACATCCCAAGATGTACAACGAAAATTTCCTCTTGAACACATCACCTACTTCTTTTGTTTCCTCCAAGTACTCTCTCAACTCTTTCAATTGGACTACCCCTTTGGTCATTCCTATGTTTTCACAAAATTGTGAAAATTCATCTGACATATTCACCTCCAAGTCAATAACCTTGCCTTGTGCATTAATTCCTAAGCACTCGTGAACGTGGGCAACAGTGAGAAGAAATGTCCGGCCATGAACAGTCAGTGAACGAGTTTTATGATCAAAATTTTTTACCAACCAGTTACATAGTGGATGATTAAGAACCGTACACCTCAATTGTAATAATCCACCCAACCCAATAAGCTCAACAGCAAGGCGTTGATCTGTGCTTAACTTTTGTACTATTCGAACAATGGACTTTAAGGACATACAGTTCTGTAACTTTCTCTACAAAAATCAATAACCATCACCAAATAAGTTCGCATTCCATAATTATGTCATACCATGTTTACCTACTTATACAGGTCCCTACAATTTTTACTAACTTTTTTGGGTTTTGGAGGAAGTAAAGCTTTCTGTTTCGCAAGGTCCTCTTTGGCCAACTCAGCCAAATGTTTGTACTTTTGCCTGTCTTCGTTCGACAAGTTTTTCCATTGCTGACCAATATCCCTCTTTATCTACAATACATACCAAATCATGCAACTATGATCATAAAAACTTATTAAGAACATTGGATTAAATATAAGTTCAAACAAATCAAAGAATACCCAACATGTCAAATTTTAAATTTTACCTCATTTGTTATTCTCGTACCAACGTCTTTTAGTTTTGCTATCACTTCATTGCTACTTGCACAAATATAAAGTAGTAGTCAAACATTGTGCTACAAAAACACATGACTAAGTAAGCCTTAAATCACCATTACAATACTTAATTTTTCATTAATAACGATTACTTATATAGAACGAAAGCCGATGGCGCCCTTATTCCATTCAAAGTTCCCTCGTCAATAATCTCGTCTGTCATGCTGAAAATACATAATTCATCATGGGAGTGTTACAATCAAACATAATATCGAGATGAAAAAGTAATCATCAACAATAAATGTTCAATCATATCGGGAAATGGGGGTCAAATAAAGGAGGGCGAACATAGAATTCGATTTCATCCACCAAATCATACATATGATCATGCAATCAAGCCATGGAAAAATTAAAGGTGATAACTAGTTATATCCTCTGTGATCTCACTTGTCTCCATCTAATCGTTAAATTTTACCCCAACCAACTCACCAGACCTCTCTTTCCAAAGATAAAATTCAAAATAATTACTCAAATATTCTTTTGATGCATCTTTTATGCCCTACGGCCCATGAATTAACAAATAAAACAATGTTGTTTAGACGATTCACAACTAACACTCAGATGACTTCTATGAACACAAAATCGAGTTTATCATTATAGAATGAACAACATTTGGCGGCAAAATTAGATGATGCATGGGTTATAAAACAAAACTGACATACCTTGCAGATGGTGATGACACATGTGGCGGCGGACGCGTGACTCGTGTGGATGGAGATGGCGTTGGGGAATTTCTTGCCTGATCTTTTGGGTTGTCGATCCTCCACGTCCTTCAGTTTCGGGGGAGACCAACAGTTTCTGAACGGGTTGACAGATGAGAGGAAGGTGAGGGGATGGAGAGAGGGTTAGGTCAAATAAACTTGGGCGAAATCACTCGTGTGGATGGATGGTGTTGGCGTCGTGTCGATTGTGACAGCAGAAGGAGGCGACGTCGTGAACTCGTGGATGGTGGTGTCGGATGGGCCGTTGTGGAGGAGAGACCTAGCACACAGTCGCTGGGGTGGTGTGTGACCTTCGACACAAACAATGATTTTGGCCAAAAACTTTTTCCCAGACTTGGTGATTATTGCTCCACGTCATCGAAATTTTTCAAATTTTGGGAGTTTTGTTTTCCCTACGCCAATTTTCATAACAAATAGGGGGAAAATATTGTATGGGTCACATTAAATGTGACCGAACAAATTAAAGTGCTATACTCTACCACCCAATCTCCACGTGAGATTTTTTTTTGCAATCGGAACTTTCTATCTTTTACATAATAGGGATTAAATTATTCATACGAAAAATGGAGTAAATCTGTTATCGTTACATACTTGATCAAAGGAACAATATCATTCTAATAATGAATATGCATTCTGATCAAAAGGCTTTCAAAATCTGATGGATCCTAAACTTTTGGGGAATGATTAAATAACCGAGCATAATAGAATAAACAGTATCGATCGTCATATTAATGATGCAATCGTGTGGCTCCAGTACATTAGATAATAGCATAAGACATTGGTTCATAATCAACCAAGTTCGATGTATAGATTTTAATGGTAGTTGCCAACTACTTTGTTCAAATACTCGATCTAAACCGTTAAGATTGCACATCTTATCGATTCTATATTTTTCGCCAACTTTAGTGATAATCAGATGTCAGTAACCTCATGATCGGAACACATTATTTTCTTACAAAGCTATTAAAGTCCTATAGTTCACCACTCGATGACTGTTTTAGCAATTCTTTCAAAATCCAAACCGTCTATCTTTTACGTAAGAGAGATTAGATCACTCCTGCCAAGAATGAAGTAAATTGGTTATCGTTACAAACTTTATCGGGAATAAGTTATCATTCCTATTATGAATTATGGCACCGATCAAAGAGCTTCATAAACCGGATGGAGACCAAATTTTACTGGATGGAGCCCAAAATTTTCAAATTTAACAAAATCAACAATAACAACCAAATCAACGTTCTCGATTATTAAAAATAATTTTTTACTATGGTCCGTTACATTTTACTCTTCAATATAATTGAATAACACATATACATTTTAATATTTTCGCCACTTAACCACGGTTAAACCTTTCAAAATAATTAAAGAAAACAAAATAAGACAGGTTGGGTATCGTTATTCTTTTTGAGGTTATGTTATGCCTTATACAGGTTATTGTTATGCTTATATGTCGTCATATTATGCTTCTTTAACTTTTTTGCTTTTTGTTATGCTTCTTCAACTTTTTGTTATGCCTACATTGGTTTTTGTTATGCTCCTCAATGGTTTCCCCATCATGCCTCAACTGTTATGCCATTTAGTAGTCTTGTTATGCCTATTTTGGATGACTGTTATACCTTTTTAGGTCATGTTATACTCATGTTATGCCGTTCAATTAAAGTGTTATGCCTTTTTCGTATAACTTGTTATGCCATTAGTGGTTTTGTTATGCCGAATTTTGTTATCTGTTGGGATGACTGGTTTGACCGGTCATCTTTGGTCAAAGTTGCATTGGTGGCCTCTTTTTTTACCGTTGGATGCGAGTTATGGTGTCCCCTATTTGCAGGTGGACACCATAGATTTTCCCTATATTATATTGCATAGTAAATAAATCAAGTTTTAGTACTGCGAAGCCTGATATAAGATAGTAACATTTTAGGAGGATAGTTTTGCATGACTCATGACAATCGTTCCTATAACAGTTAAGAAAGCGTCTCAAACAAGGACTGAATTAGGATTTTACTCTAGCAGTGGCGAAATGTATACTAAAAAAATTTAGTAGTGACAAGACTATATAAGTTGGGCATAATTTTTTTTTTTACATATAATAATTACATTTTTTAAAATTCTTATCGTGGCAGTCGCCGCCACTAAACCCCTGGTCCCATCCTTGGTCTCAAATACAATAAATGTTTTTGTCTTACTCTTATTTCTATTCACAAAATTATTGTCTGGCTCGTACTCCGTATGTGTTAAGTCATCGATGTTGATTTGGATATGCGTCAAATCACTAGAAATGGAATTTTTTTTTTGGGAAATATCTGAGCCATGTGGAAGACAGCAATGGGGAGGCCTGAAGATTGATTATCACTTATGTCTCAATTGATTATCTTTGTATACTCTGCTATTGTATTTCTTTTGTTTCTCCTTGCTTTTTCTGCTGTTACGATTGGTTCCTCGTCAACTGTTTGGGTTCTTAGAGGCAAATGATTGTCGAGGGCTGGGGTGTCAATCTTTATTGGAATGTCAGTTTTTTCTCGTTGTGATGACATTTTTTTTGAATCTTTTTAATCGTTGTAACTTGTTTGATGTTTCAATGATTAATAAAAGAGAAAATTTCTTTTATATCCCTTCGACTTTGACCAAAAATTTATTTTGGTCCTTCACCTTTCAATTTCGGCATAAAAATACTTCGACTTTCCAATTTTTTTCAATGTCATCCTTTAGGGATATATACATATATACAAAAAAAAATAGGGTGTTTGGATCAAGCACCCTACACACATCGGATGCCCTTGATTCCCGCGATAGCCCTCTTGTTTTTTTTTTATAGAATTTTTGGACGGCTCGGATCGGCCATCCGGTGGCCGGAGACGGCCCGGAGCAGGACAAAAAAAAACGGATTCCTTCTACAGGACGACATTGAAAAAAATTGAAAAGTCGAAGTATTTTTATGCCAAAATTAAAAGGTGAAGGACCAAAATGAATTTTTGATCAAAGTCGAAGGGATATAAAAGAAATTTTCCCTTAATAAAATCTTTTTTTGCCAATAAAAAAGAAGATGATGCGTTATAACCCCTAGAATGTTAGGATAACTTTCTATATATCCAGCATGTTTTGATCTTAAGGATAGTAACCAGTAGAATTATGCCACTTAGAGTTCCCATATACCTTATTATAAGTGATTTCTTTTGCATGATATCTATCTATCATCCATCAATCCATCTTCTATCATCAACATTCTATGCAAATGTGTTTGAGCCTCTAAAACCTCCAAACTTTAAATCCTAATTTTCTAGATTTTTTATTTTAAAAAAAAAAAAAATAGAGAGAGAGAAGAGAGAGAGACGTGGGAAAGTGGTGGTGGTGGTGGTGGTGGGGGGGGGGGGGAATTATTCTATACACCTGAAATACTGTCAGGTGGTACTACAAATTTATTTTTCACACATATATGTCTATCAGTGCGTAGAATGAGGCCAGTGCTAGTGTGCATGAACATGGGACCGAAAAAATATGAATTTTTTTTTTATCAATTAGCGTTGTACCCGTTCGATACACGAGGACCAAAAACCACCAATGTGATTTTTTTATACCGTGTATCGAATAGGCACAAACGCTAGTATTCTTAGCATAGAACTGTATTTATTTATTTTCTAAAAAAATAATAAAGAGGAATTCCACACATCTATCTATCTATCATCCATCAATCCATCTTCTTGTGGGCAGCATGCCCTTCGGAGAGAAAGGATTTCGTTCCTTCCCGCCGTTTGCGGCCCTTTTTCTTGAAAATCGAGGGAGCGCGAGCGCCGGTGGCAAGCGCTCGAAAATACAGAGTCGCCACTTGAGTTTTGAAGGTCCGACACTCAAGGAACCGTATTTCGAAGCACCTGCCGCGCTGTTTGATTTGAAAAAGTGAAGGAAACCAGTCCGTCATAACCATATCTGGGTTCGGGAGCCAGGTTACGAGAGGGGAAGGGTTTTATGGCACCCCTCTCGCCCAATCCGGAGATCGGTCTCTACTTAGGCATTTTTATGAAAACTTTTGTGATTCTTCCTCTTTTAATTAACTTTAGCCAATTAGGGAGGGGGAACAGTTAATCGGGGATTAAAAACTGTAACAATTTGCAGGATGTGATCAAATGATAGCATGGATGGATGACATGATAAATGATAAACGGAATGAACTTAAAATAGCGATCAGACGCAAAAACCAGGCTCGGGGCAGATTTGCCCTACACGATGGCCAACTTGCATGCATGAACAGATCTGCATGCAAGCCAACCATCGCGCGAGACACACTGACCCTCGCGCGAGTGTTGTCATCTCACCACAGTCCCAAGATCATCCCCTTCTGGGCTCTGGAAGGACCAGTGCACACCCAGGAAGCAAACCAAGCAGTTTATTGAAAGACTGTAAAATACTAATTATTACAGAACGCTCCAAGCAGGAGCCAAATGAATTGAAACACAACCCCTAAACAGTGGGGGTATCAAAACAGAGGCCAAGGGCCTAGTTACCCATGCAAGGGCTATTCATGGAAATCACATAACTGTCGCGCGACAGAGAGTGAGTCTCGCGCGACATTCCTGACTGGACTTCCAGGAATTGTTTTGCATGCTTGGGGTCCTGAGACAGATTCAGGGGATCCCAAGGGCATTCCAAACTATTTAGAGCAAATAAACTAGCTACTGTATTTTGTTTTTGCATGCATAACAGTGATCTAAAAGTCAAAATGAAGTACACCAGGCATGAATATGTTGCAAAACAGAAAAGGGCTAGTCTCCCTTCCCCACGAGGTCCATTCTCTTACTGACACAAGTGTCGCGCGAGTATAGGGGACCATCGCGCGAGGGTGTAACTGCCACGAATTCTTGTAACTCTGCTGGCTTTAGGACCAGGACATGGTATTGATTACCAGCCTTGGCCCTGTCAGCCCCCCTCAGGGATCAAAACAGAAACAGGTTAAATGTTATACCTTTGCTTGGAAAGGGTTTGGAAATGGATTGGATTGATTGGTGTGGCCTTGCAACCAAGTGTGTGTGAACACACTAAGTTCAGGAGATTTGGAGGTGGTTTGGGGTTAATAACTTTGTGCTAGCTAGTGGAAGACTTGTAAAATAACCAATGAACTCCTTAGTTAATTTTTTGAACCCTTAACATGGAGGATGAAGGGGGGTATTTATAGGGGGAGTGTAAGGGCTAGTTAGTGACCAAACAAGGCCTTGGGACCAGCCAACAAGGCTGGTCACAACTTGGTTGTGAGGCTAGCCAACAAGGTGAGTGGGAGTGGTTGTGAGGGTGTAACCTGCCAGAACCCTGTTCAGCTGAGGAAAACGGGGTTCTAGCCCATGTGACACCCAATGATCACCTGTCCAGCTGGATTCTGTGAAAGGGACAGGAGGGAACTGTCGCGCGAGTGTCCGGAACCATCGCGCGATGGTCAACAGTCAACAGTTTGACTTTGACCACACGTGGCAAGCAGAGTACCGCACGAGAGACTCAAAGGGTCGCGCGAGGGTCAACTCTGACTCCAAGGTTTGACTGAAGGTTCAGAGGGGTTCAAAAGGTTTAAGCAGGGTTTTAAGCATTCCAAGCCTACTCCATTCCCAATCCAAGCTCTGTTTGATCCGATTTCATCATCGGGGAAACAAGAAAATCGTAAAATAAAGTAAAACAATTGGGAGGTCCAGATTGGGGTGTCTACAGTAGTCCCTCTTTGACACGCGGACTGGTACGGGTAACGTCAAAGATTTCTAGACACCCACCAAATCCGCCCAAAAGCTGAAAATGCAGACAAGTATATAAAAATACCGTGCACCAAAGGGGGAATTGAAGACCGGACGGATAGATCGCCGCTGGTTGATTGGACGGATGGATCGTCGTTTGTTTGATGATCGGACGGATAGATCGTCGCTGATTGATTTGTCGGACGGATGGATCGTCGCTGATTGCTTGATCGGACGGATAGATCGTCGCTGATTGATTGATCGGACGGATAGATCGTCGCTGATTTGCTTGATCGGACGGATAGATCGTCGCTGATTTGATGATCGGACGGATAGATCGTCGCTGATCGACCGATCGGACGGATAGATCGTCGCTGATTGATCGATCGGACAGATGGATCGTCGCTGATTGATCGATCGGACGGATAGATCGTCGCTGATTGATTTGATCGGACGGATAGATCGTCGCTGATCGATTTGATCGGACGGATAGATCGTCGCTGATCGACCGATCGGACGGATAGATCGTCGCTGATCGATCGATCGGACGGATAGATCGTCGCTGATTTGATTGATCGGACGGATGGATCGTCGCTGATTTGATTGATCCGACGGATGGATCGTCGCTGATTAATGATCGGACGGATAGATCGTCGCTGATTTGTGGGTGGACCACTGCTGGGGATGTAAAAATCTTCAGGTTCGAAGGCAAGACTTCCAAAATGACCTCCAAATTCATTGGTAACATATCAACATGTCATGGACCCCAAACAGGGACTAATTGAGATTGGGCCGGACTCAGAATCTGGACTGGGCCTGAGGCCCAAAACCAAGTGTCGCGCGACACTGACGAACCATCGCGCGAGGGTCCTAAGTTAGGGCTTGGATCTGGACAGGCCCAGACCCGGCCCAGACCCGTTCCAATCGTTTAAACGTCGCGGGGACGTTACGGAAAACAGTACGAGCAGTTTCAAATTTTCTGAACTCTTCTTAACTCTCGTCTCCTCTCTCAAACCTCTCCCAACCCTTGAATCTCTTCTAAAATCAAACAACCCAAACCTACCCACTCACCCATGGCAGACCACGGCGGCAGTGGGAGCGGAGGAGAGGTTATTGATCAAACCAAAGATCAAGGAGGGACCATGGACGCCGAGATAGAGGATCAACAACCAGTAGAGGCTGTCACAGATGTTAGTACAGACGACGGTGCAGCGGTGGTAGGCGGCGGTGATGGCGAACAGGGTCGTGAGCAGGCGACTGGTGGTGGCGAGCACAGTCGCGCGACAGAGCCAGAGGCTCGCGCGACAGGGGGAGCTGAGGAAGCAGAGGCTGCTGTCGAGCCATTGGGGTCGAGCATGGCAGTGGAGGGCTCGGTGGTGACCGTAGGAAGGTCTGGTGATGTAGAAAACGTAGGTACAGGAGAGCAGCCTCGCGCGACAGAGGAGGTGCCTCGCGCGAGGGTTGAATCCGGGGAAGGCAGTGGCAGTGGTGCCCGGGGTGATGACGTGGAACCGGTCGGGTCCCCGCCGAGAGATTCGGCGAAGGGTAAAAGGGCTGTTGTTGAGGAAGAGACCGTGGAGGTGCCAATCCGGGAAGAAGACGTATTGTTCCGGCCCGCTGTGATGTCGTCGAGCCACGTGCCGATCACGAAGTACGACGTTGCCGAGCACTTGACCGATGAAATGTTGGCGAAGCTTCTTGAGGACAACCCCCTGGTCGGGGAGTTGGTCCTAAAGGCCAGAGAGGATCGCGCCCGGGCGATTGAAGCGTCGGAGGCCGCGGAGAGGGCCGAGAGAGAGAGACAGGAGAGAGAGGAGCTCTTGAGAGATGCAGAGGCTGAGGAGAGGGCCAGAGTCGAGGCGCAGGGGCCTAGGGTTACAGCCGCGACGGAGGCGAAGAACACGAGTCGGCCAGGCTTTTCAGCGGAGGCATACGTGCTTCCTACGCCGCACCTCTTTGTGCCGTCGGGCATTGCGGCCCGCGTACCGCTGCAGAGAGACTATGACGACGAGTTGGTGTTGAGAGATCCCCGAGCCCACATTGCAGCGACGTGGATGGAGGTATATTCCCATGAAACACCCTTTGCAATTTGATTTCGATATTCTTGCTGTGATAGTTCACATTCGATTCGCTTAGAACATGCTTGAACTTAGAATTGCATGGATAACTTGCGAGCCAAACCAGGCTAAAACCACGTACTTCTGTAACACAGGCCCAATATGTAATAACTTGAACCAACCATCCGTTGTAGGCTTCATTGATTACCTAGAACTTGAGAATAAACTTCCCGTATACTGATGAACCCTTTTGCTGCTTGTTTTTGTATCTGAAACAGGCGGGAGCAGAGCAGAGGGACATCCGCGGCTTCGGGGGCGCGTGCATGTCCTTGCAGCTGTATGAGGGGCTGCCGGAGAGAGTGAGGCGGCTGGTGGACGAGGCAGGCTTCGGAGAGTTTGTGCGGACTTTGACCCCGGCGAGGATTGACCATGCCGTCCTTGTTGCACTTGCTGAGAGATGAGGGATACCACCAATACCTTCCACCTACCTCCTGGGGAGATGACGGTGACGCCTGCAGACTTTGCAGCGATCACGGGGCTGAGGGTTGGAGGTGAGCCCATCCCGTTCGACTCGGGGATCCAGGAGGATCGGGCCGCCCTGGAGTGGTTTCTGGGCAAGGCGCCCAGGATAGAGGGGGGATGGCGAGGTACGACTAATTCAAGGGCTACCTGAAGAAGGAGGTGACGAGTGACCGGGAGGCGGAGCAGATGGCCCGGGCATTTCTGCTATACCTGTTTAGTGCCACGCTGTACCCAAACAGGTGAAGTAACGTCCACCTCTCCTACTTGCCAGCGTTGAGAGACTTGAGGACGGCCTCACGCTTCGACTGGGGTGGAGCTGCTCTTGGGACAGCCTACCACTTCTTTGGCCACTCGTTGAGGACGGGTAAGAGCACGGCTGGCTACTGGAGGGTCTGGGAGGTACAATTCTAACCCTTTTAAGCACAATTTAATTATGCTTGTCCATTGTTTAGTCTGTTTGACTGTTTCGATTTCAAACACTGTATGCCTTGACTAATGCTTGAACTTGTCTAAATATCGTGCAGCTTTGGGCCTACGAGGTTTTGCGGATGTATCCGCCGGAGTGCAAGCATCCAGACCTGAGCACTCTCCCTCGCGCGCTGAAGTGGAACAAGGCGAGCACGGGAAAGAAGGAAGGGAGAGGCGAGCTCAACGCCTTCAGACTGTACTTGGACGAGCTTAGGGCCTCACAGGTATGAACACGTAACTGTAAGCTTTAGACATGCATTCATTTCCTTGCTTTAATGCTGTCGCTGATCAATCGTTTGCATTGCTTGTTTGCCTTGACTTGCAGGTCAATTGGGATCCCTGGAGGAGAACGGGACCAGAGCCTAAGTACTTGGCCCGGAGCAGAGTTGTTACAGCCAGCAGGGTGTTACTGGAGTCGGCCTTTGGTTGGTAGTGGTACTTGGGGGATCAAGTAACGTGCCAGTCGCTTGGTTACCCTGAGTTCTGGGTGCTAGGGCCGCTCCCACCTCGAGCTTCACACACGGGAGAGTACACACGGGCTGAGCTGGAGAGGTATACGAGGCCGGATACTGAGCTTGAACGCTACCTGCGTCCTGGTAGGGACTATGCAGTCTACCAGAGAGACTTCCTGGCGGGTCCACTGGGGATCCGTGGCCTGAGAGAGGTGCGAGGCCAGGCTGCAGGGGCTGCTGAAGAGAGGAGAGCAGCAGGAGAGGGACGGAGAGGAGGTGAGAGCCGGGCAAGGCGAGCCCCGAGTGGGCCGGCCGTTGGTGGACTTCCTGCGCTGCTTTAGAGGATTCCTGTGGTTGACAGCCAGGGGAATCCTGCGGAGTTACAGTTGATGCCCGCGAGAGCGGAGCCCGGTCCTGTGACTGTTTCAGTAAGAATCAGCTTCCGATATTGCTTTTGAATCCCAAATACTTGAATTATCTGCTGAATAGCCTGATGAACTTGAATTGCATGCAGGTGCCAATTGAGTGGGTGAACGAGGCCGTTCGACGCATGCTGGCGTTGGAGAACGTGGTGAGAAGGGCGGCGAGCGGCACGCCACTGGAGTTGCAGTACCAGGTGCCGACACCACAGCCGACTCAGCCAGCCGTTGTTCAGAGGACCCAGGTATGAAAAACGATACATTCCTGTTTTCGATACATTCCTGCTTTCGATACATTCCTGCTTTGATAGCTTGATAGACTGTACCTGTTTCTAATACAGAAATACAACATGCACAATAGATACTCATGCTTTGAAATGCAATGACAATGCAGGTGCAGGGGAAGATGAACCCTAGGAGGAAGAGTGCGCGAGATCCGCCACCGACGAAGGTGGCGGCACAGAAACCCACACCTCCGGCCACTACTACGCGGTGACAGACGAGGGGCTTACAGACAGCGCGCGCACGCGAGGAGGCAGCTAGGCAAGCCGCGAAGCAAGCTGAGCTTCGGTACCAACTCCAGAAGCGCGAGAAGCCGACACTGGAGGAGCAGGGCCGCCGGAAGCAGCTGGTCTTGGGTCCAAACTCCGAGGACGAGGAAGAAGAGGACGAGGAGGAAGGAGAGGACGAGGAGGAAAGAGAGGAAGGAGAGGACGAGGAGCACTCGTCCACTAGCAGTGGCTCCGATGACTCCATCGACGATCCGGGGTACAGAGACGATCCCCAGGAGCTACGGGATGCTGTGGATAGTGGTGACGAGCCTGGGAGGCGCTGACGAGGCCTCCGTTACCCCTTTGCATGCTGTTTTTGCTTTTGATTTCGGGCCTGCGTGCCCAAGTAGATAGCTTTTGACAGATACTTTGAGGGCCTGCGTGCCTTTTGACTAGCGGGCGCATGTGCCTTGACTTGACTTGGCGTTTTTGATTGGCCGAAGTGCCGTTGATATAGCAGTTGACATGGATAGATCATGGTTGATATAAAAAGTTTGCAATTTTCAAGTTTATTGCTTCTCATTATGAATAAGAGAACGTAAAACCCACCACTAATACCCAACTCGTATTGACAACACATCGAGACCACTCACAGACACATATGAGTACAAACACTGGTCTAATTCTGAATGAAACGAGAAAAGTACCCCAGGATACGGCCAGGATACGAGGATACGAGAAATAATGAAATTTTGGGCATTGATACGCCAAAACTCACAGTATTCTGTTAAAGACAAAATCGACACTACAGATAGGTCAATGACGGTCAACATGACCTGTATCAATCAGCGGGACTGAACAAAACGCCCCCAGAAAGGACTTTCATCGAAAAACGCACAAAATGACGCAAAATGGCATAAAATGCCCAAGAATGACTCGATTATGTCCCGGACTGAAACCGACACCTCCATACAGTCACTCAAGGTCCAGGCGACCTGTATGGCATGACCAAAATGGGCTAGAGCCTCCAATGCGAGGTTCGACCTCCCGAAATCTCAATTTGAACTCGAAACGGGCCTCCGAGGGTCCAAAATCTTCGTTGAGCACAGCATTCGGAATCCGATGCTTGGATACAGTCACATATGCTCATAATGACTTGCTGGAACCATCAAAAGTACCAAATGACCTTCGGAATGAAAATCGACCAATTTGGACAGTAGCTGTTGGAATCTGTCAAAATTGCAGACCAAACAATCGCGCGATGGTTTGGAACTATCGCGCGTGTAACTTCTGTCGCGCGATGCGTTGAGAGTGTCGCGCGAGGGTCAATCCCTGCTAAGCTGCCTTTGTTTGACCAAATTATTGCCATGGACCTGTTCATTGTTTCCACGTCTTGAAAGTTATTCTGGGTTTGCAGAAGGAAGGCTGTTCTTCCATGCAAGGTGGTAGGACACCTAAGCTTTGATCTCACCAACTCCTTGGCTATTTGAAGAAGGGTTTTAAGACTTAATGAAGTGTACACCCCTCCAACTTATCTAAAATGGGAGATTCACTAGTGGAAGCCCTTGATCGTTGGCTAATGAGAGATGAAACCATAAATTGGGCGAGTCCCTGGTCTCGCTGTTTATCCTCGATTCGGGATCTCCGATTTGCTCGACCGTGCGTCGAACTCCTCCAAGCCGCATTGCCTTTCTGGGACCCCATCGTGCACGTCTTCCGGTTCCGTCAAGACGAGATGTGCCCCACAATAGAAGAATTCCAGGCATACGCGCCAGGGTTCGCCAATCTAGATGTTCTTGCTGTGCCGCCCGTCCATGAAGACATGGAGCAAATTCTACGGGCAAAACTCAACATTCCGGAGGCGCTGACGGCCAGCATCATTCAAAACGGCGAGCTCAATATCCTTCGCCTAATCGAACTGTATGGCCCCGAGGGTGGCCTGGGAGACTATGTCGGAGAAGCTCACAGACGCTTCGTCTTGTCCATATGCGCATTGGCCGCGTACATGCTGGTTCCTATCGATGGAGGGGTAAATCCCAAATTGGTGAGCATTGCCTTGCAAATGGATAACGGGAAAAACATCATGCCCGTAGTTTTAGCGGAGACGCTCATGGGCTTAGATATGCTGAAACTTGAGCAAGCTGACTCTTTCAGTGGATGCCCTATCTTGCTCCAGGTAAATTCCTATTCAGCGCAGATTCCTGCATCTTCATTTTTACCTCAAACGCTCAGGTTGTATTGGTTTCTGACTTATCTTCTGCTCTCGTGCAGCTCTGGCTGGTGGACAAAGTGGGGGTTTTAGAAGAGCCACAGGCTGGCTTTGAAGAGTTCCCCAGATTGTTGGTCGCAAGACCGATGTTATTTCCCGACCTGACAGTGGACATATGGTTCGCCTTTCTAAATGATCTGCAATCCGAGGACATAGTCTGGAGGTGTCTCTGGTTAAACCTTCCGGCAATGACGCTCCATTCAGCCGGGTTCAAAAGAGTGATAATCGCCGGCTTGTCAAGCTTCACATTTTACGTCCCTGGGCGTACACTCCGACAGCTCGGGAGAAGCCAAGGATACAAGCGATACGGAGCGGAAGACTTCGACCTCCCCGCATTCACCTCATGGGACTTGCGCTGCTATAGAGACAACTGGGGCGATAGGACGTTGAAGGAATCAATCCCAGAGTTCAGGACGTGGCTGGAAAGTCGATACATAAGGTGGCTCCGCGTTGAAGTCGAAGCAAGACTGAGGGGATATTTCTGAATCCCGTGGGAAAACGAGTTGTAATTAGTAAAGCCATTAGGCTGAGTTTCTGGCTCCGCTTTTCAATACTCGCTTTGTAAACTGTACGCCACTTTGCCCGGCTTGACCGACTAAATAACAACTTTGAATTATCCGGCCGTTATTCCTTCGAGGGACCGAACTTGTCACTGAACGTGTAATTTGAACGAACAACGCTTCGACGTAGCCATAATTACTCATAATGATCTACTGGAAGCATTGGAATTTCAAAATCCGGCCCGAGTCAAAATCCGAAAAATAACCCCAAAAAGGCAGTAGCCTGCCCTACTGTGCCGAATTAAAACTTAACTCTCGCGCGAGCAAACAAAACCGTCGCGCGAGCATCAACAGTCGCGCGACACTGCATGACCATCGCGCGATGGAGAATTCCTGTTACAGTGGCCAGCCTTGACTCATTCAGACAAAAAAGGGTGGCAGGCTTTGTCGGCAGGTCTGGGCGTGCAGGGGCTCCTGGCTTCCCCCAGAGGTGTTCCCTTGATCTTTAGCAAGTGGATGGACACCTTGCATGGCCACATCACTCAAAGGAAAGGCATTACCTCCTTTCTTGGCCTATAAAGAGGAGTAACTCCCTGAATGAAGGGTGCGCCTTCCGTGGAAAATTTCAGGCACTGTTCCCCAAATGGCAAATCATCTCCCCACCTTAATCAGCCCGTGGCTCGAAGAATTCGTCGCGAGCGATTGGCTATGCTTCCGTTCTCACGGGTTGGCGGCCTTTCGCTTCTTAAAAAGTGTAAGGCTCCGCCCCGAAATTCTGAGAGAAGCCCTGCAGTTTTGGGACCGGGACGTCCATGTATTCCGATTCGGTGACAACGAGCTGTGCCCGACTGTAGAAGAATTTCAGGCATATCTCCAAGGCTTTGCTTCGAGCGTAATTGTCGTGCCACCTTACAGGCAAAGCATGTCAAAGCTGTTGAAGACGTGTCTGAACATTTCCAGGGGTGCGGCGGAAGACCTGTTAATTGGCGGACAAATAAACATCGTGCGCCTAATGGAATGGTACGGGCCCGACGGCGACCCAGCGGATATGGTTCTGCAGGCTCGACGTCGATTCGCCATGTCAGTTGGCATACTGGCCGCATACCTGCTGGTGTCTCCGTATGGACGGCCCGACCCCTCGTTGGTTTACGTGGCTACAGAGATGGGAGTTCGGAAGAACGTAGTTCCCCTGGTACTTGCTGAAACACTCATTGGTTTGGATTTGGTAGCCACAGGTCAGACGAGCACATTTGGTGGCAGTCCGATCCTTTTACAGGTAAAATCTCACTCAGCTCACCTTTTTCTGGCTTTCACACAGTCTGTTTTTACATCAACTCTCGGCTAAGGCTGTATGGTAGCTTCTTACTTGTTCTCTTTCACTCAGGCTTATGTGGCTCCTTACTTGTCTTTTCGCTCATGCAGTTGTGGCTGTGCGACAAACTCGGACTAATCTCGGCTCCTGGAGCGAACTGGCCCCGTCTGCCCGGGCGGATGCACCAAAGGGGAATGCTGTACCCGGAGATGTCTGAGGAGGAGTGGTACACCTTCATGAGGGAGATGTCTCCACACGAGATCGTCTGGCGACATGGAGCCCTGAACATCCCAGACATGGCTCTGCACTCTGCAGGTTTCGAGAGAATGGTGATTGCTGGGCTGTCCAGCACGTTCTACATTCCAGGTCGTATCCTGCGGCAACTAGGCATGAGCCAAGGCTTTCATCGAGCTGGGACAGAAGATTTCCAGATTCCAGCATTCACGGCCCAACATTTAGCAAGGTATGAGCACAACTGGGGTTTGAGAGAACTCGGAGGAGTGGAAGACGACTTCAGCACAAGACTCAAACGCCGCTATGTAGCATGGTTAAGAGAAGAGGTTGCAAGGAGACAAAACACAGGCTGACTCCTGACTCAACTCCAATGATCTAGAATAAACTGTGAGCCCGTGAGGGCCTCTTAGCATTTCGTTCTGTTTTTGATGCTTTACTTTTTTTCTTAGGGCTTTGCTCAGCCTATGTAATAGAAGTAATAGTTTTGAATAAAGGCGAAAGATTAAGAATTTTCCCCTTTTGGTCCAAGCGTTGAACGCCACGCCGCTTGAAAGTCGAGGCACACCCTGGAATAAAAACCCTAGATCGAGTTGATGGATTGTGACCGAATCTCACAGAGAGACTGCCTACGTATCCCAAGCTAGGGAATCAGGTCAAAACGTAGTTCAAGCTACGGTTCGACAGAGGATGACCGAGTCCCAAAGAGAGACTGCCTACGTATCCCAAGCTAGGGAATCAGGTCAAAACGTAGTTCAAGCTACGGTTCGACAGAGGATGACCGAGTCCCAAAGAGAGACTGCCTATGTATCCCAAGCTAGGGAATCAGGTCAAAATGCAGTTCAAGCTAAGGTTCGCTCGTGTGTTTTGGCTCTTCTTTTGCGCTCTAAATTTTGCCTAGGACTGCCCTTGCAGGTTTCCAGCCTAGCGAGCTTTGATTGAATGCCTATTTATTTTTGCCTAAACTGCCCCCTTGGGTTTCAGTCTAGCAGGCTTGCTCTAATTTTTGCTTGGGACCGCCCACCCTTGTGGTTTTCGGCCCAACGAGCTTCTCTCAAGGGTAGTAACGTTTAAGTTGATCCAGGTTGACCAGAGTGTTGAACTCGTTGCCGTCCAGATCAATGAGCTGAGCTGCCCCACCCGAGAGGATGGTCTTGATAATGTAAGGTCCCGCGCGCTTTGGGCGGAACTTGCCATGTAGATCGAAGACAGGAGCCCGGATTTCCTTTGTGACCATGTCCCCTTCAATCAGATCCCGAGATTTCACTCTCTTGTTGAATGCCCGAGCAATTCTGCGCTGATACCCCTGAACATGATACAAGGCACGAAGTCTTCTCTCATCAAAGAGCATAAGTTCAACAAACCTCCCACTAAGCCATTCGGACTCCGTGAGTTCACATTCAGCCATGATCCTCAAAGTTGGTACTTCAAGCTCGATAGGAAGGACAGCTTCCATCCCATAGGCCAGGGAAAAAGGGGTAGCCCCTGTTGATGTTCGAATTGACGTGCGGTACCCCCAAAGAGCTAGAGGCAGTTGCTCGTGCCAGTCCCTGGCGGACTCTGCGGACTTCTTGATGATAGTCTCGATGTTCTTGTTGGCTGCTTCGACTGCCCCATTCGTCTGAGGGCGGTAGACTGTCGAGTGATGAACCTGAATCTTGAACTCTTCGAAGAGTTCCAAAATCCTGCCTTTGAAATGAACTCCATTGTCAGAAACGAACGCCTGCGGGACTCCATACCGATAAATGATGTTCTTTCGGATGAACTGAGCAACCTGAACCGCCGTCAGGGTCTTGTAAGATTCAGCCTCGACCCATTTGGTGAAGTAATCTATGGCCACCAAAATGAACCGATGCCCGTTCGAAGCGGAAGGCCTGATCATGCCGATAACGTCGATACCCCAAACAGAAAAGGGCCAAGGCGATGTCATGCCAAACAGTTTAGAAGGAGGGACGTGCATGAGATTGGCATGGATTTGACACCTATGGCAGCGGCGTACATAATCCACACACTGGGACTCCATGGTAGACCAAAAGTAACCCTGTCGCAGGATTTTCCTGGCGAGTATGACCCCGCTCATGTGAGGGTCACAAACTCCTTCGTGAATTTCCTCCATGATTTTGGTGGCCTCAGCGCCGTTGACACAGAGCTTATGCATTCCGCAGTGAGATCTCCGATATAGTCTCCCGCCACAGATAATGTATTGAGCGGCCATTCTTCGCAGTGCCGCTCGATCCTTCTTAGTGGCGTCGGCCGGAAACTGACCACCTTCGACGAAGTTCCAGATATCATGATACCAGGGTAGGCCATCATCGACGGCGTTGACATACTGATAAGCAGGCAAGTCCCGCTGTTCAATTAGAATAGGACGAAGCTTGATACCAATTGGAAGCTCGATCATGGAAGCCAGAGTTGCTAGGGCATCAGCGAACTGGTTCTTCATCCGAGGGATGTGCGTGAACGTGACTTTTTTGAAACGAGGAATGAGGTCCTCCAGGTCTTGGTGATAAGGCTTTAATCTGTCCTCCCAAACTTTCCAGTCCCCGTTAGCCTGAGAAACGACAAGGTTGGAGTCACCAATAACCTCGAGCTTTTCAACACCAAGTGTAAGAGCAGCTTCCATGCCAACAATGCAGGCCTCATATTCAGCTTGGTTGTTCGTGACATCGAAATTGAGTTTGAACGCGAGCGGAATATGAGCACCATCAGGGGTTATAAGCAAAACCCCAATCCCGTATCCCTTCTGATAGGCTGCCCCATCAAAATAAAGAGTCCAGGTGTCTTCGACAACCGCCATCACTCCTTCATCTGGAAATGCAAAATCCGAGTCCTCTGGCCCATTGACAGGATGATCAGCCAGGAATTCAGCGACCGCGCGCCCTTTGACAGATTTCCTAGTGACATATTCGAGGTCAAACTCTGCGAGCAACAGCAACCAACGTGCTAGCTTACCAGTAAGCGCAGGCTTCTCAAACAGATACTTGAGAGGATCCATTCGAGAAATCAACTTCACTGGGTAAACCAGCATGTAGTGTCTTAATTTCTTGGATGCCCAAACAAGAGCCCAACACGTCTTTTCAAGAGCGGTGTATCGTTCTTCAGCACCGACCATCTTCTTACTCAGGTAGTAAATGGCTTTTTCGACTCCCTTTTCCCCCTCTTGAGCTAGTAAGCATCCCATAGACGAAGGATTTACAGATAAGTAAAGTATCAAAGGTTTCCCCGGCACTGGCGGCATTAGAACCGGAGGGTTCTGCAAGTAGGTCTGAATGGAATTGAAAGCCGCCTGACACTTATCTGTCCAGATAAATGGAGTATTCTTCTTCAATAGACGAAACATCGGCTCGCAAGTTAGGGTCAACTTGGCGATGAATCTGCTAATGAACTGTACCTTTCCCAAAAAGCTTCGCACCCCCTTTTCCGAATCTGGCGGCTTCATATCAAGGACTGCTTTGATTTTCGACGGGTCGACCTCAATTCCATGGGAAGTGATCATGAAACCAAGCATCTTGCCAGTTGTAACCCCAAAGGTGCATTTCTGAGGATTTAGACGCATACGAAACTTTCGTAATCTCCCGAAGAACTTCCTAAGCACAGGAATATGACTTTCTCGAGTTTTGGATTTGGCAATCATGTCATCGACGTAGACCTCGACTTCTTTGTGCATCATGTCATGCAGGATGGTGGTAGCGGCTCGCTGATAAGTAGGCCCAGCGTTCTTCAATCCAAAAGGCATGACCAGATAGCAATAAGTCTCCCATTCAGTGATGAACGTGGTTTTCTCGCGGTCCTCAGGTGCCATGAGAATTTGGTTGTAGCCAGAGAAGCCATCCATGAACGAGAGTAAAGCGTGCACCGCAGTGTTATCCACAAGCACATCGATGTGTGGCAAGGGAAAATCGTCTTTGGGGCTCGCTTTGTTCAAGTCCCGAAAATCAACGCAAACTCGAATTTGGCCATTCTTTTTAGGAACAGGGACAACGTTGGCGACCCATGTGGGATACTGAGAGACCATGAGAAAGCCTGCGTCAATCTGCTTAGTAACCTTCTCCTTAATCTTCTGAACCCAATCTGGCCTCATCCGTCGGAGTTTATGCTTCACAGGCTTGGCATCCGGAAACAAAGGAATGTGATGCTCCACGATCTCGGGATCAATTCCGGGCATATCTCGATGGGACCACGCAAAAACATCACTGAACTCGGTGAGCAGCTCTTTGAAGTCACGATGTTCCTCTGGCGAAAGTGTGGAGCCCACTTGAACCATCCGGGGATCGTTTTCATCTTTCAAATTTATAGAAACTATTTCTTCTTTTAATGGCTGAGCATGCCTTTCGTCTTCCCTTTCGATGAAGGCACGGATTTCCTTGGGAATGTCCCCATCGAAATCTATCCCTTCATCATCAGGGTCGACACAGTTTATATAAAGATCATTGAAATAGTCAGAAGATTCTTCGTTCATTTCACAAGCCCCTGAAGGGTCACCAAGTACAAGAGAGTCAAACTCGAAATAAAAGCTATGACGTGGAGGGCCTAGAGGCACAAACTCCGACTTAGAGCTAGACTTAGAGGACGGGACAGACTCAGACTCAGACTCGGACTCAGACTCAAACGTGTTGTCAATACAAGTCAGGCGTGGCCTGAAAATGCAATTATTCAAAGAGCCCTCGGCTTTCACAATGAGAGAGGTGGGATCTTCGAGGGCATCGGGCCCGAGCATGAGCACTTCGGCCTCTTCAGCTTCCCCAGTCAAACCCACTTGGGAGAATTCCTAGAACAGCAGCTCCAAATTTCCCTGATTGATGGATCCCAGCCAGTCAGTCTTGATCTTCACCTGATTAAGCTTCCTCTTGAATTCTTCTTTTGCTGGTTCATCATCACTGCTTGACCAGGTGTCATCAGCGAAAATCTCAAACCCCGGCAGCAGCTCCCCGGTTTCGGAATGAATGAAGGGCTCAGCCTGCCCAGTGTAAGCGGCACTTCCCGCTTCACGCACAAATTTGGGACCGCTGCAGAGGGTCCAAGGTTTTCCCATATATTTCCTCCGCTTGGCATCTTTGGCAGAGGCGATATACCCCAAACCAAAGCGGCCCTTGTTGAAAGGAAAAGTAGGGAACTCCGGGACCCCTTGACGACGAGAGCCTAAACCAATGCCCGGAAAATGAGACATCCTTCTCATAATGTCCAGCGCGACAGAGCTTATGAGGAAGTTTCCGTCCACGTTGATGGCCATTACTATGCCTGAAGTATCGAAAGAGAAACCCCCAAGATCGACGTCTTCTTCACCGTGTTGAATTCCCAAGACGGGAGTCCCATCCTCCTTGAGCGGGCGGATGCCAGAATCCCCGCAGATGGTTAGAGTACCAGTGGGTAGTCCCAGAATAACCTTTTGGTGGAGGGTAGATGGCACAGCCATGATGTCGGATCGATGAAGCCATGGTCTACCCAACAGAAGATTGAAAGTTGCAGGAATATCCACGACATGGAACTCCACGTCCATCTCAAAACCATCAGCATCGAGTTTGAGCTTTAAAATGCCTTCGACTACGCGACGAGTGCCGTCATATGCCTTGACAGCCAGATTGGAAGGTGCCAGATCCTTCTTGGTGAGTCCCAAACGATAAGCAACCCTCAGAGGGCAAACGTTGATGGCGGAGCCGTTGTCAATAAGAACGGTCGGGACCCAGAGTCCTCGACACTTGACGGTGATGTGCAGAGGGCGGTTATGGTCGACACCTTCGACTGGCAGATCCTTGTCCGTGAAGATCACTGTATGCTTGGAGGTTGGAGGGAGGATGAGAGATATCATCGCCTCTGGCGTGACGTCGGCCTGGACCTCAAGGCGGGATAGGGCGTGACACAGCCCCTGACGATGCTCCTTGGATGAACAGATCAGTCCCCAGATAGAAATTGCGGCAGGGATTCGCTCAAGTTGCCGCTAAACTAAATCAGGAATCGGATTGCCAGCTGATACCTCAAGAGGTGCAGACCTTGGGAAAGAAACAGGTTCGTTCCTTTGATTAGCAGGATGAGAAGAATTCCCAGCCTGCAGATTAGCAGGCTGAAAAATCCGTCCACTCCTTGTTACATTGTGAACGTTCCTCAAAGAGGGCACGACTTGAGGGTTTTCCTTCACATCCCAGAGATCAGCAGGGACATCTCCCAGTTTGCGCTTCCCCTTGTCAGCAGTTGGTGCAGAGACGGGCACTTCCATGTCTAAGCCCAGATCCTCATCCAGATCTTTCATCAATAAGGAGTCCCAGAAGCTTAAGTCTTTCACAGCAGCAACTTCAGCAACAGGTTCCGGATTTGCAATAAAGGGAACACCCCAAAGGCCAGTGTCAGCCAGGGTGCGATTGACAGCCCAGACTTCATTTCCAACTTGGACATCCACTATGTCGTCCACTTCCCAAAGATTAGCAGGCGGAGCGCGGTCCATGACCATGATACTGCAATCCCTGTTGTTGGGGTAAGGCACCTGAGGGTGCGGATTTTCTTCGTCGATAATGTAGGAACAGGGGTCATGGTCAGTGTCGGGATTAGTGTCACAAACCGAATTAAAGACCGAACCAAATAGGGAAATGTGGTCTCCCAAAGCCCGTGGATCTTCCTGGACAAGTTCATCCTCCGCGTAGTGAAGCATGTAGTCCGGCGTGGCATAGCCTTGCAGAGGGTTAGGGTCAACATCCATGGGAGCAAACCAGGTTGGCTCAGGATCCCAGTAATATTCTGCTTCGAGAACTGGAGGCTCGATTGGGTTGAACAGCATGTACAAGGAGAAGCCGTCCAGAGGATCAAGCAAGGCCGCTTCGTAACCGACCAACCAGCCATCATACCAGGCTTGATCAAATGGGACGTTTCCGGGCTGTGGAGGAATCCCGTCCATCTCAAGGCTCGACCACTCGTTAAACAGAGGGGTGGCATAGTCCCAATGGTCTGCTATGGCCCAACCAGTGGCCTGCATGTTATTATCTGACGGAGGCACCCAAGGCTGGTAGGGATCAGGAAACGGGCCAGCGATGGTTGCGTATGGGCTGTCAAGCGACGAGGCAGAATTGATCTGCACAGCAGGGATTGATTGATGAAAAAGAGAGCTGAAGGATTCTTCGGAGACAGGTGAAGCAGCTTGTAAAAGTTCTGAAGGTGCATCTGTATCAACAATTTGGCCTTCAACCACTTGTATATAAGAAACCTCGGTGGATGGTTCGATCGGGAAAGGCACGACGGGCCTGGGTTGATCGGTTGAGGCTATATAGTCAGTGGGGTTAAATATGGTGGAGCTAGGGTTGATATAAGTGGAGCTGAGAGATATCTGGCTGATGTGGGGTACAGCGTTGTGCTTAGGGAGAGAGTTGGCGATGACATTGGGTTTCTGAGGTGGTGGAGGAGTCTCCAGCGTGCCATCGTCAATGAGATCCTGGATCGCATGACGGAGGCGAAAGCAGGAGTCAGTGAGATGACCTGCTCCTTGATGGTAAGCACAGTAAAGGTTGGCTTTGAAGCCGGGTGAAGGGTTCTTGGGTAGAGGAGTTGGATCCAGGGGCTTCAGATGCCCTGATTTGACCTACTTTTCCAAGACCGAGGATAGAGGTGCCTCGATAGCGGAAAAGCTGCGGGGTTGGTTTCGAGGTCGGCTGCTCTGTGGAGTCTGGACTTGATTGACATCCGCAATGTGATTAGCAGCGCCGGAGGACGTGGCGTTGGTGCCGGCGGTTGCCGTGTTGGAGTAAGTCCCTGTCCCGAACAGCGCATTGGCGTTTCCAGAATAAGCCCGAGGCTTTGACTTGGTGGCATGCGAGGATTCACCCTTTGATAGAATTCCGCTCTGCAGAGCATCCTCGATGGCCAGGCCGGAGTCGAAGAAGGTTTCAAAGTTAGCGAATGCCTGAGCTAGGACCAAATGCCTAGCATAGTCTGGTTGGAGATTGCGGGAAATGATACGAAGCTGATCCTTCTCGCTCGGGCGATCAGTCATCTGTGCAGCCTTAGCTCTCCACCTTTTGACGAAGTCTGCAAAGGACTCCTTAGCCTCCATCTTGGTGGATTCAAGTTCCCGGGTAGTCATTTTCAGCTGGGAGTTGTAATTGTACTGCGAAATAAACGCAGTCCCAATGTCCTCCCAAGTCCTCTTTTTGGCAATGTCGAGTGACAAAAACCAATGGAAAGCAGGGCCCGAAAGAGTCTGAGGAAAGAGCTGTGACATGGCCTCTGGCTCAACAGAAAGAAGTTTCATGGCGGCGTGGTAGCTGTAGAGATGAGTCCTGGGGTCGCCGCTCCCGTCGAACTTGGCCAAGTCCGGCATTTTGAACTTTTCAGGAAGCCTAGCGTTGGGATACAGGCAAAGGCGATCCAGATCGATCCCTCCGGCACTGATCTTTTCTGTCTTGGCAATAGATTCCTCCAGTTTGGTCATCTTGGCCATGAGCGCGACCACATCCGGGTTCTGAGCTGGTTCTTCTTGATTTGGAGGCAGTCTACCACCTGCAAGGTTTGCAGCGGGCCTGCGACCTTCCCTTGGGTTCAGCACCATGAGACGTCCTGCGTGAAGCGGGTCTGGAACCAAGATAGGTTGCTCCTGGTCAGACTCATCGTCCTCACCTTCTTCCTCGAGAGGGGGTGGAAGGCGAGTGTGGATGAGGTCGTTCAGGCGAGCAATGTTAGTGTCGGTCTGAGCCGCCCTCTGTTGCATGGCGGTGATGCTGTCCTGAAGGTTCATGAGCATGGTCTCCAAGGTAAGAGGTTCCGGTTGTGGCCGTTCCATCGTGACGGGTGTTTCAGAGCTGCCTGATGCGGATACCGGGGTAGTCGGACGCCCTTCCTGTAAAACCGGTGGTGAAACTGACTGTGAACCTAACTGAGACTCTGAGTGCTGTGCTGCCGGAGGTGAGCGCGGAGAGTTTTCTGTGATGACTGACTGGGACTGTAACCTGACAAGCCTTTGAACCGGATTCAGATGCAGACGTTCCCAAGCGGGTTTGGCAACTGGCCTCGATACTTTCCTTGGCGGTGCAATGATTCAGATCTTTGCTTACAAGGTAAAAAGGAGGCTTAATAAGGGTCCTGCAGTAACTTTAATCTAAATAAAAGACTAAAGCGAATGCAACCAACGTCGTCAGTGTCACCCTAGACTCTAGAACCAGAAGACAAGTCTGTCTCACGACGCTTTGGACACTGTTTTAGGCCCTCAAAATTCTTTTCGAAGATGTATCCTTGTTTGGAACGAGCAGTCCTAAAGGATGTCAGAAAGGAGTCTAAACCTTTGCCCATTTCGATGTTCGAGGTTTCAAGTTTTTGAAGCCAGAACAACTCGGCGTGAATATCATGATGCCATAACCAGATCGGCGTGAGCAGCATTGTGCTATTAGCCGGGCGGTGTAAGTGACGAAGCACTTGTTACCTTTTGGTGTAAGCATCATGGCATTGTACTCCGCGGTTCCTCGTTTTTTTGTTTGAAACCCTAAACAGGTACACGGGCAAAGGTGTAGAACAGCTTCTGATTTCCTAAAGTCCCACCGTAAAAGGACTTAAAAGATGATAACGCGCATTACTGAGATGCACGACTCCTCATCGGGCCACGACAGTGTCCTACTAAGCCTATAAGACAGACTCGGAACAGATTGAGAACCTAGGAGCCATCCTAGACATGCTTCTACGCTGAACGAGATGTATGTACAGTTCATGCGATAAGAAAAGCAGTAACACGTAGGCATTTAGAGGGTTAGATGCAAGTAAATCTTAACCTGTGGGTACCTGTCCTAATTTGGAGAGTTCTAATACTTTGTATATGCAAAAGGCCGATTTTGGTTCGTAACAGGTTCCTCGGACTAGGGCCACAGATATACCTCCCGTTACCCGCGTTTTTCGCAGAGTAACAGTCGAACGGTAGCATGACCCATAATCGTCGAAGGTTGTCGGTCATTCGGGGTCCCCGGGCTCCGGTAAACCGTGCCGGATTGCCAAAACGATCCAACGAGGCTTATCCCACATCGATGCAAATGAGATGCTAAGATTTTGAAAAAAAAGAAGAAGAATCACAAAGTCGTAAAAATGCCTTTTCAAATTTGGCTCACTTTATTTAGTCCATCTTTAGAAGAAACTACGCAAGCGAACAATCGAAAAAGCCCCAGATTAGAATGGCCGGACACGAGGTCCTGTTAAATCACCGTTCCAAGCGCGAAGCTCACCGTTTTGACAGGCTTTTAAGGGATTGTTCCCAAGCGTATTAAATCCTAAGTATGAATTAATATTGGTTCGATTTATCCCCAGCAGAGTCGCCACTGTGGGCAGCATGCCCTTCGGAGAGAAAGGATTTCGTTCCTTCCCGCCGTTTGCGGCCCTTTTTCTTGAAAATCGAGGGAGCGCGAGCGCCGGTGGCAAGCGCTCGAAAATACAGAGTCGCCACTTGAGTTTTGAAGGTCCGACACTCAAGGAACCGTATTTCGAAGCACCTGCCGCGCTGTTTGATTTGAAAAAGTGAAGAAAACCAGTCCGTCATAACCATATCTGGGTTCAGGAGCCAGGTTATGAGAGGGGAAGGGTTTTATGGCACCCCTCTCGCCCAATCCGGAGATCGGTCTCTACTTAGGCATTTTTATGAAAACTTTTGTGATTCTTCCTCTTTTAATTAACTTTAGCCAATTAGGGCGGGGGAACAGTTAATCGGGGATTAAAAACTGTAACAATTTGCAGGATGTGATCAAATGATAACATGGATGGATGACATGATAAATGATAAACGGAATGAACTTGAAATAGCGATCAGACGCAAAAACCAGGCTCGGGGCAGATTTGCCCTACACGATGGCCAACTTGCATGCATGAACAGATCTGCATGCAAGCCAACCATCGCGCGAGACACACTGACCCTCGCGCGAGTGTTGTCATCTCACCACAGTCCCAAGATCATCCCCTTCTGGGCTCTGGAAGGACCAGTGCACACCTAGGAAGCAAACCAAGCAGTTTATTGAAAGACTGTAAAATACTAATTATTACAGAACGCTCCAAGCAGGAGCCAAATGAATTGAAACACAATCCCTAAACAGTGGGGGTATCAAAACAGAGGCCAAGGGCCTAGTTACCCATGCAAGGGCTATTCATGGAAATCACAGAACTGTCGCGCGATAGAGAGTGAGTCTCGCGCGACATTCCTAACTGGACTTCCAGGAATTGCTTTGCATGCTTGGGGTCCTGAGACAGATTCAGGGGATCCCAAGGGCATTCCAAACTATTTAGAGCAAATAAACTAGCTACTGTATTTTGTTTTTGCATGCATAACAGTGATCTAAAAGTCAAAATGAAGTACACCAGGCATGAATATGTTGCAAAACAGAAAAGGGCTAGTCTCTTTTCCCCACGAGGTCCATTCTCTTACTGACACAAGTGTCGCGCGAGTATAGGGGACCATCGCGCGAGGGTGTAACTGCCACGAATTCTTGTAACTCTGCTGGCTTTAGGACCAGGACATGGTATTGATTACCAGCCTTGGCCCTGTCAGCCCCCCTCAGGGATCAAAACAGAAACAGGTTAAATGTTATACATTTGCTTGGAAAGGGTTTGGAAATGGATTGGATTGATTGGTGTGGCCTTGCAACCAAGTGTGTGTGAACACACTAAGTTCAGGAGTTTTGGAGATGGTTTGGGGTTAATAACTTTGTGCTAGCTAGTGGAAGACTTGTAAAATAACCAATGAACTCCTTAGTTAATTTTTTGAACCCTTAACATGGAGGATGAATGGGGGTATTTATAGGGGGAGTGTAAGGGCTAGTTAGTGACCAAACAAGGCCTTGGGACCAGCCAACAAGGCTGGTCACAACTTGGTTGTGAGGCTAGCCAACAAGGTGAGTGGGAGTGGTTGTGAGGGTGTGAGGGTGTAACCTGCCAGAACCCTGTTCAGCTGAGGAAAACGGGGTTCCAGCCCATGTGACACCCAATGATCACCTGTCCAGCTGGATTCTGTGAAAGGGACAGGAGGGAACTGTCGCGCGAGTGTCCGGAACCATCGCACGATGGTCAACAGTCAACAGTTTGACTTTGACCACACGTGGCAAGCAGAGTACCGCGCGAGAGACTCAAAGGGTCGCGCGAAGGTCAACTCTGACTCCAAGGTTTAACTGAAGGTTCAGAGGGGTTCAAAAGGTTTAAGCAGGGTTCTAAGCATTCCAAGCCTAGTCCATTCCCAATCCAAGCTCTATTTGATCCGATTTCATCATCGGGGAAACAAGAAAATCATAAAATAAAGTAAAACAATTGGGAGGTCCAGATTGGGGTGTCTACACTTCTATCATCAATATTCTATGCAAATGTGTTTGAGCCTCTAAAACCTCCAAACTTTAAATCCTAATTTTCTAGATTTTTGATTTTTTATAAAAAAAATAGAGAGAGAGAAGAGAGAGAGATGTGGGAAAGTAGGGGGGGATTATTCTATACCCCTGAAATACTATATTTCAGGTGCATGTATATTATTCTATACCCCTGAAATACTGTCAGGTGGTACTCCAAATTTATTTTGGGCACATATATGTCTATCAGTGCGTAGAATGAGGCTAATGCTAGTGTGCATGAACATGGGACCGAAAAAAATATGAATTTTTTTTTTTATCAATTAGCGTTGTGCCCGTTCGATACACGAAGACCAAAAACCACCAATGTGATTTTTTTATACCGTGTATCGAACAGGCACAAAGGCTAGTATTCTTAGCATAGAACTGTATTTTTATTTTATAAAAAATAATAAAGAGGAATTCCACACATCGTACGATGGAAAAGGGATGGATCATATTAAATATAAATACATAGGATGCTGTAGTGCACACTGTGTAGTGCGCGTGTAGGACGATACACAACTGTCGATCTCATCAATCAACGGTCCATATTAAAAAAAAATTATTGCTGGTCAAAGTTAAAACACATATCTCAACTATTGATTGCCGAGAACGATCGTCCGTGTATCGTCCTACGCAGCACACTACACGGCCACCTAGTCATACCAGGCCGAAATCTACACGGTAGGTGAACTGTTTTTCTTTTCTTTTTGATCATCACGGTAGGTGAACTTGTTATCTGTAAATTTGCACAAGACACCTACTAAAATCGTCATTTTTGCAATGTGGACGGATAACATATTGTTTAAGTTTAACGCCTGAAAACAGATTAATGTAATTACTAAAACCGTATGATTGAGGAGTACAAGTTAATGGGGAAGAATAAATAAGATCTTGAAAGTTGACTCCTCCGGGAAAGCGTAGAATTCGTCAAGGTTTTATCAAAGCTATAGGAGTATTATTTAGACTAGTGAATATGTCAGGATGGATTTTCCGTTTGACCCAAAAAAAAAAGAAAAAAGAAAATGTCAGGATGTGAATTCCTAATTAATTTGTACAAAAATAAATTTGATTTTTTTTTCCTTCGATTTCATGTACTGTGACGCCATTTTCAATCCCTTTCTCGCCCACCAATGTAACACACTGAATGTCGAAGACATCAATTAAATAGGAGTAAATTTAAGAATCGTGTAATCAATTAAAAACGGAAGCATAGCTTGATTACAAAACCAACTGAGAAATACTCAAAGTTCCGAAAATGTGGTGACAACTTAATTTCAAAAACACATAGAGAAATGGCAGAGCAGCTACATCAAAAACACAGAGAGAAAAGGCTGGGTGGATTCATCCTCAAGGACAGTGTTGTCTCTAGCGGAATACGGTTCCTCTAACCCGTACGTCTTCTATACCCGGCGTATGCTGACAGGTCAACAACGAGAATATAGTAGAGAAAACATCTTCAAAGAAAAGAGAAAAAAAAAAAGTAAAGTGTACAATGCCATTTGATTTCTTTAGCTAGCCATTAAACACATGTATTATAAAGCATCCGCATCTCACTCTCTACTCCCTCTTCTACACTAACAGTCCCTTTGGATGGAGGGATGAGAAAGGAGAAGAAAGGGGAGTCTTCTCCATTAATGGTGAGAAAGGAGAAGAGAGGAGAGTGATTTTTCACTGTGCAACCCAAACAACCGTGAGAAATCAAACCCTCTCCGGCGACCAAGATCTGTAAACTCCGGCGGCAAAGCTTTCTTCGGCGACGATCTCCCAACACCGGCGACGAGCTAGCAACTCCGGCGACGAGCGAGCAACTCCGGCGTAGCCCGCACGCGCGCCTTCCTTTCCTTTCTCACGAAATCGCGCCACATCTGGCGCGATTCAGAAAATGGGGTCTTGAGAGGAAACGGTTTCTCTCCTTCCCCACCCCTTTCTCGCCTGATGGCTCTCCCAAACGTGGGAGAGAGTCGGATTCCTCACCCTCTCCTTTCTTCTCGCTCGAAATCACTCGTTCCAAACGGAGTGTAAAGTAGCGACCCAAACCCTAAAAATCACCGTTTACCAGCCTCGTGGAAATAACCGGAGGAGTAGCTGGAACTACAGTGCCTCGTTTCTTCTTGCGAGGCCCTGTTCATCAACCATCCATTTTTATACTATTAAATATGTACCCCACTTACCTTTACCGACGGCATAGCCTTCTCCAAGCAGCTCTAGCCCCGACTCCGTTACTTAACCAATGGCATGGCCTCGATCGACGCCAGCAATGGGCCTTCTTTGATCAACTGGCTGGAACAAAAATTGGGGTTTTGATCGAACCCCCTGTAGTTGACGCCTTCTTTGATCGAACCCCCTGTAATCGACTTCTTCGAGAGGGTGAGTTCAGAACAAAATTTGGGGTTTGATCGACTGGTCGGAACAAAAAGAGGGTTTTGTTTGGGTTGGGTTGAAAAACAGAGTAAAGTGAGAGAGAGAGAGAGAGAGAGAGAGAGAGAGGAGGGGTAGCCTCGGTCGGAACAAAATTGGGTTTTGTTTTGTTGGGGTTGGGTCAGAACAAAATTGTGGTTTTGATTGAGTTTTTTTTTTAAAGATTAAAAAATAAACAATATTTTTAATAGGATAATTTTAATATAGAGAGACTGATGCAGGAGGCATTTTAAAAGTGGATAGCTAAAGTAATAAAGTGACTTTTTAAGATGTAATTTGGTCCAAAATATAAAGAGTCCGGTGTTGATGCCCTAAGAATCTCATCCACAAGAAACCTTCCTCCCTCAACAACTAAACTATACAAAACCCCCTAGTTTGTCCTGCATTGCACCTAGATGGATACACCTAGGGTTCGTTTGGATGCGGGATAACGATTAGAAGTATTATATATGAAGGGAGGATAAAATAATAAGAGGTATTGGTTAAATAAGGGATGATTCACATTGATGTAATATTTATGGAGTGACGATTAAATTGTAATTGGTTTGGATGAGGTATTAAAAATGAGGAGATAAAATAGTAGTACTTAGTTTGGATGAGAGAAAAAATTGTCGTGTAGTTGAATGGAGGAGGAGGGACTATTATTTCAGCCTTATCCGGGGGTATCAACTAATAACACTCCAAAACCCACCCATAAATAATCCCCCTGCAGGTAGGGCTGTAAACGAACCGAGCGGCTCGCAGCTCGGCTCGTTAGTAGCTCGTTCAAGCTCGGCTCGAAAGTTAAACGAACGAGCTCTAGCTCGCGAACCGAGGCATATATACTTAAATTTAGGGTTTTTATTGTTATTTCCGTTTTCACTTTCCAGTCAACCAAGAGAGGCAAGAGCACACGCACACCAGTACATCCCCGTTCCATAGGAAAATGAAAGATATATACCTTCACAATCAAAATATTTTTGGTTGTATTAGGCCTATGCGAGGATATATATACATTTTTCATTGGTCCGTTGAGGCTCGTGAACAAGCTCGAGCCCGAGTCAAGCCAAGACCCGCTCGGCTCGAGCTCGACTCGTTAAATTTTCACTGAGCTCGAGCTCGTGTTCGTTAAAAACTTAATAAACAAGCTTGAACATGGTAAAACTCGGCTCGTTTGCGGCCCTACCTGCAGGGGGTATTAGCCAGTACAAGAGACGAGGGGGAAAACCTTACCTAATACTCCTGCGTTTTTGGGTTACCAGGTGATAAACCTGGGCCCACGGTCTTAGGAGGGGGAAAAACTAATACCCCTTCTCAATACCCTATCCAAACGAGCCCGTAACTTATTATCTACTTAACCGGGTTCCTCAACGATCATAACAAGGAAAACAATGCACCAAAGTTAATCATACGATGTCATTATCTGGGCGACGTTAATCTTAAATTCTAGGCTCCCTTGGGCCAACCTTACTCACCGGACCTAGTAGGTAACCCAACATTCATTTTTCCATTAACGCTCCGTTTGTTTCGGACGAAAAATGTTTTCTGGGAAAACATTTTGTTTGAAAATATTTTCCGTTGTTTGTGTCATTGTAAAATACTCCCTCCGTCCCAATTTACTTATTCCAGTTATATTCTAATTGGATTAAAAAACTAGTTATATCTTTAAAGTGGTAATGAATTTTATATCCAATATGGGTCTTGTTTGATAGATCTTGATTTGTTCTATAATTCAATGTTTTCGAAATCACCTAAAATATTATAAATTACAAGATATAATTAATTAAAAAGTGACACAAACTTCAAAAAAATGACAATTAAATTGGGACGGAAGGAGTAGTAGAAGTCAATGGAATTTTTTTTTCCAAGTCAGATGAGTACAAAGTAAACCAAATGAGCTAGCAAGAAGCACTCCATAATTCTTCTCTCAAGCTGGGGAAGAAGTTTTCGGGTGGCAAGGGGTATCACTTTGCCGGACTCGTCGACTGATGGCTCAAATTTATTCTCTCTTTTTTCTCTATCCTCACCACGCTACTCTCTATCTTCATTTTTTTTTTTCTCTAAAATGCAAATCATTCAAAATATGTTTGGACGGTCCAGATTTCTGATAGGGTACCCGGACCCAAGAATATCTCCAAGCCGGGGTATTTTCGCGCAGCGCGCTCATGACACCATATTACAAGGCGGGAACTACAAAGCAAAATGGCGGGAAACACTTCGATACATGTGCTTGTAAAATAAAATCCCTTCCGTCATTCTCTTCCTCTCTCTCTAACTAGGGTTTTCACGCGAGATGTACTCCAGTCAGTTCGACGCCAACTCCGCCTTCAACGGCGGCGGGTTCACGTCCTCCCAGTCCACAGACCACGGCTCTTCTCCGGCCAAAGTAAAGCCCTAATAATATCCATTTTCCTGATTTCGGCGTTTCCCCTTCTTTTCTGATGTATTTTTGCGGTTTCCGTTGTATTGCAGGGTCGTGATACTTATGGACTAGTTCCTGTGACGGTGAAGCAGATCAGTGAAGCCTCTGATTCCGGTGATGATAAATCCAATTTCGTAATAAACGGCGTCGATGTTGCTAATGTATGATATTTGTCTGATCTTCTTCCCCGTTTTTGAAATCTTTTATGGACTTACAATTAGGAACATAACTAGGAGAAGAGTCTAGGGCCGGCCCCTGAGGCAAGGCGAGCAAAGTGGTCACTTTGGGCGCCCAAATTCTTACCGGCCCCCAATTAGTAAAGTCATACGTATATTATCTTTTAAAATTCGACCTTTATTACTACACATGAAATCAATTGTTGGTTTACCGCGAAAGCTGACCTTTTGGAAAAATTTGAAGAAGAGACAAGTGGTTGATTTGAATCTCGACGGATTTTAAATAAATATCAAGATTATTGAGGATGACTCTTCAATGCCGTATGAATATATATATATATATATATTCTACTTAATTTAATAATATCATGGTTGCGGTTAACTTTATCGCTATAAGTTGATACTATAAAATACACGGGGTCCAATTTTACGAGCTCACTTTGGATCCTGAAAAATTTAAGGACGGCCTGGAGAAGACAATTAGGGTCGGTGGCCCCTGGTTTGGGAGTTTTACCGTGTAAACAATGAAGCAATGCACCCTACGTTAAACTAATACTCCTTGTTATACCTATAGTGACAGGAGCCGGCGAGTTTGAATTCGGGAATATGATATTATAATAAATCAAATACTAGTAATACACTTATGAGTTATTACATTTCCAAAAAGTTCAAATGATTTAAAGTTAATCATCTATCTATATAGAACAAAAATACTTTATCAATTTGTCAAAATGCAATTCGATATTCTTTAAAATTCCATTAATCGTCTAAGATTGATCCTAAATTTTTTTGTTTCAATGATTATAAGAGAAGTGTCCAATTTTTATTTATTCTTTTTTTGAAATTGGGGGTGACACAAACCACTCCCCCCTCTTTACCTTCGTCCATGCACAGTGATACGCCTCGCCCGAGAAACAAATGTCATCCACTCCCTGCATATTTAGGTACTTTTGGGTCGGATATCCGATTCTATTACCTTACATATTTTGTTTTGTCTGCATATTTACTTTTTTTTTGCCCCCCCGACCCCCCCCCCCAAACCTTTTATACTCTAAGGTTGCACTATTGCACCACTTCACTTACTCACTCCCATTTAGTGTTCCCCCTCACTCTCTTTGGGTGTTGTTCTGTCCTTTCCTACACTAAGGTAATTGTTGGAAGACAATTTACGACGTGAAAGGATGCTGAATTCCTGTTATTTTTGAGGTTTTAGGTCTGTTTTACGTTACGACAAATAGATTTTGTTTGATCTTCTCTTATACTGCCCAATGGTCCTTTTGTTTTCTTGGTGCTTCAGGTTACGCTGATTGGTATGGTGTCTAAAAAGGCTGAAAGGGTTACTGATGTTTCTTTCACTATCGATGATGGAACAGGACAAATCCATTGTAACAGATGGTATCTATTAGGGCTTTTCTTTTAAATATTTGATGCATTAGTTACAGAGTCTGATATGAAAAAGAAATCCAGACAATAACACGTGTTTGTTTTTCATTAGGATCAATGAAGCTTTTGATACCAAGGAAATGGAAGACATACAGTAGGTTTCCAATCTCATATGAATTTATGGAGATTTGTTGTCTAACTTTGTGAATTGAGTCTGTTGATTTCCTTGTAGGATGCGTTATTTTCATGGTGTTTTGTTTATGATTTCTTTTTCTTTGCACAGAGATGGAATATATGTTCGTGTCAATGGGCGCCTAAAAATCTTTAAAGGCAGTAAGCAGTTAGTTGCTTTTTCGTTAGGTATATCTATTGCTTGAATTTCTGTTTTAAGTATTAATTCAAAATAATTCCATCTGTTGCTTGTGGCATTTTTGTTTTATGTCAATAGTCGGTTCTTTTATTAAGTTAAATTATACATGTGGATGGAAGCAAAGGATGGTTTTCATAATTTGTATCTGTATTTGGCGTGTTTTGGATGGACTTTGTTATGGAATATGCTTTAGAGTATTTATAATGTGCAAGAGTCTTCTATTTTGTTAACCATTGTGGTGTAAACTTTGGTAAAAGCATGCCACATGAATTACAGAATTAGAGGTGAGAGACGGTTGTCCTTTTCAAGTGATACTCTATTAGTCAATTGTTTACTATATCCATTTCTCTGCATTGCAACGAAATATAGTTACAAGTTTAATGTTTCAGATTTTAGACTGGAGTACATACATGATGCAATGTACTTGAGCTCCATTTCATTGGAAAATTTTAAGTGTGAAACATTCGTTAACTTGTTTCCTGTTTTATTTCATTGGAAAATTTTAAGTGTGTAACATTCGTTTACTTGTTTCCTGTGTCTAAGTACATATGCAAAGATGGCTTTACTCCCTTTTCCCAATAATTGAGTCAATTGCTATGCATAGTCACTTCATGATTGAAAACTGATAAAGGGGTCTGCATCATTAATTTGCCTCAAAAGGGGCAAAATGTCTGATCATCAGGAGGAAACTTTGAAACAGTTTGTGGGGCGGGTTACTTTTATTGAATGTAACTTTCCGCACTATTTCAATCGCCATCGTTTTTATTAGTTTGTTTTCCCCCCGTTTTTTCTTAGGTTGGTTAAGAGTCATAACTTGCCAGACTCACTTTCTCATTCTATTTTCTTCTCTTCACATTTCAGTTTGGCTTTCTACCTAACTTTTTGTTGTCCTCCTTCCTTTTCTCCTTTTAGATATGTCCTTTGGAGCACCAACACACCTACCTGCTTGTCGTATCTGTATTGACACTGGGGCACATGTGACATGCTTCGACAAATGGGGACATGTATGAGACGCACCATGGTTCGTCCAATCAATTTAATTATTTTTAACCAGGGGACACACCGGGGACACTTTGGGGACAGCCATGTCTGATCTTGAACGTGAATGGAAGCATGACAAGGATCAATTTATAATACTGAAAGTTCATTTTGAGGATATGAAATCCAAAAATATTATGAAAAAAGTACGAATAAATTAATTTTGATAAAATAAAACTCTTGTTTGACTTGTAATATTTGAAAAGGAAACAATAAGAATTAGAAAGATATTAGTTTTAATCGTTTCTAGATGGAATGTTAACATAAGTAACAACTAAATACCAGTACATGTATAAATTTTTTTTACCGTGTCCCCATTTATTTAGAATTTTATTGACCCGTATCTGTATCAGTGTCCATGTTAGAGGAGCTTGAGATTTGATTGTGATAGACAAACATATTTGTTAGTGTTAGCTTGAAAAAATTGACCTTTATATCATTGTCAAGCTGTAGAATTACTTGAACAGCTTTGAAGATTGTCTTCGCTATTTAAATTGTATAATGCTTTCTGCAAATGCCTTTAAAAGTCTATAGTTCTGTCATCTGTGGCTGTACGTACCGTAACCATGTTTGTGGTAGCATGCATTTATATAGTGGAGCGGATAGACGACGATGCATGTATGATGTATGTCATCGCTTGCGTCTAGATCTTAGTTGCAGGAAACTCCTAAAACGGAGCCGCTCCCTCCTTGGGAGCCCGCTTTTGCGCTCCCAACTAAGGAGCTTGATGGGAACCCGCTCCCATTGAGATAGGAGCTCGCTCCTTACAAAGATGGGAGCTTTTGTATGATCTTTGTATAGGAAAACAAGGATTTGTCACTTGGCTTTATTCATTGATCTTCAATGAACAAATGATATCTAGCCCAAGTCATGATATCTTGAAAAGAAAATCATATATTGTAACACTAGCCCATTCCTTACATTTATGGCGGACTTGGCCCATATTTTTACTTCTTAAAATGATTGTACTTTCAAAGTGAATACTCTATGCTGCATTATTTTTATTATATATGTACATGCTACTCTCACGCTCCCAACCTTGGGAGCTTTTGTATTCCCTCGCTCCCCCGCTCCTGCACCCGCTCCCGCACCCGCTCCCGCACCCGCTCCCGCTCCCGCTTCGTGCAACTAAGGTCTAGATCGAAGTGCAATGATTAGTCAAGGAAATCTTACCTGGTCATCACACTGCCTTACGTTTCTGTAGCATGCATCATTTGGCGGTGCACTTCCTCTGCAATTATCACAAGTCAATAATTTAAATTTTAAAGAGCTGTTTTGGACTCATTTCAGGCCCGTGACAAACTTCGATGAGCTTACCTTCCACTTTGTCGAGTGTATACATTTCCAAGTGCAAAATTCCAGAACAAAGGTATAAATATTTAACACCTTCGTGGTTCTAATTGTCTCCAAAAAAAACACCAAATAAGCACCTTGCTTGTGTTTAGAAATGCCTTGCCTGGTCTTGTATAGCTGATTGTCTTTATTCTGCTTAAAGCAGCAAGGAGATGCCACAACTCAGTCTCATTCTGTGACTCCATCTACAAACACAGCTTCGAGGGATGGATCAAATGGATATCAGTCAACACCACCAAATCATGTATGAGATTCGTATTGTGAAAACTAACTTTTGTTGTGATATCTTTAGTATTGTAAATATCCTATTTTGTTGTTTTTCCTCCCCAGTTCTCTGGGGAATTTAGTGCAGAGGGACTGAAGGGATTTGATCAAATGGTGCTTGATTATCTGCAGCAACCTTCAAACTTGTGAGTAATTGATTGTCTGCTTGTTTTATGATTTTTTTGGCCGGTATTACCAGTTTCAGACATTAAGCAATGCCTTTAATGTGTTACATTCAGCAACAATATTGGTATAGTTGAGCTTTAATTTCTCATAATCCTAAGTACAAAATTCTTGTCATATCCCTTCTCTAATGCTTAATGTATCCTTAGTACATATTGCTGATATTTATCAACATTTGAGAACAATTTATGTTTGCAGTGGACGGGAAAAAGGGGTTCATAGGGATGAACTGTCCCAGAAGCTAAAACTTCCTATGGAAAAGATCATGTACTCTCTCTCTCTCTCTCTCCATCTCATTATGCACAATCACGCCCTTAATTATCCTTCTTATTGTTTTCTTGCCAGTGAATCTATCAGAACACTTGAAGAGGAAGGGATGATATACTCCACTATCGACGAATTTCACTTCAAATCAACCACCAGTGTTTGATTATGTTCAAGAAGTTTAACCTGGGGAAGTGCTGGCTTTGAGGGTTGAGTACAAAGCATGTGCTCTGTTTACAACCTTTTGGTAATAGATTGAGCATCTTTTATTGCTGATCTAATGGATGTATAGAAGATATTTGTTTGGTACTTTGGTGTGCTTTAGTTGTAGTTAGACCATCAAATTACCAGTGACTGAACTCTATTTTCTGCCTTGCCTTTCTGAAGCTGCATGCGGTACTTCATATTTGTGTTTGTGTGGTAAGTTATCAGTGCCAGCTTTGTGGCAAATTGGATTTAGTTCCTGGATATATAATGGCAACTTGTTTTTGGACCCAAAATTTACTGCAGAGCTGACTCTAGTCTTTTTCTTTATATTATTTTGAGGGGAAATGATTTTGCCACTCCCTTTTTTTTTGTTAACGGCACTCTCCTGCAAGTGTATTTTTGGTGCAAAAATACACTTGAAGGTGAGTGCCGTTAACAAAAAAGGGAGTGGTAAAATCAGCGGCCTATTTTGAGTTTGTAATCTTGTTGATATTACTTATATCATATTTATTTGGCTAATAAAAAATTGTTAACCAAAGATTATGAGATTTTCTTCAAGTACAGTAGAATGTTGAGGCTGGATTAGGACCGGCCCTAGGGTAAGGGCTAAATAGGCCCGCACCTAAGGCCTCTATTTTTCTGGCCCAAAATAGGGCCCCAATTTTAGAATTAATAATACTCCATATGTATATAAACCGAAAATATAAGCAAGTGGTTGAGAGTTCAGAACTTGTTACCTACGTTTAGTGGTTGGGAAAAAAAATCTTCCTCGCAGACTTTAGCTTTTAGGATTTGAACCAATCTGATTGGATCGGAACTCAAGATGAGCTCAACGACTAATTCAACGGCTCACACTGCTTTAGGGCCCACACGTTTTCTGGAGAAACATTTCGCCCACAATTATTACACTTGCACAAATCCACTTACACATTAGGGTTTACACACATTACACTTTCCGTGTGTGTGGAACCCACCAAAAAATGTGAGTGTTTGTAAAGAGTGTAAGTATTTGTGGTTGAATAATAATTGTTTTGCGGCTTTTGCCCAATCCGATTATGGCCGGGTATGTCAAAATAGGTTCACCACGCGTACACCGGATTGTGTGAGGCTCACCTCTCATCCCACACAAATAATTCCAGTCGTTCGATAATACTTTATATAAGGGTTCTCGTGAAAAACAATCTTAATCAATCATCTTGATCGGTTTATTCAATATTTGTCCCAAGAATTTAGGGACTAAAAATCGAGTAAACTGATCAAGCCATACTGATATTCGATTGAGCACATTTTTTTTTTAATAAAAAACTCTTAAATTTTTTTAAAAATAAATTGAACAACTCAAATAATTTGCATGTGTCCATGCAGAGCTTTGCTCTGGTTTTAATTGAGACTTTGCAATTTGGCGACAGAATTGGTCTACCAAAATTAGTCGAGGTTCCCGTAAATTGATCCGGACACTTGAGTTATAACAAAAAAAAGGAGTGACAAAATCAGCGGCCAAAAATAAATAACTTTCCTCTCAGTCTGTTTTATCGAAAAGTCCACCTTGTACAATGATGCTTGCATATAATTCTGGCCTTTTGGTTTTGTTGCTTGCCTTTTCTAGACGGACCCAGCGATCGGATCATCTCATAAATAAATCACCACGACCTTTTCAGTTCTCTCTCTCTCTCTCTCTCTCTCTCCCAATCCCAAAAGTAAGTACGCTCTCGCTCATCAATCAATACTCCATACTTCCTTTTTTCAGTAAAAATGATCAGTTGTTCGTTACAGAACTAAATTCTACGAATAGCGAAATGCTACGGTGTCCACCCGCCGTTTGGGGACACCGTAAAAAATGGCATAATTGACCATTAATGGTATAACCAAAACCAGTGATGTGTATAACCAAAACCTTACGAAGTCATAACCCCCAAAATTCCCAAAAATTCTGGGGATTTTGGGAGTTATGCCTTTGTAAGGTTTTAGTTATACATATCAGTGGTCGTTGTTATACTTGTAATGGTCAATTATGCCATTTTTTATAGTGTCCCCAAATAGCGGGTGGACATAGAAATTATTCGTTGCCCCAAGGGCAACACATCATTTTGGCCAAGTGATGCCTCCCACCAATTAAAATCTGCCATGCTAACATGCTGTTAGTACTTTTGCCACATAAATAACCTTCCACTTTGACGGACAAACAAAGCAAAATGGAGTGCAACGGCGTTTAGTCTACCAAGTACTAACCCCTGTCTTTTCAACTTTAACCCAACCCCAATATTTTCAATCTTTAATTTGGTGTCAGTAGTTTACCTCTGTTTCTCTCTTTTTTAGGAGTAATTTTCTGTGCACCGACCAAAACCATACCGACGGCAGTGCCGGGCCCACTCCAGCCACCGGACGGACGATCCGAGCTGTTCAAAAATTCTATATAAAAAAAAAGGGCCTCGGGGGGAATTAACTCCATCCGACGCGTGTAGGGTGCTCGATCTAAACACTCTATTTTCATATATATATATATGTATATGCAGAAAAATGAGGGGTTTAGATCGAGCACCTTACACACGTCGGATGCCGTTGATTCTCATTGGGCACTCTCGTTTTTTTTATAGAATTTTTGGACTGCTCGGATCGACCGTCCGGTGGCCAGAGTGGGCCCGCGGCTGTTGGTACATCATCAGTATGGTTTGATCGGTACCAATATCTTAATTGTTTTTTCTCGGCAATTCTGTTTAGAAACGAAAAAAATTTAGGTGACGGATGAGTACCATGTGGTGCCCGCTCAGCGCATCTGAACCGTCTAATTAGGTATTGGGACTTAGAGAGTAAGAGGAGGGAGAGTGGTGGGGTGAGAAGAGAGAGAGGATTTCAATCTAGATCGTCCAACACATTTTTGGACAGTCCGAATGGGCTGTTCGGGTACCAAGTGGGCACGTGGTGCCCACCCGGTAACCAAAAATTTCTCGAAACGAAACTACTGCTAGTGTAGTTGGTTATCTCACTTCTCCCTCCGTGGAGATCTCGGTTCGAGTCCCAAGAGGGACGAGCTTTGGGAGCCAGTGCTATAAATAATCTATTGACCCCCATGTGCTAGCCCTAACCCTTACTAATGTCTATTGTCTGACAAAAAAAAAACCTTTGTTTGTCTTTGAGGGGTTGTTATCACTAACCAATAAATTGTGAACCATATTTGCGGATAAAAAAAAAAAACACAAGTTGTGAATCATCACTTTTTAGTTTTTTGAGGTTTTGCTTGGATAAAAAAAAGAAGAAGTTATGATTCACAACTTGTTTTTTTGTTTTTTTTTTTTTCCGCAAGTTATGGTTCACAACTTGTTAGTTAGTGATAATAGCAAAGACAAACAAATTTTTTTTTGGTCAAACGATAGACATTAGTGAGGGTTAGGGTTAGCACATGGGGTCAATAGGCTATTTATAGCCTTGGCCCCCAAAGCTTGTCCCTTGTGGGACTCGAACCTAGGTCTCTACGGAGGGGGAAGTGAGATAACCAACTACACTAGTAGTAGTTTCATTTTCAGAAATTTTTGGGTTTTGGGTGGGTACCACGTGGTGCCCAAACAGCTCATTCGGGTTGTCCAAAAGTATGTTGGACGGTTTAGATTGAAGTCATCTCTCTCCTCTCACCCCACCACTCTCCCTCTTCTTTCAAGTTCGAATCGTACAATACCTAAATAGGCGGCTCAAATGCGTTGAGCGAGCATCATATGGTACCCATCCATCACCTAAAAATTTCTCGCTTCTAAATAGAGTTGCCGAGCAAAAAAAAAAAAGGGTAGTGATTTTGCCACACCATTTTTTGATAATACCACATCCTGCAAGTGTATTTTTTGGTGCAAAAATACACTTGCAGGGTGTGACATTATCAAAAAATGGTGTAGCAAAATCATTTCCAAAAAAAACAGATTAAACTCCTAAAAAAAAAGTGAAACAGAGGTAAAGTACTGACACCAAGTTAAAAATTAAAAATATAGGGGTTGGGTTAAAGTTGAAAAGACAGGGGTTGGTACTTGGTAGACTTTAACGCCGTTGCACTCCCTTTTGCTTTGTTTGTCGGGAAAATTACCCACAGGCGGTGTGGGGTGAGGAAAAGTACCAGTTTGATGGTGTGAAGATTCCAAATTACGAAGACATGGCATCAGCAAACGTTATTACCAATACATGGTATGTGGTAATGAACATGATGAGATTGGACAAAATTGCCCTTTGACAAAAAACGACACCGTTTGTCTCCTTCGTCCCAATCTTCCCCTTTTTCCTTTTCTCTTTAATTTCTCTTCTCCATTCTTCTGAGATACGACTCTCTCTAGGGCTTGGTCCGGCTTTATCTCCTCTGTGCTCCATAGCCTGTGAAGACTTGTCCCTGCTCTCTCCCATTCAACAGTCGACATCGAAGCTTCAATCGTCAGTCGCCATCGCCATCGCCATCGTCAGTTGAATCATCCAATCTTCGAACATTGCCATTGCCATCGCCACTTCATCAGGTTAGTTCCCTAGTTTAAGTTTAATCGATTTGTAGTGAGATGTGTGTGCTTTTCGGTGTATGTAGTTGTGTTATTGGGTTTTGTGTTGCTTTGTAGGTGAGAAATGTGTGATTGAATGTGGAAGGGAAGTCTTGTATGCAAACCGAACTTGGAAAAATTGCAATTCTAACTTTTATTGAATTTAAGTATTTTGTGTTTATGGAGTTGCATGTTCTAATCCCACTGAAGCCAAAACATTCCTAACTTGGAAGCCAGTGGAGAATTTGTCCGGCCGTTAATTGTAGGAGCCCGGAATGAATTAGTTGGGTTGTGCGCAAATGAAGCCGGATACCTGGTTATAAAAAAAGAAAAGAAAAAGATTAATGTAATTAACTAGGATATTTCAAGGGATCCCATATTTCAACTTCTTTGGTAGGATTTATGGGAAAATCTTAAGGCAGAGAACGACATTAAGTAGGTCAGAAAATGTTAAAATATATCTGTTAAGCAATGATATTAAATGGACCTCAAATGCAATGGTATTGGGGAAGATGACTATGTTTTGCCAGGATGGCTATTCTTTCACAATCGAAGATGAATTACCAAATTATGTGAAGTGCGCAAGTTAATGTGAATTCATGCTTCATATTGCCAAACGGCAGGGTAAAAGAAAAAGGATGCAGACACTGATATACCTAGATACCGAGCATTTTTGGCATGCCTTTTGGACACCAATTAAATTATACGGAGTATAGCTTTTGGTTGGTTGTTTTTTTCTTCAACACTTGAAGTGGTAGTATATATGGGAATTTTATACATATCTTGTTTGGATGCCTATTTTTATTGTTGTGGGTTGCTAGTGCATGATCAGTATATCCTCAAACGAGCTTACATTTGGATAGGAAGGAGTTGCACGAAAGTACAGATCATGGGAAATGAGGATGTTCACTCAGATTTTCAGCACATTTGGTGTGTATCGATGATTTTTGAGTTGATCCTCGGCTCCCATTTTTCAAAGAATACGAAATGTGACCCGGATATCTCTCGCACTTTGCTTGAGTGACTTAGAATAGAAGAAAGAATAGGGGGCCCCTTTAAGCAAGAGTCCAGGCAATAAGAGTAGTATCGGCATGGTTCTTCCACCATGATAGTTCATAGTCAGTGCCGGCTCTGGGCTAAGGCCCAAGAGGCGGGGGCCTTAAGCCCCCAAAAAATCTCAAAAAATATGGCCTCGTTTATTTTTAGGACCTAGTATATATGTGTTGTTTTAGGGCCCAATTTTAAACCCAAGAAGACATTTTACACTTAAGACCCAATGGCCCAGAAAAATAGAACACGCAACGCAGGAAAAAGCAAAAGAAAAAAAAAAACAAAAAGGAGGAAAAAAAGGTCGCGGGATCGCCAAAAACTCTCTGGGCCCTTCAAAATTATTCAGTGTGGTGGGTGCATGGATGCATCTTTTTTCCTCTTAAATGCTACTACTCCAGTACTTCCCGTTACAAACAAATACTATATCCGAATCAAAATTACTCAGTGTGATCGACTTTTTATTTGATTTCTGTTTACAATTATTAAGGGCCTCACTTTCGAAAATCGTCTTAGGCCTCCAAAATCTCAGAGCCGGCCCTGTTCATAGTTTAACAATAGCAAGTTGGCTTGACCCTACGATGAATTGCTCAAGGGAGCAACTCGAGATAGATGCAAGGTTCTTTCTTTTACCATGGGAGCGGTTTGGCCATCAAGCTACTTTGTGAGGTAGGGGACCAAACTCGTGACTTGTGGAATTAGTTAAATTACTGAGTTCTGGTTTCCCTCTCGTTGTGGCCTTTTGATTATGTAAATTTAATGGATTTTGCATAGCAGCGGCAAAATTATTCTGTTCTATTATACTGGTGCTTGTTGCATCATTATTCTGGGCCTCTTTTTTTTTTTTCTTGTTAATCATATTATTCTGGGCCTCTGCCTTGCATAAGTTTGCACATAGCTTTGGAAGCTGTAAATTGCCAAGTGTCTATGTTGGTTGTGTTTTCCTGGTGCATATATCACCATTACGTTAACACCTTTACGGGTTAATTATCATGACAGTGGAGTTAGGTACGAAGAACATTCAGAGGGTCGTTTCCCTACCTGCTAGTACTCAACCATAGCAGCATAGAAATTATTTTGGTCAATTAACTACAGTCAAATAGAGTGGCCATCGCTATTTGGTCAATTAACTGTTGGTATGAAGTACAGTTAATAAAAGCTGATATATGCACCAGGAAAACAACTTACAACATATTAAAAGCAATAATAAAAGTTTTCATAATAAAAGCTGTATGATCCATCAACCATATACCATCCATAAGCATTATGCATAGCTCTGTACGTTGTTTGCATAGGGGCTTCAACAGAAGCAGATTAGGAATCTTACATATTAGTATCTTACTAATGTTGCTTCCAGAGCGTTTAGTGCTACTGCTATTGTTTGAAAGATAATATGTTATTCCTCTACTCCATTGTCCTTATGAGATCCACTAGCACTGAGGTTCATATATGGGTCCTCTTGTGATTCCAGTTAAATACTATGCGAGTTATTTAATTGAGTTACTTATCTTCTTTATCTCTCTCTTTCTCTATCTTTTTTGTTACTATTTTGTAAGGCTTTCTAATTTATTGCCACTACTGCTTCATTTGATCGGTTAAAGTTACATTGTTTGTTTTTGTAAATGAAGGATGAAAAGAGGACAAAAGCGAGCGCGAAATGAAAAAGGGAGTAGTAGTGGGACGAAGGCACCAATGGAAAGTACCAACAGCAATCCTTATCTATTATTCCTGTACGTATGTTTACCGCCGAAGTAGTTAAGTGGGAAATGTGTTCAATTCCACCTTATATTCAACTGAACAACATTTTGTATGATTTCAAATGCAGTGACGACTACTTAAAAAAAGCAAGAACGGCAGAGACTGGTCCGCGGTTTTTTGTATCGAAGGTTAGAGTTATTGCGGTTGTAACTCGTAAACTGTATGATATTTAAAGTTTAGTGGTTCATATTATTTAATTTCGACTACGTATTTCATGTTTTGGGTCTCAATCAGATTATATGTGAACTATGCAGCATAGCTCAGTAGCTGCTGAAGCATGGAATAATATGTTTGATGCTGAGAGAGCACCATTCTTGGAGGTGGCCAATGAAAGAAAGGCCCGCACTAAGAAGAATGTCCCCAAGAAGAAAAAGACGTCTGCGTTGGTATGGCTTTGCACTTGTGGTTGTTGATATAGTTCATTATTACGTTGAATCTCTTATATGTGTCATAATCATGGTCGTATTAAATATCCAACCCTTACGACCATATCCAACCCTTTATGTATGGTTTTATTATTTGCATGTGCAGCCGGTATTTCGGAGTAGGTGTTCACCCAAGGCATTGGTTAAAGAAAATGCATCCTTAAACATAGATCAAAGAGCTGCTGTTGACAGACTTGGTTTTGGTTCATTGCTGACAGTACAATGTGAAATTCTTAAACGTGGATTCATATCCAAATTGGTTCACCACTTCAACCCTATGAACAAGACCTTGGCATTTGGGAGGATGAAAGTCTATTCAATCACGCCAGATGATGTTGGAAGGGCATTAGGGCTACCCGTTGGAACTGTACCAGTTCCAACGCAGTGTGAACAGTTCCACTATGAACACATTCGGGCCATGTTTGCGAAAAAGGATGAACAATTGAAGAGAGGGGTAACCTTTGCAATGATGCGGGATGTTTTTACGTCGGGGGTAGCAGATGCGAAGTTCCAGACTTCGTATGTCCTGTTTCTGTTGTCTTCCTTATTGTGTCCAACCACAAAGGATGTGGCCTCCACAAAGTTTTACCCAGCCGTGTATGATTTAACGAAGATTTCTTCATATGCATGGCCATAATATGTGTTGGATTGGTTGGTCAAGGAAATTCTGAAGTTTAAGAATAGAGATGTGAAGGACGTTGATAAGAAGAAGGATGCCCCCGGCGTGTCTGGTTGTGTGTTGCTCTTAATGGTAATGTACTTGGTATTTTCTTGTTCAAAGAAATTGTGTCTCAGCTTTGTAAAATATTTTCTTATTGAAATGTAATTTCTGCCTTGCAGCTTATATACTTTGACAAAGAGGATATGGGAATGAATGTTGGAAGGGCTGGTGTTCCATTGATTGAGTCTTGGACGACGAGGCTTGTACTGGAACGAATTGCCAAGGAGGAGAATTTGGACTTGGTAGATCCCATTTCTGCCCAATTTCCCGAGCCTCGTTTACTGCATCCGGTGAGAAAACCTTTTATTGTTTTGTCCAATGAACCATTTACTTAATTTAATTCGTACGAATAACTTGACCTTATGTTATGTTAATAGGAGGCGAAAAAGGCTTTTCATCTTTTGAAGAAATCATTTCTTGAACAACTAGAAAATATCATCATCATGGATGCTGCCTTGATGGGTCTTGCTTCTGAAACAACAACCCAACAAAATCGTTCAAAAACAAAGGATGTCAGGGAGATGGACAGTCCTTTTGATGCTTTTGATGCTGATGCTTGTCACAAATTTCCGTCAACTTCCACTTCTACTCCGAAGAAGGCGATGGAAGGCGTTGGCACGGATGAAATTGATGAGGACAGGATAACCGATTTTGGAAATGTTCTGAATGCCCGTGACACGGCGGAGAACACGCCAGAGCACACGATGGAGGATGTTGTACACACCTCCATGGCAGGAAAATGTGGAAGTCACACGGGTCTCACAATTGACAAACAGAACCTGAACATGGAGGAAGAAGTACAAGTGGAAGAGCAATTCGTGGTGGAAAACCAAGGGAAAGTTGATGTACAAGGTGAACAACTTCAAGTACAAGTGGATGAACGAGTTGTACAAGAACGAGCTTTTACTCGACCATCAAAGAAACGGGGTAATAGGACAGTCAAAGCAAGTAAAGCTACAAGGACCCCGTATGTGGCAGAACCGGAGGTGAAAGATTCCAAGTTCACAAAACAAGAAAGTCAATTGATTGAATATGTTATGAAACCATCTCGGAAAAAGGAAGATATGTATGACTACTAACTTGTACATTGTAATAGTAGTCTATCGTGTTTTTCTATTCCGTCGTCAAGGTATAAGTAACTAATTAGGTGTATTTTGATACTTGCAGGGCGGCTCTTGTTAGTATAGATGGCATGACGTTCAAACCATCGCGGATTGATTTACGGAATGTCTTCAAAGAAAGGGGTTGGATGTCGAATTTGGTAATTAATATAGTACTTGTAACTTTGTTTACTTCAAATGGAAATGTGTCTATAACTTTTCCACCATGACCTACCACCCATCCGTTACAGTAGCTAGGTGCGGAAGTAAAATTATCCATTGTTCATACAAAGGTTTCTTGGCTAGAAAATGAGACACTTGAAATAAGGTCATCGCTCCACCCCAAAATACAATTAAGCCGGCATGGCCTACATGAGCCCCTAGTAGTTGACCAGATAAATTCGTAAGTGGGGCATTTCCGGCTCACCAATGCTGTTAACGTGTAGTTTTTGTACACATTTACTCTTCATTACATGTATTCATGTCCCATTCTCGATTTGTGCCCATTGTTTATCAGGTCATGGATAGCATGATTGTTTGGTTGATGAAAGAGGAAAAAGAGAAGTCTCCAAACAAACACGGAGTCGCCATTCCAACACGGCACATGTTTTCAAGCACATTTGTGGTATTTTCAAATTGATACCTTAGATAGAAGTTCTGAACTTCTTTATTGACTTACTTTTGTGGCAACTCATACAATGTTTCCATCCATTGTAGGAAAATTTGTGAAATATAACAAAAATGAACAATCAGAGTGTGTTGACTGACAAAGTTGATCCAAACATTCTGGGATATGATGTCGCGATGTGCAATTTGGCAAGTCTTACAATTTTTTAATTTATGTTCATAAATTTGTAATGTTATTTTCTATGGTTGAGGCCTTTTACTGATTTCAAAAGAATTGTGTATGCAGTTGTTTCTGCCGATCTTGTTGGCCACAAGTGAGCATTGGTATTGTGTTGTTATAAATCTGGTTGAGAAGCGTATTGATGTCCTTGATTCGATGAAGCTAAAAAGTGATGAAAAGACCTCAGCTACTGCGGATGTGGTAAGCACATTTCCATTGTTCGTTTGTCATGCAATGGTTTTATCCTTTGTGGAGACATTTCAGTTTACGTGTGACTTCGTACTGGATTTTTGTCGTTGGGGTCAGGTATCGGCGCTGTTTACTATTTTGAAGCGGACAAGGCCAATTGATTACCAGCAGAATAATTGGATTATCCACCACCCATCAGTCCCACAGCAAATTAACATGTGAGTGCCTACACCGTCTCCATTTTCCATAGCTTGTTTGCATGATTATGAATGGGACACACATATGTGGGTGCAGATTCGATTGTGGGTTTTATACGTTAAGGTTTATGGAGCATTGGACTGGGGGAAGGATGAATACACGCGAACTAGAGGTAAATACTACCCTATCAGATATTCGTCAACTATATTTCAAAGTTTGTGTAAGAGATTTACAAATGTTGGATTTTACAGGGTCACAAGGGTATTGATATGCGAAATAGGCTACTCGTACGGTTTATATTATCCCCGCACAACAAATGCCAAGATGATGTACCGCAGCTGTGCAGATAAACCTTATCGGGTACCCTTGCATTCGTCATGAAGGTTGGGAATGGTTTTTCCAAACTGAGTACTTCATTTCATAACTTGTAGTACCATTAACTGTAGATCATGGGAATGCATTCACGTTGCACACAACTTGTAGTACCATTAACTTCAAGTTATGAAGTTAAAGTTATGAATTTAATATAGTTGGTTACTTTGCATTTCTGGTGCAGCTGAAGAGGAATTCAAGTGGTTATAATTGAAAAAGGGCAATTGCAAGTTCAAGATGGCCAAACGGAAGCAGAACTGGTTGTCAAATGGCATTGCAAGAGCAGATGACAGGATTTCGTATGCACTTTTTGTTGTTAACTATGTACACTGTTTTGTCCAGTAACTTGGTCTCTTAATTTGAACTATAGTCAGACAGGTAGTGGGGTTGGTTACTGGGTGGCGTCGATGAATTCTGGTGGTTGTGGTGTTTAATTTCTGGACACAGATAATGACAATAGTTACTGTTTTAGTTCAGTTATTTTGGTTTGCTTTGATTGCTGATTACCTTTGGGTTGCATGTTGTGTAATTGGTTTTCTTGTAGATGGCTTACATTGGTATTCCGTTTATAGTAGGTATAAATTTTGTATTGACTTATCCTTGGAGGGTTGTTCCTTGGAATGTTTAAGCTTTTGTGGGGGGCATGTCCGTAGTTGTTGCTTACTCCTTTTATTTCAAGTTGTTGTGTAGCTGCTCTTTAAATTGGCTGCCTTACATTCCTCCGTTACTGCTATTGCTTCAGCCTGTTACTGCTCTGTAGCTGCTGTGGAAATCGTTTGTTACGGCTATTGATGTTGTGCCATTGGTATTATGCCTTGGCTATTGCTTTTGAAATATTATGTTTTGGTTGCTGTCTATTTTGCTGCATATAGCTGACTGTTAAGGCTGCTGATGATGTTCTGACTGTATGACATCTAGTAAATGCTTTGCATTTGTAATGGGGACTTCGTGACGGGGAGAAGGTACATATAGCTCCATTTATTGGTCTTGAATTTAGATGTGTACCTGAATCACAAAATTCTTTTCTTTGTTACACATGTAGGTGCTTGTATGGTCCTTGAACTTTCTAATTAGGGACGAACATTTTAATGGCTGGTCCAATAATGAATGGACCAATAAAAATAGTAGACAGAGTGAAAAGTTAGGTGCTGGTTATTTCAAGACCAAGACGAAGTCCATATTGCGTAAAGACAACATTGTATGTCTCTACGGACCACATTTGCATTGTGTAAAGAGCACGTCTTAGTGTAGTCATAAGGGTGAGAAGTTAGGTGCTGGTTATTTCAAGACCAAGACGAAGTCCATATTGCGTAAAGACAACATTGTATGTCTCTACGGACCACATTTGTATTGTGTAAAGAGCACGTCTTAGTGTAGTCATAAGGGTGAGAAGTTAGGTGCTGGTTCATTCAAGACCAAGACGAAGTTCATATTGCGTAAAGACAACATTGTATGTCTCTACGGACCACATTTGCATTGTCTAAAGAGCACGTCTTAGTTTAGTCATAAGGGTGAGAAGTTAGGTGCTGGTTCTTTCAAGATCAAGACGAAGTCCATACTGCGTAAAGACAACATTGTATGTCTCTACGGACCACATTTGTATTGTGTAAAGAGCACGTCTTAGTGTAGTGATAAGGGTGAAAAGTTAGGTGCTGGTTATTTCAAGACCAAGACGAAGTCCATATTGCGTAAAGACAACATTGTATGTCTCTACGGACCACATTTGCATTGTGTAAAGAGCACGTCTTAGTGTAGTCATAAGGGTGAGAAGTTAGGTGCTGGTTCATTCAAGACCAAGACAAAGTTCATATTGCGTAAAGACAACATTGTATGTCTCTACGGACCACATTTGCATTGTCTAAAGAGCACGTCTTAGTTTAGTCATAAGGGTGAGAAGTTAGGTGCTGGTTCTTTCAAGATCAAGAAGAAGTCCATACTGCGTAAAGACAACATTGTATGTCTCTACGGACCACATTTGTATTGTGTAAAGAGCACGTCTTAGTGTAGTGATAAGGGTGAAGTTAGGTGATGGTTCTTTCAAGATTAAGATGAAGTCCATATTGCGTAAAGACAACATTGTATGTTTCTACGGACCACATTTGCATTGTGTAAAGAGCACGTCTTAGTGTGGTGATAAGGGTGAAAATTTAGGTGCTGGTTTTTTCAAGACAAAGACGAAGCCCATATTGCACAAAGACAACATTATATGTCTCTAAGGACCTCATTCGTATTGTGTAAAGAGCACATCTTAGTTTAGTGATAAGGATGACAAGTTAGGTGCTGGTTCATTCAAGACCAAGACGAAGTCTATATTGCATAAAGACAACATTGTATGTTTCTGAGGACCATATTTTTATTGTGTAAAGAGCACGTCTTAGTTTAGTGATAAGGGTGAAAAGTTAGGTGCTGGTTCTTTGAAGACCAAGACGAAGTCCATATTGCATGAAGACAACATTATATGTCTCTAAAGACCACATGTTTATTGTGTAAAGAGCACGTCCTTATGTTGGGCAAGTGGTAAGTGCAAAAAGTTAGGTAAACCATCTCGTACTGAACCTGCATTTATAAACAAACAGTTGTAGTGGTTACGGGTGCTCGCGGTCCGGTTCGGTTGGGATTTCTAGGAATCCGAGGACCAAACTGTTGTTCACGGTTTTTACGAAATGAAATCCGTGTCCGGACCAGGTTGTCCTACGGCTCGGTTCAAATCCAATCCATGACTCACGGATCGGTTACGGTTTTGTCCACGGATGTTAGTAAAAATAAAATTCAACTTTATATCTCATACTAAAAACGAAGAAGATTACGTCCAAAATGAAGTTTAACACCGGCCATTGAAAAGTACTTGTTTACTTTGAAGAAACAGAGAGAGACAGGAGGAGGAGGAGGAGGAAGAGACGAACAAGTAAGAACGGTGCGGCCGTGACTAGAAGAAGGAATGAAAATTAGGAAAACTGGAAAAGAAACGAACTAATGAAACTAAACTAGGGTTACCCGTAACTTATATACAAAAACTACGATGTACCCCCTATATTTTATGTACATCTACACTATATCTCAACATTAAACAGAAAATACTAAAATTGGTAGAAATAAGTTTGAACATTACTAACAATTAAATACATAAATACAGTCCGGTTGGGTTAATCCACAATTTCGTAATAAAGATCCGTGGACCGAACCGCGAGTCACGATTTTCTTATTTTTCAATCCATGTCCGGGCCATTAATCTACGGACAAAATCCAAAATGTAAGGATCGGTTCGGTCTGGACCGGTTTCACGGTTCACCGGATTTTGTTACTAGGCCTACTAGTGGTCGCATAACTATCATGAGTGTTGCATAACCTTAGAGTTGTAGTGCTTGCACAACTTTGTTGTTGCTATGTAGGAATGACAATTACTTCCGATCCGTCCCCGCCTAAAGCACGCCCCAATCCCAGCGGGTATTCCCCGATTCGATAGGCAAATGGTGCGGGTATGTCAGAAAACTTCTCCCGCCCCGATTTAACCCGATCCGAACCTGATTATATATATTTTTAATTGACTAAGTATATGTCTAAATAAATTTAATTGTTTTGATATAATAAGTGCAATATACCAATGAATAAGACAATAATTTATGTCTATGTAAATGGAGTAAATTATATTGATATGGGGATCCCTATTGATATGCATGTAATGGAGTAAATGATGTTGAACGACCATAAGTGTTTTATGTCCTTTTATTGTGATGACTATGTCATATAACCTACCAGCTTAAGAAAGTTGAAGTTGAAAAAAGAATGGTAGTTGGTCCCATGGTACTTCGCCCTATCTGATAATGATAGGTGGCCGTGTGTCTCCCACATGGGACCCATCTCCCATTTCAACCTCAACTAACTTTTTTTGGTCCATGGAAAGACCAAGTGAAATAACGTAAAAGAGCTTATATTACATTGAACAAGAGCATCATGTTAATAGGGAAAGACCAAGTCGTACGTGGCGACTAGACATTTTCCTATCCCTTGTCCTATATTAATGGTCAGTCCAATGGGAATGAATGCATTGCAGACAGGACATCCCATATTAATGATATTCCAACCATATTCATGGTAGATTGGTGGAATGGTCCATTGCTTTCAACCAACATTAACCCTAATAAAGGATAAGTCAGAAAACCAAGCAGACAATTTATTTTCCCCCTATTGTCTTCACCTATAAATTCATCACACCTAACTCATAACTCATCAAACAAAGCAATGCCTAGACAAGGAAATCCCCCAATCACCCACCACGACATTGCTACAAATGCGCCGTTACAGATCGACCTAATTCCAGGGGTCAATGATGTGCACCTTATTACCTTGAATTACACTTTCAAGGAGCTGTACATGGTGCTACAAATTGCACCAGAATGGAACGGAGGCAGGTGGCATACGATGAAAATGGAGACCCGCAAATCAAAGGAGCAAGCCGATGCTGATGTCCGCTCGATGCTCCAGTGGGAAAATGATGGCAACTTGCCTCACATTCCAGACAATCCTAGTATGCAAATAATGGTATGGGATTGTTGTGGGTGCACAGAAAAGGAAATCATTCGCACGGTTCGTGCATTTGTATGTGTTCACGACCCAGACATTGTTGTGCTTGTAGGGGCCCCGAACGTTGAACAGCGCCACAAGAAATTTGGTCCCTCAGGTCACATGCGATTTACCAACGTTCACTCCATGGGCGGCAGAAGCAATGGAGATGTTTTGGTCGCATACAAGAGCTACAGCTTTGAAATGGAGCCTGATTGGCATGATGGCAATGGGTTCGATGTTGTTATCAGTCACACGCGGTACGACTGGTTCATCACCCAAGTGCTATCTTAGGTTAAAAACAACTTAACTTGTTTGGAAAGACTCATGTGTAGTTAGGTGGAGGTTATGTTAAATTGTTGTACCTTGTTGTACCTCTTAACCGTCGTGCTTTTCAATTGAATGTTACTCATGTTCAGTCCTATTTTGAATAGCTAATATTACTCATGTTTACTCATGTTCTGTCATTAGGAGTTCGAACCTTACCAGTTGTCAATTTCAGAGTTTTTGTTGGGGAAAATTTCAAACAAAAAATCCTCTAAACTGTCTGACAACTTGCAAAAAAAAAACATCTAGACTTTCACTATTAACAAAAAAACATCTAACTTAGTATTCCGTTAACAATTAGGCCTATGTTGTCCAATTCCGTTTAGTCCTAACGGATGGAGCTAACGGAAGGCGTTAACTTATGTATTTTGTTTACAAAAAAAACTTTCACCACCATATTTTTTGTTACTTTCATATTTACCTTTCCCATTCTCTCTCTCTCCCTCTTATTTGTTTTAGAACTTTAACCCCACACCACAATCAATGCCACAATCAACTGCCAAAGCTCTAGCTCTAATTGCAGAAATTCTAATAAAAAAAGTATCGCGGTTGGTTGTGGGGTTAATTGGTGGTGTGGAGTCGATTCTAATAAAAAAAAAAAGGGAGAAGAGAGAGGGGGAAAAGTTAAAATTTGAAAATAAAAATGTCCCAATGAAAATAGGGTTCAAGTAATTTTCGATAAATACAAATATTTCAAAAGAACTTCATTGCATATTTATTTACCATTAAAAAAAGGAAGAGTTAAAAGTAAATTTTGAATATAAAAAGTGAACGCCATCCGTTAGCTCCATCCGTTACAAATTGACGGAATTGGACGGTAGGGGTCTAATTGTTAACAGAATGCTAAGTTCAGGTGATTTTTTGTTAATAGGGAAAGTCCAGGTGTTTTTTTGCAAGTTGTCCGAAGGTTGTGGTCTTCTTTTGAAATTTTCCCTTTTTGTTGGATAAACCACCTTCTTGTAAGGGTGATAAAGCCTAAACAAATTAACTGCCAACAAAGGGCAAACCTCAGGAGAACGAAAAACAAAATTAAAAAGTACAATACATATGTCTTTCGCAAGTGTAGACACCTCCCAAGCGGGGCATCGCCATACAGATTGATCATGTTATGTTTGCTCAATTGGTTGCTCACTTCATAAACCAAAATCATGGACATTCCCATGGCTAGGAACATCGCCATATGATAACGGTCATCATCAAAATAGAGTCGCCACCTAGTTTATTAAAACTAGGAAAACAGATAGAGATTCTGGAGCCAAAAGTACAATGAGGGGAAGGTGTTAGGCACCCCTCTTTGCCCAGTCGTGAGACTGGCCCAAAATCGTTCAACATAAGACATATAGATGCTTTGTTTAACTCTAACACATAGTCTGTTTAATTATTCCTTTAAACAGTAAGCAAAGTGAGCCAGTGCGATAATTGAAGCATGCATTAGAAAGCAGAAAGGCAAACAAAATGTCCCAGGGAAATGGATCCCGCGGCCGGTGAATTGATCTCACGGCCGAGGGATCCTCCTGGTTTGATGTACCGGCCGAGGGATCGAAGCCCCGGTCGGTGTTCTTCCTCACACCAGACAGAAAGATTAACAGTTGATCAAAATGCTACAATTAGTAAAAAGGGACAGTAAATAAGGCAAACCAGAGGCCGTTGGGCCTCACCACCTTGATCCCTCAGTTGCTTGATTGCTTTGGATTGGGCGTGATTGATTGATTGCTTGATCGAGAACCCTAGAGTTAGGGTTTGAACTTCGGGGTTTGATCGCCGGATTGACGGTTACCTTCGGAAGGTTAGGGCTTTTGGAGTATGGGATTGAGAGAGTATTTGTGCAGAGTTTCGAGGCTTGAGAGAGTGTGTACTCTGATAATTTCGTGTGTTTATTTTCGGAGTCCAAAGGCCCTTTATATAGGCAATTGGTGACTCACTCGGGCCAATCAAATCACAAGATGGCAATTGCAATTGCAATTGCAATGCATCTCTAACTCTACGTCGTAATCTCTGAGCGTAGCCCGAACGCATCGGGAAGGTAGTGTAATCGGATCAAACGTCTAACAGAACACGTTCCAGAGTCTGGGAAAAGGTCGATCTGGCGGCCGAGTAAAGGATATCACGGCCGAGGAATGGATGTCTCGGCCGAAGGATAGATCTTGCGGCCGAGGGATTGATCTCTCAGGGAGATTTTGCTAGCAACAGGTTGCTCGGGTGAGGAAATGATGTTAGGGCCGTGGGATCGATGTCACGGCCGACAGATGGATTCTCCTAGGCTTCTGTATTTCTGTCTGAAAGGCTGTATGGCTCTGAATTGGGTCCTCTAAGTGGCTCAAAGTTCTTACCGAAAGTCCTAAGGTTCTCAAGGAGGCAATCAGCAATCACCGTATCCATTTCATCATCGGGATGGTCCCAAGGTGGGACTTGAAATAATCGTTAGGCCAAATTGGGGTGTCTACAGATGCCCCTCTTTGACTGAACTCAGACGGATCGCGAGACATGTTTGAGTAAGAGTCAAAGCTGTAAAAAGCAACTCAATTTGGTCCAACCACTATTCCAAGGGGTTTTTGAAAAAGGTTTTGTTATGGTCGGGCCGGGAGGCTGCCTACGTATTCCACAAGGGAAATTCAGACCAATCGTAGTTCGGGCAAAAGAGAAGCAAAAAGTTTGGAGGGTTAGAGACAGAAGACGTACCTTAGGGCTTAAAAAGCCGTAGTGTGACGTACCTAGACTGAGCCAGGGTTTTGGCGAAGAGTAGTTGAAGGAGCGCGGGGCTACCTGGGGAGTTTTTGCGGAGAGCTTCCTTAGTATTTTGGGGTAGATCAGTACACTGCAGGTGCGTTTGCTTTTCTTGATCATCCTTACTTTGACTGAAAGGAGCTTGGTAGAGTAGCTTATACTTGCGAATGAGCTGGAAGGGATTGATGTAGTCGAGGTGGAATCCAAGCCATCTGCTGGGGATGAATCGGACTCCGTTTGTTTTTGAGATGGGGGGCGCAGGGCCAGTAATTGGAGCACGGAGCTTTGCGTAATAAGGAAACCGAGGCACGGAGCCGGTTATAGTCATGAGGCAAGAGCTTGGGGAGTGATGGAATCGTGGCGTGGAGCCTGTTGCGATTGATAAGACCGAAGCGCGGAGCTGGTGTTGATCATAAGGCGAGAGCCTGAGGTGACTGATAGGACCGAAGCGCGGAGCTGGTGTTTGATCATAAGGCAAGAGCCTGAGGTGATTTGATAGGACCGAAGCGCGGAGCTGGTGTTGATCTTAAGGCGAGAGCCTGCGGGGACTAGATTGAGGCGTGGAGCCTGCTGTGGTTTATGAGGCGGAGGCCTGAGGTAAGCTTAGAGCTTGATGGAACCGAAGCACGGAGCTGGCATAAGGCAAGGGCCTGAGGTGAAGGAACTGAGGCATGGAGCCTGAAGTGATTGAGGCGTGGAGCCTGTATGCAGTCTTGAGGCGAGGGCCTGAGTTGTCGGAGCTTAGAGCTTGACGTGATATGAACCGAAGTGTAGAGCTGGTTGCATTCTGATGGTCTGTGCGCGGAGCTTTCTCATCATAAGTGTTGACGTGGAGCTAAAGGATCGAGGCGTTGGGCCGATCAATAAAACCGAGGCATAGAGCCGGTTGATTGCAGGGTTGACCTGTTTCATGAGAGATATGCAGAGTGTATATGTGTGATGATGGTTGTTAGATGTAAACAGATATGATGATGTAGACTCGATGTGAAAATGCAAATGTGCACGGGCCCGTGCGTGTGTGTTTGTTTTAAGCTTAGAGCTTCTATCAAGTTCCGGACTTGAGCATTCAGAGTGTAGAGCTCGAGCATTCGGATGGCAGAATCCGAGCATTCAAAGTACAGGCTTTGAGCGTCCAGTACGCAATGGTTGGGCATCCAAGCGTAGAGCTTGAGCATTCAAGTATATGACTTGAGCATCCAGTACACAGTGGTTGGGCATCCAAGCGTAGAGCTTGAGCATTCAAAAAATGTTAGATTTTTGAGCATTCAGGCATAGAGCCTGAGAATAAATGTCTTGATTGTTGGGGCGGCTTAGAGCCTGTTGCTTGTTTACGGCTTCGAGCCAGTTGAGATAATGGGCTTTGAGCCGTTGGGTTGGTTGTTACGGCTTGGAGCCAGTTGAGATAAGGGGCTTGGAGCCGCTAAGTTGAGTGATTACAGGCATAGAGCCTGTTGCCGTGATAGCGAGCATAGAGCTGCTGAGATAAGGGGCTTTGAGCCGCTGGGTGATAGTAGACGTAGGCTTCGAGCCTGTTGAAGTAATGGGCTTCGAGCCGCTGAGTAGAAGGCGTAGAGCTGCTTTGGTGAGATAACGGGCGTAGAGCCTGCTGCGTTTGAGGGCTTAGAGCCGCTGAGACGATAGATATAGGCTTCGAGCCTGTTGGAGTAATGGGTTTCGAGCCGCTGAGTTGATTGTTATGGCTTCGAGCCAATTCAGATGGTGGATACAGGCTTCGAGCCTGTTGAAGTAATGGGCTTTGAGCCGCTGAATTGGTAGGTGGGGGCTTAGAGCCACTGAGTTGCGTAGAGATGATGGACTTTGAGCCTGTCAGGATAGTGGGCGTAGAGCCGTTAAGTTGAAGGCGTAGAGCCGCTGGATGAATTGACATGGGCGTAGAGCCTGCCAATAATGGGCTTGGAGCCGCTGAAGTTTTGAGCTCAGGGCTGTTGAGTGTCTTGTTCTGCTGGCCAGCAGTTTGTGGAGAGAGATTTTCCTCATGCTTGGGCATGCCCCCAAGGCTAATTTTGATCATTGTATTGGCTCGGGGATGCCCCCAAGGCTAATTGGTTGGTTGAGGGCCCAGAAGTCTGTAATCGCTTGAGTCGGTGCACTGAGCAAAAATCCATTGGGGCTGAAAGGAATGGATTAGAAGGGCCAGGAGATCGATTTCTCGGCCGAAGGATTGATGTATCGGCCGAGAAATTGATGTCTCGGCCGTGAGAACGCCAAAAGCCAGGAAATCGATTTAAGTTTAGTTAAATCGATCTCACGGGTCATTCTTCCCCTACTATCCCTCATCCTCTTCTCCCGTTCGAGCGATTGTCGCCGCCGCCTCCTCTCTCTCCTCGTCGTTTTCCACCTTCCCGCCGCCGATCCTCCGACCACCACGGTTCTGGCTGCCATGGCTTCGACACCGCCTCCTCCTCCGCCGTCTGGTGTTCCTGCCGTGCCTAGGGACACGGGTAAGGCTCCGGCCGTCGAGGCCGAGATTCTTGGTGGGGTTTCAAGTTCCCGCGTCTTGCGTTCGAGTCGGCGTAGGGCCACTGCTGGGGGGAGTTCCTCGCAACCCATTCCTCCCGGGGTTGAACCCGAGGTTTCTACTGATGTGGGTGGTGATATTCTTCCACCTTTTGACGTTGCCACTTACGCTCCTCAGGTTCACTTGGTCGGGCGTGGTGGTTCTTTGCGATACCGTCCTCCCCTCAGTGACATCCCACCTGAGGTCTTGCATAGGGAGCCAGAGCAGCACTTTGGTTTCACCAACAGGAAGGTAGAATTTTATCCTGTCAAATGATTTTTGTATGTGAGATTTCGCAGAGTGATAATTTGATATTTTGATAGGGAGTTTGAGTTCTAGAAGTTGCCCCCTGTATAGGCGATATCTTGTGTGTTTGATTCCTTCTTCGTATTTTGCCAGGCAAACGAGAGGCTGCGCGTGTGGGGAAGCTGCCCCCCAGGTGTTTGAGTGGTATGAGAGGCTTCCTCAGGAAGCCAAGGATGCAGTTGCTTTGGCTGGCTTCGAGCCCTTGATACTTGGTTTCCATCTTCCGAAGGCGGAGTTGGGATTGACCACATCCTTGGTCGAGCGGTGGTGGGATACCACCAACACTTTCCATCTTCCGGAGGCTGGGGAGATGACGATCACTCCGGGTGACTTTGCTTTGCTCACAGGCCTGAGAGTAGGCGCCGATCCTCTTCCAATTGACCCGCGGATCCATGAGCGGAAGGGTGCCCTTGGATATCTTTTGGGGAAGGTTCCCATTGTGTCAGAGAGTGGCCATATCACATATACCTGGCTTCGAGAAGAGTTTGATCAAGTTGATATTCTGACGGAGATTCCCCTTTCTCAGCTGGTACGAGCTTTCCTGCTTTATCTCCTTGGGCAAACTTTGTTTTGCAACAAAGAGAATTCCGTACACGTCCAGTTCTTGGCTGCTTTGGTGCACTTAGAGACCATAGTAGAGTTTGATTGGGGAACTCCTGCCCTAGCCACGTTGTATGGACACCTCAGTGCTTGTTCCTGGGGAGTCAGTTTGTCGCTTGGCGGACACCATCGTATTCTTGAGGTATGCATTTTGATTTCTACATTATTCTCTTATTGCTTCTACCTTTATTATTCATGTTCTCCGTCTTTGCTTGTAGTTTTGGGCTTTTGAGCACTTGTTGCAGTTTCCTCCTCCGACTGGGCACAGAGAGCCTAGATTTGTTCCGCGGGCAGCCCGTTGGTTGAAAGGAGTTCGGAAGTCACGGTCGCCCGCCATGGACTTGCTGGCTTGGAGGCGAGTTTTGGATCGCTTAACGGTGGATCAGGTGTGACATCTTCTTCGTCCTCTGATTTTCGTGCGATTTCCTCATTCTGTCATTTTGATGCTATTTCCCTTGTTATAGGTGCGTTTTGACCCATGGGGCGTGCTACTTGACGATGCTCCTTTGGAGTTGACCTCAGCTCGGGCGTTGGACAGCCAGCACTTCCTTCTGGAGGGGCCATTTTCGAGAGCGTGGTATCTTGGGGAGAGGGTAGCGAGCCAGTACTTTCCACGTTCCGAGGCGTTGCAGCTTGTTCCTCTCCCTCCTCCTGTTGGCATGAGATCGACCCATCTTTTGACCGGGGATGCTTGCTACTTGCTCTTGAGAGACAGCCAGCCTTGAGTTTTCTCGTAGTAGGAGACTACTCAGCCTTTCGTTCGGCCTCCTTGACCCTTCCTACCACTACTGCTGCTGCTGCTCCTCCTGTTTGGCCACGGGCCCCCAGTTTCATTTCTTTCCACAATGCGAGTGGAGAAGAGGAGCGTTTGCCACTGACCCCGTGTACTACGCAGTTCTACGTGCTTCCTGCCGGGATCCAGCAGGTAATATTTGTAGATTCTGCTTTGGTTTCCTTCAGCATTCCTTGCTTACTTGATTGTATATGCAATTGCTTCCTCTGCAGGTGCCCGCTGGGGTGTTTCAGGAATGGTTGCGTGCTTTCCAGAGCGCAGAGGCTTTGGCTCGGCGGCAGCGCAGTCGAATAGCTGCGGTATGCATCCTTTGATCTCTTCTTTTTCCATCCTATGTTTCATGTGAAACTAAATGCCTATATCCTGCAGCTTGAAGCAGAGCAAGTACCGACAGTGTCGGTCACCCAGAGTGCTGGAGTTAGCGAGGGTGGGAGTACTGAAGCTGGTGATGGAGATGCCGCGACTGGCGAGGGACAGAGGTTCAGTGTCCCAGTTCCTGAGCGTTTTCGTCCTGCGCCCAAGAGGGGTCGTGGGCAGTAGCTAGCCTTTCCTCTCTTGTACCTGTATTTGTTAGTTCTAAAAACAGATAATTTGACATTTGTATTTTTTGTTTGTATTTGAAGCATCCTCAGCATGTATGAGAAATTAGATATTTATGCAATATTTTTCAAAGTTTTGTGAATGCCTGGATTTAAACTTGGGCCGAGGAATGGATCACTCGGCCGAGGGTTCCATTCTTCGGCCGCTACTTCTATTTCCTAAAGAAGTTAGGTTTTTGCTATTAGCCAAACGGTGTTTTTCCCTTCTTACACTTGCATTTGATTCAAGCTCTCTTACTTGCTTTTGTTATTCTTGCAATCTCTTTGCCATGTTTTATTGGAATGCTTGGTCCCTTATGTCGACGACTTCTGAGTCAGAGAGGACGAACGATGATTCTTGTATACCTTTGTTTTTGCCAATTCCCTGGAAAATGACCAACTCATCTTTTGTGAGCTCAATACGCAAGGTTAGCTATGCCTATCATTGAATACAAAACCCTTTTGGTATCATTTTTCTTCTCTCCAAATATTTGGGCCGCATCTCGACGCGAGATTGCCTACGTATCCCAATCAGGGAATCAGGCCTTTTACGTAGTTCCAAGATTACCACCTTTGGGGGTTGGGTTTTCACTCTTAATTTTTCTTTCTCTCATGCTCTAGATTCTGCCTAGGTTACCTGATAGAGGTTGAGTCCCTAGCGAGCTTTCCTTCAAATGCCTTAACTTTTGCCTAGGCTGCGTTTTTTCACTTTTTCTTTGACCTAGGAGGCTTTGCTCTTACTTTTGCTTGGGTGTATATTTTACCCAACGAGCATTTTTCTCTCAAGAGGTGTTTGGAGAGGAATTTGATGGAGATGTTTTTATGAATCTCCTGTTGTGTTTGTACTTTCACAATGGGCAAGCTAACCCTAAGTGTTCTCACGGAGATAGCGTCTTTTCCTTGAGTTTTGGTAAAAAGCCTAGTTCTAAGTAACCAGGGTTCGTCCCCTCTTTCCTTTTGGTCAGTAACATATAGAATTAGATTCTTTAAAATCCTTTTATCTTTGGCAGAGAGATTGTAGTGTATAACAATCACATTTTAAAGACGGAATCATTTGTCAAGCATAGAAGTGATAAAAATGGGGATTTATTCAATCGTAGATAATGCCCAAACAGGGGCCCAAAACATGTCCTATCTTGTCTTTAGGAAATGAAAGCAATGTTTTTGTCATGCGATTTACTGCGGTATTTCAGGAATGGTTCCTTTTCCCTTTGCAGTTTTATACTCTTCTTCCCCCTCTTTGCCAAACAGAATCTTTAGGTCAAATTCAGCTAGTACCTCAATCCAGTCTTCGGGAGTAAGAGATGAATTGGTTGGTTCTTCTTCCAAATCACTGTCGGTCCATTCCTGATCAAAGAAGATTTGCATTCCAGGGTACCGTTGCTTGGTAACTTCGTCTTCCCATGTCTCTGCGAGGCCACAGAATGGAAAGTCTTCTCCTTCTCTCACAAACCAGCCATTGAGCGTTTTTGGGATTACGAGTTTCTCTTCTTTGACCCTGCTTCCTCTTGCCTTAGCCTTTTCCATACTTTTCTTCCTTTTTACCTCGGCTTCTGTCGGGGTGTAGCCAAGACCAAAGGCGTATTGATTATGCGGAGGATCAATTATTTGCGAGATGCCTTGTGATCTTTTGCCTAAACCCAACCCAGGGAGGTATTTTTGCTTCTTCATCATCCATATGGCGGGGGTGCTTACATAGAAGTTTCTCTCAGCCATTAAGGCTTGCACAGCAGTTGCTTCCTCAAGACTGAATCCAGTAAGGAAGGTTTCCTCGGTTTCTACCTCTTGGACAGGCGTGTCAGAATGAGTCCGGATTGATGAATCCCCCAGAATGGTTATAACCCTTCCATCTGCCGCGAATTTGACTTTTTGATGCAAAGTGGAGGGTACTGCCCCAGCGTCATGTAGCCAAGGCCTTCCTAACAAGAGATTGAAGGTGGCCGGTATATCCATCACATGGAACTCCACGTCCCTTTTGATCTTCTCCACTTCTACTGGCAGTGTGACACACCCAACCACTCTTCTCTTTGAATTGTCATACCCCCTTACTCCCTGGCTTGAAGGTCGCACGTCGGTGGCGTTTATCCCTAGCTTGTCGAGGGTCCTTTGAGGACATACGTTTAAAGCAGACCCATTATCCACCAAGACCAGTGGGATCCATTTGGTGAGACATTTAAGTGAAATGTAGAGAGGTTTGTTGTGTGCAGGCCCTTCAGGGGTAGATCCTTGTTAGTGAAAGCTATCGTTGGTTTTGGAGCTTTTGACGCCATTATGAAACTCACCAGTTCTTCGGGGGTGATGTCGATGGGAACTTTGGCTTTCCCCAAGGTTTTAAAGAAGGAATTGCGATGCTCGTAGGAGGACATAAGCAATCCCCAAATAGAGATATCTGCTTGGATTTTCTTTAGTTGCCTTAGCACCCTGTCTTCTTCAGGTTCGGTCCTTTGGCTTTCTTCTCCTTCTTCTTCTTCCATTACTCGTGTTGAGGTTGAACTTTCTCCACTTAGTTTAGGCGGTTTATACACCCTTCCGCTTCGGGTGAGGTGACCCACTTCTCCTTCTTGGGTACCCCAAGGATCTGCAGGCTCAATTCTTCCAACTTTCCAATCATTTGGTAGGGCTTGACGCATGTCCAACCACCAATCCCCATCATCAATGGCATAGATGTGGGGTTCTCTCCCTGTTGCAAAGCATTCCTCGTTCTTAGAGAGGATTAGGGATGGTTTGGCTTGGGTATTTGAAATAATGTGTAGGGCAGGATTATATGTGGGGCTATTGGATAGGCTTATGAGATTGATATTTTGAGGCGGTGGTTCGTTGTTGTGAGCGGGAAGTGGATTGGTTTGTACATTAGGCTTAGGAGGTTTTATGGCTTGACTATCAATGAGATCCTGGATGTCATGACGAAGACGCATGCAGCGGTCTGTCTCATGTCCAGGGTGTTGATGGTAAGCACACTGCTTATTGACATCATAGCTTGGGCCGTAAGATGGCTGAGGAGGCGGATTATTCAAGAGCCTAAGGTGCCCTTGACGGCTTAGGATGGCTAAGGCTTGGGATGGAGTCATATAGAGTGGGCTGAAATTGCGGCGAGGGCGATTTGTGTTTCTAGATGAGCTAGTTTGAAAAGGGTCTTGTGGTAAGACTGAGTCAAGGGCGTTGACGGAGGCAGGAGATGCACGGTTTGGAAAGGTTTTTCTGGGTGGAGGGGTTTCTTCTTTTCCAATGAGGCCCAACTTGATCCCATCCTCGATTTGTAATCCAGTGGCGTGTAGACGTTTGAAGTCGGTGATAGCTTGAGTGTAAATATGAGTGAGGTATTTAGGTTGTAAGTTTTTGACAACTATCCTCACTTGATCCTCCTCGGTAGGGCGGCTTTTCATCTTGGCAGCCTTCCCTCTCCATCTTGCCACGAAGGTAGCAAAGTCCTCATTGGATTCTTGTTTAGTCATCTCCAAATCTCGGGTAGTTAGCTCAATTTGGACATTGTACGCATACTGCTTGACAAAAGCGTTAGCAATTTCAGGCCAAGTTTGATAATGCACAAATTCCAAAGTGAGAAACCAATTGAGGGCGCTTCCAGTGAAAGTCCTTTGAAACAATTGAGCGATGAGCTCGTCGGTCAAGCCCATAGGCTTCAGAGTGTTGATGACATGGCGGACGTGGCTGGTAGGGTTACCAGTCCCGTTGAATTTCTCGATGTTTGGCATTTTGAACCGTCCAGGCAGTTGAGATTCTGGAAAGAGACAGAGTCCTTCGAAATCTAGAATTTGGTCTCCTTGTGAACGAGCCAAAGCGTGCTTGATCTCTTTGACCTGTTTGATCAATTCAGGGTTTTCTATAATTTCATGAGGATCTTCTGCTTCCTCCTCGTTTTTCTTGTCTTCAGCATCTCTTGCTGCTTTCTCAGCTTGTAAATAGGCAATTTGGGCTCGGAGCTCGGCGATGGTAGCATCATTGTCTGCCATTTTTGGGGTGTAGGTAGGGAGATTGCTTGGTGAGGCTTGGAATCGGGTAGATAATCGGTTTTGTTGAGGAGATGACCGCGAAGCCCCTGAAACTGATTGGGACCGTTGCGGTAAGAGTGTCTTGGTAGACGAAGGCGACTGGTGAGATGACTATAAGGACCTCTGTTTGGCGTGACTTCGGGTATTGTAAGAGTATAAAACTGGCTGAGGTTGCTTCTTTAACCTACCTATTGTGCCTGCTTGAAAAATAGAATACCTGGAAGTCAGTATTCGGCTTGTATAGGGTTAGGATTTGGGTTGAGAATCCCAACCTTTCTGCACAGAAAGAGTTAATACAACAACAAATGATACAAGGTGTGAGGAAGAACTTTTGCAAGTAGAATGCAAGTAGGTTCCTAGCCTGTAGGTTCCTGTCTTAGTTTGATAAGTTCTATGGCTTTCTAAAGCATGCAAGGTTTTGGTAGTTTCAGGGTGCTCCGTTGTCAAAGGGCACCAATCCTCTCACCAGCCCATCATAGGCGGTGATTGGGTGATTTCCTTTTTGATATACCACTAGGTACGAGTGACTGTGGAGTTTCCTGGAACCCCCAACATAGCCCGTGTCATGCCGGGATATCGGGTGAACTCAACGGGTTGCCAGCTCGATGCATATGATAAATGAATTAGACAAGGCATGTATTAGTCTTATGTTGAACTTTTTGGTTATGGCTCTCATAATCCCCAGCAGAGTCGCCAAAAACTGTAGACACCTCCCAAGCGGGGTATCGCCATACAGATTGATCATGTTATGTTTGCTCACTTCATAAACCAAAATCATGGACATTCCCATGGCTAGGAACATCGCCACATGATAACGGTCATCATCAAAATAGAGTCGCCACCTAGTTTATTAAAACTAGGAAAACAGATAGAGATTCTGGATACGGGAGCCAAAAGTACAATGAGGGGAAGGTGTTAGGCACCCCTCTTTGCCCAGTCGTGAGACTGGCCCATAATCGTTCAACATAAGACATATAGATGCTTTGTTTAACTCTAACACATAGTCTGTTTAATTATTCCTTTAAACAGTAAGCAAAGTGAGCCAGTGCGATAATTGAAGCATGCATTAGAAAGCAGAAAGGCAAACAAAATGTCCCAGGGAAATGGATCCCGCGGCTGGTGAATTGATCTCACGGCCGAGGGATCCTCCTGGTTTGATGTACCGGCCGAGGGATCGAAGCCCCGGTCGGTGTTCTTCCTCACACCAGACAGAAAGATTTAACAGAAAATCAAAACGTTACGATTAGTAAAAAGGGATAGTAAATAAGGCAAACCAGAGGCCGTTGGGCCTCACCACCTTGATCCCTCAGTTGCTTGATTGCTTTGGATTGGGCGTGATTGATTGATTGCTTGATCGAGAACCCTAGAGTTAGGGTTTGAACTTCGGGGTTTGATCGCCGGATTGACGGCTACCTTCGGAAGGTTAGGGCTTTTGGAGTATGGGATTGAGAGAGTATTTGTGCAGAGTTTCGAGGCTTGAGAGAGTGTGTACTCTGATAATTTCGTGTGTTTATTTTCGGAGTCCAAAGGCCCTTTATATAGGCAATTGGTGACTCACTCCGGCCAATCAAATCACAAGATGGCAATTGCAATTGCAATGCATCTCTAACTCTACGTCGTAATCTCTGAGCGTAGCCCGAACGCATCGGGAAGGTAGTGTAATCGGATCAAACGTCTGACAGAACACGTTCCAGAGTCTGGGAAAAGGTCGATCTGGCGGCCGAGTAAAGGATATCACGGCCGAGGAATGGATGTCTCGGCCGAAGGATAGATCTTGCGGCCGAGGGATTGATCTCTCAGAGAGATTTTGCTAGCAACAGGTTGCTCGGGTGAGAAAATGATGTTAGGGCCGTGGGATCGATGTCACGGCCGACAGATGGATTCTCCTAGGCTTCTGTATTTCTGTCTGAAAGGCTGTATGGCTCTGAATTGGGTCCTCTAAGTGGCTCAAAGTTCTTACCGAAAGTCCTAAGGTTCTCAAGGAGGCAATCAACAATCACCGTATCCATTTCATCATCGGGATGGTCCCAAGGTAGGACTTGAAATAATCGTTAGGCCAAATTGGGGTGTCTACAGCAAGTGGAAAGTGTAAAAAGTTAGGTGGTGGTTCATTGAAGACCAAGACCAAGTCCATATTTTCAAATGACTACATTATATTTCTCTGTGGACCATATGTTTATTCTGTAAAGAGCACGTCTTATTTTTTGGCCAAGTGGTAAGGGTGAAAAGTTTGGAGGTGGTTCTTGCAAAACGAAGACCAAGTCCATATTGCCAAATGACTACAGTATATGTTTGTGTGGAACACATGTTTATTGTTTATTTGTTTTGGATCCTTGTTGACCCTTGAGCGGTCTGGGCTTTGCCCTTGCGGTGTTTCTTCCAAGTTTCCGTTGGATCCCCTTCCCCTTTCCCCGTTTTTTAATAAAATTCATCTTGCCTATAAAAAAAAAAAAAAGGGCACGTTCTATTTTTGGGCACCTGGTAAGGGTCACAAGTTAGAGCACGGCTTTTTACCTCAAGACCAAGACCAAGACCAAGTCCATATTGCCAAATGACAACATTATATGTCTCTGAAGACCACATGGTTATTGTGTCAAGAGCACGTCCTGTTTTTTGGGCAACTGGTAAGGGTGAAAAGGAAGGTGGTGGTTCTTGCAAAACCAAGATCAAGTCCATATTGCCAAATGACTACACTATATGTCTCTGCGGACCACATGGTTATTGTGTAAAGATCACGTTCTATTTTTGGGCAATTGGTAAGGGCGAAAAGTTAGGTGATGGAGTTTTACTGCAAGACCAAGACCAAGACCAAGTCCATATTGCCAAATGACATCTACACTATGTCTCTGTGGACCATATGCTTATTCTATAAAGTGTTCGTAGTCATATTGTATAAAGAGGGGCTGGATTTCTGAAGGTGCATGAAAATAGTCCAACTAAAGGACCACTATAAATGCACGCCAACTTACGGTAACAGAAGTTCATGCACCTTGAGAACTTTCACATTCAAACGCCAATATAAGCTTGAAAATGTAGCAGGTCCATGAACCTGACTGCACTTTGGGCAATCTACCCCTCCCTATGGCAGATTAATCTTATAGATGAGTTTGTGGAACCCAAAGAAATAGTTGGAAAGTAGAAAAGTCATGGCATTGAAGTGGTTATGAAGCATCCAATTGCACTCCCATTCTGATAGAAATGCAGATGTTAAAAGACGCGATTTTGTTATTGCATCACAAACCATTAAGAATATTACATTGTTTGATTTAGCAAAAGTTACAGCATCTCAACATTACATAGAATGTGGCCATTCGAAACAACATCTCCATATTGCTTATCAGACAATCGCATTATAGAAGAAACTCGTGAATCCGAACAGGCATTAGTGTAACCCTGTTAAAAAATTTAAATATGCAGATTACCAGATCAGATGATGGGTTGATTTCTCTTTCTCTTTCCCCATTACTGGTGGAAAACTATCAACAAAGGTAAACTAGTATATGTAAAGCTCTGTAGCACGAACAGACTACTTTCTCCTTTATGTAGTTGTCAAGTACACCAAGAAACAAAGAGCAACAGCTTGAACCCTTATATGCTCACTTAAATAAGACATCAGATACACATTTCCAAGTGGTACATTCAAAACTAACCCTAATTGTCATATCGAACCATGAGCAGCATGGGTGGACGAAGCACAGTAGCACTAGACATTTGCACTTGAACTGGACACCAGCACGGGATTTTCTTTGTTGGTCCAATTCCAATAACTAGACATTTACACTTGCCACAGCACAACTTGATGCACCAGGTACCTGACGAGCAGCCGCAATGAACAGCAGCATCAGCAATCAATAGCAATCACAGATAAGCAAATAAAAACACAGCTTACATACGGCAGAAGCAGCAATCGATATCCAGCAATAACATCATCTACCTAGCAGCAGAAAAGGGAATCAAAACATGGGTAGGGACATGCCCCCTAGGAAAGCCTAAACCACAGCTGTGCACAAGTCTAAAGATGGCCACCTGCTAACACTACTAAAAGCAAGTGAATGTATACCTTCAACACATCCAAGCAAGCAGCATGTAGACACCTCCCAAACGGGGCATCGCCATACAGATTGATCACGTTTGTTTGCTCAATTGGTTGCTTGTTTCTTAAACCAAAATCATGGACATTCCCATGGCTAGGAACATCGCCACATGATAGCGGTTATCATCAAAACAGAGTCGCCACACAGTTTATTAAAACTGGGAAAGTGGATAGAGATTCTGGATACGGGAGCCAAAAGTACAATAAGGGGAAGGTGTTAGGCATCCCTCTTTGCCCAGTCGTGAGACTGGCCCATAATCATTCAACATAAGACATGTAGATGCTTCGTTTAATTCCAACACATAGTCTGTTTATTTATTCCTTTAAACAGTAAGCAAGGTGAGCCAGTGCGATAAATAAGCATGCATTCGGAAAGCAGGGAAAACAACAAAACTGTCCCAGGGAGATGGATCCCGCGGCCGGTGAATAGATGTCACGGCCGAGGGATCCTCCTGGTTTGATGTACCGGCCGAGGGATCGAAGCCCCGGTCGATGTTCTTCCTCACACCAGATAGAAAGATTAGCAGATGATCAAAACGCTACGGTTAGTCAAAAATACAGTAAATAAGACAAACCAGAGGCCGTTGGGCCTCACCACCTTGATCCCTCAGTTGCTTGATTGCTTTGGATTGAGCGTGATTGATTGATTGCTTGATTGAAAACCCTAGGGTTAGGGTTTGAACTTCGGGGTTTGATCGCCGGATTGACGGCTGCCTTCGGGAGGTTAGGGCTTTTGAAGAGTGGGTATAAGGGAGTATTTGTGCAGAGTTTCGAGGCTTGAGAGAGTGTGTACTCTGATAATTTCGTGTGTGTATTTTCGGAGTCCAAAGGCCCTTTATATAGGCAATTGGTGACTCACTCCGGCCAATCAAATCAGGAGATAGCAATTGCAATTGCAATGCATCTCTAACTCTACGTCGTAATCCCTGAGCGTAGCCCGAACGCATCGGAGAGGTAGTGTAATCGGATCAAACGTTTGACAGAACACGTTCCAGAGTCTGGGAAAAGGTCGATCTGGCGGCCGAGTAAAGGATGTCACGGCCGAGGAATGGATGTCTCGGCCGAAGGATAGATCTTGCGGCCGAGGGATTGATCTCTCAGGGAGATTTTGCTAGCAACAGGTTGCTCGGGTGAGGAAATGATGTTAGGGCCGTGGGATCGATGTCACGGCCGACAGATGGATTCTCCTAGGCTTCTGTATTTCTATCTGAAAGGCTGTATGGCTTTGAATTGGGTCCTCTAAGTGGCTCAAAGTTCTTACCGAAAGTCCTAAGGTTCTCAGGGAAGCAATCAGCAATCACTGTATCCATTTCATCATCGGGATGGTCCCAAGGTGGGACTTGAAATAATCGTTAGGCCAAATTGGGGTGTCTACAGATGCCCCTCTTTGACTAAACTCAGACGGATCGCGAGACATGTTTGAGTAAGAGTCAAAGCTGTAAAAAGCAACTCAATTTGGTCCAACCACTATTCCAAGGGGTTTTCGAAAAAGGTTTTGTTATGGTCGGGCCGGGAGGCTGCCTACGTATTCCACAAGGGAAATTCAGACCAACCGTAGTTCGGGCAATATAGAAAAGCAAAAAGTTTGGAGGGTTAGAGACAGAAGACGTACCTTAGGGCTTAAAAAGCCGTAGTGTGACGTACCTAGACTGAGCCAGGGTTTTGGCGAAGAATAGTTGAAGGAGCGCGGGGCTGCCGGGGGAGTTTTTGCGGAGAGCTTTCTTAGTATTTTGGGGTAGACCAGTACACGGCAGGTGCGTTTGCTTTTCTTGGTCATCCTTACTTTGACTGAAAGGAGCTCGGTAGAGTAGCCTATCCTAGCGAATGAGCTGGAAGGAATTGATGTAGGGTGGAATCCAAACCATCTACTGGGGATGAGTCGGACGCCGTTTGTTTTTGAGATATGGGGGACGCAGGGCCAGTAACTGGAGCATGGAGCTTTGGTGGTGAGGGAGCCGAGGCACGGAGCCGGTTGTAGTCATGAGGCGAGAGCCTGAGGAGTGATGGAATCGAGGTGTAGAGCTTGTTGCAATCTTGAGGCGAAGGCCTGAGGGGATTGGATTGATAGGACCGAAGCGCGGAGCTGGTGTTGATCATAAGGCGAGAGCCTGAGGTGATTAGATTGAGGCGTAGAGCCTACTGTGGTCGTGAGGCGAAAGCCTGAGGAGTCGAAGCTTAGAGCTTGTCGTGCTTGAACCGAAGCGCGGAGCTGGTATAAGGCAAGAATCTGAGGTGATAGAACTGAGGCGTGGAGCCTGCTGTGGTTTTATGAGGCAAGGGCCTGAGGTGAGTTTAGAGCTTGATAGGACCGAGGCGCGGAGCTGGTATTGAACACAAGGCGAGAGCCTGAGGTGTCGGAGCTTTGAGCTTGATAGGACCGAAGCGCGGAGCTGGTGTTTGAGCATAAGGAGAGAGCCTGAGGTGTAAGAACTGAGGCGTGGAGCCTGAGGTGATTTAGATTGAGGCGTGGAGCCTGCTGCAGTCTTGAGGCGAGGGCCTGAGTTGTCGGAGCTTAGAGCTTGACGTGATTTGAACCGAAGCGTAGAGCTGGTTGCATTCTGATGGTCTGTGCACGGAGCTTTTCCATCATAAGTGTTGGCGTGGAGCCAAAGGATCGAGGTGCTGGACCGATCAATAAAACCGAGGCATGGAGCCGGTTGATTTGCAGGGTTGACCTGTTTCATGAGAGATATGCAGAGTGTATATGTGTGATGATGGTTTGTTAGATATGAACAGATATGATGATGCAGACTCGATGTGATAATGCAATATGTGCACGGGCCCGTGCGTGTGTGTTTAAGCTTAGAGCTTCTATCAAGTTTCGGACTTGAGCATTCAGAGCGTAGAGCTCGAGCATTCGGACGGCAGAATCCGAGCATTCAAAGTACAGGCTTTGAGCGTTCAGTATGCAGTGGTTAGGCATCCAAGCGTAGAGCTTGAGCATTCAAGTGTATAACTTGAGCATCCAGTACACAGTGGTTGGGCATCCAAGCGTAGAGCTTGAGCATTCAAAAATGTTAGATTTTCGAGCATTCAGGCGTAGAGCCTGAGAATAGATGTCTTGATTATTGGGGCGGCTTAGAGCCTGTTGCTTGTTTACGGCTTCGAGCCAGTTGAGATGATGGGCTTTGAGCCGCTGAGTTGAGTGATTACAGACGTAGAACCTGTTGAGTCGAGGGCCTAGAGCCGCTGAGATGGTAGACATAGGCTTCGAGCCTATTGAGGTAGTGGGCTTGGAGCCGCTGAGTTGTGATAGCGAGCGTAGAGCTGCTGAATGAATGAATACAGGCGTAGAGCCTGTTGCCATGATAGCGAGCATAGAGCTGCTATAATAAAGGGCTTCGAGCCGCTGGGTGATAGTAGGCTTCGAGCCTGTTGAGGTAATGGGCTTCCAGCCGCTGAGTTGTGATAACGAGCGTAGAGCTGCTGAATGAATGAATACAGGCGTAGAGCCTGTTGCCGTGATAGCGAGCATAGAGCTGCTATAATAAAGGGCTTCGAGCCGCTGGGTGATAGTAGGCTTCGAGCCTGTTGAGGTAATGGGCTTCCAGCCGCTGAGTTGTGATAGCGAGCGTAGAGCTGCTGAATGAATGAATACAGGCGTAGAGCCTATTGCCGTGATAGCGAGCATAGAGCTGCTATAATAAATGGCTTCGAGCCGCTGGGTGATAGTAGGCTTCGAGCCTGTTGAGGTAATGGGCTTCCAGCCGCTGAGTTGTGATAGCGAGCGTAGAGCTGCTGAATGAATGAATTCAGGCGTAGAGCCTGTTGCCGTGATAGCGAGCATAGAGCTGCTATAATAAAGGGCTTCGAGCCGCTGGGTGATAGTAAGCTTCGAGCCTGTTGAGGTAATGGGCTTCCAGCCGCTGAGTTGTGATAGCGAGCGTAGAGCTGCTGAGTGAATGAGTACAGGCATAGAGCCTGTTGCTGTGATAGCGAGCGTAGAGCTGCTGATAGTGATTAGGTTTGGAGCCGCAGAGTGAGTTGATACGGGCGTAGAGCCACTGGGATGGTAGACATAGGCTTCGAGCCTGTTGAAGTAATGGGCGTGGAGCAAGAGTTTGGGTTTGATAGTCGACAATTAGCAGAGCTGCTGAATGTTCTAACTTGCTTTAGCCAGCAGTTTGTGGAGAGAGAGAAGGATCTTTGATGATTGGGCATGCCCCCAAGGCTAGTTTTGATCATGTTGTATCGGTTCGGGGGTGCCCCCAAGGCTATTTGGTTGGTTGAAGACTTAGAAGTCTGTAATTGCTTGAATTGGTGCATTGAGCAAGATCCACTGGGGCTGAAGGAAATTGATTGGGGGGGCCAGGAGATCGATCTCTCAGCCGAAGGATTGATGTCTCGGCCGAGGAATTGAAGTCTCGACCGCGAGAACGCCAAAAGTCAGAAAATCGATTTAAGTTAAACTTAATCGATCTCACGGGTCATTCTTCCCTTACTATCCCTCATCCTCTTCTCCCGCTCGAGCAATCGCCGCCACCCCCTCCTCTCTCTCCTCGTCGGCCGCCGCCGTTGCCTTCCCCTTTTGCCACCACGGTTCCGGCTGTCGTGGCTTCATCACCGCCTCCTCCTCCGTCATCTGATGTTCCTGCCGTGCCTAGGGACACGGGCAAAGCTCCGGCCGTTGAGGCCACGATTCTTGGTGGGGTTTCAAGTTCCCGCGTTCTTCGTTCAAGTCGGCGCAGAGCCACTGTTAGGGGAAGTTCCTCGCAACCCATTCCTCCTGGGGTTGAACCTGAGGTTTCTACTGATGCGGGTGGTGATATTCTTCCACCATTTGACGTTGCCACTTACGCTCCTCAGGTTCACCTGGTCGGGCGTGGTGGTTCCTTGCGATACCGTCCTCCCCTCAGTGACATCCCACCTGAGGTCTTGCACAGGGAGCCAGAGCAGCATCTTGGTTTCACCAACAGGAAGGTAGAATTTTATCCCCCTGTATAGGCGATATCTCGTGTATTTGATTCCTTCTTTGTATTTTGTCAGGCAAATGAGAGGCTACGCGTGTGGGGAAGCTGCCCCCAGGTGTTCGAGTGGTATGAGAGGCTCCCTCAGGAGGCCAAGGATGTAGTTGCTTTGGCTGGCTTTGAGCCTTTGATACTTGGATTCCACCTTCCGAAGGCGGAGTTGGGATTAACCACATCCTTGGTGGAGTGGTGGTGGGATACCACCAATACTTTCCATCTTCCGGAGGCTAGGGAGATGACGATCACTCTAGGTGACTTCGCTTTGCTTACAGGCCTGAGAGTTGGCGGCGATCCTCTTCCAATTGACCCGCGGATCCATGAGCGAAAGGGTGCCCTTGGATATCTTTTGGGGAAGGTTCCCATTGTGTCAGAGAGTGGTCATATCACGTATACCTGGCTTCGGGAAGAGTTTGATCAAGTTGATATCCTGACGGAGATTCCCCTTTCTCAGCTGGTACGAGCTTTCCTGCTTTATCTCCTTGGGCAAACTTTGTTTTGCAACAAGGAGAATTCGGTGCATGTCCAGTTCTTGACTGCTTTGGTGCACTTAGAGACCATAGCAGAGTTTGATTGGGGAACTCCCGCCCTAGCCACGTTGTATGGACACCTCAGTGCTTGTTCCCGGGGGGTTAGTTTGTCGCTTGGCGGACATCACCGTATTCTTGAGGTACACATTTTGATTTCTGCATTATTCTCTTGTTGCTTCTATCTTTGTTTATTCATGTTTTCCGTCTTTGCTTGTAGCTCTGGGCTTTTGAGCACTTCTTGCAGTTTCCTCCTCCGACTGGGCACAGAGAGCCTAGGTTTTTTCCACGGGCAGCCCGTTGGTTGAAGGGAGTTCGGAAGTCACGATCACCTGCCATGGACTTGCTGGCTTGGAGGCGAGTTTTGGACCGCCTAACGGTGGATCAGGTATGATATCTTCTATCCTCTGATTTTCGTGCAATTTCCTCATTCTGTCATTTTGATGCTATTTCCCTTGTTTATAGGTGCGTTTTGACCCATGGGGCGTGCTTCTTGATGATGCTCCTCTGGAGTTGACCTCAGCTCGGGCGTTGGACAGCCAGCACTTCCTTCTGGAGGGGCCATTTTCGAGAGCCTGGTATCTAGGAGAGAGGGTAGCGAGCCAATACTTTCCACATTCCGAGGCGTTGCAACTTGTTCCTCTCCCTCCTCCTGTTGGTATGAGATCGACCCATCTTTTGACCGGGGAGGGCTTGCTGTAGACACCTCCCAAGCGGGGCATCGCCATACAGATTGATCACATTGTGTTTGCTCGATTGGTTGCTCATTTCATAAACCAAAATCATGGACATTCCCATGGCTAAGAACATCACCACATGATAACGGTTATCATCAAATAGAGTCGCCACCCAGTTTATTAAAACTGGGAAAATAGATAGAGATTCTGGATTCGGGAGCCAAAAGTACAGTAAGGGGAAGGTGTTAGGCACCCCTCTCTGCCCAGTCGTGAGACTGGCCCATAATTGTTCAACATAAGACGTATAGATGCTTTATCTAATCCTAACACATAGTCTGTTTAATTATTCCTTTAAACAGTAAGCAAAGTGAGCCAGTGCGATAATTGAAACATGCATCAGAAAGCAGGAATCAAACAAAATGTCCCAGGGAGATGGATCTCGCGGCCGGTGAATGGATCTCACGGCCGAGGGATCCTCCTGGTTTGATGTACCGGCCGAGGGATCGAAGCCCCGGTCGGTGTTCTTCCTCACACCAGACAGAAAGATTAATGGATAATCAAAATGCTACAGTTAATCAGAAATGCAATAAGTTAAGACAAACCAGAGGCCGTTGGGCCTCACCACCTTGATCCCTCAGTTGCTTGATTGCTTTGGATTGGTCGTGATTGATCGATTGCTTGATCGAGAACCCTAGGGTTAGGGTTTGAACTTCGGGGTTTGATCGCCGGATTGACGGCTACCTTCGGAAGGTTAGGGCTTTTGAAGTATGGGATTGAGGGAGTATTTGTGCAGAGCTTCGTGGTTTGATTGAGTGTGTGGGTATCTCAATTTCTGTGTTAATTCGGAACCCAAAGGCCCCTTTATATAGGCATAGGGATGACTCACTCCGGCCAATCAAATCACGAGATGGCAATTGCAATTGCAATGCATCTCAAACTCTACGTCGTGATCTCCGAACGTAGCCCGAACGCATCGGAAAGGTAGTGTAGTTGGATCAAACCAAACGTCTGACAGAACGTTCGAGAGTCTGGAAAAAGGTCGATCTGGCGGCCGAGCAAAGGAAGTCGCGGCCGTGAAATGGATGTCTCGGCCGAAGGATAGATCTTGCGGCCGAGGGATTGATCTCTCAGGGAGATTTTGCTGGCAACAGGTTGCTCGGGTGAGGGATTGATGTTGTGGCCGTGGGATCGATGTTACGGCCGTCAGATGGATTCTCCTAGGCTTCTGTATTCTGTCTGAAAGGCTGTATGGCTCTGAATTGGGTCCTCTAAGTGGTCAAAGTTCTCACCGAAAGTCCTAAGGTCCTCAAAGAAGCAATCATCAATCATTGTATCCATTTCATCATCGGGATTGTCCCAAGGTGGGACTTGAAATAATCGTTAGGCCAATTTGGGGTGTCTACACTTGCTACTCGCTTTTGAGAGACAGCCAGCCATGAGTTTTCTTGTAGTGGGAGATTACTCAGCTTTTCGTTCGGCCTCATTGACCCTTCCTACCGCTACTGCTGCTGCTGCTCCTCCCGTTTGGCCACGGGCCCCCAGTTTCATTTCTTTCCACAATGCAAATGGAGAAGAGGAGCATTTGACACTGACACCGTGTGCTACGCAGTTCTACGTGCTTCCTGTCGGAATTCAGCAGGTAATATTGTAGATTCTGCTTTGGTTTCCTTCAGCATTCCTAGCTTACTTGATTGTATATGCAATTGCTTCCTCTATAGGTGCCCGCTGAGGTGGTTCAGGAATGGTTGCGTGCTTTCCAGAGTGCAGAGGCTTTGGCTCGACGGCAGCGTGGCCGAATAGCTGCGGTATACATCCTTTGATCTCCTCTTTTTCATCCTACGTTTCATGTGAAACTGAATGCCTATATCCTGTGTCTCCGCAGCTTGAGGCGGAGCGAGTACCGACAGTGTCAGTTACTCAGAGTGCCGGAGTTAGCGAGGGTGGGAGTACCGGAGCTGGTGATGGAGATGCCGAGGCTGGTGAGGGACAGAGGATTAGTGTCCCAGTTCCTGAGCGTTTTCGTCCTGCGCCTAAGAGGGGTCGTGGGCAGTAGCTAGCTTTTCCTTTCTTGTACCTGTATTTGTTAGCTCTAAAAACAGACAATTTGACATTTGTATATTTTTTTTGTTTGTGTTTGAAGCATCCTCAGCATGTACTGGAAATTAGATACTTATTTTTCAAAGTTTTGTGAATGTCTGGACTTAAACATGGGCCGAGGAATGGATCACTCGGCCGAGGATTCCATTCTTCGGCCGCTACTTCTATTTCCTAAAGAAGTTGGATTTTTGCTTTAGCCAAGTGGCGTTTTTCCCTTCTTACACTTGAATTTGATTCAGGCTCATTATTTGCTTTTGCTGTTCCTACAACCTCTTTGCCATGTTTTGGGATTGTTTAGAATGCTTTGTCTCTTATGTTGACGACTTTTGAGTCAGAGAGGACGAATGATGATTCTTACGTGTCTTTGTTTTTGCCAATTTCCTGGAAAATGACTAACTCATCTTTTGCGAGCTCAATACGCAGGGTTAGCTATGCCTATCATTGAGTACAAACCTTTTGGTATTGTCTTTCTTCTCTCCAAATGTTTGGGCCGCATCTCGATGCAAGATTGCCTACGTATCCCAATCAGGGAATCAGGCCTTTTACGTAGTTCCAAAATCATTACCTTTGAGGTTTTCCACTCTTGGTTTTTCTTCTCACATGCTCTTGATTTTGCCTAGTTTACCTAATGGAGGTTGAGTCCCTAGCGAGCTTTTCTTTGAATGCCTTAACTTTTGCCTAGGCTGCGTTTTTGCATTTTCTTGTCCTAGCAGGCTTTGCTCTTACTTTTGCTTGGGTTTTCAAGTTACCCAACGAGCACTTCTCTCAAGAGGGTTTCTGTGTTTCGGAGAGGAATTGGATGGAGATATTTTTCTAAATATCTCTTGTGTTTGTACCTTCATAATGGGCGAGCTAACCCTAAGTGTTCTCGCGGAGATAGCGTCTTCTTCCTGAGTTTTGAGAAAAACCTAGTTTCGAGTAATCAGGGTTCGTCCCTTCTTTCCTTTTGGTCGGTAACATACAGAATTAAATTCTTAAAATCCTTTTATCTTTGGCAGAGAGATTGTAGTGTATAGCAATCACATTTTAAAGATGGAATCATTTGTCAAGCATAGAAGTGATAAAATGGGGATTCATTTAATTGTAGATAATGCCCAAACAGGGGCCCAAAACACGTCCTAACTTGTCTTTAGGAAATGAAAGCAATGTTTTTGTCACGCGATTTACTGCAGTATCTCGGGAGTGGCTCCTTTTCCTTTTGCAGTTTTATACTCTTCTTCACCCTCTTTGCCAAACAGAATCTTTAGGTCAAATTCAGCTAGCACCTCAATCCAGTCTTCGGGAGTAGGAGATGAATTGCTTGGTTCTTCTTCCAAATCACTGTCAGTCCATTCTTGATCAAAGAAGATTTGCATTCCAGGGTACCGTTGCTTGGTAACTTCGTCTTCCCATGTTTCTGCGAAGCCACAGAATGGAAAGTCTTCTCCTTCTCTTACAAACCAGCCATTGAGTGTTTTTGGGATCACGAGTTTCTCTTCTTTGACCCTGCTTCCTCTTGCCTTAGCCTTTTCCATGCTTCTCTTCCTTTTTACCTCGGCTTCTGTCGGGGTGTAGCCAAGACCAAAAGCGTATTGATTATGCGGAGGATCAATCATTTGTGGGATACCTTGTGATCTTTTGCCTAAACCCAACCCAGGGAGGTATTTTTGCTTCTTCATCATCCATATAGCGGGGGTGCTTACGTAGAAGTTCCTCTCAGCCATTAAGGCTTGCACAACAGTTGCTTCCTCAAGACTGAATCCAGTAAGGAAGGTTTCCTCAGTTTCTACCTCTTGGACAGGCGTATCAGAATGAGCTCGGATTGACGAATCCCCCAGAATAGTTATGACCCTTCCATCTACCGCGAATTTGACTTTCTGATGCAAAGTGGAAGGTACTGCCCCAGCGTCATGTAGCCAAGGCCTTCCTAGTAAAAGATTGAAGGTGGCTGGTATATCCATCACATGGAACTCCACGTCCCTTTTGATCTTCTCCACTTCTACTGGCAGTGTGACACATGCAACTACTCTTCTCTTTGAATTGTCATACCCCCATACACCCTGGCTTGAAGGGCGTACGTCGACGGCATTTACCCCTAGCTTGTCGAGGGTCCTTTGAGGACATACGTTTAAAGCAGACCCATTATCCACCAAGACTAGTGGGATCCATTTAGTGAGACATTTAAGTGAAATGTAGAGAGGTTTGTTGTGTGCAGGCCCTTCAGGAGGTAGATCCTTGTCAGTGAAAGCTATCGTTGGTTTTGGAGCCTTTGACGCCATTATGAAGCCCACCAGTTCTTCGGGGGTGATGTTGATGGGAACTTTGGCTTTCCCCAAGGTTTTAAAGAAGGAATTACAATGCTCGTAGGAGGACATGAGCAATCCCCAAATAGAGATATCAGCTTGGATTTTCTTTAGTTGTCTTAACACCCTGTCTTCCTCAGGTTCGGTCCTTTGGCTTTCTTCTCCTTCTTCCTCTTCCATTACTCGTGTTGAGGTTGAACTTTCCCCACTTAGTTTAGGAGGTTTATATACCCTTCCGCTTCGGGTGAGGTGACCCACTTCTTCTTCATGGGTGCCCCAAGGATCAGCAGGCTCAATTCTTCCAACTTTCCAATCACTTGGCAGGGCTTGACGCATGTCCAACCACCAATCCCCATCATCAATGGCATAGATGTAGGGTTCTCCTCCCGTTGCAAAGCATTCATCATTCTTAGAGAAGATCAGGGATGGTTTGGCTTGGTTGATGTGTAGGGTAGGATTATATGCGGGGCTATTGGATAGGCTTATGAGATTGATATTTTGAAACGGTGGTTCGTTGTTGTGAGCGGGAAGTGGATTGGTTTGTACATTAGGCTTAGGAGGTTTTATGGCTTGACTATAAATGAGATACTGGATGTCATGATGAAGACGCATGCAGCGGTCTGTCTCATGTCCAGGGTGTTGGTGGTATGCACATTGCTTATTGGCATCATAGCTTGGGCCATAAGGTGGCTGAGGAGGTGGATTATTCAAGAGCCTAAGGTGCCCTTGACGGCTTAGGATGGTTAAGGCTTGGGATGGAGTCATATAGAGTGGGTCGAAATTGCGGCGAGGGCGATTTGTGTTTCTAGATGAACTAGCTTGAAAAGGGTCTTGTGACAAGGCTGAGTTAAGGGTGTTGACGGAGGCAGGAGGTGCCCGGGTTGGAAAGGTTTTTCTGGGTAGAGGGGTTTCTTCCTTCCCAATAAGTCCCAGCTTGATCCCATCTTCAATTTGTAACCCAGTGGCGTGTAGACGTTTGAAGTCAGTGATAGCCTGAGTGTAAATGTGGGTGAGGTACTTGGGCTGTAGGTTCTTGACAACTATCCTCACTTGATCTTCCTCGGAAGGGCGGCTTTTCATCTTGGCAGCCTTTTCTCTCCATCTTGCCACAAAGGTAGCAAAGTCCTCATTGGATTCTTGTTTAGTCATCTCTAAATCTCGGGTAGTTAGCTCAATTTGGACATTGTACGCATACTGCTTGACAAAAGCGTTAGCAATTTCAGGCCAAGTTTGATAGTGCACAAATTCCAAAGTGAGAAACCAATCGAGGGCGCTTCCAGTGAGAGTTCTTTGAAACAATTGAGCGACGAGCTCGTCGGTCAAGCCCATAGGCTTCAGAGTGTTGATGACATGGCGGACATGGCTGGTAGGGTTACCAGTCCCGTTGAACTTCTCGATGTTTGGCATTTTGAACCGTTCATGCAGTTGAGATTCTGGAAAGAGGTAGAGTCCTTCGAAATCTAGAATTTGGTCTCCTTGTGAACGAGCCAAAGCGTGCTTGATCTCTTTGACCTGTTTGACCAATTCAGGGTTTTCTATAATTTCATGAGGGTTTTCTGCTTCCTCCTCGTTTTTCTTGTCTTCAGCATCTCTTGCTGCTTTCTCAGCTTGTAAATAGGCAATTTGGGCTCGGAGCTCGATGATGGTAGCATAATTGTCTGCCATTTTTGGGATGTAGGTAGAGGGATTGTGTGGGCAGCATGCCCTTCGGAGGGGAAGAGGATTTCGTTCCCTCCCCTGCCGTTTGCGGCCCTTTTTTTTGATAATCGAGGGAGCGCGAGCGCCGGTGGCGTGCGCTCAAAAATACAGAGTCGCCACTTGAGTTTTGAGGGTCCGACACTCAAGGAACCGTATTTCGAAGCACCTGCCGCGCTGTTTGATTTGAAAAAGTTAAGGAACCAGTCCGTCATAACCATATCTGGGTTCGGGAGCCGGGTTACGAGAGGGGAAGGGTTTTATGGCACCCCTCTCGCCCAATCCGGAGATCGGTCTCTACTTAGGCGTTTTTATGAAAATGTTTGTGATTCTTCCTCTTTTAATTGATTTTAGCCAATTAGGGCGGGGGAACAGTTAATCGGGGATTAAAACTGTAACACTTTGCAAGATGTGATCAAAGAATGGCATGGATGGATAGTATTGACGGATAATAAATGGGATGGCCTTGAAACAGCGATCAGATGCCAAAACCAGGCTCGGGGCAGATCCGTCCTGCACGATGACCAACTTGCATGCCTGAACAGGTCTGTATGCAAATCAACCATCGCGCGAGACACACTGACTCTCGCGCGAGTATGTCATCTCACCACAGTCCCTAAATCATCCCCCTCTGGGCTCTGGAATGACCAGTGCACACCCAGGAAGCAAACCAAGCAGTTTATTGTAAGACTGTAAAATGCTAATTATTACACAATACTCCAAGCAGGAGCCAAATAAGACAAAAACAACCCCTAAACACTGGGGGAATCAAAATAGAGGCCAAGGGCCTAGTTGCCCGTGCAAGGGCCATTCATGGAAATCAGAGGACTGTCGCGCGATAGAAACTGAGTCTCGCGCGACACTCCTGACTGGACTTCCAGGAATTGCTTTGCATGCCTAAGGTCCTGAGACAGGTTTAGGGGATCCCAGGGGCATTCCAATCTATTTAAAGCAAGTAAACTAACTACTGTATTTTGTTTTGCATGCATAACAGTGATCTAAAAATCAAAGTAAAAGACAACAACCATACAAACATTGCAAAACAAAAAAGGGGCTAGCCTCCCTTCCCCACGAAGTCCATTCTCTTGCTGACACAAATGTCGCGCGAGTAAAGGGGACTGTCGCGCGAGGGTGTAGCTGCCACGATTTCTTGTAACTCCGCTGGCTTTAGGACCAGGGCATGGTATTGATTACCAGCCTTGGTCCTGTCAGCCCCCCCTCAGGGATCAAAACAGAAACAGCTTAAACATTATACCTTTGCTTGGAAAGGGTTTGGGAGTAGATGAAATTGATTGGTATGACCTTGCTACCAAAAGTGTATGAACACACTGAGTTCAGAAGTTTGGGAAGTGGTTTGAGAGTTGGGAACTTTGTGCTAGCTAGTGGGATTTATGAAATGAGTAATGAAACTCTTAAGCAATTTTTTAGAACCCTTAACATGGAGGACCAATGGGGGTATTTATATGGGAATGTTAGGACCAGTTTAGGGGCCAAACAAGACTTTAGGACCAGCCACTAAGGCTGGTCACAACTTGGTTGTAAGGCTAGCCAACAAGGTGAGAGAGTGGTTGGGAGTTTGCATGGGGCTAGGACCTGCCAGCACGCCGTTCAGCTGAGGTGAACGGGGTTCCAGCCCATGGGAACCCATGTGCCAAGCAATCATCACAAGTCCAGCTGGATTCTGTGATAGGGACAGGAGAGAACCATCGCGCGAGGGTCCGGGAGTGTCGCGCGAGGGTCAACAGTCAACAGTTTGACTTTGACTACACCTGGCAGGCTAAGTGTCGCGCGAGGGACAAAAAGGCTCGCGCGAGGGTCAACTCTGGCTTTAGGGTTTGACTGAAGGTTCAGAAGGGTTCCAAGGGCTTAAGCAAGGTTTCTAAGCGTTCCAAGCCTAATCCATTCCCGATCCAAGCTCTGTTTGATCCGATTTCATCATCGGGGAAACAAGAAAATCGTAAAATAAAGTAAAACGATTGGGGGACCCAGATTGGGGTCACCAAAGGTAACACCGTGAGCTACAAAAGCTCAGCAGGATAATCCCATACCCGCTAACCCATAACTTACAAACAATAGATCATATAGGTAACGATTCTCAAATAGAACATGTTCCTCACTTATTAACCCATAATTTAAGGCAACAGGACATAGAAGTAGCATACTATCTCATGTAAAACAACACATGCATAAACAATAAGAAATTTGTAATGACACATTCACTATTCATCTATCGTTGGTGTCCGTGACTTTTCTGAGTTTCTCCTACGCGACTCGTCGTAGACCGTGTCACCTTTTCACTTTTCCTTTCCAAATCAACATTTCGAAATCGTTTTCTCTTTCACACACACACCACACAATGGGCAAGTCCGGCCACATTGTGGTTTTCAAATATCACACGCGATGGGCTATCACGGCCGGCCACATCGCGGTTTTCAAAATCCACACAAGGGCTTTCACGCCAGGTCCCTATTGAGTGTACGGATAAATCATGTTACTAATGAAGCTACCAAGTCCGGCCACATTGCTGCTTTCAAAATCCATTCACTCAATGAGCTGCCACGTTTGGCCACATAAGGGTTTAAAACACACCCAACCTCGGTTCCGCCGTTCCGGGTTCCCGAGTATCATCACAATGGTTCCGCCGCACCGGGTTCCCATTGGCACACATTTGCATTGGCTCATCTCCACGGATAACCAAGCCACACACCCAACCTCGGTTCCGCCGTTCCGGCTTCCCGAGTATCCTCACAATGGTTCCGCCGCACCGGGTTCCCATTGGCACACATTAGCATTGGCTCCTTTCCACGGATAACCAAGCCACACACCCAACCTCGGTTCCGCTGTTCCGGCTTCCCGAGTATCCTCACAATGGTTCCGCCGCACCGGGTTCCCATTGGCACACAATCACATTTCAAAGCTTTTTCTCCTTTTCAAAACACACACGACTCACATAATGACTCCCACATTGGTCATTATGTAGTTTCAAAAATATTTTACCAAGTCATTGCCCTTAAACACACCCTAGGTGTCCTGTTCCTATTTTCCTTGATTCACAAAACTCGCATAATGATTTCCACAACTGGTCATTATGTAATTTCAAAAATATTTTACCAAGTCATGCTTTTAATCACCCTAGGTGTCATGTTTCCAATTTTCTCGATCTTCGTGTCTCGTATTCATGCTTCGACTCCGCGGTGGGACTTTTTCACATAAATCATTAAATCTTGAAATTTAACTAGCAAGATCATCCAACTCTATTTTATTTAGCATGCTCATTTTATCCTTGATTTCACATAATCATGCTCAAGCAATTAACATACATGGTAAAGCATAGTGCCACATGGACGGACACCTTTGGAGTGGTAAACCACTTATGCTTTATCAGTAACAAGTAAGACAAGCAACATGTATACAAGCTTATAATCATTTTAAGGATCGAAATGCGAATACTTCTAATCAAGTTAATATTTTGAAAATCCGTTCTTTCCTCCTTTTAAGGAAGTTTAAAACAACACATGTTTACTCGGAAAATAAGGTTGATATTTTCAACATACTCCCCTTCCTTTTCATTTCTTTTAGTAAAATACTTTTCAATTTCCTCAATCGTATCAACGTACAAACTACATACAAGAATCATACGATATGCTTCGAGATAGAAAGTATAGGAAAGTTTACAAGATTGTATCTTCATTTCAAAAAAAAAAAGTAAAGCGAGCTTGCGAGTAATTTCTAATACTTTAACTAGCCTTATCATACGCAAACATAACTAAAGATATAATAGGGAAAATGAGTAGAGATTAATCTACCTTGATCCGAAACTAGTCGGGGCCGAATAAGCTAGTTGAAAAATCCTACGGGCGGTGAAACTCACGAATCTGGACCAAACTTTGGATGGCAGTAACTCGGTCAATATTTGGCCGAATGAGATCGTTCTTGAGTCGAAATCGAAGCTCTAGAAGTGCTCTACAACTTTTGTGAAGGAAGTTGATCCTAGAAACTACTTTAGGTAGGAGAAATATGGTGATAAAGGAAGGGACAGCTTGCTGTCTGGAATCTGGAAAATCCGAATTTTTGCTGAACTTCGGAGGTCAATATCTTTGTCGTTTCTTGACCGATTGGGGTGGTTCTTGGGCCTAATTTGAAGGGCTCGAAGTGCTCTACAACTTTCCCGAAGGAAGTTGGTCCTAAGGACTACTTTACGCAGGAGCAAAATGAGGATTTGTGAAGGGCAGTAAGCTGCCTGGAAAAACAGAAATGGTTTCTAGAGAGAAGTGAGAGCAAAGGAGTGAGGTGTGTGTTGAAATGGCAAGTGAATGGTGCTATTTATAGCCAAGCATTGGCCTCCCCTTCTCCCTCATGGCCGGCCCTCTCTCCTCTCTTTACCCCATGGATTTTTGCTCCATTGTTTGGTCACCTCACATCTTTAAACAAGCCAAAGCCTTGTCATTCCATCCTAGGTATGATCATGGAGATTTTCTAAGGCTTGTAAGGCAATCCTAGGTGATTATAACCTAGGTTGGCAAGTCTTTCAAGCAAAGGGAAATGATAGCTAGGCCTAGGAGTAGTCTTCCCATGTTTAAAGTTGGCTAGAAGATGGGTTGGCAAATGGGGTTTAGGCTTAAGGCTATTAGGTTGCTTGCTTGAGTGACCAAACACAAGCACACACTCCACCTTTCTCCCTCTCCATCCGGCCTCTCTCCCTCTCCCTTTTTCTCTTATCTTTTTGCTCCATTGCATAGTCACATCTTGTCTCCAAGCATGCCAAAGTTTACCCTAACTTGTCATTGCTATTTTTAGACATAAGGCTATATAATTATGAAGGTTTAGGTCTAGTCTTGTCCATAAGTGTGCCTAATAATTATCACCCAATGGATAATATTTTTCCTAGCAATTATTGACCAAAGGATAAGAAAAAATAAAGAAGGGCTTTCAAGTGTGAACTTATTGACCAAAGGTTAAGAATTTCCTAGGAAATCTTTATCCAAGTATATAGGTATATTTACTTATAAACAAATGTTGCTTCTTTTGGAAGCAAAGCAATGACTTGTCTAGTCAATTTTTGTCATTGGCTTGACTAGCTTCTATTGACCAAGGGGTAAAAATTTCCCTAACATTTATTAACCAAAGGTTAAAGGAATAAGAAAGGTGGCATGGCTTGAATGACTAGTCAAGGGATATAATTAATCCTAATGGCCTAAGGTAGGTCATTATCAAGTGTTCTTGGCTTGTTTTTGTCCTAGAAAGAGGTCAAAGGCTAGAATGTACTTAAGAAAACTAGAATTGGTTACTCATGGCAAGACTTATTCCTTTTACTCAAGGGATAAAAATTATCCTAACAACTATTGCCCAATGGGTAATGAATTTCCTAAAAAGTAAACATAGGCATATTGAGGCTATGATAAATACAACTAAGCATACTTAGGCTTAAGACTATAATCTTAGGGTTGCATGCATGGCAAGGCTAGGTTTTCTATTACTCAATGGATAATATTTACCCTACTAACTTTTGTTCAAAGGGTAAAGGGGAAATGGTGAGAGGTTAAGGCTTTCAAGTGAAAGCATTGCCCAATGGTTAGAAATTTTCCTAGAAAGTGGCAAGGCTAGCAAAATGATAGCTTCCTTTAGTATGACTAGTCAATATATTCATTGGAAATTTCTAATATCTATTGACCAAGGGATAAGAATTTTCCTAGCATTTATTAACCAAAGGTTAAGGAGAAATTGCCACATAAGGCTTTGAATTGACATAACATAAGGTCAATGATTATTTCTATTGGTCTATTGGTTTAATTAGACTTAGGAGGGTTCACAAGGTTCAAAGGTGGTCCAAAAGGTCCACTAGGTGAATCGGTAGTTAGGGTTTGCTAACTAATCGGTTGAAAACTAATTCTACATGCCATGTAGGATTTCTAGCCAAGGAATAAAATTTTAAGACCTTATTTCAATTACTAGGAGAATATGCAAGTGCTTTAGTAAGCTTACTTGTCTTTAGAAAATGACTATATTGTCCGATGCGAAAAGATAAAATTTTAAAAGTCTCAAATCGGATTATTAGAAATTAAAAGGAATTTTAAAAGCAAATCCAAGTAATTAAAATAAAATTTCAAATATTTAACGAAATTTTTATTTACCAAAAATCAGGGTCGTTACAATTTTGATTTGACTCTATATAAGGCTAAGTTTGGGCTAAAGCAATCCAACCGGCATGTTGATAGATGTTAATCAAATTATGAAATTCTAATACCTATTATGACGAGGTGTTAAAATAGTGATACTTTTCTTCTTGTTTTTTCACCTAAAGTTTATGCAAAAGTCATTATCTCGATTGAAATCTTTATTAAGACACGGTTCGGTAGTCACCAAAGTGGCCCAACTGGAATGTTTCATAGATTTCAATTAAAATTACTGAAACTTAACACTTATTTTATTTGATATTTATATTATGATACGGTTTGGTAGTCACCAAAGTGGCCCAACTGGAATGATTCATAAATATCAAGTTATATATGAAACTTATTCCCATTTTTAAGTGTTAAGAATAATGACTTTGCAAATTGCAGTTCTCTAATTGCATGGATATTAGGTAGGCCCAAAAGTGCACCACTTCTAAGTGATTAGTGAATTGGAATAGGATAATTTATAAGTATTCATAATTGAGATTGGATTTGGATACTCAAAGGTAACAAACCTACTTAATTGTGCATCCATATCGATTAGTCCTATTGGTGATAGGGAATTACCATAACTGTTAATAGTGCAACATTAGATGAACCCAAAGGCAGATCACCGTTGCACTATTTATTATTGTTTGGACAAAATTTATTTTTTCAACTTATTGGTAACTCAAAGCACTATTGTAGCTAGTGAGCATATGTTATGTGTGCATTGTTAATATATTTGTTTCGCATTCACATGCTTAGTCTGTTTTGTTTCAATTTAAATGATTGAGTTTCTCATATTGAAAAGGTCAAGTTTAGTTTTATTTTTGAAACTAGATCTTGATAAAGTATTGATTCTTGAGAAATTCTTCTATTTGTTTTTTTCAAATTGAGAATTGTAAAATAATTTTATTTTTATTTTGGTAAAGTATGAATGAAATAGAATAGACTAAGCCTTATGTTCGCGTGAATATTTAAGGTGAGCACTATTATGTTTATTGTGCTTGGAATGTCTGAGAATGCCATTAAAATGTTAGATTTGGCTTACTCAACTAAAGTATTTGAGAATTAAAGTAGAGGAAGCCTAAATGGGACATAAAGTTGGCATTATGTAATGCTGATGAGTCTACTAATGATTTTGGACTCGAAAGAATTAAAGGACAATGATACATGTCACATCTGTAAATAGTTGAGACATTATCATAAAGTTTGTCATAAACGTAGGAAGTGATTTGAAAGGGGAAAGTAATTACTAATGTTGAATGTTTCGAATCAAACCTAGCTAATTAATTGTAAGTCCCTCAACTATGAAGTAATTTGATTATGAGTTACTACTTATGTTTATAACCAAGATACAAAGAGATTTGAATTTGTTGAAATCATAAGCCCATTGAGTTCTAAAGATTTGGGTTACAGTTTTTATTAAAAGGGCCATGTGACTTATCATTTATTATTTAAGAATTGGTCATCATTTTGTGTTTTGTTTACAAATTTGGTTTCTTTTGTCCAAACTAGATTTTGATATTATGTTTCGAAACCAAATTTTATGGTGATTGGAAAATACCAATTATTGTGTTATGGTATTTTATTATGTTTGAACGAATTAAAGTTTGATGACCATTTTATTGAGAACTCTTCTTATGCTGCATCATAATGTTAGTTTGGTTAGTAGCCTCATGAATGAAAATTACTTCATCTTGTGACATTGGCGATTGAAACTATGCTGCATCATAATGTTAGTTTGGTTAGTAGCCTCATGAATGAAAATTACTTCATCTTGTGACATTGGCGATTGAAACTATGTTTCAATCAAGCATATTAAGTGATTGATATATAATAGAAATTTTATTAATCTCTTATATGTGTGATTTGCATTAAGAACTAGCAAACCATATAGATAAAGAAGTAAGTCACAATAACTAATGGGCTTCTTAAAATGTTTCATATAGACATAAGAGACCTATTTTATCACCTATAGATGACTTTTTCCTATTATGTTAGTTTTTCTATTGCATGAAGATCTCAGTCATTGAACACTCTAAAGGTGTACATTATTGAGGTAGGAAAGACAAATAGAAAATAACGTAAAAGTCATCAGGTAGGATTTAGGTGATAAATATAACGAAAGCTTTGTTCCACACAACAGAATGTAGTAGCTGAAATGTAATTGTACATTATTAGATATGGTTAGAAGTATGTCTGTAACTCTTAAATACCCATTATGTGGTTGATAGATACTTCTAAGCCTGCTGCATTTATGTGAATCAGGTTTCTAATAAGACAGTTTCAAATACTTCTTTTGAACTGTGGATGGAAAAGAAATCGAACTAACGACACTTGAATGGTTAAGGTTGTCTAGAAGAGGATAGAATTTTTGTTCACATAAAAGGAATTTGAATTTTTGAACGAGTTGTGGTGACCTTAGTTGCTCTGAAAAATTCAAAGGGTATGGATTTTACTATTTAACCATAGTACGAGAATTATAGAAATCGGTCATTTAGATTCTTTAAGAATGGTGAAATCAGTGGGAGTGATAAACCATGGAATGTGGTCACATAAAAGTTAGGGTATAAATGTCTTTATCCATAACTTAGAATGATGTTGTTCTTACCGTTGTTAAACAACATAATGATTTAGAATAACAAGTAAGTTGTTAATCACTCCATAATGAGATTGACACCAATGAAGAAAATTGTAGAACAATCAAAGAAGATAGCATTAAGAATATCTCAAAGGCACATGAGATTGGCTATTTGCATGATTATTTAATTTATCTACAAGAATGTGTTGTTGATCCGATTTCATTTTCACAAGCCACATAAAGTGATAATTTTACTAAATGGATTGATGCCATGAATGATGAGTTGAACCAATGGAACATAATGAAGTTTGAAATTTCGTTGGATTGCCATAAGGATACAAGAAAGTATGTTGTAAGTGGGTCTTTAAGACTACTTTTGACTTAGAAGGCAATATAAAACAACATAAAGTCAAACTTGTGGCCAAGGGTTACACTCAGAAATTAAAGGAGGCGTAATTTTATGGAGCCCTTCTGTCTTGTATCCGAGAAGAACTTGCTGAAAAATTATTGTGGCGTTGGTAGGTAACTCTTTATGTTTGAGGGTTACGTTTGGACGTGAAAATAAACTTTTGAATGAACGTTTAGATGATGAAGTCTGTGGGGGGCTGATTTATCCTTGGACCTTCTGATCTTTCTTTTCGTTCTTGTCGTTGGATGTTGACCCGTGCGTTAAAGGGTGGCGACGCCGTGTACCTGCAAATCGGAGTGGAGTGTTCCTCCGGGTAGAAGCTCCGACGATCTAGTCAGAATATGGAGGAAGAAGATGATGTATAGCAGATATTATGTTAGGTAGGTAAGAGAATGTCTGACCTTTTTCCTGGGAGAGGTGCTCCTCTATTTATAGGCCAGGTTCTGGAGTGTTGGACAAGATGCAAGTGTACCACACGCGCACCGCTTCGTTCGGATGACGTCACATGTCAGAAGCATTTAATGATGCTGCCCTTCAAGATCCGCAGACCCACGTGGGTCGGTGTCAGAGATGTCACATCAGTTATCAGAGAGGTGAACGTGCTTATCATCGGTCCTATCAGAAAGAGCTTCTAGAACGTTCCGCCACCGCCCTATAACGTTCTTCCACCGCCTTAGCCGGGGAATCCTTCCGAACATAAGAGTTTACCGAGGATAAGACTTGCTCGTCGAACAACCGTCAGTCCGAATGGAGAAGACGTCCAACCGAGTACACGGGCCTGGTACCGAACAAGACCATGGCTGCACGTTCGGAGAGGTAGCTGAAGCTCGGTAAGCAGCCACAAGACCACTTATCGCTCGGTAGACGGCCGGGATGGCATGTCAAGTTGACTTCTCTCATACAGACGAACTGAGACAACTGAATAATAGGTCCACAAGGTCACCCCACTGAACCCTTTGAACCTTCGGATATTTTGGCCCACTACAATAGCCCCTCAACTCCTGCTTTGTGTGTTCGGTAGGAAAGGAGGAGTTGAAAGTAGTGGCCGAACAAAGCTAGCCTGGTCTCGGCAGTTCCCTCGCTTACACGAATTCCGAATGCAAACGAATTCTGAACGTAAGATGGATGCGAAGTTCGAAGCAGACAAATACTGGACCCGTATTTAATGCTTCTGAAACCGCCGATTTCAAATTCTTACACGTGTCACCAAGCCATTGGGTAGTGGTACAGCACATCATATCGTTCTCCACGTGTCAGTCATCGCGCGATACGTTAATCTCCCGCTCCAATCCAACGGTCGGGGATTCTGCGCCGTTTCGAATTCCTCCAATGGTATAAAAGGCGAAGGAGAGAGAGAAAATCAATTTTTCTCTCCTTCCCTCAGACGCTTAAACCGCTCAAAGACAGTTCTTGCCCAAACATCGCCAGGAATCTGAAGATTGCAACATCGAATCACAGATTTCTCTTGATATTCAGGTATATCTTGATTCTCTTAATGTTTCTCTGTATTTTAGTTGTTTTCGTGCATGTTTTGACCCATAAAAGATGGGTTTTTCTTTCCGTTTCGTCTGGTTTCACTCCTGGGCGCTGAAGAACAGGTTGAAGATGTTCATGTGTTCTTCCGAGCCCACGTACATCTTCAACCCGTGTTCTTCCGAACACAAACAAACTCCAAACCCACGTTTCTCCGAAGAATAATATCTAGAAGTTTCACCGAATGACACATCCGAACAATGCATAGCCTGAATGGCTTCCGAAGCATAACCGTGCTCGGAATCCCCACTCGACACATAGTCGCTCGGGAATGATGTGTCTGTTTGGTTAACTTAGAACACTGAACATAAGCACCATAGGACTAATGACCTCGCTTTTCGCTAACGGTCTCATCCCATGCACCTGTGTTTTAGGTATGGAATCGTCAACTTCTTCAGGAGAATCATATCGCTCGGTCGATTTCAAAGCGCCGGACTTCAGTGAAATGGACCCTCGAATAGCCGAAGCGATTAGAGCTGAGGCTCGGAAATACCGAGTACGGGGATCGGGATCCCAGTACGCTGGGATCGAAGGGTTAGACTTCCCCTCCAACGTTACGCCTCTTCATTCAATGGTCCCAGAGAGTGAGGTTGTAGATATTGACGACGATTCTTCGGAGAAAGGGGGCGAGGATCCGAACGACGAGGAGGAAATGGAAGAATATGCAGCCGACGGGGACGACGAGGGCCAATCCGAGAAAGATATGCCCACCGCCTCGTCGAGTCGGCTGGAAGGGGAAGCCGTGACCCTTGGTGAATTGTCTTCCAAGGCGCCGAAGAAGAAGGCAAAGAGGAAGATCGTACAGCTGGATCCCGATGAAATTCCTGACCGAACGGGAAAGGATCCCTGTCCCTACTGGGACTGTTTTGAGGACCAAAAGGGGATCGATATCTTTCGGCGGACCTACGAGATCCCTAACGACGTAGTGGTCTCGCCCGTTGAAGGAAACCGAATACTGTTCAGCGATGAACACGTCACGGTCCCTCTGATGGCAATTACCGAAGGTGGGCTTCGGTTCCCTATGCACAGGGTCCTGAGGGAGATCCTGCATCGTTTCAATCTCACTCCATGCCAACTGAGCGTGAACTCCTACCGCATCATTCACTCGGTGATAAAGCTCGCTGAGGTGAAGATGTTTCCCTTGGAGGCCCACCACATCTTCGAGAATTACATGATATCGTGGAATGTTAGATTTTCCCGGTATTACCTGTGTTCTCAGAGAATCATGGAAAAAATCATTCCCGAGGGCATGTACGACTCGGAGAAGTGGGCCTCGTATTATGTTGAAGTCCGAGGAAACTTTCAATTCCCGCCACACGAGTATGGGAGATTTGGGGTTGCGACCCGTAGGGGAGAACCCTGTAAGTATTTTGCACTGTTAATTCATCTCTTCCTGTAGTGTTTTCCATCATGAAACTATCATTTCTAACTTTCCTTTATCTATTTGTTCTCGGCAGATACTTCGAAGCTCAACAAGGATCTACTGAGGCTAGCAAGAGGGTGCGGGCTTACTTCATCACTTCTCACAATCCCAAGTGAAGAAAGAGACGCCCCGACGATCCTTGGGTACGACGCAACTTACGGAGGAAGGATCCGAGGAAAGGCAAGAGAAAAAGTTGGTGAAGAAAAACCGGTTGAGCTTCCCGAAGAACGTCTCCCGAGTAAGGACAAACCTCTTCGAGGGAAATTACGATTACCAACCGACGAAGAACCCTTTCAAGGAGACGAAACAATGCCTCCCCGAAGCATGAAGGCCTTGCTGCAGAAGAAGTTGGAGGAGAAGGAGAGAGAGCTGGCCGAACAGAAGAAGTCTGGAGCGCTCGGGGCTTCTGGCTTGGCCCCAATCAAGGTAGTTCCTCCTCCTTCCCAGTCACAAAAGCGGGCCCCGTCCACCACCCACTCCTCCGAAGATGCACAGCCTACGAAGAGGGTGAAATCCCACGCTTCTAAGGCATCTGGAGTCGGTGGCAGCCTGCCGAGGGTCGAGGAGAAGGAGAAGAAGAAAGCCGCCGAAGGTGTGACAAAAGCCTCCTCGGATTCCGACGTGCCATGGATTCCGAACTTCGTCACACCTGACAAGAAGCGAATCCTCAAATCTGATAGCCTCCAGGAGGATCCTTCTCTAGCCTTTACACTCCAGTCCGGGCTCATGCTTTCGAGGGATATCACTGCTCCCCAATCCCTCAAGACAGCGTTGAACGACTACTACTTTCACGTTGGGAGAGTAAGCCCAAATCCTTTTGTTATTTGTTCCCTTTGTGTATTTGCTGCCTCTTTTCCTTGGATTATTTACATGTCTTTTACTTTCAGGCAACACAATCTATCATGAGTGCCCAATGCTACCTGACTGAGCATGACAAGCAGTCGAAGTTGCTGAAGCAGAAGGTGGAGCTCGGCCAGATAACAATTGAGGAGTATAAAAAGAGCCTCGACCAATCTGAAGGACTTCGTCAAGCTCAAGAGTCTCAGATAAAAACCCTCAACGATCTGGTGAAGGGCCTCCAGGATGCTGCCGAGCGAACGAGGGCTGAAGGCAAGGATGAGGGCCTGGCGGAGGGACGAGCTCTGGGGAGGAAAGAGATGGAGGAGGAAGTGAAGAAACTACTCCAAGAAGAGTATGACAAAGGGTACTACCAAGCCGAGGAGGACTCTGCTGATCAACTGCTGGCTTTGCGAACGGAGATGCAGGAGGCTCAGCACAAGGAAAGCTTCATGCTCGGCTTCAACAGAGGTTTGGACGAGGCAGGGGTAGAACCGAATGATGAAAGAATGAGCCTTATGGAAGTGCCCCCTCTAGCTGTTGAAGTTGAAGCCTAAGCAATAGCCATTGGCGAGCCAGTCACAAGCATAGCCGAGCAAGAGACTGTTGCAACTCCCGCAAAGGATCCTGTTCTCCCTTCCTCGGATACTCCTACTCCCGAGGCATAAAACTTGGAAGTTTTAGATTTTGCTTTTGTTTTTTAAATTTGATTTGGAACGGTCGGCGCCGTACAATGGGCTTTTGCCGAACCGTAGTTATGTAATTAATATAGGTTGAGGATGGCCAAGAACGATTTACCACGGCCATTCCTCGGTTAGGTTGTCCTGCATCAGGGATGGCACCGAACGATGCACCACCCGCCATGCCCTGGTGAAATGGTGAAAAATTTCCAAGTAATTTTGCTCGGTGAATGCATTCTCTTTTGCAACAAGTAATTTCCAAGTTTCCAAGTATTGTTGTTCGGTGTGCGTTCTTTTAGCTTGAATGTTTGTTAGTCTCAAATGCCCATAAATATGTTTTAGATTGTAAAAGTAAACACAAGTACAATTACTCGTCCAACTTAGAATATCAAGGGGTTCGAACGATGGATGCCACCTACATTACTCCTCCAACTGCGAGTATTAAGGGGTCCGAACGATGGATGCCACCTACTCTATTTAATTTCCGTGTTCATTTGTCCAGTCTATGTTTACCCATAGGAGCCCCCCTGCCTTAGTGTGTTACCCATGAGAGTAGGAAGACATTAAGGCAGGAAAGTGGGTAAACGAAGAGAAGAAGTGCCGAGCCCCATCGACGGGGAAAAACTAAGGCTTCGAGAATTTCGCCAAATACCGAAGGAAAAATAGGGTGGAAGTGCCAAGTTCCAAAGAAATCACACCGGGCGAGATAGAATACCCAATTGACCGAACGTTTGATCTGAAGAAATAAGAATGCTAGAAAAATAAAACTTTCATTAACAAAACGCCCGAAGGCTTACAATCCGAACAAAAACAAAACGAACCAAAATCAAGAGAGTGGAGAGTCGCCGAGGCTACCCATGGAATTTCCAAAGTTTTTGGGAGTTCCATGGGTTTGCGATCGGCATTCCATCCATCTCTGCGAGCCTTTAGACACCGTGGCCAATCTTCTGCACCACTCGGTAGGGGCCTTCGTAGGGGTCCTTGAACTTGGTCAACTTCTTTGCCTCGACAACCATCCGAAGGACCAAGTCACCGACGTTGAACGGCCGAGCCCGAATGTTCTTGTTATACCCCCGGGCAACCTCTTGCTGATAGGCAGCGTGCTGAAGATTGGCGTTGTCCCGAAGTTACTCAGCAAAGTCCAATTCTGCCCCAACCAAAGCGTTATTATCCACCGGATGAAAATTCTCAGACCGAACAGTTGGTATCAGGGTAGCGAGGGGTAAGACCGCCTCCATGCCATAGACCATGGAGAACGGAGTTCGGCCTGTGGAACGCCGATGAGTAGTACGATAGCTCCACAAAACCTGAGGAAGCTCATCGACCCACTTGCCGAGCTTGCGATCCAAACAACGCTTAAGCCCCCGAGTAATAGCCTTATTTGACGCTTCGGCCTGGCCGTTACCTTGGGGATACGCGACGGACGAGGTATGGATGATGATATGATGCTCCTGGTAGAAATTCCGGATTGCCGCAGCGACGAACTGAGAACCGTTATCCGAGAGAATAGCATACGGTACACCGAACCTGGAGATGATATTCTTCCAGATAAAGCGTTCGACATCCCCGGTCGTAGTCTTCACCAGAGGAGAGGCTTCAACCCATTTTGTGAACAGATCGGTAGCGGTGAGTATATACTCAAATCCCCCAAGGGCCTTCGGCAGCTTTCCCACAATATCAAAGCCCCAGACAGCAAATGGCCAAGGACTGATGATCATCTTAAGAGGAAATGCAGGTTGGTGAGGGATGGATACATGCTTCTGATACCGAACGCAACGCTTCACATATTCCTCGGATTGCTTTACCATCTTAAGCCACCAATAGCCTTGTGTCAACGCTCGTTGGACCATCGTTGGGCCACCTGAGTGGCCACCACAGCTTCCAGAATGAAGCTCGTCCAAGATGCCTTGGACCTGATCCTCATGTACGACGCGTAAGTCCGGCCCGGTGAACGTTCGACAATATAGGTTGCCATTTGGATTGAGGAAATAATTTGCTGCTCGGCAGCGAATCTTGTGAGCTTCCTTTCTGTTTTCTGGCAGGGTTTGATGCTTCAGGTAGGCGATAACATTTACCGAGCGAGTAACGGGCTCGAAGCTCGGTGATTCGACCTCGTCGAAAACTATTGTGCGACTGCCCGAGGCTCGATACACCGAAGCGAGTCCCGCCAGAGCATCGGCATGGGCATTATGTTCCCGAGCAATCCACTCTATCTGCACGCGCCCAAAATTTTTTGAGTAGAGAAAGAACATGACTGACGTAAGCGTTCATCCGTTCGTCCTTAGCCTGATAGTCATCGTTGAGGTGGCCCACAATCAGCTTGGAGTCACAAAAGACATGAACCGAATTTACTTCCATCCGAAGAGCAAGCTTCAGCCCAGCAATGAGAGCTTCATACTCAGCTTCGTTATTCGTTGCGGGGTAGCCAATGGAAACCGAACTCTCGTGGATCGTCCCTGCCGGAGAGACGAGAACAATTCCAGCCCCGGCCCCATGGATGTTTGAGGCTCCATCAACCGTCATTCTCCAAGCGTCCCCGGAAAAGAGCTTCCATTCCCTTCTTGGCTTCTTTATGCCCAAGGTGAACCGAGCGCGAAGAGATTCTGGGGGTGGATTACTCCATTCAACAAAATCATCTTTGTTAGCAATCCGAGCCTCCTCGGTAGCAACTGCCAACGCGTTGTCCTCGTCCTTCAACCCAGGGGTAAGCTTGGTGAAGAAGTCAGCTAACGTTTGGCCCTTGATTGCAGTCCGTGGCTCGAACTGGATGTCATAATTGGCAAGGTCTTGTGAGAATTTCAAGATCCTACTGGAGGAGGTGGTCTTCTGAAGAACGGCCTTGAGAGGAAACTCAGTGAGGACCACAATCCTATGGCATTGGAAGTAGGGCAAAAGGCTCATTTTAGCTGAAACAAGCGCAAGTGCCAACTTTTCCATAGGCAGATACCTCGTCTGAGACTCCGTCATCGTTTTGCTTGAAAAGAAAATTGGCAAATGGTCCATCCCTTCTTTTCGAATGAGCACAGCACTCGTTGCATGATCCGAGACAGCAAGGCAAATGTACAGATCTTCGTCGGGTTCGGGAGTGACGAGGAGCGGTGCATGGGAAAGGTAATCCTTTAAGGATTGCAAAGCCTGCTCACACTGCTTGGTCCACACAAACCTACGCCGACTGGTCTTGATTGCCTGGAAGAAGGGTCTGCAAAGGTCGCCCGAATGCCGGATGAATCGGTTTAATGCTGCAACCATCCCTGTCAGTCGCTGGACTTCTTTGATTGTAGTTGGAGCTCGGATGTTTTGTACGGCGGCGAGTTGAGTCGGGTCAGCTTCTATCCCTCGGCGGCTCACCATGTACCCTAGGAACTTTCCCGAACCCACGCCGAAAGCACACTTCTCGGCATTGAGGCGAAGCCGGTGTTCCTTGAGGATGTCAAAAATTTCCCCAAGATCCCGAAGATGATCTCTACCGAGCTTGCTCTTGCACACCATATCGTCAATGTATGCTTCCATTGTTTTACCGAGCTTGAGAAGAAACATCTTGGTGATTGTTCGTTGGAAGGTCGCTCCGGCATTCTTCAATCCGAAGGGAACGACGTTGTAGCAGTACGTTCCTCGGGGAGAGATGAACGCCGTCTTCTCTTGATCATCCTTGGCAAGAGCAATCTGGTGATAGCCCCGGTATGCATCCATGAAGCTCAAACGGTCATATCCGGCTGTTGCATCCACCATTTGCTCTATCCGAGGGAGGGGAAACTGATCCATCGGACATGCATCATTTAGGTTGGTGTAATCAACACAGACCCGGAGCTTTCCATTTTTCTTCGGAACAACAACGGGGTTAGCGAGCCAGGTTGGGTATAAAATCTCCCGAATAGCCCCCGCTGCCAATAATTGGTCTACCTTGGCCATGACAGCTTCCACATGCGAGGCTGCCAAACGTCGAACCTTCTGGACCACTGGGCGTCGGCTCGGATCCACATTGAGAGAATGAGAGGCGAAAGACGAATCTACCCCTGGCATTTCCTGAGGAGTCCAAGCAAATACTTCGATGTTCGTTTTAAGGAAATTGAACATATCCGTACGCTCGGATTCGTCCAAGGAACTGCCGACGAGGAAGTATCTTCCTCCATCTTCGGTGATTGGCATTCGCACAAGCTCTTCGGTTGACCTTTGCTCGGCTGGCAATCCCACTTCTTCGGGCTCGGGAATGTCGGCCTTCTCAACACATTGTACCTCCAAGAAGCTCCGCTCATTAGTCACCGTACTGACATAACATTTCTTTGACTGGATTTGATCTCCCCAAAGGCTCTCCTGCCATCCATTCCAGCCGATAAACTTCAAGACCTGGTGAAGGGTAGAGACGACCGCCTTCATTCCGTGTAGCCAGGTTCGACCGAGGATGACGTTGTAGAGGCTAGGAAAACTAACCACTACGAATTCGACATCAATCACTCGGGAGCCGGCTCGCACGGGAAGAGTAATCAAACCCTGAGGCCACACAGGTGCTCCGGTGAAGCTGATGAGGGGTGTGCTTGCTGTTCGAAGCTGGTCTGGCTTGAGCCCAAGGCTTTTGTATGTAGAGTAGAACATAACTTCCGCCGAGCTTCCTTGATCTATCTGCACTCGTTGAACAATGGATGTGCCAACTATTACCGAGACTACGAGGGCATCGGTATGTGGCATTTGAACTCCATGCAAGTCTTCGGATGTGAAAGTTATCGGTCCGTCAAGGCTAGAGTCGATCCACTTTCTCTTCGGTGAAACTCCAATGTTGCAGACGGCCAGAGCAGCGACAGCCTTGTCAATTTCGGAGTAGAGTTCGGCCACTCGTCCCTCGGACACGATGCCTTGAATTACTCCAACGGGATTTCCAGTTGGTAGAGGCGGAGGAGGGAGTAGTGGATTTCGCCGAAGGTCAATCCACTGGTTGAGGTGCCCGGCCGCCGCAAGCTCTTCCAGGTAGCGTTTGAACGGTTGGCATTGTGTGGTGTAATGGCCGCGTTCCTTGTGGTACGTGCACATTCCTGGTCCATTGCCTGTCGTTCCCAGGAAACCCGTAGGCCAAACGAAGAATGGTAATTGCCCGATGGTACTCAACAGCTTGTAGATCGGCTCGGTGAATGCAGTACGCTCGGCTACGTACTCGTTCGGCCTTGGTTCCTTTTTCGTCTGCTGCCATTGAGGTTGCTGTTGTGGGTGTTGAGGGGGCCTGTTTCGGTTGTTTTGTTTGTTCGCTCCAGCGCTACTTTGGCTTGTCTGTCCTTGCCGAACATTAACTACCTGCTTCTTGGCAGCATCAGCTGTCTTCGTTGTGTCTGTTCCCTTCGGAGCGTTACGCTCGGCAACCGCTTCCTTTTGCACACAGTCTTTTTCGATGATCACCATTAGCTCGCCCATTGTCTTCGGTGGGTTTCGGGATAAATCTCTGAACATCGCAGAAGTTGGATCCAGCCCATTCATGAAGGATTCGGCCGCCACGCTTTGATCACAGTCGGGGATGAGGTTGTAAACTTTCCAATATCGTTCGGTATACAACCGAAGGGTTTCGCCTGCTGTCCTCCTCATGTTGACCAACATCGAAAGCGTCTTCGGCTGGATGTTGCTTGTTACGAACCGTTTAGTGAATTCCAACTGTAGTTCGTTGAAGCACTTGATGGACCTCGGCTTGAGCTGATTGTACCATAACATTATTGGCTCACTCAAAGTAAGAGGAAAAATCTTACACATAAGTGCATCGAAAAAGTTGTGGAGGCTCATCGTCTGCCTGAATCGACAGACGAACGCGACTGCGTCTTCCTTAGCCTCATATCGCTTGAGCTTCGGCAAGACAGAGCGATCCGGAGGTCGCTCTTGCTAGATTGCGTCAATGAAGGGAGAGGCTTTGGCCTTGCCGAGCTTGGAGTTATCCACTGGCTCTGGGATATTCGGAATTGTAGACGTCGGGGCATCAAGGCGGGCCGTTTGAATTCCCCGAGGCTCCCTGCGATGATGTTGCGGCCGCTCGTTCTGTTCATGTTGCCGAAGTCCAGCACCACCCGAAGGTTCTTGTTGCTCACCTCTCGAACCCCCGTGACGAATTTGCCGAGGATCACAACCTTCGTCGACCGGATGGTACACGGTTGGCATACCTGTAAATTGGTTGTACAAGACAATGGTGTTGTCTTGCCCCGGTCGTTCTCCACCGCTTATTGCTCGGTGATGGCTACGTGAGCCAGCTGGGCGCCGTCCTTCCGGATAACGATCTGTGCGGGACCTTGATTGCTCGGATCGCTCGGGATGTTCGCTCGTCCGTGCTTGCCGAGGTGGATCATTGAGATCCACTGGTTTCTTTCCATCTGTCCGCTCCTGATGCCGTCGAGAAACGTTGTATGTTCTTCCTGAAGCTCCCACTCTGCGAGTACCTGCTGTGGAGCTCGTTGCCGAAGAGCGCGTGCTTTCGTCTCGGACGATACTTGCCAAGCGAGGACGAGAAGCCGTTGGTTGGATCCTAGGGGCGTGTTCGAGCCTATCGAAGACAGTTCGTCGCTCGGAAGGGACACCCTCGGATGTATGCGCCTGGCGAGACTTTCTACTGCATTTGTGAGTTTTCTTCGGACGACTTGGCTCGGCAGGATGGCCATGCACGGGAGTCGTGGCCACACCACCGTCCCGCTCTTCGAGTCGTTGTTGGAGGAGTGCTATTACCGCAGCCTGACGCTTTTGCTCTGCCAAGGCAAGTTTAAGCTCGGTTGGGGGGTAGGAAAGTTGACGTGAAATAGGTAAAGTGGTTCTTGCGGCCTGGCTAGGTTCAGCGTTAATGGAGCCGAACCCAGCTAAGCCGAGAGTGAAGTTCTCCGGACCTAGAGGGGGAAGACGTTGTGCCATGAGATGGTACGGTGGTGGAGAGGAAAGTGATCCTAGAATAAACTAGAACCCACAGTTTGCTAGGAAAGTGTAGATCGATCCTCCCCAGCGGAGTCGCCAATTGTGGGGGGCTGATTTATCCTTGGACCTTCTGATCCTTCTTTTCGTTCTTGTTGTTGGATGTTGACCCGTGCGTTAAAGGGTGGCGACGCCGTGTACCTGCAAACCGGAGGGGAGTGTTCCTCCGGGTAGAAGCTCCGACGATCTAGTCAGAATATGGAGGAAGAAGATGATGTATAGCAGATATTATGTTAGGTAGGTAAGAGAATGTCTGACCTTTTTCCTGGGAGAGGTGTTCCTCCATTTATAGGCCAGGTTCTGGAGTGTTGGACAAGATGGAAGTGTACCACACGCGCACCGCTTCGTTCGGATGACGTCACATGTCAGAAGCATTTAATGATGCCGCCCTTCAAGATCCGCAGACCCACGTGGGTCGGTGTTTGAGATGTCACATCAGTTATCAGAGACGTGAACGTGCTTATCATCGGTCCTATCAGAAAGAGTTTCTAGAACGTTTCGCCACCGCCCTAGAACGTTCTTCCACCGCCTTAGCTGGGGAATCCTTCCGAACATAAGAGTTTACCGAGGATAAGACTTGCTCGTCGAACAACCGTCAGTCCGAATGGAGAAGACGTCCAACCGAGTAAACGGGCCTGGTACCGAACAAGACCATGGCTGCACGTTCGGAGAGGTAGCTGAAGCTCGGTAAGCGGCCACAAGACCACTTATCGCTCGGTAGACGGCCGGGATGGCATGTCAAGTTGACTTCTCTCATACAGACGAACTGAGACAACTGAATAATAGGTCCACAAGGTCACCCCACTGAACCCTTTGAACCTTCAGATATTTCGGCCCACTACAAAGTCTATATGAATCAACCTGAAGGTTTCTCAACTAAAGTAAAAGTGCACTTTGTTGCAAACTTGAGAAGTCAATTTTTGGATTTAAACAAGCTCCTACCATTGGTTTCTTATGTTTGTTGATACTATTGGTTTTTTTTGGAATTAAGGAAAAACACTATTAACTGGTGTTTATATCCAAATATTAGTGGGAGTAAGTTTATATTTTTAATGTGTATGTTGATGGTGTTCTATTTGCTATAGTGATGATATTTATGTTGTTTACACTTAAAAGTTTTTCTCATGACTTTTAAACTAAAGGTTATATGCTCATATTAAGGAAGTCTGATGATCTTGAGTTTATTAGCTACTCAAATTCATATTTTTGTTTGAAGCTTTGATAGTAGAAAGTCTACTTTTGATTAGTTATTCCTATTATGTAAAAGAGCAAACAAAAGTTTTAAAGTTGCTATCATTGCTTCATCGATTATGTTGATAGAATTGTGGCATGCTTTGAGGCCATACTTCATGGATAGCAATTGAGAAGTTTGTCTTAGGATTTGGGGTTGTCGACACCATTACCAAGTCGCTTGGAGTTTATGATTCTGCAACTATTTTCTTTTCTAAGAAAAATTTCAAAAACAAAAGTGTCACTTAAGGCATAAGCACACGGCTTATGATTGCAGATCCACTTATGAAGGGGTTAACGCAAGGACATTTAAGATATATGCTAATAGAAAGAGTCTAGCGTAACCCATAGCAGTTGTAACTTATGGACTGCAATATGATGACAATAGTGTTTGACACTTTGAGAGATCTCAATTAAGTGTTTCTGATAATTTCCTATAATGAACAGTGTACGTACATGTATGTGAATGATTGATGATTACAGGAATAGTCTTTGACAAAAGACATTATCGTTGGACTTTATGAAATCACTTCTCACTTAAAGACTATGTTAAGCAGTTTGCTAGTGTTGTGGTACATGGAAGGGACTATGTCATTGTAATGTAGAACCGCCATGACTCGCATTAGTGGGTTGTTTAATAATAGTATTATGATTGTGACTAAATTAAGAAGGATAGATATGGATTTATGGCGCGCCTTATGTTTACCTAGTTAAACTCTACTTAAGTTATCATATGGGCCAAGTGGGAGAATGTAAGACTAAATTTTGATTTGGTCTTGTGATGGCCCACATTTATTATATATGGCACATTTGAATTACGGGTTTAATGGGATTCTCCATATCTTATGCCTAAGATTTATTCTATTGGTCAAATAGAGAAGTTGTTTCCTAAATACGCTATACTTCGATGGGAAGTTAGTATCAATGTTTAATAAGGAAACCGGTCCTCTCTCTGCCTATAAAAGAGCGTCTAGGATTCCATTAATTTAACGACACATACTAAACAACTAGAAAGTGAGGCAAGGGAGAGAAACCGTCTTCCACCTAGGGTTTAATGCTCTAGTAAAATTATGGTTGCTACAGTCACTTACCGGATTGCTCAAGTTCCGCATAAATGGATTCGGGTACGCCATTCTTAATTATTTATCTTCCGCTTAATGTTTGTATTGTGATAATCATGATAGTTCTTGACCCTGGCATAATAGTGAGTTGTTAATTATCTAACCCCATTACGAAAATAAATTTACAGCAGATACCAATAATCTAAGTTGAAAGTTCGATTTATCTTGAGAACTTATACAGTAGATACCAATAATCTAAGTTGAAAGTTCGGTTGTTTTTCTTTTTCCCCCCCATCTATTGGGGTTTTGGTGGTGTCAATTTCAGCGGATGGACTACATGTTTTCGAATAATTTTTCCACTACTGCTGTATGTTTAACCAAGGAATTTGCAGAGCAATACGAAAGAAAAAGCAAATGAAAGGGGAACCAAAGAAATATGCATGTTTAGTTTCTTCACCTCAGTATGTTCTTGTTTTCCCATTTCCCATTTTTCCTCGGATAAATTAAACGGACTCCTCGAAACTAGGCCTGCCAATGGACCGGATCCGACGTAGATCCGATAATCCGAATCCGGTAATCCTAATTCGGATCGGATTGATAACGGATATCAATCCGATCCGAATTTTTTTTAATTTTTTTTTAAAAAACTGTAAATTTTTTATTTTGAAAAAAAAATGTTGAAGAAGTTGTATTTTTATTTTAAATTTTTATTTTTTAAAATTTTTTTTGGAAAATAATTTTTTTTGAAAAAAAACATTTTTTTTAACTAAAATTTTTGAAGTAAAAAAGATTTTCGGATCGGATTCGATCTGGATTACCACTATCGGATTTAAAGTCTTATAGAATTCAGATCGGATTTGAATTTTAACGGATTCGGATCGGATTGGATCCGGCTCATTGACATGCCTACTCTAAACTATCGATTTGTATCACTAACACCCCCTAAACTTCAAAATTGGAGAAAGACACCACCTAAACTACTCAAGTTAACCCACCTCGAATCATACCTCTCAAGGTCCCGTTTGATAACAGTGATAGATTGGTGGGATTTGTAAGGAGATGAGATTAGGATTGTGATTAATAATGAGAAGAGATTGGTAATGAGAAAGGATTAATAATGAGTATGTTTGTTTGAGATGGGATTGGATGATGGGATTATTAATATCATGTTTGTTTGAGATGAGATTAGATGATGGGATTGGATTGATAGAAGAAATTGGTAATGAGAATGGGTTGGGTTTGGACTTATAACGACCCGGATTTTCGAGCCAATTTTTTTTTCTAATAATAATATTATTAGGATTATTTTCTTAATACAATTACCTATTTTCTTTTTATCTAAAATACATAAATGCATGTATTTTTTTTCCTACATGCATGTATTATTATTTTTCTTTTCCTACATGCATGCAAACTCCTTCTGTCTCTCCCTCTCCTACTCAGTCTCTACTTCCTCCCTATCGTATTTTCGTCCTCATATCGTCCATCTCAAAACCCAAGAGATAGAAACCTTTTCGAATACAATCTTATCACCCTTATCAAAAATTCTCTTATAAGTACCCCATAACTCCGACCCTAGGGCACACCACGCTACTCCCCACACCTCACCAGTCCAGAAGAGAGAAGAAATTCGGAGAAAACGAAGCTCCAATCCATGGAGTTTTAGAGAGAGAAAGAGAGAGAGAGAGAGAAAAGTGGGTTTCGTACCAAGACCCAACCGAAATCCAAATTGATCATTCCAATCACTTCCCTCAACCCCAAGCATCCCCAAACAAGCCTCAATTCAATCCCAAGGTTCCCTCTCGGCCGAAACCGAAGTTATTTTCCCCAACGTTCAAAGTTTTGATTTTTGATCAATTCGATCAAACCAAGGTACTATAATCCCTTCCAATCACTTCTCTAAGTATATTTATGTGTTTTTAGGCTTAACCCATAGCCCAAATGGTCCCATGCATCAAAACCGTAGCAAAAGAACAAAAAAACCGAAATCTACGTTGAACCTTGCGGCTGCAAGGTTCGGGCCGCAAGAACCAGAGCCGAGTTTGCGGCCGGAGACTCCACCGCAAGGTCAACCCAGTCAGACCTTGCGGTATGCACTGTTTTGGTTCAAAATGACTTTTCGACATCTCGAACACCATTTTTGACCCCCGAACTATTTTTCCTAGACTTCTAACACCTCAAAGATTATACCTTGTTAATATCATATTTATTTTATTTATTTATCTATTTATTTAATTTTTATTCGTTATCTTTCAAGATTTTGCAAACGAAAAATCCTTGCGACCATCCGAACAATGTTTTTAACACCCGAACTATTTTTCCTAGCCTTCTCACACCTCAAAGATCATAACTTGTTAATATCATTTTTTTAATTTTATTATCTATTTATTAAATATTTACTTGTTTTCGTTCAAAGTTTACAAACGAAAAATCTTTACGACCTTATAAACCATGTTATTAATGCCCGAATAATTTTTTTTAAATTCTTTACAATCCCAAGACAAAACCTTGTTAACCTCAACATATTTTATTTATTAGATTATTTATTACCTAATTATTTTACTTTCGGTAGTTTTCGGTAATATCATTATTTAAAATAATCTCACGACCCTCCGGACTTGATTTTCGACACTCGATCCCGTTGCATAGGATCATAGGAACCCTTTTAAGGTCATGCCAATTATTTCTAATGTTATTATTTATTTATTGAATTTATTATGGTTATTAATCAATCTAACTTCCTAAATAAAATTTATACAAGCCTAGACTTATTTTTTTAATAAAAACTTTTATTAGATTAAAGTTTCTTGCGTTAGTATTAACTTCTTGGTCATACAAGATTAAGGGCAACGGCCCATTCATAAAAGGTTACGTGATTTCTACGCTTACTTTTTATTTCAATTACCATTGTGATTATTTGTATATTGCTCCGTCTCTTGATTATTGCGCTAGATTGGACCCTAGAGACATGGGGTGACTTATGAGTAGGATTTCATCTAGACTTATTAGACAATGGTTATTTGGGAGAAAGAGATGTCAGAGGACGCCTGCAGGCGGATTGTGTGAAGTGATTTGAAACTGGCGGATAGTCCAGTAATGTGAATTGAAACCGGCGGGTCGTCCGGTGATGATTTAAAACCTGGCGGATAGTCCAGCGACGTTTTATGTTGATAAAACCTGGCGGTGGTCCAGCGATATTTTCTGATGATAAAACCTAGAGATGGTCCAGCGATGTCTTCTGATGATAAAACCTGGAGGTGGTCCAGCAACGTTTTATGTTGATAAAACCTGGCGGTGGTCCAGCGATATTTTCTGATGATTTAAAACCTGGCGGATAGTCCAGCGACGTTTTCTGTTGATAAAACCTGGCGGTGGTCCAGCGATGTTTTCTGTTGATAAAACCTGGCGGTGGTCCAGCGATATTTTCTGATGATAAAACCTGGAGATGGTCCAACGATGTCTTGTGATGATAAAACCTGGCGGTGGTCCAGCGATGTTTGTGATGATAAACCCTGGCGGCGGTCCAGCGATATTTTGTGACAGTAAAACCTGGCGAATAATCCAGAGATGTTTGTGATGATAAACCTGGCGGTGGTCTAGTGATGTTTTGCGATGATAAAACCTCGCGGGTAGTCCAGAGATGTTTTCTGTTGATAAAACCTGGCGGTGGTCCAGTGATAAAATTTTGATGATAAAACCTGGCAGGTGGTCCAGTGAAATTTTGTGATGACAGAACTGACGGGAGTCCAGTAGTAATTTTGATGTGGTGATTAAGATAGGCATACCCTAGTTATGGTCTGGCGTGATTAGCTTTCTCTTGTTGTTAGACTATTGGACAGGAATGAATAAATTCATGTGGGATACTTCTATTTTATTTTCCTGCATTGATAATATATGGTTATCTGCTAGCTGTAATGTAAGAGGGGTGGTTGGGTTGGATTATTCTACTGGGTGATTTATCACTCACGGATACGTCTGTATCCTGGTAAATCGATTGCTTCGGCGATCAATTTGCCAGAGGGCGCAGGATTCAATGGAGAGGATTTGACGATGGTGCAGTTCGACACGGAAAGAATATCAGGAATGGAGATCGAGTACGCTTGGGATCCGTATCAAGCCTAGAGTCGGCTCTGAAGTTAATGTATTTTGAATCAGTAAATCTATCTTGAAATTGTAATAGCGAAACCTTTATTTTGGAAAATTCTATTTATTTAGCAAAATGTTCTTATAGAATTATTTTCTTTTTCTCCCTAAAAATCGGGGCGTTACAGGACTATTAATACCATCTCCCCCGGGGTACTCCTAATACCCCCTAATCCCCGGCTTGCTAGTCCATTGGATTCGTAGTCCTAACTCATTTTTGGTTACCAAACAAAGTATAAGTAGTCCCTTACCAATCCCAAGGCCGAATCCGATTAACAAACGGGGCCCAAAGAGAGACGAAATCGACATACTACTCAAAATCTCGGTGTATGCAACCAGGATCATCCTCGCCCCTTCTCTCCTCCCTGAAACCCTACCCCTACACTGTCGTTCAAGAGCTTCGATTCAACGTAAGCCGAAAGGCCTTCTGACTTGGCAAATATACTACTATTCCATTGCAAGGACCCCATACCTCGGTCCCATAGTCTTAAAACCTCAACGGATGATGATCGAGCTCTATGGCATATTGGCATCGGCAACTGTTCCATCAAGTAAATTGAAGTCCACTAAGAGTGTCTCTAATGGCATAACCAAAACTATTTCTAAAGTTAGTAATGTTGGTCCAAAATATGGCTTATAATGGTATAACCAAATTTAGCAACCTTTGGCTTTTAATCAATAACTAAATTTTGGCATTTGGATAGTCAAAATTAGCAATATTTTCTTATTGAAAAAGTAAATTTAATGGGGGACCACGCTATCTCTCTTTTTTCCCTTCTCCCATCCCTATCGATGTATCTATTTTGCTGGAAAGATAATGGAACGGGGCCTCATTATGGATTTTGGGGGCCTGCATGCTGTCACAAGAGGGCAGCAGGGACAACAGTCCTCCAAAATGTTGTAGTTTCATCCTTAAATCCCATATTTTTTTTAATTAAACGTATTTTTGGGGGCCTGCATAAGTATTTTTTTTAATTAAACGTGAGATGTTGTGATAGAATGATATGTCTCGTAAAATGAAAAATAAGTATTAAAAAAATAAGAACCTTAGCTTAACGCAGGGCAGAGGTATATAGGGGCTGGGTAGCCCCGGCCCCACCCAGTTTTATATTTTTGAGTATATTTTACATATTTTTTATTATAAATATTGATAAAAAAAAAAGTTATAAACCTTACAAACATAATTGAAAGTAAGAACAATTTCCATTTCGAGAACACTAAATTATAGTGAATGATATGATTGCAACAATACTTGAGATTAATCCTTAAATTTATCAAAATCTTCTCATAAAAACTCGAATGAATTGATTTAGTCTAGAAAAAATCATCGAACCAAGATTTCTTTAGTATTTCGGCCTCATCCAACTTCGATTCCGCTCCGCCACTGGCTTAACGGGGTCTCTTTTTGTGGGGATAGCAAAGCAAAAGAACTTATTACTCTTATTTACTGTACAAAGTGCGAAAAAAAACTCCTGACTCGCCAAGCTTCCTCATATGTTTTTTTTGTCCAGATCCGCTCCGGTTCAATGGTTTGGACTAGACGAAATAGTCTACATCGGGACCGTCCATTGGTCAATAGTTCGAATTTATTCAAAACATCTTCTATGAAAAAGTCAACTCTTCCATGGACGAGTTTTCTAACAAATCTTAACCATTCATAATGGATGGTTCATACATGAAATGTTGGCCCACTCCAAACCTTTGGAGTTTAGAGTATCCATTTCCTTCTTTTTTTCGTACGTAAATGGATTCCAATCCCTTATGGTAGTTTCTAGTTTTTGTATTGCTATTTTTTCTTTTCTTTTCTTTTTTTAGCCACCACATCCACTAAGAATAACTGCTATTATAACTTATAGTAGTATTTTTCAAATGTGAAATTTATCTTTGTGAAGACGTTGAATTCATTGTTTAGATGATTGGGTAATAATCGTATATAAACAGTTTTTGAATTAGTTTCTTAAACATGGATCTACATCTTGTTGGGATCATATGATTCCCACGGCTTATGTCTTATTTTCCTAAAAAAAATTATTTTTATTGCTCTTTTCCTTCAATTTATTTTTGGTTTAAATTTTTATCCTTTCTAATTTGTCTCGAATAGAATAATAAAAAAAGTTTTACATTTTGCCATCCTTTTTTTTGGGTATAATCTGCTTATTGATTTTTCTTTTCAAATATGACCCAATTTTTTTACGTTTTGGATTATTCTTGTCAAAACCAATGGAAAAAGTTAGGGGAACACATCGTCTGCACTGTCCAATTTTTCCATTTGTGGTCCATTTTTTTGACACATTTTAATTATCGGAATCACTAATGTTTTAGACCACATCAAGACCACCAATTTTGTTCATAATTGTGTTGATCATATATCTATTAACATGATTACGGGACACATTTATCTTTGAAAAAAAACTCATGTTACATTCATGAAACTAAGAGTCACTGATAGCCGAAATTGGGCTATCTCCAAAATTGTTTTACTACTTTTGTCCCAAAAGGTTTATTCATCATGCAAAACGAGAACACAAAAAAACTTTTGTTTAAATAATTAATTTTTTCACTAATCAATAGATATCATTAAGTTCTCTTAATCTGTGACAAAATTATTGAAGTTTTTTCAACAAAAATATACTTTTAATTCTTGGTTACATGGTAGACAAATATTTTGAGATGGGAGAAGTATTTTTCTTACTAAAATGTGAAAGAAGCCACAAAAAATGTAAATAAAAAATCTAGAATTGAAGTCACTACTGATCATCAGTTTAAAAACTCATGCGATCCTTATGTCAAAATTGGAGACAGCCAAATGCTTTTTTGTCCGGTTTAGACAGCCAAATAAGTATACTTCTTCTTTTTTTTCCTTTTTCTTTTTTGGTGGCAAAAAGTGGAGAGTGTTAGCAAAAAGCCTAAACATGAAAAGAGTGACGAACTCCATGGGGGCAAGATTGTTGTCCACAAGTCGGACGAACCCCTAGAAAGTGCCTTCTTTGCACAATTATGTGTGGCTCGATTACAAGCACATTTGACAAATTTAAACACACAAGACAAAAAATTCTCTAAGAGCTATGCAATCATGCACCAAAACACCAATATCAGAAGGCGGCTCTTTTGCCGTAAGAACTTCGAATCTGATTCATGATTAAACCCGTTTTTTAAATTATTGGAAATTTATAAATCACACCACTTTTTGTCCTTTTTCTACTCATTTGTGTAATAGACAACCAAATGTTGGGTGAAAATATAAATCATATTTAATTTTTAAACCAATATTTTTATAAAAAAATTAAAGCTAAATATTTAAGCCAAAAATTTGCCTTAATTTTAAATTAATGTTGTTAATATATTCCATTAAATTATTTTTCAGCAAAATCAATTTACAAATATTATTGTGAAAACAATTATTCATTTATTCTTTTTGAATAACTTACAAAATTTACTTAATATTTTATTATAAATATACGCTACTAACCTTCAATTAATATTATTAATATATTCAATTAAATTACTTTTAAGTATCAATAAATTGATAAATATTATTTTGAAAATCATTATTCAGTTATTCTTATGATAACTTACAAATTTACTTAATAATTTTTTAAAATATACACTATAGGTTAATTATTATAAGAAAATTTGAGGAAAAAAGCTAAACTAATAATTAAAGGATTTTGAGTGATTTTGTGGGACCTTCGGTTGAATTAAGGTTAGTATTTAATCGCTATAATCGACTATAGCAGCCGGAGTCATTTGATAGAGTGATGATTGTCACGCCCTCGATGTTCAACGTAAATAAATATTCCATTTCAATAAAAGATCATTACATATCATCGATAATACCCCAAAGAGTTCCCAAGTTTAGATTTATACAACATTGGCACACCGGCCCCAAAATAAACAAAAGTACTTGTACGAACAACCCATTAAGTTACAATCAGTTTCGTCAAAAGAATTTCTAAAATGAATAGTTACAAATTCATCTTTACCAAAAGAAAAGTCAATTACAAAGATGATTTTATAACTAAAATAGAGTTAGCTCCCAAAAAGTCTTCATGTCCAAGCATACGAATGCACGCAGCCTAATGTCCAGCATTTTGTCCTGAAAAGAAAGATTAGGTTGAGCTACTCTAGCCCAGTAGGAAAATCTTTACCAATGTTATATGCAAATATGATGATAGGTGCAAGAAAGGAAACAAATGGATACGACTCAATCGATGAAAACAATCAACTAGGAGTATGTCAACCGATCAATACAATCGTTCCAAGTCAAAGTGTCATTGCATTAATGCCATCTAGTTCACAATACTCAAACCTCTCTAACAATCCTGACACGCCACACTATCACGAATCTCCACTAACTATATTTTCACCCCTTGCGTTACAGTACAACATCTCAAGAGTTACCGTATTACCACCCCTCGCGTTACGGCGAACCCTAACAACTCGGGCCATCGTATTACCACCCCTAGCGTTACGAGATCCACTTGGGTCTCCGTGTTACCACCCCTTGCGTCACGAGACTCCCTATACCAACTTCCGACTCACACTACTTTCCTATTCCTCAAGCAAGAACAAACCTTCCTATGATCACACTCGTTTGTGAGACTCCATGCGGTATGCCAACATTATCACATTTGAACCATAAACATGTCCAAACACATCATAGAATAGAATACAACTTCAATCATGTGACTAAATATTCGTTCATGCCAAAGGGAAGTCAACGGAGCAAGAATAACTTCGAATCATCATAGGAAACCAATTGGACACGCTTGAAACGGTTTAAGAGGTGTTACGAAGGTGTTAAAAGTGCCCGGAGTTCAAAACAATTGACGATGAATCAACCAAAGTTCAAAAACTATTTTTCTAAGTCAAGGTACCGATACCTCAAAAAGTTGGTATCGGTACCAAACCGATCCAGAGAGCAGACAGAGATCAAGGTACCGGTACCTCAAAAAGGTGGTATCGATACCTCAAAAAGTTGGTATCGGTACCAACACGTTACAACGGGTGATTTGTAGATTTTGACAGATTTCGATTTGGGCCAAGAACAACGGCCAAGACCCAACTTTTACACCATAATCAACACATATACATATAAAAGAGGTGAAGAAATTCCTACCTCGGGTCAAGGAGCGAAACTCAAGAGATTTTGAACGAGCCCTAGCTCCGAACTCTTCGAAATCAACGAAATACTTTCCTCCGAGCTTGACCCATGAAATTTTGAACTCAACCACGCGATTGAAAGGCTTGAGGGAGGTTGATCCTTGAAGTTTCGAGGTCTAGGAGTGGAGTTTTGAGTGAGAGGAGAGGAGAGAGAGAGAGAGAGATCGGCTGGGAGGGAGAGGGGGGAAAGGATGAGAGAGGGTGAGATGGAGAAAAATGATCTCCTACCCCTTACACACCCCTATATATACTCATACATCTTTAAACCACATATTCACCCCTCAACCTTCTATTCTTTCACTTTGGTCCTCAATCCAAATATTTCTCAATTAATCCATATTTTCTCAATTAGGCATTTAATAAATATTTCAAGAATTAAAAATATTTGAGTCTATACAATGATTGATCGCTGTAATCGACTACAGTAGCCAGAGTCATTTGACTAAGAGCTTAATTGATTGATCATGTTCAATGAATGATGATCGAATATTAATACTATATTGATGTTTGATTGATCATATTCAATGAGTAACGAACGACTATAGTAGTCAGAGTCATTAACCAATTGCATTAATGCTATAGTGATGATTGACCATTAATATAATTGGTTAAAATGAATTAGTTAATGTCAATTGATAGTGATCAATGTAATTAGTAAATGTAGTAGTTAAACGTAATGATTGATGCAATTGGATAATGTAGGAGAAACCACTAACTATTAATCCTTAATGCCCCATTCAGTAAGTCATTTAGTTACATTAATCATTAAGGTAATATGATTTAATTACAAGATAATACAAATTAAGTAAAACTAAGTAACATTTTATTTATTATGGTAGTTACCTTAACTACCCTTATTATGATACATTAGTTATGTTACATAAATGCATACCTACCGGTCATTAATGTCATACTTACCATAAAATAAGACTAAGAGCATCCACAATGTAATAATCAAAACTTGCCACGTCAGCTTTTGATTATTCATTTAGAAGGTTGCTAAAGTAAGCAATGTGAAGTCCCACTGTGGGCTCCCGGGCCCAAAGTGCATTCGAAGAGTCGCCACCTGGATTTTTGAGATGGATGATCCGAGAAACCGAGAACTCGTTTGGAAAAGGCTTTTGGTCAAGCAAAAACGTCGAAACTTTGGATTCGGGAGCCACATTACGAATGGGGAAGGTTTTTACTTAAAAAAAAGCACCCCACTCGCCCGGTAAGACCGGTCTCTACTAGGCATTTTCAAAAGGGGGAGTTCTTAAATATCTTTGGAAAGTCAAGCTCTTTTAATAAAACAAGCAACGGGGAAGGGACAAGGGGAATATGACACATTGGTGTGCAAGTGGTGTCATCTGCACAGGAATGATTGGGATGGTGCAAATAGAACATGAACTGCTTAAAAAACTGTCTGGACATAGCCATCTATCAGACGGCATATCGTAATATCGCGCGCGGCCTTTCATTATGCTGTGCGTGGTATTAACTTTGTCGTCTGACGGTCATCAGTGTTTGAAACATCGCCCGGCATATCGTAAATGACGTGCGTCATTTCTGGAAAACTCAGAAGGTGTATCACCAGATCATCTCAAAAAAAAAATACCGTTTCTCCAAGCCATGTTTGTGAAAATAGCTTTTGATGTGCTTGGTCATTTGGGGTGATCAAGAAAACTTCGTAAAAAGGGCGAAGTATGGCTTGTAGAAATGGTCCTGTCTTAGGAATACTAATGACAGACACCACAGCGATGAAAGCAGACCTGATGAATGATGACCAAGACCCAGACAACTTGAGCAAAAAAACAACGCTTAGCAGATATAACGCGCGTGTGACCATACTATGTCGTGCGCCGCTTTAAAGCGCCGCACAATATAGTCTGCTCAGCACAGTGGCTGTTTTATTCTCTGAAAATGGTTTTTAAGTCAAGGCCTAACCAAAAGGGGTTAGATCTGACAATAGAAAAAGCCCCTTCAGGACCAAGACAGAGCCTAGCCCAAGAAAACTTGATTTTTACCTTTGATCTCGAGTTTGATCGTGGATAGGTGATGAGAGGTGAAGACGGAAGTCGAAAAGGTGTGGGCGGGTAGAATCAAATGTACAATAGTGGTGTGGATATGTAGAATAGATGGTACATGGGTAGTTGAAACATTTACAGTTAGCAGGAAACCAACTTTAATGGTGAGGAGAAAAATGGAGCATTTTGAGAAAAGAAAGGCCTTGAGAATGTTTTTGGAGCACTTTCTCAAGACTTGGGAGTTTGGGGTGGGTGTGAAAGCATGATGAAAGAGAAAGAAAATTGGGAGCCCTTTCCTTTGAGTGGAGGGGTGTATTTATAGGCAAAGAGCCAAAGATTTTGAATTCAAATGGTGAAGGTATTTTCTGGGCGGGCTGGAAATGAGCCATTTTGCAGCTGTGGCTGAAGTAGGCGTGGCCGACAACTGTCTGAGCTAGTCAGAACTTTACCTAAAATGCCGTGCGGTTAACCCCATGATCGCATGCGGCATTGTAACTTTTGATATGTCGTGCGATGTAGGGATGTCCCGTACGGCGTTCCAGGTTCAGTTCAGGGTTTTTGGGTCTTTTGGGCTTTTTGGTTTTATTGGGCTTAGGGAATCCTTTCAAGCTCGTAAAGGCACTGTTTCCTACGTTTCATCATTGGGGCGTTCAAAGGGCCTCCGAGGTCCGAATTGGGGTGTCTATAGTAGTCCCTCTTTAACGTCACTTGGGTACCATTTGATTGATACGAGTGACGCTTAAAGAATAGGCATCCTAATCCGTTGCTCTAAAGTCTTTAAACGGAGAAAAACACAAATTGAAACAAATGACGATGGTGGTCGCGCTCATGGAGCTGCCTACGTACCCTGTTTGCGGGGATCAAACCGGCGTAGTTCAATTGGGACGATGCAAGAAAGACGAGTCCCGGAGGACAAAATTATGCAATAAACGTGAGCAAACTGAGTGCCCGTGGTGCTAAGTGTTATGCAAATATTGTGACAAATTCGAGATGAGCCTTCAGAAGACGGTTAGACCATGGTCCGAGGGGAAAAGAGGCTCTAGGTCGGTTAGACCGTCGCTCGATTAACAAGGAGGCTTAGGTCCTTTTGACCGTTGCTTGATTTGAACGAAAAGCTTAGGTCCTTTTGACCGTCGCAGATTGAAGGGGAAGCTTAGGTTCTTTTGACTGCCGCTTGATTTGAACGAAAAGCTTAGGTCCTTTTGACCGTTGCAGATTGAATGGGAAGCTTAGGTCCTTTTGACCGTCGTTTTGACCGTCGCAGATTGAATGAGAAACCCTCGGGAGGCGAAATTCGAGGCGAGCCTTCGGGAGGCAAAAATTACGATGAGCCCTCGGGAGGCAAAATTCGAGGCGAGCCTTCGGGAGGCGAAAATTACGACGAGCTCTCGGGAGGCGACATTTGAGACGAGCCCTCGGGAGGTGAAAATTTGAGACGAGCTCTCGGGAGGCGAAATTTGAGACGAGCTCTCGGGAGGCGAAATTTGAGACGAGCCCTCGGGAGGCGACATTTGAGATGAGCCCTCGGGAGGCGAAAATTTGAGACGAGCCCTCGGGAGGCGAAATTTGAGACGAGCCATCGGGAGGCGAAAATTACGACAAAATTCGGGAGTAACAATGTTACGCCGAGTCCCAGAGAATGAATACTGCGAGAAATACGAATACGGCGGGTCCTCAAGGGACGAAAAATTCCTTGAGTCCCGGGAAACAAATGATCTCATAACCAATGCACGACATCCTAGAGGATCGTTGCTGCAAAACGGCTAGAGTGTTTGATTTCCAAGGAGATTTTGGTGGCTGGATTGATCAATTTCCGAGAAAATGAATTTAATCCCCTGGAGTCAATATGCCATGCGGTTTACCATACCGCCGCGCGGTATTTATCTTTCTATTCAACTCTTCGATTTCCGAGGACAGTCGGCTGGTTTAAGGGTGCCCATTAATGCGGGCGTGCCCTTTCGGCGGCTGTAACTTCCTTTTAAGGGATGGGGGGTACTTCATTCCATGCCCCACCATCAGAACTTCTCATGTCTCTCCTTTTCCAATCTAAAGAAAGACAGGTTACTCTTAAGATTTCAGCCATGGTGGAGAATGATTTGGCAACGCGGGTTGCGTCTCTGGAAGCCGAAATGGGTTTCTACCGAGAGGAGATTGAGTCGCTCAACCGTCAGATTGCAAGGCTCATCTCCACAATCCGTACCCTTCGCCGCGCGGTGTCTAACCTTCAAGACTTTGCGTTCGATCAACTAGACGACAAGCACGACCCGGAGTACGCGCCGGGGCGTGACTCGGATGAGACTGCGAAGGACTCGGAGGGGAATCCGAACGGTTTGGATGACCGTTCGGGCGAAGGGGACAGCGCCTCCGGTGGAGGAAGCGATTGAGGGTGAGGATGAAGAAGAAGATAAAGGGGCAGTAGGACCTTTTCTTTTTTTTTTTGAACTTATTGCGAGGAAAATTCCGGGGGTTATCCCGGTTTTATGAAATGAAAAGTCCCCTTGCTTACTACTATTCGCCTGTTTGCTTTTCTTGTCTGTGAATAAACTCAAATGAACGTAAACGTCATCGTCTGGATTGCCAAGAATTGCTCTCAGAAACCAAACTGTCGAAATAACCCATTATGCCGTGCGTGGCATATGAAGTGCCGTGCGTCGTGGCAACTCGAAGAATTTCATGCATTCAAACTGATACGCCGTGCGTTTAGTCCAATATGCCGTGCGGCACTTCAGACTTCAAACTCGGTCCAGATTTAACTCCAAGCGAACCAGTTCCAGGGGAGTATATACGGGTGAGGCGTATACGATACGCCCCACCGTTCGAAATTCCCTCCTCTCTCTCTCGTTTCTCTCTCACATCTCTCTCTCTCACGTTTCTCTCTGCTCTCTTTCTCTCTCTCCCGATCATCTCTCTCTTTCTCTCGTCTCTCCCCCTGCTCTCTCTCTCTCTCTCGTCTGCTCTCTCTCTCTCTCACATTGATCATGGACGACACAGATATGACCGAGGGTGATCACCCGCCGAGGGTCGAGGTTACACCACCCCCGGTCCCTCCGGAGGGTGACACGGCGATCGAGGAGATGCCGGAGACCACGGGGGTTTCGGCTCAGGCAGCCGCGGCCGAGGAGGCCACGGCCTCACCTGCCGAGGCGATCGGCGGCGGTGGTGGTGACGGCGGCAGTGAGGTAGTGGCCGGCAACAGCCAAGGCACGGAGAGTTCAGGTGCAATGGCCAGAGGGGGTGAGGAGGAGGCGACGGGTCGATCGGAGGGTGTGACTGGTTTGGAGGAGAGGGCCACGGAGGCTCGTGGCGGCGGGTTGAACGGAGCGGAGGTGGAGACGGAGGCCTCTCCTGTGAGGGAGCCTCGGGGCGACTTGGGGAAGGCCCCCATTGTCGAGGAGGAGCGGGAGACGCCGGCCATGTTTGTTGGTAGCGGCGTAGGTGCGGGGTCGTCGCGCCACGTAGGTTTGGGCGACTACCTAGAGGCGGCGTCCTTAGAGGACTTGGTAGAGACCTTGCGAGGAGTGCCTGGGTTTGGCAGAGGCCTTACTGGAGTCCCAGGAGACAGAGTTACGGGCTGAGCTTGAGGCTAGGGAGATGGAGGAGCCATGGGTTGAAGAGGAAGCTGGAGGTGAGGCAGTCCCCGGAGGAGCGTGGTGGATGAGGCGACGGAGGCCTTGCGAGGCCGAGGGGCTTACGACGAGGCGGCCTACGTGCCTTTCCAGCACGTAGTGGTGCCTTCTCTTCTGGACGCCTACAGGCCGGAGAGGCCTACGTACGACGTGTCCCTAGTCCTGAGGGATCCACAGCAGCACCTCTCTGCGCCGAGACGAGGTATACTTTAAACACTTGCATTTTAATTCAATCATATGATGCTTTCAATCCATCGTTTTGAATATTATACCTGCCTTGTATACTGCGCTTATTTACTGACTATTGCTGATTCTCTGCAACAGGGGATCACGATCTCGTGCTACGGGGGTGCGGCAGATGTGCCGAAGTTCTGGGAGAGGCTCTCCGAGACTGCGAGGGAGATGGTGAGGCTGTCTGGCTTTGGGGCGTTTGTGAGTGTGTTGACTCGGGCGAGCAATGACCGCCAGGTGGTGAGGGCACTCGTTGAGAGGTGGTGGGACACGACGAACTCGTTCCACTTCTCTTTTGGCGAGATGACAGTGACGCCGTTGGACTTCTCGGCGATCACTGGGCTGAGGGTCGGAGGTGACCCTATCCCTTACGACGCCACTACAGGGAGGAGTGCGGCGTTCTAAAGAGAGATGCTGGGGTACGTGCTGAGGGCGGAGAAGGAGGATGCCCAGTACGCCCAGCTGCTAGGGTTTTGGACGGAGGAGGTTCCGACGGACAGAGTACAGCTGGAGCAGATGACGAGGTGCTTCCTATTGTACGTGTTCGGTGCGCCCCTGTTTCCCAATAGGCGCAACCGAGTACACCTTTCACTGCTGCCAGCTTTGAGGGACATAGACGAGATTGCCCGTTTTAACTGGGGTGGCGCGGCTTTGGGAGCATGCTACGCCTTCATGGGGTCTCTCTCTCGAGGAGCGGGAAAGAGCCTCGGCAGATACTGGAGAGTCTGGGAGGTACATTTCAAACTTTTCTCATGCTTACTTTACCTTTCGTTCATTCACTGCATATCTTGTGCTAATCCTTGATGTTTGATTCTACAGCTATGGATGTACGAGGTGCTCGACATGTACCCTCCCGAGACTTCTTGTCTTAGTGACACGATACTTCCCCGAGCTCTGCGTTGGTCAAAGGAGCACCGGGGGGTGAAGAAGGGAAAGGGCGATCTGAATGCCTACCGCCTCTACTTGGACGAGTTGCGTCCTGATAGGGTATGACTAGACTTTACACGCTTCCAGCTTTTGATCATTAAGTCAATTTCTGTTTGGATGTCATGCTGATGTTGTATGCCCTTGATTGCAGGTTCACTGGCGTGTATGGGACCGCCTTGAGCTCCCTTTCATGGTCCGGAGCAGGGAGGTGACAAGGGGGAGGGTGCTTCTTGAGTCCCCTTACGGCTGGCAATGGTACTTGGGTGACTGGGTGTCACGTCAGTCGTTGAGACTGGACGTTTTCCGAGTCCCTGGGCCACTTCCTCCCTTCGTGCAGCGGACGAGCTCGTACACTAGGGAGGAGGTCGAGCGGTTCGTGCGGCCAGACCTCGAGCTGGAGCCGCTTTTTCGGGCAGACGCTGACTACTCTGAGTATCGGGCTCGGTACTTGATGCCGGGTTTTGGGATACGAGCTGCCTGGGAGGCGACGCTACTGGCATCAGTTGGTAGAGGTGGTAGAGGTGGAAGAGGAAGAGGAAGAAGAGGAGAGAAAGGAAGAGGAAGAGGAAGTGAAGGCGGCGGTGGCGGTGCGGGTTCGAGCAGGGCTAGTTTGCCCGTACTTTCTTGGACGGTGGACATGGTGACTGCTCAGGGGGCTCCTGGTGTAGTGGTGGTGCCACGTCCTACAGCTACAGCTCCGGAGTTTCTTGCTCGGGTATGACACGTCCTTTTTCGCTTTTGCATGCACTTGCTATTATCACTGCACATTCTAATTGATTTTCCTATTATGCAGGCGACTCCGGAGTACGTGAAGGAGATGGCGGAGGCCATGATGGACCTGGAGCAGCTGGTGAGGTAGTATACCATGGGGCATGCTCCAGAGGTGCTCCTTCGTGCTGGCGGGATGATGGTAAAACTCTCGAACTCTGACTATTTAATTTGCTTCTTACTGTCTATATCATGATTATGATGCAAATGATGATTGCCATGTTATTGCAGGCTAGAGGAGGGGCTTCACGAGGGTTGCGTAGGAAGTCTGTGCGCATGCCAGTGCCACAGGCTTCCTCTGCTGGCTCTTGGGAAGAGCCTCCGTCGAAGAGGGCACAACATTCGACGGGGGCTAAGGACGAGCCTATCGATGTCTCGGATGAGACCGAGGAGCCTACTGATATCGACTTGGAGAGTACTTCAGGGAGTACCGTGCCCAGGGCGACTGGTACTCAGGAGGTAGTTAGCTCTCCGGCGGCGGAGGAGGTTTCTGAGGAGGACGAGGAAGAGGAGGAGGACGAGGACTGAGATGAGGACTGAGTTTTTGCTTTTGCCGTTTTGATGGAGCCTGTGCGCTTCTTTTTATAGGGTGCCTGTTTACCCTTGGTAGATAGGATTTTGAGCAGCAGGCCTGCATGCCTTATTCTGTACTTCGACTCATGGAGACTTTTGAAATTTCATGGAAAAATTGTTCCTTCATTGCTTATGCCATTCAATTCCTTTCATTGTTGTTGTATAAAGAAAATTGAATAACTAAAACATTAACCGGAGTGTGCAACTAGCCATTGGTCATGAAACTAAACTGGATTTGAGGTTTGGAGAAAGCAACATGTTGACAAATAGTAATATTGACGAAGGAATAGAAGTCAAAGAAAGTAATTGAATAACTTCGAAAGATTGGCACCAAATACAAGAATTTGCAAAACTGCCCTTGTCACCGACTCTCATATGGTCATGTGTGATAATGGCAACTTGACACATGACTCGAAAATTTGACCCTGCGTTTGAAAATCGCTTGAAAAGCAAGAAAATGTTGACTTTGAGAGGCGATATTCTCAAATTTTGGCTTCGGACACGAACCGGAACTTGGACTAAGTCACTTTTGACTGTTATGACCTGTGAGACTCGAAAAATCAACTTGAAACGACCCAAAACAGATTTTGGTACCTCAATACGGTTTAAGAATTGGACTTTATCGACTTTTTGTGCCATGACCTCAAATTTTTAAGAGTTGACTCAAAGCAAAACTTCCCGAAGTCCCAAATACCTATTGAGGTGTGCTCTGGGGGTTGGTGATGCCTTAAAGTGCCTTGAATGGATTCCAGACCTCTGCTGTCAAAATTCTGCAGAAATGCAGAGATAGTATGCCGTGCGCGGTTTTAAAACGCCGCGCGTGGTTTCAGGTAACTTCGCGGCGTATCCATGTTATGCCGTGGTGTTTCTTCAGTTTTGGTATACCGCGCGTTGCTCCAATATGCCGCGCGGTATTATTTTCCTGACAATCTGTAGCCTGTTGCTTCCCAAGACAGATTGCGCAATGGCTGAGGTTTTGACTTCTTTAATGCTATTTCCGAGCCAATGCATGTCCGTGCTGAGTTTTTGAGGTATGACTAAGCTTTTCTTTTTTTTTTCAACACAAGACTCATGGAAAAATTGCACTTTTGGACACCCAAGGCTCTTTGAAAGTTGAAGTTGTCTCCTCAATCCCTCCTATAAATTCAGGCCTTGAGCCTCAAACTTTCCACATTCTTCTTAAACTTTCATTTTCTTTAAGCTTTTTCCTTCCTCTCAATGGCTCTTTCTCTCACCAGTTCTCTTCGCCCATGGTTGGTTTCTATGGAAGGTGTCGATTGGCTCAACTTTCGGGCTCATGGCCTCTATTCCATGAGGTACCTTCGCAACATCCGCCTTCGTCCCAAACTTTTGAGGGCAGCCACGAGTTTTTGGGATCCGGAGGTGCATGTGTTCCGCTTTGGCGAGCAAGAGCTTTGCCCCACCATGGAAGAGTTCCGCGCCTATCTTGGCGGTTTCGGCTCTAGAGAGGTCATTGTCCCTCCTGTGCGTGAGAACTTTTCTAAGGTCCTTGCTACTTCCCTGGGGTTGAATGATGGTATTGCTCGTTACTTGGTTAGCAATGGTCACCTCAACGTGATGCGCCTCATTGAGATGTTCTCCCCTCTTGGTGATCTGGCAAACGCGACCTACAAAACTCGGCGCATGACTGCTCTTTACATGTGCCTGCTTGCCGCCTACTTCTTGGTTCCTTCCACTGGTCATGTTAGTTCGACATTGGTTAGCATTGCTGTGCAGATTGAGGCTCGGAAGGATGTGGTTCCTATGGTTTTGGCTGAAACATTGATCGGTTGGACAAGGTCCGTTCTGGAGAGACCGGAACTTTTGGGGGCAGCCCTCTCCTCCTACAGGTTGGCTTCTCACTTAGCTCTCCTTTTTTTTGCTTTTCTCACGTTCTCATTTTACCTCAACACTCGACTTAGCTTTCTACGGTTTCTTACTTGTTTTCTCTCCCTTGCAGGTCTGGCTTTGCGATAAGGTGAATGTGTTGACCATCCCTCCAGGCAATTAGAGGTACGAAGCTAGGCTGCTGTCTCAACGATGCTTCGAGTTTGCGGACAGACGAGTTTCCGAGTGGGTTGACTTCTTCAGGCATCTGCGAGCTGAGACTATTTCTTGGAGGTGCTCGTGGCTGGACCTTCCACCTATGACAGTGCACTTTATGGGTCCTCAGTGGGTTGTCCTTGCTGGTTTGGAGGCTTTTACCTTCTACATCCGTTACCGGATCCAGCGTCAGTTGGGTCTGCGACAGGCAATTCCTGCAGAGGTTCTTGTGAATGTGGCTTTGCCTCTTTTCCGCCACTCTGTTCTCTGCAATTATCAGCGGCTCTGGAGGTCTCGCGAGGTGACTGACGCACATCCCTACCCATCTGTGGCGATACGCGGAAGTTACCGGAAATGGCTTAGGAGGGATATTGCTGCAAGGGCTGGGGCTTAAAGAAACTGACTCGACCCTACTTCCTTGACTTTTGAATAAACTGTGGACCCATCTCTATCATGTTATACTTTTGTTTTTCGAAAACCATGTTCAGCCTTATGTATTAGAAGCTGCTGTATTAATAAAAATGAGTTATGGAGGGTTTCCCCCTCTTTGATTCCGTGCTTTGAATTCTCGCAACCTGGATTTTTATTCTGACTATGACCGGGCCTCGAAGCAAGGCTGCCTACGTATCCTTTTTGGTAAAGGAATCAGGTCATGACGTAGTTCAAGGTAGGGTTCGCTTTGGTTTCGACACTCTCCTTTTGCGCTCTAATTTTTGCCTGGTACTGCCATTTCGGGTTTTCGGTCTAGTGAGCTCATTTATTGTGTGCCTTAACTTTTGCCTAGAATGCCCTTTGCGAGTTTTCATCCTAGCAGGCTTTTGCTCTAACTTTTGCCTGGGACTGCCTGCCCTTGCAGTTTCCAGCCCAGCGAGCTTCTCTCAGGGGTAATAACGCTTGAGTTGATCCAGGTTGACCAGAGTTGAGAATTCATTCCCGTCTAAGTCAATGAGTTGCGTGGCCCCTCCAGACAGGATGGTTTTGATGATGTAAGGTCCAGACCACTTTGGCCGAAACTTTTCGCGCGGGTCGTAGACTGGCGCCCGAATTTCTTTCAAGACCATGTCACCTTCGGCTAAGTCCCTGCTTTTCACTTTCCTGTTGAACGCACGTGCGATTCTTCTCTGGTATCCTTGAATGTGATAAAGAGCCCTTAACCGGCGTTCGTCAAATAGCATGAGTTCCTCAAACCGATTGCTTAGCCATTCCGCTTCTTGGACATTGCACTCGATCATAGTCTGGAGGGATGGAACCTCTAACTCGATGGGGGGTACAGCTTCTATTCCGTAAACCATGGAGTAAGGGGTTGCCCCCGTTGGTGTACGTATGGACGTGCGGTATCCCCATAAAGCTAACGGTAACTGCTCGAGCCAGTCCCTTGCGGATTGAATGGTCTTCTCTAGAATGGCTTTGATTGTTTTGTTAGCAGCTTCCACTGCCCCGTTAGTCTGTGGTCGGTAGGTGGTCGACTTGTGTACTTGGATTTGGAACTCATCCAAAATTTCCCGAGCTCGCCCTTTGAAATGAACCCCGTTGTCGGACACAAACGCTTGAGGGACTCCATATCGGTAAATGACATTTTGCTTGATGAAGTGAGCAACTTGAACCGCGGTCAGGGTAGTATACGAAGCAGCCTCTACCCATTTTGTAAAGTAATCAACCGCTACCAGAATAAATTTGTGGCCATTGGAGGCTGTTGGCGTGATTCTCCCAATGCCGTCGATACCCCACGTTGAGAAAGGTCAGGGCGAGGTCATTTGTTGCAGTTCATGCGGCGAGACATGCGTGAGGTTGGTGTGAATCTGGCATTTGCGACATCGTCGTACGTATTCCACACATTCTGTCTCCATGGTGGTCCAAAAGTATCCCTGCCTCATAATCTTCTTAGCGAGCATCATACCGTTCATGTGAGGGCCACATACACCTTCGTGAATTTCTTCCATTACCTTTCTTGCTTCAGCACCGTGGATGCATAGTTTGTGCATGCCACAGTGTGACCTTCGGTATAGGTTTCCTCCACAGATGATGTACTGAGCTGCCATTCTTTGGAGGGCAATTCTGTCTTTCTTACTATCCTCAGCAGGGTATTCCCCTCTTTCCACGAATCTCCAAATATCATAATCCCAAGGGTGGCCGTCATCGGGCTCTTCGATAATCATGACATGTTGGTATACTGGTGTATCTCTTTACTTGATCAAAATTGGTCTTAACTTTACACCGACAGGGATTTCAACCATGGAGGCCAACGTCGCTAACGCATCTGCGAATTGATTCCTGAGTCTCGGGACATGAGTGAACGTTACTTTACTGAAATGGGGAATGAGATCCTCGAGATCTTGATGATACGGCTTCAATTTCTCTTCTTTAACCTTCCAGTCACCGTTTGCTTGAGAGACAACCAGGTTTGAATCTCCTACCACTTCCAAATTTTCTATGCCAATCTCGATGGCTGCTTCCATGCCCACAATGCAAGCCTCATACTCTGCCTGATTGTTGGTGACCTCAAAGTTAAGTTTGAATGCAAGCGGGATGTGCGACCCATCGGGTGAAATTAACAGCACACCGATCCCATATCCTTTTTGATTAGCTGCTCCATCAAAATACAAACGCCAAATTTCCTCGGCCATAGTCATTATGTCTTCGTCAGGGAACTCAGGTTCAGCATCTTCCCCTCCCTCGACTGGACAGTTGGCCAAGAATTCAGCGACAGCTCTTCCCTTTACTGATTTTCTGGTGACGTACTTTAATTCAAATTCTGCCAACATCAACAGCCATCGTGCCATCCTCCCCGTGAGTGCTAGCTTCTCAAACAAGTACTTCAGGGGATCCATTCGAGATATCAACCTCACTGAGTAGGCCAGCATGTAATGTCTCAACTTTATAGAAGCCCATACGAGTGCCCAACATGTCTTTTCTAGCGGAGTATAGCGTTCTTCAGATCCGACCTTCTTTTTGCTAAGATAGTAAACAGCCATTTCAACCCCATCGTCTCCTTCCTGTGCCAACATACACCCCATTGAAGACGAGGTGACTGACAGATATAGGATCAAAGGTTTTCCTGTTACAGGTGGCATCAAGACTGGCGGATTCTGTAGATAGGCTTTGATGGCCTCAAAAGCTTGCTGACATCTGTCGTTCCATACAAATGGTATTCCTTTCTTGAGCAGGCGAAATATGGGTTCACATGTTGAAGTCAATTTTGCAATGAATCTGCTGATGAACTGTACTTTGCCAAGAAAACTCCTTACATCCTTCTCGGACCGCGGTGATTCCATCCCCAAAATGGCCTTAATCTTTGATGGGTCGACTTCGATGCCACGAGTGGTAATCATGAACCCAAGCATTTTTCCTTTAGTGACCCCGAACGTGCACTTAGTAGGATTAAGGCACATTCTGTACTTTCTGATTCTCTCGAAAAACTTCCTGAGCGCGGGTAAATGCTCGTCTCGCTCTTTTGCCTTAACGATCATGTCATCTATATAGACCTCCACTTCCTTATGAATCATGTCGTGCAACAGGGCGGTGGCGGCCCGCTGATAAGTAGACCCGACATTCTTCAATCCAAAGGGCATGACCCGATAACAATAAGCTCCCCACTCGGTGACAAACCTGGTTTTCTCCCGGTCTTCCGGGGCCATGAGGATCTGATTGTACCCTGAGAAACCATCCATGAATGAAAGCAAAGCATTGCCGGCGGTGTTGTCAACCAATATGTCAATGTGCGGTAACGGGAAATCATCCTTCAGGCTTGCTTTGTTTAAGTCTCTGAAATCGACACAGACCCTAATTTTGCCATCCTTTTTTGGAACAGGAACAATGTTTGCGACCCATTGGGGGTATTCAGTAACCATAAGGAATCCGACATTAATTTGTTTGGTTACCTCCTCTTTTATTTTAAGCACCCAATCGGGCCAAATACGTCTCAACTTTTGTTTTACCAGTTTTGCATCGGGGTAAAGGGGAATCCTGTGCTCTACGATCTTAGGATCGATTCCGGGCATATCAGCGTGTGACCATGCAAAAACATCCTCGAATTCTTTAAGCAAATCTGTGAGAGCTTGGCGCTCTTCTGCGGATAGCGCGGAACCGATCTGGACTATTCGAGGATTCCCTTCATCCCTCAGGTTTATTGAGACAACTTCTTCTTTTACAGGCTGAGCATGCCTTTCATCTTCCCTTTCGATTAGGGATCGAATTTCTTTGGGGATGCCCCCATCGAGATCGATCTCTTCATCATCAGGGTCGACACAGTTTATTTCAAAGTCAGGAAAGTAAGCGGAATCAGGTCCATTTATTTCATCATTAGCGAAGGGCTCAGGGGCACCATACACTCGAGTGGACTCAAATTCAAAGTACAGACTCTGAGGAGTCGGGCCAAGAGGCACCAACTCTGACTTGACAGACTCAGAAGACTCAAACTCAGACTCGGATTCCGACTCAGATTCAGACCCATGACAAGTTGCATTCGGTACGAAAGTCCAATTTCTGTAATTTCCAGCAACATCCATGATGAGTGAAGTTGGATCTTCTGGAGCCCCCTGCTCCATCATCAGCACTTCAGCTTCCGTGGCTATACTCATTGGTTCATCTTCTTCAAACAAGATCGCTAGACTACCCATGGCAAAAACTTCAATCCAATCGGCCGGCTTCTCTCGCTTTTTCACAACTTCAATCTCTTCCTCATTTTCGGGCCAAACATCGTTGGCGAATATCTCGAATCCTGGCAGCAGAGTGTTGGTTTCCTTATCCAAAAACGGCTCCGGCTGACCTTGGTATATCTGTTTAGCTTTCTCTTTGATAAAGTAATCCTCCAACCGATCTCCCTTCTTCACCTTTCTGTCACCCGAAGGTAGATATCCTAAACCAGCTGTACGAATCAAAGTTCCTTGAGTTTCAAACTTTGCAGGACCTTGCAGGTTCTTTCCCAGCCCCAGCCCTGGCATAAAGGACATCTTTTGCATTATCTTGATGGCAACGTTACTGATGAGAAAGTCATCATCGATCCTGACCGAGGAGATTGATTTGGAGGTATCCAACAAAAATCCTCCCAAGGCAATATCCTCCTCCCCATGTTGAATTTCTAAGAGCGGGGCAATATTTCGACAGGGGCGCGAATTCCGGAATCTCCATGGATGGTGAGCATCCCAGTTTCAAGTCCCAATCGGACTTTTTGGTGAAGCGTGGAAGGCACAGCCATGATATCTGGTCGGTGCAGCCACGGCCTTCTTAACAGTAAATTGAAGGAAGTGAGGATATTTACCACATGAAATTCCACCTCGGTTTGGTATGGCCTGAAAGTCATGGGGAGCATGAAGGGTCCAACTACATCCCGGCGGGTGTTGTCATATGCTCGAACCTTGATTTTGAGGAAGAGAAGTCTTTATTCTTGTACCTCAAGCAGTAGGCAACACGGAGTGGGCAGACATTGATGGCGGACCCATTGTCAATTAGGATCACGGGAACCCACTTTCCATGGCATTTCAGGGTGACATGCAGTGGCTTGTTATGGTCGGTTCCTTCAGCAGGCAAATCTCGGTCAGTGAAAGTTATGGCATGTTTGATGGGTATGGTCTTGATAAGCGCCACAAGTTCATCAGGGGTTATAGAAGAAGGGACTTTTAGGTGAGAGAGGGCTTGGATGAGTCCTTCGCGGTGACGGGTGGAATGAACAAGCACATCCCAAATAGACATCTTGGCATGAGTTTGTTCGAGTTGCTGCTTGATCATCCCTTACAGATTTTTCTCAGGACGGGAAGGCTCTTTGGTTGGTGGAGCAAAAGGTTCGAAAGTGTTTTTGGTCGGGGTTAAAAAAGGATCAGAAGGTTCTTTGGCTATTAGAGCTGGAGAGTTGGAGGATTCCCTGACTTGGAGGTTAGGGGGTTGGTAAATCTGGCCACTCCTGGTCAAATGGCTGATTTGACGATACTTCGGTTCTTCATCCCACAGATCTGCAAGGGCCTTGCGCTTGCTTCCGATGGTCGTATCACGAAGATCAGCAACCAGGCCTGCGATAACCAAGTCATCCCAAAGATCTTCAGGCTTCCATTTCTCAGCCTCTATTATTGTCTTGTTCACGGTCCATTCCTCGTTTCCTACCTTTATGTTAACAATCTCGGTGTTTGCCCATGAGCTTGCTTTAACCCCTGGTTCATCTTCCCATAAGTTCATCATGGCAACGTCAGCGTCTTCGGGAGAAATGACTGACGGCTCAGACTTGACTTCATCTACAAGGAAATCAATCGGGTTAAACTCGTTACTGGCTACTTCTTCTTCAGGTTCTGGTGGCTTTGGATACGAGGCAAGGCCTACATTGTTGTATGGATCGTTGGCGATGAGGTCATTGAGGTAGCAGGAATTTGGTTGAAGGAGAGCAAGTTCAGACCAATTGCAAATCACTGTCTGAGGCTGGTATTCTTCTGCGAACAGCATGGGTAGAGAAAAGGTATCTAGAGGGTCATTTCTAGCCAAGAGTTGGTATTCATTCGGGGTCGGATCCCATTCCCATTCAAGCATCTCTTGAGGGACTTGAAAATTCTCATTTTGGTTTTCGAACATCATGTACGAAGAAAACCCATCGAGAGGGTCAGCGTGAATATTTTGCCAGTCAACTTCCCATCCAGGCGCGAATGGTGGTTCAACAATTCTCTGGACATTGGCAGCTTCGAATTCCTCCCAATCAGAGATCAAATTTCCCTAGGGGTTTTCTTCTTCCCACAGGTAGCAAAGAGCAATCTCTTCGGGAATTGCCACAACTAGTCTTGGCTCAGTATGAGGAATAATGAAAGGGTTGGATCGAATTCTGGAGAATCTTGGCTAGGGGCCAGGGTGATTTGGTTAATGCGGAAAGGAGTGTTGTGTTGTGGCAAAGGGTTTGAGACGGTGTTTGGTTTGTCTGAAGGTGGGGTATCAATGACCTTGTTATCAATGAGATTCTGGATTTCATGGCGAAGGCGGATGCAATTATCGGTAGTATGGCCAGGCATTTGGTGGAAATCGCAGTAGACACTTTGGTTTAGGTTTGGTGGGATGGTTTGTGGCGGCGAAAGAGGTTTCAGCACTCCGACTTCTGTGAGTTTTTTAAGTAGAGTGGACCTAGGGGTACTGAACTGGGTAAAGACTCGGTTTTGGATTTTTGGTTTTTCGGAGATTTGGTTAACCTCCACAGGCTTGGTGGATGAGGTCCCTATTTGATTGGCATTCCCGAAGAGAACATTGCTACTTCCTGAGTACGCCTTTTTGGACTTTGATTCCGTGTCCTTTTTCTCCAAGGTACCATCCCGTAGAGCTTCTTCTACAGCTAGACCAGAGTCGTAAAAGGTTTCGAAATTCGGGGCTGCTTGGGAAAGAACCATGTATGGGGCAAAAGAGCCTGGCAGATTCTTGGTTATAATTCGTATCTGTTCCTTCAAATCAGGTTTGTTCTGCATTTGAGCGGCCTTAGCCCTCCACCGTTTCACAAAATCAGCGAAGCTTTCCTTTTCACCCATTTTGGTACTTTCTAATTCTCTCGTGGTCATTTTTAGATCGACATTGAAGTCATATTGGGCCACAAAGGCTGTCCCAATATCTTCCCAAGTCCTTTTCTTGGAAGGTTCAAGAGTGAGGAACCATTGCGAAGCCGGGCCGGACAGGGACTCATGAAATAGTTGGGCCATGGCTTCCTCCTCGATTCCTCGCATGGTAAGGGAACCCACATACCCCTGGAGATGAGCCCTTGGATCACCATTACCATCGAACTTTGCAAAGTCCACACCTTTGAACTTTTCTGGTAGTTTGGCGTTTGGAAATAGGCACAACTTGCTCATGTCTATTTGTCCTTTCCCAAGTCGTTTGGCTTCTTGGACAGACTGCTCTAGTTTGTCTATCTTTACGACAAGGGCTGCCAAGTTAGGGTCTAATGCCGGTGATTCTTCTTTGGGTTGTTCAGATTGTGGGGGAGGCTTAGTTTGTAGCTTATCACTAATCTCCTGCATGGTTTCCATCATCATAAGCACATCCTTCTGCATGGACGTAACAGAAGCCTTGAGTTGTGCATCCATACCAGCGATGGATTGTTTGAATTGAGCGTCCATGGCAGCTACATTTTGCCTGAGCTCGTCTACTCCGTTTCCTTGGTTAGCCATGGGTGAGGGATTTGCAGATGATTCTTCTACAAAAGGCCTTATGGGTTCTTTTCCTAACAACAACCGCCCTTCCTGTTCTATTTGGACTTCAAACAATTGGGTTTCTTCCAGGGTGTTTGTGCGAACTAGTCTTTGGAACGGACGAAGCCAATTGGGTATAGCCTCTTCTTTTTGCGGGCGTCCAATGTTTGCGGGTGTCCAATGTTTCAGTACTGCCAACAAAGCAAAAAGGGAGCAACTCATAACTGATCTCGAACGCTCGTCCTGCCTCTTATGCGCCTCTTAGCAACTAAGCCTAGGACCTACCGTGATTTGAGTCTCACTTAAGACGTTTGTGCAGAAGATTTCCAATAGTCCGGGTAGGTGCTGTCAGGTAGGTTAAATTCCGAGTGCTTCTGAACCAGAGCCAATCCCCTTACCTTGACCATCCGAGGCAGAGCAATGTGACTATCGGAATCCGGGCACGCACGTACCCAAGGTTAGGCTCAAATCAGGGGAGCCGTTCGGGCACGGCAAACACCGGAGGTATCGCAAACTCCATGGATTTAAAGTCTCCTAGACCGACTGGAGTAACCTAAGAATTCTAATGGAATCCTATCCTCTAGCCCGCAAGATGCAATCATGTATGAATGATATGAATGTACAGAAAAGAAATGCACATAAGCAGAATATAACACGTAAGTCCTAATCTCCGGGTCCCTGTCCTAGTTGGGAAGGTTCTATGGCTATGTACAAGTGCAGAAGGCCGGTTTTGGTCTCAAAAGGGTTCCCCAGACTAGAGTCAAGATGTACTACCCCATGTCAAGTGTATTGCAAAACAATGGTCGAACAACACGTTGGCCCATCATAGTCGAGGGTTGCTAGGCGTTCCGGGAGAGCTTGTCACCGGTAGATCGGGCAAGATAGCCGAAACTCACTAGCGAGGCTTGTGCAGTGCAGAGTGTACAAGATAAAAGAATCTCATTTTCCAAAAGATATTAAAGACCCCCTTTTGAAAACACCATTCAAGCTTGGCTCTCGTATTTATTCGAATAAAAGTAAGTTTTGAAGTTTCGAATAAGAGCCCCCAGCAGAGTCGCCATTGTGGGCTCCCGGGCCCAAAGTGCATTCGAAGAGTCGCCACCCGGATTTTTGAGATAGATGATCCGAGAAACCGAGAACTCGTTTGGAAAAGACTTTTGGTCAAGCGAAAACGTCGAGACTTTGGATTCGGGAGCCACATTACGAATGGGAAAGGTTTTTACTTTAAAAAAAAGCACCCCACTCGCCTGGTAAGACCGGTCTCTACTAGGCATTTTCAAAAGGGGGAGTTCTTAAATATCTTTGGAAAGTCAAGCTCTTTTAATAAAACAAGCAACGGGGAAGGGACAAGGGGAATATGACACATTGGCGTGCAAGTGGTGTCATCTGCACAGGAATGATAGGGATGGTGCAAATAGAACATGAACTGCTTAACAAACTGTCTGGACATAGCCATCTATCAGACGGCATATCGTAATATCGCGCGCGGCCTTTCATTATGCCGTGCATGGTATTAACTTTGTCGTCTGACGGTCATCAGTGTTTGAAACATCGCCCGGCATATCGTAAATGACGTGCGTCATTTCTGGAAAACTCAGAAGGTGTATCACCAGATCATCTCAAAAAAAAAAAAACCGTTTCTCCAAGCCATGTTTGTGAAAATAGCTTTTGATGTGCTCGGTCATTTGGGGTGATCAAGAAAACTTCGTAAAAAGGGCGAAGTATGGCTTGTAGAAATGGTCCTGTCTAAGGAATACTAATGACAGACACCACAATGATGAAAGCAGACCTGATGAATGATGACCAAGATCCAAACAACTTGAGTGAAAAAACAACGCTTAGCAGATATAACGCGCGTGTGACCATACTACGCCGTGCGCCGCACGGTATAGTCTGCTCAGCACAGTGACTGTTTTATTCTCTGAAAATGGTTTTTAAGCCAAGGCCTAACCAAAAGGGGTTAGATCTGACAAAAGAAAAAGCCCCTTCAGGACCAGGACAGAGCCTAGCCCAAGAAAACTTGATTTTTACCTTTGATCTCGAGCTTGATCATGGATAGGTGATGAGAGGTGAAGACGGAAGTCGAAAAGGTGTGGGCGGGTAGAATCAAATGGACAATAGTGGTGTGGATATGCAGAATAGATGGTACATGGGTAGTTGAAACAATTACAGTTAGCGGGAAACCAACTTTAATGGTGAGGAGAAAAATGGAGCATTTTGAGAAAAGAAAGGCCTTGAGAATGTTTTTGGAGCACCTTCTCAAAACTTGGGAGTTTGGGGTGGGTGTGAAAGCATGATGAGAGAGAAAGAAAATTGGGGGCCCTTTCCTTTGAGTGGAGGGGTGTAGTTATAGGCAAAGAGCCAAAGATTTTGAATTCAAATGGTGAAGGTATTTTCTGGGCGGGCTGGAAATGAGCCATTTTGCAACTGTGGCTGAAGTAGGCGTGGCCGATAGCTGTCTGAGCTAGTCAGAACTTTACCTAAAATGCCGTGCGGTTAACCCCATGTTCGCGTGCGGCGTTGTAACTTTCGATATGTCGTGCGATGTAGGGATGTCCCGTATGGCGTTCCAGGTCTAGTTCAGGGTTTTTGGGTCTTTCGGGCTTTTTGGTTTTTTTGGGCTAAGGGAATCCTTTCAAGCTCGCAAAGGTACTGTTTTCTACGTTTCATCATCGGGGCGTTCAAGGGCCTCCGAGGTCCGGATTGGGGTGTCTACACCCACATTGTTACTTTTGATTATTCAAATGCCCAAATTTGATTATTGGTTAAGAGGTTGTTAACTTTGATTATTACAATGTGAGCACTTTTTTAAGCACACATAGCTAACTTTAACAATCTTTTGATTTTGATTATTACATTGTGGATGCTCTAAGGCCATCCACAATGGTATAATAAAAAAAGGATAACCAAAAGTTGACACATCAGCTTTTGATTATTCTCTTAAGAGGTTGCTAAGCTTAACAATGTTGAGCTTCACAATTTTGGAACTAGTTAACTTATATGGTGTGAAGTCCACAAATTTTGATTATTGAAAAAAGTTGCTAGTTTTGGTTATCCAAAGCCTAAAATTTGATTATTTCTAAGGATGTTGCTAAGTTTGATTATACCATTGTGAGCCATTTTTTGCATCAACATTGTTAACTTTAAAAACAATTGGCTTTTGATTATACCACTGTGGATGGCCTAATCATACCACAACACCTAATCATTGTTACCACCATAACTTTTGGCTATTACTTTATGATGTGGACATATCACAATTTATGCTAATACTTACATTTTGAAAATGATATACTTACTACATATTCAAACATTTTTGATGTTCCGATTGACCAAAAAAAAAAAAAAAAAGTCAAAGTCTTGAAAAATGGTAAACCAAAATGGCAACAAAAATACATTAAGGTGAAATTTATTCGCTGTCTCGAATTGAACCAAACAGTAAAAATGTGTGATTTCCATTTACCACTGTGGATGGCCTCCCTCCAAAAGTTGCGAAACAGTACAAGAGTGTAACGACCCGAATTTTTGACCCAAATTTTTTTTAATAATACCATTTAAAAAGTATTAATCGTAATAATAAAATTATTTTCCTTAAATAGATAAATACAAAAAATTATCTAATCCTATTTTTTTAAAGTTGCATGCATGCATACAACTCCTCCCATCTCTCCCTCTCCTACTCCTACTCGGTCTCTATCTCTTCCTTGATCATATTTTCGTCCTCACCTCGTCCCTATCAAAACCCAAGAGTTAGAAACCTTTACGAATACAAATTTATCACCCTCTTCGAAAATTCTCCTATAATTACCCCATAACTCCGACCCTAGGGCATACCACGAAATTCTCCACACCCCACCAGTCCAGAAGAGAGAGGAAATTCGTAGGAAATCAAACCCCAATCCATGGAGTTTTAGAGAGAGAAAGAAAGAGAGAGAGAAAAGTGGGTTTCGTAGCTACGATCAACCGAAACTCAAATTGATCGTTCCAATCACTTCCCTCAACCCCAAGCATCCCTAAACATCATCCAACTCGAACCCAAGGTCCCCCCGATCGCCGAACCCGAAGTCATCTTCTCCAAATTCAAGATTCGTTTTTAATTCAATTCGATCCGATTCGAGGTATTGTAATCCTATCCAACCTCTCCTCTATGTTTAACTATATGTTTTTAGGCCTAGATTGAACCCATGCGAACCCATGCATCGAAACCAAAGCAAAAAGACGAAAAAAATGATTTCTGAACGTAACCTTGCGGCCGCAAGCACCAGGCCGAACCTCGCGGCCGGCTGCTCAGCCGCAAGGTTGACCCAGTCAAACCTTGCGGCAGGTTCTGTTTTGTTCCGAATGCGTTTTGCGACCTCCCGAACATCGTTTTCGACCCCCGATCTATTTTTCCTAGCCTTCTCACACCTCAAAGAACATACCTTGTTAATATCATATATTTTTTTATTTTAATATCTATTTATTAAATTTTTTGTTTGTTTTCATTCAAAGATTTCAAACGAAAAATCCTTGCGACCATCCGAACAACGTTTTTAATACTCAAACTATTTTTCCTAGACTTATTACACTTCAAAGGTGATATCTTGTTAATTTCACATTTTTTTATTTAATTAACTATTTATTATTTTTCTCACAACGTTTCTAATCAAAATTACATTGCAACCTTATAAAACCATTTTATTAATACCCGAATAATTTTTTTTAGATTCTTTACACTCCCAAGACAAAACCTTATTAATCTCAACATATTTTATTTATTAGATTATTTATTACCTAATTATTTTACTTTCGGTAGTTTTCGGTAATAGCATATTTTAAAATAATTCCGTGACCCTCCGGACCCACTTTTTGATACTCGAACATGTTACGTAGGACCGTAGGACTCCTTTTAGAGCCATGCTACTTATTCTAGTGTTATTATTTACTTATTGTATTTATTATGGTCATTAATCAATCTATTTTCTTAAATAAAATTAATACAAGCCTAGACTTTTTTTTTTTTAAACTTTTATATTTGATAAAAGTTTCTTATTTATTTAATCACATCTTGGCCATACAAAACTAAGGGCAACGGTCCATTCATAAAAGGTTACGTGATTTTTAGGCTTATTGTTTATTTCAAATTGCTCATCTATTATTCCAACCTTTGATTGATATGTTAGATTGGACCCTAGAGACATGGGGTGGTATGCGAAATAGAAATCACCTAGACGATGCTAGGTAATGGATGAATTGGAAAGTTTTGTTGGTTTTAGATTGCCTGCAGGCGTGATTTTGAGATATAATGAGATTTGTGATGAGATTGAAACTGGCGAGTGTCCAGTGATGAATTGATAGACTGGCGTGTGTCCAGTGATGATTGTGAAGATTGTGAAATGGTACATAAGATAGGCGAATCCTAGTTATGATATAGGCATGATAAGCTTTCCCCTTGTTGTAGTTATTGGGGTACACGCTCGGTATATAACTTAGGTGTATCTGCGACAGCAAAGGGAAGTGAACTCATGGGAATGAGCATGGCTAGCGGTTGGGGAGGAAAGATCTCGTGGATGAGATCTTAGATTTCACGATATGTTAATGGATAGTAATAAACCATTTTATGTGGAAAATCTCTGTTTTACTTTTCGCGTTATTATTATTATTATCCTGTTGCTTGCTAGCTGTAAAGTAAGAAGGGTGGTTGGGTTGGATTATTCTATTGGGTGATTTATCATTCACGGATACGTCTGTATCCTGGTAAATCGATTGCTTCGCCGATCAATTTGCCAGAGGGCGCAGGATTCAATGGAGGGGATTCAATGATGGTGCAGTTCGACACGAAAAGAATATCAGGAAAGGAGATCGAGTATGCTTGGGAATCGTATCAAGCCTAGAGTCAGCTCTGAAGATAATGTATTTTGAATCAGTAAATTTTCTTGAGATTGTAATAGTTGAACCTTTATTTTGGAAAATTATGTTTATTTAGCAAATTTTCTTAAAAGAAGTATTTTATTTTGCTCCCAAAAAATCGGGGCGTTACAAAGAGTATAATTTCGTTTACCTTATTTCAACCCACACCATGCTCTCTCTCTCCACCCACCAACATCCTCCCTCTCTTTCTCTCTCTCTTCCCCCACGTTCTCTTTCTCAATTTTTAGAAGTAAAAATAAATCAAAATTCTAGGAGTTTAGGATTGAGAGTTGGGGCTTTTGATTTCAACTACATTTCTATAGTATATTAACTAGCGTTTGTGCCCGTTCAATGCACGGGATAAAAAAACAACATTGGATTTTTTCGGCTCGTATCTCGAACGGGTACAACGCTAGTAATAAAAAATATAGTTTAATACTTTTTTGGTCTGTGTTCGATGCATGTACGCTAGCATTAGTCTCATATACACGGAAAAATCTGTGGTGAAATATGAATTTGAAATACCATGTGACAGGGTGCTAGGAGCATAGAATAATTTTCTCCCATGTTTCCCCCTGTCACGTTTCTCTCTCTCTCTTTGTTTTTATAAACAGACAAAAAAATTCCATAAATCTAGAAAATTAGAATTGGGAGTTTGGATGGTTTTAAAGACAGGACACATTTACTTAGTAGATAGATAGATATTAGAATAGATTTAGGTATGAATTTTCTTCTTTTTTTCCATGAGCTATTTTAAAAACCTTGGATATTACGGAATAACGACGGTAAATAGAAAAACTATTTATGAGGAAGGTAGTAATCTTTAAATTTCTTCAAAGTCTTATGTTTGATAAAGTTTAGGAGTCCGGCTCTTCTCCAATCATTGGAGAGAAAACTCTCTTCATTCCGGACCTGTAAAAATTTCTTACGATCTCACGTCGATGATCGAAACAGTTCATTTTATTTTGCTCGCTGAGAACATGAAGTATGCCAAAAATCAAGTTTATTGGACATCATTATATATGGTTTTGGAACACATTATCTTGCAAAATATAAGATTACAACACTAGAACAAAACCCCTTTCTAAATTTTTTACAATATAAATCTGTTTCGAAATCATATCAAACAATAACTAATCAAATTGATTTTTGGCATGCTTGATGCCCTCAGGGAATTAAAAATTATGAACGGTCCTGATCATTAAAGTGTGATTGAAAAAGTTTTTTCCAAATCATAATTAGAGAGGAGTCAGACTTAAAGTTTAGGGCCTTCCCCATCACTAAACTAAAATTGTCTTATAAAAATAAAAAAGGAAAATAATTTTGTCACTCATTTTTTTGTTAACGCCACTCCCCTGCAAGTGTATTTTTCACCAAAAATACGCTTGTAAGGGAGTGACGTTAACAAAAAAAGAGAGTGACAAAATCAGTAGCCATAAATAAACTAAAATTGTCTTAAGACTAGAATTATACTCTCAGGCTCCATTTGTTTGGACGTAAAATGTTTTTCGGTAAAATGTCTTACCTATTTTTCGGTGTTTGGTTGTGTAAAAAATGAGGAAAACATTTTACATGTTAAACATTTTCTATCAATTGGATGAAAATGACTTACCCTTAAATTTTTCGTAAGTTATTTTCCAAAATGAACCCACTGCCTTCTACTGTAATTCTCACTGCTCAGTTTCCTTGATCGTCAGTCATGACCCACGTTCAATCCCAATAATCTCATACCTCTCCACCATTTAAGCTCCCCATCTCTCTCTTACACTATTTTGTTGATTTCTGAAAATATTTTCAACTGCCAACCAACCATCAAAAAATAAAAATTTGAAGTTTATTTTCTGAAAAAATATTTTACATTATAAAACATTTTACATCGAAACAAACGGAGCCTCAGTTGAAAATGTGGAGAAGGGGACGAGATAGAGCTTACCGGCCGGACTGGTTAATTAGACATGCAACCAACGGTTTAGATTTATTTTGCACAATCCAACGGTTAGGAAAACGGTAGTATAATTTTGGGTCATCAAACCAGGCTGGGGCATGGTAGCCAAACCCGGACAGGCTATTGGATTAGGCTCAGAGTCTCTCTCTCTCACAGTCGGTAATACAATGTCAGTAAAAATTTTCCCAATTTCAGAGACGGAGGATGAGAAGTTGTTGCCGTGGGACGTTCGACTGTTCCACAAGAACTGGAAGGTGAGGAACGACGCTAACGTCGACCTCGCAGCCCTCTGCAATTCCATCACGGATCCCGAGGATCCCCGCCTACGCGAATTCGGTTAGTTAGGGTTTCGTTTACTTTCCTTAGATATGAACTTTTTTGTTTTTACGGTTAGTTAGGGTTTCGTATACGTTCGTTAGACAAGGTTTTTTGTTTTTGTTTTTTCGGTTAGTTAGGGTTTTGTTTGGTTAATTGGTTGGTCAGGGCTGTTCTTTAAGAACACCGTTGCGGATTCGATCCCGTCAGTGCAGGAGAGGGCTCTTGACGCGCTGATTGCGTACTTGAAAGTTGCCGATGCAGATTCTGCGTACTTCATTGTTTTTTGATTTCTTGTCTCATTTCTTTTTTGTATTCCTTTTCGCATTTGATTTCTGGTTGGATTTGCAATTTCAATTTTCGTAGGGAAAGATATGCGAAAGAAGTGTGCGATGTAATTGCAGCAAAATGCCTGACTGGTAGACCCAAGACTGTCGAGAAGTTGCAGATGGTGTTTATGCTTCTCATAGAGTTGGAGTCTGTAGACGTTGTCTTGGTAGGTGATTTTGGACAATATTCTGAATCTCTACATCCTGTAGCAGTGCATCTGATGTTACATGTTCGAAAGGTAGTTAGTAGCTAGTGACATTATGAAACGGGAATATTTGGTGTGGAATTTCTTTAACTAATGGCGAAGATCAACTGTAATATTTTCTCAACTTTATATATTGCTTACGTATCTGCTTTGTTGATGTGGCTTGACATTTTGTTTTCATAAAGTAATTGTTGGACAAATTAGGGAGTCAATAGACTTAGAAGATATTCTTTACTCTTACATTCAAAGTTGCAAGAAGTCCTATATGGGCAACATTGGAAAGTATATGTTATGATTTATAGGTTATAGCTTTTGGAAGAATTTTGTAGACTCCTGATCTCTTCTAATCTCTTTTTCGTTAAGAAGATGAAAGGTTATGTGGTACCACTTGAATTTACCTGTACATTTTTGATAAGAAGTCCCATGTTTGAACAGTTTTTGTGTTTGCATGGCTAGTACTCTAATGTTTACGTCTTGGATTGCATGTACTTCTTCATTCCAAAAAAACAAGGAATTTATGGATACAAACAGATCCAAGATTTTCTTAACTTGGTAGGAGAAAACAATCCAATGCAATGAAGAAAAAATCTAAAGAATGGAGTTTTGGTAGGAGAATTTGGAAAATAAGGGGCTGTTATTTCTGTCAGCATTTTCTGTTTGTGTGAAATTCTGCATATTGTGGGCGGAACACTTTTAGGGAACAGAAAGTGACAGAGAAAGGAGTCCCTGCAAAGTACCCTCCCACTTGCCTCCGTCACTGAAGTGCACCTTACTGAATCATTGTTCTTGTTTGTCTTTTCTTTTATGTACATTTTATTATACGAGTAGTGTCAAATAGTTCTGACCGTTTGCAGGATGCTATGGAGAAAGCTGTTATGAAAAAAGTTGCTAAAACAGTTGTTCCAGCCACGATGGAATCTTCTTTTGACTGTTCTTTACATCTCCTGCTGATTTGGGGACTCCTGTATGTTTTGGCATATATTAGTGAATTTGGGGTGAAGATAGTGCCCCCTAAAAGAATATTAAAGCTGTTGCCGGAACTCTTTGACCACCGAGATCAAAATGTTCATGCTTCATCCAAAGGATTAACACTTGAGCTGTGTCGTTGGATTGGAAAAGAAACAGTGAGATCAGTATTGTTTGGGAAAATGCCGAAGACAATGGTATGTTAGCTATTTTCCCGTAGTGGTGTCTTTTACTACTTAGTTTTGTACTCCGGTTTAATTTTCGTTTTCTGTTACTTTATTAAAGAAAAAAGAGTTGGAGGCTGAGCTTGTCAGTGTCTCTGGGATAGCTAGATCATCTCGCAAAATAAGGTAGCCTTTTCTTCTAGGAAACTACCATTTATCTTCCTTGGTTCTATGATTTTAATTATCTTGTATTGCTTCCTTTCTTCTCTAATATCATGGATCTGTTTCTTCCTCTTTCCGCATAACTTTAGTCAAGTTCATCCATTAGGTCCATTTTCTGCCTTTTAGTCACTTTTGCTGCCTAGGCTACTGTACACTTGTTTATTTGATTGTTGACTTGGGATCTTAGTTGCAGGAATCGCCTACTAGGCGCTCCCAGTTGAGAAACACAAGTAAGAAACGCGATGGGAGTGCATTTCCCTTGAGACGGGATCGCACTCCTACCGGAGATGGGAGCTTACGGGATGTTGTGGGGGTGGGGGGGCTCTGGCGCTCTCGCTTCGTGCAACTAAGCTTGGGATACACTTTTTTTTATGACTTTTTCTTTTGGACATGGGGACGTTGAGGATTTTTTCTTTAATGCTGTCTATTTATTTACGTCGCACGTGAAGCTTTGTTCATGTTGCACATTGCGAGGAACAAGGGCCATTATTAAGTGACTACTTTTATTGAAAAAGAATAGTAGATCAAATTTTGGGAGCTTCCAGCAATCAAGAAGTGGGTTCTTCTCTTTTTTAGTTGGACATGAATCAGGGGTTTGTACCCCAAGAAATGCATGCCAGATATGTATCCTTGATGCAACCCAAAGCAAGGGATAGATTCATAACAGAGATAAATCCCATAGATTCATAACAGAGATAAATTCCAAAATGGGATACAAGGAGCAAAAGCTCTCTATATTCTTTTATCAATACATCAAAAAAACTACCTAATGAGCACTCTAGACTCCTATTTATAGACCCTCTACTACAAAGGACTCAAAAGACATACATACCCTTAAACCTACTGCATCAGACTCACCCTCTAAAAAAAACAACTTGTCCTCAAGTTGGACACAAGACTCAAGACAACTAAATAAAGAAAACACAGAACTATAGAACTATTTATTATGCAGGTTCGAAGTAGACATGTGACTGCATTTCCTTAATTCACGTCACCCTCATGCAATAACCCATCTTCAATACGAGCTTTCGTTTGTGTACATCCACCGCGTCCTTGCTTATGTGCCAAGAAATCACCCATTTACCATGCCTCTTTAAGGCTCAACACTTCCTCAACATAAGTGACTACACTTGGTTCCAAAACGTCACAAGAATCATCAACCTTCGCATAGAGAAGCTTCAACTTCACCACATGCCCAAGACTTTCTCGAGTGAACACCATTCCCAAAGGATCTTCAAGGTGTTCTAAATAGTTTCTACCCTCTTTTGGTAACTTTGTAGCTAGATGAGGTACCAACGCAACACACACTTGAACATCTTGAGCCATAGACAATTCAAGAGGCATCTCATATAGGCAACTATCAAGCTTTGGCTCAATGAAATCTTCTAAAACGAGCGGGACATCAAAAGCAACCTCTTCCGGCTTTGGTAACATACCAACTCCATTCTCTTTCTTGTGCTTGTTTGCTATCGTCCCATTGCAAGAAGCAAGGTTCATTGCTAATAAGAAGGGGCATTTCTTGTTCTTCATTGGAGCTTCCAACGTTCTCAAGTCCATCTTCATCACCATCAATAACCTCACTTGGATACTCATCATAGATGGGAATGTCTTCCACGTCAATATCCCCCTTCGAAGACTCGTCAAACATGAGAACTCTTTCAAATTCACCTCCAACATCTTCATTTGGAGACTCATCAAAGATGGAGAAATCTCCAAACTCATCTTCAATCTCAAAGGCGCAATCATCTTGAAGAACACCTTCAAGGTCTTCACTAGGATATTGATCAAAGATAGGAAAATCATTGAAATAACCGAGTTCCATCCCCCCTTCAAACTCATCCGAATTGAGGCTCACATCCTCCTCAATCTTGTTTGGATTAAACTTTCTAAAAGATTCAACAAGGCCAACATCAATGTTGCTCTCCTCCTTGTAGTTAAAACTAGACTTAAATTGACTATAAGAATTATCAATACCTCCACGAGGTAGTAAACGATGCACCTTCGTAATCAAGGTAGCAACTTGTCTTTTCGACATCAACAATTGCACCTTATCGTTCAAGGTAGCAATTTGTGTACTCAACTCTTCAATCTCATTCCTATAACGATTTTGGTTGCCAATGTTATCAATTCCATCACCATTATTCACCACCAAGCCTCTACCTCTTCTACCTCTAGCCCGATAAGCCATTACAACACCAACAACCAACTCCAAACAAGCAAATTAGCCTAAATATTGAAAACCCAGTCAACTCAGTCACCAATTTCAACAGAACAACCCCAAAAACACTTAATCATCAGTAATCATACTCGAATCGACAACTACGGAGCAATCTAGCAACAACCCAGCAAAGAAAATAAGGATTCGACACTTACCCACCTTAGATCTTGTCCGAAATCAGCAAAAATGGGTTGACATCAGTCCGAAAACCCTCAAAACCCACGGATCTGACTTGAGATTACTGTAGCAGGCTCCGAAATCACTGTAGCTGTGCTCGAAATCACTGTAGCAACTCCGAAATCACTGTACCAGGCTCGAAATCACTGTTGCAGTCTCCGAAAATCACTGTAGCAACTCCGAATCACTGTACCCGGCTCGAAATCACTGTAGCAGTCTCCGAAAATCACTGTAGCAGCTCCGAAATGGTCCGAAACAGGCAGATCTGGGTTTGAAACTTCGATTTGACCGAAATGATAGATTCAAGCTCGAACAAGGCTGGGTGTTGTCGAAATCAGCTGTTTGAGGTCCGAAACAGGTAGAACAAGACTCGAAATGATTGGGTCTTGCTCGAAATGCTCTGAATCAAGCTTGAACAGTCCTGAAATGGCTGATTTAGGTTCGAACAGGTCAGATCTGAAGGTTTTTGGTTCGATTCAGGGCTGAATAGGGTCGAAATCGAAGTATAAGGTGTTGGGTTGGATAGATCTGAGGATTCGGACTGATTTGGGGGCTCCGGCGAGATTTTCCGGCGAGGTTTAGATTTCCGGTGAAGTCTCCGGCGAGATGAACGGTGGGGATCGAGCCTAGAAGCTTTGATACCAAATGATGCAACCCAAATCAAGGGATAGATTCATAACAGAGATAAATCCCAAAATGAGATACAAGGAGCAAAAGCTCTCTATATTCTTTTATCAATACATCAAAAAAACTACCTAATGAGCACTCTAGACTCCTATTTATAGACCCTCTACTACAAAGGACTCAAAAGACATACATACCCTTAAACCTACTGCATCAATCCTAAATTGCTAACCATATAATATGTATAAATGGATTCATGCTATGAAGCACCGACACCTCTAGAGGTCGACGAATCGCAGTGTTAGGACACGGGGACACGGCGGGACACCTCGGAGATATGTACGGGACACGCCACGTGGCGTGTCCCATATTTTAATATTAAATTTTGTGGGGGACACGGCGGGACACTGATGGGGACACGGCAGGGGCCAAACTGCAATTTTTTTAAAAAATTTGGGGGCCAAACTGTAATTTTTTGGAAAAATTGGGGGCCAAACTGCATTTTTTTTAAAAAAATTTGTGCCAAATTATAATCTATATATTATAAAATAGAGCGGTTTCTATTAAAAATGTCTAGGCATATAAACGAGAGCAACTTTTACAACCGTTAGATCACTTCCTTTAAAATTTGTGGTCATACGATTAGAAAAACAAAAACAAAAAAGGAATACTTAATCACTCCTTTTTTTTACCAAATCTCTCTCTCTCTCTCTCCAAAATTGGTTCGGATACTTTGTGAAAATGTAAAAGTTTGTGAATTATGAGGCAAATGCGTTCATGCATGGAAATTAATAGGAGAGTATAAAATTTATGTTGAAAGTGCCTTTAAGGCTCGGGCAATCCGCTAGTGTTTTTAAAATTTCTGAGTGTTAGACTATAATTAATTAATTATTTATATATATAAATAAATAAATATACACGTGGCGTGTCCCCCGCCGTGTCCGTTTCCCCATTTTTTTAGAATTCCCGTGTCCCGGTGTCGGTTTCGGTGTCCGTGTCGGTGCATCATAGGATTCATGTAGTCATTTTCAGTTGGCAACTGGCTTGAGCCTCTAGCAGATTTGCTTGCAATTGAGGCTTATATGTGTCACTAATTCATTTCATACTGCACTTGTTGCTTAGGCGTTAGTTTTTTTTTTTGGATTAAAGCTAAAGGACACCTCCACAAAGCACTTAAGTTTTTATTGAATTGTTGGTTGCTTTTTCCTCAGATCCGAGAAAAACAAGGAGCCAGAGGAAGAAGGTGTAGGCTTTGGTCCTTCTGAAGAATCTGTTACAGATGGTATGTGGTGGAGTCTGTAAAACTATTAGAACTTGTTTGTTCGGTTCTTTCGTTTTCTTCATCAAAGAGTTTGAGAAAAGCATATCGTCATGTTCATGACAATCGAATTTTGGCGATTAGCACTTGGAGTATTTTTGAATTTTGATTAATCTGCATTCAGTATCAATTTTTTTTGGCATTCAATGCTTGGATGGTTGGACCTAAGGACCTAACATACTTGTTTGTCAGGTCCTCAAGAAATTGAATGTGTTGAATCTGTTGATCCTGTGGTTGTATTGACTTTGGAGAAGGCAGGGTTCCCCGATGGAGTGGTCAGTGCTCTCAATCCTGTTTATTTATTTATCTTCTGTACTTCTTTTGTGTAATCGTGCTCTCAGTGAATATCATGAAAGGCAATTTTGTTATAGAGTTCTTGATTGGAATTTTTTTGTGTGTTACTTTTTATCATTTAAAATCTTATGCATCTCAGAAAGCTGCCAAGTGGTCAGAGCAAAAGGTTTTTGTGGCCAAACGTATCAAACGCAATTCACAGTTATGCATAGCTCCTGATTATAGTGCAGAAATCCGCCAGTCACTTAAGAAGGTAAGTTCATTAATTTACAATATATCACGCTCAGTTTTTGAATCCTTTTGTTTTAGCAGGCACAACCGAGTCCTTTGTTTGTGATATTTCGTTTCTGATAGCAGTTTTTCTTTTGTTGATAATTTGTTGATACTAGTTGTTAGGTTATTAGGATGCTAATTGTTACAACTGGCAGCTCTTACATGCTTGGTCACCACTCATAGAGATTTTCTTGGCTTCTGTCCAGAACTTATAAACACATGATCACATGCGTTGGCTTCCTCATACTTTTGTCACTGCATTTAAGGCATCCCCTGAGATTTGACTTGAAGGGTGAATGCTGTATCTTGTCATCATTGTGCTTCTTCCTGAATTCCCCGCAAATTATACCTATCTGCTCCGCTAGTGAGCCAATTGATTCAGTCGTCATGAAAATAGAATTATAATCTCTGGCAGAAGCTGCTTAAACAAAAATATTTTTCTGTGGATCAGCTTAAAACAAAATTCTTAATGGTCCTTGTCAGAATGTCATTTGCTCCTTCTGTCTTTTCTTCCGTCATTTCATCCAGTCTTTTCTTGGGGTGGTTATTTTGTCTGCTTGGGTTTTAGGGTTTTTATTTGCTTCGAGAATTGATCCCATGCCGTTGATCGGTAGATGGGATGATATTTCTAGATGAGTAGGGTTGTTCATCTTGGTTCGAAGAGTTTTGAGTTTCCTAAGATGGTGTGTACGGGAAACTAGTGATGGTGGTGGAATGAAAAGGTGGTTTTCAAAGCTTTATTAGATTGCGGGGAAGGGTGAGAGGCTGCAATAGATCTATCATAGCTGAGATAGAGGTAGACGCAGTACCATAGTAGGATGTTGGAGTCTAGAGTAGGGTGTTTTGTTTCGGTGAAGGCATCCTTGGTTTAAGATTACTTCTACTCTGACGTCTTGGGATGGCGACAAGGATAGGTGTAAGGCAGTGCTGTTGGAGTTCGCTCTTGCCGGTTGTCGGCCTAGGGTGCTCTCGTCGAATTCCTTGTTACCAAAGCAAAGAACCAAAATGTTCTAAGGTGGGTAAGAATGAAGGCAGGCATGGCTTTTTCCAACGGAAATAGAGTGATGGAATTTCTAGGTTGGTGTTTGTAGGGTCAATGGGGAGGTGCAAAACTGTTGACTGAGGTGGCCTCATTTGAGAAGGCTTGGGTTGAGATTGATCAATGGCAAAATGTTGTTTTGTTTAAAGGGATTCTATATAATCCACTGACAAGATTTCTGTTTGAATAATAATTTTGCTCAGCTCTGGAACTAAATAAATTGTTTCAATGTGTGACTCTGATCAAGATTATATGTTGAGCCCTTTCTTACTTGTTTTTATATTAGCTGATATTCTTATACTTATTTAATCTTGAACACTGATCCTATATTCCTACTTACGAATATAAATACACCTATCTCCGCATCAGTGTCCAAATTTTTAGTTCCTGTATCTACAATTTGCTGAATATGCGAATCTGGTTGCATTCTTGTAGTGCCTCAATGATGAGACCCCAGAAGTGAGGGATGCAGCATTTGCTAGTTTGGAAGCAATGGCTAAGGTACTTCTCGCTATATCACATTGCAGCTCGAGCCAATGTCATGTCTTCATTGTAAAATTTGATTCCTTTTTGTTTCCAAAGTTAGAAGGACATTCACCTAGATTTACCGCTGCAACAATTCTTATTTCTCGTTTTTTCTCTCTCTTTCAGTGGGTTGGTGCGGGACCTTCAGAAATGAATGATTATAGTGGTGGTCCAGTATGTACAAGCTCAGGTAGAAGATACCATAATAAGCTGGTGGGTTTCTCTCTCTCTCTCTCCCCTCCTATATGTAGTTCATATTGGATGACTAAGTGCGTCTCCCTCTCTCGATGTCTTTACATGTTATTCATCTATTGAACTGAGTTTGTTCCGTGATTTCGGAGGCTAGGGTTTGAATCTTGCTTCGATTCGGATCTTGAATGAGCTGAAATTACTTCGGAAAGATCCTCTGATGAACTGCAGTGCAGGTAGGATCTGTCTTTGTTTTACATCTCGAAGTTTGGTCATGTTCATTTTGGTATGCTCCATGAGCTAGGAGTTTTGCAGTATTGTGTAAGTTTTTTTTTTTTTTTTTTTAATCTTTTTCTTTTTGCATACAGAGGCTTGTGTTTGAGTTTTGTCTCAAACACATGAATATGGTGGAATACTGCTTGAATGAAGACGTCCTTTTCATTTCGGATGGTATTGGCACTTTGTAGGTTTTGCATTCTTATTATGTTTGTGCATGGTTGTCAACCATTGGTGCGTTTTCCACCCCCCGCTCCCTCCCCAGATTGTTGAGTCTAGATTAGATTTTGATAAGGCGTGGTCTTATGGGAGGTGCGTGTATGTAGTACTGAGGTGCCTAAGACCTGCACCAGCACACCACTCACTTGTGTGTTACGACCCCAACTCATCCCCTTATGCGATGAAGTCATGACTGGCGGATAGTCATCAACTACAAAAGGCCTATTCTACAAACGTGCAGTACTGCTCTTATAGTGGAGATACCTATGCGTTAGCGGAAGTGTACAATCAGTTGAAACTGTTCTCCATCGTACATCTTCAAAGCAAGTGCATTATGAAGCAAAAATCATTACACTAGAAAAGCCAACTGACCGTGTTGTACCGTATCAAAAATAAATTTATAAAACCTTGGAGGTAACTACTACTATGTAGAATAATGGTCATTACTGAGTGTTGATCCACAGGGAGTCAGGGACAGATTGGCTAAGTTATTATAAATTTGATTAACTTCTAATTAGTACGGGAAGAAAGAGTTTGACTGATTGGTTTGATTTGAAGAACTAAATAAACTAAAGAGAAATTTATTAAAAGGTTTGGAAACTGATGGAAGAAAGTCTAGGGTCTAGAATCCACCCTAACCGCATAACCATTTATCGCATAGACTAGGTTAACATTCAAATCGCAAATCACTATCACTAGGGCTTGCAATCCCTAATGATAGTGGACAAGTAGATTTTTACAATCCGCCAATCGGCTTGGACTATCCCACGGCACGGACCATGTCACTAGTGCGATTTGGCCGCCTAACGGCACAGTCTGTCTTGCGAGCATAACCCATTGCAGTCACCCATAGACAATGAAAGCCATTTTGTGATCGGTAATTTGAAAACCCAGGATACAAATACTCAACCAATTGAAAGATTTAGAAACCATTCCATTGAATTCATGAAAGGAGTTCTGAACATATAATCCCATCCAAATAAAACCCTAGTCTATACAAAAACACGGATACTTGTTATGGAGCTTCATCTTCCCCCTAGACACGTGTTTAGCCGGCCATCTATGCTGAATTCCGCAAGCTCCTTTTTCTTCTGTTCCCAGCCGAACTCCCCTTTCGTGCAGCCCGTTTTCCTCCTTTTTATATGTGCTACCTGGTTGTTTCCGTAATGTAATGACTTAATGCGTGGCCCCCATTCAAGCAAACCCTACTTTTTTCATACAAGTCTGCTGAGAATCGGAGTTAGGAAAACATAATTCTTTCCATCTCAAAAACTCTCCCAATTGGATTTGACCATGTTGACCTATAACACCTTTTCCCAGTACACGTTGCAAGTCTTTGGTCTGATTCAAGAGTGAACCAATTTCTTCTAAGTGAATTAAATTAATCAATGGACCCACCCATTAAATTGGTATGATTCACTAGGCATTGAACACCACATAACAATCCGTAAACTTTTGAACTAACTTCGCCCAATCGAGTGTAAATAAAGCCCATTAATATGTTATGCCTCCAAATATCTACAACCACAAGAAACGCATCACTAATCTCCAAGTAACAATATCAACGGACTTAACAAGGATAAATTAGGGGGCGCTTATGTTAATATATACAAGCTTATCACTAATCCGTGGCTCAAGTTTACAGTTGCGAACTTATATAAGAAAATAGTACATGTTTCATAGGATACAAGGTTGCTCATGATGTTCCGAAAACAACAAAAGCACTTCCAACACACGGCAAGAGTATGCAATTCTTCATACAACTTGTCTACATATCCCAAATGTCAGATGTGCTCTATATGTATGACTCCTATGAAAACATATAGGAAGTAATTGCAATCGGTAAACTTGTGAATAATGGCCCTTACCGTTTTGTGTAGTCCGGGGCCTTGACGCAGCATGCTTAAAGCTTGTTTGCTCTATTAAATCGGCACTTCAAAGTCCTATGGCCTGCCAGGCCGTACTCCTTTTATGAACGGTTTGGTTCATCGAAATATAACCCGAAAGGCTCCAAACTATGAGATCCGCATTGAAGGTCCTCATTTTAACCTTAAAATGAGGACCTTAAATGCAGACCTCATAGTTTGGAGCCTTTCAGGTCATATTTCGATGATCCAAACCGTTCAACTTGTTTAAAATATGTTTTTAAGGGTACCCGCGAGAAATCGGCTCAAAATATAAATTGGAAGTGCCTGATCCAAACATTTTTTCCATAGAATAGTTCTTGTCAAGCTTTATGAAAAACTGTTTGGATTAAGCACTTCCCGATCATATTTTGAGCTGATTTCTTGTGAGTACCCTTAAAAACATGTTCTAAACAAGTTGAACTGTTTGGATCATCATAGTATGACCCAGAAATGGGAAGTCCGCATTTTAACAAAATGAGGGATCCCTTGGTAGAAGGCGATTGTATGCACACACATATGCCATTTGTCCGATAGCTTGGAGCATCATTTCTAGTCAAGAGCAAAATCATGAAAGCAATAGTTAAAAGTAATATCCTCCTTTTGGTCATTTTTACTTTTGAAGAGCACCGAGAACTCATTTCTACTTTTGGTCACATCAACACCAAAAGCAAAGGCAGACAACATCTTCAGAGATAGCAAGCATCTGCGTGGGTCGTTTCTCCACCGAAAGAGAAAAGTTACAAGCTTTAGTCACATGGCTGAGTCACCTAGCATTTGTAATTATCTCAGGTCCTTCCTCCATAAAAGGGACTGAGAGTTATGTAGTAAAGGAGGTCGAGTTTCTAGTTCAGTTTTCTCTTGTAATTTCATAGTCTAGTCTAGTAATAAGCCGAGTTTGATTATATTCCAGCTTTCCTACCCATATAAAGTTTGTAAACCTATCAATTCATGTACTGTTTCAGATTCGGCAATTTAGTTAAGCCAATTTTGGTAAGTGCCTTGCCTACTTTAATTATTCTACAATTTGATACTTATTTTAGGTTTACTCTCTAAACTAATCTAAGTGTTTTGATTAAATTATGTTTTGCTTTTCATTTCTTCTGATTCTTTGATTACTTAAGTAATAATTACTTAGTGCTTCCATTATCATTTCATTCTTAAAGTAATCAACTAGTGATTCCCCGATTCTCTAGTGCCCCATTAGTTTACTCTGTCTCCACGTTCTTCCATTGTGTCTGTGCTTCCGCCCCCTCGTGGTATAATGGTTGAACTGCAGATAAAATAATAATTATTGTTTACCAAGTAAAAATTCTCTAATAAGAAAATTTGGAATAGAATTTTGATTTCCTTTAATATATGCAATATCAAAATAGAAAATACTCAAAATTGACTGCCATCTAGCAAAGATTTGTTTACTAGCTATATTTTTTAACATCTTTTTCTAAGACATATTTAGCACTTTTACCATTAACTCTGACTAAAAACTTTTGGTTTAATATATCATCTTGGATTTTGAAATACATAATACAATTGCTAAAATCTCTTTTTTAATAGTACTATAATTGCTTTGTGCTTTATTCCAAAGACCAGATTGGAAACGAACAATTTGTTCTGAAGAAGTAGGATTGACTTTTTGGAGAAGGATATCAGAAGCATCGGTTTGAATAATTTTGAAAGAATTGACTGTAGGTATACCAAGATAGGGCAAATTGGATCGCAAAAGAGAATATACACACACACATTTAATTATATATGTATAACAAATTGGATAAAATACACACACACACACGCCGGTTCTACCCACACAAATTTTAACACAACTTTTAACACAAGATCTCAGTCATTCATTTCAATGGCTGAGATTAGAATACACTCTCTCCTCCCTCCCCATCTCCTCACCTTATCCTCCCTCTCTCCTTTCCCACCACACAACCCACCGTTCCCAGACCCAACTCTAGCCGGGACCTCCATCTCCGGCGACCCCCCCCCCCCCTCTCTCTCTCTCTCTCTCTAAGAAACAAAACAAAACAAACAGGAAAAAAGGGGAAAATAACGCCACAGTTTGTGGCAATCGGAGAAGCAAAGTGGACTTGATTTGGTTCGAAATCCTCCAATCGATTTCTAGAAATAAAAACCCAGAAAAGAGAATATTATTACTATCATATATATAGTGATCCCGTCGTCTACTCCCGAAAGCACCACCCCGCCCTGAACAATGTCAGCGTCGCTGGATCCGCTGTTGTTGTGTTCGTCGCGGCGAGTTTTTTGAGTTTAATTTTGAGTTTTCCTCGTTTCGCCGTCATCGGATCCACCCTGAACAGAGTCACTTTCGCTGAATTTGATTTTATTTTGAGTTTTCTTCGGGACTGATTTGACAGATTAATGTTGGAGTTGCCGACATTCATTTAAAATTAAACTTGATAATGTTCAATGAAAGATGAAGTTGCAGACATTCATTTAACAAATCGAGGTAAAATTAATACCTCTGATCGTAAGATATGGGGCTGCAGACATTCGTCGGAGATGAAGGTGCCGACCGGGGTTGGGTCTGGGAACGGTGGGCTGTGTGGTGGGAAAGGAGAGAGGGAAGGATTAGGTGAGGAGATGGGGAGGGAGGAGAGAGTGTATTCTAATCTCACCCATTGAAATGAATGACTGAGATCTTGTGTTAAAAATTGTGTGGGTAGAACCGGCCCAATATATATATGTATATATACACACACATATATACACATGGCGTGTCCCCCGTCGTGTTCGTATCCCCATTTTTTTAGAATTTTCGTGTCCGTATCCGTGTCCATGCTACATAGTGGTCATCCATTCTTTTTTTCTTTGGTTAGATTTGTTCCTTCTGTAGGGAAAACCATTTCTTCCACCTGTCAAATATTGAGAGCACATTGGGTTGTTCTATGGAAATCATATTGTTCGACTGTGCTTTACCTAGAATTCTAAGCAATCAACACAATGCAGCCTTAGGCAGGCTCGCTTATATCAGTCCGTGAGCTATGTGAAGTGCCATATTAGCATATAAAGAGAGTCAGAGACCCTTATTTCTAGCCTGGTTTGCTTTTTAGCTGCACTCTTTGAGCCTTCATTGTATCCTTATAAGGTGTTCAACGTCTTTCAGTATCTTGTACCATATCGTAGAATAGGGACTGTAACTGTTTGATAATTTTTTTCTTTGGCTTAATGGAAGAGTTCAGTTGCCGATCCCAAAAAAAAAGAAGAGTTCACTTGATGTACTTCTTGACAAGTACTTTTTACTTGTTTTTATTTGTCCTTTTGAATTATATCCCATGTATTTTAGTAGCACTCTCAATGTAAGCTTATCTCGTCATTTTAGATTACTCTTTCTAGTTTTTTAATCGTGAGAAGAGGAACACGAGATATAGGAACTTGTATAACAAAACCATGCCTTTCATCCCAATCAAATGGGGTTAGCTATATGAAATCCTTTTTCTTCATTCTGCTCAAACAAAGGTTGTATTCCTGTCGAATTCAAGATTTTCTTTTTTCTGACACACATCTCATGTCAACCCCTCCCCCCAGTGTCTTCTTTAAGGTTATCACTCTTCCTTAGAACCTTTATCTATTCTCTCTACTTATTGTAGTCCCCTCATCATTCCACGAATGTTATCATTTCTCTTTTATCACTTTTAGTCCCTACTACACGTCCATCTAACAATCTCATCTCAGCTACACTCCTTTTATTTGTTTGTCTTGCCCAACATTCTGTCCCATCGCATTGCTGGCAATGTAGTCCTATAATTTTCTTTCTATTATGTGGTATATGTTGATCGCATAATTTGCCAGAAGCTCCCTTCCACTTAGCCAACCTGCTTTAATTATGAGTTGCATCATCCCAGATTTCCACATTACTGTTAATAACTGAATCTAGCAGGTGAAATTGTTCACTGGCATCTCATGTTTTTCGATCTTCACTATCGCGCTATTGCTACTTCCATTGGCACTCTTATGTATTTTACTTATGGTTAGTTTTGTTCCTACTCTTACCTTAGTTTGAACATTTTTTACTCTAACCCTTCTCAAAAGAGGGTAAAATATGTAGGAATATAGACATACAGCAACGATGTATTGTAATGCGCAATGTCCATTTCAAGTGCTATAGGTATCCTTCAAGAAGTTGTTAATATATTTCTCATCTTTAACCTGTATTCAGATTTGGCTTTTTATTGTTTGTTAATATATTTCTCATCTTTAACCTGTATTCAGATTTGGCTTTTTATTGTTTCTTGCCTATGCACATTGGATTTTCTAATTTGTTTTTTTGGAAGTTTCCTGTTCTAAAACATACATTTGTACGGAAAAGAGGTAGCAATGCACACACAAGTAGCATCTTTGATAGCAAAAAAGGTTTGTTGATTCTTTTCTTGCTTCTGGATATGAGTGACCTTATGCGTTTGTAGAATATGCTTGAGCTATACAGCCTATACTGTACTTGAAGTCGGTTGTTTTACTATTGTGTTGTTGAGTCGTATGTTCATAATGCTAACTGACATGGATATGTTAATGCTGAACTTGAAGTCGGTTGTTTTACTATTCCTGTATGCACGCAAGAGTATGTGAAACAAGTACTCTAGCGTTATACATTCACTAATTTATTCACTATGTTTTATCTTTTCATTGCTATTGATTGGTAGATCAAGTTTCTGAAAACATCTTTCCTTGGAAAGCAAGAATCATGGGTGATCCAGACAGTCCTTATGCTGGTGGAGAGTTTCTAGTTGACATCCATTTCCCTCTCAATTATCCATTTGTTCCACCTAAGGTATTGCATCAACTCCGGAGTATCCTTGTGCTTTGAGGTGCTCTTGCATACTTTTCACACCAAAGTTAATTATTTGGACGAAAGTAAGTTGGTTGGGGTTATGTTGCAATGTCAGAAATTGTTTAGTGTTGGGCATGCTTGACTTCATTTTATTTGGTTAACTTTTCTATTTTAGGACATTATGGCCTGCCCTTGATTTTCTATTGCGGAAGTAATATTTTGATAATACATTTAAATATCCGTGGCCTGTTTCTTGGTTCGGGTATTTCTGATTATTTCGTAGATGGTTCCCATTAGACTCTGCATACAGGCACTCACAAAAGAGGAGCGAAAGGAATCAGAGTAGCACCTGGATTGTTGCCACTCTAGAGTGATTGAGAAGCAAAAGTTAGAAAATAGTTGCACCTTCAATTCTGTTTCTTCCACAGTTCCACGTATTCTCTACCCGGGCTTATAATGGTGGATTATTTTTTATAGCTTTATTCATGGTAAAGGGGATGTAGTAATCATTCTGATGATATTACGTGACGCGAAGAATTTGCCTTCAAGTTTGTTATTTGTCTAGCGTTGATCCCTTGATGTAGCCATTTTGACCATGTAAATTAAGAACAATGGGACTGATGAAATGCCAACGTTCTTCATCTTAACAAAGGAATATATGGATGATTGATGGTTTTTTTTTTTTTTTTAAACGGCAAAAAAGAAATTTTATTAATCATATGTAAGGATTACCAATGGCATCACAATGCAGGGAAAGCATCCCAACTAGGTTACCAAACCACGCGACAATCATATGCCTTTCGAGACCTAAAACAAAGTTGATAAGAAATGAACCAATACAAACAGATCGAACTTCCAAAAATAAAAGATAACATCACCCCAAAAATAGATGACTGAATTGTGCCACAGTCCCCCAATCATAAAAAAACATTAAGCTTTCTGCGATTTCTACTAAGAAACAGATGAAGCAACAGCAGTTTGAGGCAGCAGCAGTTTGATGAAGCAACAATCCTTTGAAGCAGTCCGTTGATTTGACGGTGTATGATACATAAAGTGTTAAATCGAGATTATGAGGTTAACAGGGAAGAGGTTTGGTGATGTGCTAATGTTGCATGTTCTTTTGGCAGCAGCATAGTTATGATTATCTGGTAGTCGAAGGGTTTCTGTTGTGTGTAGTGTGCGGTGTGTTGGGGACTTGGGGTTATTTCTTATTACTGCAATACTGCAGACTACATTGCTATATGTACCACAATGAAGGAGCATTTTAGGATGCGAGTGTGTGGTGTCTATCTGAATGGGTAGATCCCATCAACTTCTTTCAATTGAGGTTACTTATTGTCATCGCTGTTTTGTCTATCTTATTTCATATGGTTTGTTGTTTGGGTTCGTTTTCGGGTTTGTCTTAAAGAATTAGATTCTTTTGTAGCTTTTTGAGTTGCTTTGGCTATGTTGATATGCTTCACTTTCATGTGTATGTGTGTTTTTAAAATATCGTTTGGTACTCAACACACGCCAACACAGGTTCGGTTATTACAATGTGTCTCCATTTATCCCCTAATGTCTTTTTTTTCGGACACATAATTGATCAGAATACCACAATATAGTCCAGAATAAGGGGATCCCCATTGTGGTGTCCCAGTGGCCCATGGTACCCTATACATTTTGAAAGTTTGAGCAAGGAATCTTGCGTGCATAAGCTTGAATGCTGAACCCAGGTGATATTTCCTCGGCTAGTGCCTAAGTTACATGCACTGCGGTTTCGGTGTTTGGTAAGTCGTGTCCAAGGTGAGAAGTAATTCCCATGTCAAGGAGATGGATATATGGCAAAATAATCAAATTCCTTAATATACTTGCATGATTTCTTGGTAAATGGTGTTTAAGAGGTGCCATAGAGCATTCCGCGCATCCTATGATAGAGTTTTGTGCTTCCTAGGCAAATGTCCAACTTAATTGTCAGTTGCATATCCTTTACCCATACCCAATTGTGGTGTCTGACATGGGGTACTTCATACGTTTAGAAGAGTTGATGTAATGTAAGCCCCTTTTGGTTGAGCTCCCGTGCTGGTTATTCTGCTTCTGGTTATTTGTATTGATTACCTGCATATACTTGAACCCTGCCATTCACATTGATTTTTCCAATTCATAAAAAGGTTGATGTTAACCAAGTTTTGGAGGCAGCTGTGGTGCTGGTGACAAATTAGTGTGTATTGGTGGTAGTGGCTTGCTAATATGGTTGCTGCTGTTTTGGGTCCTCATAGGTTGGCCGGACAAACTGTTGGAGTAACCCTTATTGTTATTCTGTTAGATTTTAGTGGTATTATTGGTGGAAGGTTGGACCTGTTTGTATCATGTGACCATGTGACCATGTGCTATAGTCGGTGGCTCTTAAATCTTCTAGGCAGGTGGGTAATAACATCTCCTTATGCATATGTTGCCCGACCTTTCTAAATGTATACGGTAGCCGTGTCATACATTTGACAATTGGGTTCGTTTGGGATACGAGTCTGAGATGAGTCATTGAGATGCTAGGATTCCATGTTTAAAGAAAGAAAGTGATGCAGGACAAACAAAATGGTGACCCTGATCCTAACGCCAGTTCATGAGGGGTTGTTAGGGTGCCTAATGTCTAAAACAATTCACCTGCAAATTGCAAGATGGTGCCTAGAATGCGATGACGGAATGACCTATGGAGTCTGCTGCCGTGAAATAGGACTTGTCAGATGGTACAACTTGATTTTGTGAGGTCCAAAATGTGCTCTTCCTTGAAATTTAACTTAGAGATTGGTTAATCTAGTTTTGTTGAATGACTGCATCTTTGTAATGTACTGAATAACTAACACTGCATCCTTGAAATTTAACTTAGAACTTTTCTATAAAGCTTTTACCTCTGTTTTTTATTTTATGGACTGCATCCTTATCTGTTCGTAACTTTTATGAATTGTGAAAATGGTATTTTGATTAGTATTGAGTTTATAAATAATCGTGTGGGGTACAACCGTACAAAGATAATGTAAGATATCTTAACCACGGATTTTAAGTCCATCTCTCATTCTTTAGTTTCCGAACCAAATTTCCCATTGACAAGCTTGTTAAAAGTGTAGTTAATAAATTTGGCAGGACATATTGCAGGTGGATGGATTCTGTAGCATGTGTCGTGGCAATTTGCCTCTTTAGTGTGCTCTGCATCCTCGGGCTTAGTCTATGCATTTTTAGCTTTTTTATTGGAAGGAATGAACTTCGTGTCTGTTGAAGATTCTTGGATGCACTTTCCTGTCCATATTTTGCCGTGAAGCTAGAGCTTGTTCCTATCAGTTAGCCTAGCCTTTATTGCCAATGCCATAAAAACATAGGTATGGTGTTACCAGTTTAACTATCAAGCCACGTACCAAAAATTGTTATGCCAGTGCTACGATGCAACACTGGTAAGAGGTGAAACTGCCGCAATTGGAAACCAGAAAGCATATAGCTATGTGAGCAAATACATCCTTTCGCATAAGTTGTGTGGTTATTTTTGTGGTAGGTTTTTCTGTTATTGTCTTGTAACCGTGCAATAGACACTGCAATGGATTAAAAGCACCTAAATAATAGCAAAGCAGTTTTGCAATGTCCTTCTATGTGATTTGAAACAATTGAAAATTCTCACAAATTCAATTGTAACCTGTTGGCTGTTGCTTTTATAAGATCATGCCCAGGTTGGTCCTCAGCCTTCGGACACTTCAAGACTTGGTGAATTTCTCTATTGACTTTTCTTATTTGGCATTAAAGCATGATAATTTTTTTTGTTGAGATGGAGTCTTACAAGTTCCCCCTGGGAAGGAGTTTTGCTTCGGATAGTAATAATCCTCGAACTTATTGGAGTGGATCGTCGTTCCTACTCTGTTTCATGTTGCTTTAGTTATTGATGATATTTTTGATCGGTGTATGTTCACGTTGTTATTGATTTGTGGTGTTGTTGAAAATGACGTAGACAATTATATTTGAATGTCCTCCAATATGCTTCCACGGTCGATCTCCTTGGCATTTGACTAGGGAAGCAATTTATTTGTTAAGGAGATGGTTAGAAAAAGTATATAGAAAAGAAGAGGGATTTTCCATATGGTTTTTATAGATAGGGTGCCTAGGGAAATTATATGGTCGGTTTTGGAGCGAAAGAGAGTGACAAAGGGGTATATCGATGTGATTAGAGACATGTATGAAGGTGCTGTCACTACGATTAGATCACCGGAAACGAGTGAATTCCAAGCACAGTAAGTTTACACCAATGATCCGTTTTGAGTCCTTACCTATTTGCCTTAGTTATGGACAAGTTGGCTAACATATTCAAGATGATATCCCACGGTGTATGTTATTCGCGGCTGATATTGGCTTAGTGGACGAAACCGAATGAGGTGTTAATGTTAAATTAGAAGTTTGGAGAGAAGCATTGGACTCAAAAAGATTTAGGATAAGTAGGAGTGGAACTGAGTTGTTGTTGAGGAGTAGAACTGAGTATATGGAGTGTAAGTTTAGTGACAATAGTAGCGTCCATGTAGAAGAAGTGAAGATTCAAGATGAGGAGATATTCAAAAGTGACCATTATTATAGAACAGCTATAGGACCATCGATGCTATCTGGGACAAAGTATTGGCCTATCAAGAAACAATAAGTAAGATGAGTGTAACTGAAATGAAAATGTTACGATGGGTGTATGATAAGATTAGGTGAGATAGTATTCGCGACAAAAACATTCATTGTATAATAGGATACCTCTAGAAGATAAGTCGAGAGAAAATAGACTAAGATTGTTTGGACATATCTATCTCAAACATGCAAGCGCAGTAGTTAAGAGGAGTGACATGATAGTAGTTGATAAAAATTCTAGTGGGGAGGGGAAGACCTAAACTGACTTTGGAAGTTGTTATACGGAAAGATTTGAGCTTACTAAATTTAAGTGAACTTGTAGCCCTAGAGAGCACAATGGAAAAAAAAGATTCATGTAGCTGATCCCAATTTATTCAGATAAAAAAGGCTTGGTTTGGTCCTTCGATATGCAATGTCTAATGTATTTGGTTTCGATGCTTATGCATGGAAGAAAGTTTTATAAGGTTTTAAAATGTATACCTTTGGTGAATACCAGTGGTATCCACTGGTTGCATATGTGGGAGACTTTAGGATCATATAGTGTGGAGTACTCTTGTTCCTTTTCTGTGAATGCTGAAATGTATCTTAGTGTTTGCATACTTGCGCTTTTATCCATTTGAATGTGCGTGTATATGGGTTGTGTGACGTAATATTTGATTAGTATTATCTCATAAAATTGATGCCAAAGCTCAGATTGAATCTTGATCAATCCAGTACTTTGCGGAAACTGCTGTCTTTGTCATATGGGATCTGACACTTTTATTTTGACATATTTCTCCCATCTTGTCATCAAAACGAAGCTCTAATTTGATGATATATTATACCCTCCTTACATGAGGGTAAAACTGTCCTGAAATAATCGTCTCTCTCTTCGCTGGATACAAAAGCATGATCTACTACCCTTTCTTAGTGAATCTGATCACCAAGAGTTTACTGCAAAATTTTCATGATAAGTAAACTGAGTTCTATGTACTCTCGACGGTATCTGCAGGTTGCATTCGAGACAAAGATTTTTCACCCTAACATAGACATCACTGGCGACATTTATCTTGGTATTTTGGAGCAGTGGAACTGGAGTCCAGCCGTTACTCTGACCGAGGTAATTGTTGTATAACTTGTCAAATATGTTTTAAGCTTGAATTTATTCACGACTTTTGAAATCTTGACTGCAATAAACTTGTACCCTTGGCATTAATATAGAATGTGGAATGTACTTCGTGCTATGAACACCATGACTGCAATACATGTACCGGATGTACACCATACCTTTTGCCATGCTTAGCATTATGACTGCAATACCCTAACATACTTTTCTAATCACGATTACTTGTAATCGTATTTGGTGTTATGAACTAGAGGACTCAACTAATACATCGATCAGTAAGGTTCTGTCTTCACTATTTTCAGTTCACAGAAAACAAGAAACCTCTTTTCATTTACTTACTAACAAACATGTTAGGTGCGGGTTGGCACCAAGGGTGGCTGGAGGTGATTGGGGAAGGAAAGAGAGAATGATAACTTGTTTCTTGTACCATTTTGCGAAAACAAAACAGTTTGTCAAATGTGATTTCATTTTTAGTCTTGGCCTTCTTGTGTATGTGTCAAAAGTTAGTTGGTCGGGTTTGTCCCATGGAGATGCCTTAAACCTGTGTAACAACCAAAAGTAGTACGAAGGGAACCAAAACTTGTGGTTCTAATGCTGTTGTTGGGATTATGCTCGGTAATCCCACCCGCAACGGAAGCGCAACAAACAAAAACAAAGCACACAGTGAGAGACACACACAACCAAAATACGTGGTTTCCCAAACTCGGGTACATCCACCGATCCACGGGAGAGAGAGAAATCTTCCACTACATGAAAAATAGAGATTACAACGTGAGATGTAAAACCCTCCCGAGCTCCTAACACACGGTTCTATACAATGTTTTACACTCACCCCCACAACTCTATTTTTCCCTCACATCTTTTCTCTCTCACACAAAACCTCAAGGTGGGGGAGACCCTCCAAAGGGGCTCCCGGACTGACTCTCCTCTCAGCTCAGTCTCTCTTTCTTTCTCCCCACCCTCTCTCTAGGTTCACACACGGCACAAACTCTTCTTAAATACATGTAGCTCAAAGCCTCTTGATTTGCCCAGAATATTCTAGAGCCCAGCTCCAAATATCCCACACATGCTCCATATTAATTGCTCATGCTGGCTTTTCCTTGAAACATGCATTGACCAATAGTCCAAAGTCTTTCCAATTTCCACCAAAGGTCCAAAACCATCGAATTTCTTTCCTTTTTCTTTTTCCGGTTTCTTTTTTTTTTTCTTTTCATTTTCACATTGGGGCAAAAACACAACAAATGCTTGCCATACAAATTCACTATGGTGGGACAAAGCAACACAACAATTTATGGTGGCGTTGCCTTGTGGAAAGTGGATGTACACCTTTTTGCTTTGGACTGGATGGGGGATTTAGGTTCGATCAAAGTGAAATATCAAGCTTTTTCTGTTGGCATTGAGTTCTCAATATTGACGTGTTGGATTGTTGTTCGGACCACCTTATAATGATTTCTCTACTGTGCCTTTTTTGACCTAACTGTTAACCAAACAGTTTCTTGATATTCTTGAGAATTGAGATAGATTACAGGTAATGTTTTGGGCTTTATTTTTGTTCCCACGGCAGGCACACTATGAACCCCAAGTCCGCATAATGGATTATGAGATTGTAGCATTCTAGTTAGGTTTTGTACTGATTTGGTATTGAAATCTCATCATTTGGTGTGTATGACGGGTCGAATTCAAAAGAAAATTACTGCATATCGACACAAAAGAAGAGAAGATTTGAATACCATGGGCTGGATTCACATGTCTGGGATCCAGCTGAATTAGATATGAATTTTTTGGGATCTCTAAACTATTTGGGTGTTACTAGTCCTTCTTGTTACTGGTGTATGAAATGTCTCTGCACTTAACTTTCAGGTTTTGCGCTCCATTTGCACTCTGTTAACAAACCCGGATCCTGCTTACTTTTTCGTGCTGAAGATTGCTGAAATGTACAACACAGACAGGAGCAAGTATGAGAAAACTGCCAGGAGCTGGACCCTGATGTATGCCATGGGTTAAGGTGCTGCTATGTGTAACCGGAGCTGGACCCTGATGTATGCCATACCTCTATTATCATCTTTATAATGTTACCGTTACAAAATTAAGTTCATATTAAACTCATATTAAACCAATGTCGGTTACAAAATCAAAGGGTATTTATGCTTGGCATTATGTCTATTCATGCATGTTACTTCTATATAAGTTGGTGTTTCATACAAGAACAAGGGTGGAAAAATAAGAGGAAAATAGAGAGATCTCTACATGAGTTGAGCCGTATGCTAGAGATGTAAGAGTTTCATATGAGAGTTCTATGTCTAGTTATGGAGTATTACTTTCTATAGTCTACATTGGGCAACTCGGATCGTAACTTGTTCAAGCCTCTCGGTGGTCGTGAACATCGGATGAGGAATGTTTGTGAGCTCTTGGGTTTAATCTTGGGACAACACGACTCTCATTCTCACGGACAACATCTTTCCTACTTTCACTATGTTCGTGCTCTCTTTATTTACTCATCTACATAATAAGGGAAAACGGTTTTTGAATCTTATCTCTCTATAAATCCTAACCATTGATCTGCTCCATAAATCCTACGGCTCTCCCTCTCTCTCTCAAACAATATTAATTGCACAATTGTCACTAATTAGATCTCACATTGCGCCGTGCCTTTAGGCACGGGCAAACCCTAGTGTTTCTATGTTTATGTACGATCCAATAATTCTTGCGATAAAATGATTTTTGTGAAGAAAAGTTCTAAAACAAAATGAGTGGCTCAGATCATTTTTTTAGAACTGAATAGGAGTCCAAAACACATATGTACGAGAGTATGTCCTCATAGACTTTTCAAAAAATTGTACTCCTCTATGTGAAGAAGTAAAGAACCCCACTACCATCCGCATGTACCCCACCCATCTGTTCTTTTATTTTTTTTGGATAAACAAAAGGGTGGGAGGGGGGGGTGACTAGCATAGCAACCCCCTTGGACGTGACCATATGGGCTCCCTACCCACTGTGAAATGTCCGCTTCGAACTATAGCTATTGTCCGTGAGGACAGACCGTCACCATAACACCACCTAGGTATAAGATGACAAGATAACAAAATCCCCATTCTTTTGCCATGGACAAGACTCGAATCTGAGTCATGCCTGGGAATGAAGGAGGCTTTTGCCATTCGGACTACCACCATCGGTGGTACCCATCTGTCCTTGTCTATCATAAATTCTTGGCATGCCCAATTCGCCGACCTTTGCGACACAAATGCGTCTGAGACTCTGAAAGGGCATGTTTGGATCAATTTTTTTCTTTACGGGACAGAAATATTAAACGGGATATAATTTTCACTCTCATTTTCCCCATCGGCACTCCTTTTTATTTATTTATTAACAAAAGTAACATTTTATTAGGGAAAGAGAAGGAAATTCAACCAAAGGTTGAAAAATACAGCAAAATGGACCAAACCCATAACACCACCAAGCCACCACCGGCTAATCCCTTGGAGAGACGATACAACCACCAAAACACCCCTACTACCGTGGATGCTCACCGTAGCCAGAGACGGATTCAGAAATGTTGTTTAGAAGAGGCACCTTGTTAGTCATAGTGGGAAAAATTTATTTTTTTAGTTAACCACAATAAGATTGTACACAATTAAGGTATGCATTACGATCTACAAAAATATATAACACATACTTTCACTTAAATTATATGAAAATGAGTACGAAATCTCAGACAAAATTTGAGAGTATGTTTTATATGAACATCGACAAGTTTTAGAATTATCGATATAGTTTTATTAATGATATTATTTTAAAATATTGCTCTTAGACTGTAAAAAATAAGTACAATTAAGAAAGAATCAATCAAAATAGACAAATAGTTAAAAAACCAACAAGTATAAATGCACCATATGACAAAATTGAAACATAAAACTAATTCTATATGTATATTTTCGAGATATATGCAAGTATGTATGTACAGTAGCACACTTAATTTCATAATTATGCTAAATATATAAAAATATAACAAAATTATGAGAAAATTACCTTTATATCCCTTCGACTTATGTGAAAAGTTCAACTTAGTCCTTCCAGTTTCAATTTCACACAATTAAACCTTCGATTTGCAAATTGATTTCAATGTCATCCTTCTGTTGGCTCCCGTCAGTAATTTGGACGGAAAAGGGTCATGTGCCCATCACGTGAGCATCCCCCAGGGGCATATTTGCCCATTCCTCTCCCTCCCCTAACCCTAATCAATTACCCTCCCCACTCCCCACCTCTCATCACCACCTGCCACCATCACCATTTCCCACCACCGGTTCCACCTCCACTCCTCACCACCGAACTCCATCAGTCCATCTCACCATCACCACCACCGTGTACCTCCATCACCACCTGAGCCACTACCACCGGAGTAACACCATTTCCACCGTAACCACCAACCGGAGCTCCAGCCCGTACACCTCCACCCTCGGCCTCCTCCGCTCACCTCCTCCGTACCACCATCACCACCCAAAACACCACCGTCACGGCCGCCTTCTTCATGCCCTGCGAATTCGCGAACGCGGACGGCACCGGGAAGAAGCTCCAGCAGCAGTGGTACGCCTCCCTCCCCGCCACCAGCGGTGGTAACGTCGGGATCGTGACGCCCTGAAACGCCTTCTGGCAGTTCTCGTACAGGTTGTAACAGTACGGGCAAACGTCCAGAAGCTCGATGACGTCACCTCCTCGACGTCGTCTCCGCCCCGCCGCCGTTACCGCCGCCACGTCTCACCGGCAACTTCTGCTGCTGAAATCCCCCGTCGCTCCTCGAGCCAACGAGATCGACTTTTCCGAGCATGCTGAGCTCGTTATCGTACAGCGATTTCCTTCGCGGGTTCGAATTGGGGGTTTCAAGTTAGGGTTTTAATTTTGAATTTAGGAGTTTCTGACATTGGGGTTCTGAAATTTGAAATTGAACTGTTTGGGGGTTTGAATTCGGGTTTGTGCGGGCGGTGATTGGTGGTGTTGACTGGTGGTGGTAGTGAAACGGGTGGTGAGGACTGTGATTGGATGGGTTGTATGGGTTTGTGTAGAATTCATGAGAGATAGTGAGAGAGAGTTAAATTTTTTTTCTTCCGGGTTTTTCTCTGTTTTTTTTTTTTTTGTCTCGGTTTTATGAAGAAGAAGAAGAAGGAGGAGGAGGAGGAGGGGAATGGGCAAATATGCCCTTGGGGAGAGCACATGTGCTGGGCACATGACCCTTTTCCGTCCAAATTACTGACGGGAGCCAACGGAAGGATGACATTGAAATCAATTTGCAAATCGAAGGTTTAATTGGGTGAAATTGAAACTGGAAGGACTAAGTTGAACTTTTCACATAAGTTGAAGGGATATAAAGGTAATTTCCAAAATTATTTTAGTTTCGAGTGGGGGCAGGGGCACGTGCCCCCACGTTCCCCCATTTCCCTCCATCCCTGACCATAGCCGTTATGCAAGAACCGTGACGCCCAACAACAAAACATGGCAGGAGACCACGCCAAACTGCCACCCACCATGTTAAGACCCGTGATTTTAAATTTCTTTACCTTAATTAATGGTTAATATGGAGGATCATATTTCAAGTTAAATGTGTGTTTTATTAACATGGTTGTACGGATTAACGTGCCGTTATGTATAGGATGTTCGAAAAATAGTTAAGCTATGAGTTTGGTGTTAAAATGATGTTTGGAGGTGTTGGTAGTGAACGGAGTTTGATTCGATGAATGTTGGTAAAATTCTAAAAATTTTCAGGCGGTACCGGTACTGCATTTTCCCCAGTACCGGTACCCATTGACCAGAGGCTGGGCATTGTTGATATCTTTGGTGTCAGTACAGGTACTTCACATCTCCCAGTGCTGGTATCCGCTGGGAAAATTTTGGGTGCATATGAATCCAGACCTCTATAAATAGGAACCTTTACTCTTTTTCACTTTCAAAAACCACGAAATAGATCTAAAACACCCGCTCTCACCTACCCCCTTCAAATCTCACTCAAATTCCTTGATTTCTACCTTCAATTACCTCAAATCATCAAGATCCAAGTGCTTTCCACCTCAAACACACTTCATTTTCGAGTTTGGTGAACAAGAGGTAAGTTTTATGTTCTTGCTCACACTCCTTGACTCTAGATCACGTTTTTCTCTCTCTCCCCTCAATCACTCTTAATCAATTGTTGATTCACGCTTGTTTATCTTATTTTTGGTTATATCTACTCTAGATCTTGTAGCAAAGGTTGGGAGGAGCTTGTCTTTGGTAGAATCGAGCTTGTAACACTTGGTATACTTAGGGTTTTGCTCAAAACCCATTTTGGTAGGGATTTTTCTCTCTATCTTCATGTTTTGTGGTGATTTAGTATGATGTTAATGCTTGATTGCCTTACTTGAATTTGATGGAACACCTTAGGACATGGGGATCTTATTTCGTTGAAAAGCTGTATATTTCCTCTTTGATTGTTGTGATTCATGAATTGTTTGTGATGTGTAAGTTAATGTGGGATGTGTGAAATAAATAGATGGTTCCAGTGTCGATTATGATGATTTGTGGTTGTAGTTGAGAAGTATAAGTGTGGGATTTGCCGTAATGCAAAGGGTGGAAATACAGAAGCCCAAATAGGAATGACTGAACTGTTACGCAAGGGGTGGAAATACAGAATCGCAAGGGGTGGAGTTTACTGTAATGCAAGGGGTGGAAATACAGAGTCGCAAGGAGTGGAAATATAGTAGGAGTGTGTGTGAGAGCGCTTTAATTGTTGCAAATTGTGTTGGTACGTGTGGTTCCTAAATTTGTACTGGTGTGTTGATTCTTTGTACTCTAATGGTTTAAAATTGTTGCTGATTCACTTCTTGTTGTATGATTTTCCCCCACTTAGCATGATTCACTACCTCCACACTCATCATCTCATTCACGTGTAGATTTAGTTGAGATTTTTCTACTGAGCTAGTGTAGCTCAACCTATCAT